>CM035843.1:56584506-57806456 GCA_020510985.1 Pholidichthys leucotaenia | reverse complement strand
TGGCTTTTGTCGGGTGTTCTGGTGGGAGGCGGAGGACATGGCCAAACCAGCGGATACACCACTTTGTAATATGTTTGAGATAGAACACCTCAAATACCTGGACTGGTGACAGTGATGTTTGTTTGCATGGTAGAAATTCAGCTAAGTCATGAGAATTGTCCAAAAGGTTTAGAGACCACCGCTTTGCACAAACAAGGAAAAGGGTACAAAAGATAGCAAAAGCACTGAATGTTCCTAGAGATACAGTTGGAAGCATAGTTCACAAGTTTAAAGTTAGAGGAACAGTGGCTACAGTACCTGGACATGGCAGAAAAAGGAAGCCATCAATGGTTGCCACCAGAGTCCTGAGGAGGCAGGTGGTCAAAAACCCTTGACTGACTGCAAAAGATCTACAGAATCAGAATCAGATTTATTGCCATTGTTCATGTGATACACAAACTAGGAATTTGTCTCGGTGCCATGCTGCAACATTAAAAACATAATGAGAAAAAGGGATAAACTAAAAAACTAAAGGACTAGAAACGTGCAATAAGTGTAGAAAAATAAGTAATCATAAGTAATAATAATAATAATACTAGTAATAATGAGTAGTACTAGTCAAGGTAGTTTTAAAAAATTAGCATGTAGCGGATAATGTGAAGTACCACATAGTGCAGTCAATAATGCAACAGAAAAACAGTGATGATTGACATGAGTCTGGTTGAGCTGCTGTACATAGTGCACGAGAGTCAAAAGTCACTTAGTGTTCAGCAGTCTGATGGCAGAGGGGAAAAAGCTGTTCATGTGCCGGGAGGTTTTAGTCCGAATGGACCGAAGCCTTCTACCTGAGGGGAGGGGGGCAAACAGCACGTGACCAGGATGTGAAGGATCGGCTATGATCCGGCCAGCACGCCTCCAGGTCCTGGAGATGTACAGGTCCTGGAGAGATGGGAGCTTGCAGCCTATCACCTTCTCAGCAGTGCGCACGACGCGCTGCAGCCTTAGTCTGTCCCTGGCAGTGGCTCCTGCGTACCACACAGTTATGGAGGAGGTGAGGATGGACTCGATGATGGCCGTGTAGAACTGCACTAACATCTTGGTGGGTAGCTTGAGCTTCCTCAGCTGCCGCAGAAAGAACATCCTCTGCTGGGCCTTTTTGATGAGGGAGCTGATGGTTGGCTCCCATTTGAGGTCTCGGGTGATGGTGGTGCCCAAGAAGCGGAAGGAATCTGCAAAGGTGATGGGAGAGTCTGTGATGGTGAGGGGGGGCAGGGGGGATGTGACTTTCCTGAAGTCCACAATCATCTCCGCTGTCTTCAGAGCATTCAGCTGCAGGTTGTTGTGGCTGCACCAGGACACAACAAGACTAGAAGTCTAGAAGTCTAGACTAGAAGGACTACAGCAAGACTAGATGGTAGCAGGTACTGAAGTTTCGGTTAACATGGTAGGGCGCATACTAAATGGTGAAGGGCTCCATGCCCTAACTCCAAGACTTGCACGATTACTGACCCAAAAGTACAAGAAAAGTCTTCACGAGTTTGCTCAAAACTACATAAATAAGCCAAAGATGTTTTGAAATTCTGTTCTGTGGAACGATGAAACAGAACTGGAACTTTCTGGGCCTATGGATCGGCGGTATGTCTGGAGGAAGAATGAAGGATACCCTGAAAAGAACACCCTGCCTACAGTGAAGCATGGTGGTGGTTCAGTGATGTTCAGGGGCCACTTTGCTTCCTCTGGCACTGGAAACCTGCTGTGTGTGGAGTGCAAGGTGGATTCAATCAAACATCAGGAAATCCTAGGAGAAAATGTCATACAGTTTGTGTCATGAACGGGGTTGAGACATCAACCCCGGTCCATGATTTGTGGCTGTAGTTTCTCGGATTGTTGTCTTAATTTTCAGCTGGCAGCTTATTTGAGCCTCTGGGGCTGGGCTCCGTGCCATCCTACAGCCATGCCTCTCCCTCTTCGCCAGCATCCACCAGCTGTTTGTCATTTTCATTTGCACACACACACACACACACACACATTCATTCTTACTCACATACACTGACACTCACTCACGCACCGGATGCCGCCACACAACTGCATCCACTTGTCACTCATTAAGTACACAGGGTACCTATGGGTGACAGTGTGAGCACTCAGTGTGGTGGCGTAAGTCAACACAAAGTCAACATTGATGTCCAGGTTCCTCGTAGTTGGTTTTCCTCTCCTTTTGGACTGTGTATGGAGTTGTTGTTTCTAGAGCCAGTTTTGCTCCCACCCTGCATGTAAGTCTTCCTTTTCTGGTTTGTGTTTCTTGTTTCCCCCAGCGGCCAGTTCACCCTGGAGCGTGACATAGACTTTCCCTTCCAGCCAACCAAGTTTGTAGCCGTTCATCTGTTCACTTCTCATTTGGGATTGTATTCATTGAACATTTTGTATTTTTGTTCCCTTGTCAATAAACATGTTCACTTCACCAGCGTTTGGGCTCGTATACATTTATTTGTGCACTGCGCAATAACGCAGTGGACATGACAGTACGCCGCCACCACAGAAGAGTCCAGCGGTGAAGTGGTGTGTTATTTTTTCACCTTTGTGTGTGTTTCCCTTACCTGGTTGAAGTTCATCATGTCTCCGGCTTGCCATCCTTGCCGAAGCAGAGGAGGGACGGCAGCAGGGACTCCCAGCGTGGGGGAAGAGTGGGCAGCAATGTTCATCCAGGAGTTCATGGATGACGCTCGCGAAGCCTACAGACCCAGTGAGAAATGGAATTGCCTGAATGGGGCCTTGGGAATTCTGGACACACATAATGGACTCCGGAGTTACCCACAGTACGCAGGGCTGATATCCTCGGTCTTCGCGCTCCAGCAGGCATTTCCTGATCTGAGGAGAGGGGCATTCCTCGCAGAGCCGAGGCGGAGATGCTCTTCTCAGCCTGTGGTTAAAACTCCTCCCGCCTTGACTGCAGCCCCGGTAAGATGACGTCGTCCTGTTCCGGATCCCCGGAGGATTAATCCAGCTCCCTTGGCAGCCGTTCATCCTACACTGAGCCTGGTTACCCCCGCAGCAGACCTTCGTCCACGTTTTTCCTCCCAGGCAGTCCCGTCTGCCAAATCTTCCTCCACCACCGCTGCGAGGCCTCCTCCCTTGGTGCATCGTCAGACTGTCAAGGAGCATTTGTTTTCTTCACCGTCGGCTCCTGTCCCCGTGGCTGGAGGGGCGGTCCCTCCACGTTCCTCAAGGGGGCCCAGAATTGTCCTCACCACGGAGGATGGCACTCCACACACTACAGCAGCAGGCAGCATCCAAATCCGGGCGAACAGGCAAGTTTATTTTCATTCCACTTCTTTTAATAATGAAATGTCTTGCCTGATTCCCCGGTAGGGAGACTCAGGAAAAGCAGTCCCCTGAGCTCTCCCCACCTGCTGCTGTTATGAACTGCTCACCAGCCCTCTCTCCTGTTCCCTCTGTATGCATGCCAGTGCTGGAGCCTAACCACCAGGACCAGGAGGAGCCAGAGATCCGGGAGGATCCTTCCCCCACAGCAATGGTGAGTCAGACCCCAGCCGTCACGCTAGAGGAACCTCCTGCTTGGAGCACACAGGCTGGGGTAATAAGGACTGCAGAGACCATCACGCCTGCTGCGGAGGCCACGGCAGCAGAGTCAGCACCCAAGCTGAACCTCTAGGAGGCCGAGCCTGTGGGAACATCGCCCGAATCGTCGGAGTCCTGGACGGCGGTGGAGCTCAAGCTAAGGCAAGTGCTCTCCTTTGTCTTTCTCCTTTCTTTATTAGAGCATTTTTGCCTGTCTCTAGGTGAGGAGAGCCAGCTGCAGCCGCATGCTGCACCTGAGCTCGCCTCGCCGGGCTCCACTGCTGCCGGCAACCCTGACCCTTCCTCCTCTCTGTCCAAGTCCTCTTCCAGGGTCACCGGAGAGAGTTCCACGTCGCTGGATGAGTCCGAGGATCCAGGCTCGCCCGCTGGAGGTCACCGGGGGTCCTGCCTTCCCTGCTGAGGAGGTTGTCATGGGTGCTCAGCTCCAGCCCAGGCCGCCCATGATTGATCGCCTCCTGGTTCGGGTGCTCACGCGGGCTGGCTGGCCCATGGTTAAGGCAGCATTGGGGTCAGCAGTGGTTCAGCTTGGTCCCACCGCAGGTACAGCAGGGGCCCAGCCGTGTTCCATGGTGGATGCAGCCATGGCCCAGTCAGGGTCCACCGCAGGTGCAGCAGGGGTCCAGCCGGATTCCACCGTGGGTACAACCATGGCCCGGTCGGGGTCGTCCGGGGATGCAACGCAGGCCCAGCCGGGGCTCACCGCGGGAGCAATGAGGTCCCAGGCTGGGACCACCGTGGGTGCAGCCATGCTCCAGTCCCAAGATGGGACCACCGAGGGTGCAGCCGGCCAGTCTGGGAACACCAAGGTCTCCCCTCCCCTTCCAGAGGCTTTCTGGGTGTTCCTTCCTCTCTTACTGGGCACCATCATGGCCCATCTTCCTCCGCCGCCAGTGACCGCAGGGGTCTCCTTTTCCCTGTCTGGCCGCCCACCTTTTAGTCTTTCAGTGGGTAGGCCGCTGCCTTGTCTGCCCCTCCGGTCCTGGTGGCTCAACTATGCAGGCCGGCCACCCGAAGGACTGGGTCTCTGGGTCAGGTGGCCCATTTTCTCTGGCAGGCTGCCTGACGCCGTACTGCAGGCCGCATGCTGGCCCTGGGACTTTGGCCGGCCCCCTGAACTTTGGGACTCTTGGGTCTTGGGGGGGGACTTAGTCCTAGGTTTGGGGGTTGGGGGTTCTTGTGTTTTTGCCTTGTTTTGTGGTGTTTAATTCTGTCTGTTAATTCCCTCCTGACCTGTTTCCCCCCACCTCCCACCCTGGTGGGTTGTGTTAGTTCTCGGGGTGGTGATGGGGGGCAGGTTTTCCCTTATGTCTTGTTTTTCTTTTGATATTACGGTGGGTGTCTGGAATCCACCCCTTGAGGGAGGGCTCTGTCATGAACGGGGTTGATGTCTCAACCCCGTTCCATGATTTGTAGCTGTAGTTTCTCGGATTGTTGTCTTAATTTTCAGCTGGCAGCTTATTTGAGCCTCTGGGCCTGGGCTCCCTGCCAGCCTACAGCACGCCTCTCCCTCTTCGCCGGCATCCACCAGCTGTTTGTTATTTTCATTTGCACACACACACACACACACACACACATTGATTCTTACTCACATACGCTGACACTCACTCACGCACCGGCTGCCACCGCACACCTGCATCCACTTATCACTCATTAAGTACACGGGGTACTTATGGGTGACAGTGTGAGCACTCAGTGTGGCGGCGTAAGTCAAGATGAAGTCAACATTGATGTCCAGGTTCCTCGTAGTTGGTTTTCCTCTCCTTTTGGACTGTGTATGGAGTTATTGTTTCTAGAACCAGTTTTGCTCCGACCATGCATGTAAGTTTTCCTTTTCTGGTTTACGTTTCTTGTTTCCCCCAGCAGCCAGTTCACCCTGGGGCATGACGTAGACTTTCCCTTCCAGCCAACCAAGTTTGTAGCCGTTCATCTGTTCACTTCTCATTTGGGATTGTATTCATTGAACATTTTATATTTTTGTTCCTTTGTCAATAAACACGTTCACTTCACCAGCGTTTGGGCTCGTATACATTTATTTGTGCGCTGCGCAATAACGCAGCGGACATGACAGTTTGTGAGAAAGCTGGAGCTTGGGGGTCATTAGACCTTCCAACAGGACAGTGATCCCAGGCATACATCAAAGTCCACTGAGGCTTGGATTCAGAAGAAGTCCTGGAACATACTAAAGTAGCCATCACAGTTGCTTGACATGAATCCCATTGAAAATCTCCAGTGGGATTTGAAAAAGGCGGTTGCAGCAGGAAAACCCAAGAATATTAGTGAACTGGAGGCCTTTGCCCATGAGGAATGGGTTAAGATTCCTCTGAAATGCTGCCAGAAGCTGGTGTCTGGCTATGCATCACATTTGCAGCAGGTCTTAACAGCAAAAGGCTGCTCTGCTAAGTACTAAAGATGCTTGACATGAAGGGGTTGAATAATTTTGAGACTGCAGTCATTACTGAAGGTGGCATTTTGTGTTAAATTTGGAAAAAACACTTTAATATTAGTTATGTTGAGCTATTTAAATTGTTCTTGTATGATTTGTTTATTGCAAACAGCTTCTAGTGTGTACATTTTGCACTGATGAAACACTGACAACAATCTCATGTTGCTGATAAGTTATTAGCACCCAGCTACTGCAATTTGAATTCTTGGATGGAACATGGGTGGGCAATATAAGCTGCGGCTTCAGCCATCACCCATTTCGGATAACTTACAGTTAGGCCCAGAAATATTTGGACAGTGACACAATCTTCATGATTTGGGCTCTGCATGCCACCACATTGGATTTGAAATGAAACAACTACAACGGAATTGAAGTGCAGACTTTAAGGTTTAATTCAAGGGGTTGAACAAAAATATATGATTAAACATGTAGGAATTGTAGCTATTTTTATACAAACGCTCCTCATTTCAGGGACTCAAAAGTAATTGGACAAATAAACATAACCATAAGTAAAATGTTACTTTTCAATATTTTGTTGAGAATCCTTTGCAGGCAATGACTGCCTGAAGTCTGGAACCCATGGACATCACCAAACGCTGGGTTTCCTCCTTTGTGATGCTTTTCCAGGCCTTTACCGCAGCTGTCCTCAGTTGTTGCTTGTTTGTGGGTCTTTCTGCCTTAAGTTTTGTCTTGAGCAAGTGAAATGCATGCTCAATTGGGTTGAGATCTGGTGATTGACTCGGCCATTGCAGAATATTCCACTTCTTTGTTTTAAAAAACTCCTGGGTTTCTTTTGCAGTATGTTTTGGATCATTGTCCATCTGTACTGTGAAGCGCCGTCCAATCAACTTTGCTGCATTTGGCTGAATCTGAGCAGAAAGATATCCCTATACACTTCAGAATTCATCCAGCTGCTTCTGTCTTTTGTCACATCATCAATAAACACAAGTGACCCAGTGCCATTGGAAGCCATGCATGCCCATGCCATCACTGCCTCCACCATATTTTACAGAAGATGTGGTGTGCTTTGGATCATGAGCTGTTCCAGTTCTTCTCCAAACTTTCTTCTTCCCATCATTCTGGTACAGGTTGATCTTAGTCTCATCTGTCCAAAGAATGCTGTTCCAGAACTGGGCTGGCTTCTTCCGCCCTCCCAAGAGAGTAGACGCTTTTTCTTTCTCTCCTGCTCTGACTTTTTTCCTCCCCTCCCAACTACTGGATCCCAGCTTGCTGTTGTCTGTCTGCGTCTAACTGCGACCGTCGAAAAGAAATTATGGAGTTAATAAGCTGGGCTTTGAACACAATTGACACTATTTTTTCAACAAGGAAAAGTGCTCCGGGGGAAGCTGTCTGCCCCGCAGGAACGGCTCCAGCGGGCTATTTACGTGGCACAGGTAATTGGAGAATGCTGTGTCTCACTAATCTCTCTATCGAAGATATTGAAGATTTGTTTATCTTCGTAATAATGGTGATCGGGATCTTTCTGATTGGGACTGGAATTGTCCTGGTTTACTGCAAATTGCTGAAGATGGATTCAACCTATCAAAATGCTGGCCAGGCGAGGTGCATCTGTCAAATTGAAAAATTGGAGAAGACCCTGATAGCGACAAATGGAGAACTGTCTCGGAAGGTGGATTACATCATGGTCTCGCTTAGGTCTTTCCACGATGGATTTAAAGCCCCGCAATGAAGGATTAAGTACTGAATCTACAGAAGAAATAAAAAGCCTTCTCTGTGATCAGTCCAATTTGGCTCAATTTCCCCATGAAAATTCCTCCTGGCTGTCTGCAGTCTGTGTTTTCAAAATCAACGAGCATAAGGCCTTGGACAGCCAGCTGGACTCTGCCAAGATAAGGACTCGGCGCCAGCCAGTCAAAACATCTCCTGCCAAGAGTCCTTGTTGTCTCTCTTATTAACATCAACACTGCTCAACACCGCACACACATTGATCCATGAACTGAATAAAGATACACACACTGCTCTCTTGTGTCTTGTTAACCCTGTGTAGCGAATGTGCATTGAGAGTTTTTTTTTCCTTGAAATCTTAATATTAATTATGTAACCAGTATTTTGAATCAATGATTTTTTTGCTCCTTCCTATTGTTCCTCGTATTATTCTTATTCTCATGCTTGTACTCACTATCCTGTTGGCAGGCGCGTCTCTGATGCTGCCGCGTCACTGGAAATGCAGGTTCATTTTCCGGTTCCGGCTCTGCCGGACCGGCGGCGCCACACGAGTCGGCTGCCTGTTGCAACAGCCTTTTTTTTTATCTTCCTTCTTCTTTCTACACCTTTCACTCTGTATATATATCACGGACGCACGGATCGCCCCGGGGGTCTCCCGGGTCGGCGGACGGAGCCACGGTTTGCAGCGGGAGACGTTACAGCGGGGAGGAGCTAGTGCTAGCTAGCACTTGGCTGCCGCCCGGTGCTAATGGGAAACTCGACATACCGGGAGCTGTAGCGAAAACGAAGCGGGTGCCGGGCTGGAGTTTAGGCGGCGTGAAAGAAATATAAGACAGATTAATAAAGAGCGATGGCAAGAACCAAGCAGACCGCCCGTAAAATCTACTGGAGGAAGAAGCCCCCCAGGAGACAGCTAGCCACCAGGGCTGCTCGGAGAGGCGCTCTGGCCACCGGCAGAGTGAAGAGGCCTCGCCGTCACAGGTCCGTGGCTCTGAGAGAGATCCGTCGCTACCAGAAATCCACGGAGCTGCTCATCCGTAAGCTGCCCGTCCAGCGCCTGGTGAGGGAGATCGCTCAGGACTTCAAGACCGTCCTGCGTTTCCTGAGTTTCGCCGTCATGGCTCTGCAGGAGACCAGCGAGACCCACCTGGTGGTCTCTTCTTCGCTAAGGGGGTCACCATCATGCCCAAAGACTTCCAGCTGGCCCGCTGCATCCGCGGAGAGAGAGCTTAGACTTTCTGCTGCACATCCACCAGCCATAATGCTCTGCACTGTGTGTCTATATATATACTTTTATAGTAATATGGACATATGTTTGCTAGATGTTGTTTTTTCTTGCCTTCTGATTGTTGCTCTGAGTGTTGCTGTCCCTGTGCTGTTGCAATCCTGGAATTTCCCCATTGTGGGACTAATAAAGGCTTATCTTATCTTATCTTATCTTATTTTCTGTGTCAAGTCAAATTCTCTCATATGTTATCAGTGATCTGTTAATGTACTTGGCAATAAATCTGATTCTGATTCTGATTCTGATTCAGGTGTTTTTTAGCAATTCTATTCTGGCCTTTCTATTTTTGAGGCTGATTAATGGCTTGCACCTTGTGGTGAATCCTCTGTATTTACTCTCATGAAGTATTCTCTTTATGGTAGACTTAGATATTGATACACCTACTTCCTGGAGAGTGTTCTTCACTTGAGTGGATGTTGTGAAGGGGTTGTTCTTCACCATGGAAAGGATTCTGCGATCATCCACCACTGTTGTCTTCCGTGGACATCCAGGCCTTTTTGAGTTCCCAAGCTCACCAGTGCCCTCTTTTTTTCTCAGAATGTACCAAACTGTTGATTTGGCCACTCCTAACATTTCTGCTATCTCTCTGATGGATTTCTTCTTTTTTTTTCAGCCTCAGGATGGTCTGTTTTACCTCCATTGAGAGCTCCTTTGACCGCATGTTGTGTGTTCACAGCAACAGCTTCCAAATGCAAACGTCACACCTGGAATCAACTCCAGACCTTTTAACTGCTTAACTGATGACAGGTTAACGAGGGAAGAGCCCATGCAGCCTTGTTATTTTTTTTTTTTTTTTTTTTGCAGCCTTCTGAGTCAATTGTCCAATTACTTTTGGTCCCTTGAAAAAGAGGCGGCTACGTATTAAAAAGCTGTAATTCCTAAACCCTTGCTCCAATTTGGATGTGAATACTCTCAAATTACAGCTGAGAGTCTGCACTTTAAGCCCATATAGATTATATAATTGTATCCTGAATATGTTTTCGTAAACAGCTAAAATAACAAAACTTGTGTCACTGTCCAAATATTTCTGGCCCTAACTGTATGTTGAACTGTATAATCAGAGGAGTTATTGTCTAATTTGACCTTGTTGGATTTTCTTTCCCCCTTTGTTATATTATTCAGTTTCTTTTAACCTGTACTTTTAATCTATCCGAAATAAAGATTCATTTAATACTGAAAATTACTGCATCATATATTAGCATATTTTTAAGGACAAACCAAATGTGGCAGACATCTCCAATAAAGAAAATGTTCACAATGTCAGAACCTGTCATTATCAGCGAGGCTGCTGTTTTCTAGTCAAACGCCTACGCAAGGGTTTAATTGTTTGTATACCACACACCCTGTGAATGTAAAAGAATTTTACATTTTGTGCCTGTATTTAAAGCACTGTTACATTACTGGTGTGATTTTCTGTTTTCCCCAAGTGTTATAAAAGATGTTTCCCTTTCATATGTGCAAAGCATAATCTCAGTACAAATAAAAAAGGGCAAAGTTTTCCACTTGTTTCATAAGTTCGATCTCTACATATAATAATTTGTGTTAATGAAATAATAGCTAATTATAGACTTTTCTAGAAATCCACTAGACACAGTAAAGTGTAACAAAGCAACAAAACCCTGCTCCTGTCTTGCAGGTAATTTATTAAACGTTGGGTGACAGGTTTGCTCTCACTAGCTGTTCAGAACAGAAAAAAGCTAATCTCAGTCATGCATGTGCTTCTAATCTTTAGAAAGCAGAGATTTACTGAAGTGCACCTATCAGCTGGCTGTATTGCTGTTATTGTGGTCAGTTGTTCTTTCTACATTGTTTCATTTGTTTTGCATATACATTTGATGAATTATGTGCTGCCTCATGTGCCATACTAAAGTCACATAACTGGTTCTCAGAATTTAAGACAAATTATTCTAGTCATATTTGAAACCACGAATGTTGTTTCTGAATGCATAACATAGAATTTACTTATATCTTTACTTTACTTATATCACTGCTTCCAGGGCTTATCAAATAGAATTTGAAATTAATGTTAAGGTCATATGTGGACTAAAGTAGCAATAACTCTGCGATCGTTGGCCTCATCTCCAATGGAGATGAAGCTGAGTACAGAGGGCTTATCCAGGACTTCGTGGACTGGTGCCATCGGAACTGCCTCCAGATCAACGCGAGGAAAACTAAGGAGCTGGTGGTGGACTGCCGCAGGCATGGGCAGCCCCTCACAGTACCAGTAAATATACAGGGAACAGACATCGAGATGGTGACATCCTATAAGTACCTGGGTATTCATCTGAACAATAAACTACAGTAGACTGGTCACACAATACTGATGCACTCTACAAGAAGGGACAGCGCAGGCTGTTCCTGCTGAGGAGACTCAGGTCTTTTGGTGTACAAGGGGCGCTGCTGAAGTCATTCTATGACACGGTGGTGGCATCAGCCATCACTTTTGGAGTGGTCTGCTGGGGCAGTGGCATTACTGCAGCCGATAGGAAGAGACTGAACAAACTGATTAAGAAAGCTAGCTCTGTCCTGGGGCAGCGCCTTGATCCGATGGAGGAGATAGGAGAGAGAAGGACGGTGGCTAAACTGTCATCTCTGCTGGAGTCCGAGTTCCACCCTATGCAGGACATACTGAATGCACTGAGGAGCTCATTTAGCAGCAGACTACATCATCCCAGGTGCACAACCGAGAGGTTTCGTAGGTCCTTCCTACCAACGGCTGTCAGACTGTACAACCTAAGCAGGGCTGCTCGCAGAGATAGCAAAAAGACGTAACAAACTAATAGTTTTTTGAATGCAAAAGATGCAATAGACTTACACAATGGTCCCCTCCGGCATACAACTAGGAACATACCGGTCGCTATGGAGGGTGAGAATATGTATGGGCACATAATCATACCATGTAGGATAACTAAGTAGACGGTTATGCTGTTTCATTCCATCTAGCAACAATGCTCTGCACTGTGTGTGTTTATATATTTGCATATTTATTCCATCTAGCTACAATGCTCAGCACTGGGTGTGTTTATATATTTATATATCTACATATTATTCCATCTAGCTACATTGCTCCGCACTGTGTGTGTTTATATACTTGCATATTTATTCCACCTAGCTGCAATGCTCCGTACTGTGGGTGTTTATATATTTACATATTTATTCCATCTAGCTACAATGCTCTGCACTGTGTGTTCATATATTCATATATTTATTCCATCCAGCTACAATGCTCTGCACTGTGTGTCTGTGTGTGTGTGTATATATATATATTTTATAGTAATACGTACATATGTTTATTAGCTGCTCTTGCTTGCTTGTTTTTTTTTTCTTGCCTTCTGATTGTTGCTCTGAGTGTTGCTATCCCTGTGCTGTTGCAATCCTGGAATTTCCCCGTTGTGGGACTAATAAAGGCTTATCTTATCTTATCTTATCTTATAAGAAGTTAGGAGTATACATTGGCTGTAGTTTCCTGTTCACATTAAGAGCAGTCTAATCATATCCTGGTTCAAAACAAACAGGAAAAAAGAGGGCAACAGCCAAATATAAGTGTATGGTGGGTGCAGAGACTGCCCCCTCCTAAAAAGACCCCATAGGGTTTTGTTGCAATGAGCTATTGGAACCTACAAACTAAATAATCAGGCCCCTTGTTGTCTTAAAAATCTTACTGTGCCATGTCATTCTAGTGAAGCACTGCATTCCCAAAATGCAGGATTACTTGCAATACCTTGAATCTCTAAAACTACAATGGGAGCCAGAGCTTTTGGTTATCAGGCTCCTCTCCACTAGGAGATGAGCTGCCAGTTTGCATTTGGGAATTGGGAGACAGGCTTGATCTCTGTTTTTAGGCTTAAAATGTTCCTTTTTTAAGTTTATAGTTGGAGTGATCAACCCCAACCTAAACCTTCTCTTAGTTATACAGTGGTACCTCTACTTACGAAATTAATTGGTTCTGGAAGTAGTTTCGTAACCTGAAAATTCCGTAAGTAGAGACGCGTTTTCCATGTAAATGCCCTAATCCGTTCCAAGCCCCCCAAAATTCGGACATAAATTTTTTATAAATCATAAAAATGCATCAAAACATGTAACAAATACATGTTACAATTAGATTACTGCACAATAAACATAAAATGAGAGTTGTACATAATGTAAAAAACAAAGAATAAAGTAAAGAATAAAAATTATGTTCATTTACCTTTTAACTGCTATCGTCGTCACCTTTTGCCTTCTTTGGTTCATGTTCTCTCTCAGCAGTGGTTTTTGCCTGACGTTTTGTAAAGAACCGATCCAAGGACGTTTGCTTTTGTCGGCTTTTAACAATCCTTCGAAAATGTGCAAGGCAAACATCATCATAGTGAGCGATAGCCCGACTAGTGAACACTTTTTCTGGGTGATTCTTTTCAACAAATTCCGAAACTTCATGGAATTTTCCTAAAATGTCTTTTATTCGGGCTGATGGAATAATGGCTGCCTGTCTCGTCACAATTAAAAACTTGCTGTGCAACGTAGCCTTCATCGATCACCAATTGTTTGAATTTTCGCACAAATTCGTCGGCCGCTTTGTGGTCGGCGCTACATGCCTCGCCATGCCGAAGAACAGAGTGAATTCCAGTCCTCCTTTTGAACTTCTCGAACCACCCACGCGATGCCTTAAACTCCTGGTGTAGTTCTTGCGCCAAAGTTCCCTCGCCTGCATCCTCCTTCACGAGGTCATTAAAGATGGCGGTTGCCTTTTCGCAAATTATGGCCTCGGTCACTGTGTCACCAGCTATCTCTTTCTCCTTTATCCACACGAGTAACAACCTCTCCATCTCATCGTTCACTGCCGACCTCCTCTTCGAAATGACAGAGAGGCCTTTGGAAGGAGTCGTAGCTTTTAGGGCTTCCTTTTGTTTTAATACCGTGCCAATCGTAGATGTATTACGGCCATATTCTTTGGCGAGATCAACCAAACGCATCCCTTTTTCATACTTTTCTATTATCTCTTGCTTTGTTTGTATGGACAAAAAAACTCTCTTCTTCTTCTTTTCTTCTTTTCCACTTTTCTCCATCACTTTCTTGGGGTCCATAGTGAATAAAAGTTAATACACACACGTAAAACTGTCCAAACACTTCGTGGCCAATGGGATTCCAGGAAGATGCTAGGCGATAGCCAATGGCAGAGCAGCTACAAGTATGTTTACGTTCGGTAAACTCTGGGAGCTGCGAGTAGCAGCGCGTACTGTATTTTTGCCTTTCGTATCCTGAAATTTCTTTCGTAACAAGAGGCAATATTTTCCCGTTGAGGCGTGTCGTAACCTGAGAATTCCGTATGTAGAGACGTTCGTAAGTAGAGGTACCACTGTACTTTTTTTAGATAGCTAGGGAACCTCGATGCACCTGGCTTTTCATCATCACACTTTTGTAAGATTTTTGCTGTTCATTTACATTTGTTTGTTCTTTCCCTTCAGTTGTGATTGCATGGTGTGTTGGCTTGTTCTCCGGGTGTCTGTTCTTTTCTTTTTTTCACTGTCTCCTCATCCCCCAATCAGCTGCAGCAGATATTTGTCCCTCCCTGAGTGTGGTTCAGCAAGAGGTTTCTTAATGTTAAAAGGGAGCTTTTCCACTCCATTGTTGCCAAGTGCTTGCTCACAGGGATCACCTGATTGTTGGGGTAACTTCATGGTTCTATCAGTTACGGCAAGTTGTCCAGGTCCTGAAGCAGCAAAGCAGCCCCAGACCATCACACTACCACCACCATGTTTGACTGATGATATTATGTTCTTTTTTAAGAATTGCTGTTAGTTTTACACCAGATGTAATGGGACGGACACCTTCCAAAAAGTTCAACATTTGTCTCATCAGTCCACAGAATATTTTCCCAAAAACCTTGGGGATTGTCAAGATGTTTTTTTGGCAAATGTGAAATGAGTCTTGGTGTTATTTTTGGTCAGCAGTGGTGTTCACCTTGGAACTCTCCCGTGGATGCCATTGTTGCCCAGTCTGTTTCTTATTGTTGAATCACAGACCAGTGTCCAAACGGAGACAAGTGAGGCCTGCAGTTCTTTAGATGTTGTTCTGGGTTTTTGTTTCTCATCTGTTCTTGAATTTCTTTAGATCACAGCAGGATGTGTTGCTTTTTGAGCTCTTTTAGCCTACTTCACTTTGTCAAATAAGTTTTATTTAAGTGATTTCTTGATTCAGCAGGTCTGGCAGTAATAAGGCCTGGGTG
This sequence comes from Pholidichthys leucotaenia, assembly GCA_020510985.1. Taxonomy (NCBI): domain Eukaryota; kingdom Metazoa; phylum Chordata; class Actinopteri; order Cichliformes; family Pholidichthyidae; genus Pholidichthys; species Pholidichthys leucotaenia. Next base: position 57,791,258 of record CM035843.1, on the reverse strand, counting down.
TGGCTAGAGAAGTTGAACTCTCCATCCATCCATCCATCTTCTTCCGCTTAATCCTTTTCGGGTCGCGGGGAGGCTGGAGCCTATCCCAGTGTCTTTGGGCGAGAGGCAGGGCACACCCAGGACAGATCGCCAGTCCATCACAGGGCCAACACTGAGAGACAGACAACCATTCACTCTCACATTCATACCTAAAAGACAATTTAGATTCCCCAGTTGATGCCAATTAACCTAACTTGCATGTTTTTGGCATGTGGGAGGAAACCGGAGAAATCCCGGAGTAAACCCACGTAGACACGGGGAGAACATGCAAACTCCACACAGATCACTGTTGGTCAGGATCTGGGATCGAAAGTTAAACTCTGTTTTCCAAAAAATGTGGTTAATCACAGTTAATTCATGATGTAACACGGGGAGGGAATTACTTTTTCACATGGGGCAGGTAGGTTTGGATAGCTTTTTTCCCTTGAGAAATGAAATAATGTAAAAACTCTATTTTGTGTTTACTCTGGTTATCTTTGTCTGATATTAAAATTTGTCTGATCTGAAACATTTAAGCGTGACAAATATGCAGAAATATGGCCTACTTTGGAGTTGTCCCGGGTGAGAGGCAGCGAGCAGGGGTGGGTATTCTTGTATCCCCCCCACCTTGCAGCTTCTATATTGGGGTTTTCTCCGGTGGACGAAAGGGTTGTTTCCCTGCACTTTTGGGTTAGGAAATGGGTCCTGGTACCTGCTGCCCATACCCCCTTGCCTTGAATCTTTTGGCAGGGGGAGCGGTTGAGGGTAGCTCGGTTTACTTGTTGTGCCACCTTGCCCCGTCACCCCCTGTTCTCCACCAAGTTCATCTGGGGTGAACTGAGTATTTTTGCTGTTGGACTGTTTTTCCTTTTTAAGTTTTGTGGCACTACTTGCTTTTAGTCGTCGCTCCTCATCTTGTTCTGGTGAGATTATCATGACCAACTCGTTCAATGTGTTCCAGTTTTCTGACAAGGTCAGATATTTCATAGCTGCAGTTACTGCGAGCTCCACCTTGCACCAGTGGAGAGGCCCAGCAAGCACCCCCCTTAGTGCCACAGCCACTCTTCTCTGCTCAAGTTGGGAGGCTCGGGCAAAAGTCTCCATTAATCTTGTAGTTATGAGTGCCCGATAAGCCTCAACACGTTTACCTTTCGTGTACTCTACAGTTGGGACCAGCAGTATCATGTGGTATGGGAGATCACCCCCACTTATTATTTCTATGGCTTTTTCTTCATGCCACTCATCAAAGCGCTTTTTCTTGACATCTTGGAGCTCCTGGTGATAATCAGCCCCCGCTCTTACGTGAAGCTCCTTTCTGAATGTAGCATTTCTAATTTTCAATTCATGATCAGTTAACACCACCAGAGCATCAGCTGCCAATTTCCAGGGTCTAGTCACCAGTTGATAGGCCCTCCCCGAGCCCTCTCCTAGGAGTCGGTGAGCCTCGTTAGGTATGGGTGGGAGTGGGGATCTTAGACTTTCCAGATAGGATATAATTCTTGGACGGGGATCTTCCCCATACTCCCTCCTGCTCCCCCCCATGCTGGTGGTAAGACCCATAGTCTGGTGTGTGTGGCCCGTCCTCGGGGCCGTAGGTTGAGTAGCCCCAAGTTACCCTACGGTCTTTGGTTTACCTTTTACCACCATTGCTTGTGTGGTCAGTTTTTCTTCAAAAAATGGTGCAGGGCTTAGCCACCCAGATTGTTGCCATTGCTGTAGTGACACCCCTTGGAGGGAGACCTGGCCCGTTCTGGGCTGTGTGATTCTCGCTTTTGTTTCTTTACCACTAGCTCTTTGAGCTTCCCTAACGCTTTTTCTGTTGGTGCAGATGCCCTCTTAGTTGATTGCATAGATTGGCTGGGTTGTCCTCCAGGCCAATCTGCTGAGGCACCTTGAAGTTCTTCCGTTGCCCCCCTATCTTGCTGCCATTGAGGGGTTACCATTTCTTGTAGTTGTTCTAAGTGAGTAGTCACTTGGTCAACTGTGGCTGACAGTCGGCGAGTTAGATTCCTCTTGTGGAGAAAAGGCTAGTTTAGCAGTCACCTGTTCTTCCTCCTCACTGTCGGAGGAAGAGGCTTGTCCTGATGGATGTTAACTCTTGTCATCTCCACTCGGTTCAGAGTGAGAATGATTACTCGTGGGACTCCTTTCATGGACCATTTGAACTGTGTCCTCATCACTCTCGGGACCGCGTTGCAGGTGGAAGGGCAGCCTATGAGCTCTACACTTCTTGTCATATTGCCCCAGCTGTTTCAGTAGACGGGCATGCTCATCGTATCTATTTGCTGCTGGTGTGCTCCTTTCAGTGAGAGCTGCCGACACCTGCATCTCTTTGGCCACCATTTTCACTATGGGGTCAAGAGCGCTACAGCTACTGTACAGCTTCACCACTTCGTAGTGGTCTTCTTCCAGCTGCTCTAACCAACTTACCCAGGCCTGTAGCCATTCCCCGATTTCCTTTTTCTGAGTGGGAGGTGGTTGACATTTTACCAACACTGGCATTTGTCGATTAGGCGCGAGCAGTAGGTACTGACCCTTCTCCTTTACTGCCTTGCTGATGTCTTCTCCCAACTTCTCGGGGGTTAAGTTCATTTGTGCCAGAGTATATGTCTGGCTTATTTCAGACAGAGCTTCTCAGTCCCAGGTGTTTGGGTCCCCTGTGCGTAGGATAACTCCCACTTTAAAATGGGTAGTCAGTGGCTGTATCTTCATTTTAAGTACTTCTTCACCTTCTGCGGCTTCTTCGGAGAGCCTTGCTGGCACAAGACCCCCCGAGGTGCCGTTCTCATCTGCAGCTCCCTCGGAGAGCCCTGCTGGCGCAGGACTCCCAGAGGTGCCATCCTGTAGAACCTGTGAATTTACCTGTTCAGGGTCGGGGTTTTCCACCCGCTCCTGCTTCTCTTGATCTTCCATCTTCTTGTAGGCCGTTGACTGTCTTCCCTTCAAAGCCTCCCCTTAGCGCATCGGGGCACAAGGATGAGGGGATAGACCTAGGTGACTGCACCCCCACCCAGACCTCAGGCCTGGCTGACACGGTGCTCCAAGCCTTGTCAGCTCTGTGACAGTGCTGTGTAGCCTGGTGCTCCCTCGCAGCCTGTCAATTCTTGACAGGGTTATCTGTCGTGGTGCTCCCACACAGGCTACCGCTGTAGCAGCAGGACCCAGGCAGGACTCTGCCCACCTGTGTCCCAGATCAGGACCACATGGACAGCACAGCAGTCGCCCTTTGACTGCTGGACCCTCCTTAGCTGCTCAGGCTTCTCAAGCCCAACAGCCTTTGGTGGACCCCAGTGTTCCTTCGTCGGGGCCCATCCAGGGACGTCACCATGTAAAGACCCTGACCTTGTACCCCAAGTTTGAGGTCAAGATCACCAGCTGCAGTCCCTAGAAGAGTTTCTTCATAGAGATTTCTGTCACACTGTGTGGCTGGTGACTGAAGGATTAACCCAACTTCACTGTCTTCATCTACAAGGCGATCTCCTCTTACCTGAACCCAGCGCTCTGACTGAGTGACCTGTCCAGCCAATAGCCCAAGGCACACCCTTGTATTAACAACAGCTCCTTCGTGGTCTAATTGCTCTTGGTAATCTGGGTAGTTGTTTAAGATCAGGAAAGTTGATCTATAGGAGACCTGTTTTAATAATCTTCACAGAGTAACCATTAAAAACTCATAAAAACTATTACACCTCTTTAAAAATACCCTCTTGAAATCAAAAAGAAGGACTCTGTGTAACACTCCGTCGTCACACTCTGAATCATTGATCACAGACTGTCTTTTAATATGCTGTAGAATTTATTGAAAGTTTGCAAAGTACAGAAAAAAGGTTATACTTTAAATCAATCAATAAAATCAGAATACCAGTTTGTTTAACCAAAAATCACTCTTTAAAAATAAATGAATAATTTGAATCATAAACATCACCTGATAAATCTGTGGTTAAATGTCTAAAAACCTGTTGAGGAAAGGAAGTTGGTTAAAATCGCCAGCCAGTCTCTCCGCTTCTCTCCCCGTGAGAAAAGGAGAGGGAGAGAAGCTCCCAAATGAGCACTCAGCCCACAGGCATGTGGGGAGAGAATTCAGCAGCCCAAGCGCTCTTACCCTTAACCCCACCCCCCGGCAGGGGCCAGCGATTTGTGTAGCAGCTGCTGGAGCAGCCACCAGCTTATGTCTTCACTTCCCTTTTCTCCTCTTGAGTGTTGATTTTTGCAGCAGAAGAATTCTATTTCAAAAGTTGAAGAGAATGGATGGTATTTTGGATCATTTTCTTTGCTGTAGTCTTCTCCTCTTCAGTTCTTCTGCCACACAATGTTGGATCTTGGAGACTACTGTCGAAAATGAACATTTTGGGGCTTTTTACACAAGGTTTTATACTCCTTTCACACCCATCTCACAGACTTCCTCTTTTCTACCATAGGCTAGCTCCTATCTCTTCAGGCTTTTAGGCTACTTTGATTGGTCTGTTTCAAACTTATTACACAACACACACATCATATGCACATGTTTTCCTCATGATTTCCAGTGTACGTGCCATGTGCTACGTAGCCCGTCTATTCTTACCATCTGGTTTCGCTTATATCAGCACTAATACCTCCTCAGTTTTGCTCATCTCAGCATTTTCCATGTAACCAGAGACTCAGGGACTTTCCAAGTTCTCTTTTTCCTCTATTATTCCTGTCTCAACCAGTTCTGTTCAGTCAACAATGTCAAAAGTATGTGATTTCACAATCACAACTTACAGGCAGGGCAGCGCGGTGGCGGAGTGGTTAGCACTGCGGCAGCACAGCAACTCACCCTTGGCCAGGGGATCCTGGGTTCGATCCCAGCCCCCGACCAACAGTGATCTGTGTGAAGTTTGCATGTTCTCCCCGTGTCTGTGTGGGTTTACTCCGGGATTTCTCCGGTTTCCTCCCACATGCCAAAAAACATGCAAGTTAAGTTAATTGGCATCAAACTGGGGATTCTAAATTGTCCTTAGGTATGACTGTGAGAGTGAATGGTTGTCTGTCTCTCTGTGATGGCCCTGCGATGGACTGGCGATCTGTCCAGGGTGTACTCTGCCTCTTGCCCAAAGATGCTGGGATAGGCTCCAGCCCCCCCGCGACCCGAAAAGGATTAAGCGGAAGAAGATGAATGAATGGATGAATGAACTTACAGGCATATTATTGTGCATTTAAAAATACATAATTGTTACATCCGTCAATACAGTGATTATACATTGATTTTTCAATCACATAAGATACAATATCGCTGTGGCACATTTCTAATATCATGGTATATATATATATATATATATACTGTATATATATCATAGTACTCCATGTTTTACCAAAATCTGTCCTTTCTGTTGTTGTTATGGTTGGATTGCTTCTGATGGCCTCCAGGTTGTCCTCTCTGTGCCTTTTTTTTTTGGGGGGGGGGGGTCTGTTATGTCCATATCTTGGGGAAAACAAGGAGGAAGCTGAGGATGCAGCTATACGTACTTTATTACAAGTAGAACCAGAACACAATGGACGCTCCGTACAGGCCAAGGGGTCCACGATGAAGAGACAGAGTCTGTTCCGCCATTGCCCTTTATACCCCAGGTGACGCCACCACCAGAAATGCGGGTCATCACCTCTCACTACACCCAAGGCCGCCATCTTACTACACTACATATTACCCCCCCACCCCCCGTAGAAAAACACCAAGCACATCAATTAGGCCCCCCCAAATTTAAACCTGATTCACCCGCTAAGCAGCAAAACGTATATGTACAAAAATAAATAAACAGGTCTTTCCATTCACACAAAATAAACTAGAGGGCCAGGTGGACTGCTGACTCCCCCTACACGGCTAGGCAGATTATTCTGCCGCCTTAATCATTACAGTCCGGAAAGAAAACAGCTGTGTTCCTAAAATTAAATCAATCCCAACATAATACACATATATACACTTCTAAATTAACACAGTATAGTGAACCATACAACTAACATACTGTATGTACATCTATTGGTGGCCCCCACCCCAACACACCCACCCTGCAATCCGGGCATACCACAGCAAAACAAATAATTTGGTATAAAACAAACTGTGTTGGGGATCCTTTTTTTTTTTAAACACAGAGCCAACACACAATAGAACATGTAGAGAACACATTAGTCAACTTATTCAGGGTCATAACCGTAATAAACACTTTAACCATTACCCATAGTTATTTTACCAGCCCGATGAGAAGGGCCATCCTCCGGGTCTCCATCCGGTGGATCCTGCCCGGAGCGCCTCCGCTTCTTGACCTCCGGGGATGAGCTGTGCTGGCACCTCATCTCCTTCATGCGCCGCAGCTCGTTTGGCTGTCTCCATGACGTGTCCAACAGTCCCAAGTAACCATTTTCCCGGGCAGCCACCACTCACAGCCGCCCCTGTTCATCTCATCGCTCTCTTCTCCTATGGACGCCCCTCAGTCGAGCTTCCACCGATCGGACCTCATCACCGATGTGCAGGGGAACTCGATTATGCTTCAGCAGTTCACCATGTCACAACCGGGCCTCCCTCCAGGGTCGGGTCGATTCTCCAACCCGGTCTGAAGCCCTCCTTGAATGATGATGTCCAGCGCTTCATAGAACCGTGCCGGCAGGTCCTGCCCCTCTCTTCTTCATCCTGACACCAGCAGCTGTCCCGGGGGTTCTACTGTGCCGTCCAGCTCCCACATCCAGGGCCGCTTGGACACTGGCATCGGAACTCTCTCGTGCTGGGTCTTCGCGGCGGCAGTCTTCATCACCTCCCAAAACACCAGGCCAATTGCTCTCCCAAACCGCGTCGTCCTCCACGTGCAGAGCAGGTTGGTCCCACAATCCACAGCCCGACCACTCCTCTCCAGCACCGCTGGTAATCTTGAATCCCAGGCCGTAAAACATATCACAACCCAAGATGTTTGATCCTGAGGCGGTCACCACGAACTGGACTCCGGTCATCACCGCCGACTTGTACCTCGCTGTCAGCTCCAGTGACCCCACTACGTTCATCCTGTTTCCTCCGTAGCCAAAACACGGCGTTGTGAACTCCCCCAAATGGTAATGTGGGAACAGCCTCCTCACGGTGGGCAAGTTCAGCACCGAAGCCACTGCTCCCATGTCCACCAACAGTGAAACTTCTACGCCATCCAGCAACACATTGCAGTTGATGTACCCATTTGTGCTCGGGGAGACAGTATGAACAACTGTAGGATCCACAGCAGGAAATCTGCTCCACATCTTCGGTCCTCCCGCTTAAAATTCTTGCAGGCTCTGGTGAAGTGATGCAGAAGACAGCATTTACCGCACCGCTTGCTCCTCGCCGGACACTCTCTTGCCTTATACGGGTGCCTTGCGGACCCGCAACCATAACATTTCGGCGTACCCGGGGCAGACCTAATTTTCTTCTTCGCTCATGCCGTCTTCGTTGTCCGAGTCCACAGCCAGTGTCCTCCAATCTGGTTCTCCACTCCTCAACGTGTTTCTCTCAAGGAGGTCTTCAGACAGTTTTTCCGCTGCCTCACATTGCTTCGCTATTTCAATAGCCGTGGCTAACGTCAGTTCACCCAGGTAGGTCAGGAGCCTCGACCGTGCGGCAGAACAAAGAACATGCCCTGCCAACTGATCACGGACCATTTCATCCTCCAGGGCTCCAAAGTGGCACTCCCCCGCCAGCTGACGTAGGTCTGCGATGAAGCGCTGTACCGACTCTCCCATCCACTGGTGGTGCTGCCGAAACTTTATCCGCGGGACTATGACGTTCTCAGGGGCACGAAAATAGCGCGCCATTAGCTCCACCACGTTCTCATAATTATCAGCCTCTCCTAACGTGCCAAGGATTCGCTGACCCTCCATCCCAAGACTATGAACAAGGATAGCCCTCGCACGCAGCTTCTTGAGCTCGCTGAGGTTAAGGGCCACCAAATAATTTCGAAATGTTGCATACCACCTAGCCCAGGGTACAGGCGGCTCGCCCGGGACCTCCAAAAATGGCTAAAAAGTGGTCACAGCTCGTTCCATACCTTTGTTCTTCTCGTCGCCAAATGTTATGTCCATATCTTGGGGAAAACAAGGAGGAGGCTCAGGATGCAGTTATACGTACTTTATTACAAGTAGAACCAGAACACAATGGACGCTCCGTACAGGCCAAGGGGTCCACGACAAAGAGACGGAGTCTCTTCTGCCATTGCCCTTTATGCCCCAGGTGACGCCACCACCGGAAAGGCGGGTCGTCACCTCCCACTACACCCATGGCGGCCATCTTATTACACTACATATCAGGGTCAAGCCGGGTACCCCACCTTCTTCTCATATGGATGAAATCAGTGAGGCAGTCGGTCACTCATATGCCTCTTCTGGGTGACTAGGCTATGTTGTGGGTTATCCGAACACTGTAAAAATGTGTATTTAATATATAAAGTAACTAGTGAGTGAAACTAAATAGAGGGGAAAAAAAGAAAACATTGTGGAAAAAACTTGAGTCTCTTGCATGGGAGACCAATACCTGCACATGGTTTGGAAGGTTTTTTGCAGGGGGCACACATACTGGAGGAAACACTCTCCTTGGTCTTATTAGAGGGTTAGAACAAATGATTTATGTGGTCGTATTGGTTGCAGCACTTGTGCCTGTGAATCTGCCTTAACACTTTTGTGAAAATGTGTTCTGTTAATATTTTGAGCACAGTTAGTCTAACTCACTAATTATTATCACTTTTCTCCCTCTCTGTACAGACTCTGGCCAAGTTGAATCCGAAACTTCTGCCGATGCTTGACATGATCAAAGCTAACAGGGCCAAATGGGAGGAACTCAACAAGAAGAGACAACATGGCCAGAGTGTTTCTGCACCCACGAGCCCCTGTAGTGGCGACAGCACAGAACCCAGTGGCTGCACTGTGGCCAAAACTGGCAGCACACCCTGCTGCAGCGGCAGAAATGATGGCACGCCATCAAAAGCAACTAGCTAGCTTTGGCCGTTGACCTTCTGAGCTAATCTCTTTGGCTTTTTTTCTTCTTAAATGCAGCCTGCAACAGAGGAAATGCAGTGCATGCAGAGGTTCCTGGGCTCTACTCCTCTTCGCTTTTCGCTACTAGAGATGAGCTTAAGACTTGAGAGAGTGGCGCTATCATAGAGCTTTGTCTGCTCCCTTCAGTTTTCCTGCACTGAAGGCTGACAGAACTGCCTTTGGCAAGCTTGTCGGAGCAGTTACAAATTAGTGGATGACAGCATGTCAGAAAGAGAACTCAGAGCACTGTGTCAACCAGTGATCTAACACCAACTACCCCACAGCATTGTACAGATTGTCAACACAAGGCATGGAGCTATTGGAGAGGAATGTGTGTCTGCTGTGGTTTGCTTCGTTCTTGGTACCCTCTTGTTGCTCAAATTTTGTTCTGAGCAAAAGAGTTATTTTTGTAAATCTGTAAATAGATAATTAAGTGATCAAAAACTTAAATGTTTTGAATGCAGTGTTGATCTAGAGTTTGTGAAAGATTAGGAAGAGAAGGAACAACAGGACCTGTGTCAGTGCTTCTTGCAATGCAAATTGAATTCCCACTCCCTCCCTTCCTGTGCCTTGTTTTAAGATCCTTAATGAAAAATGCATGGCCTCCTTTCTGAGGTTCTTGTACAGTATGGAAATACACATTGAACCATGCTGTAATTTTGCCATAATTTATACGAAACCAATCTGCAGTTACTGCAAGACCCCATGATAGCCACTAATCAATTTAAATATATTTTGCCCAGTTTTACAAGTGCAAGTTCTCACTTGTCACACACAACCACACACTGTGCCTTGATATAGTTGTTAAGATGTTAGGTTCAGTTCTGCAGGAAAAGTTATATATCTTCTTCAAAGGTACTTACTATATGCAATGTTTGGAACTGAGGTTATAGTGACACATTTTGGTAGCTAGGTGAATTGCAGTCCCATCCACATCAACTGCAGCCCTTATTAGAAATTGAGTAAATGGAGCTGAAATTCACTTAGTAACCACAAAGTGTCACCAAAACTCAAGTTTCCAAGTTACATACAGTATCTTCAACACTAAAACTTTAACTAGAATGTTACATTTAATATTGAAAGCAAAGGTTAGACATATTAACAATGATTCTTTTTTGCATATAAGGCTTAAGTCAGCAGCTGGTTAGCACACCTTAGCAGAAATACTAAAATCTTGGGGACTGGTTCTGCCTGAAGGTGTCATTCTCTAAAGGTTAACATGCTATACTGACTTTGTTTAATCTAAACAGAAAAATAAAGTCGGCAACTTTACTTGTTTACAAAAATATGTTTGAGTGTTCAGACTATAACTGGTACTCTTCTGCAGTTTTTTTCTTGTTGCTTACAATGATCAGAGCCTGTAAAAAAAAATTATAATAAAATTCTGAGTCGGGAAATAATCCAAGACTAATCCTGCAGTTTTACACTTCAGCTTCTGTCCAGATAAAACACAACATTCGGTGTGATATGAACTTAAAAGGTGCAACTGGTTGAATTTGGAGTAGCGTACACTGTTAGTATCATGTCTGTTGAGAATTTTTCTTCATACTTGAAATCTATAGGTCATCTGTAACAGATGAAGCCTACTGAATAAGTGTAAGAAATATTATGATCCTTATGTATATTGTTACATTTCATGGAAGAAGAACAAAATCAGATTAAACCTCTGTATATTAATCCAAGGTATATAGTTGGTTTTTTTGTATACTACAGAAATCAGCGATCGCATTAGAAATTTGTTCTGACGATAAAGAACACATGATTTCTGAAAGTGAGCAAATCCTCTGAAATCCTTTGACTAGACAAATAAACAGAGAAAATTACTTTTGTTTTGACTGATATTTACAATAATATTCACTTTTTCTATGAATATCTAACATGCCACACATTACTTCATAGATGAAGTATATTTATCAAGGAACAGATTTATTAGAACTTTTTAAAAATTTCATAATTATGTTTAAATGTTTCTATAATTATACATTTACTTTTGAACAGAAAAGCAAAGGTGTTAACACTGAGCCATGTGGTACCTATAATTCTGAAGCCATGATAACGCTTACATAAAATATTAATAAATGTGTAATTTAATTATGTTAGCTTAATGCCAGAGTCATCTCAAGATAAAGAAAAAAACAGTGTATTCAATTATTAATATGTATACTTCCACGATAGTTTTTGTAGAACTTGCCCTGAGTTAAATGATCCTGCTGAGCACGTGCAGACTAGATGTCTTCACAGTCTGAACTGCCTCTGATCCCAGTTAACCAGCTGCTGACTCCATCAATGCTCTCTCCTCTTACTACACCAGAAAGTGGATAATAGCATTTCCTAACATGTCAGCCTTTTCTTAACGCTCCTTAGATGACTTTCAATATCCCCAGAGGTCCGAGATTGAAACTTGTACCTGAGTGCCCATGTGTGTGCAAGCTTTTGTTCTGAATAGAGTCCAGTGCGGATGCTGATTATTAGAGAGCTAAAATGAAACATTTGAATCATTGGCTGATTTCCTCTTTTGGAAATGTGTTTAAAACATAAAAGACATGACTGTTCACCCTTATTGATAGCTTTGTGACTTGAGCTCGATATGAAAGGTTGGCAAAAGACTGGCTAACCTCCATAGTTCTGTGCTGCTGGAATGGGAGCACTGTGGAAATTACAGGCAATTAGGCTAATTATTGTCCTGAATCTCACACAAACAGACAAAATGCTGACAACCTGTTGCCCCTGAAGTGGGACATCATAATAATAATGATAATAATTTAGCAACATATACACCAATCTGGCCAAATACTGGAAGTAAGCAAGCCACCAATTCTGTGGTGGTGTCTTCCAGAGATACATGTATGCATTCATTTGAAAGCTGTCCTTACAACTTTATCATTTGTTTTTAGTTTTCTTTCTATTTAACACCTCTTTTGACAAAAATGTCAAAGAAATTGAGAAGAACCTGTACACTCCTCAGCCTCCCGGGGAAGGTCTATGCCAAGGTACCGGAGAGGAGAGTCTGGCCACTGCTCGAACCTCAGATTCAGGAGGAACGGTGGTTTTTGTCCTGGTCGTGGCACATTGGCCCATGGAGCTCTTCACCCTCTCAAGGATCCTTGAGGGTTCATGAGAGTTTGCCCAACCAGTCTATATGTGTTTTGTGGACTTGGAGAAAGCATTCAGCCGCACCCCTGGTGATTTCTTGTAGCGGGTGTTTCGCGAGTACGGTGTATCGAGCTCATTGCTGTGAGCTGTCTGGTCTCTATACGACTGTTGTGAGAGTTTGGTTCGTACCGTCGTTGCAACAATCAGTCTCAAACTTGTTCCCAGTGAGAGTTGGGGTGTGTCCCAATTCACTCCTTAGCGCTACCCCTCCGCTTTGCGCATTCACCGTCTCCCAGCTGGCCTGGGGATACCTTGGTGTCCCCTCTGCAGAGCTTCTCTGCTTGGACTGCTGCCTCTGTGACCCGGATCCCCGGAAAAGCGGTGGAAGGTGGACGGATGGAGTACAGTTCTTGATTGGGCCAACAACAATGGCAAGCTTCAACTTCCAACACTTGACATGAAACATGCATGCCTAGCTTACCGTGCAACACCAACTGTTTTGACACTGCTCAGCCAGCTAACACTGATGTGCTAACATGCTGTCAGGGGGCTGCAGTGCTCACACACAACCCTTCAATAACTGAAGACTTGTAACATTTAAAATTAATTGCTCAAGCTAGGGCAACCCAGTGACCACAAAATGAATATCACCTACAAACAGAACAATGGGGTCCGCATTTCATTCTAAAATAAAACGGCGACCATATTTTCAAAAAGTTTAATATTACTCATTCACCAGTGTAGACATAATTGTTTTTATATTTAATAATACTCTGTGACATCTAAAAGATGTTGGCAGCACATTCAGGTGTGGGTTTTAGAAGTGCAGTGTGTAATAGTTAGGCTAATACATTTTTTTAAAAATTTCCTGCATCATCAGATTATTATTTTTTATATACGGTAAGAGGGTTCCCATCCATGTAGACGGTCGTTTAGGACCATTATAATGTTTTTTTCAAGTTTGTCAATCTCTATTGATACAAATGACTTCTGTAGGTTATCCTAAATGGGTTGGAAAGAAGTAATGACCAGCATAATAGGAAATATAATCATTTTGCATTTGACTGCTAGACTGCACCTAATTATTACACACTGCACCTTTAAGCCAATTGAATACAATCATTGTGGTATTAAAAGCGATTACAATGACATGAAACCGTTCATAGTAATACAGTCATGCAGCACAGTTTAGCACACTTAACTGAATAGCTGTCACTACCTAACGTCATCAGTCTGACATTCCATGCCATCAGAAAGCCGCAGTAGATGTTGCCAGTTTGTCACTGGTCACCACAGTAATGGCAGCACCACAAGATGGTGCAACATGCAAATTGATCAGTAGGCTGGTCTAATGGCTCCCATGGACAAACATTTCCCACTTCACAGGGAGTATCCTGCAAAGATCCTATCCTGTTGTAACCTGAGGTGTGTGGCGACTTTCTGCGCCATTTAGCTCCTCTGATTGTAACATGACATGCTAATTTATTAGCCTCCTGCTAGTTCTCACCAACACAGTTCAACACTTCCATAAAACCTTTTCAGCACATCAACTGCCCAGCCTTTAACTGAATAACTCCCAAATACTTATTTTATGCTATAATAGATATAACCTGGAGAAGCTGCAGTAAAGGTCCCTCTGAGCAGGTGGCCGGTTAACACAGCAACAGCAGCCAGAACTAATACATCCGCTATACAGCAGCACAGCCACAATGAAACAGCCAGACAGAAAAGTAAAATATTGTTTCTGTCTACTCATTCCAAACTTCCTCATATCTGTTCCAACAACCTCCAAACACCTGACAGGTGTCAATAAGGCGAGAGTGTAAACCTCCGCACAGCACAGCAGCTCCGGCAAACTGAGCAGTTTTCACTTGGCCACCTTATTAATTTATTTACTCATCTGTGCCTTCTAAGGTCTGAGACAGGTGAAAGTTGTCTTTACAGCCTGGGCGCTGTGGAAGTTCTCAATCACCATAAACCCTTACGAATTCACAAGTTTCCCCTGCATAAACCCCGTCGGCTTGTCTTTAGCCTGTTGATCCGATGCTGTACGGACAGGGTAGTTGTTCATCTCCCACTTTAAGCTTCTCCACGTACTCTGCTCACCCAAATTCATTAGTTGTTCTGAGCGCAGCGCTGCTTCTCCATTAGGTTTCGCTCATCTTTTGCCAACCTTTCCACCGTGCGTGCATGAAGAGAGGCGGGGAGGACGTGTCCGTCTCCCCAGCTGTGATGCTGTTCTGTTTTATCAGCTGCAGGAAGAGCTGAGGACTGTTTGCCTCGACTGTTTTCTATCAGGGCGGTATATGACCAGTCACACAGAAGTGATCACAAAAGTGCAGATGCACTTGCTAAAATGCTGTTATTAAAACCTACTTTGTGTTGTCTGATGAAGATTTAGCTTTCTATAATTCTTATGTAATTTTTACACTAAATGACTGGTGCACAGTAGAGGTGTTGCAATATCAGTGTTGACAGTAGCCAAGATATTTGAAATATGATACTTGCTCTCATGTTTAATGACACACATAAGAGACTGTATATTGTATGCCAGTTATGTGGCTGTATTTTCACAATCCTTCAAGAGTAATTGTTCTTTTTGTACACTTTAGTACATTTATACATATTTACAGAAAACAAAGCTGATGATCAATTTGACTGATGGATTATCATTTTTTTTTTTGTCTTGACATTTTCTACAGGCACTGTGGGAATATTGTTATCAAGGCATTCCAGGTTAATATGATTATATAGAGAAAAATCCAATACTGTGACAGCCCTAATGCACAGAAAATCAGGGTTAAAAAAAAATCCACTCACTTCTACTGAGGTCCCAAAATATTGTCTGTTGTTGATATGACTACATACTATGGGACGGGAATCCAAATTAAATATGTTGTAAAGAATTATAAGCTGCTGAGCTAACAATGTACCGGCACCTCTTCCAAATTACCCTAAGCATGCAGCAAATATTGGCGAACATAAACACCAATACCTCTGCCTATATTCTTATAAAACATCCAATATGTCAAGAGTTTCCATATCGTTATAATTATTCCAATTAGTGTTGTTTTTATTTAACAGTATCCCTTATGAACTGTGTTTTTGCTTTGTTAATTGGAGTTGAAAACGTGACTGTGCACATTTGTGTGGCATGGATCTGTGTGCTCTGCTGTGTTTCATTTGAGGAGCTCAAATGACGTCAAATGATGTTTTTTCATTGTTATTTAATTAATTGCATGTTTATGCAGTATCCAGTACAATCATTTGCTAAGGATGTAGCAAACAAGTGAGCCAAGAAATACCTCATTATCTTCATCAGTAGTCACCTTCTCTCACGGGAAATGCATGACTTAAATTCTACTGCATCATGTTGCGTGATTTACCTATGAATATTGCTGTTCTATTTTTCTATCGGGCCTCTGGATGTGACCAACTTTGACTCATTTTATTTTTGCGGTTTAATGTGCTTCTTGTGTTTCTCCTGTACTCCCCCGGTGTGGACTCAGCGGGCTAGGCTGAAGGTATCCTAAAGGCATGTAAAGGCAAATGTGCAATGTTTCTGTTCAGAGGTGAAATAAAAACTGCTGCTATGTGTGGTCATTGTTTGGTCCGTTTTATTGTGGGGGTTCATTAGACCCATTTATGAAAACAGCCTTCATTAGTGTTGTTAGCAACGCCTGCGGTAACTTGCCGTTTTGGTCAAAATGGCTGCTGTGTGACTTATGGCTCAAAGTGCCACATGTTTCAGCGGTTTAGATTTTTACTAAAAATGAGGAAAATATTTGTACATCTCAAAACTTTTTCCTCCTACATTTAAAATATATGAAGCATTTTAATCACTTAAGTATTATTTTGTAATTATTCGCAAGGATATTCATTCGGTTTCTCAAAATTAGGGCTGTCCAATCATGCATGTACCACAGAGGGCCAAGACCTTGCAGGTTTTCTTTCCAGCCAGTCTCTTCAACAGGTGATTTCACAGAGTTCCTTCCCACTGACTGCTTAGCAGTGAAAACCCACAGTTTAGTGACTGGCTAATAAGAAAAGCGGCAGAATGTTGCCCCTCCTTGGCACATGCAAGATTGGACGCCTGTGCTATAAATGTTCCACCATAAGTCGTAAGTAAATGGTGAGTAGTAACTAGTTATCATTTATTTACACGTTGTGTTGCGGAAAGGATACCAAGTTTATCACAAAACATGGCAAATTTGTGGGGGAAAAAATGCTTAATTTATTACAAAAGTAATATATTTTCCAGGAAAAAATGACAAGAAAGACCTCACTAATAAGTGAGAAAATTGCACATTTGAGAGAAAAAAAGTAATTTTTAAAAAATATTCTAATTTCTAGAAAATATGCAAGCTTTTTGTTATAAATTTGTGACTTTTTCTTGAAACTTCTTGAAAATGTTCTTTTTTTTCCCCACCAAATTTAACTTTTTCCTCATAAATCTGTGACTTGCTTAAATTTGTAACTTTTTAATTGTAATTTAGCATCTTTTATCATATTTTTGGACCTTTACGCTTGCAAACTTGCACTGAAATTAAGTTTATACCTTTACTGCGTGCACTTTGCATTTTTTGTTACTGTTGTCAGAAGTTTAGGACAAAGAAACGAGCGTCTGAAGAACAGGAAACGTGCTGCTGGCTGCAGTGCTTTAGGTTGAGCGACAAATTAGAAATGGAACACATTACAGCATGAGATTCAAAACAGTCCTGTCAGAGTAGCTTCATTCAATTCAATTCAACTTTATTTATATAGCGCCATTTCACAACAACAGTCATCTCATAGCACTATCAACTGTAGGGGGGACCCCCACAGTTGCAGAAAGCAATCAGGCGATCCCCTGTGAGCAAGCACTTGGCGACGGTGGAGAGGAAAAACTCCCTTTTAACAGGAAGAAACCTCCAGCAGAACCAGGCTCAGGGAGGGGCAGTCATCTGCTGCGACTGGCTGGGGGGTGAGGGGACAGAGAAGATGAAAAGAACAGACATGTAGAGCGCAAACAGCACGATGGGGACTCAGTCTATGGGAGAGAACAAACATGTTAATGACCAGCAAAAAAAAATATTTCATTGAGAGTGAAGAAAGGAGTGAGGCCCAGTGCATTATTGGAGGTCCCCCGGCTGACTAAACCTATTAGCAGCATAACTAAGGGAGGGTTCAGAAACACATGATCCCTCCCTAATTGTAGGCTATATCAAAAAGGTAGGTTTTAGCCCTATTCTTAAAAACAGAGATCGAGTCTGACTCCCGAATCCAGATTGGCAGCTGGTTCCACGGGAGAGGAGCTTGATAACTGAAGGCTCTGCCTCCCATTGTACTTTTGGAGATTGTAGGTATTACAAGTAATCCAGCATTTTGGGAGCGTAGTGCTCTGTTAGGATAATATGGTAGTATCAGATCTTTTAAATAAAAAGGAGCCTGATTGTTTAGAGCTTTGTAAGTAAGAAGAAGGATTTTAAACTTAATTCTAAACTCTATGGGAAGCCAATGAAGGGAGGCCAGAACCGGAGAGATATGATCTCTCTTTCTAGTACCTGTTAAAACTCTTGCTGCAGCATTTTGGATCAGCTGAAGACTGAGAAGACTCATTCAGATTAAAAAAAAAAGAAAAAAAAGGAATGAATGCCAGGTAAAATAACCCATTTTCTGTTTAATGAGCTTTAAGTTTTACTTTCATGTGAACACCTACCTAGACTGATCTTTCTAAATAAAGTACCTGCATATAACACTATTAATGACTTCATTCACTGTTAAATTTCCCAACATTTCTTCCAGTGCTGTACTGACCTCATGTGGACAAACGCATCTCTACACACACACACGCTGCTCTGTCAATGAAATAAAAGGGAACAGTCCATTCAGAAATCTGTGCAGTGATGAAAATAGGGCAAAGTGACACACGAGTTCAGTTAGAAAGAGAGGCCGATTCTTTTTTTACGATAGGAAATGTGCGCCATTATAAATAAACTCTTCAAATCAGAAATTCTCCCATACATCCATGCACACAGCACTCGCAGTGTCACGACTACAATGAATCAGCTGCAGTCCATTACACCGTTCAAGGCTGAGCTCTAATGCTGCTGATGGGTGGCCATGACGTCAGCAAGCAGTGTGTGGGCGGCTGTGTAGGTGAAGATGACTCCCAAAAGAGTGGGGGGCGTCAGGAAGAAAAAGACAGGCTCTGTTGGACTCCGTTGTGCTGGATTACCTTGAGCTCTGCATGGTGCATGTATAGGCCGATTTAAAAAAAATAAATTGCTGCAAAGGCTCCTGTTGACCTTCTTAATGTCAGCCCACAGCACAAAAAGACTTCTACTGAAGGGCTGAATTCGAGCTGATGTATGAGGAAGATTTCTGCTCTTACAACAATGTCTGTGTACTGAAAGGAAACAAAACAGAAGTGTCATGTTTTAGTTTAATTTATTGCACAAACAGCATTGACAAAATGTACTTAGAAGTTACAATGTTATGCAGAGAAGTGGAAAAATTTTTTAGTGGAAAAAAAAAAAATTACAGTCATAGCACTCAACAGCTCTCGCATCTCACATCTGGGAAACATGAGAGTTAAAGAATCACGGGTCAGAAACCAGAGTTTTTAATTGGGGAAATATCTTGACCTAAAAAGCACACTGGTTCTGGAAATTATAAAGATTATTAGAAGGAAGGGGAAAGAAGAACCTTGCTTCAAAACGAAGATCCTAAGTCCAGTATGAAAATGTAGCATATATCAGTATCCTTTCAACAAACAACACAGCTACACTAAAGTGTCTGAGGGGAAGACATTTAACAGTTATGCTGGGAAAAATAATCTTGAATATGATGCACTAGATTTGAAAGAGGACCTCTTATGCTATGTTTATTTACTCCCATATAGATTCTTTGCAACATTTATTTACAAGAAATAACTGATCTACTTTTTTTTAATCCTGAATCTGTACAATGCCAAAGAAAGGATATCTGTAACTTGGTCATCCCAGGCACACGGATGTAGCTTTAAATTCAGGAAGCCTCACAATTATTAGAAGCAACCAATCAGATAGCAACTGACTGAGGGAGTGTTGCCTAAACTATGCTAAAAAAAAAAGTCACATTTTTGACACTCGATAAACTGAAGGGGGTGCAACAAGGACATTAGTGGGACAGAGAGGAAACTGGGGCTGTGATTATACACTGCACTTGAAATTATTCAATCCTTATAGCAAATTATGTTTATTTTCAAAAATTACAAACTTCTAGCCGTTTGGAAAAAAGAAGAAAAAAAATCCAACAACTATTTAAATATTTGACTTTTTTTTAGCTGTGGCAGAAATTTTGTAAATTTGCCATAGGGGTTGAATAATTTCAAATAAACTCACATCAAAGAAAAGAAGCAAGCATAACAGGCCCACTTTAAAAGGTACTATAAGGCCCTTTTGGATCTGACATTACATGATACCTTGTGGTCACTCAGAACTGCATTCACTCCGTTAATTCCATAGACCAGTGGTCCCCAACCATGTGCCATTAAGGGCCAGGACCCCACGTTTTACCTCCAACCATTGTCTTCAACAGGTGATTTCATTGAATTTCTTCCCACCAATTGCTGATCAGTGAAAACACCTGCTGAAGAGAATGGGTGGAAGAGAAATCCTGGAGGGTCTTGACCCTCCATGGCACATAGTTGGGGACCACTGTCATAGAGGGTATAAATATGAATGATACGAGAGCTCTCCAAAAGTGAAGCCCAATCATCTTGATTGCCCTCTGGTGGCTGGCTGCAGTAAGGATTTAAGCCCCGCCTCTCCTCATTATTATTGCATGTGTCACAAAATGAAAATGCTCCTCAAATAAACATTTCCAAAAGATGGCTTCTGTTATTGTAGGTAGTTATTATGCTGATGCACATTTACATGTTTTTAAGATCAGTTCAGTCTTAATTTGTTATTTGAGGCTATAAAAAAAAAAACCAGGAGTTGTGATTACGACTGAGTGAGTTGCCTTTATTTTGCTGCATAAACTGTAACAGGCCTGTGGGCGGAAACTCAACACTGCAGTTCTACTTCTGGCTGCAAAAGAGCTCACTAATGGAAGATGGCAACGCTCTAACTCCAGAAGACCTTCCTTTTTTCTTTTATGGTGAATGTAAGCGGCAGCATGTCGGCCATTCTTTTAAATAACACATCTCAACCTTTGCTGCTTTTAGTGTGACAGATTTAAGAAATAAATGGGGATGCAGTCCACTTAGCACCCACAAGGTGTCACCAAAATGTACATTTCCAAAAGGTCTACAGAGCACCCAAATGTTAAAGCATAACAGTCAAAGATCCCGGTTTCAGAACCTTCAATGGGTATTGAGAAACTCCACACTTGTGGATAGCCTTATTAAATATGTATTTGGGTGTTGATTAGCATTAAACATGTGGCTACAGTATGTTTGGAGGAATGAATGAGTCTTTGGTACAACATGAGCACCAGAATTCAGAGGCTTTAAACTGCAGACGTGATCACACTGAAACAAGCAAGATTCAAATGGCTTTTTTTCCACCTCACGTTATCAGTAACAAACCATGCAAATGTTAATGCTTTCAGTAAAAAACTAACAACATCTCACTGTAGTTCTAAGGGTGGGAGAAGGGGCTCAGTTCATAAATGAGTCTCTTATGGCAACAGGTCAGTACAACAGAAGGCAGAAGGGCATGAGATGAACAGGAGACAGTGAAAACCTTCATGTCCAAGTCTGTTTTACTTCACAGGGGGACAAACTGTACACGACAGTGTAGGAGGAGACGGGAAGGCAGACAAAAGCTTTAGAAAGGCACAGGGCTTTAGAAAGCGCATTCATCGAGAACTTACCACTAAAGAAGTGCCACACATATGCGCACACGCACACACACACACACACACGCACACACACACACACGGGGATCATGTTTTTGCAGTGTTGGAGAGAAAGTTTGGGATATGGTTAAACAAAAGGAAATGTCATCACAAATCAAGACTTTTTTGCATCATGGCCGCAGCACTGAGAGGCCACCAGACAACAGTAAATATCACTTTACCATGAATGACAATGATTGTTACAGCAGAATTAAGTGCAATAAATGGGGAAAACAAAGGTTTGGATGAGTCATTAAATGGCACCGAATGACTTTTTTTTTTTTTTTTGATGGAGAACATGAAATCTGTCCATTTTTAATTCACATTTAGTATCTATTAATCAAAAACACTTTTAGAAAAAGGTGAGATAAAGATGGACAGAAGCAGAGAATTAGAGGAGGTTCCTGTTGCCAAAGATGTTGTTTGGGTCCACGTAGTCCTTGACGGACTTGAGCATCCCCATGCCGACATCGGAGATGGTCTCTCTCATCCACTCCTTCCGCAGTTTCCCCACTGAATGACAGAGGAGAGAAAAAAAAAATAAACAAACCGAGGAAGACGACCGAGGGGTAGAAATAGTGGAATCGGCACGGCTGATTGCTCAGCAGGCTGCTGGGAGCCAATCAATCTTGTGAGAGTGAGTGAATAAACAGAGGGTGATAAATGCTTTTATTCAGAGAGGAGAAATGTTTTGCATGGCATGATTTATGGAGCTCAGCAGACTATCAAACTCATTAGGCTCTGTGTGTTCCCAGAGGAGGGGCCGGCTGGCGGCTGTAGCGGGCCGTCCCCAGCTCCCCTCACTTCTGGAGCCACCACTCCCCTCCGATTCTCTCTCTCCAGAGTCACCGGGGCGTTTTCTGTGTGCGTTTCTGTCTCATTGTTCACAGGAGCACACTTCACCAACTGACCCGCCGCTATGCTGTCCCTGCATCGACTTCAACATTACTCTGTGCCCTCAAATTGGCCCGATCGCCATAAGGGTGCCCCTGTCAGCAGGACTTTGGCATCAGCGTCTTTGTCCAACCTGAGGAGTGAGAAGTGGCTTCAGCGTGAAGCCTGGGAGTGTGCCCATTACTCCACCAGCTGTTCAGTCTAAATACTCCAAGGCGTCTGGACCCGACAGGTTCTTATTAGAGAGGCTTGAGCCAGGAACTTCTCAAACAGAGAATGAATCTCTCTGAGCGGTTCTTTTCTCTCAGCAGGCCCAGTGAGCAGCAGATGGTGGCCCCACCCAGGAACAGGTCCTGTTAGAAGTCTTGTATACTGTTAGGAGAAAGTTCTTCTACCCCACTGTCACCAAGCACCGCCTCTCGGGGATTCTTGGATCATACGGGTCCTCCTCCCCTTTAGTATTTACAACATAAAATGCCTTAAAATCACTGCTGTGAAGTGGGACTACAAGTACATGTGAAACTAAATAAAGCAGCAGATCTACACTAATAATCAAGGTGTTGATTTATATACGCTGAGCAGTTCCAATGCAGCAATAATTAACAAAATTTAATAGACATAAAAGAGGGAAGACTGTGGCGCTGTGGCTGTCGAACGTGCAACAGGCTTACATGATGGGCAACTACAAAGAGGCCACAAGAGAGCCCTCAAATTCCAGATATGGAGACAAATTGATCAAAAGTACATTTGGGGAAAAGAAATAATGCACAACAGGGAGAACGGATGCTTACATTTATTGTTACTTTGTGGAGCTGTACTATATTAGGTGGTGAAATAAAAATCAAACTCCAAGTTTAATCCTGGCATGCAGCAGTACTGTACAGTATTTTTGATTATACAACAGTTAGTTCTGACTGAGCAATTTGATTGGACAATAGGGATTCCAGGAGTTACTATAATCCATGATAATTGCACTTCAACATTTCACTGGATATGCATCACTCTGCTTCAAAGGTGTTCATGTAACCGTTAATTACCAACAGTAATTTACTGTTAACTCTCAGTGAGAATTGCAATACTATTAGATACCTTAATTTCCACAGTGATGTGCTGTTTGAAAACATTTCTTGCCTGACCCAGAAGTCCCACTCTTTCAGAAAAAAAAACTTTATTCAGTTTACAAAGTCTGCCCTTGTATAAACATCGCTACGCTATTTCACGTGTGTTTTTAAAAAAAACAGACTGTGCTAGAGATGGGTTTATTGTCTCGATTAACAAACCATAACACCTTTGTGGTGATGGACTCTTTGTTTCACCTGAAAATGCCAAGAAAAAGAAGCAAAGTGTGCCAAAGCCAAATCGCTAGCACGCTAACTAGCCACCGACATTGGTCACATTTTGATCTTCTCGGTCTTCTGCGATACCGACTCAATAGGTGAACAGTATGTTTTATAAACAATGACTTTTGCAATTGACAATATTTAATTTGTTTACGTGTGTGAGATTTTTTTTTTTTTTTTTTTTTTTTGTTACTTATTTGTACCCGTAGGTAGACTTGGTTTGCAGTCTGGTGACAAGCCACCGGCTGCTGGTCGCTGCGTGTGCGAGCGCCCTAAACCTACATGTTTTTGGTGTGCGGGAGGAAACCGGAGAAATCCCGGAGTAAACCCGCGCAACACGGGGAGAACATGCAAACTCCACACAGTTCACTGTTGGTCGGGGGCTGGGATCGAACCCACGATCTCATGATCCCCGCGGTCCCCCGGCCGAGGGTAAAACTGTGCTGTCACAGTGCTAAACCACTGCGCCACCGTGCAGCCGTGACAGCAGATGTCTTCATGCTGATTGAGATGTTTAGCAACAGTTACTGGCTACATTTAGAAGGAACTACTTTTCCCTCAGTTGCACAAAATAACTGGTTAAACAAGCTAATCATAATATTTTGTCCAGTACTGCTGCCATTTAATAAACTGTGCTTGCAGAACTGTTGTATAAAAGCAATATTACACACGTCAGGGATTAGACGTATCACACCTGCAGTTGCTATATTTATTGATACCGTACTCCCTCTCGTGTAATATTGCTTAATTAGTCAGACAACAAAAAATTATTTATGATTTAAAGGAGAAATTACAAGTTTCATTTTAGGTTAAAGCATTCAAAACTTGCAAATTTCATGGTTTCTTATTAAAAGCCTAAAGTTGTAGTGATGGATCTGATGCAACATTTTAGCAGAAACACCAAAACTGCATCGATAGCAAAAGCCCTTGTCCATGTGTGTGTTTTAAACTGGACTGTTTTTATGTTATAGGAAGCTTTAAAAAAGATTGAATTGCATAATTTTTCAGCAAAAAAAAAAAAATGGAAGAATCAATTCTTTCTCTGAGCAAGAGGTACATGCATTCTTTAAACTAATTACCATTATTATAGAAATGATAATGATAACATCTGTTTGGGTGTAACCCGACCTCTCCCTCAAAAGATGCTGAATATTTTCCAGCTGAACTTAAGTTGAAAGAAAGAAAACGAATGAATAAATGAATTTGTTTCAGCTGGTGTAAGTAGACTCCAGATGTTGTATTTACACATGTACGACTATAACCACTAAGGTCACATGAACACAGGCATTGCTACACCCAGAAGCTGTTGCATGTTTATTGAAACAAAAATCCAACTGAGCAAAAATACTACAGAAATTAAATGATAATTTCTAATTTTTTTATTTTTTAGATAAAAAGTTATCAGGGCTTTACTGATAAAGAAATAAAACGACAGGCATTGTGAAAAAAGATTGAGTTTGAGCTGGTTAATTTTACTTTTTGGAGGTCAGAAAATCCTTTGTAATCTATATTAGATCGATATGAGAACAGAACAGCTCAGAAACAGGTGCTGCCTGCTGGGTAAACCCTTGAAACCAGCAATGTAACCTCTATAGAGGAGTTTTTTTCTTTGCATTCGCATGCCTTCCTCTCCTCTCTACATGCATCAGCAGCAGACAGCCCCAACATTCACAGGGCAGGAGGGAAGTGGACACCCTGGCACATTACAGCTCTGTCCAGCCAGGAAACCCAGATGGGGATCAGCCTTGAGGCTCGGCCCCTGATTACAAAGGGCAGACAGGAGGGTCACCGGGGACTCTGATACCGCATGGAAACTCCAGATGGTGACAGAGGGACCAATCAGCTGCTACCCAATAACTAAGAAAGTACCGTGCACTCTCCCACTTCCTCCTCCTCGGCCCATCTCTGTACGTCTACCTCAATCCCTCCCTCCGCTCAGGAAAAGGAGAGAAAACAGAAGGTGCTGGGACTGCATCATTGCCTCCATCACTGCGATAATTTACACATCTATCTTGTCATATTCTCTCTTTTTTGCTTGCTATTGCAATCAATCTCGCCAGGCTTGGTCTGCACAGCTGAGACATGCAAAGAAGTGCAGGTAGTCATTTAAAAAAAAAAAAATAACTAACCTCATAAAACGAGTGACATTCCTCTCAGGTGAAAAAGCCAGGGGTGGTTCAGGGGGACTGGCATAAGTGAAGATTCAGGAAATCAGGTCATTCTTTTTTCTTAGTGCAGTGAGCAAAAACGTGAGGCAAAGACGCTGGGCACCCTGGAGTGGCCCTTATACTGTGAAGAAAGTGAAAGCTGTGCTGAGCCCCGACCCCGGGACACGCCGCTCTCACTCAGCGGGTTTTCTCTGACAAATGGGGGTCAGGACATGACAGGGTAAGGCAGCGGCCCTGCATTCCTGTGATATGGCCGTGTGCTGGGTGAGAAGCTGTGGTGCAGGGTTGATAGATGGACAACTCTCCACGTGATGGATGTCCAACAACTCTTCTCTGCTGCGACACTGGTGACCTAGTTAACGGGGACATTTCTCCCCAAATTCTGGCTTTCAGAGGCAGCCAATAATCAAACTTTAAACATTGATTTTAAGTAAGTGGGAAAAATCGGACCCCATTCTCAAGTGAAAAATGGCTGTATTTGTCACAGACGCCAGTCAACACATGGCGCTGCTCGCTGAGTATTATGTTCGGCACAGAAGGGAGCAGAGCTGTCCCCTCCCACGCAGCCCAACTCCAACTTGCTGTAAATACAGGGCCACAAAAATGTATATTTCCTCCAGTGCCCTCCCACCTCACCATCCTTGACTACATCTGTTTTGTTTGATACACAAAACCCAGAGAAACAAGCTCCATTTGTCAAACGCTGATTGTGGGCAGACAAACCGTCCTGTCTGCACCCAGATAGCGAGCCCTGGTGTTATTAATCACAATTACAGAGTGGGCCTCGCACACGGGAGCTGCATCAATATCCCCTCTTCCCTCCCCCCCCCCCCCCCTTCACCTCCTTGTGCTGCTTGGGGTGGCCGGGCCACTGTTTGGAGGTCAGTATACAGCCGGCGATAACGGCAGCATCATTTACCCCAGCCGCCTGCCTCCTTTTTATTAGCAATCTTTTAATTTTGAACCCGTCCCCGCCTTCAGGAAAAATTGTGATTTAATATCGCAGCTGATTCACTGCATACTGTTTTTGACAGGTGTGATGAATAGCCTGAAGTGATGTATGAAAACAGCGAGGCGGATGGCAATATAGATAAGGCAGCCATTTCGTTTAGCCCTGATGGGGCCCAGAGAGTTGTTTCACCACCCTCGCCTGTGCGCGTTTCATTCGGTCACTGTTGAAATGAACAAATAGCCGAGTCAGAGTCATTCATCTGAGCTGCAGGAGCAAATTTTGGAAATGTGAAGGAAGCGGTGAAAGATTCCTGCCAAAATGCACATTTGCAGTGACTGGCTGCCAGCATGGAAGAGCACAGTGGGAACGCTTGCCTTATTTTTAGCACGAATCCTCTTTAATCTTACTAATTATTTAAGGAATGTTAGAATATGAGTGCACCCAACTTTTCAGCTTAACTTTCGGGCAGGTTTGAAGTGGTTGTCGTCTGTTGCTTTTACAACTACCACTTGTCCCGATCTCAGCAAAACATGCACATAAAAGATCAGTGTGTGCCTTTGGAATTTAGTGCAAGAGTTTTCTGCAGTTTGCAAAAACTAACATAAAATTGTAAAATACCTCCATGGTGATGTGACAAGCTTCCTCCATTGGCCAGGATCTCCTCCCGGGCTGCATGCTAGGAAGGCAAATAAATAAAACATTAATATTCGCTCAGTATGGGAGATTCAACTTATCAGCTGTGACTTCAAACTATAGCTATGATAAAAATAAAACTGGACCTACCTCAACTTGTTCATATACATGGAGTGGATCACTGAGCCCCCTGTAGTTGAAGGCGAAGTAGAAGTAGACACACGCACCGGCATCATACGTCTGAGTCACCCTGCACAAACAAGTTCAAGCGAGCAGAAAGCACTCCTTAATGCTTCCATCTACATCTGCTCCTCTGAAAGTCTCATCCAGACACATCTAAAGCAGCGTTTAGTTAAGGAATTCCATTTTCATAGGATGAACACTTTTTTCCTCGCCCTTTGTAATGGGAGGACACAGAGTGGGCGGTTTGATTTTCCCCAGTGAACCCGTGGCTTCTGTTTGATTCATGAGCTACAGAAAGCAAAGTGCAGTTACTGTTAATGGCAAAATTATCAGAAATTAAATGGTCGTCAAATGATTTTACTAAATCATATGAGGCAACAGGATGATTCTGCTGTACGCAGTGCAAAAAACCTTTATGTTTAAATGCAAACTGAATTCAATTTTTTTTTTCCGTTGAGGAAAAAAAAATCTTTCTTGGTTTACATGCTCTCTCTCGCTGGCCGGTTCCCTGTGGAGGAGCAGGGTGCAGAGCCCTTGTTCATTTGACATGGCCCATCACCTGGCACACTGACTGTTCTAGAGGTTAAATGCACAAATCAATCATATGACAGACTGCAGACGGGAAATGAATAGCCGTAGCATAATCAGGCTGAGGCCTAATCTGTCCGCAATCTGTGAGCAACAGCCTGGTGCTCCTCAGCCAGCTCGTTGCCTGTCCAGCTGTCTCTCTGCACAGCCCCTGGAAACTTAACAGGGGTCAGGCCAATATGTAATCACAATCTTGGTTATGAATATAATGTATATTAGAATAGTCCAGTACAAATACAGTGGATACAAAAAAGTGTACTGTTAAGACCCCAAGTTTCTGTGGGAAACCACAGTAAATCCAGACGTTTCCCACCTACAACACACAATAAGCTGTTTGCATTGATTTGCAGCCTTCAAAATAAATATAATACTTTTTTGAAGCAACTTTTGATTAATTTACAGCATTCAGTCTTTTGGGTAGGAGCCTATCAGCATGCTACATCTTGACTTGGCAATATTTAGTCACTCCTTGTAAAACCGCTCCAAATCTGTCACACTGTGGGCATCTGAGGAGATCTCTTGTGCACAGCCCTCTTCAGGTTATACCACACACATTTTCAATTAGAGTTATTACTGAGCTTAGTCTAAGGGTGTGCAGATTTATGCAACCAGCTAACTGTCTGTGCATTTTAATGCCTCGGTGAAACTGAGAGGCATACAGTAGTCACATAGTGCATCCATTTGTAGCTGTGTGTATCTGTCCATCCGTCCGCCTCTCTGTTTCAGCTCGCCCGGTCAAAATTAAGTGGAACTAAAGGCTTGTATCATTGCGTTGCCATATTTTCTCAACTTTTAATTTGCCAGAATTTTGAAATAATGCTTTGTTTTTGAAATAAACACAAAAATAGCTCACCTTTACCGTCAATGGAATGGTACTGCACGTGCACCAGAAACTCCCACCAGAGGAAAGTACTCAGTAGTGGTGGGCGGCTCTATCCAAATACCGATAATATCAATACCAATGTGTAATGAGATCGATACTCTGTGTCTGTGTTGCCGCTCCCGTCACAGCATGGAGCAGGCACACTCAGCCACACTTTGCTCCTCTTCTTCTTGTGGTTTTACCTCCTCCCTCTTGTACAATCACATGACTCAGCAGCGCCAGGTAAACAAGCTAGCAACAGGGATGGAAGATAAAGCATTTTTCTTTTTGATACGATACCATTAATCTATGGGATTTTTTCTTCGATACCGATTATTTTACAAACTTAAATAGTGCTTATCTTGTTTATTTTTCAAATTTTATCCTGCTTTTTATCACTATAGAATTTGGATGAATGGTGAAACATTTCAGAAGTAATACTACTGCCGCCCCCGACGCTGCTGAGCTCACTCTGCATGGGAGTGAGTGCTTGGCTGCGCAGTGAGTCTTCGGCTCTGACATCTGATAGGCTGCCATAATCATATGACATAGCAGACCATCTCTAAAATATGCCTGGGCTGGTTTTTCACCGGTTTTCACACAAATTTAATGCCTAAAACTCTCAGAAGTGAAAAGAAATTGCACCTTTTGTATTAGCATAGTGGTATTGCAATATTTTAAAAAGTATCAACCAGCTGGTATCAGAGCATCGATACGCCCATCACTAGCTACCAAGCAGCAGCCGCCAGCTGCCGGTATTCTATAATTCTATGCTACTTCGAGATGCGCTACCATAGCGCACACACACAGCACAGAGACGGAGCAGAAGAATGCCAGAGAGGAAGAGGAGCGCCATGTCGTGTGGCTATATTTCCAGGCCAAAAATGAAACAACGGCAAGCTGTACAATTTGTAAAAGGGCTGTGAAATACAGTGGTAACACAACTAATTCATACAAGCATATGAAAAATCATCCAAAAGATAACGCCGAGCTACAGAAACGGAGAGAGGAGGAGAGAAATACCTCACCCCCAGACCCTGACCCAGAGGCAGAGATCATTGGCAGAGACCTTTCAGTATGGCAGAGAATATCCAGGTATTTTAGTCATCATTGGCATTAGTTAATATTAATTTTCAAAGTGCAAATGGTCATTTGTTATTTTAGCCAACTCAGAAAGTATAAACTATACCAAGACCTT
Source organism: Pholidichthys leucotaenia (assembly GCA_020510985.1). NCBI lineage: Eukaryota > Metazoa > Chordata > Actinopteri > Cichliformes > Pholidichthyidae > Pholidichthys > Pholidichthys leucotaenia. The sequence continues at coordinate 57,761,470 of CM035843.1, read as the reverse complement.
GGTATAATACATTTATCCTATTGAAATGTTTTATTTAAATGAATACATTTACTGGAATTGAAACAAATAAACTGAATATAATATGGCTCAAATTTGATTGAATATAATTACCCTTTTGTGTTAACTGTGAAAGTGATACTGTATGTATTTACCTCTAAACTTTGCCCAAATTCTGTCCTGGGTGTTAACTAACTAATAATCCAAAAGAAAAATCACAAAACACTTAAAGGTCATGAAAATTCATTCAGATTTAGTAATTTGATGATGCATCCACCTTAATGATTAAAAAGTATCAATATCGTATCGGCAATACTGGCCCTGTATTTGCTTGGTATCGGATCGATACCAAATCTTGCAGTGTCACACACACCACTATGACTCAGCAATCCACGAATACTGGGTGAACAAATGTCCGTCTTTTTTCCCGTCTGTTTTCTTCCTCTGCCACTAAACAGCAAAAGCTCCTGTTCGTCTTGACTGTCATTGTATTCACGCATCTCCATCGCTTCCGCCATTTAAAACGTCTGCCACTGTGCTCTTCTTCTGTGTTTGGATTGCAGCTGCTCAAATCAGTTTGGTGGGTCTCGGCTGCTGCTGACAGTACGGGCATGTGAACTGCAGATTATTTTCACTGCGCATGCGTGTACTCCAAAACTACTGGATGGATTTGGATGAAATTTTTACCAGAGGTGGTCCTTGGGCTAGAGAGGAACCCATAACATTTTGGTGATGATCCGGAAACGCATACCTCCGCCAAGGCGCTGGCACCGAGGCATCAGCACCTCGGTGCTTTCATTTTTAAATATATTTTTAACCCTTATAGGTCATAGATCACAAAGTTGGGCAAAGTCTGGAAATGATTTACTGTGGTCTCTCTTTTTTTTAAATATCATTTTTCAAACTGTTTCAGATTTACAAAAATTTTGACTTCCCTGTTTAGGTAGCAGCTAATAGATTAATCAGGTGATGTTTAAACAGCCTGATATGTCTTTTTCATATGTCGTGAAAATGTTCCAAAGTCAGTAAAACAAATACAGGACACTGCATATCAGTTGAACTGTAACCAGTTGTTTTAAGTCGATACTACAGATATTGTCATGCTGCAGTGTATTTTTCCATCAGCTCACAGTCACATGTGAGAAATTTGTTATTTAATAATTAATTTTGAAAATGTTACATGTATGTGATTCATTTTAAAAATTGAGTGCCTTTAGTAAGAATTTACAGGCCGGAGAGTAAAAATCAGAAATCAACACGAACAACCACCCACAATATACGGCTCTGGAAAAAAAAAAAAAAAAAGACCCCGGCAAAATCTTTCCTAAACTAGCATTTCTCCATGTGTGGCAGCCATTCAATTTGAGTATCTGCTGAATTCCAATACAAGAACACGTCAATCTACTTAAGGAGGTGCTGATTATCTAAGCATGGTAAGACACACAAAAGCTGTGAATAAAAATCAAGAGTTATACCACAAATACAGAGTTTTTCTTAAGTTAAAAACTTAAGCACTGCAGTGTTTAAGAATGATCATGAACTTGTTTTATTTGCATTATTTGATCTAAAAGCAACTTCTTTTATGTCATTTTGGACAGCTGTCATTTTCTCTAAATAAATGTGCTAAATGATATTTTGACTTGGAATTTGGGTGAGGTGATTTCAGTAGGTCAGAGAATAAAACACAATTGTTCATTTTACTCAAACACATACACACAAACAGTAAAACCAGATCAAGTGATAATTTTGCTGTGGTCTCTTAATTTTCTTTCCCAGAGCTGTGTTTGTAGGCATGCCTTAATGAGTTATGTATGGTACAGATGTTCATTAAAACTGCTGGTTTTCATTTTATTACCTGCATGTGGATAAAGGTGCAAATTGAACTCCTTTCTCTTTACACTCTCGAATAATGCGTGCCTTTACATTCCTGCAAATGTCCAACACCCTGAGAGGGGAAAAAAAATACACAGTATGTGTAAAATATTAAAATTTATATGCTTATTAAATATTTTCATAGTGCAGTCCAAATAGATATTTTTCACATCTTTTAACACCAGTGATATAAGTAAGGAGTGTAGTTTAAAATAAATGAATTGGAGGTGCAATATTGGTGAAATAAATAAAAAGACAAGGGAACAGGAAGGGGGTGGAGGACAGACTGACTAACATGACGACCATAGTGGGAGAGATTCCCACTGGTGTGGAAATGGCCGCCAGTCCTGAGGATCTGCAGTCGTGTGTGAAGAGTGGAGGATGGGGAGGAGGCTGGGTAATGAGCCAGGCACATATGCTCGCCTCAGTGCCTGATCTCTTGCTCTCTCCCATCAGGCATGTTACACAACAAGGAGCTGCATGTGCTCTTGTTTGCTGTGTGAGGGAAAACGGTGCAATGAAAACATACGGAAAAGGCAAACCGCACTGTGTGGACTTGAGAGGAATTTGATGATAATATTACACAAAGAGCACAGTCATAGACCTGGCTACACGTGTGTGTGTGTGTGTGTGTGTGTGTGTGTGTGTAGCAGTAATGGTAGGTTTGTAGTTCAAGGAGGGCAAAGCTTCCACCAACGCTCAACTGTTTAATGTGTGTGTGTGTGGGGGGGGGGGCCATGAAGGTGAACGTTAACAAAAGAGACAAAGAGAAAAAGGAAAAGAAGAAGCAGGAGGAAAGCGGGGTGGGGGGGGGGGGTCTTGGGGCACAATGTGTGGGAAGAGAGAAAATCGATGCATTTACCTGTCCCAAGGCACAGAGGTTTCAAAGGACTCCCCAATCACATAGTAGTCCATTCCCAGATCCTGGATGGGGCACATTAATTGGATAATGAGTTGATGTCATTCAGCTGAGTTGCAGTCACAACAAAACTAAGGATACACAACTGACAAAAAAAACCCAAAACAAAACGTAGCTTCTTAATATTAACATTCAATGTAATGATAAAGATAGTTAGCAACTATTTCATAGTCACGAAAGTCATTAAGGAAAAAATGACATCAAAGAAAGGCAACAGTGGCTTTCAGAACTTGAGAATTTTTAGGTTTAAACAGTTGGATAAAAAGAACAGATCACTGTGGGCTCTTTTTTGTTATATACATTTTATTGCCATTTACTGCCATAAAAGGGACTAAATCAGTACTAAAATAAACAGAGGAAAAAGGTATACTATTCAGTTATTAGAATTATTCATATTTACTTAAAAAACAATAGAAGTAGCATTATTTTTGTTGATATTGGTATTAAAGGTGCTTTGTTTTTTTTTTGTTTTTTTGACTGGTTTCTTTTATTTTTTCTACCAACAAAGTGCAATTTTGGTTGAGTTTTGTTTGTCTTTTAGCAAAACTTGTGTGAACACTCTACCAACATCTAAGGTCTGGTTAAGTTTTGGAGTCCAGACATGGATGAACTGCCTCCATTCCGTAAACATCTCTCTGACACTGCCTGTCCCTCCCACAGCAGAGGCTGCGGCTCTGCTACTCTGTGTGTGTGTGTGTGTGTGTGTGTGTGTGTGTGTGTGTGTGTGTGTGTGTGAGAGAGTGTGTGTGTGTGAGTGAGTGAGTGAGTGAGTGAGTGAGTGAGTGAGTGAGTGAGAGAGAGAGAGAGAGAGAGAAGAGTCTGCATGCACAGATGTAACGTTGGTATCAAAATGGTTAAGAGACTTTTTTTTAGGATTGGTGGGAAAAAAAAAGACAAGCTAATTGAATCATTGCAAAAAAAAAACAACAAAACTTTAAAAATAAATAAATGAAGTGGAAGACTTGTAGACAAATTAATAACTGATTTTATCGGTTCCGTGTATTTAACTCATTACATCTTTCTAAAATTTTATAGACAGTGAATGCTCTATGAATGCTCTTGCCATAGAGCATTCACTGACGGTGGAAACTTCACACTGGACCTCAAGCAACTTGGATTCTGTATCTCTAAACTCTTCCTCCAGACTCTGGGACCTTGATTTCCAAATGACAGGACTTGGCACCTGATTTAGGGAGTCATGTCATCTGCTGGTGTTGGTCCACTTTTATCAAGTCCAAAGTCAGTGCAGCCATCTACCAGGAAATTTTAGAGCACTTCATGCTTCCCTTTGCCGACGAGCTTTATGGAGATGCTGATTTCATTTTCCAGCAGGACTTGGCACCTGCCCACACTGCCAAATGTACCAATACCTGGTTTAATGACCATGGTATCACTGAGCTTGACTGGCCAGCAAACTGGCATGATCCACAGAGAATCTATGGAGTATTGTCAAGAGGAAGATGAGAGACACCAGACCCAACAATGCAGCTGAGCTGAAGGCCACAATCAAAGAAACCTGGGCCTTCATAGCACCTCAGCAGTACCACAGGCTGATCACCTCCAGTGTTTCCTCTGGCTTAAAGACTCTGGCTTGGTGGCAATGCTTTTCTTTTGGAGGGAAGGGGGGGTGTAAAAATGAGAAAACATATGACACTCAAGGGGAGAAAACATTCATAATACTGCAGTAATTTACTTACACATACTTAAATTATATGACCAGAGGTGGGTATAGCAGCCAGAAATTGTACTCATGTAAAAGCAGTTACCTTATTAAATTAATAACTAAGAGCATATCAGTCGCCAGTGTCAACTATGAAGCCTTAATGTCAGATATCAGTGAGTTAACTCAGAGATGGATGTCACTACCAATGTCGATGATCGGGAGAATCAATATACTTAAAAGTAATATTTTACCTAAAATACTTTATTTATTTCAATACATTCCCTTATCACCACCTTTAGATCTATTCTCAAGAATAAAAAAAAAGTTAGTGGAATTTATATGGAACAACAGGAGGGCTAGATTACGTTTGTCTTTATTATATTTACCATTTGATCGTGGAGGTCTGAAATGTCCAAATTTTATGTTGTATTATTGGTCGGCACAACTGAGGTCTATGACATATTATTTTTCATCAAATGATCTCCCTCACTGGACTGAAATGGAATCATACAATTTACCTTTACCTCTTCCCATATTCATATACTCAGATTCGGCAAAAAAATTACAAAAACAAGTTAAAAATCCATTTGTAAAGCATATGATCAAAATATGGTGTGAAGCTAAAAACTATTTAAAAGAACCACAGTTATTGTCACAATTTAGTCCAATATGGGGTAATCAATATTTTAAACCAGGGAGAGCGGACGCTGTATTTAAAGTATGGAATTTAAAAGGGATACAAAAGATTCAGGATTTATATTTGCCATGTGCAGACAACATAATGTCTTTTGAAGAGCTGAGGATCAAATTTAATCTCAATAGAACACATTTTTTTAAATATCTTCAACTTAGAAACTTTATTCGATCAAATCAAAATAAAGCTCTCACTCGACCTATTTATTCATCCTTGGAAAAAATGATGATGAAAGATAGTAAAAGAAAGGGTATTATTTCAGAGTTTTATAACTCATTGACACTATCTTCAAGTGAAAATTCACTGAAAAGATTAAACTACTGGAAAGAAGATCTGCAAACTGAAATTTCAGAGGAACAATGGGAATTGGCTTGTACAGAAGCTCAAACCAAATCAATAAATGCACGCCTTAAATTGATACATTTCAAATGGTTAATGCGGATGTATGTTACACTGGAGGAGTTAAATAGATATAACAAAAATATACCAGATACATGCACAAAATGCATGGAAAGTAAAGGAACCCTATTTCATTGTTTATGGGAATGTAGATTAATAAGAATGTTTTGGGAAGAGGTGAGGGTAACAATTGAAAAAATAATCTCAAAACAAATCATATTGAATCCTAAACTGTTTTTGTTGGGTCTGTACCCAGAAAAGCATAATTTTAATAAAAGTGAAAGAACATTCATAGACCTCAGATTGCTTAATGCCAAAAAATGTATTGCACTATTATGGAAAAAGACTCATAGACCAGATGTGACTCAGTGGTTAAGACAGATGTTAACAAACCTTCCATTAGAAAGAATAACATATATACTAAAATCAAAGGAAATTGTGTTTGAGAATATATGGAGACCTTTTATTGATTATGTAAAAAATTTAAACATAACTCTTGAAGAAGAAGGTGAATGATGTGTGTGGACCTTGTAAATTCCAAACTGGTGAACATAATATGTATACTTATGTAATGGATTGTCTAGACTAAACAGAGGAGCATTGTTGAAGATTTGATTTTGTTGGTGGTTGTTGGTGTTTTTAGTGCATTTTTTTTTTTTTTGTAGTACTTTAGTGTTAGTGTTTGATTGTTTGTATCATGTTTGTTAAAAAAAAAAAAAAAGGTTCAATAAAGATATTGTGGAAAAAAAAAATAACTAAGAGCAGACACCCAAAAATTACTGAGTTGAGTAAGAGTACAAAAGCACCTACTTAAAAAAAAAAAAAAAAAAAAAAAAAAAAAACTTGAGTAATGACTGCGCTGAAGCCTTGAGGTTTTTCTCCTAAATTTATAACCATTTTCTTGTAGTTTTCTACTTCTTTGAAATTTGTTTTTACCTAAATTTGCAACTATTTTCCTCAAATTTGTAATTTCCTCTTGTAAATTTATGATTCTTCTTGTACATTTGAGACATTATTATCAATTAATTTTATGGCATTTTTTTGTCTATTTTTTATAATGAAATTACTGTTTTACTTACTGGTAAGTGCTTACTGATTTTTAATTACTGGTAAAAATTTTTACTTTTTTCCTCATATAACTGAAACGTTATAATTTTGCTGAGCCAGAATAGAACAATAATTTCAACTCTGATTTCAAAGAAATAAAAATATTAATAAAATTATATTTAATGAAATAAAATTAAAACAACCAAAAATGCAGTTATTTCTGTTACAATATTTCTATATATTGACAGTTTTTATAACACTCCTCACTCAACAGACACCAGGAAAAACCTCCCATATTTTGAAATCCAAATGTTGACAGGTTTACTTTGCCTGAAGGCTGGAGGATGTTAACGGATTCAAGTCACTGACTTTGTCAATTTTGGTCATTATAACTTTCCAGGTGTGGCTTATATTAATCATATATTCCATACCTACATATGTATAGACATATTAGAATGTTTAGTGATTACATATGTGGAATGACCTCACGCCTCAGAACAGGACAAGAGGTCTCAACCGCCAGCGAGGATCAAAGAACAGACGGAGTCGCAGCGGTGGAGACCGGATCGAACTCCCTGACCACCCAGGGTCAGGTGGAGGAGACGGAGGACAATGGAGGGGGGATTATGTTAATGCGGGATGTCGGCTTTGATATGCAATGTCTTTTGCTGAGTGTGGGTATAAGTATGAAGGTCTGACTGCACTCGACCTCTTATTCTGCTTCTGCACCGAGATGAGACTTGTTAGGGAAGTGAAGCTGATATTAAACTTTGATTTATAAAATCACATCGCTTCATCATTTCAAGCTCCCTACACTGGTGACCCCGACGTGATGATGGAACAGAGACGTTCTCCCACGATTAATTCATCGGAGGCGACCCAGGCAAGCGCCGGCGCCCATGCAGACAGGGGAACGGATGGAAGACATTCCCCCACGGCAGAATCCACAGAGAGGGCTCAACCGAGCACCATCCCCAGCTCTGCCATGAGGACAGAAGAAAGGCGTTCTCACCCGGCGGACACATCAGAGACGGCCCACACAAGCGCCGTCACCGTCAAGCTGCCAGAGTTCTGGCAAAACGACCCGAGCTCGTGGTTCCAGCAAGCTGAGGCTCAGTTTGCACTGGCGGGCATAACGGCGGACGAGACGAAATTTTACCACATCGTCGCCAAACTCGACGCCGCAACGTCAAGATGCGCGCGGAGCATAATTAGACAACCGCCCGCCCACGACAAATACAGAGAACTAAAGGTGACCATCATTGAGAACTTTGTCCCCTCAGCCGAGGAGAGAGCAGAGAGGATTCTGGCGATCTACGGCCACAGAGGATGCAGACCCAAGGCCCTTATGGAGGACATGCTGCAGCTTAAGGAAGAGGACAACGACAACTTCCTTTTCCAACATATCTTCCTCAGCACTCTGCTGCCACACATGAGAGGGACGCTGATCAACATGCGGTGCAACACCCAACAGGACTTCCGCGCGCTGGCCCGAGAAGCGCAGCGGCTCATCAACGCCTGCGGCGAACAGATGGCCACAGCAGCATCTGCAGATCTCAGCGCGGAAGCCCAGAGCAGCGGAGAACCACAGACAACGGAGCAGAGCCCGCCCACCATGGCAGCGACACGACCAAGGCGCAGCAGGCGGAACGACCTCTGCTATTTTCATCAGCGTTTCGCCGAGAGGGCGTACAAATGCGCACCCCCCTGCAATTTCAAAAACTCGGCAAACGCCAAAGCCCGGAAAACGTTGGCAGCTACGGCTCTCGGCGAGACGAATAAGCTGCTTTATGTGACTGACGGACACACCGGGAGACAGTTCCTTATCGACACCGGAGCTCAGCTGAGCTTTATCTCCCCTTCCCACGCAGACCGGGCCATGGGTCCCCGGGGAAATGGAGCGATGGCAGCCAACGGCTCGATTATCGACACTTTCGGTGAAAGGAACCTGCCTCTTTGCATCCACGGCCGCAACTATAGATGGACATTTATTGTAGCGGCGGTGAGTTTTAACTTGTTGGGCGCTGATTTTTTGTGTGCACATGGGTTGTTAGTCGATCTAGCAAATAGGCGCTTGGTTAATGCATTGTCATTTTCTTCTATCCCCTGCTCAGCTCGAGTTTCTCCACCACCCGTGCAGGCCAGCGTCACAACAGCAGGAGGTAAGTTTGACCAACTCCTCACTCAATTTCCAGCACTCACAGTTCCAAAATTTTCAGCAACAGTAGCGAAACACGGGGTTGAACACTTCATCCCCACAGCAGGCCCACCCGTGTTTGCCAAAGCTCGGCGCTTAGACGCGACCAAGCTCGCCATAGCAGGTGACGAGTTTACCACCCTGGAAAAATTAGGCATTATTAGGTGCTCGAAAAGCCCTTGGGCATCGCCACTCCACATGGTCCCGAAAACCGACGGTTCTCGGAGACCCTGCGGCGATTACCACAGATTAAACAATGCGACAACGCATGACCGCTACCCAATTCCTCACATCCAAGATTTTTCACTACATCTGGCGGGTGCGCGCATTTTTTCTAAAATAGACCTGGTCCACGGCTATCACCAAGTCCCCGTTCGAGCGGAAGACATTCCTAAAACGGCTGTAATAACCCCTTTCGGTCTTTTTGAATTTTTGCGGATGCCGTTCGGCCTCAAAGGCGCTGCTCAAACCTTTTAGCGTATGATGGACGCGGTATTACGCGACCTCCCCTTCGTGTTCGTCTACCTCGACGATATGCTGGTAGCCAGCCCGTCAGAGGAAGAACACGAACAACACCTCACTACAGTTTTTCAGAGACTTGAAGAGTACGGGTTAATAATCAACCCAGCCAAATGCAAATTCGGCGTGTCACAAATTGATTTTTTGGGACACAGAGTTTCACCGAAGGGGGCAGTCCCATTGCCAGACAAAGTCTGCGCGGTAAAAAAATTTTCCACGACCACAAACGGTCAGATCGCTGCAAGAATTTTTGGGAATGGTGAATTTTTACAACCGTTTCCTCCCCCGCGCAGCTCAACTCATGCAGCCCCTGTATGCCGCGCTCAGAAAACAAAAGCCTTCCAACGCGGTCGAATGGACCCCGGAGCGCGAACGCGCCTTCGCGGAAGTAAAAAGTGCTCTAGCGAATGCCACATTGTTGGTTCACCCCGATCCCTCGGCCTGCATAGCGTTAACCACAGACGCTTCAGACCTGGCCATAGGGTTAGCATAGCTGCTAGCGCTTCATTTATCCATCCGCCACTTCCAGTTCTGGTTAGAAGGGCGGCGTTTCACGGCTTTTGTAGACCACAAACCTCTCACTTTTGCGATGGCTAAAATTTCAGAACCATGGTCAGGCAGGCAACAAAGACAGCTAGCTGCAATTTCAGAGTTCACCACAGACATTCGACATGTGGCAGGCAAACTTAACGTGGTAGCAGACTGCCTCTCTCGCGCTGTGACATCGCCAGAGCACGAGGAGACAGATTGTACTACCTCAGCCGCAGAACTCTTCGCCAACGCGGACGCGGCCCCAATTCACGTAGGGATAGATTACGCAGCCATGGCAGAGGAACAAAGCAGTGACGCGGACGTGCGCGCGCTCCTGTCTGGACCAACAGGGTTAAGACTGGAGGAAAAGGGTTTATGTGACGGTGTACCCCCCCCAATCTGCGACGTGTCAACCGGCCGACCTCGCCCGGTAGTCCCAGCTGCATGGCGCCGCCGCATTTTGGACTCGGTTCACTCCCTCGCGCGCCTCGGTTAAAATGGTCGCGGAAAAGTTTGTTTGGCCGGGCCTGCGCAAAAATGTAAAGGAATGGGCAAAAACTTGCATGTCTTGTCAGCGCGCCAAAATACACAAACACACAAAAGCTCCTCTAGAGCCTTTTCGAATCCCAGCCAGGAGGTTTGACCACGTTCATGTCGACCTTGTGGGACCACTACCTTCGTCTCAGGGTTTCACACACCTGTTAACAATGATAGACCGTACTACGCGCTGGCCTGAGGTGGTCCCTTTGGCGTCAACCACAGCTGCGGAAGTCGCTCGCGTTTTTTTAACAAACTGGGTGGCACGTTTCGGCGTCCCATCGGACATCACGTCCGATAGGGGGCCTCAATTTGTCTCAGAGCTGTGGTCAGCCATGGCCAGCAGCTTAGGGGCGACAATTCACCACACCACCGCATATCACCCTCAGGCTAATGGGTTATGCGAGCGTTTTCACAGATCTTTAAAGGCCGCCCTCAGGGCCTCACTAACGGATACAGATTGGGTGAATAAACTTCCCTGGGTTTTATTGGGGTTGCGTTCTGCGCCTAAAGAGGATCTAGACGCCTTCCCAGCAGAATTAGTTTTTGCACAACCTCTCAGACTCCCAGGTGAGTTTTTACCAGAGAATCCAGAGCCCGGGCATCTTCCAGCCCTGAGGCCCTTAGGCAGCACCGGACCGGACTCTCTCCCCGGACCGGCACATCACTCTTTTCCACGGGTTTTTGTCCCCCAAGCTTTAAAAAACGCCGAGTTCGTTTTTGTTAGACACGAAGCTTTAAAATCAACCCTCCGTCCACCATACGACGGACCATTCAGAGTGCTGGAACCTGGTGATAAGCATTTTGTGCTTGATTTAGGGGACAGAAAAGAAACAGTCAGCATTGACAGACTTAAACCTGCCTTCTTGTTGAGAGACGAACCTGCACGGGTGGCGAGAGCACCTCGGCGGGGTAGACCCCCCAAGAAAAAAAACTCAGCCCCCCATGCAGGGAACAAATAACCACTCTCCTCCCCAAGCTGCAGATTCCTTACAGGAGGGTCCCACCAGGACGCCAAAGCGGACCTACAGCAGATTCGGGAGAAGATTAAAACCCAGACGGCACAGGGACTGATGCAAATTGACCAAGAGTTGTTAACTGTGTTATCAGATTGTGCCGTGACAGTTTTAAGGCTGATTTGTGATATTACTATACTGTTGTGGTTACCACTGAATTTTCTACAGGAACATGACTGCTGGAAAGATTTTTCCTTGTTTTCCCTGTCAAGAGGTTTAACAGTATAATATGTCATAGAGATTATCTTAAACTGTAAACTTAATTTGATTGTCCTTTTCTTAGTCATTTGAGGGGGGGGCTGTGGCTTATATTTATCATATATTCCATACCTACATATGTATAGACATATTAGAATGTTTAGTGATTACATATGTGGAATGACCTCACGCCTCAGAACAGGACAAGAGGTCTCAACCGCCAGCGAGGATCAAAGAACAGACGGAGTCGCAGCGGTGGAGACCGGATCGAACTCCCTGACCACCCAGCGTCAGGTGGAGGAGACGGAGGACAATGGAGGGGGGATTATGTTAATGCGGGATGTCGGCTTTGATATGCAATGTCTTTTGTTGAGTGTGGGTATAAGTATGAAGGTCTGACTGCGCTCGACCTCTCATTCTGCTTCTGCACCGAGATGAGACTTGTTAGGGAAGTGAAGCTGATATTAAACTTTGATTTATAAAATCACATCGCTTCATCATTTCAAGCTCCCTACACCAGGTACATAATATTGAACATAAATTAGTTAATACTGCAGTGGTTAGTGAAGTAAATTATCAACAATTCAGTCATCCTTGCCTCTGCCTCAATTAGCCTGCATATCAAGCCTAACCACATCTGTTAGCTAAGCAACTCATTATTGTCCCCGTTAGTGGGTTGAAACCACGATAAATGCCTCCACTTGGTGGTGGGCAGATGAAGTCTCAGTGAAGATCTGAGGCTTTCCCTCTAATTGTGCCAAAAAAGAGTCAAAGCTTTGAGGCTTCAGTGTAAAAACAATGACATCTGGTGGCCAACTGAACCCATAACAACATCTTGAGTGCAACTGAAGTGTTGATATTAGGGCAGCAACGATTAGGCCTACTTGAATAATTCAGTTACAAAAAAATTCTTGATTCAAAATTTATGCGTCGATGTGTCTTAGTGTAGCACTTCTGGTCTATATGACTTTCTTCTGGTGCAAACGTCCTCCGGTCACGCTATCTAAACAAAACGAAAATTTGTTTAACGGCTCCATGTCAGAGCGGCATAGTGATGGGCTGGCAAAGATAAAGAAAATTTTTTAAAAGATGACAAAAGTATCTCAAGTCTGGAATCATTTCAAGCTCAAATTGAAGGAAAACATTGTGCAGTGTGTACATGGTAAAGCTGAGTGGTGAGCTAGCATGCTACAACATTGGCTGTTGCAGTGTCTCGGCAGAAAGTATCCCACATCATGCACAGGTAGCACACCCGAGACAAGATACGTGACTGAGATTTAAAATTAAGATGAATAGAATGTAGTCAGCTATGCTAATTATGCTTATACAACCAAAGAACATATAGCCACTGCTGTTAGCATCCGGATGCTAATGGACGCTAAAGGCGTCCGCTAGCGGATGCTAACGGATGCCAACTGCTAGCAAAAGGAACTATGGTGTAACGTACCATTTAAAGTTACGTTCCATGTAATAAACATTGCAATAAGCACTGCAATAAATGTGTACCTGTATTATTGAGTGTTTGGTACAATTACTACTGCTCTTTAGGAAAGAAAGTTCCTCAAACATTGGTGAATGCAAGTTTCTTTAAAAAAAAAAAAAAAGTATAAGATTACTCAAGTAATCTTCGATTAGAGTGGGTGATTACCTGAGCCATAAAATAGTCGTTAGCTGCAGCCCTAGTTGATATGTTTCAATCCTATGCCAGCAATAAAAGTTCAGAAAAGACTGTTTGGCTGTTTTAATCTGCTGATGTTTTTGTTCATTTATACCAGTGGTTCTTAAACTTTTTTTTCTTTTATTCCCCACTTTGGGGAGGCAGGGGATTATGAAACGCACATGCGCGCGCGCACGCACACGCACACACACACACACACACACACACACACACACACACACACACACACACACACACACACACACACACACACACACAGGTCTTTCTCTGCCCACTCCACAATGAATCCAAAAGCAAGCTAAACCTCATATTTACTTTTCTTCCCAGCTTTTTGGTTAATTACTGTCAGGAATTTCTCTCTGCCCATCATTTTGATTTAGAGTTTTATAAAATTAGGTCATGATCTAATTTTATCAATCATTTTAATTCTAATATAATAAAACACTGAGTAGCTTTGATGGTAATTTACATTTTCAGTTCTAATTGTGAATTTACAAGATGGGGACACAGATTATGCATTTATTTTTTGTTCAATGTAAATCAGGTCCATGTGACACCACAGGGACACAAGAGTTCTGCCCGCTGGTGCAGAGGGAAAACAGCAGCCTTCCTCCGAACTGCTATAAACTTTAAAATTGAAGGAAGGAGGGGACTGAGCTCCGTCACAGTGTTTCGAATCACTCTGCTTCGGAAAGAGTGATACAAGCTCTGAAGCTTCGGTATCATTTGCCCATCACCAGTGTTGGGAGTATGTTACTGTAACACCACTACTTTTGCAGTAACTTGCTGTGTAATGAAATTACTGTTTAAAAATTCAGTAATAAGTTACTGAAATCTGATCAGATGCGTTATTCGTTTTATTAATAAGGATAGATATTTTTAGCGCACATAAATGAATATACAAACTGATCCTACCGTAGTTGAAGCAGCTGTCAGTCGACATGACCTGTTGCAAAGAGCCTCAGTCTTCACTACTAAGTAGAGGAAAAGATGAAGCTACTTTGTTTTTGTGGAAATACGACAGATTATTTTTCCTTTGTCGGTTTAAGGACAAAAGCATATTGGTGGGTTGCAAGCTAAGTGCCGGTTGAGACCTACTGCAATCTTCAGAAGTGCTTGAAAACAGCAACAAAGCTCCGACAAAGCTAGTGCTATACTATGCTAAGAACACTGTGTTAGTGGATCTACACTATCTGAACAGCCATGGCTGGATGTAAATTCTCTTGTCTCAACACCCAACGGCTGGATTTCAAGCACAGGTACGTATGCATCTGGACAGCTTATGACCCAGATCCTGGACTGTGAGCCACAAAAATTAAAATGCATTTAATTGCTACCTGGATAAAGATTATTCAAAAATGGATTTTGCTCTCCAAAAGGAATTGGAGGGACTGGATCATGTCTCTGTCACAGCAGATATTTGGACTGTGGATAATAGACATTTTCTTTGGATCACTGCACATCGGATTAAATCCATAATCATAAAGGTAAGATATACATGGACAGCTTTATGCAGTGCTGCCAACTCTCACTTTTTGGGAGTGAGTCTCACTCTTTTTCCCTCTCCCTCACTCCACAAACCCCATTTCTCACTCCAAAATGAGGAAATTACTGGCAATTTTGTGTTGATTTTCTTCAGATTTTTCTCACAATAAGCGCTCTCAAGACAGGATAAAGCAGACTAAACATGTTCTAAAAGTGCTGTCTGAAACAGTCTGTTTTCAGCCTGACATTAATAAGCCTGTAATCCATTAATTAAATTATCTTGGTAAGTGTACAAGATGATTTAAGTATGTATTTAAAAGTAACGTGAAAGTTACTTTTCCAAGTAACTAATTACTTAAATCATGCAGTAATTGGTAAAGTAACTCAACTACTTTTGAAAAGAAGTAACTAGTAACTAATTAGTTACTATTTTTTAGTAACTTGCCCAACACTGCCCATCACAACCTCCAGTGCTTGCATACTTCTTCTGCTTTTTTCTCCGCTGACAGTACGCTCATGCTTCACGTTAACATCAGCGGAGCGAGCACACGTCTCTCGAACAGCAACACTAGATACACTGCTGCAACTGGAACTCCAACAGCACCCGATGCCGGGAGTGTGTTGTTCACGTGTGTGCTTGCAGAGTGACAGTCCTTCATTTAATTTCTTGGCTATATCCTTTATTTATTCATATCAGTGGTGGCAAACATGTGGCTCTTGCGCTGCATGCGGTTCTTTTGTGTCTCCTTTGCAACTCTTTTCTCTCTTTTTTTTTTTTTTTTTTTTTTTTTTTTTAAATTGGCTCCTGTGCAGCCCTTTTTTTTCTTAGCGTGGTGGATTAGTTTGTGGCGTGCAGCCATGCAGAAATGTTACCAGCAGAAACCCTGACCTCCATGACACACCACACTGATGCAGTAAGTCATGCAAAAGGAGGCCCGACCAAGTTTTGCGTGCATACATGAACATACTTTTTATTAAGTCAACATTTCTATCAAAAATCCACTTTTTTTTAATTGACCTTTTCTAATGATCTAGTTTTCTGAGAAACTGAATTTTGAGTTTTCATGAGCTGTAAGCCATAATCATCAAAATTAAATGAAATAAACACTTGAACTATATCATTGTGTGTAATGAATCTATAGGAGTTTCACTTTTTGAATTGAATTACTGAAATAAATTAACTTTTCGAAGATATTCTAATTTATTGAGATGCACCTGCATACATGGTTAAGCCTTTCTCCAAGAAAACTACAATATTTTTAGGAAAGCATCGTAATCCCACAGTGGTCAGAGAAAAAAACCCCAACAGGATAAAAAATAAAACAAAAATAAAAGCCGTCATTACCCAAGATACATCAGAGTATGCAAGCATCCTGATTGTTCATGTGTCTGTGACGACCCAAGTTAACACTCCTATCTCAGTGTCAGACACCCTGACAGCAACTGTGACCAGATCAAATCACAACCCCCATTCAGGTTATATTCTGTAACCTTCTTTTTGTTTCTCACTATCCTATCTGCTGTCAATCTGAGGCCACCCTGCCCACCCAGTGGTCCATCAGCTTAGGCAGAGAGAAAGCCAAGGGAGTGACCCACCCGGAGGTAAGCGATGACGAAGGTCAACATGTAGCCCCTTTGCCCATTGTCCTCTCCAGCTGCCAGTCCCCTGGAAGGAGACAACAGGGTTAATATTTAACAGCTCTTTTCTCTGAGCTTTGTTGATCAGATCGCTCCCCTTCAGAACAGGCTGTCAATCCAACAATGTACGGATCAATCACGCCATGCTCCGTGCGCCGCCATAGGTCAGCCACACATCTATCACCTGTGGTGGGTAATTACATTTTCATCTACCATCCAAACTAATCAGGCCAAGCTCATTACAAAATCACTATATTGATTTTTACCCTTCTTCCTGTTTCCCTTCACCACAGGAAACATTCCTCCCATGATCTACCTCACCCATCACTGACAATTAAACTGATGGGTGATTACACTTTATTAGAAATAACGCAAACACGAAAAGGACGTCTTATGTAAGTGTCAGGATTCCATTGAGCACTAAGCTATACCGTAACATTTAAAGTATTAATAATGAGTAAGCATTAACCAGGCAGGTATCAGTGACACAATATACTGAGGATCCACATGTCCTGTTTAACTGGAGTTACAGTTAAGGACTGATTCTTAACATTCATAACTGCAAAGAATAAAGACAATCAGATCATTTTAAGCTAGTTTTTCTTTTTTGAATCCATGACATCCTTACAAAAGATGAGTCTTTTTGCATTAAGAATGATCTGTTAATACCAGATTTGGCCTTAAAGATAATGCAATAATGAAAAATAGCCACACAAATTAAATACCACTGCAATTTGAAAACAAAAGTACAAATTAAGAGTATCTGCATTTTTCATTAGGACTGTGCATAAATTCTATTCTAAGAGATGAGACTTGGCTACCTCAAATCCTGTGCATTTGTATCATTGTTATTGAAGTTCATCCAGCGGCTGAAGTCTATCTGAACACACAAGATGCTGGTGAAAAAAAATTTACTCAGGTTTGAGGAAAAATTGTGTGCTTGGAATGTTTTTAAAGAAATGCAACTTTATTGCCACAACAAAGCACATAGTAAAAAAAGAATGGTCTCTGCTATCTAAAACATTAATCACACCGGGAAGTGGAAGGGCCGCTGCCATGCAAGCATGCCTTTGGTTTGTGGGAGGAAACTGGAGCACCCGGAAGAAACCCACACAGCACGGGGAGAAGGCGCAGGCAGATGTGCACATGATGGACCTGACTAACTGAATCCAAGTTCAATCCCAGACCCTCTTTCTGTAAGGCAGCAGTGTTAACCACTGATCCACTGTGCTGCTTCTGCTGCAGCCAAAGACCAAAGGAGTAAATAAACGAGTGACTGAGTAATTATTTAGACCTCAGGAACAAGTAGAACACTACAGAATATTAAAAATCTGATTATTGCCAATTATTACCTGTTAAGGACTGTGTGGCTGACCAAAAAAAAAAAAAAAAGAAAACAACCCAAAAACCTTAAGTTATGATAAGTAATTCTTGAAGTAGATTGATGACAGACAGACTAACATAATACCAGGTGCACACATCTGTGAGACTGTACTGCTGTAAGTGGCTTAAAACAGGTTGAAGATAAAAGAGGTTTCCTCCCAAACAAGAAGGTAACTGATTCCTCCCAAAGTCCTCACTGATCTGTTTCATGATCAATCACAGCAGCAGAGCACTCTCCATCTGTGTCCTCTGGCCCAGCGCTGTCCTGCGGGGATCTGTGCCCTACTATCACTGCCCACATCACACCCGCTTTAACATTAAAGCTGGGCTGACAGAAGCACATCCACAGGTGATCCATCAATCCACACAGGACAAACTACAGAGCAGAAGTCCAAATCTGACGAGACCAAATGTGCTTTTTGATTATTTTCTACTGCACAATGCCTGGCTGCATAAAGAGACATCTGGGCCTTAGGCAGCTCTGTGTCATTTTAAAAGTTCCATAAAATGTCAGATTTCTCTGCATCAACCAATCTGACATAGAAAATAACACTCACCCAAATTTGGCTGCAATGTCATAAACCTGCTTCTCATGCTGCAGGACCTTCTCACGGTCTCCTTCGAACAGTAGGGTGGCCACACACAAGCGGCTGGGGTCAAACCCTTTGAACTGACAATTAAAAACTTAGATTTATTTCACGCAAAGAAAAAAACAAAAAACTGTGGGAACAAACAGACAGTGTTCACTTCTAATTATTTTTTTTTTTTTTACCTTTGTAATGTAAAATTTCTTCAAGCCATCCAAAAAGGAGGTGAAAATGGAAGACACTTGAGGCTTCAGGGCATGTCCTGTGAAAATATCAGATTAAAGTCAGCTCCATTTATTCACAAAAGCGGGCCTTAAAACAGATTCCTTTTTTTTTTTTTTTTTTAAATATATTCTTCCTGAATCATCTAGCGCTCTGAGAGGGCAAGCGAGTCGGATTTATCTGGGGTTTCAAACAAAAAGGAGGAAAAATAAAAGGTAACATTTGAATAACTTCACAACTGGCCACTGGCTGCGAGCGACAGCAACTATAAATCAGAGAGTTTCCGAAGGGAAGTGGGGTTGACGCGGCGATATCCGTCTTCCTCACCCACACTTTTTGATTTATTTCTGATCGGACGCACAAAAGCGCCCGTGGACAAGTGAAAATGAGGGGCTGGGGCCAATGGGATGGTTATCAATCACAGCGGGGAAGTCATGGGTGATGTCGCTGAGACTTAACAGTTCATTTATTTCCCCCTATGCTCAAGTCTCTTCATCACTTAGTGTCCTAATTGTTTCCATTCCAAAATTTGATTGCGGGTCTTAAGGTCTATCACAGCCATCATACTCGTTAATTAAATACTCAAAATCCAGGGAGAGAAAATGGCACCTGCACTCAGCAAAATTTTACTTCAACCCTTGCCTTGTATGTTTTGGTTTGTCATTAAATGCTGCTCCTTTCAATAACAGCCTCCTTTTTTCATCTATTGTATCAACACAGGGGATTCCTAAAGATATGTCGTCCAAAATAAAGAATACACCAACTTTCTCAATTTTAAACATGATTCAAAAAATTAAGGATAAGTCACCTGTAAGTCAGTGAAGGCACAGCACCGCGAGTTTTAGTTTTTAGTATAAAAACAGTTACTTCATCTTCCCTTCTTAATGCTAAGAAGTGCCTACTCTGTGAAAAGTGGAAGTATGAGGGAGATAATGAGATCCCCAGAGAGTGGAGAACATTACAGAGATTTCTGGCAATTGCCAGATGCATTCCACGAGACCTGAAGAAACAACATCATAAAACTTCAACGAAACTACTACTTAATCCTTGGAAAAGGTTTGTTTTTCAGTGTACTTTGAATTTCATGTGTATAGATATTTTGGTGCAGAAACAATTCAACAATGCAGTACTGTGGAGGCTGACTTTAGTTCATGCTGCAGTTACCATATACAGTTAAAACAAACAACAACAGAAACACAAAATGAGAAACTCAAAATAAAAGATGAATACTAATATTCACCGCCCATTGAAAGCCTGCCACAGTACAGTCCTGCAACTCACATCACTGATTAAAGACATTTAATTACTTGCAACTTAAACTACTTCCTGTGAATGAAAACCATATTGAATAATTTCCACTTTGTATAGCATTTTTTAAAACTGCATAATTAAGACACAGTCACAAAAATAGCAGTGATAGAGTGGGCTAAATGGTTAAAATTTACCAAATTTAAACTGTTCGTTATCCATGAGCCGTATAGATGCTGGAGCACACCTCTAGGAGAAAAAAAAAAAAAAAAAGATTAGTAATAGTTGTATCAGAATTCTTGCATTTGACTGAACAAAAACGCAGCATCCAAACTGGTCAGAATGTACAGTCTGACTTCAAGGTACTTCCAGAGGGGAATGAGCTCTAAATCTTGCTTTTGTGGCCAACCAACTTTTCACATTCTGTTCTACAAAACATACCCAAGTAAATACCTATGTGTTAGCCTAAATACTTTACACAATTCATATGCCATGGTGTGAAAAAGTGTTTGCCCCCTTCCCGATTTATCATTTTGTTGTATATTTGTCACACTTAAAATGCCCATTAGGTTTAGTCAGCCGGGGGGCCTCCAATAATGCACTGGGCTTCACTCCTTTCTTCACTCTCAATGAATTTTTTTTTTTTTTTGCTGGTCATTAACATGTTTGTTCTCTCCCATAGATTGAGTCCCCATTGTGCTGTTTGCTCTCTACATGTCTGTTCTTTTCATCTTCTCTATCCCCTCACCCCCCAGCCAGTCGCAGCAGATGACTGTCCCTCCCTGAGCCTGGCTCTGCTGGAGGTTTCTTTCTGTTAAAAGGGAGTTTTTCCTCTCCACCATCACCAAGAGCTTGCTCACAGGGGATCGCCTGATTGCTGGGGTCTTTCTGCAATTGTGGGGATTTCCCCTACAGCTGAAAGTGCTATGAGATGACTGTTGTTGTGAAATGGTGCTATATAAATAAAGTTGAATTGAACTGAATGTTTCAGATCAAAAAAATTTAAATATTAGACAAAGATAACACAAGTAAACACAAAATGCAGTTTTTAAATGAAGGTGTTTATTATTAAGGGTAAAAAAAAATTCAAACCTGCATGGCCCTGTGTGAAAAAGTGATCGCACCCCCCTTCCCGTTAAAACATAAATTAACTGTGGTTTATCACATCTTTGGAAAGCTGAGTTCAATTTCTTGAGCCACACCCAGGCCTGATTACTGCCACACCTGTTGTCAATTAAGAAATCACTTAAACGGGACCTGCCTGACAAAGTGAAGTAGACCAAAAGATCTCAAAATGCTAGACATCATGCTGCAATCCAAAGAAATTCAAGAACAAATAAACAAAGTAATTGAGATCCATCAGTCTGGAAAAAGTTACAAAGCCATTTCTAAAGCTTTGGGACTCCAGCAAACCACAGTGAGAGCCATTATCCACAAATGGCGAAAACATGTAACAATGGTGAACCTTCACAGGAGTGGCCGGCCGACCAAAACTACCCCAAGAGCACAGCAACGATTCTTCCAAGAGGTCACAAAAGACCCCACAAAAACATCCAAACCACTGTAGGCCTCACGCCTCAGTTAAGGTCAGTGTTCATGACTCCACCATAAGAAAGAGACTGGGCAAAAATGGCCTGCATAGCAGAGGTCCAAGACGAAAACCACTGCTGAGCAAAAAGAACATAAAGGCTCGTCTCAGTTTTGCCAGAAAACATTTTGATGATCCCCAAGACTTTTGGGAAAATACTCTGTGGACTGACGAGACAAAAGTTGAACTTTTTGGAAGGTGTGTGTCCCATTACATCCGGCGTAAAAGTAACACGGCATTTCAGAAGAGGAACATCATACCAACAGTAAAATATGGTGGTGATAGTGTGATGGTCTGGGGCTGTTTTGCTGCTTCAGGACCTGGAAGACTTGCTGTGGTAAATGGAACCATGAATTCTGCTGTCTACCAAAAAATCCTGAAGGAGAATGTCCGGCCATCTGTTTGTAACCTCAAGCTGAAGCACACTTGGGTTCTGCAGCAGGACAATGATCCAAAACACACCAGCAAGTCCACCTCTGAATGGCTTAAGAAAAACAAAATGAAGACTTTGGAGTAGCCTAGTCAAAGTCCTGACCTGAATCTGATTGAAATGCTGTGGCATGACCTTAAAAAGGCGGTTCATGTTCAAAAACCCTCCAATGTGGCTGAATTACAACAATTCTGCAAAGATGAGTGGGCCAAAATTCCTCCACAGCATTGTAAAAGACTCATTGCCAGTTATTGCAAATGCTTGATTGCAGTTGTTGCTGCCAAGGGTGGCCCAACCAGTTATTAGGTTTAGGGGGCAATCACTTTTTCACACAGGGCCATGTAGGTTTGGATTTTTTTCCCTTTAACACCCCCTAACCCCTAAACACCTTCATTTAAAATCTGGATTTTGTGTTTACTTGTGTTATCTTCATCTAATATTTAAATTTGTTTGATAATCTGAAACATTTTAGTGTGACAAACATACAAAAAAATGAGAAATCAGGAAGGGGGCAAACACTTTTTCACACCACTGTATGTTGCAATAATTTGTTGATTATCTAATTGAACAGGCACCACAATTTACTTTCCAATGTAAAACTACAAAACATTCCACTGGCTTTTTGTCACATGGGCAAGGCAACTTCCAAGATGGAAATAAAAGTGCCTCTTCTTAGATGCATTTCACTCGCTTGCTACTCTACCAACACCTGTATCTCTACTAGTATGCACTCATAAAAACACTAACAGTTAAAGGACGTGAAGTCTGATATCCAGAATGAACTGAAGAGTAGTGCTGAGTGTAATAACTGATACAAGACATTTAACAAAATTACAGCCAGGTGCTAAATGATCTCAGTGTGTTATTGTGATTAGGCAACAACAGTAAACAATGACATTATCATTTGCGATATTTAGAGAACCAAAGCACTTCAGAGCAAAATTAGATCAACTGTCACTGAAGGATTTTGAGATTCTAGGATGCTGTGAACAAACTTTTACTGCATGTTTCACTCTGTTTAGGCTACAGCAATTGTTGAGTAGTTACTTAAATAAGTTGAACTGTACTGCTCCCAAAAAGCTTTAAAAGTGTGAAATGATGATATAAAAGCACTTGTTGGAGTCTGGGTAACCATCAAAGACACTGGAACACTGACCTCAGATTCATGTTGGAACATAGAAATAAATCAATCCTAATAATGATGTAGAAGTAGTCAACTTGTTACCTGTTTTGCAACCTCTCGAAGACAGGCAACTCCCATTTCGAAGTTAGGGAATACCACAGAGCCATACTTCTGATACTCTGGCACAGGACGAATCTTCATTGTGACCTCGGTGACCACACCAAGGGTTCCTGAGAGAAATCACAGTCAGGCATTTTGAGGACAAAAATGTAGTATATAGGTTCCCACAATTTATATGACCTAACCCTCTTAAAGCAGAACTTAAGCCAGTTTAACAGGGCTCTGGTACATGTCCCAAGGGTCACTTTTGGTGACCTCCATCTCACATTTCACTTACTAGATCTGGTTTTCTACCACACACTGGGGACAACTGAGATTTATCAGCTTAAGAGTGCAAGGATATAAAGCAGAGCTCTATCAAAGGCAGCGAAGCTAACAGCAGTAGAGCAAGCACAGGGAACAGGAGGAAATCCCTGCCTGCCCTATGACCTTCAAAACGGCCAACCATTAGCTGTTGCTGCTGCTGCTGAAGGAGCCACATTGCTTGTTAAAGGACAAGAGTCCATTCTCCCACACACAGTAAAAAAAAAGTGTTTCATAGTGAACATCTGCTGGGAAGTCCTAGTTACTACACTTTCAGATATACAGTGGTGTGAAAAAGTGTTTGCCCCCATCCTGGTTTCTCACCGTTTTGTGTGTTTGTCACACTTAAGTGTTTCAGATCATCAAACAAATTTAAATATTAGACAAAGATAACAAGTAAACACAAAATGCCATTTTTAAATGAAGATTAAAAAAAATGAAATGAAAAAATGAAAAAGTGACCCCCCCCCCCCCCCGTTAAAAATTAACTGTGGTTTATCACATCTTTGGAAAGCTGAGTTCAAATTCCCAAGCCACACCCAGACCTGATTACTGCCACACCTGTTCTCAATTAAGAAATCACTTAAATAGGACCTGCCTGACATAATGAAGTAGACCAAAAGATCCTCAAAAGCTAGACATCATCCAAGGAACTCAGGAACAAGTGAGAAACAAAGTAATCGAGATCTATCAGTCTGGAAAAGGTTATAAAGCCATTTCTAAAGCTTTGGGACTCCAGCAAACCACAGTGAGAGTCATTATCCACAAATGGTGAAAACATGGAACAGTGGTGAACCTTCCCAGGAGTGGCCGGCCGACCAAAATTACCCCAAGAGGGCAGCGACGACTCATCCAAGAGGTGACAAAAGACCCCACAACAACATCCAAAGAACTGCAGGCCTCACTTGCCTCAGTTAAGGTCAGTGTTCATGACTCCACCATAAGGAAGTGACTGGGCAAAAATGGCCTGCATGGCAGAGCTCCATGGCGAAAACCACTGCTGAGCAAAAAGAACAAAGGTTCGTCTCAGTTTTGCCAGAAAACATTTTGATGATCCCCAAGACTTTTGGGAAAATACTCTGTGGACTGACGAGACAAAAGTTGAACTTTTTGGAAGGTGCGTGTCCCATTACATCCAGCATAAAAGTAACACAGGATTTCAGAAAAGGAACATCATACCAATAGTAAAATATGGTGGAGGGAGTGTGATGGTCTGGGGCCTTTTGCTGCTTCAGGACCTGGAAGACTTGCTGTGGTAAATGGAACCATGAATTCTGCGGTCTACCAAAAAGTCCTGAAGGAGAATGTCCGGTCATCTGTTGGTGACCTCAAGCTGAAGCACACTTGGGTTCTGCAGCAGGACAATGATCCAAAACACACCAGCAAATCTACCTCTGAATGACTTAAGAAAAACAAAATGAAGACTTTGGAGTGGCCTAGTCAAAGTCCTGACCTGAATCCCTTTGAGATGCTGTGGCATGACCTTAAAAATGCAGTTCGTGCTCGAAAACCCTCCAATGTGGCTGAATTACAACAATTCTGCAAAGATGAGAGGGCCAAAATTCCTCCACAGCGCTGTAAAAGACTCATTGCCAGTTATTGCAAATGCTTGATTGCAGTTGTTGCTACTAAGGGTGGCCCAACTAGTTATTAGGTTTAGGGGGCAATCACTTTTTCCACACAGGGCCATGTAGGTTTGGATTTTTTTTTCTCTTAATAATAAACACCTTCATTTAAAAACTGCATTTTGTGTTTACTTGTGTTATCTTTGTCTAATATTTAAATCTGTTTGATGATCTAAAACATTTAAGTGTGACAAACATACAAAAAAAAAAGAGAAATCAGGAAGGGGGGAAAACACTTTCATACCACCATACTTCTTCACACTTCACAAAAGAAAAAGAAAATCACACAAAAATAATCTTCTTTCTAAAGAAAGAAAATATGACCAAGATGTGTCACAAACATTTCATTAAGACCCGTTAGAGCTGTCAACATGTGGGAAAAGTACAGTGAATGGGACCTTTAAGTTACAAAGCAAGGCTTCTTTGCAATTCTAAAAGTACAATACATAAAAATCACACTGAAGCTCCAGTATTTTCATGCATGTCCTCATATTTTCACACATGTACTTCTCATATAAAAGTGCATATCAGAGAGAGACATGTCACCCAAACAGTTTTGAAGTAAAATCAATTTGTGAATTTTACATCTGAAAAACCATGGTGAGGAAGAAACTGTTTAACTGTCTGGTAAGTCATATGACTTAAGGAATTTTTAAAGTCAGATTTGACCGGTGAATTGATACATACCCTATTCATTGAAATCAAAATTAATTTAAGCCATGTCACAGATTAGTTCAATTCAATTCATTTATATAGCGCCATTTCACAACAACAGTCATCTCATAGCACTATCAACTGTAGGGGGAACCCCCACAGTTGCAGAAAGACCCCAGCAATCAGGCGATCCCCTGTGAGCAAGCACTTGGCGACGGTGGAGAGGAAAAACTCCCTTTTAACAGGAAGAAACCTCCAGCAGAACCAGGCTCAGGGAGGGGCAGTCATCTGCTGCGACTGGCTGACCATATAATTTTCTTGTGACTGCAGGGACCAGCTGTGCAATACCATCTCCCTGATGTTCAACTGCAACCCACAAGCGGCTGTCTTCTGGATTCAGAACAAGTGGGCATCTTAACCAGACACCACCTTCATCTAGTTTAGATGAAGGTGGAGTCCTACCTTCAGCCCCTATGCTGTGGCTCCCTGCAGTTATATCTCAAAACACATGGAAATTAATGAGGCTAAATTTAATGATTTTATTTTTTAAATTATTGTTTATTGCAATTGGATACATTCCTCAATGGAAACGCATATTTTTATGAACGTAAAATATATATATTTTTTAAATTATTTATTATGTTGTCAACCATGCGTGACTGTGTCACATCTGACGGTGGCTGCACAGAGACCTGCTCAGCCTCTTCGTCCTCAGTGCACGTGGAGAAGCACAGACAGCAGCTGCTTCCTGCCACTCTTGGTAAGACATGAACAGATCCTGAGAAAGTAAAATCACAGAGGAAAATGGCGTCTAATTCTGTATGGACAGATTAATTTGCGTTCATGTATGGTTGTTGTGGAGAGAATTTCTCCATGAGAACACAATGAAAAACAGCCGCCTCATTAGTGTCTTCAGGTCCATAAAAAGTCTTCAATGTAATTATCTAAAATCAATGTCTTAATTATCCTTAAAAATGAGAAACAATCCTTGAATTCCTGCTCAATAACCTTATAGTCGCCTGCACTATAAATGCTGGATTCACCAGACATGACCGAAGTCTGAATTAGTGTAAATTTATTTTTTATCACAGCTCAATACTTCCTGAGTTATGTAAAAACAAAACCCCTCCATAGCAATTCAGTTTTCAGAATGGTTGTGTCTGTTATGTGCTTTTATTGTGAAATGCCATCAACCGGATATACTTGTATGAAATCACAGCCGACTGTTTTTCCTCACAATTTGTAAAAAAAAAAAAAAAAAAAAAAAAAAAAAAAAAGGAGAGAGGAGAGAAGATTTTGTGATAGTGATGTACAGGTGAGCCTTTTCTTTTAAGGATGTTTTCAGCTTTTTGTCTGTAGGATAACTGCTAGTTTGTTATTTGTGGGGTTTAGGACAGTGAATTATATGTGCAGACTGTACATCAATGCCACACTTTTTTTTTTTTTTTAATTATAACCAATATTTAGCTCAGTGGAAGAAGATATTTTTTAAACATTTTTCCACTCTGTTGTAATTATTTCTAACTGGCTTAATTTGCACCAAATAATTTTTAAAGTTATATCATTTAGAAAGTTGTTAAAAATTATTTTTGTTTCATTCCAAAATAAGGGCTCAAATGACAATGTTACACACTCTTGTACAGTAAGTGGCGGTATGCACCTTTTGAGCTGCTTGCTATCTGCCAGTAACTGAGAGAAGAAGACGACTACCAATCCACTAGTTGTCAAATTGAGAGTCTGGAGAACAGGTGAATGATACAGCTTTATATTATATTAATACATTTAAATAAGGAGCATTATGAGGAAACATAAAAAGGATGAAAAGTAGCTTCTTCTAAATAAAACTTCCATCTCTAATTTATTAAAATAACAGGAATGAAAGCTGTGTGATCACTGTTGAAAGTAGAAGATGGATGATATTTTTCAGATTCAAACAATTTATGAATGTGCTGACAATTTAAAAACTATATAAAAATATGGTCAGATATTCAGAAATTTATTTTTCAGCACAAAACAATTTGTAATATTTCTAATACTTTTATTTCATGAATGAAGCTATATATAAAGCTTGACAGTTTTTTTCCACTGTTCTAGTAAGAATTCATTAATGCCACATAATATTCAGAGCTATGTATATATGTAAAAACCTTTATAAGCAGCATAATCTTTATTTTAAAGGTCAAATTGCCGCTGTGGCCCTCAGCCACTTCTATTTTAGTTGGAGACGGGCAAAATGGCTCTTTGGCTGGCAAAGGTTGCAGACCCCTGATCTAAAGCAACACTGAAGACGGTTGCCATTGATAAAAATCTTTTTTTGTCTGATCAAGTATTCATAAACTGGGATAAATTCTGGTACTGGTATAGCTTGTCAAAGATGAGAACTTGCTGCCTGTGTTTTTTGCTTTTTTGGGGTTTTTTTGCTTCACATATGCTAGTTTGATAAACCAGGGGTTCCCATGTCATTCACTTCAATTTTCAACCATTTCTTGAAACATTTAATCAACAATGAAAAACATAAAAGCAAGTTTAAACAATTTAATACCATGATCCTGTGAAATAAACCTTTTACTTTCCACTAGGCTGATTGTTATAAGTTATTATTGGAAAAGCTCATTAATAAGTGTATCTCCTGTGAACACAATAATGGCCTATCGGGAGGCTTCATCAGCCTGTTATGGTCGTTAATGAGCCCTCCAATGTGGGCCACATGCTGCTCCCTAGTGGCCTGATGGAAAATATGTGCCTACACTTGGTCACTCCAAATAAAGGCTCCTCCTTTCTGAGAGTATGTGGGACAAGCAACTGACCAAAGGAGAGAGAGGGCGTAAAGAAGGAGGAGCTATAGTGAAAGGACAATGAACGAGAAGAGGACCATGAGCACAGCAATGTCAAAAAACTCCCCTGGAACAAATGGAAAATCATATATAGTGAAATCATGGATTCCAGCTCAGGTCATATTTACTTCTTCTCAACATCCTAAAGACTGACATGTGCATGAGTCAGCCTATAATCAAAATGTAAAAACCTGTTTTAATACTGACCACACAGGTTCCATCATGCCATGGTTCATCTGATTAACATTAACTGGCTTCATATCATTTTCTCGACAGCTGAGGGGAGTTTAACAAAGAAAGTGCTTGTGGGATTGATCATTCCAATCACTGTTAACACTGGGTGTAGTGGGGGGGGGGGGCTACTTTGCATTCAGGCTACTTCAAGGTCAGAGAGATACACTGATCCATTGTTGTGCCGAGAATGAGAAGCTCGAGGTTTCACAGTAATTTCTAATAAAATGGATGCGTTCCACTTAGCATGCAGAGGCACAGTTGAGGGTTTTAGTGTTGTGCTTGGCTGATGTTGTGGCCTACCGTCAAGACTGCAGGATAGGGTAGATAATTTTAATGAGACCATGTGTTGGTATGACCTCTTAGCTGAAGTGTTCGGCCTCCCAGAAGAGCATGTACTCTCAACAGAGGTGTGGTCATTCTTCATCTAGACTAAATGCATAAAC
Organism: Pholidichthys leucotaenia; assembly: GCA_020510985.1. NCBI lineage: Eukaryota > Metazoa > Chordata > Actinopteri > Cichliformes > Pholidichthyidae > Pholidichthys > Pholidichthys leucotaenia. The sequence goes on along the minus strand of CM035843.1, from coordinate 57,732,286 downwards.
TGGTTCATTCTCAAAGCTCAGTTTTTACAAAAGTAATTTTGCTTTAAAATTTAGAGAATAATGGACTTTAAAATTGTATAATATGTAAAGTAAAAACAAGCCTAGAGATAAACTGCTTAAATTGTGAAAAAGTAAATGTGGTTTGAGAGAAAGACAAATAAAAAAGAAAGAAATTTATCACAACAGAGACGTTTCATTTAAAACAAAACCCTGATGTATGCAATATGTCCGCCATCATCATTACCCTATAAACTATTTTTTGGGAAAAAAAAAAAAAAGATTTTACATGATTGTATATGGCATTATGAATGAAAGACTCTTTAGTGACCAAGATCACATAATCAGAGCTCACACTGAACAATGTGATGCATGTCTTCATCTAATGTGAATATACAGTACACCAGCTATGCAGCCAAAGGAACTGGTGTCTTTTTCCAATAGAAAAAAGTTAATATTCAAGTCCTTTTAGTTGCTGGTTAACCTTGCAGGCTAACCCCTCATTAGACGTATGTCAAGATCAAACTTATCCAAGGTATCGAAGAGTTCAAGCTTCTGTATAAATCTGAAGTTGATGCAATCAGAAATGTAGAAGCTGTTGTGGCGACAACCCCCCCCCACACACACAAAAAAAAACTGAACCCCTCATTATATTTATTTTAAAGCTGAACTCGTCCTAGGTATTGATTATTTAAAGCTTCTGTATAAAGGACTGAAGAAAGTTCAAGCAATTAAGTGCTAAATCTGGGTAAACATGTCAAGGCATGACAAAATCATCATTTCAAAAGTGATTAAAAATGAATACACTACTCACAAAAAGTTAGGGAATTTATGTAACTATGGGATACTCAGCTGATCCCATAGATTTTCTATAAGATTCGGGTCTGGAGAAAGTGCAGGCCACTCCAATGGAGGAACCCCAGCCTTCAACAGCCATTCCCTAATGATGTGACCTCGGTGAGCTGGAGCATTGCTGTCCATGAAGATGAAATTAGGCCTGTGTTGTTCGTGCAGGGGCAAAATGACTGGATTAATTATGTTATTCAGGTAGTACTGGCTTGTTACTGTACCATTCACAATGTGTAGGGCAGTTCTGTATTGACTAGACACACTTGTCCAGACTGTAACATGGTGACAACAGTGGCTGATGCATAGCATTCTCCTTGACGTCTTCAACATCGTTGGCGGCCATCATTTCTGCTTAGCGTGAACTGACTTTCGTCAGAACAACGTTGAGGCCCACTGGTCCCTTGTCCAGTGTAAATGCTCCCTGGCCCATGCAAATGATAATGCCTGTGCCTGGTGGTGTGGTCAGGTACCCTTGCGGGTCATCTAGCACGCAGACCACACTGATGTGAACAGTTTCCAATGGTCTAACGTGACACTTGGGTGCCTCTCACCTCCCTTAAATGTGCCTGGAGTTGAATGGTATTCACCATCTGGTTCTGCAGGGCACTGTTCACAATGAAGCGGTCATCGGCGTGAGATGTGGCCAAAGGGCATCCACTTCTGTGCCTTTTTGTGACTCTTGCAGTCTCTCTGTATCTCTGTTGCAACCTGCTGATGACACTCAGTGACACTCTAAGCTCAGTGGCCACTTCCCTCTGAGAACATCCTGTTTGAAGCCTCGCAATGGCGAGGTACTGTTGATCAATTGTTAGGTGTTGTCTTTGTCTCATGATGTCAAAATGTGGACAGCATGAGGAAGAGGACTGTTTAAATACCAATTCTAATTGAACCAGAAAATTTATTGGTCAATTCATGGATCAAACACCTGTTGCGACTTTTACAGTTAAGCACCTTGTTGGAGAGCAGCAAGTTATGCAAAAAGTACTGAAACACTGAACAGTTGGACATGTGCATTCAAAAGGTTAGAGAAGGTCAAATTAAGTTCACCTGTAAAAGTTATAGTGCATTTTAGGTGCATCCTCAAATTTCACCCGAAAGTCAATTATCCCTAACTTTTTCTGAGTAGTGTATATCAAACAAAGTAAAAAAGTCCCAAATACGGCCATGCGATATGACCAAAATTTCATATCACGATATAAGTAATCTTATTTGATGATAACAATATAATATCATGATCAGTGTTGGAAGTAACATGTTACTGTAATGCCACTACTTTTGCAGTAACGTGCTGTGTAATGAAATTACTGTTTAAAAATTCAGTAATGCATTACAGTTACTGAAATTTGATCAGATGCATTACTCGCATTACTCGTTTTATTAATATGGATAGATATTTTTAGCGCAAATAACTATAAACTGATCCTACCGTAGCGCAGCTGTCAGTCTCCTCCGCTGGTGTCCTGCCATTTTACCATACTTATAAGAACAGCCATACCCTGGGTTACTACGCATGCATAGTAACAGGAAATATGCTTCCGCTCATAATTTCAGCATACCATACAGCTGACGGAAACAGCTGACAGCGCTGCACCGTGATTGGCTGATCCAAAAATGTGGCGCGTTTTCAGTGTGTCTATTTATATATATATTTCCTGCTGTTAAAAATTACTCGATACAGCTGACGGAAAATAAACAATAGCATACACCAGCTGAACACCGGTCGGTTTCCTGTCCTGCTCACACGCAACCCAGCGGGAAGTACTGTCGTGGCAGTGGCGACTTCTCATATGGAGCCCTGATCACCTGTTGTCCCAGCGGTGAGTAGCCCCCAACAGCTCCTACCTCTGTGGTTAAACATGAGTATTTTTTGAGCAAGAAGCTGGCATTTGTCCGCAGTTGTGTAAGTTGTGTAAGTAATGGTGTCTAAGTTTTCTTACGCACAGAGAAAAAGTGACTGATTTATTGCAGTAAAGAACAGCTTCTTGTAAGCAGTGAACTTTCATTTATCTGTGCTTTCTATTTTATCTTATTCATTTACATGCTGTTGTGATATGCAACTATTTCATGGAAGTAAATCCTCTAAATAAGCATTTTTAATGGGCTGGTTCGGGGGTGCCAAACATATAGCTAGTGGGTCCAAAATTTTCTCTGTGAATTTACAGCTTTACTTCTAGTAAATTTCTGACTTTCTACTGATTACAATAGTTTGTGTAAATCTGACACATTTTTTCTCTGTAAGATGAGAATTTGTTCCCATCAGTTTTCCTTTTCTTGTTTTTTCTGATGAGAGCAAGGGGCCCTTGATCTTGCTATGTGTGCAAGAGGATTTAAGTATGCATTTAAAAGTAACATGAAAGTTACTTTTCCAAGTAACTTGTTACTTTAATCATGCAGTAACTCAAAAAGTAACTCAGGTACTTTTGAAAAGAAGTAACTAGTAACTGTAACTAGTTACTATTTTTTAGTAACTTGCTCAACACTGATCATGATATACATTTTTTGTAAATTTTGTAGTTTATATATAATAATCAACAAAAAGGACCATCTGTTTTTACACTTTAAATTACATACTAAAAAAAAAATCAATTGTACAAATTCCTCTGTCATTAATTTTATACACCTTTTTTCCCTTTTAATTTTGCAGTGTTATAAAAATTTTTAATGTGCATTTGAGATGACTTCAACTTTATTCATTATTGCTACTTGCCTAATTAAAAATTATTAGAAATCAAGATACATTAGGAGCCAGTTTGTTCCTCCGACATGTTTAAATTAATTTTTTTATTTAGTATGTATGCGGCCCCTGTCACGCACTTTTGCAGCTTTAGTGATATGTTTTTTAGACAGAATTAAGAAACTCGGCAGTGATTTAAATCAGAATGATGGTCTGATACACTATAATGTTTCCTATTAGTGACAAGTTAGCATAGTCATTTAGAATTTGCTGTTTTATAATTAGAGAGAGATGGTGTTAACGTTACTTACCTCCAATTAAAATGAGGTTAGAGGACTACACTATCCTGTCTGATGCAGCACAGTGGGGAAAAAGTCCCACGTCCCTCACACAGAAATAGCGGCTCCACAGAAGTAGTGGCAAAACATTAGCTTGCTGTTAGCTGCTGTGGCACACCTGGCGCACAGCTGGGGGAGAGGCGGGGCAGTGACAAGTAGAAACGGGTATGTGTTTTTTAAATCCCGATATAAGCGATACAGTTTTATATGAAACGGTAGACTTTTTTATTTATTTATTTATTTTTTTTTTTTTAAATCGCTTCACCAATATATATATATCGGCATATCGCACAGCCCTAGTCCCAAATATAGAAACTATAAAAAGTAAGCTTTTAATGTCACCATTTCATTCAGACTTGACTGACATATTCATATGGTTTAAAACAATCAAAGATGCATTGACACGTGCATTAGAGTATTTGCAATTTAGTGATTAATACCAAATATTTTGCAAAACCCATTTCATTTACACACACGTTCTTTTTACAAAAATTCCTCCAAAAGGGAAAAAATTGAGACTAGTGCAGCAATGCCAGCCCAGTCAGGGAGCAGATTGCTGAGCTTTGTAGGGCAAATAAAAAGTTTGTATCCACAGCTGTTTAACATAGCGATGCCAAGAGTCTCTGAACCTCCTCATTATGTAGGGGGAACCTGACATATGGCAGTATTCACTGTGGGCATCCACAAGGACGGGGCAGTGCAGATGGGGTGCAGAGGACACTTGCTGGTTCCTAACTAACACCCTTCCAGATCCCTTTTCCAACAAGGCTAGTTCATGTGTATGGAGCACAGAGCCTGGGAACTGTCAGGGTGTTATCATTTTATCACAAAGGTTATACACACACCCACATTTACACACAAATTTACACTAAAACACATATGCTCACATGCGCCCTTGTGGTGAAATCACAATTTAAAAAGCTGACAAACCTTCTGAGCCCATGATGAAGTGGTGAATATCAGGCCCTGTGGACATACGTGGTCCCTGACAACTCTTCTCAATCACACCTCGTGGGGTAACCATCTTTATGTGGACAACCTATTCAGTCAAAACACAGAAAACATCACCTTCAGAAAGTGCACGGTGGCGCAGTGGTTAGCACTGCGGCAGCACAGTTTACCCTTGGCCGGGGGATTGTGGGAATCGTGGGGTCGTGGGTTCGATCCCAGCCCCCGACCAACAGTGATGTGTGTGGAGTTTGCATGTTCTCCCCGTGTTGCGTGGGTTTACTCCGGGATTTCTCCGGTTTCCTCCCACATGCCAAAAACATGCATGTTAGGTTAATTGGTTGTTCTAAATTGTCCCTAGATATCTGTTTCCTATAGGCCCTTAGAATAGAGGGTTAGTATTAATAAAAGCGCTTTGAGTGGTCTTTGTGACTAGAAAAGCGCTATATAAGTGCAGGTTAGTTAGTTAGTTAGTTAGTTAGAAACAAAACTCTTCATACTGTAGTACATTCACCAACTTACAAATGCAATGCTTGAGATTAAAGTGCACAAAACCTCAAATGTTATTTGCTTTTCTAATTTCTGTGCATTAACTTTTAAGCGCTCATCTCTACATGGGGGTCGAGAGGGCGGGGGACAGAAGCGGGAAGGCGAAGTGGAGGCCAGGCAACTCACCAGGTCTTCAATGTTGCCGTAGATGTTCTTCTTCATGCCTGATGCTCTTGTGGCTACCCAGCCCCCAAGGGAGCTGAACTCCATGGAGTCAGGCTCATGGCCTGTACAGTAACCATTCTGATTAAGCTGTAGTCAAAATGGGGGACAAAAAAAAAGTGTTTCTAAAGTAAAAGGAAGCAAGAAATACTAGAAACTTGCAACCACAAGAATGTTTTAATAACAAGCAAAGACGCAAGCAAAGGGAAAAAATAATTGCAGCTCTTGTCATACAGTAAAAGCCTTTATAGAATTACACGGTCTACAGTAAACGAGCTCAAAAGAGAACAAGAAGACATCAGTCCTTTATTTAGTCATTTTGCAATCTTAAAACAGAATCAAGCTGTTCATAGGCTGGCGATCTTTGCTATCTAAAAAGTCAATTTCAATCTTTTTTCCTCCCCAAAACTTGGCATGGAGTCACAAAATATATTTCAGCCTTGTAATGAATATCAAGTAGCATTTGACAATATAACCATTTTAGATTTAAACGTGTAAACAATCTGCCATCACATAGAGACTGCTGAATTGTGCTCGAATGCACAAAGTGATGCCTCCAAAACCTTTTTCTCAGCCAAAGCACAATATCTGCTAATTTGTGTCATGTGAACAGACCAATAGTGCACTTTACCTGAGAGGTGTTATTTACTTTTTGAAACCATGCTTATTGTTTGAGTTCTGTAAACATTAAACACAAATTATCTGTTCAAAAAGTTACTCTGACCTAAATGGCTTGGTATACTTCAGTGCTATATTTTTATTTATAGCACTAACCTTGTAGTGCTATATTTGGAAACAAGAGAGAAAATTCTGATATCCTGGCCAGTAGGTGTCGCACTTACTCTTGCCAACTGGTTGGTCGAGGCACGTGACATCAACCCAGTTATGCTATTGGCTATGACAGGCTGTGATAGCTTTACTAGCCACAGACATATAAACATTAGACAGAACACGACTAGGCACTAGGCTATGTAGGACAAAGCTAACATTTTCATGGCAAATGGAAGTGCCATATTCTGTAGGCGATTATGACTGACAGTACTGTAAACACTGTGATAACAGGACAGCAGGATACACAAACAACTGTTCACTGCATGTACTGTAATCAGAATTAAGCTACAGTTGAAACCAGAAGTTTACATACACGCTATAAAAATAATCTTTTTTTTCCCCTCACTATCTGACATAAGACTAAACTTTTCCTGTTTCAGGTCAGTTAGGATTACCAAAAATATTTCTATTTGCTAAATATTTTTTGATATTTGCTAAATATTTTTTTAATTACCGTCTTCACAGTCAGAAGTTGGCATAATTAAGATTACTATGTTTTTTTAACAATTTGGGAAACTCCAGAAGATGATTTCATGCCTTTGGAAGCTTCTGATAGGTTAACCGACAACATCTGATTGAACGGGAGACACACCTGTGGATGTATTGTAGGGCACACCTCAAATACATTGCTTCCTTGTGTGACATCATGGGAAAATCAACAAAAATCAGCCAAGACAGAAACAGAATTGTGGACCGCCACAAGTCTGATTCATCCTTGTGTACAATTTCCAGAAGCCTGACGGTGCCACATTCATCTGTGCAAACAATTATAAGTTAGTTAATCCCTTCCACAGCATGTGGGACACAACGTGGTGTATGGGATGGCGCTCATCTCCGTTTCATTGACCCTAGGCCATACAGCTGCTGTAAGTAGTGAAAACTACAGCGGGGTGGGGGGGTGGGGTCAGTCTTCTGATAGCTCTGTGCGTTAACGCACAAGTGCAAACAATGACAACCAAGTATAAACACCGTGGGAAACGTCCAGCCATCATACTTGCTCAGGAAAGAGATGGGGTCTGTGTCCCAGAGATGAATGTGTGACTGTGTTGGAGTGAAATGTGCACATCAACCCCAGAACAAAAGCAAAAGGCCTTCTGCAGATGTTGGCTGAAGCTGGTAAAAGAGTGTCATTATCCACAGTGAAACGAGTCCTGTACCGACATGGGCTGAAAGGCCACTCAGTGAGGAAGAAACCATTACTCCAAAAGCAACATGAATTAAAAAGCCAGATTACAGTGTGCAAATGCACACTGGGACAAAGACCTTAAGTTCTGGAGACACGTCCTGTGGCCTGATGAAACTAAAACTGAACTGTTTGGCCATAATGACAGTTGTTACATTTGGAGAAAAAAAAGAGGGAAGCTTGCAAGCCTGAGAACACCATCCCATCTGTAAAGTACGAGGTTGGCAGCAGTTTTGGTGCAGGAGGGACTGGTGCACCTCACAGCATAGATGGCATCATAAGGAAACAGCTTTATGCAGAAATATTGAAGCAACATCTCAAGCCATCAGCCAGGAAGTTAAAGCTTGGATGCAGATGGGTCTTCTAAATGGACAATGACCCTAAGCATACCACCAAATTAGTTACAAAGTGGCTTAAGGACAACAAAGTCAATGTTTTGGAGTGGCCATCACAAAGCCCTGATTTCAATCCCATGGAAAATTTGTGGGCAAGGAGGCCTACAAACCTGACTCAGTTGCACCAGTTCTGTCAGGAGGATTGGGCCAAAATTCCAGTAAACTATTGTGAGAAGTTTGTGGGAGGATACCCAAAATGTTTGATCCAAGTTATACAGTTTAAAGGCAATGTTTGATAAAACACAGTGGACCAACACCAGCCAATGACATGGCTCCCCAAATAAGATGCCAAGTCCTGTCATTTGGAAATCAAGGTCCCAGAGTCTGGAGGAAGAGTGGAGAGGCACAGATTCCAAGCTGCTTTAGGTCCAGTGTGAAGTTTCCACAGTCAATAAGTTGGGAAGCCATGTCATCTGCTGGTCGACTGCGTTTTATCACATTCAAGGTCAGCATAGCCATCTACCAGGACATTTCAGAGCACTTGATGCTTCCCTCTGCTGACAAGCTTTATGGAGATGCTGAATTCATTTTCCAGCAGGACTTGGCACCTGCCCACACTGCCAAAAGTACCAATACTTGGTTTAATGACCATGGTATCACTGTGCTTGATTGACCAGCAAACTCGCCAGACCTAAACCCCATAAAGAATCTATGAAGTGTTGTCAAGAGGAAGATGAAATACACCAGACCCAACAATGCAGACGAGCTGAAGGCTGCTATCAAAGCAACCTGGGCTTCCATAACACCTCAGCAGTAACACAGGCTGATCGTCTCCATGCCACACCGCAGTGATGCAGTAATTCATCGCAAAAAAAAGCCCCACCAAGTATTGAGTGTGTACATGGACATACTTTTCACTTCAACAACACTTCTATTAAAATCTTTTTTTTTTTTTTTTTTAATTTGATCTTAACCTCTTGCACTCCGGTGTACTGCGGACGGGCACGTCTCTGCGTCCCAGAGCGCACGAGGGCGCACGAGAGCGCCCTCGTACGCTCTAGGACGCACGAGGGCGCTGCATCCAAGCGCGCACTGAAAAAAAAAAAAAAAAAGTTCTTCCACTACAGACACAGCCGCAAACAGATCAGATATGATTGACCTCTCATTCGACTAATAAGAGCCTTGAATTGGGTTTCTGAAACCTTGAAGAACCAATGACTGAAAACCTAGCAAGAAGGACCCGCCTACCAACGCTGTGAATGCAGCGAGCCAATTGAAGCACAGAAGTTCGCAAGCTGTTTTGTGTAAGGCTGGGTGAAGAGAGACTGACTGCTGCAGCAGATGAAAAAAAGGACCCGCAGGAAGAACCTGCTACAGACCCAGCAGCACGGAGACCACCCACAAGTGCGACCTGCACTTATTCCAGCAGAATAGACGTTTAGGATTCTCTTCCATGGTCATCATAGACTGACGGAGGCCGACGACGAAGGTCATAAATCATTCGCCAAAACCGCAATCATGGAAGTGCAAAACCGCAATAATGGAATTATGTTTTGACCGGGAACCACGAACAGACCAGCGTCGCGTTTGTCTGACAATGAGGAAGAGAAGTTCGCCAGGACACTGCTGCTGTGAAGAGGTAAGTGTTATAAGCTAAATTATTCTTTATCCCTGAAAATTGTAATCAAAAATGACTTTTGACCGATCGGTAAATTACAACTGTGCGGCGCACGAAGTCCGAAGTGCGTGCGCCGTGGTACACGGTTCGTGCGCCATGTCCGGACTGTGAACACCCCCGCTACTATTCTGTAGCGAGGGGGGGGGGGAAGCCGCGGTGACTGCGCCGCGGTCGCCACATCGCCACGAGTCTATTCCGTCATGTAGCAATGGCCGATGTCCGTCCTCTGTAGCAAGGGGGGGGGACAACCCCCCACACACATACACACACACAGCCCTGAGTGTCACCTTTCATTAGAGCCCAACATCAAGCTTCTCTATTGAATCATTCAAAAGTTACAGACGTTTTTCCAAACTGTGCCATTTGGCACAATTTGGCACAGTTCAAAAACGCCTGGGAACAACCTAAGAAAAAAAGCTGTGTAATATATTCATTTTTTGTGGTATTGTTACAAAATTTTGACCTCAGCTGGATAACACTTGGTTCTACATTTCTGTTGCACTTTCCAGCCCGGATCTGAAGCTGTGTGTTATTTGCAAGCATTTGTATCCAAAAAAACACCCAGGCCAAATTTATTTTCTTCAAGTTCAGTATGTTTAGATGACTGTAACTCAGTGGCCGGAGCACTTAGAGAGATTATGACTGTTTTGCCAAAAAATTCAAAGTGTTTTCTTTTTAATGAGACCAACCCCATGAAGATGCTGTAAAGGGTTGAAGAACAGCTTTCGATTTACTTTGGGCACGTTTTTTGGCATTTTTAGGGAAATTGACTGGAGTGCAAGGGGTTAAGTAATCAATTTTTTTTGAGAAACTGAATTTAAGGTTTTCATTAGCTGCAAGCCATAATCTTAAAAATTAAAAGAAATAAACGCTTGAAATAGATCATTCTGTGTGTAATGAATCTATATACAAGTTTCACCTTTTGAATTTAACCAACTGAAATAAATTAACTTTTTGATGGCATTCTAATTTACTGAGATGCACCTGTATAGTCCTGTTCAGCTTTGACACACCTTACCAAATATGACAACTATTTGTTATTTTAACTTTGCATTTTTATTACAATAAGCTGTGTATCCACTAAGCCCGTAATGTTGAGCCAATCAAGACTCTCTGGCCTAACTGAAGATAATGTAGCGTTAGCCACTATTAGCCTTGTGGGATGTGGACGGGCCTAGTAATCACAGATGCTGGCGTTTGGAGGGGGGAAAATGAAAAGATTTTGACATGAACTGTAACACAATGAAAGGTTTTGTTTGAAGAAAAAAGGGCATAAGATACCATTTTAGACAATGTATATTTGTTTTTATAGAGAGTTTATACCCACCAGAATGTGTTTAACATTATCTTAAGTGTTTTGGTAGATGCTATTCCTCTTTTGTTCTTCACATGGACAGTTTACATGCACGCAAGCTTGATACGTGCATTCAGAACTTTTACCTCTTTTTATAGTTTTATTAGTAAATCACACATAAAAAAACCTTATTGTTCCACTTGGTATACAGTCTCTATATCAGGCTATTCTCATGAAAATGTTTCCACAGACCCACAGAATACAAAAAAAGAAAACAAATGCAAATGATTATTACTTGCCAAGTAGCCATAATAATGCAACCATGTATTTCTGGGGGGACTGTTCATAAGATGCTGATCCCCAAGGCTTTATGGAGAATACACAGGTCATTGGGAACCCACGATTCTCTTTCAAGGTAGTTGTAGTCCTGAAAGATTGCATCTTTAGGCGGAGCATTTAATAGTAATAATAATTAAGACCTTAAAGCATAACAACAATGCTCCCCAGAAGCACAAGGGTAATGTCAGGCCTTGTTTTATCACAGCACTCCTCTGGAAGGCAATTTATAATGCAGACCCATCTGCTCCATCACGGCGGCCCAGTCTAAATGCAGAGGTGGAGTCTGCTTTCAATGCAGCGCACGCATTCCTCTACATCAAACACCCGCTCCTTCTCCATTTTTCTGAATTAGCTTGATGGTGCCATCTGCTCATGACCACCGTCTCAGTCTCTAATCTCTCCCCTTTAGCACTCTGCTTCTGTTTCAAACTCCTTCCTAAACCCCGTTAGATCTACCAAGCAGAGACGTCCAAGCATGAACAACATCCACATTAACGGTCACAACATTTTACCTCAATGACGCCCTTACAGTGAGTGTAAATGAACAGATGAGCCATACATACCAATCTCTCCAGATCCTGGCCGATGATGCCAGCTTCCACATGGGCGGTTAAATTTTTCTCGTCAATCCACAGGATGCGGTTCTGTCATGAAACAACACCACGACTAAGGAATCGTTAAAAACTGACATAAACTCTTCAGCATAAAATAAAAGCTCTCCAATGCCGTTTGTCTTGTTTAGTCTGCTCCCATGTGTGTCATCAGAAAGTGGCCTACATCTGTCAGGTTTACTCAGATACTACAATGAAAAACAGCTCATGGAGACGGGGCCCTACAGCCTGCTTAAAACACGGACTGTCTGAGGGTAAAGCTCAGCTAAAGAGTCCAGCAGAGAAACCCCTAAGTTTCCTTAAGGTTAACAACTCACCCCACATACATGCTGCTTATTGAAGCCGTTGGCCATGTGGCCTCCCCCTTCTTTCAGGAGGTCATCTCATACCTTCCATCAATTACTCTCCAGAGGTAATAAACTTTATGTTCCCACCACACTGCTCCTTTCATGGGCTTCTACTGGAGACGCCACACCTCTGACCCCTTGACATAGAACACTGGTCACTGATTTCTGCAGCACCAAATTCAATGACTGCAGAGCAAAGCGTGTCCAAAGAGCTTGTGAATCACTTCTATGTGGCCCCTGGATCAAAGAGATGCAGTGTAAGGGGGACAATTTTCCTCTCTTTATATTAAAGAAGGGGGACCGGATGGTGTGTTCCAACTTTAGGGGGAATCACACTTCTCAGCCTCCTTGGGAAGGTCTACGCCAGAGTACTGGAGAGGAGAGTCCAGCCATTGGTCAAACCTGAATTCAGGAGGAGTAATGAGGTTTTCGTCCTGGCCGTGGCACATCGGACCAACTCTTTACTCTCTCAAGAATCCTTGAGGGTTCGTGGGAGTTTGCCCAACCAGTCCACATGCATTTTGCAGACTTTGAGAAAGCATTCGACCATGTCCCTCGTGGTTTTTTGTGGGGCGTGCTTCGGGAGTATGGGGTATCGGACTTGTTGTTACGAGCTATCCGGTCTCTATACAACCATTATGAGAGTTTGGTTTGTATTGCCAACACTCAGTCGGACTCGTTTCCAGTGAGAGTTGGACTCCGTCAGGGCTGCCCTTTGTCACCAATCCTGTTTATAATTTTTATGGACAGAATTTCTAGGCGCAGCCAAGGAACAGAGGGCGTCACGTTCAGTGACCACAGGATCTCATCTCTGTTGTTTGCAGATGATGTCGTCCTGTTGGCTTCATTGACCAATGACCTACAGATCTTGCTGGGACGGTTTGCCACTGAGTGTGAAGCGGCTGGGATAAGAATCAGCACCTCCAAGTTCGAGTCCATGGTGCTCAGGTGGAAAAAGGTGGATTGTCCTCGACGGATCAGAGTAGCATCTGCAGTGATACGAACGTTGTACCAGTCCGTTGTGGTAAAGAGGGAGCTGAGCTCTAAAGCTAAGCTGTCAATTTACCAGTCAATCTACATTCCTACCCTCACCTATGGCCATAAGCTTTGGGTAATGGCTGAAAGAACGAGATCGTGGATAGAAGCAGCTGAAATGAGCTTTCTTTGTAGGATTGCTGGACTCACCCTTAGAGACAGCGTGAGGAGCTCAGTCATCCGGGAGAGGCTCAGAGTAGAACTGCGGCTCCTCCACATCGAAATTTAACCGGAGTGGTGGCCTAGTTGATAGAGCATCTGCCCCACAACTGAGAGGTTATGGGTTCAAGCCCTGGTCGGGTCATACCAAAGACCATATATATATATATATATATATATATATATATATATACAGTATATATATATATATTTAAAAAAAAAAGGTACTTCCCGCCTTCTAGCTTGGCGCTCAGCACAATAGAATGGGGGAAGGAAAAGTCTGTGGTGGCGCCTTGCATGGCAGCGGCCCCTCTGATTCTAGATGCGATTAACATTGTAGATAGGAAAAAACGTAATTTTGTTCTACTGTACATGATTGGCTGTATGGACTGAATGACAATAAAGTTGGCTCCTGGGTTCTGGAAAGGAGCCAGCTGAGGTGATTTGGGCATCTCAGCAGGATGCCTCCTGGATGCCTACCACTTAAGGGGTTTCAGGCACATCACACTGGGAGGAGACCCCGGGGCAGACCCAGGACACGCTGGAGAGATGTCTCCCAGCTGGCCTGGGGATGTCTTGGTATCCTCTCTGAAGAGCTGGAGCAGGTGGCCAGGGAGAGGGAAGCTTGGGCTTCTCTGCTTGAACTGCTGCCTCTGCAACTCGGATCTCCGGAAAAGCGGTAAAGATGGATGGATGGCTTCTATTCTTTTAAATCAAGTTGACAGTTCAGTCAATTTTCAGATTCACACAGTGTTTATCTACACCTCTTAAATGCAATGAATTGTACATACAGATTGTTGGGATACAAGTTCCCAATGATTTCAGTGAAGGCTGGACAAACAAACAGTCATATTATTGCCATATTTCACATTTTGTTTCTTCTATTTAACCAAAATTTTAAAAACCTTTTCCTATTAAATACTTTCTCATAGCCTGAGAAATGTAACATTTTTAGACATCATAGCTTTGGCTTAAATGCACCAGATACATCTGACTTGATTTCAGCTGTTTTGGTTACGCACCATCTGTGATGTATCCAAAGACACAATGGTTCGAGTTTCTTCTTGGGGGCACTCAAGGGCACTGGAGACACTAGTCCCTCCTGAGGAAGAGTTTAAAAAAAAAAAAAAAAAAGCAGTTGCAATAAAAGAGTCTTCAGAGGAGACAATTTGATTTGTCACAGCAGGGAACACACAGTCAAAATAGCTCATCCTCAGGTGCTATTCATAACAATATTTTCCGATATGACTGGATGCTTCAGGATTTCATTGCATTAATGCGTGACTGATTTTTATTGATAATGGCTGTCACGAACCTATCCACAAATTGCCGTAATACTACCGACACATAAGATTAATTTCTGCCATTTCACCATGATGATACAGTTGATAGTGGTAAGTGACAGGATACAGTGATGGAGACAGAAAAAGGGATAACATGAGCTGCAGTTATATAATATTGTGAGATTGACAGCCCAGTATGATGCTTGCCATTATCTTCTGACACTGTGGTGAGAAACACAAAGATATACTACCCATTACAATGTCAGTAGGACAATAGTGAATAAAATAAACTTGATTTTAAAGATGATTTTCAGTCCGCCAGTGTTGATGAAAGCATAATTTATACAAGTATATTATATGAAAGCTACTTCTGGTTATTAAAGACTTTGATTTCATATCTCACCTCCATATGGTATCAAACAAACACTGTGTTTGCACGCCAGTTCCACAATTTTCACTACATCATTGTGACAGTCTGCAAAAACATAGAAAATCATTTAAAAAAATTAGTGGCTATCATAAAGGAAACATTTCCATTTACCATCTGCTATTGCATTTATATAAAACAAAGAATATACACATTGTGAGGGTGATAAACGATGACGCGTAGCACTATGTGCATAAATTCATAGCGCCTGAGCCATTAGAGCAGGGGGACCTACACAGAGGCAGGGCATCTTCTGATTTGCCTGGAGCTTTCTTCAGGCGGAGTCAGGCTGCATGAAGCTACGCTCTCCTGGGTGGGATGTGCTGAATCAATACAGCACATTTTCACCAATCACAAAAGCCCACATCCACTCACACCGGCATGGTGAGTGGGAAGAGCAGTACAAGCCCAGAGTATCCATGAGCTTGGCTGGCATCAAGAGATTTAAGAGGCATACAATGCTCATGTTTTCTGTGCATTTGGCCAACAAACTATACAGACAGCTCTGACCAGCAGATTACAGCTCAACAAATGCTACATCCACTTAATATACATGGTCTGACTTGAAGGGACTACTGAGGAATGCAAATTAGCAGTCAAGATAAATATTAGATGCAAAGCAAACGAGTGTGCTGGAAAAGTTCAAATTTGGTGCCGGTGTGGGTGAGGATATGCCTGCAGTTGCTTGGTGATTTGCTGCTCATTTGGGAGGCTGCTAATCAAGTCCCAACCATCAGTCAAAACTCATTTGCATGATAAAATAGTGCCAGCCATAACAAGAGGAAACCAATCTCACAATCATAATTCATGGGTGTACAGTGCGGGGCCAGACCGGGGAGTATTGGGTGTCAGCCGTCCTCCCCCTGACGCTTCTTATTAAGCTTCCACTCATACATATTAATATCCCTGCCTCTGCAGAGATTAACCCTTTAAATCACCTAAGCCAGTAGGAGGGATCAACCGCGGTACGTGGGAGGCGAAAAATTGACTGATGGAAAAAGGGAAGAAGAAAATATCACAGCAATAATCTGAACTCACTTGGCCATACAACCATGTCTGGAACACGGCCAACTTTCCCCTCTCTCAATGCAAAGATTTCGTGTAGGCAATGGCCTGGGGGAAAAAAAAAAAAACAGAAGAGAGAATAAACATTCACAGAAATCCTAAAGACACCTTTTCAAAATCAAACATAAGATGCCTATTAAATATTGTAATGCCACTGGTTCTTTTTTCTCTCTCACCATGGGCTCGAAACACTCTGTCTTCTGCGTCGTGGGAAAAGGGGATACCTGTGGATTTTAGTTCATCCACGAAGGCCTCATTTAGAGCGGGAGGCTGCACAGCACTGCTATTCAGAATGGGCTGAAACAAAAACACGCCATTGTTTACTGTGGCAGCTGTGAATAAGTGCTGCGCATTCCCAGTCACTAAAGGCGCAGCAAATAAACAAGAAAGGCACTTACTGTTGTGGTGGTTTTATGCTGCAGAGTTGCACCAAATGTGCTCTCCATCCAGTCTTTGAGACCAGGGATGATCATACCACTCAGTCTATACCTGTAAAGAATGGCAACCAGATAACAACACGCAATCAGCAAGACCATTAAAATTCGGTCTATTTAAAATGCCTGAATGGGAAAATTCACTTGGGGGACGACCAGACACGTATAATAAGAACAGAGTATGAGGTTTAGTAGCACTGGCAGTGCAAACCATTCACTTGCATAATCAAACCGCTGGCACAGAATGACCCAGCCAATCAGGGGAAAGTGGTGTCCCTTTGTGGAAGGCACCATGAAACAATATATGATGAAAAACCCTTCTGTCAGAGAGCACCCCAACACTGGCTGCTGTAGAACATGCCTGGAGCTTATTTATTTATTTCTAACAAGAGGTTGTACAGAAGGAAGCTAAGCAACATTTAGTTAACCTCAACTCTTTCCTCAATACTGATCGTCATGAAAATGGGCCAAACTAGTCACATGCATTCACAATTATTCAGTAAGCAATTATTTTTCTTAACAAGTAAATATTTATCAACATATTGCCATTGATAAACAGAGTGGAAAGTTGTTGCTAATAATAAACAACGGAGCTTGGACATGCCCAAAATCCCAACCAGTGACCTTCTCTGATGACAATGAACAGTTTAAATGCCAACCACTGGGTGGCAGTAGCACCACATTGTTGTGAGCGGAGGTGGAAAATGATTTCAAGGGTTCAAAGTAAGAGGGGAAAAAAAGATCAATGAGTAACTCCAGTCTGAAGCAATACCAACAGAATGACAGCTGAAACTGAAAGCACAGTGTAACACGGGATTAGGGGCAGAGGCAGCAAATAGATACTGACTGATTTTGCTGAATCTTCGACAGATGAGTAGTGCCACAGAGGAGTGTGTGATACTATGCTGTACCTTTTTCCAGTGAATTCTGCTTGACCTTTCTTATTGAAGAGGAATCGTGAATCATTGTATCCCCAGCCGTTCCATTTCATAACCTCCTGCCTATGGAAAGATAAATGGCAAAAAAAAAAAAAAAGAGTGAGGTCTCTTACACCATGCAGTGTAGACATTTTAACAAAAGGTGCAAAAATGCATATAAGCATTATGCCTAGTGAGACTGACTTTTCATGCTTTCCAACCCAAATGTGTAAAATATCACTGGGCAAAATGACACATTGTTTTTATTTCAGTCCATCACTTGCGTTGTTTTGATGAACCGAAAGTCGAGGCAGCTTTGAGGAGGCAAAAGTTCACGTAAGGGAGGCTGCCTCACTACAAAATAACTGCACTTTTAAACTAAACCCCCTTATAGTAACGCAACACATTTACAAGCATCCAGCAAAGGAATGGAAGGAAACGGACACTAAATTTATTATTTAATTATTATTTATTAGTTTACATGTAGAGCATCTAAGACTGAGCAAGCTTCAGTGCTGTTTTGCTTTTGCTGAGCTTCAACTAATGAGATTCATTTAAATTTCAATCATACTTTTTGTCCATTGTTGTGCAAACACTTAGCTCTCTGGGTAAATTACCAGTACTAAAGCCATTTGCTGAAGTGGGTGTGCATGTTTTCTAAAGAAGAGACACCCCAATACTGTGTACAGTACAAGAAGAGCGTGCTGCTTCAAGACTCTGAAGAAAGACAGCTCTACAACCACTGGCAGATCAATAATAACTCATGGGTCACTTGGGAAGGGATGCTACCACAGCAGAGTGAAAGCCATTATTAAGATTAATTCCTGCAAAAATTGAGTTTCCTATAAATTACACAAGGCAGCAGAGAGGAGTGACACATAGACTTTTATGAATCCTTACCTCCAGTGAGTGACAGGCTGTAATAGCTGCAGAACATGCAGAATAAAATTGTATCAATAAAGGTGACACTTGTTTGGGAAGGTTGTGACTACAAGACTACCAACCTCCTTGTTATATTTACCAGCATAACCATTTCAGACCATCAACACTGTTTTCAGTGGTGGGCCCATCTCTAACTTATACAACATCTCTTGTATATACTGGAAGTGAGGTTTCCTTTGCAACTTTCCAAGCGTCTTGCTTTTTAAAAGTAAATCTGGACAAAACAGAAAACAATACATGCAGTTACAATGACTGCCCTATAGTCTTGCTTTGCTCTACATAAAAACGGGACGCTTTAGACTAAACTGCTAAAGTGACAGTACTTTCACACCTATTTTGCAATAATAATGATGCTACTTTGATGTAGATTTCCAATAACTTTGTTTATTTCAAGCTAAAGGCTGCATGTGTAACAGTACAAAAGTGTACAAAAAGAGCAACTACTCTTAATGCATTTTGAAAGGCAGCCAGATAGCAAAACAAAAGAACCACCCTGTGTGTATAATACATACACACATCAGTTCAACAGACCTCATATGAAGGGAGCAGTGGACTGGCTACAGAGTTGTGTATGAGACCACAGTCTGACAACTAATCACTTTAGCAAAGCAAGAACAGGAAACACAAATGCATAAAGAAGCACTGTTATTATTATGTGTTATTTATGCAGTATTACATGAACTCGAGTGTAATATTGCTTTTACACAACAGTTCTGCAAGCACAATTCATTAAAAGACAGCAATACTGGACAAAATATGATTTGTTTAACCAGTTATTTTGCGCAGCTGAGAAAAAAAAAGTCCCTTCTGAACGTAGCCACTAACTGCTGCTAAACATCTCAATCAGCATGAAGACATCTATTGTCATTTCACACACACACGTAAACAAATTAAATATTGTCATAAGTGTTTATAAAACATATCTGTTAAGTCAATACTTCAGAAAATCCCTGATCAAAACGTACCCAATATCGGTCGCCAGAAGCTAGTAGTTAGCATGCTAGCGATTTAGCACATTTTGCTCACTTTTCTTCGCATTTTCAGATGACGTAAAGAGCCCATCACCACAAAGGTATTGTGGTTTATTAATTGAGACAATAAAAGTTTAGCACTGCTTATGTTTTTAAACAGACGCGAAATCATTTAATGATCTTAAAATGACCGGGTAGATGGAAGTAGACCTTTGAAAAAGGGTGGGACTTTCTGGTCACGAATGTATAAATTCTTGTCAAACAGGCTTCAATGTGGAAATTAATGTATCCAAAACAGTACTGCAACTGTCAGAATTGATTAAAAAAAATACTGTTAGCAATTAACGTTACTAGAAGACCTCTGAAGCAGAATGATATATATCCAGTGAAACTGGAGTGCAGTTATCGCTGATTATAGTAACTCCTGGAATCCCTATTATCCAATCAAATTTCTCGGTCAGAACTAACTGTTGTATAACATGATATCATAGTTTTCTCTGGGTACTCCTGTTTCCTCCCACAGACCAAAGACATGCAGGTTAGGTTAACTGGCATCAACTGGGGATTCAAAATTGTCCTCAGGTATGAATGTGAGACTGAATGTTTTGTCTCTCTGTGTTGGCCCTGCGATGGACTGGCAATCTGTCCAGAGCGTACCCTGCCTCTCACCCAAAGATGCTGGCATAGGCTCCAGCACTCCCGCAACCCAAAAAGGATTAAGAAGACGACGCCAAATCTGTCATTCAGTCCATACAGCCAATCATGTACAGTAGAACAAAATTATGTTGATCCTATCTACAATGTTAATCACATCTAGAATCAGAAGGGTCGCTGCCACAAACAACTTCTCCTTCCCCCATTCTATTACACTGAGCACCAAGCTAGAAGGTGGGAAGTAAGATTTTTCATATGGTCTTTGGTATGACCCGGCCTGGACTTGAACCCCCAACCTCCCGGATGTGGGGAGGATGCTCTATCAACTAGGTCACCACTCCGGTGGTGGTTAAGCGGTTGAAGACGAATGAATGAATAAAATTGAATTTGGCATGAAATAAACGGGGGATTTTATTTTTAGGCCATATTCTCCAGCTGTACTGTAAATATAACTGACGATTCAAACTGAAAAAACTACATGTCAGATTATCAGGAATCCTCCTACATTCAGCTAATATACTGGATGGTAAATACTGGACCTGGTTTGATTTTAAATAACCTTTTATTGTCATTCAACCATACAACCAATCATGTACAGTAGAACGAAATTGTGTTTTTCCTATCTACAGTGTTAATCACACACACCCCATTTGATGATTTAGTTGACAGATCTTATAAACAGAAAAAATACTGAGGCAGCTGGTGGCTTAGCATTTAAGTCTCGCACCACATGACCACAATGCTCTCCAGTGACCTCCGGTTCAATTACCGCTAGAGCAGTCTTTTCCTGCATGTCTCTCTCGCTGCTCTTCACACCCATTTCTTGTCTCCCTTCTCTGTCCATCCATCCATCCATCTTCTTCCGCTTAATCCCTTTCAGGTCACGGGGGGCTGGAGCCTGTCCCAGCATCTTTGGGCAAGAGGCAGGGTACACCCTGAACAGGTCGTCAGTCCATCGCAGGGCCAACACAGAGAGACTGACAACCATTCACTCTCACAGTCATACCTAAGGACAATTTAGAATCCCCAGTTTGATGCCAATTGACTTAACTTGCATGCTTTTGGCATGTGGGAGGAAACTGGAGAAATCCCGGAGTAAACCCATGCAGACACGGGGAGAACATGCAAACTCCACACAGATCACTGTTGGTCGGGGGCTGGGATCGAACCCAGGATCCCCCGGCCAAGGGTGAGTTGCTGTGCTGCCGCAGTGCTAACCACTCTTCCACCGCGCACCCATCTCCCTTCACTGTTCCCATCTAAATAAAGTCTAAAATGCCAAAAATACACCTTTAAAAAAAAAATGAAGAGACACATGGTTTATAGCTAATTGAATTTCACTGTAGTTTTCTGCATATGACAATAAAGCATCCTTGATCCTTATGTTTACAATTATTTTAGAGGTTAAAAAAACATGAAGGTTTCATCAAAAAATACTAAAATGAACATTATGAAATAATATTTAATGTATGATTCAGAACAGCATATGGTTCCCAACCTTTTTTCCTTAAAATCCTCATAATCCTGCGCCAAATATAAGCCGGACGCCCTGTCACGCATATACAGACATCGGTATTACTTATAAATTTAAAGATTTTTTTTTCTTTTTGGTTTTGTGACACCTGGATTTGTGTGCTCTAATAATATGCAAGTAGACCATTAATTTTAATTGTGTGAAGTGTTTGTATGTTAGGTCAAAGTTTTTACCTTCTCTGACACAGTGATGGAGGATTAGAGCTCAGAAAACAATGGGCGATCCTTAAATAGTTTTTAGTGAACCAACAGTTATTAAATACAGTACATACCAGGGCTTTCCCTTCCAGATCGGTTCTGGTATCCATCAAAAATAGACTTATGTTTCATTAGCGATCCAAATCGGATGAGCTGGATTCATTCTGCAGTAGTCAGGACCAGGTGGGGATTACAAAATTGATGAGAATGGGAACTACATGCTGCGGAGACTGGATCGCAATCGTAACAGACCGGATCTGGAGTCAGTGGAAATCCTGGGTAAGGGGGAGATACCTAGGGACCATTCAGAATCACCAATTAACTTAAAATGCATGTCTTTGGATTGTGGGAGGAAACCAGAGCACCTGGAGTAAAGCCACACAGCACAGGGAGAACATGCAAACTCCAAACAGAAAGTTTCCCACCTATGCCAGCCTTGGGATTCGAACATGGAACCTTCTAGCTGTTAGATAACGGTGCTAACCCCTGCACCCCGTGCTTCCCTGTACCACTGTGCAAGTAGTGCAGTTTAAATAAAAAATATATTAATTTAATTAAAAATATAATATTTCATTTTAGGATAAAAACAACTTGTCAAGCTCTAGAAATTATTTTAAATTTACATACATTTCCACATCAGTCATCAATCCTAACCACCTAAACAGACTCACCACACCATACAAAGTAACGGGCCATTTTTTGACCGTGGGCCGCATGTTTGACCCCCTGGACTACACCGTAAAAACAGCCTACGTCACCACATGGAGCTTCCTCTTTCTCCATCGCACTCCTCCTCCAGATACCCGCACAAAATTAAGCTGCTGTGAACCCAGGAGAAACAACAGTGTCTGCTGTTGTAAATATGAAAGCAGTTCAGCATCGACATGAAAAAAAAAAATGTCAGGTGCATTGTGCAATCATCTCTGTTGTAACAGTTATTGGTGTATTCCACTACTGATCTGCATCGAGTTTGACAAGGGGCGACAAAATCTAAAGACTTATAAAAATGACAGTGACTCAATAGCGGCCTGCATCACCAGCTTCTGGGTTGACCGGCGTGATTAGCAATGTGAAGACATGAAACTTGACTGACTGAAGAACTCCTTCTTTCCCACTGCCATCAGACTCCTGAACAGATAACTCCCAAAACTCTGTAACACAGCTTTGCATATAGGAACTCACACCCCGGCTGCTAAATTTGCACACTGCTCACCTGTATAGTAGATATAGTATCACCTGTCTGACGTCCATATCATCTCTGCTGCTACTTATCATGCACAGTCGACTGGTACTATCGTTACAGAAATAATTTGTAATTATACACTGCTCGTTGCACAATGCTCATTTGCACACTGTACATAGTTTCATGCCATTTCAGGTTCACATCATCTCTGATATCAATATACCACTATCACTTCACATCCAGTGAATTTTCAGTTTCATCCAACTGTGTGTTGGCATGTGTGTTATTAGCATCCATTAGCATTAGGATTGAGTTACTGTGTTAGTGTGACATGACCTATTAGAATCGTTTCTGTACTTATTACCTTGGCATTTGTTCAGAGAGCAAAGTAAGAACTTCAATGCTCAGGAAATGTAGCATTTCTTAACTGTGCACATGATAATAAAGCCTTTGAATCTTGAAATTGATATCCTGGAGAAATGCACTGTTATCTGCAGGAGATTGTTGAAGTGTGAATTTATGCTAATGGAACTCGTGACTGCAGCGTCCCAACTGTAGTTTAAAACATCATCATCCTACATCAAACTACATCATCCTAGGTGCACAACCGAGAGGTTTCGCAGGTCCTTCCTACCTACGGCTGTCAGACTGTACAACCTAAGCAGGGCTGCTCGCAGAGATAGCAAAAAGACGTGACAACCTAATAGTATTGAATGCAAAAGACGCAATAGACTTACACAATGGTCCCCTTCGGTATACAACTAGGAAAATACTGGTCGCTATGGAGGGTGAGAATATGTATGGGTACATAATCATACCATGTAGGATAACTAAGTAGACGGTTATGCTGTTTCATTCCATCTAGCTACAATGCTCCGCACTGTGTGCGTTTATATATCTACATATTTATTCCATCTAGCTACAATGCTCCACACTGTGTGTTTATATATTCATATACAGTATTTATTCCATCTAGCTACAATGCTCTGCACTGTGTGTGTTTATATATTTACATATTTATTCCATCTAGCTACAATACTCTCCACTGTGTGTTTATATGCTCATATATTTATTCCATCTAGCTACAATGCTCCGCACTGTGTGTCTATATATAGTGGGGCAAAAAAGTATTTAGTCAGTCACCAATTGTGCAAGTTCTCCCACTTAAAAGATGAGAGGTCTCCAATTTTCATCATAGGTATACCTCAACTACGAGAGACAAAATGAGAAAAAAAAAATCCAGAAAATCACATTGAAGGATTTTTAAAGAATTTATTTGCAAATTATGGTGGAAAATAAGTATTTGGTCACCTACAAACAAGCAAGATTTCTTGCCCTCACAGACCTGTAACTTCTTCTTTAAGAGGCTCCTCTGTCCTCCACTCGTTACCTGTATTAATGGCACCTGTTTGAACTCGTTATCAGTATAAAAGACACCTGTCCACAACCTCAAACAGTCAGACTCCAAACTCCACTATGGCCAAGACCAAAGAGCTGTCAAAGGACACCAGAAACAAAATTGTAGACCTGCACCAGGCTGGGAAGACTGAATCTGCAATAGGTAAGCAGCTTGGTGTGAAGAAATCAACTGTGGGAGCAATTATTAGAAAATGGAAGACATACAAGACCACTGATAATCTCCCTCGATCTGGGGCTCCACGCAAGATCTCACCCCGTGGGGTCAAAATGATCACGAGAACGGTGAGCAAAAATCCCAGAACCACATGGGGCAAACTAGTGAATGACCTGCAGAGAGCTGGGACCAAAGTAACAAAGGCTACCATCAGTAACACACTACGCCGCCAGGGACTCAAATCCTGCAGTGCCAGACGTGTCCCCCTGCTTAAGCCAGTACATGTCCAGGCCCGTCTGAAGTTTGCTAGAGAGCATTTGGATGACCCAGTAGAGGATTGGGAGAATGTCATATGGTCAGATGAAACAAAAAATAAAACTTTTTGGTAAAAACTCAACTTGTCGTGTTTGGAGGAGAAAGAATGCTGAGTTGCATCCAAAGAACACCATACCTACTGTGAAGCATGGGGGTAGAAACATCATGCTTTGGGGCTGTTTTTCTGCAAAGGGACCAGGATGACTGATCCGTCTAAAGGAAAGAATGAATGGGGCTATGTATCATGAGATTTTGAGTGAAAACCTCCTTCCATCAGCAAGGGCATTGAAGATGAAACGTGGCTGGGTCTTTCAGCATGACAATGATCCCAAACACACCGCCCGGGCAACGAAGGAGTGGCTTCGTAAGAAGCATTTCAAGGTCCTGGAGTGGCCTAGCAAGTCTCCAGATCTCAACCCCATAGAAAATCTTTGGAGGGAGTTGAAAGTCCGTGTTGCCCAGCGACAGCCCCAAAACATCACTGCTCTAGAGGAGATCTGCATGGAGGAATGGGCCAAAATACCAGCAACAGTGTGTGAAAACCTTGTGAAGACTTACAGAAAACGTTGGACCTCTGTCACTGCCAACAAAGGGTATATAACAAAGTATTGAGATGAACTTTTGTTATTGACCAAATACTTATTTTACCGAGGAATTTACCAATTAATTCATTAAAAATCCTTCATTGTGATTTTCTGTATTTTTTTTTTTCCTCACTTTGTCTCTCATAGTTGAGGTATACCTATGATGAAAATTGGAGACCTCTCTCATCTTTTAAGTGGGAGAACTTGCACAATTGGTGGCTGACTAAATACTTTCTTGCCCCACTGTATATATATTTATATTTACATATGTATACTCGCTGCTCTTGTTTTTTTCTCTTGCCTTCTGATTGTTGCTCTGGGTGTTGCTGTCCCTGTGCTGTTGCAATCCTGGAATTTCCCCATTGTGGGACTAATAAAGGCTTATCTTATCTTATCTTAAAAGGGGCTGCTACATCGCACCGGTGCTACTTCAGTTTGTTCATTCTTCACATAGACCAAATTTCAGGTCGCACTGTACAGCCTTAACCGGAGTGGTGGCTCAGTTGGTAGAGCATCCGCCCCACACCCGGGAGGCAGGGGTTCAAATCCCGGCCGGGTCATACCAAAGACCATATAAAAATGGTGCTTTCTGCCTTCTAGTGTGATGCTCCGCATAATGGAATGGGGAAAGTAAAGTTACACACAGAGCTACCAGAGGACTGACCTCCCACTGTAGCTTTCACTGCTTACAGTAGCTGTGTGGCCTAGGGTCAGAGAAACGGAGATAGATGCCGCCCATATACACCTTCAGGTGTGAAGGGATTAACTAACTAACTAACTGTACAGCCTTGGTAAAACTGTAGAACTATGAAAATCTATTTAGTAAACGGAGACAGTTATTGACAGGACAGTTGGTATAGTATATTGAGCTGTTTAATAAATGAGGTGCAATAAAGCTGCAAATGTGTGCTTTAACTTTACATTGTCAATTGTCTTTCTATTGTGATAAAGACATTAAATGCCTCTTTATTACAAATAGATCGGCCTTCTGATACTCCTGTTGCAAAACCATTAATGCTACGATAATATCTGGCTGAGTTGCACTTTTTGTAAAGTATTAAACAATCTGACACATACAGCAACATCTGATGAGCCAAATTTCTTATCATGCTATGACAGCATTATATTATCCTAACTGGGACATGATGCTTATCACAAGGCTACTAGCACATACTTTTGAGTTGCTCTGATTTTACAGGGCCTTGTTGTTTTCCGACACAGACACTAGATGTCAGCAGCTGGTGGCTCTTCCTCAGAAGAAGCAAGCTGCCAATAGGTTGAAAGTCAGACCACCACTGGCCCCGACCAATCAGATCAAAGAAAGGATACTTGAGGGTTTTTTCCTTTCTGTTTTGACTGTCTTTACAATTAAACTACACAAATTTTTCCTCCTGCCGACTTCCTGCTTGGCAAGATGTCAGCGATTCATCTGCAAACCCGTGAACAAGCATCCAAAAATAGGAGTGTGATTACTAGTTGAAATAACAGCTCAAGCAGTGTTAATAATTGACAAGGAGGGGGAAGGAACTCTGAAGTTAGTAAGTACAAGTATTAGATGGATTAACCCTTAGATAATGCTCTTTTTCCTAACCTCCACATTATGTCCAGGTTAAATTTGATCCACCCCAAGAAACCTATGATAATAACTAGAGTCTAGACCAAATTCTGCACTGTGGCTCAATTAAGAATCTATAAGTGGCCCCGTCTGAAATCATCAAATGGGTGAATAATCTAAAACTGATCTCTCACAGAGCACCAAAAGTGTATTTTCTAGGATTTTGTATCTTTTTTTTTTTTTTAGGAAAATCACCCAGTGTCACATGACATTAAGATGTTATAGCATGTAGCATGACATCTACAATAGATTAAATACATAAATTGTCTTAAATCTAAAAAATGGGAGGAATTGGGGACTATGAGGTTTATTTTCCCATCTATTTATTACAACATATATTGTCTTTACTAATGTATCATAATATAAACTCCTCATATATTATCTGATTAAAGCTAACAGTAAAACAGGCATTTTCCAATTCCAAACTAGTCTTTGCATTCACAGTCGGTGGTGGGAACACGTGCGTTTCTTTTGACAGCGTCACCACTGTCACTGCAATTCCATAATTAAAATACTGTAGCTGTCCCAAACACTGGTTTTGATGGTGCAAATATTTGGGATCAATCCAGAACTACTATTCTGGATCCTATAATATTCACTACATTCTTACATTAGTGGACAGCGTTGGCATTTGTCAGAAAACTTTACTTTTCTTCTAAATTTGGAACTTTTTCATACAAGTTTGTCACTTTTTTTGCATTTTTTTCCTTTGAAATTTTCAACTTCTCTTGTAAATTTATAACCTTTTTCTGCCATCTTTTCCCTCACAAATGTGATTTTTTTTCCAATATATTTGCAAATGTATTAATGTAAATTCATTTTTTTGTTGTAAATTTTGTAAATCATTGCTACTATTCTTTTCCTGTACCTTTGTGAGATTTCGCTCCTAAATTTCCAGTGGATTTCTGTTAAATTTACCTTTATTAAAATCATAAAGTTTGGGACGAAAAAAAAAAAAGCTAATATCCAAATACAAAATTTGAAAAAACTAATAACAGTTTAAGGAATATTCAGATAATCAAACATTTTAGCGCAACCCCAAAGAAATGCGCACAACTGTGAGGTGTGCTCTTTCGATCATCCCTATAAATCTGTATTTTCCGTGATTTAACCCAGAATGACGTATCTTAAACACATTTCACCAGATACGGGTTAAATTTGGCCTTGGACAACTTTAGTGGACAGATATTTAAAAAAAAAAAAAACTCCACTGCAGTGTGTTTGTACTGTTAAACATTTAAATCGGCCAATTTAAATCCCTAACAGCGGTGCAGTTTTAAGGACCATTCAACAAATGTCACCACTGCGACTTAATCCATTTTGAAATCTGACGCAGAACGGAACATCAGCGTTAAGCAAAACACGCACACGAAACTATGTTGGAATGACAGAAAAGCTGCAAGGTGAGCACGCTAAAAAAGTTAAATGAAACAAACTTGGGGACAGTCGGAACTCCTCCAAATAACCGCACCCTCTTCTTTAGCAACCCAGCGGCTGCAGATGTTAGCTAGCCGGCTAACCAAACTCCACTCAGCTGTGCCTCAAAAATACATCTGCATGAGGCGGACACACGAAGCCCAGCCTGTCGGGACTCTCGTTTAACTGCTAAAACGGTTATATTAGACTTAAACTAGACGCTAAAGCCAGTGAGGAGAGCGAAGTGACTGGAGACCCCCGCCTCATCATACCTCCTCTTCGGCACCGTCCTCCCCCCGCCCGACACCTCCGGCTGCTTGCTCTCCTGGCCTTTGCACTCCGCGGCTCGGATCGTCGAGTCACGGCCGTTCACCGGCGGTGGTCTCTGCAGGTGTCCAGCAATGATGCTCAGTCTTTGCTGAGCAATCCGTTGCCTGTCAGCGCTGCTGTCGGACGCCATGCTGCTTCCGTGTTTGAGAGGAGCCGCGAGCGCCTCATACGTCGGCACCGGGAAACGGTGCTGCATTCACTGACTGTCACAGACGGTAGGAATGCCACTTTTCGACAACAGGGGATACGTTTATTAAATGTATCTTAATCTAATGTATCTTAAATCTTAATCCAAGGGTCTGCAATGTTAGGCCCCGGAGACAAATGTGTCTCTTTTGTTCATAACCACCAGTTCTTGTGAGGCATCGACAAAAATGTTATGTTTAAAAAAAAATTATAAATTCGGGCAAAAGTCTAAAAGTTACAAATTTACAAATAAAAAGTCTTGCATTAAAAAAAATGTAGCATGAGTGGATATTTTATTACCTTTAGGGTGTGGGGGGGGGGGCAATAAAACATTTTCTCCAGAATAACTATTAAGTACAAAGGCTCATTTATGCTCCACCTCCGCTCTGCATGTCTGCTCGAGCGCAAGGCTTGTGACATAAATTTTGTCATCAGCTCCAGTCCGTGGGGCCCCTTCACGACTGAGCGCGTGCAACCCCAAATTTTGTGAGTGCGTTGCCAGTGTTTGTTGACTACGCGTCCCCAGGATCCAACCTTCCGTTCAAAAGAACGCTTGGCCTAGTAGATGCCAAAAATGAAGCATGTATACAGCTGCATGTGTGCTGGGCTTGACCAAAGTGCAGGCGTGCCATGCAGAAAGGACCCACCTTAAGTGTTACTGTAGTCGTAAACGTCTTTTACTATCTATGTTGGCACAATTGTTTAACATATACTTTTGTGTTAAAACCGCATTGAGAGTGCACTTGCCTCTAGCCTGGACAGTGCAGCATGCTGTAGGTTACTACTGAAAACTCCTGTATGTGTGGGAGGCGGGAGGCAAGAAGAGCACTGGTGAAGCTTTGTGGAACAAACTGTTAGGCATCTGAGAGGGGTGGCTCAGTATTTTAAAATTACTGTAAAATAATATAGAGATGTTTATGATGATATGGGGGGGGGGGTTCTGTTTTTTAAATAGGTTGGTAGGGAGTATGCCCCCCCCCCCACCAGGTTCCCTGATTTACACCTGTGTGGGAAAGCACTGCACATTTAAAAGGGTTGTAAACTTTACAAGAAAAACTTGCACATTTATGAGGAAAAAGGTTTAAACCTATTCAAAATAAATGTCTTAAATTTCATTACAGAAAGTTGCAGATTAATAAGGACAAAGTTACACTTTTGTGAGTTTACTACTTTAAAAGAGAAAAAAAGCCTCAAATTTATGAAAAAAAATAGAAGAAAATTCAAGTTGTGGGGCACATATATGCACATATGTATATGACTGCATGATTCATACGTATACCACCTTAGGCTTCACATCTGAGACGGAACAAAGGACTGAGCCGCTGTGGAGATAACGCGAGGGTGTGAAAGTTTAGTCTTTGGCATGCAAAGAGATAGCCTTGGGGGATTTCGTCCAGCGGCCAGAGACTGAGAGGTGGAGTGTGTTAAGATCGGGGGGAAGTTATATTGTGACTGGGATTAAGTACCATGTGACTGTATGTTTGATGTCCTGGGTATAAAAGGGACAGATGTTGGAAGATTCATTCTCTTTCTCTCTTCTGTTTTTGGATGATGTTGGAGAATGTGAATAAATCTGACTTGAGAAATGAACTCAGCCTCATCTTTCCCCATTCTCCACAAAGTATATTTTTCTACCTTGGCTGTTTTACCTTCATTTTAAGTCTCAAATGGCTCCACGCAGATTAAAACAAACATGCAAACACAAAAATAGCTTTTTCATAGTGGATATTGACCTCTGCCGGTGGCCTCTTTCTTGATGCTAAATTTTCATCTGAATAACAAACGTACCATAACAACAACAACAAAAAATTATTTTCTCTCAGTTTATATAAATTAAAGTTAAACACATATAACCAAACACTTTAAAAATGTGCCCCAAACCCATTACCCATACACTTTTAATGTATACAGAGTGTTAAATCTTATAGAGTACTTTAACCTGTAAAACTGGGAGTGAAAACAATGGTGTGTTGTGTAGCATAAGCAATAAAACACTTCAAAGAAGCAAGAGAATAAAGGAAAAGGGAGAATGAAGAATCAGAATGAAAAAGTTAAACGAATACATTTAAATGGGCTAAAAGTAGGTAAAAAACAAGAAAAGTGATACAGAAAAAAATCAGGTTAAAACTAATAAACCGTAATGAGAGTCACACTGATCTAAAGGTAAGGAAATACTAGGTGAAAGTGATTTAAAACTGTAAAAGTCAGAACAGGACTTTATCTCTTCTGTTCCAAAACACGTGAGGTATCAAAGGGATTGTTGCTATTGTTGTTTCGGCAGCAACAATGATCTATTAATTTGTTTTTAATGCTTCAGTAATTATTACATAGTGCGTTACACAACATGAACCACATTCACTGTGAAGGTGAGCTAACAAAAAACACCTGAATGCACCATTTGGCATTTCCCAGAATGCCTTGCAACTAGGACTCGTTACTGTAGGCAGACTGTACAGCAAGTTTGCAAAAATGATTTTTAAAAGAAATTCCGTTTACAGGCGATGAAATGTTTATTACAACTATGAAGTATGACACATAAACATGAGCAAAATTACACAATTGAAATTTTAAGACCACATTGATATCACTGGAAACTTTTTTTTTTTTTTTTAATCACTGATGGAAGTCAAATACCCTAGTGGGCAAATAGTCTACACTGCATAGTAAATATAGAGAAAACTGAAGATGAAAAATGTTTTTATTTCTCTCTATATTCTAGAATTCAACCTGGCTTTATTGTCCGTGTGTAAAAATTCCTAAAAACCAAGTGAGTTGAAACAGTAGCAACACTGTTTGCTTTTCTGCTCCAGCACCACACTGCCACCTGAACACCAGCGTTTCCATATGGCGCACAAAGCTACTCTTCGACCAGTAATTTAACACAAATGTGCACTTCTTACCTGCCAAGAAGATTAAAATATCAATAGGACGGACAAGGAGCAGAGGACTTGTTTAAAAAGACAAACTTTATTGGAGAAGACAGAGACTTTAAACAGGAAACAAATGCTGCAAACCAAGGAGTCCAGACATTTGACGATTTGCGTCTCACGAGTTAAAGTATTAACTCCCAAAACAAAGTTCTGTAATGCACTGACTGCAAGCAATTAAGAGTCTGAGTGTATCACAGAACTTTATTTGGAAAGCCACATTGCCACCTCATAGGTTTGTCCTTGTGTGGAACCTTATCCTCTTGAGACTGGTCGCTCCTTTAACCTGCAGAGAGGGCACAAAAAGCAAGAGAAAACAGGACAGCCATGTTGTATTATGTCTTTTTTTCCCCTCTATTGTAGTGTCTCCATTGCAAAAATAGATGTCAGAGGAAATAGCTGGTGTCATCTGAACAGGACTGATTGTTCCAAGAAAAAAAGAGGCCTGCAGATGGGTCACACAGGTGGAGGCTTTTGCTCACCATCACCTTCATTTAAACCATTTAACTACTTGATATAACTAGGGCCTCCTTACTCCAAAATGCATTTACTCACCTCTTCAGGACTGACCATCTGGTTGCCTGGAAATTTAATCTGCCACATCTTTCCAGTGTCTGGCATATGTAGTATCCTGACCATTTTTGGTGATACCTTTCTGTCTTTTAACTCCACTTGTTGAGCTGTTCTGACCACTTTCTGACTGAACAGATGTTTTAAGGTGAGCTGCTCAGCAACACAGATGTAGAGATGACAGCAATGGTGAAAGTGCAGAAGGGCAGCTGAGCTCCATGCAGAACTAATCAGTTTGAAGGGAGTTGGGAGACTTGGCACTTTATCAGCACTAAAAAAAAAAAAAAAGAAAAAAGAAAGAAACTACAGCAACTTCAGAGGTGGGAAATACAGGAACCAAACAAATACTGCCGTGCACGCCCGTAAAAACAATCAAATGTTTATCAAAAGTGGCGATTATATAAGCAAAGACTGTTCCAATTTTGAAAAATCATACAGTACCTGAAGTAGGTAGGCGCAAAGAAACCAGCTGCAGCGCAACGCACGAGGAGCAAAGAGTCCGAAGCTCTTTAAACTGCAAAGGCAGCAACGGAACCGTGGAGTTGCGGCCGAATTCCACGTCGCCCCCCCGGTTTTCTCCCCGCGCTCCGCACCCAAAGGTGGCCACCGCCGCGTTCACCTTTTCCTCCCCCAGTGCAGCAGCAGTGCAGCTCTACAGTATATGCAGCTGGAAGAATGTCGACGTGGAGCTGCCAAACGTGAACGCGTGCTCATGAGCGCGCGCGGAGAGGGAGGAAAAAAAAAAAAGAAAGAAAAAAAAAAAAAGTGTGCGACGCTTGACGGTGAGGTTCTTCAAGCACGTCGCCGCTATTCCCGGGACAAAGTCGCACTTATTGCTTGTGCAGTTTGCGTTTCTGTCTTAACACGTTATGTTCAGGCTTCAGAACGGAACAGCTTTGTTACTACTTAGATATGAGTTATGGATATTAGACTGTTACTCTGGAAAATTTAATTCAACCGTCGTCTGTACTCTGCTTTAAAACTGTTAGAAACAGCGGAATTTTCAACCAAGTAAGCAATTTCGGAGCAAAAAAAATAGCCACCGTGGACTACAGATTACAGTATTCAAGTCAACTGTATTTAGTGAACACCTTTAAAGGCAACCAACACTGTCCAAAGTGCTGCATAATATAAAAAGAATCAAATTACCATTTGCTGAGACACATTAAAAACATGAAAATGAATAATATAAAAACACTGAGATTATAAATATAAAAGAAAACACAAACAAAAGTAAACAAAGTTTTAAAAAGTAAACAATTTAAAAAAAAGTCCAAAGAGTGTGTAGTGTTGGTGAGGTTCTAATGTGGAAGAGGCTTTCCTGCAGTTTAAACTCGCTCTCGGCTACGGTGTCGTCTAAATAACATTGTCAAACAGCGGCACCTTGACGACTGTGAATTTGCGAAGGAATAATTATGATAGTTATGGATCTTGCTTATATTCAAGCCAACATTCAGGATTTTACCATCATGACTTTTTCAGATTCCTTGTAACCTAAAGTGCATCACTTTATATAGAGTAAGCACAAGGTATGAAGTTGTCTGTTAAATAACAGTGTTCCACAAGTAAACAGGTTTTTGCAAAAAGTATTCCTTCATTAGAATAGCATAGTATATCATGTATTATAGTAGCTTAAAGAGTGCAAATAAAATTTTACTGGGGACATGGGTGTGCGGTGTGAGTGGTTCAAAGAATATGACTGGTGCCTAGGGTACAAAAAGCTCAAAAACAACCCCGAATAGTGAGCCGCTAATTCTGCTAATGCTAGTTAGCCTGGTCAACTTGCCTTTCTCCACTGAGGTGATCTCCAAAGTTTTAAACAAACCAGCCTTGGCCAGCTAGCCAAGGTGCTAGTGGATCAATGTACCGGCCTACTATGCAGTGGTGGAGCTGGAGGGTGGCCAGCAGTAGCCATGGCCACCCTTGGCATAATCTTGGCCACCCTTGGTGTTGTGTGCGCGAATGAGGGACGGTGGAGACGATGGCTGTCCTGAACGGTGACTTTTATTAAAGAAAATGGTAGCACGCGGAACAGGTAAAACACTAGCTATCAAGCTAACGATAGCAGGGTGCAGGCTGGTGTGTTAATAGAGGCGGCGCGCCAAAAAACCCTGGCTACCTGTTGGATATGAACAGGTTAACAATAGGCAGTACGGACGTGACATTGGATGCACAGGTGATGTCAGCACGCTGTGCCTACTTAGGAGAACTGTTGGTGGGAGTCATCCTCTCTGTCGCTCCACTCCAAGCTAACCATAGCCTGTGTTAGCTATTAGTTAGCTTGCTAGTTAGCATCTCATAACACGTGAACCATAATTGTGTGTCTGTAATAAAGTTAGAGTTCAGTACAGCTCCGGCCTCCGCAGTCCTGTTTTCCAGACATAACAATTGGTGATGAGGAGAAAAATTGGTCTTCTGGAGGGAAATTAACTATTCTCCTGAAGATGGACGTATTATATATAAGTTTGGCCCTTGCAGCTGGCTGTACTCGCCTTGCGGGATGATGAGATGAGATGAGATTCAACTTTATTGTCATTACACATGTATGAATACAAGGTAACGAAACGTGACTTGGCATTTGGGCACGCTCTGCAGAGCGCATCCAAGGCTGGGGCAGCCGCTAGGTGCCAGTCACCAGGCTGCAGCCGTGGTGTATATAGTTCTGTGTGTCCTCAACAAAGTGCCGTTCGTTGCCTGGCATAAGACGACTCCAGTCTCTGATTTCATACATAACATTATGGCGACAAGGAGAAACTATGGAGGGGTATGGGCCACCTCCACCACCGTTTCAACAGTATCCGGGAGAGCCAGCGATCCTGTGGCCTAACTGGTTGGCCTTGTTTGAGGAATACATTGCGGCGTTGGGCCTGAGTAGACTCGACGGAATGCAGAGACAAGCATTACTGGTCCACCATCTCGGCATAGAAGGTTGGAAAATTTTCCACACGTTGGGGGAGACGGAGTCTTCTGCGAATGCTGTTGGGCGGCTGGCTGAATACTTTGCCAAACACACAAGAGGCACGAAGCTGTGGGTGGAAAGGCTGTTGGTGCCAAAAGTAGCTAAGCTAGCTAGCTCAGAGAAGCTAACGGCTCAGCCAGTTGCAACGGTGAAGTTACCCATGGAGCTAGGTGGGCACCAAACACTAGATAGAAGCTATAAGATAGTTTTCATGGTGGAGTCAGAGCCACAGGAGAGGGAGCCCGCGTCCACCAAAGGCAACAAGTCAGCCAAAAAGCTCAGCATGGTGAGTGACTGCAGCACTGAAGGTGAAAACGGCGCAGTGAACGAAGATGGCACGGGGGGGTGGGAGCAGCGACCAGACCCAGCTCAGTTTGCCCCACAGCTAGGGTCGGAGCAGCGGGAAAGAGAGCGCGAACATGGTGAGAGCCCCGAAAAGCAGCAGCAGCGACCAAACTTGGCTCGGTTTTCCCCGCAGCTAGAGTTGGAGCAGTGGGAGGGAGAGTGCGAGCATGCTGAGAGCCCCGAAGAGCAGCAGCGGTGACCGAGCACGAACACAGCGTGCGGCGTGGA
Organism: Pholidichthys leucotaenia; assembly: GCA_020510985.1. Taxonomy (NCBI): domain Eukaryota; kingdom Metazoa; phylum Chordata; class Actinopteri; order Cichliformes; family Pholidichthyidae; genus Pholidichthys; species Pholidichthys leucotaenia. The sequence continues at coordinate 57,696,302 of CM035843.1, read as the reverse complement.
GCAGCTCGGATGACAGAGAGGAGGTACCGGACTGTTCTTGTGCCCGAGATGAGCCACAGTCAAAGCTGGACACCGGGAGCGAGCAGTGTGAGGAGTTGTTGGGCACCACAGAGGTCAAGTGGGACCGGCCTCACTCAGAGTCGGCAGGGAAGGATCTCAGTGCCGGAGCTCAGGACGCCTTGGATGAGGGTGCTGGGCGTAATGGCGAGGCGCCTGAGTCAACGAGTGACGCTGACGAGTGAGCTCCAGTTTTCCCACGGCCACAGGGGGCTGGTGGATCTGCAGCTACAACGGTGAGAACTGCAGCAGCTTTGAAAGCGGCCAGGGCCGGACCATTAGGCATGGAGAAATCGTGTACCAAGCAGCAACACTGCAAGCCGAGCAAAACTCCCCTGAAAGTTGCGGACTGGGTTCAGTTTCATGAGGAGGGACAACCATGGCGAATATGGACTAAACGACAGCCTGAGGATCACCAGGGGCAGCTGCGCATCATGGCTAAATGAGGTACATCCTATTTTCAACTGTCAGATGGTTCCTGGAGGCATGCCAATGAGCTGCTGCGTGTCCGGGATAAGGCTTCAGATGGCGGGTCCGGACGAGAGGGGCACTCGATGGTGAGGAGGAAAGACACTCTTTGTCTGTGAGTTTGGTTATGACCCCGGGGGCACGCCGCTTCTAGGGGCGCGCCTGCCAGGGGGCTGCCCTGGACCCCCAAGCCGGTTCTACCATTTTCTGCCTGAGAACAGTGGTGTAACTTGAAAATAGTTCTAATGTTCATATGTTTGTGTTGTGATATGGAATTGTTTTATGCATTTTATTCAGTTTAGGAAACACAGCATTATTTAATTTATAAATGGACTTTTTTTTAATTTAGTACTGGCAGCAAAATAAACCGCCTGGCTGTGTGAGGGTAGGACGGCAGTCCATCCGTCCTCCTTAGTTTTAGTTTGTTGTGTGAATGTGATAGGCCCTTTAGTGATTTCAGTTCAGTTTCTTAGTGTGTGATTCGGGTCCTAAATTGGGGAGGGTTTTAACTGTGTGTGCGTTTTGGACTTTTCTAAAGGGGGGGGGAGAATATTGTGTATAAGTTTGGCAGCTGGGGCTGGCTGTACCCGCCTTGTGGGATGATGTCAGGCAGGCTGTGGCCATGGTGTATATAGTTCTGTGTGTCCTCAAAGTGTTGTTCGTTGCTTGGCATAAGACGACTCCAGTCTCTGATTTCATGCATAACAGGATGCACATCTGGAAGAGCATCTGGAACTCTGGAGGAAGTTGTCGAACAGGCGAATCAAGTTTGGCCAGCACCAACAGCGAGCAGGTGAATCGGTCCAGCAGTTTGTCGCCGACTTCTGCCGTTTGGCTAGTAAGTGTGAGTTCGGACACTTGGAGGAAGAATTTGTGCAAGACAAGTTGGCAGAGAACACTACACATAGGAAGCTGCAGGTGATATTGTTCACAGCGCTGGATGGCCTGACGCTAGCTGATGCATTGGAGATAGCGTCCCAGCTAGAGCTAGAAGAGGCTGCCCAGTTAGCGGGCCCCGGCCTGAGCTCCCCACAGTCAGCTCCGCTGGTACAGGTGGTGGTCCCGGTTGCTGAGCCCGCCAACCCCACACCTTCTCAGGAGGGCCCCGAGGTAGACACCGCGGGACAGCAGGGCACCACAGTGCAACAACCCAGCAATAAACTCAGTTTGGACAACGATGACTCGAGTCCGTTGCACTCAGACGTGGACACAGCCACTTCCTGCCTTGTACCACACACCGAACAGAACCCAGCAGAACTGAAGCAGCCACAAGAGCCCCAGTCCGCAGCCACACAGGACCTGGAGCCGGTCCCCGCGCAGCACACGTGTTCTCAAGCTGTAGCTTCATCGCAGGAGGGAGAGTATGATTTTGCAGATGCGGGTACAGCTGAAGATCAGAGCACGGAGACACAGCACAGAGAGAATGAATGAATGAATGAATTTATTTCGGATAGTACAGTACAGGTTAAAAGAAACTGTATAATATAACAACAAGGTCAAATTAGACAAAGACTCCTCCTACTATACAATTCCACGTAAGTTATCCGAAATGGGTGATGGCTGAAGCCGCAGCTTATATTGCCCACCCATATTCCATCCAAGAATTCAAAAGAGAAAAAGGAGAAAACAAGACAAGAGCGATTACAATTTAAAACAAAGCTAAGACAAAATGTGACTGAGAGAAAAAAGAAAACTAAGCTAGGCTAAGTTAAGCGGTTACTATTCAAAAACAAATCTAAGACAAAATGTGACAGAGGAAAAAAAAGAAAAAAAAAGAAAAAAAAGAAGCTACAACACAACACAGGCTGGATATGTCAATCCTTATGTGAGTTTACATGTCGTCTTGTAAATATGTTTGGAGTATTTCTTCCTTTAGTTTTTGTTTAAATTGTCCAAGCGTTGTACATGATTTTAATTCAGGTCCAAAATCGTTCCATAATCTGACTCCTTGCACTGAAATACAGTGTTGCTTGGTGGTTGTTCTCACTGTAGGCTTTTGAAATATACATGTTCCTCTGAAGTGATATCGTTTCTCCCTTGTTTGGAACAACTTTTGGATATTTGCGGACAGTGATAAATTCTTCACTTTGAACATTATTATTGCGGTTTTAAAGTCAACCAGATCTTTCAACTTGAGAGTTTTTTGTTTAAGAAAAAGTGGGTATGTTGGTTTCCTGTAAGCTGCTTTGTTGATTATTCTAATAGCTCTCTTTTGAAGCATAAAGAGTGGATATATGTTTGTTTTATATGTATTTCCCCATACTTCATTACAATATGTCATGTATGGGAGTATTAATGAATGATACAAGGTGTATAGTGTGGGTTGATTCAGCAAATATTTCACTCTGTGTAATATTGCAATTGATTTGGATACTTTACCTTTAATATAATTAATATGTGACTTCCAACACAGTTTGTTATCAATTATTACTCCAAGAAATTTAGTTTCAGATACCCTTTCAATCTCTACACCATTTACACTGAGTTTGGGTACTGGGTTGTTGTGATGGTTGTTAAAGACTATAAATTTTGTCTTACTTAAATTGAGCGTTAATTTGTTTGAATCAAATCACAGTTTAAGCTTTCCTAATTCCTTTCCGAGTGTATCCAGAAGTTGTTCCAAATTGTTTCCACTGCATAGCAGATTAGTGTCATCGGCAAACAATATTAAGTCCATTTTTTCTGAAACTTTACATATATCGTTTATATACATATTGAATAATAATGGTCCCAAAACTGAACCCTGTGGGACTCCACAGGTGACCTTCAGTAACTCTGAGTTTTTGTTGCTAACACATACATACTGATATCTATTCTTTAAGTAACTACTTAACCAGGACAGTGCTACCCCTCTAATACCACAATTTTGTAGTTTCTTTAATAATAAATTGTGATCTACTGTATCAAATGCTTTTTTAAGATCTAGGAATACTCCAACTGAATACTCTTTATTTTCAATGGCTGTTGATATTTTTTCTGTAAATTCCATTAGGGCATATGCAGTTGTCCTCTTGTGTCTGAACCCATATTGCTGCTCACACAATAAATCATTCTTCAGTATGAAGTTGTCAATTCTCTCATAGAATATTTTTTCAAGTATCTTGGAAAATTGCGGTAATAGTGAAATTGGTCTATAGTTTGAGAGTTCCCCTCTGTCGCCCGTCTTGTACACTACCGTTCAAAAGTTTGGGGTCACCCAGACAATTATTTTGTGTTTTCCATGAAAAGTCACACTTATTTACCACCATGAGTTGTCAAATGAGTAGAAAATATAGTCAAGACATTGACAAGGTTAGAAATAATGATTTGTATTTGAAATAATAATTTTTTCCAGATACTCAACCTGCTCAAAGGAAGGTCGGTTTTATAGCTTCTCTAACCAGCTAAACTGTTTTCAGCTGTGCTAACATGATTGCACAAGGGTTTTCTAATCATCCATTAGCCTTCTGACGCAATGAGCAAACACATTGTACCATTAGAACACTGGAGTGATAGTTGCTGGAAATGGGCCTCTATACACCTATGTAGATATTGCACCAAAAACCAGACATTTGCAGCTAGAATAGTCATTTACCACATTAGCAATGTATATTAGATATTAGAGTGTATTTCTGATTAGTTTAAAGTTATCTTCATTGAAAAAAACAGTGCTTTTCTTTCAAAAATAAGGAAATTTCTAAGTGACCCCAAACTTTTGAACGGTAGTGTATATCGGAATTACTTTAGCTATTTTCACTGCATTGGGAAATATACCTGATTGGAGAGACAGGTTACAGATATACGTAAGTGGTTTTACTATGCATTCGATAACAGTTTTGACTAATAGCATGTCAATACCATCACAGTCCGTAGATGTTTTACTTTTGAACGATTTAACAATTTCAATGACCTCTCTTTCGTCTGTGTTCTTTATGAAGATGGAGTCTTTTACAGCAGTGTTATTGCATATTGTATCACCTGTAGGCACCGTAGTGGGTATTTCTCGGGCCAGATTAGGCCCAATGTTAACAAAAAAATTATTAAATTCATCTGCAGGTGAAGCTATATTCACACTCTGAGTCGTTTTATTATTTTTTGGAATATTAGTTGGGTTGCTTGTATTTCTGCTTTTATTTCCAAGGATACTGTTGAGTATTGTCCATGTATTTTTAATATTGTCTTTGTTTTTCTCCAGTTCTTTACTGTAATAGTCTCTTTTACTACATCTTATTATATATGTTAACTTATTTTTGTATGTTTTATACCGCTGCTCTGCTTCTTTTGTCCTTTTCTTTAGGAAAGCTTTATATAATAAATTTTTCTTTTTACACGCCTTTTGTAGTCCTTTGGTTAACCATGGCTTATCAGCAAATTTGTGTTTAAGCTTTTTTTTTACTAATGGGCAGTTTTTTTCATAAAGAGTGGTTACAATGTTTATAAATGTGTCATAGGCTTCATTTACATCTGATACATAGACTTCTGTCCAGTCTTGCTTCAGCAAGTCCTCTTTAAAAGAATTGATTGCATTTGGGGGTGGCGCGGTGGCGGAGTGGTTAGCACTGCGGCAGCACAGCAACTCACCCTTGGCCGAGGGATCCTGAGTTCGATCCCAGCCCCCGACCAACAGTGATCTGTGTGGAGTTTGCATGTTCTCCCCGTGTCTGCGTGGGTTTACTCCGGGATTTCTCCGGTTTCCTCCCACATACCAAAAACATGCAAGTTAGGTTAATTGGCATCAAAACTGGGGATTCTAAATCGTCCTTAGGTATGACTGTGAGAGTGAATGGTTGTCTGTCTCTCTGTGTTGGCCCTGTGATGGACTGGCGATCTGTCCAGGGTGTACCCTGCCTCTCGCCCAAAGATGCTGGGATAGGCTCCAGCCCCCCCGTGACCCGAAAAGGATTAAGCGGAAGAAGATGAATGATTGCATTTGGTGATTTGTATCTGAACGATTTTGAAATTTTTTCTGCGTTGGGCCCCGTGTGGCCATGGATAAGTGCAAAGATTGGCAAGTGGTCACTTATATCATTTATCAATAATCCACTTTCTATTTTCTTATCGATAACATTGACAAACAGGTTGTCAATAAGTGTAGCAGTGTGAACTGTGATTCTACTGGGATGTGTTATTGTGGGATATAGACTCATGCTGTACATAGAGTTCATGAACTCTGTAACTACATTTTGTTGATGTGGATTTAGTAAATCAATATTGAAATCTCCACAAATTGCTACCATTTTCTTACTAGTAATATTATTGTACAGCTCGACTAATTTATCTCTGAATGTCTCAATGCAAGTTCCCGGCGTTCTATATATGCAGCTTATGATTAGATTTTTTGTTTTATCTTGGTCAATCTCAACAGTGACACATTCCAAGATCCCTGGTAGTGCAAAGGACATTTCATTTACAAGCTTACACCTATACAGGTCATCAATATACAGTGCAACACCACCACCCTTTTTTTGAGTTCTGTTAATATAAAACATCTGATATCCCTCTATTGCCATCAGGGGAGCCTGCTCTTCATTAAGCCAGGTTTCAGAGACTGCAATAGCTGTAAATTTTCTGTCTAGCTGTTTTAAATAGTCCTGAATCTGTGGAAAGTTTTTGTTAAGACTTCTGCTATTGAAGTGTATTATTGACAGTTTACCATCTAATTGCATTTGACTTTTGAATTGCTTTTCAGTGTAATGTTCACAGTGGTTATGAATATTATTGAAAAAGTGGTTATCAGGATCAATATCATTCTCCATCTCTTGTGGTTTATGTTCAGCATAGTGGCATATTTTCAGAGTTTGAGTTTCCTCACTCTGTGTCAGATGACTTCCTCCAGCTGGGGATGATTGATGTCTACTCGAGTCGATCATAAGTTTTTGTTTATTTTGCTTTTTTTTTTTAAAGTACTTTGGCATGGTGTATTAAAAGAACTATTCTTATCGTGTGTATGAATATGGATCATCATTGACTCATAATTTTTTAATCGGTGTTCATCTGTATTTATTTAAGTCAGTAGCATCTCTGATCATTATACTCCTTGCTTGCTCAGGTGTTCCATTTAGTTTAATCCAAATTCTACAATTTCTTGTCCAGGTTGCCTGTATCTTATTTTGTTTTTTCAGCATCCGTGCCTGCCGTGCTAATTCAGCGTTTTTTTTTTGTCAGGTGTTCATTTAGGTAAACTTGAGTTCCCTGTAGCTTTTTGGCCTGCCTCAGTATGTCATTCTTTACCCTTCTGTTCACAAAGCGCATCACAATTGATTTCTTTGTTTTGGGATCTTTCTTCGGTAGAGCATAACAGGCTGAAATTGCATTGGCTTCTACCTTAATGTCTCTATTATTAAGGAACTGAAGCACTTGATTTTCTAAGGAGACTGATTCACTCATGGGAGCATCTTCACCATTCAGTCCTGTTGTGGCGTGGGCGTATGACTGATATCTGATGTCTAGTCCACTTATAACTAGGTCATCAATACGAGAACCTTGTTCAAGATCCTCGACGCGTTGCTCCAAAAGACGCCCGTGTTGCTCCAGGTCCATAATTTTTTTGTCTTTTTCTTGAATTATTGAATGTAGGGCTTGTACCTCTTCTATTAGGCCTATTATTTTGGCCTGCTGGCTAGTCAATTTGGTCAATTCTTCTGACATAAAGTTCAGAGATTTTTTAATTTCTTCCATTTCCTCTTTTTTTGGTGGCATTTTACTGACCTGTGGATAGAAATAAACAGAGAATCCGGCTAGGCCTCAACTAGCCCGGCCGCTGCTGGACCCGCCGCAACCGAGCTCCTGCACAGCTCCTCCGCCAAGTAACGCTGCACAGCTCCGCAGATCACCGCCGTCGATCGCCGCCGATGCTGAGAGAACACAGCATGGAGAGAGAGCACAAATCGGACTCACCTGCGATCCTCGCCCGGCATGAGCCTCAAGGAGCCTTTGTGGAGCTGCAGGAGATGGAGTTCATGGAGAAAGGGGACCCCGGTGAATGATGACAACCCAGCATGCGTCCTGTTGCCACCGACAGTGATGCATCACCATGACCACAGCCAGCACCAGGAGAGAGAGGGCAGAAGCCAAACTCATCTGGCATCCTCGTCAACTATCAGCCTCAGGGAACCGCCGCAGCACAACAGGATAGAGAGTTCGTGGCCCAGCAGGACCCAGCAGAGCAGTATCGGCTGGGGGTGCATTGTGCCGCTGACGTGAATGGCACGCTGTCACGGCAGCGACCGGCACTGAGGACAGGAGAGCAGCAACACCGAGTGCAGCCAAACAGATCGCTGCACGCACTATTTGATTGGGTTTGGGTCCAACGATTCAACCGCCGGGACCACACAGAAAAAGCCAGCTGCCGTCCAGATGGCTGATGGTTCGAGATGGCACGCCAGCTGTTGGCGGAAGATAAGAGCAGCTGCCTCAGATCAAGACGCAGCGCTGGATCCGACCCAGCTGGTATGGGATCCAGGCTGGGATGTTACTGATGAGCAAGCCATGACTCCAGCGAGATGGCACCCAGGTCTGCTGTGGCTGGCGCCTCTGGGGGCGCACCCACCATGGACTCGACTGAGGACTCTGAAGTTGAACTGTGACAGTAACTCTGTTCTTGTTAGGTTTAACAGAGCACGACTGCTTCAGTAGTGGCAGAATAATCCACACAGTCATGCAGGGTTAATCGGCAGGCTACCCGGTGGCCCAGGTTCCGTTTTCTCTGCTTGTTGTAAAGGGAAAAAAAAAAAAGAGAGAGAAAAGAGCTGTTGTAAATTGATAATGTTTTGGGTTTTTTCAGGGGGGAGGTAGATGTTGGATATGAACAGGTTAAGAATAGGCAGCATGGACGTGACGTTGGATGCATGGGTAACGTCAGCACGCCGTGCCTACTGAGGGGAACTGTTGGTGGGAGTCGTCGTCTTTGGTGCTCTGCTCCAAGCCAACCATAGCCTATGTTAGCTGTTAGATAGCTTGCTAGTTAGCATCTCATAACATGTGTACCATAATCGTGTGTCTGTAATAAAGTTATAGTTCAGTACAGCTCTGGCCTCTGCAGTCCTGTTTTCCAGACATAACACTCCTGTCGTCAGTCTCTTATTATTGGCACAGTGTGATGACGTCACCCGTGCCTGCACCATTGTGCCGTGCGTAGTGTTATGGCAGTACGTAACATTCACCTCCCCCCTGGGAAAAACCAAAATCATTATTAACATTATGACAGGCATGTGAACTGATATTAACCAAACAAGAACCTGGACAACGGGGTAGACCACCAGCAGACCCCACATAGTTGAGTGGGCCACCCTGCCACTGTGTTTCCAACCATGCTCTGCTAAACATTTCAAAACAGAGTCATTCTCAGTTCAACCCCAGAGGGCCTCTGGTGAGCCCGCGCTGGGCGCACCCCTGGAGGTGCTGGTCGCGGCGGACCTGGGTGCTGTCTTGCAGGCGTTGCTCTCTCGTCAGCAAAGTCCCAGTCTGGATCCCACACTGGCTGGGTCTCCTCCAGTGTTGTGGCTTAATCTCCGACAGCTGCTCTTACCTTTCGCAGACGGCTGGCACACCATCTGGAAGGTGGCTGGCCCCAACTGCGTGGCGATCATCATCGGCAGTGACTAGAGTGTCTGCAGGTCCAGGCGTTCAGATCGGTGTACCCAAACTCAATCGAATACTGCAGGTGGTGATATGTTCGGCTGCACTCGGCACTGCTGCTCTCTTGTGCCCGATATTGGTAGCTGTTGTGGCAGCGTGCCGTTCACCCCTGCGGCAGGATGCGCTCTGGATTGACATTGTTCTGCTGGGTCCTGCTTGACCACGGACTCTCTCTCCTGCAGCGCTGCGACGTCTCCCTGAGGCTTATGCCGGGCAAGGATCTGAGACAAGTCCGATTTATGCCCTCTCTCTACTGGTGCTGGTTGTGGTTGCGGCAGTATGTTGCTTAATCCTACCAAAGCTGATGCAGCCGTTAGTCGATGTGACCTGTTGCAAAGAGCCTCAGTCTTCACTACTGAGTGGAGGAAAAGATGAAGCTACTTTGTTTTTGTGGAAATAGATTATTTTCCTTTGTCACGGTTAAGGACAAAAGCAAATTAGTGGATTGCAAACTAAGTGTCGGTTGAGACCTACGGCAATCTTCAACTCCGACAAAGCTTGTGCTGTGTTACGCGAACAACTAACACTGTGTTAGTGGATCTACTGAACAGCCATGGCTGGGTGTAAAGTGGAAAGTGGAAATACTCATCTCAACACCCATGGCTGGATGCACCTCCAGCCATGCACCTCCAGCCACCAGTCTGTCAAGCTGATCAAGTTTGCGGACGACACCACCCTCATCGGGCTCATCTCCAACGGCGATGAGTCCGTCTACAGGAGAGAGGTGGCCCAGCTGGCGTCCTGGTGCAGCCACAACAACCTGCAGCTGAACGCTTTGAAGACAGTGGAGATGATCGTGGACTTCAGAAAAGTCACAGCCCCTCTGCCCCCCCCTTACCCTCACAGACTCTCCCATCACCACTGTGGATTCCTTCCGCTTCCTGGGCACCACCATCACCCGGGACCTCAAGTGGGAGCCGACCATCAGCTTCCTCATCAAAAAGGCCCAGCAGAGGATGTTCTTCCTGCGGCAGCTGAGGAAGCCCAACCTACCCACCAAGATGTTGGTGCAGTTCTACACGGCCATCATCGAGTCCATCCTCACCACCTCCATCACCGTGTGGTACGCAGGAGCCACCGCCAGGGACAGACTAAGACTGCAGCGCGTTGTGCGCGCTGCTGAGAAGGTGATCAGCTACAAGCCCCCATCCCTCCAGGACCTGTACATCTCCAGGACCCGGAGGCGTGCAGGTCGGATCATAGCCGACCCTTCACACCCTGGACATGCACTGTTTGCCCCCCCCCCCTCAGGCAGAAGACTTCGGTCCATTCAAACTAAAACCTCCCGCTACATGAACAGCTTCTTCCCCTCTGCCATCAGACTGCTGAACACTAAAGGCGCTTTTCCACTAGCCCAGCCCAGCCCCGATTGAAAACCCGACTCTACTCACTTCGGTTCGTTTCGGCCTCAGTTGCTTTTCAACTATTGCTGGCACACCTGCTGTGGGTGGGATTTGTTGAACAGCAGGCGGCGCCACACCCTCGTGACGTGAAACACGCAACCGAATCCTCCACAACAAACAAAATGGCTGATGACGAGGAGAGAAGGAAGGAGGAAGGAGAGAGGAATGACTGTGACATGAAACTGGTTAAATCTATGGTGCTGACTTGTTGTGCTCTGCACAATCTGTGTGAGAGTCATGGAGAGGCGTTTGACACTACATTGGATGATGCAGTAGATGAACCAGTGGTGGCAGCGGCACAGAGAGCAGAGGAGCAGGGTGGTGATATTGTAGCGAACTCAATATAAGCACCCTACTTGGCTTGCCAAGTGGGTTGATCCTATTGGCAACACAGGTAGAGTGCGGGACTCCGGAGCGGGAGGCGTGAGTTTGAACATCCCGGTGGGACGTTGCCATGTCGAGCTGCATGTTACAATATAATACGAGATGCTGTGATGCAATACTTGTCTATTTCGTCCACATTTATGTGCATACATATTTCAAAAATGTTTTTTGTAAATAAAATGTTGTCCATGGTCCATCTACCTGTCCTCTTGTTCATAATGCTTATCTGTTAAGAAGGTGCGAAGCCATCAGCCTAATGATAAGTCCACACTTCTCACTGTAGTGATAATTGCTCACGCTGAGCGCTCTGACAGCCTCACTGTGGGGGTCACACACGACGTGTTCCTCCCCACACTCTCAATTTTTTTTCCCGTATATTTTTCTCTTTGGCGTACAGAAATGGCAATATGCCCGTATTTGCTAAAATTGCATTTTCCCCGTATTAAAATACGGCGAAACCGTATCACTTGACAGGTATGTAATTACATGCAGAAACACCGCACAGGCCATCTTCACAAAAATCCAGCTCGACAAGCCACTTTTGCTTAGGTGGAAATGCAAATTGAACTATAAATCATGTGCTGATACATGTCATATTTTCCCATGTAAAGGTCTCCCACTTTTACTTACAAATTGATTTTTAATTTTTGGGAAAAGGGAATATAAATTTTGCACTTGTTGGTAACAACAGTTGTGTGCAACAAAAACACAGTTGTGTATCCTTGTCCGATTTGTCTGCTGTTATTAGTGCCAAATTTTTGCTAGATTCCTTCTTAATTTATTAAATTTTGACTGGTGATGCAACATTCAACTTACACGTACTTACCTTTAGCAGTGTCTACAAGTTCAAGCACACCTGTACAACTGCTTATAACCTAAAAAATGTACCCGTTCAAGATAAATGGATTCAGCATTGCAAATTTGTTTAAAATTTAAAAAAAAACTACCAAGACATTACGTTTCGTTGTGTTGTTAAAAATTAAATTACCATTAGAAGGCTATACACCTGACCTGATGAACAGCAGCATGTGGAGTGAACAGAGAATGGAATGTGTATGTAATTATTGGCTTTTCTCATACAGTGTCATAACAGATAAACCAGACTTTTGATGCAAACAATACAATTTTATTCCAGAAGCAAAATTTACAAACAAAAAAACAGACTGGGCGTGGAGAGACATGGTTAGACACGCCGACTGCTAAATGCATCCACAAGCCTGCCAAATAGGGTCAGGAAATCTCTGTTGAATGCTGACATCTCTGCGAGCTTTTCCCTTCGTAACGCAGCGTCCTGCTCCAGGGCTTCACGCGCATCTGCCCGCACATCTGCGGCCACCTGTCGCAAATGCTGCATGTACTCCTGATGGTGTTCTTGCCGCTGGTCATGTTGCCGTTCCAAGAGCCGCATCTCTTCGTCATGCATGTTGGCCATCGCTAATGTAGATGGAAAGACAGAAAGGCATGGTCGTTAAAGCTGGATCACTACATATATTATGGAATTACACAGGTGAAAGTCTGTGGTGGAATGTCACTATTATATTATGTTTCATTGCTGTATATAAGCTGAACTGTCATGTTGCTGCCCCTCAGTAGAGCAGATTTTGCAACACGCAGGGTGCTGTCTTCGGCTGCAGCCCCCCTGCAAAACTAAAAAGGATTAAGATTAAGAATATGGATGGATGGATGGGTAATGTTTAAACTAGTTGCTTGTAGTGTGGCCGCAGAAATCTGAATGGGTTAATACAGTCAGCTGACGCGAAGCATTTCAATGAAGCATGTTGATTTCAACGGCAGTTCATCAGCTTTAGTTGTTTTTCTAAAACAGGAATTACAGCACTTCAATCACCACACCTAAAAATGGTTGTGGAACACCGATAAGTGAAGACCAAAGAATAACCTTTTTGTACATTTAAAAAGACATTTTCAATTAATTAATATGCAGCTACAGGAAATTGCATTAATCAATATGGGACATAACTTGTTAGGCTCCAGCCCCCCCGCGACCTGTAAAGGATTAAGCGGTAGAAGATGGATGGATGGATGGATGGATTTTCGACCCTGGTTTCTGCTGGACCTGTTTCAACCAAAAAAAAATTGTGGTTATTGTGCCTTACTGGCACTTGAACGTGATCCAGATGGAGCTGGTGATGTGGCTGACATGGGAGTTGATCCAGCTGGCGCTCAGCCAGACGCAGACGCAGCGCCAGGAGAGTCCGCTGTGTCTGTCCACTGAGGTTGATATGAACTGCGATTCTAGAAAGAAAATGCACGCAATTTAAAACTTAACACCAAAGTGCAACATGTACACAACACTCTAAAGTTTTAACCGGAATACAATAAGTGTAATTCAGCGTTTTGTTCGCGCTAATACTTAACACAAAGCAAGCGTGAATCTGCAGTTGGCTGCAAAACAATAGGCAAGCCTCAGTAACAACCATTACCCACAATCTAACAACCTTCCTATTTCTTAAAAACAGTGAGCTTGGCACAGAAAGGATAAAGTGGTGAAAAGATGCGCAATATCAAAACAACACTCACCATCCACGGTTTCCAAGGCCGTGACCGTGACTGTGGCCTTGTCGAGCCCAATGTCTCAGCGAACCACTTCCACTCCTTCCAATCCGCTGCACTTCGACCATTGTGGTCCTTCACTGCTCGGTAATCGCTTTTCAGCTTTTTCAGCTTCTCCCGACACTGTTTGGCAGTATGGATGTGCCCTTGGGAACCCATCTGCTCGGACACCTGCTGGTATATTTTTTCATTTCGAGTAGATCCGTCCAACTCGCGCTGGATGCGATCGTCACCTAATATAGAAAGAAAATTGCGCACCTCCTAATATATAATATTAGGAGTATATTATTATATAAGTACCTATATTATACAGTATATTAATATAATATACTGTATTAAAGGGGCGCACTGTGTTCACTGGCTGAACAATTACAAATGGCGGTCGTGGAGTAAATTCAGCAGAAAAAGTCGCTTTCATGACGTTACGACCTGACCAATCAGCGGCGACCAGTCTCTTAAAGTCATATCACAGCTATACTCAGCCCTACTCAGCTTGGTTAGACCTTGCCCTGGATCAGGTACTAAAAGAGTACCTGCTAACCGGTGCTGGGGCTAGTGGAAAAGCGCCTTTAGCAGGCTGAGTGGTGCGGTGTAGGGCTAAGTGAGGCTAGTGGAAAAGCGCCTTTAAGTGACTTATTAGACTCTCGTGCACTACGTACAGCAGCTCAACCGGACTCATGACAATTATCACTGTTTTCTTTTTACACTACCGACTGCACTATGTGGAACTCCACAATATCTGCTGCTTGTTAACATATTTAAAAATTGCATAGATTAGTATTACTTATTCATATTCTTCCTTTTATTGCATGCATAGTTTTTTTTATTTTTATCTTTAGTGCTACTCCATGTTTAATGTTGCAGCATTGCACCGAGACAAATTCCTAGTTTGTGTACTACATGAACAATGGCAATAAATCTCATTCTGATTCTGATTCTGATTTCAAGCACAGATACGTGTTATGTCTAGAAACAAGGACGAGCAGACACATTGTCTGTGTGTTGAAGGTTAGCTTTAATGAACCCAAGCTAGCAACACGTGGAACATGAATAAGTTAACAATATAAGATAAGATAACATAAGATAAGATAAGCCTTTATTAGTCCCACAATGGGGAAATTCCAGGATTGCAACAGCACAGGGATAGCAACACTCAGAGCAACAATCAGAAGGCAAGAAAAAAACAAGAGCAGCGAGTATACATATGGACATATAAACATAAATATATATGTACATATGGAGAAAGGAAGCAGACGAGGCAACAAGCTGGACAACACACAAACTTTATTCCTTCTCCAACATTAAGTACAGTTAATTCTACCTGGGTCTCTGTGCACCCTCTTTTTATAACATTTAATTCCACACATTGAGACCCAGGAATCCTGACCATAATACATTGTGTGGAACAAAGACATGCGTGGCACATTGGCATCACATAGCGCCAGTACCGCTTCTCACACCTTTTCCTCCTTCAGCGGCTGTGGCGCTTCCTCAACTCCCCTGGGGGTGAATAATCCTTACTGTCCCGTCTGAGACCTCCCAGTAACACTTCCTCCTTCAGCCCATTGTTTCCTCTTTTTCCAGCTGCTGTCTCTGGGTGGAGAATCCCCCACCCGTGCCACCACACAGCCCCCCCCCCCCCCGAACACAACACCCAGAAAGGGCACTAACCCCCCCCATCCTTTGGACTTGAGCCGGTGCCCATAGTGGCTGTAGTGGGGGGCCGCCGATCCGGTCGAAGCCCCCTGCTAGCGAGGTGTACAGGAGAGCACGTCTGTCTGTGGAGAGAAGAAGGGTGGGGGGGAGAACATGTTAGCTTCGTGTGCGCAGGTCTCTACCGAGGGAACACCAACTTGTGGAGCCACCAACAGTGGGCGTCCACGCCGGGGAGCTTGGGCCAACACCACCCGCTCGTCCACCAACACAAAAGTGGGCTTCAGCCTGTCGATGTAGATGGTCTCCCTACATCCCCCCAAGTCTAACACAAAATGCTTTACCCCAGGTTCCAGCACCCTGAACGGTCCGTTGTACAGTGGGCGCAGCGGGGTCCGGTACGCATCGTGCCTGACAAAAACAAAACTTGCGTTCTGTAAGCTCTTGGGGACAAAAGTGTGGGGCAAACGATGGTGGCCCAAGCCTGGCACATTAAAAGCCTCCGCACTGTGCAAAAATTGCGTGGACAGATCAGCCCCAGGCACGGGGTTTTCCGGTAAAAATTCCCCAGGGATCCACAGTGGCTGAGAAAAAATGAATCCTGCCAGGGAAGCTGCCAGATCCTCTTTTGGCATGGAGCACAACCCTAAAAGAACCCAGGGCAGGAGGTCAACCCAATTTGTATCCGTGAGCAAAGCTCTGAGTGCTGCCTTAAGCGACCTATGAAAACGCTCACATAACCCGTTAGCCTGGGGGTTTTACGCAGTAGAACTGCACGGCTGCACGGTGGCGCAGTGGTTAGCACTGCGGCAGCACAGTTTACCCTTGGCCGGGGGATTGTGGGGATCGTGGGATCGTGGGTTCGATCCCAGCCCCCGACCAACAGTGATCTGTGTGGAGTTTGCATGTTCTCCCCGTGTTGCGTGGGTTTACTCCGGGATTTCTCCGGTTTCCTCCCACATGCCAAAAACATGCATGTTAGGTTAATTGGCTGTTCTAAATTGTCCCTAGATATCTGTTTCCTATAGGCCCTTAGAATAGAGGGTTAGTATTAATGAAAGCGCTTTGAGTGGTCTTTGTGACTAGAAAAGCGCTATATAAGTGCAGGTTAGTTAGTTAGTTAGTTAGTAGTATGGTGAATTTTGACCCCCAGGCTCTGGGCCATCGCGGACCAGAGTTCTGAAACGAATTGCGGACCCATGTCGGAAGAGATGTCCTATGGGGATTCGAACCGTGCAACCCAAGCCGACAAAAAAGCGCAAGTCACTTCCCTGGACATGGCAGAAGCCAGCAGGACCACTTCAAGCCAGCACGTGGTGCGGTCCATGATTGTCAAAAGGTGCATGAAACCTTGCAATGGCAGGAGGGGTCCCACCAAATCCACATGGACGTGGTTGAACCTCTTGGCCGGGATTTGGAACAGCTCGAGGGGGGCTCTGGTGTGCTTGTGCACTTTGGCCCGCTGGCACGTGACGCATGCTGCAGCCCACTCTTTCATGTCCTTGCGCAAGCGCGGCCAGATGAATTTCACCCCCACTAGTTTAACCGAAGTGCGCACACCTGGATGTGAAAGGGAGTGGACTGACTCAAAAATGCGGCGGCACCAAGAGCTCGGAACCGCTGCCTCCTGCCAACCTGTCTGCGCTGACTGTCAGGATGAGGCTCTTCTGGGAGCTCGAGTCCACCAGAAACCATCTCCCTGAATGTGTACCCGTGACATAAAGCAGCTTGTTCCTGTCGCCAGCGGTTGCAGCTGCTACTGAATGCTGAACATGCCGTCTTCCTGGCTTCTTGAATTGGCATGGCGACAGGCAGCGTTGGGCATTCGAGCCGAAACGGTGGTGATAGAAACAGATCTCCCCATTCCTTCGTCTCCTGGTGTCCATCCCGGCTACCACCAACAGCTCCTCGACCTCGCTGGAGTCCCTCATGGATGCCGGTGCCACTGCCTGCACGCTGAGAGTTCTGGTCGCCAAAATGATGCGGTCTGCTTCCTGCGCCAGGGCGCGGTAGTCCTTGGCAACCAGCCGCGGCGAGTTGGCCAGGATTGCCCTTGCTGTAGCCGGTAGGTTCCTGAGGAACAAGTGGGTGAACAGGAAAGATTCATCGTCCTTTCCCCTCAGCGCCAACATGCTCTCCATGAGCTCCACGGCTGATCTGTCCCCTAACTCTGAACGAGTCTCTCTGCCCTCTCACTAGCCATGGTTACATGGGCAAAATTTCTACAATCTGATTAGATAGATAGATAGATAGATAGATAGATAGATAGATAGATAGATAGATAGATAGATAAGATAGATAGATAGATAGATAGATAGATAGAGCCTTTTATTGTCATTGCATATAAACACAACGAAACCGCACATGCCCCCTCCCACATAAAAACTACAAACACCACTCAATCCATGCGCATCATCAACAACCATAACAAAGCACACAAAACATAACATATCATCATTAAAAAAGCTAACTATACAAAATGCAGTCATCTTTGTGTCTAATTAACAGAAAGCATTAGAAAGACACATTTAAGAATTAAAAAATTCCTTTCCTGACAGATGTAATGTGCTGGTAACTATAGTGTATGTTGGTGATTTAGAAAGTGAATGGCTTTTGGAAAGAAACTGTTAATGAATCTAGTGGAGTGCGATCTAATTGACCTGTATCGCCTCCCTGAGGGCAAAAGAGTAAAAAGGTGATGACCGGGGTGAGTAATGTCTGTACTGATGATCCTGGCTCTTGTATGATAACGGGTGTTAGCAATATCCTGAAGTGATGGAAGAGGACAGCCAATGACTTTTTCTGCAGTTCTTACAACTCTCTGTAGTGCTGTTTTGTCCGCAACAGAGCAGCCTGCATACCATGACGTAATGCAGTATGTTAAGATGCTTTCAACAGCAGAGCGGTAAAAGGTCATCAGCAGCCTCTTACAGAGGTTGTTTCTTATTAAAATCCTAAGGAAGTGGATACGTTGCCGGGCCTTCTTAACGATGGCTGTGGTATTTGTGGTCCAGGAGAAAGTATCTGTGATGTGTGTACCAAGAAATTTATAGCTGTGCACTATTTCCACACAGTCACCATTGATAAAAATGGGAGATGGGTCAGCTCTGCGTTTCCTAAAGTTCAATATGAGTTCTTTAGTTTTCTTTGTGTTTAAAATCAGATTGTTTGCAGAGCACCACAGAGACAGATTTTGGACCTCATCACGGTAGGCGGACTCATCCTCCCCTGAGATGAGTCCCACCACAGTTGTGTCATCTCCAAACTTAATGATGTGGTTGGAGGGGTGAATAGGTGTGCAATCAGAGGTGTACAAACAATACAAAAGTGGGCTCAGCACACAGCCCTGAGGGGAGCCGGTGCTGAGAGTGATGGTAGAGGAAAGATGAGGACCTAGTCTAACAGTTTGGGGGCAGTTTGAGAGAAAGTCCATAATCCAGGAGCAGAGCTGTGTGTGAAGACCAAGGTGAAACAGTTTCCTAATCAGAATATGTGGTGTAATGGTAATGAGCTGTAATTCCAATTCCAATTCAGATCAGAACTTTACTGTTTACATGGATCCTGAAAAAGCTGATCCGATTAGGACGTGTGTTTCCATGTGTCACAAGTTTGAATGGACTGAATCATTTTGACATGCGCATGTCAACATTTCAACATTCCGAAAATAGTAGAAGAAGAAGCAACTTCCGGTGTTAGCAAGCCCCGCTTCGTGTCTTTGTCTTTTTGAAATGGACCTGTATTGTGTTATTCAGACTGTACTTTTGCTTCTGTTGGTCTCCATAATGAAGCTACAAGTACATACTTCTGCATATAACGAACAGAGGGAGACAGCAGGACGATACAGACCAGTTTTGTTTAACTCCCGCCTTTTCTTCCGCTAGCTGCTGTAAAGGTGGAAATACGTCACGTCGACGTGTGGCTGACGTACAGACATGCGCAGTAAACATATTTTCTGCCCAACTTTCGGAATAAGTGTTTTCATGCGCGCCATTCGGATTAACAATTGGCATAACCCACCCGTCTCAATCGGAATTAAATTTTCAGTGAGCGTGATCGGGTCAGAATATTCAGATTGGCATGTTTACATGAAGCATTTTTATTCCAATCAAGCTTTTAATCCGGTTACTTGTGTCCATGTAAACATGGTCAATGTCAGACAGGGTACAACACTGGAGTAGCATCCGCTTGAGCGCTTCATATTTCCCTTGGGCCAGCGGGCTCCTGGAGCAGGCTTGTCACCTGCTGCGTGGCGTGCGCATCCAGCACATCGACCACATAGTAATATTTTGTATTGTCCATTGTTATCCCGCAGAGAGCAAACTGGGCTTCTATATGCAGGAACCACGCAGTCGGGTTATGAAGCCAGAAGTCTGGGAGCTTGACTGAGACAGCGTACGCGGCTCTGATGCTCTCCCTCGAGGTAGTCTCCGGGGCGGTGCTCGGCTCGTTCTCCATGGCACGTCTCAGGGTCACCAATGTGGAGAAAGGAAGCAGACAAGGCAACGAGCTGTACAACACACAAACTTTATTCCTTCTCCAACATTAAGTACAGTTAACTCTACCTGGGTCTCTGTGCACCCTCTTTTTATAACCTTTAATTCCATGCATTGAGACCCAGGAATCCTGACCATAATACATTGTGTGGAACAAAGACATGCATGGCACATTAACATCACATAGCGCCAGTACCACTTCTCACACCCTTTCCTCTTCCAGCGGCTCTGGCGCTTCCTCAACTCCCCGGGGGCGAATAATCCTTACTGTCCCGTCTGAGACCCCCCCTCTCCCCGGTAACACTTCCTCCTTCAGCCCATTGTTTCCTCTTTCCCCAGCTGCCATTTCTGGGTGGAGAATCTCCCACCCATGCCACCACAACAATACAGGGGAACAGGCTGTGTAGCAGGCTAGAGGCGGTGTGCCAAAGACCAGAGCTGTGTTCGAAATGTTCACTTGTTCCCCATATAGTGTACTATATAGTGAATCAGTCATTTTGTAGTGCTGTTCGCAATCTTAACTGAAAATTTCATTCACTACATAATACACTCAAAATATCCCACAATGCATTTTGAAAAGTAGTGTACAACGGATGGTCAATACATTAGCCAATATATCCCATAATGCAATGCGCAGCCAAAGGAGCAGTGAGAGGAGAGCTTCATAACACAACATAAACTACCGTAAGGTATTTATATTTATTAATTCAGCAAAAACTATTTGATTTAATACATATTTACTACAAATTACATGCAGGTATTCATTTTTTTACCACTGTTAGTCTGTTATGTTTTACTGTCCCACCATGATGATGTCATTAACCGCGCTGTGAAACAAGCCCAGCAGTGTCCGATAGCTGTTAATTTTATTGTTATATTGAGTTTATAACCCACAATATCTAAATTCACTATATAGCGAGTAGGGAGTGAACATTCCGAACAAAGCCCAGGACTTCCCACATTAGTCCCTTAATATAGTCACAGCGTGGTGACATTATCTGTGCCTGCGTCACCACATTCGTGACGTGCATGGTGGTGCATCAATATGCTGCATTCACCTCCCCCCTGGGAAAAGCCAGAACTTAGCTGGTGGTGGTTAACACAACAAATTGCCAATAATTCATTACGCACATTTGCATGATGTTGATAGCATAATATGGTAGTATTAACTTCAAACCAGACCATAAACCATTTCAGGTTCCATACACCATAACCATTACCTCTTTGAACCATTATAAGAACCTAGGCAACCGGGTAGACTTCTGGTAAAATCCTGCATGGTTGAGTGGGTTATTCTGCCACTATTGTCAACCATGCTGTCTAAACATTTCAAACAGAGTCACTTCACAGTTCAACTTCAGGGGACTTCTGACAAGCCCACAGTTGGCGCAGCCCTGGTGCTGGATGTGGCGAACCTTGGTGCCCTCTTGCTGGAAACGCTCTTTCGTCAGCAAAGTCCCAGTCTGGGTCCCAGCTGGGTCGGTTCCAGCGTTGCATCTTGATTTGGGGCAGCTGCTGCTCTTACCTTCTACAGATGGCTGGCGTGCCATCTTGAACCACCACCCATCTGGAAGGTGGCTGGCCCCAGCTGCACGGTGATCGGCATCAGTGGCGACATGAGCATCTGCAGGTCATCTGGGTGTTCAGATTGCCGGACCCGAACCCAATCGAGCACCGTGAGTGCTGACCTGGTGGGCTTCATGCGGCGCTGCTGCAGCTCTCTCATCCTTGATGCTGGTTGCTGTTGTGCCGGTGTGACATTCTCGCCGACGGAAAACTTACCACAAAAAAGTCATAATTTTATTTTAAAAAAATCAATCTGTAAATTTACAAGGCAAATGTCCCAAATTTATAAGAAGTTCGTTCAGTTCACTGCATGGCATAACAGACTCCAGTCCCTTATTTGCCGACATAACATTTTGGCAACGAGAGAAAACTATGGGGGCATATGGGCTACCTCCACCCTTATCACCGTTTCTGGAGTGCCCGGGAAAGCTAGCAATCCTGTGGCCAAAATCGGTGGCCATCTCGGCGTAGAAGGTTGGAAAATTCTCTGCATGCTGGGAAAGATGGAGTCTTATGTGGATGCTGTCGGGCAGCTGGCCAAATATTTTGCTGAACATACGAGGACCACGCAGCTGTGGGTAGTGAGACTGTTAGTGCCAAGAGGACCTAAGCTAGTTAGCTTGGAGGAGCTAAAAGCTCAGTCTGTGGCAATGGGATGGTTAGCCACAATGCTAGGTGTGCGCCAAAACCGAGCTACAAGCTATCAGCTGGGTATCCAGGGGGGACCAGAGCCCCTGGTTACTGACGATGGCGAGCCAGCCGAGGAGCTCAGCACGGTACGTGACTGTAGCGCTGGTGATGTTGATGGCGTGGTGAGTAGTGACAGCAGAGAGGGAGAGCAGCGACCGGAGTCTTCCCCGCAACTGGAGTCCGGGCAGTGGGAGAGCAGGAGCAAGCAGGCTGAAGACCCCGGGAAGCAGCAGTGACAGCCGGGCGCAGAGGCAGCGTAGCGGAGTGCCTTGGACGAGGGTGCTGGGCGCAACCACAAAGCGCCTGAGTCGGTGAGTGACGCCAACAAGAGTGATGCTGTGAGGCCCGGGAGAGCGCAGCAATGGCCAGGCGCCACAGAGGTTGGGCAGGGCCTCAGTGCCGGAGCTTGGGGCACCTTGGATGAGGATGCTGGGTGCAGTGGCAAAGCGCCGGGGTCAACAGGTGACGCTGATGAGAATGACGCTCGGAGCCCCGGGAAAGAGCAGCGACAGTCGGGCGCAGAGGCAGCACAGCGGAGCGCCTTGGACGAGGGTGCTGGGAGCAGCAGCGAAGCGCCTGGGTCGAGGAGCGGCACCGACGAGCGAACTTCGGTTTTCCCCGAAGTTCGACCACAGGGGGCCAGAGCGTTTGGGGCTACAATGGCGACAGCTGCAGCGGTGCTGAAGGCGGTCGGGAGCAGACTGACAGGCATGGAGGGACGGCGTGCCGGGCAGCAGCACTGCGGGTCCAGACCGGAGAAGCAGTCGGTGGTGAGAGGGGACATTCTTGCCGGGGAAGTCAGCTTCGACTCCGGGGGCAGACGGCTGCCAGGGCCGGCCATGCTGTGGGTCTGCCCTGGACCTCCGAGCCGGTTTTATCCGTGGCTGCCCATGGACTGTGGCATAACTTAAATAATTTTAATGTAAATATGTTTATATGGTGTAAATAATAGTTAATGTTTGTGCATGTATATATATGTTAAAATAGTGCTGGTGTTGTAGGATTATTTTAAGTATTTGAGAGACACGGTCCAATTTTAGTTGTTTTTTTGGGTGCATGTGGTAGGACATTATAGTTCACTGTTCCCTGTTGTTATTTCCCTTAGTGCATGATTCAGGTCCTAAATTGGGGTGGGTCTGAGTTGTGTGTATGTGTTTTAAACTTTTGTAAGGGGGAGGGGGATGTTGTGTAGTGTGTGTGGCTTGCCTTACCCACCCTGGGTGTGACGTCAGGCGGGCTACAGTGCCTGTTTATAGTTCTGTGTTCCTCAATAAAGTTCAGTTCGCTGCATGGCATAACAGACTCCAGTCCCTTGCTGACAAAACATCACCATTTTTGTAATGAGAAAGAGTTCAAAATGGGAAAAAATATCCCTCCTCCCCCAAACCCACCACAAGAATAGACTTCACAAAGTCACACATTTGCAAGAAAAAAGTTGCCTAGTTACAAGAATAGTCACAAATTTATGAGAAAAAAGTTGTAAATTTATGAAAAAAGGGAAATTTTTGAGATAAAGCTGCAAATTTACAAGAAAAAAGTCACAAATTTAGAAGGAAAAAGTCTCAAAGTTATGAGAAAAAAGTTGCAAATTTATGGGAAAAACTTTCAAACTTAAAATATTGTGACGTATGCAAGGTTCACACAAAGAAAGAGGAGCAAGATGGTTGTGATGAACAGGCTTTATTTACACACCACCAACCCCCAACTTACTTCTGAGCACACAGAGGAGGGGAGGTCATTCTCCCAGACCTCCGTTTCAATCATGGTTACACACACATGATACATCTTGCCCTAATCCTGCTAAACACTACTGGGTCATTATAACGCAGTTATAATGATACAGCTGTATAACTCAGTAATAACACATTTAATACACACACACACAGTAACGTTTTCAACTGGCAAAGCATGCTGGGAAATCCCTGCCCCCCTTAACATGGCCCCGACGTTACACTGCCCTCCCCTGGACTGGTTTCTGTCCCCAGAAAATTCAAAGTCCACTTTCAGAAATTCAACGCGAGTCAGCCCGGTGCCGGGGCGGCATGCACGGGCCATCCAGTGTCCATCTGAGTCTCGGTCGGAGTATCTGGTTGGGGTGGGGTTCCGGTTTGGCCACCAGCGGGCGGATGGACACATCTGACAGCCTCTGTAGGACCACGCACAGTCCCTTCCCTGGCAGCGGGAGTCCCATGCCCGCTCCGGCCGACTCCCACCGCTGCCAGGTCTCCCAGGCGGCTGCTGGCCCGCGTCCGTGCGTCCAGCCCTTGCCGCGCCTGGAAAATGGCCGGATCTTCGTCCTGCTCGCTCCGCTGCTGCGCGTCTGCTGCACCGAGGGCCTCCGTGACGTCACCGAAAGGGGAAACATCTGCGGTGGTGGTAGGACACGCACAGTTCCTCCTCTGGCAGCAGGAGTCACGACTCCCACCGCTGCCAGGACCTCCCAGGAGGCCGCTGGCCCGCGTCCAGCCCCTGCAGAGCCTGGGAAAAGACCGGATCTGTCCTGCTCGCTCCACTGCTGCTGCGCTCCAAAGGCCTCTGTGACGTCACCGCCGGGGGGAGCATCTGCAGGAGGCGGCTTTTTCTCCGTCCATGCCACCTCGCTCTAATTTAACGTCGGCGAGGGGCCAGTTTGTCGTGCACTGTGTGCGGGGCAGTACCATGCGATGTACTCTGGCTCTGTGCAGCGGAAGCCCCCCTTCCTCGCGTCGCCGCCGCTGTCTCCTTCGTGCACGCGCTGCTGTGATCTGCCGTAGCTCCTCCTCCCACTCGCTCTCAGCACGGTGGTTTCCTCCGATGACCAGTTATTCAGCGCGGCAGCCAACTCAACCTGGGCCAGGTGGTCATCCAACAGGTTCTCGCCGTTGTAGCGGGGAATCTTGGCCCGCTGCTGGACAGATGGGACGGTCATCTGCCGGTCAATCGCTGCTCCTAATTGCTCTGGAATCGCCAGCCCGTCCTGCCATGAAAAGGGCGGGAAACGGGGCTGGTTTGCTCTGCTCAGTCCCGTCGGGTCCGCTGCTCTGTCCATCACGGCGAGCCTCTCCGGGGGTGCCGGCGTCTCAGCTCTACGCTCCGTTTCCAGCCGAGCGATGAACCGCTCCGGCCGTTGGACCTCCGCCTAGATCCTCATCTTGCTCCATCCCCACTCCTGACACCAGTGTGACGTTTGCGGGATTCACACAAAGAAAGAGGAGCAAGATGGTTGTGATGAACAGGCTTTATTTACACACCACCAACCCCCAACTTACTTCTGAGTGTGACAGAGATCATCCTGCGCAGTTCGCCCCACACGGGACACGAACCCGCGACCTCTCAGTCAACTACACAGTTCGAGCATGGGAGACACAGCACGATCGCGCTGAGCTAAAGGTCCGACCGGTAGCTCAGCGCTACCATCTGGGGCTCACAGCACCACTTTTGTAACTGAGGTCATCAGCGCAGTTCGCCCTACACAGGACACGAACCCGCGACCTCACAGTTAACTGGTCAGAGACACGCACAGCACGATCGTGCTGAGCTAAAGGTCCGACCGATAGCTCAGCGCTACCGATACTGTATGAGGCTTTGGGAGGGAGGTTTTACTAACGTTCTACGCCGAACAGTACTAGTTGGCATCCGTTACACTCTCCCCCCTAAACCTCACTCCCATGCCGGGTTCACGGCACCAGTGTGACAGAGATCATCCTGCGCAGTTCGCCCCACACGGGACACGAACCCGCGACCTCTCAGTCAACTACACAGTTCGAGCATGGGAGACACAGCACGATCGCGCTGAGCTAAAGGTCCGACCGGTAGCTCAGCGCTACCATCTGGGGCTCACAGCACCACTTTTGTAACTGAGGTCATCAGCGCAGTTCGCCCTACACAGGACACGAACCCGCGACCTCACAGTTAACTGGTCAGAGACACGCACAGCACGATCGTGCTGAGCTAAAGGTCCGACCGATAGCTCAGCGCTACCGATACTGTATGAGGCTTTGGGAGGGAGGTTTTACTAACGTTCTACGCCGAACAGTACTAGTTGGCATCCGTTACATGAGCACACAGAGGAGGGGAGGTCATTCTCCCAGACCTCCGTTTCAATCATGGTTACACACACACATGATACATCTTGCCCTAATCCTGCTAAACACTGCTGGGTCATTATAACGCAGTTATAATGACCCAGCAGTATAACTCAGTATAACACATTTAATACACACACAGTAACGTTTTCAACTGGCAAAGCATTCTGGGAAATCCCTGCCCCCCTTAACATGGCCCTGACGTTACAATATATAAGAAAAAGTTGCAATTTTTTTAATAAGAAGTAGCAAATTTAAGAGAAGAAATTTCTAGTTTAAGAGAAATTTTTTTTTTCAAATTTACAAAAAAAAGAGTTGAAAGGAATTTTTAACCCCCCCTCCCCCCCCAAAAAAAATATGTTGAAGGTGAACTTGTAGCTTAAGGCCCCCTCAGTGGCCGAGAGGGCCCATTGCATTTGTGTTCTTTGCCGTCCAGAGATGGCCGTTTCTTACTCATTAATTGGGTATTTTTAGTGACTACTCTTACATTTACAGTTACATTTGAGTAATTAACGTCATAAGGTAACACTATTTTTTTTTTTTTTACATGAGTACAATTTCTAGATAGTCTACCCACCTCTGATCATCATGACCCTTTTCTCATTCTGAGGACCTCCATTGATCAGTCCATGGGGCGTGTGGGCTCCACGGGTCTCTCGCCACACCGCCCATGGTGACCAACAGGGGGCACAATCGACCAATTATATAAAAAAACCCCGAGGTTTTAATGAAGTAATTTAACATGTTAAACTGGATTTTGTTTCCAGTTTCTTATGTGTAGCTTGCCATTATTCATGTTGCAAAAGATATCTCTTGTATAATAATACTATTTGTACTATTTGGATAATAATTACAAGTTTCTTCGGTGCATGTTTGTTATACAACGACTCGCCTTGGTAGGCAGCGCGTTGAATGACCACATCAGCTCCGCCCGGAGGACTCCAGTGGCACGCACAGCACCCCGCCCTCCCTCTCCAGCCATAGGCCGCCGTGAGGGGACGATCCCGGCGCAGCCGCTGCTCGGTGGGCAGGGCCACCGTCTGCGCTGATCACCAGATTCAGAGGAAGCAGCTCCACCGACTGTACCGAGCCGGGCCGTTCGCCATTTTTCATCAGCCGGTTGAGGAATAACGCAAACGTCTGTCAGCGATAAGGATATATATATATTTTTTTTTTTTTTAATTTATTTTTCAGAGACAGGTATCCGTCATGATGGAAATGGAGGTGATGCATCCCAGTCAACAGGTAAATACAATAAGTCTTCCTTGAAGTGAGAGAGGCTGACAATGACTGTCAACTTCCCTTTCAGGTCATGTCAACCTTTTCTTTTTCACTGTTAGTCATTTCAGGTTAAAAGTCGCCGATTGTGTTTTCATGTTAATATAATCGTGTTATCTGTGTGACACTTTGAAACGTTTCCCACTTATGCAAGTCATCCACTTATGACGCTTTTCCCCGTTTGGGATTTATTTATTTCTATGAAATGTATAAAACTGGGGTCTGTCTCGACCTTTTTTCGAAAATTCCGTGTTTAAGAATATAACTCGTTTGTACCTTCGTGACAACTTGGACAAACAGAGTGGACTCTTGAGTTTTTTTTTTTCTCGTAAGTTTCCGCCCCCTCCCTGTGAAGCATGTGATCCCATATCTGATGGTCTGGCATTCAGAGCCACATCGGATGTTTGTTTTTTTTTTTTTTAAAGGAATGCAGGCCTGCTGTTCTGCGTTTGTTGCTCGTGCTTCCTCTTATGTCACGCACACAAAACCAAAGCCATCAGAAGTAGATGTTTTGTTTGGGGGGGGGGGGGCTTGTCAGGACATGTTCCGTGGGTCAGTCTGGGGTTAAACTGCCGTTCCTGCGCGACCGTTCACGTGCGTTTTCGTCGTCCACGGTCAAGGGTCGAGCAGGTCAGTGATGAAAGAAGCCGCTTCGGCCGTTATTGTTCCGGTGCTTTAGCCGTAGTGGCAACCCACGCCGAGTCCCGGGTGCGCGGACGTCCAACAGGAAGCGTCTCCTCCTAATTTGCCGTCGTGTCCTGCGTGCGTTAATGCGAGGGATGTTGCACAGAACACGGCAGCACGTTAAGAGGAGACGGAACCTCTGTGGGCACCGTAACCAGGAACAAAGCTCGGCAACGACAATTTGTTCCTCATTATGGTGCCAACAAAAGGTTTGTGGTTGCTGTGTTGCCAGTAATATATGATTGTTTGTTTTTCATTATTACTGAATATAATCACTCCATGAAAAGACAGATTGTGCCTGTTTTTTTTTGTTTTTTTTTAATGGACTCCTTTGATGAGCTTAGAAGGTGTGACCAACAGACAAAAGTGCGTTAAGAAAACATGAATGACCTCAAAAGGTGAGTTCAGACTTTCCGCACATACACTTCAGGGGACTTCCTTATCCCTGTGCTCACCATAATTCGTAGCTGTGCGCCTCACCTTCCAGTGTGTGGCCACGATTTAGAACAGGCAGCCATTCAGATGTCTAATCCCTCAGTGGTCACGCTGCTGATGCAACGCTGAGGCAAAGAGTGTTAGTGGCTTCTTTCTTTTTTATTTTTTGCACAGCACAGTCGTGCTCAAAATGGTGTCAACAACAGTCTTAAAATATATATATAGGTGTACGCATAGCATTATTATTAGCTGATGGAGGCCTGAGTCACTTTGTTTTTAGGAAAAAGTATCATGGTCTCAAATACTTGCACGTCCTCTTCAGTCTGCTTTGTTCTAGTTTGTCTTGTTAGTTCCCTCTTTGCGTAACCCAGACCTTCATTTTTTGTGTGCTCTAAAGCTTAGCTCATAAGTTTTGTTTAGAAAAAGGTCCCGAGCAAGACACGGGTCACATGCTCCGTGCTTTCTGAGCCCGAATCTTGGGTTTATGCAACATGCTCACGCGGTGTGAAATGGCTTCCTTCTGTAAATAAGTTCTGCTAAAAGCCAAGAGAAGGGGGCGACATAATTTATCTTTCGGACGTTCTTGTTTATAAAGACAAATAACATTCAGCCTATGAGGGCAAATCTTCAGGAAACGGCATTAGGATAGCATCGTTGTTAATAATGAGCCTAATGTTCTGTGTTGTAAACTTGTCAGCATAACTTGGCCTTATGTGGAAATACCATGTGTACGGCGAGATTATTTTGGTACACTGTGCTAAATATTTGAATAGCGCAATAACTGGAAATGAACCTATGTTTTTTGTTTTCTTTTTTTTTGTCATATACTGCTACAATTATGGACACTCAAACAAGGTTTATATTAAACATACTTAATAAAAGTTGTGGAAAAGCTGGTTTTGGTGGCAACTTTTTGCCCCAAGGTAAAATGCAGCCCCATTCACTGCAGTCATTTCTGAGGTGGACTGCGTTTCACTTTTTGATCCAAAGGTGCCTCTAAAACCAGAGTTTCCAGAAGTCACTTACAGCATCTTTAATCAGTGTCACCCCCCGCCCCCCCAACCAAGTATTCCTTATAACCTCAAATACTCCTTATACCTCACTTGCAATAGGTTTTAGCTCAGAGTGACAAAGGTGAAATGAGCTAATGCCATAGCGCTGCGTGCATCCATCCATCTTTGAACCTCAGGTGGGTTCCCATCAAGACTGTGCTCAAGGTCAAAGGTCACAGACTGAGTAAAGCCTGATTTATATTTCCGTATCAAAATGAAGCCGCAGCGTTGGCATAACCTTAAACCCTACGCCTTAACGTACGCAGTAACCTCTCCAGATATGCAACTGTCGCGGTGACGCAGACCGCAACAGCTGTGATTGGTCCGCTTCGTCCCTGCCTGCATTTTCTGCTTCTTCTCTGCTCATTCTCCGTGGCGTCACTTCAAAAGCAAGTTAGATAAACAATGGACTGAATCCAGTAGATGGTAACTAAAGAAGTTTACAGATTGAAACATTTGTGTCGTCTTCGCCCCATTACAAAGTTGTCAAGTGATGATTGCAGCAGTTCTGTGGTTGTACATACCTTTTCGTCTGATTTATATTTTTTTTCTCCATTGTACTTGCAGTAAAAGTTTCTGCTGTTCAACATTTAGTACTGCCAAGTCCATCTCAATCCAATCATTTTCAGTCACTATTGTTTGAATAAACTAAACCACATGCCGTCAGAGAAACCATTTTGGCAGCACAACACCACATTCAAACCAGCGCACAAGTAGAAATGCTTACAACGGCGTAGGCCACTTGCATAGGTTAAGCTGTGGGCTCCATGTAGGATTAATGTAGAAGAATAAATCAGGTTTACGTTTCAACTTTGAGCAAGCGCTGGATATAGATGTGAGGCTGCACGAAACTTTGTCATTTTGACAAACTTCTTCTGCTGTTAATTTAATTGATTTTATTTAGATCATCTTCAGTGTGGGGTGGAATGGTGGTCTAGTGGTTAGCTGTGTTGCCTCACAGTAAGGTCGTGGGTTCAAATCCACCAGCTTGTCTGTGTGGAGTCTGCATGTTCTCCCCATGCTTGTGTGGGTTTACGCCGGGTACTCCAGTTTCCTCCCACAGTCCAAAAACACGCAAGTTAGGTTAACTGGAGACTCTAAAGTGGTCCTAGGTGCGAATGGTGAAGGGATTAGTGCTGGACTATGGCTGCCTCATCCAGGTGGATGCCCTTGAATTTCCCTCTGGGATTATTAAAGTATGACAAATAAATAAATAGTGTAATATATCAAAATGACGGACAGCTTTCAGATTTTTGTCAATGCCAAAAAAAAAAAATTGTCGATGGACAATTTTCAGTTACTGCAACCTCGTTATGGCTGAGAATTGACAAAAAAATGTAACCAATTGCATATTTTCTGTAATTGTGATTAATTGCTAAAATTACAATGAAGAAACAAAGAAAAAAGTATTTTAAAGCAACTTTTAATTGCATTTTTTCATAAAATATACCTGTGACCCTCAATCTACTCTCCCATTGGTGGTCTGGCGTTTTTACAAACCGTCAGTGAGAGGGTCCATCCTTTGTTCTTTTCAGGCACATTAGGTGACTTAATCAGAGGATTTTTATAGATGATGAGCTGGGCTGTACCAAAGCCTGCTACAAGATAAATGTTTACTGTGAGTCATACAGCACTCTCAAGTTCTTATTTTGTCCCCGTTTTGTAAAATATAAGTTTGGGGTTTGTTTTAACTTCTGCCTTTTTGCAGATATTTTAAATGTAAAATTGAACACGGGGTATTTTGTGAAAAGTACCTGTCGCGTTTGAACCTGACAAATTCACACCTTGGTGGAACTGGATATGCAATGATTACTTCCCCTGGAAAGATTATCTAGTGGCGTGTGTGTGTGTGGTGGCTACAGGAGAAAGAGCATTTATTATTGATACAGCCCCCCTCCCCCCCCGGACATTAGAGCCAGTGTTGTCAGTGATCAGATACCATGGCACAGGGTGTGGCAGTCACAGCACAGACGTTCTTACTTGCTCCAATGCCGATTCTGTTTTCACTACAGCGCAGCATGACCGGCCACTTTAAACTCTCTAAACTAATCCATGGCTGTCTTTCCAGGAGGACATGGACCTGATAGACATACTATGGAAGCAGGATATCGATCTTGGTGCCAGGCGTGAGGTGTTTGACCACAACTACCGTCAGAAAGAGTATGAGCTGCAGAGGCAGCAGGAGCTGGAGGAGGAGAAGAGGCTGCATTTGCTCCAGGAGCAAGAGAAGGCCCTGCTGGCTCAGCTTGAGCTCGATGAGGAGACGGGAGAGTACATACCCCGCCTTTCACCCACTGCTCCACTGCAGCCGGCCACCGCACCTCAAGAGGTTACACAGGTACATGCGTGTGTCGTCATTACTCATGTCAAAGGTGGACCACTCCCACCTCCTCTGATAGGCTCCTGCTGTGTTGTAGCTAGGTTACCACTTCACTTTGTGTGATTATAGAAACACAGGTGGGTCTGTAGTTTTGCATCAGTGTAGCTTGCTCCAGCAACCCTGTAGCGACTTGAGCTGTAGGAGTATAAACTGATGTCTTTTTTTTCATTAAAAGATGGCAAGCCAGAAAAGAGAATGTTTTAATTCTTGTTGCAGAATGTCACCTTCATGGAGAACGGAGACGCCATGTCATTTGATGAATGCATGCAGCTACTGGCAGACGCATTTTCTGTAGAGGAGCCACAGGTAAGAGCACCAACCCAGTTATAACCCCAAATAACAGCTTTTTACACATTATAGTAAAACTCTTGTGTTCCTTCTTACAGAACACTTCCGTCTACATGGACACCCCTGCTCTTTCAGCAACCTACAGCAACAGCATCATGTCCTCGGAGCAGGCAGCTCTGTCTCCAGCACACCTCTCCCCTGGTCCGCTGCAGCCCCCACAGAGGATGACTCCAGATTTGGAGCAGGCCTGGATGGAGCTTCTGTCTCTCCCTGAGCTGCAGGTATAATGCATGGGTTCTGTTGCTTCAGCGAGATTGACAGTCTGTATTGTGGAACAAATACCCAAAGAAAGCGTGAAAGGCAGGAGCTAGCCATGAGTAGACAAACACCATTTTGTTCGCCCGGCCAGTGTGGGGTCTCGTACGTTGAGACGTGTACACACAGGTAATTCCACTATGATTAGGCTCCAGTGTTGAAATCCTTTAAATCAAAAGAAAAAGAGGTGTGATGCAATGAACTGCCACCCACTGCACCTAGCAGAACCAGATGAGGGTAGTGTTCAAAAGGTGTGTCTTAAACCCTTTGCTTACTGGCAGAAAGGTGACGCTTTTTCAGTCGTAGTTTTATCAGTTTGGTTTTAAGGCACCTCATATTTGCATTGGTGTGTGGGTGGAGCAGTTGGCCATAGTTGCCTCAGCATCTGGCCCAGTAGAGTAGTTTACAGCTCTGTGTATATAATGGCAAGGTATTAATTGAGCTGGCTTGCAGCTGATAACACACAGTGCAGGAATATGAGTTGTGGGTATCATGTTGCAGGGCTCCCCCCCCAAACAGGAAGCTGGTTAGTCTTGGTTGTAGGCTGTGCCACAGCAGGTTTCTGTAAATCGTCAGTCATGTGGAACAACTGCATGGCTGTGGTCCTGGTCTTATCAGCCAAAACTCTTGTTTATTAAAGATAACAAATTAGGTGGGGATGTTTGACGACAAACTTTTTATTTGTTCATCCAAGATTCCAATGTTGCATGAGGGTAATGCCAGCTGAAGGTAGTGAATCTTGTTCATTTATGTAAAAACTCATACTATGTTGTAAACAGCAAGAATGAAGGTCTCAGAAAAGGTTATTTTATATATTTGTGGATTTACCAATACAGTAAAACCAGTCTAATAATTTATTTGCTACAAGAAAAAATACTGTACAAGTCTACTTTAAGGATAACACAAATTTGTATTTTGTAGGAATCCTAATAAACTTAATATCTTGTTTTCTCCTTTGCAGCAATGCCTGAATATGCAAATTGAGGACACACTGGAGACCAAACCTTATCCCCTTCCGGACAGTCCTGAAGAACAGAATCCAAACTACTCGTTCTACCCCATGACCAGTCTTGCAGAGGGAAAAACAAACAGTGTAAATGGTGGCCCTGTAGAATTTATGAATACATTTGATGGCTCCGTTCCCAGCATGGCTCCAGCTGATGATCTCAGCCAGATGAAGGTTAAAACAACCCCATTAAATTCCAGCTTCAGTGCAGAGACTTTCAGTGACATGTTTTATCCCAACACTGTGTTAGAGGAGAGCAATGGTCAGAACAGCCTTGAAAAAAACGAAACCACCACCCTGTCTGATATCTCAAACAAGGCACCCTTTACTCACATGGATCTTTACAGCCTCTCGCCTGGAGATGCATTTGATCGAGGCAAACCAAATCAAACAGAACAACCAGACTCAGATTCAGGGATTTCTTCAAATGCAAGTCCAAATGGCAGTTCACCTGGGAAGTCTGTGTATGGGAGCGAGTCCTTTCATAGTAGTGATTCAGAGATGGAAGAGATGGATCACAGCCCCGGGGGTACAGAATCTGACTACTCAGAGATGTTTTCATTAAATTTCCAACCTGATGATCAGGCAGCAGGCTCCTTAATTGCACTAACCAAGCAGCCACAGGAGCAGGAAAAGAAACCCCAACACCACAGGATGGACCCAGCAGAAGAGGGTGGCCACACCACCACTCCCTTCACTAAAGACAAGCAGAAGAAGCGCTCTGATGTGCGTCTCTCAAGAGACGAACAGAGAGCCAAGTCCCTAAAGATCCCCTTCACTGTTGACGTGATCATCAATCTGCCCGTTGATGACTTTAATGAGATTATGTCGAAACACCAACTGAACGAAGCCCAGCTGGCGCTGGTCCGCGACATACGCCGCCGTGGCAAGAACAAAGTAGCTGCCCAGAACTGCCGTAAACGCAAGATGGAGAACATAGTGGGCCTGGAAAACGACCTGGACTTGCTGAAGGAAGAAAAAGAGTGTCTGCTGACGGAGAAAAGCAAGAACATCACAAGCTTAAAGGAAATGAAGCAGCAGCTCAACAGCTTGTACCTGGAGGTCTTCAGCATGCTGAGAGATGAGCAGGGGAACTCCTACTCACCCTCAGAATACTCCCTGCAGCAGTCAACTGAGGGCACCATTTTCCTTGTTCCCCGTGTTAATAAAAAGACCCTTAAAAGTAATGACAACCACGCATCTGCTTCGTAATAATACTGCATTATTATACTATACTATGCAATAACTTTGTAGTCAATCAGTTTTAAGCATTAGCAGCTCAACAGAACTATTATATAGTTTTGGCTTCTATTAAATGTAATATTTTTGATATTTTTTTTTTTTTTTACTCGTCAGACTCTTTAAAATAGTTTGTAAATATAAGCACTTGGTTTTAAGATGGGAAAAAAAAACATTGTATATATTGTATATATCATATTTCTCTATGCTAATGATTGTTTCAATCATTACTTATTTTATAATTTTGTCTTTATGATTTGCTGCTCATTTTATAAATCCCTGTGCTTTTAAATAAACCATTCATACAGCAATATGGTTTCTACCATTTTCTAAGCATAGCATTGTATTAGTCGCAGCCCCAAACAAGATTGTTACCAGATGGATATACAGTAAAGTCTCAAGAAAGATTACATAACTTACCACATACGCAAATCAGATCCACACGAAACCTTCACCAAAGGTTTACAAAACGACAATTAATGGGATCTTGCACTGAAACAAGAACGTCATTGGATTAAACCACTTTCACAATCTGCGTGCCTTTTATTGGAGGTGGTTTGTTTGTATAGTAACCCAAAACTTTTCTGTGAAACTCTTACCAAAAGACGCCACACCCACTGACTTTTTAAGACACAACAAAGGACAGTTGTTGAGCTAGTCAGGTCAGCATGGGCTGTGCAGGCACGCTCAAAGGTAAAGCCGCGTCCAACGGCCATGCCCTCTACGTGCACTTCTACACTTACTACCTTTGACCACCAAGCCCATTTTGTGGAGATGTAACTTTAACTGCTGAGCAGGTCAGAAAGCACAGACTTCTGTGTATCAAGTTAATAATAAACCCCTCTGACAAGAGTGAAATAAATACAAACACAACTTTTCAAAAAATACAGACTCATCTTGTGACAAAAATGCATTTATTTGAAGTGTTACATTTGCTTTCCTGGTGAATGACAACAGTTCATCGACACTGGTTTACCTTTGGCAGGCTGAGAAGTTTATTCTCCATGAAGGCTTTTTACATCCCTGCATGACAGCATCATTCGACTGATACTAATCTGGATACGGATACGTTCTACTGCCAGACAAGCGGAAGGAACTATGTTTGGTGTAAATTAATTTTTAAAATTAAGACTTGATTATAGTTAAAAGATCTGAATAATAAAGCTCATACACATATAGAACTAAACTTTGCACAGATGTCGACAGAAATGATTCCTCAAAATACAGGTGCATCTCAATAAATTAGAATGTCATCAAAAAGTTGATTTCAATACTTCACTTAAAATTAAAAGATTCATTACACAATATATTTAAAGTGTTTTAATTTTGATGGTCTTACAGCTCATGAAAACCCCAAATTCAGTTTCTCAAAAAATTAGAATACTGTGAAAAAGTTCAATATTGTAGACTCATGGTATCACGTTCTAATCAGCTAACTAACTCCAAACACCTAAAACCTTTAAACTGTCTGGTGTCTGGTTCAGTAGTCTACACAATCATGGGGAAGACTGCTGACTTGACAGTTGTCCAGAACACTCACTGACACCCTTCCACAAGGAGGGTAAAGACACAAGGTCATTTGTAAAGAAGCTGGCTGTTCACAGGGTGCTGCATCCAAGCATATTAATGGAAAGTTGAGTGGAAGGAAAACAAGTGTGGCAGAAAAAGGTGCACAAGCAACAGGGACAACTGCAGAGAAGATTGTGAAGCAAAGCCCATTCACGAATTTGGGGGAGATTCACAAGGAGTGGACTGTGCTTCAAGAGCCACCACACACAGACGTACCCGGGACCTGGGCTACAACTGTCACATTCCTTGTGTCAAGCCACTCCTGAACCAGAGACGGCATCAGAAGCGTCTTACCTGGGCTAAGGAGAAAACAGACTGGACTATTGCTCAGTGGTCCAAAATCCTCTTTTCAGAGGAGAATAAATTTTGTATTTCATGTGTAAATCAAGGTCCCAAGAGTCTGGAGGAAGAGTGGAGAAGCACAGAATCCAAGTTGCTTGAGGTCCAGTGTGAAGTTTCCAGACAGTGAGGATTTGAGGAGCCATGTCATCTACTGTTGTTGGTCCACTGTGTTTTATCAAGTTCAGAGTCAGTGCAGCCATCTACCAGGAAATTTTAGAGCACTCCATCCTTCCCTCTGCTGACAAGCTTTATGGAGATGCTGGTTTCATTTTCCAGCAGAACTTGGCACCTGCCCACACTGCCAATAAGTACCAAAACCTGGTTTAATGACCATGGTATCACTGTTGACTGGCCAGCAAAGCTCTCCTGACCCCCCATAAAGAACCTATGGAGTGTTGTCAAGAGGAAGATGAAATACACCAGACCCAACAATGCAGATGAGCTGAAGGCCACTACCAAAGCAACCTGGGCTTCCATAACACCTCCGTAGTGCCACAGGCTGATCACCTTCATGCATTGATGCAGTAATTCATACAAAAGGAGCCCCACCAAGTATTGAGTGTGTACATGGACATGTTTTTCAGTCGGCCAACATTTCTATTAAAAATCTTTTTTTTTTAAATTAATTTTGCGGAATATTCTAATTTTTTGAGAAACTGAATTTTGGATTTTCGTTAGCTATCCACCTTATTCCTGGGGGTGCCGCTGTAAGAACGATTATGAGCGGAGCTTCCAGTTTCGGCTGACCAACTGTTAAATTAGTAAGAGTGGAGTAGCAGGGGCATTTAAAATAGCGTTTTTAAAAGTTTTTCAAATTCATTTTAATGTTTAGTCCACATACGTGTTTTGCACTCAAGTGGCAGCTAATTTCAGCTCTTCTAGTTTTTGTATTTTTTTAAATGTTTTTGCGTAGTTCTGGCACTTGCTGGTGTTCATGGTTGTGCCAGACTGGATAAGCCATAACCATCAAAATTAAAAGAAAAACACTTGAAATATATCACTGTGTAACTGATCTGATGGGTTTCATTTTTTTAATTACTGTAATAAATCAACTTTTTGATGACATTCTACTTTACTGAGATGCACCTGTACCTGTTACAATTTAAGTAGCAAGCAGAGTTGATAAAAACATTGATACTTGGATACTCATAAAAAAAAAAACATTAAATCTGTATTGGGTTATGTGCTTTTTGAAACAGTATCCATACCAATAGAGTTGTTTATACAGCTTTATAGCAAGGATACGTTTTGTTTTTTTACACTGCCAAACGGAATCTTAAAATACAGTCATGTGACTATTTTTTCCCCCTGGGTTTCCCCTATGACAGCTCTAGTTAGGACTTATTTTTAACTCAGCTGTTTAAAAACAACTTTTAAATCTGCTAAATACAAGTGTTTTAGATCACTGAACAGCCTTCACAACAATGATCAGTATATCTTAATTTATCTGAGAATATAAGGAAGTTAAATTCAAGTTATGTTAATACAGACTACACCTGCCACAAGTATTGGGACACCCCTCCAAATGAATGGGCACCAATGGACAAAGAAAGGTCCATGTTTAATTTTAATTGTACTTTTTTCTCTAATGTAAAGCATCTGAGTGCCTTGGAAAGCACTATACAAATAAAATGTATTATCATAATAAAGACATGGATGAGTGAGTTTGGTGTGGAAGAACTTAATTGGCCTGCACAGAGCCCTGAGCGCAACCCAATATAACACCTCTGCGATGAATTAGAGCAGGCTTAAACCTTGTGTTAAGCCACCCATTGCAGCTGTAACAGCTTCAACTCTTCTGGGAAGGCTTTCCACAAGGTTTAGGAGTCTGTTTATGGGAATTTTTGACCATTCTTCTAGAATTTGTGAGGTCATTCCCTGATGTTGGACGAGAAGGCCTGACTCGCAGTCTCCACTCTAAATTCATCCCAAAGGTGTTCTATGGGGTTGAGGTCAGGGCTCTGTGCAGGCCAGTCAAGTTTCTTCACGCCAAACTCGCTCATCCATGTCTTTACAGACCTTAAAAATTGGGAGTGGTGGCCTAGAGAGGTAAAGCATCCGCCCCACAACCGGGAGGTCAGGGTTCAAGTCCCGGCCCGGTCATGCCAAAGACCATATAAAAATGGAACTTCCTGCTGTCTAGCTTGGTGCTCAGCAAAAATGGAATGGAGGAAGGAAATGTGGGCGGCAGTGGCTCAGAAGGTCGAGCGGGTCGTCCAATAACCACAGGGTTGGCGGTTTGAATCCCGCTCTCCCCAGCCATCCTGCCATTGTATCTCTGGGCAAGACACTTTATCCACCTTGCCTCCAGTGTCCAGGCCACTGGGTATGAATGTGTATAAATGTTCGGTAGTGGTCAGACAGGCCATTGGTTCCATCAGTCTGACCTATGGCAGCTGCGGCTACAGAAGTAGCTTGCCACTATCAATGTCTGTCTGGAGTGAATGAATCATGGGACTCCCTGTAAGCGCTAGAGATGTTACTTGACATGTAAAGCGCCATATAAATCTAATCCATTACTATTATAATTTGTCCATTGGTGCCAATTCATTTTGCGGGGGGTCCCAATACTTTTGGCAATACATTACACCTCTTATGGCAATGTGATCAGACCTAAGACCTTGATAAAAAGCAAATAAATACTGACTTTACATGTAGCTATGCCCAGATATTTAATGGAATGGAACAACTGCCAATTCTGGTTTATCAATTCAGAATTAAAAAAATCAGAATTAAAAATCAATTTTAATTCTACTTAAATTTCCTCTCTCATTATCAATAGTGCAGCTACACTATGTAGTATTACTGTCTGATCACTGTGGGTTCCAGTCATTTCAATTTGTTACACTTGTGTGCAGAAACTACAAACACTTCAGTATCTTTAAGAACTTTGAAAGATGGATTTAAGTACTCCCATTTGGATTGCTAATTCAAACTCTGATTTTGGATTTAATTGTCTTTTTAAGGAACTGCAGACACTCAACTGTCTACTTTTTGCCATTTTATCACTCATTTTGATAACTGCTTTTTAGAGACTTGGGACCAAAGACTGTTGAGCATTCACAATTGATCAATGGATCTATTGAAAATGAAATCCATAGTAATGCTTTAGTAGTATTTTATTACAGTCAATTTTATCCAACTGGCTGAGTATTGCCTTCAAGGAATCCTATATAGTACCAAGGACAGACTAAATTTGGCAATAGTGAACAGTTCAACATGCTGTTTTTTTTATAAATCTTTAACCCCCTTTAAGACAATTGTTGTAAATTTGCCTCAAACCGCTTCCAGTCCAAATGAAGCCAAGGTAGTGTTATGTATTCCACTAATGCTGGTTGATGCATATTCGACAAACACCCACAAGTAACACAGTTTCTCCTCATGTGACTTTTTTGTGACGGTGATTATGGGAACAGCAATGATTGTTCGTAAACATATTAAATTTCAAAGCCATTTCAGCAATAGCAGGTTCAACAAAATAATCAACATATCAGACAAATTTTTTTTAATTACTATTATGCTTAATGCTGCTATTTTGCATCATAGCTTAATTTATATTGTATGTGCTACATTCAAATTAATCTCCATTTAATTTTGCATCTGCTTGACAGCAAAAACATAAAATGTAATTTATTTTTTTTTACATAATCGTGAATATATTTACACTTTAAGGGGTTGTTTTGTCTTACACCATATAAAACTACAAAACACCGTTAAAGAGTGCACCATGAGCAGCCTGGGATAATCATCAATTTAAAATAAAGCCAACAGAAAGTCTTACCCATCCAGAACCTTCCATGTTATCAGGTCTTTACAGATTTTCAGCAAGAAGTGAATGCCTCTTTCCACATCTGTAAATCAAGCAAAAGTGTTACTCTTACCTGCTCCATCTTCTCAAGTCTGTTTTTGAGAAATCACACTCTTTTCTTCTTAAATGTCTCAGATCTAGTATTTTCATGTAAAAACTGCAGTATCTGCCTCAAAAACACAGGGCCTCCAGTGTGTCCTAGTCTTTCTTCGCTAGCACCAGTTGCTGGAGAAGATTAGCTAGTCTTCAAAGAGAGACAGATGCTCACTATCGGGCACGAAACTGCAAGCTTCCTCCATGGGCGTTGATGCTGCCTTCTCCCTTCTCTCTCAAAAACTGCTGACTGGTCCACTGTGCTGGAGCTGAAGACGTCCTGTCTGAGTCATCTGCAATCTTCCACTGAGGGCCCAAATGCAGGTGCTTGCGGCTGCGTTATCCTATTCACTCAACACTGGTGTACAGTGGTGCATGGGCTCTGCACTAGGACTACACAAAACTCCCCTTTCCATTGACTCAGGTACAAGCAAAGGGACATCATACACACATACACATATACTGTAAACAGTTAAAACCAGAAGTTTACATATGCTGTATAAAAAAGCACAGACCTTTTTTTCCTCTGTCTAACATTACACCAGACTAAACTTTTCCCGTTTTAGGTATATTAGGATTTCCAAAATTATTTCTATTTGCTAAAGAATTAGGACCCGAGCCACTGACAACATCAGTGGGCGAGAGCCCTATTGTATTTGTTAGTATTTTTCTTCTCCTAAGATCTCATTTTTGGGGTAGTCAACATGCACGAAAACTCACTATTTTTTGCTGGGACCTCATGACTGGCAAAAAATTGAATATTTTGGAGGAAATATGAATGACCCCAAAAAAATGGCTCTACAGCACCACCTAACATGTGAAGTCAATGGGGAGTGGCACACGCTTACTTTCGTGTAGAAAGATGAAAATCGGGTGAGATGTTTATCATGTCAACACATGCAAAAAAACTCCATAGAAATGATGGCGTACACCCAGCAGGAAGTCAGCCATTTTGACAGGAAGCGGCAGTGACCTGATTTCCACCTCGCGCATTTGATTGAACTTATCCTAGGGACTGAGCTCATTTGTGGTGACAATCATCTATCCACCTTATTCCTGGGGGTGGCGCTGTAACAACAATAATGGATGGAACTTCGGTTTCAGGTGACCCAGTGTAAAATCAGTCTGAGTGGAGTCACGGGGGCATTTAAAATGGCGTTTTTGAAAGTTTTTCAAATTCATTTTAATGTATAGCCCACAAACGTGTTTTCCACTTAAGTGCCAGCTAATTTCAGCACTTGCTTTTGTATTTTTGAATGTTTAGTTCTGTACTTGCTGCTGTTCGTGGTGTGTAAGGCTCCTCACAGATAAGCACAGCTCAATCTGTGGCTTCAACAGCAATGAGTAGATCATGCACTGAAAACTAAAGGATTGTTTGTGAGATTGGTGGGACAGACACAGGACAGACACCAGGACAAGAGCCAGGTATGTTTTCACTTGTATCAATGTCACAGATCTGACATTTTACCCCGAATTTAAAACGCCCAAGCACGGTGTTGAATGTGCACCGTGCCATTACGAGCTCTACAGGCACAAGAAGTCCTTAATCATGAGTCTTTGCTTGCTAGCGGCAAAGTCCCAGGAAACCCCAGAGTGTCTGGTATCTTTTTAAAGCTTAGAAATTGTACTTTCTAAAAATACCTATGTTTTTGGGGAAAACCTAACTCCTGACTGATCGAATGCGAGTTTTCAACCTAGCTAAAATACTGTTTACATCGTTAGCATCTTAGCAGCGGCGCTAACTAACGGAGCTACTGTGTGCGAGGCCACTTTTTAACATCATCTTTCCATCCCTTGATAATCGTGGTAAGTGGTATGATTATGTTACTGTTTTGAGGTGCAAGAGACCGTGTTCCCGCATTTCTGATGCAGAAGTCATTGCTTTGTAACAAGGAAAAGTGTCAGTGACAACCATATGTTCTAAACTAGTACCGTAAGTTGCTACCATAATTCACGCAAGGCATCATGGGGCCTAGGAATAAGGTGGATACCCATGTGCCATTAAAAGTTATTGAAAACTTTTCACGACCCCGACGGTATGGCCATAGGGGCGTGGCAAAGTTTGATGCCTCGCCATGATCATTCTGATGGCAATAACTCTAGTATGCATTGTAGGATTTCAACCAAATTCAGTATTATGGATATCAGTCCAATTCCAAACAGTTCTATAGAATATTCATAGATGTCTACAGCACCACCTATAGGAGGCAGAAATTTTTGCATCAGAAAGTTTGCATCATGTTGTTTTTTTTAATACCTGGGCAATGGAATGTCAGATTGGCACCGAGATAGGTATGATGTATATTGGTATGCCTCTGAACAATTAGCTATAAATATTCATGAGTAGCAATAGCACCCTCTCTTGGAAACATGAAGGTTACACCAAAGGTTTTCTTCAATATCTCTGAAATAAACAGTCTGATCGGTACCATTTATGGTGACAATCATCTATACCCATATGCCACCAAAAGTTGCTGAAAACTTTTCCAAATGCTGGACGGTTTGGCGGAAGGGGCGTGACCAAGTTTGCAGTATCGTCATCACCCTTCCAAAGCCTATAACTCTGGTGTAGATTTGACTGATTTCAACCAAATTTTGTGTGGTGAATAGGTAGCCAATACTGATAATTTCTATAATAAAGAATAACACATAGCGACAGTGCCCCCTACCACCAATGGATTGTCTGAATGCCACAAAACTTCATATATGATACTAGTCAGACCCCGAACAAATTTATATAACTATAACAACTATAGCGCCCCCTAGGAAAAAACAAAGCTTTATAACTCAGGCATTCATGGTCCAAATTCAACCAAATTTTCTGTGGTGCATCTTTAGCCTACATTAAACCTTTGTATAATGAAAAATGACACATAGCTATAGTGCCCCCTAGCAGAAAAAACAAAGCCTTAAACTCTGAAATACTTAGTCCAAAGTCAACCAAATTTTGTGTGGTGAATAGGTAGCCAATACTGATAATTTCTATAATAAAGAATAACACATAGCGACAGTGCCCCCTACCACCAATGGATTGTCTGAATGCCACAAAACTTCATTTATGATACTAGTCAGACCCCGAACAGATTTATGTAACTATAACTATAGCGCCCCCTAGGAAAAAACAAAGCTTTATAACTCAGGCATACATGGTCCAAATTCAACCAAATTTTCTGTGGTGCATCTTTAGCCTACATTAAACCTTTGTATAATGAAAAATGACACATAGCTATAGCGCTCCCTAGCAGAAAAAACAAAGCCTTAAACTCTGAAATACTTAGTCCAAAGTCAACCAAATTTTGTGTGGTG
This sequence comes from Pholidichthys leucotaenia, assembly GCA_020510985.1. Classification (NCBI taxonomy): domain Eukaryota; kingdom Metazoa; phylum Chordata; class Actinopteri; order Cichliformes; family Pholidichthyidae; genus Pholidichthys; species Pholidichthys leucotaenia. The sequence continues at coordinate 57,652,542 of CM035843.1, read as the reverse complement.
CATGCTTAACCAGCGCTGAACCTTTCTATAATGAACAATTACATAGCTCTACTGCCCCCTAGCAGAAAAATGAAGCTTAAAGGGTACCTGTGGTGGTCGTCTAAACGCATTCAACTTGAAAACATTAGGCAAAGTATTCGTTATTTGGTTAAATAATTATTGCCAGCCATATACCACCAGACAAATATGCAAATACGACCGCAGGCATGGCCAGCCAATGAAAACTATGCGCGCAGCCATGACACATGCGGATGTGACGTCACTACGTTGGTACTGAAAAGTCAATACTCCGCCTGTATGAGCGACTAGGGTGCTTTTGTGAGTGTTTTTATTCTATTATGGCTGAATTGTCGGACTCTGAGGAAGAATTCGTCCAACATGGCTACAGGTTTGAGCCAGAAAGGTCTTCTGAGGGTGAAAGTGACGAAGTGGTCCTCACACACAACGCAATTTCGTTTGAAAGGAAACGTCTGTGCCCTGTTCCAAGATTGCGCAACCACTTTTCCGCTACGATCTTCCGACAAGGTGAGCTGGGTTTGGGTACACAAAAGAAGTGTTTATCTTTTGTTTTTTTCGCTTATTATTGAGACATCAAAAAGCTTTACATTCCGCCATGTTGCGATATCCATATTGCATTGTATGTTTTTGTTGTTACAAGAGCGCCGAGTGTCTGCTGCTCTGTATATAGTTTTAGCGGCGAGAGAAGAGCCCAGCGCCGAATCATCAGCCGTCTGGCGGCCGTTACGACCTCAGATCAGACGAGACGACCCGCTGAATTTAAGCATTTATTTATTTTCTACTCGTTTTAGTTCTGCATTTATATGAACCCTGAGTTTGAAATAAACTTTTGAATTTGAATATCCCAAAAGCCACTGCTCATCCGGGCATTCCAGGCTCAGCCAATATTGATCCAGATCGCGGTATCCACGACACTACGTCACAGGAAGCGTCCTGGCAGGCCATGTAGCCGCTAGTATGGCTGCGCCCATGTTTTGCTGACATAGATGAACCGGCACATCAGCAATGGATTTATATCGCATTGCTTTGAACTTGAACTTAAATTTGAACTAGAACGTGACACAGGGGCTCAATATAATGTCTTTTTTTTCACGACCACCACAGGTACGCTTTAATAACTCTGGCATACTTTATCTTAAGTCAACCAAATTTAGCATGTTGAATAGGCAGCTAATGGACAGGAAGTTGTCATAACTCACACGTACATCACCCAAATGAACCCAAACTTGATATACATGGTACTAGTACCACCCAGAACAGATTTATATGACTATACCACATATAGCCATTGTTCCCCACTAGGTTTTAAAAAAAAAAAAAAACTTTCCTAGAGATGGCATAGCTTATCTAAATTCAAAAAAATTTCTTGGTTAAATTTTAACCAGAAGTGGCATTTAGACTATGGACAAACATTAGATTGAGGTAATCCACGAGCTTATACAGTACCTCTGCCGAGGTGCTCTCTTGCAATGTACAGATGATAAATGGAGGGATGAATGGGCAAATGGATTGATGGACAAATAGATGGTGGATGGCTGGGCGGACGGACAAAGAGCAGGAGGGAGAGAGTTGGGGAGGGAGGAATGGAGCCTGCGTGGAATTACGCACTGAGTGGCAAGGCTGAGGTCTAGCCATGACGCGAGGGCACGTTTATTGCTGTTCATAGCTTTTTCTTATTACTTTCTTCAAAGTCAGAAGTTTACATACATTTCCGTAGTATTTGGTAGCATTGCCTTTAAACTGTATGACTTGAGTCAAACATTTTGGGTATCCTTCCAAACGCTTCTCACAATAGTTTGTTGGAATTTTGGCCCTTTGCCCCTGACAGAACTGGTGTAACCAGTCAGGTTTGTAGGCCGCCTTGCTCGCACACATATTTTCAGCTCTGCCCACTAATTTTCAATGGGACTGAGATCAGGACTTTGTGATGGCCACTCCAAAACACTGACTGTTGTTTTCAAAACATTTTGTAGCTAATTTGGTTGTATGCTTAAGGTCACTGTCCATCTGGAAGACCCATTTGCACCCAAGCTTCAACTTCCTGGCTGATGTCTTGAGATGCTGCTTCAATATTTCCACATAATGTTCTTTCCTCATGATGCCATCTACTTTGTGAAGTGCACCAGTCCCTCCTGCAGCAAAACACCCCCCACAACACGATGTTTCCACCTCTGTACTTCGCAAGTGGGATGGTGTTCTGAGGTTTGCAAGCTTCCTTTTTCCTCCAAATGTTAACAATGGTCATGGTGGCCAAACAGTTCAATTTTTGTTTCATCAGACCACAACATGTCTCCAAAAACTAAGGTTGTTGTCCCTGTGTGCATTTGCAAACTAATCTGCCTTTTTTTTATGCTGCTTTTGGAGTAAAGGGCCATCCACACCAAGCACTATCAAGATAGCCATTATTATAGTATATTGTTACTACTACTACTACTACTACATTATAGTTGTAAAAATTCTTCTAACTCAAGTGGATGAGTGTCCATACTACAGCAGTGTGGACACTGTAATCCACTTGAGTTGGAAGAATATTTAAAACTATAATTTTATAGTTGTCTTTATTGTGCTTGGTGTGGACAGCCCTTAATGGCCTCTTTCTGAGTGGCCTTTCAGTTCATGTCAGTACAGGAATCGTTTCACTGTGGATAATTACACTTTTACCAGCTTCAACCAGCATCTTCACAAGGTCTTTTGCTTTTATTCTGGGGTTGATGCACACATTTCACACCAAAACACATTCCTCTCTGGGTCACAGAACTTGTGTCCTTCCTGAGCAGAATGATGGCAGGACATTCCCATGGTGTTTAAACAGGGGAACGTGGCACCTTCAGGCATCTGGACATTGTATCCAAGGATGAACCAGACTTATAGAGGTCCACAATTGTCTTCCTGATATTAGTGTATGTAAACTTCTAACTAAAGAAAATTAAAGATTCTCAAAAAAAAAAAAAAAAAAAATCAAAATCAGCAAATCAAAATAATTTTGATAATCCAAAATTACCTAAACCAAGAAACGTTTAGTCTGATTTAATGTCACACAGTGAGGAAAAAAGGCTATACTTTTTTTTTTTTTAAATACAGACTATGTAACCTCCTGGTTTCAGCTGTATACTATAATCTTGCTAATCTTCTGTCATAATAAGCAGGCAACATAGCTTAACACAGGGGTGCCCAACCTGGGGCTCCTGGAGCATTCAGGTTTCTGTGGGAAATTTTCTAATTTCACTTCTTAATTGGACCAAAGATTTGCAAATAATTTGTCATTGTTGTGCATGTGTTCTGTAGGCGCCCTTGCACCCATGCACAACAACAGCAAATTATTTGCAAATCTTTGGACCAATTAAGAAGTGAAATGAGAAAATTTCCCACAGAAACCTGAATGTTCCAGGAGCCCCAGGTTGGGCACCCCTGGCTTAACATCTCAGTCTTTTTCCTGAACCAAAGATGCACTGAACCTCATATTTTGCTTCACTACACAATTTTATTCGGTCATTTGCAACTAATTAAAATATGTGAACAATCTAGAATTTGGGAGTTTACTGGGAACAGGAAGAGTGGGGGATTCCCTCAATTCTAATCCAGACTGCTTGGATTTGTTGACACGGTTACTGTGAAGAATTTTACACACTGTGCTTTATACATACAAAAAAATACACTTGCAAATGAGAAATCATAGTAACTTCATAAAGAAAAAAATGCGTAACTGTAGCTTCATCTACTTTTTAACTGTCTAATGCTATTTGACAAAAACCAGATTAAAAGACAGGTGATTAATTACCCAGCAAAAAGCTAAATCAATATATAAAAAAAAAAAGATATATATTTCAGTCTGACTTAAGACGAAACAAAAAACAATTTACTCTTTACCCCTGATACCATAGGCACAATACACACACTTCAGACGCAAAAAAAAGGAAGGGTTGCTCAATAGGAAAGAACATCTATCACAATTCGGGAAGGGTATGATCTGCACTCATGTCTTGTGTATACAGTCCTTCTTCCATAAACTTCTCCGCTTTAGCTGCAGTAATGTCTGACTTGTGTGTTCCTCTAATGCTTTCAGATGACTGTCTCAAAGTAACCTGCAGCTTTCCTGACAATTCCTTTGCTCACCTCCTCGCCTCTGCTGCTAAGAACTGAAGCCTGTTGAATGGATACAGGATAGAACAAAGAGTTATTCTGCACTTTTATGGGCTCACTCACTGTACTGTGCTACGAGGGAGGCGTGAAGCTGAATGTGACTTACCAAAACATGAAATATTTAGTATCGCCGTGAACCATAGTTACCTCCTCTTCCACCACCAGAGCTGAAGCCACCTGCAGGACACAACCACATAACTTAATGTGTTACTCTGAAGTCCAGCTGTAGTTGTCAGAAGATAAACTCACCACCATAGGGTCCTCCAGAGTTTCTGTTACCAAAGTTATTTGGTTTCACGGGCCCGTAGTTTGACTGCTGTCCAGCATAATTTCCAAAGTCGTTGTAATTTCCACCACCTCCATATCCTAAAGAGGCAAGTCAGTTTTAAGGCAAGTTTTCCCTTATACGTAAATCAGCCAAATTTATGCTCAAATTCATTTTTACCTCCACCACTTCCTCCATAACCTCCATCACAGTTCCCACCAAATCCCCCACCCTGGTTCCCGTATCCTGAGCCACCACCTCCATAGCTTCCCCTGCCACCTCCATAACTTGGTCCTCCACCACCATAATTTCTTCCAGAGCCTATTCAAATCCAAAAAGCCTTGTTTATGACTGATATTTTACTGGATACAGGCATGGCTGTAAATCATTTTCTCTGACACACAACAGTGTGGGTGTATAACTGGGTGCGTAAATGAGAATGGATTTTGAACCATGATAAAAGCACATTACTTGATAACACCAAAACAGTCTTGTTAACAGAAGCTCACCATTGTCAAAATTGTCGTTATAACCACCACGTCCTCCACCATAGCCACCTTAAAACACAAACAATACATAAACTGTTAAATCTGTGACGAGTCACTTCAATTGTGCACTACCATTAAATTATGTTTTGATGATGCATTTTTCCAAAATAAATATTTTACTGGTAACACTAAGGAGACAAGACTTAAAAAGGACAGAAGAGTATTTTTTTTAATCTTAAGTCAACACAAAATACTACATAGCAATTACTTTAAAAACTCAGAATATACTTTTTTTTCCAGTGTCGGGAAAACCAAATGTGATTTTTACAATGCCTATTTTTTGAAAATAGATAACTGCATAAGGATTAAAATTAATAAGACAACTTGACTTTTATAATATGAACAGCTAAAAAAAAGATTGCAGAATGACTATGATTCTTTATGATGAGCAGCTGTCGATGCACATAATCATGCTGTGCTCTTGGGTCACTACTACCACAGGAACTAATGTTCTTATAACCAACTCCAAGAACATCGAGTATCCAAGTAATGAGGTCAGAATGAAGTTACTTTCATATAAACTCTTTTCATGTACAAATTACCATGTACTGCATAGTTTGGGGTGAGCGTTGCTAACAAAGTCAAAGGCAAAGCCCAAAACAACATGGTAATGTGCACAAAAAACCCCCAAAATACTTAGTGATATATTTTGCCAGAATGCAGTTAATGCAGTGCTGATTTTTACCTCATTACTCTATAGCAGGGATGGCGACAGGAAATTCTGATTTCAGCTGAAATCTGATTTGGTTGATTGACTTATGGGGGGGGCGTAGCCCCCCTGAAGCTGAGAGGTTTTCAGTAAAACAGAAGTAATTTAGACTGAAAAAAAAATGATAAAAAAATAAAATACTAGACTTAGATAAATCATTAAATTTAATGAAAAGTTAACTTACTTTTTCTTCAATGTTGTCTCACTGTCGTCCAACATATTTAACAGTTCTGTAAGAGTTTATTACACTATTTACACTGGTCACCAAGTCACTTCTAACGTGAAACTTTCTTCCTTTTGGCAGCAAGCTGTGTCAGTCTCTGAACTATCTCCTTTTCTGGTTTCTTCAGAATTGTCCGAGTGTTTCTGTTACCTTGTCGAACTTTGAGTCAATTTTCACCTTTACCGTCACTGTTCTCTCAAGCCAATTCCATCGGAACTTATTTTTGACACTTTTGTCTGTTTCTAGCACTGATGACTCCTGATCCTTCGATAAAAATCTCATAATTCCGCTGAAAACGATACCGAAAGCTCAGAATTCCAACACATTCCAACAGAAATGATCAATTTGAAAATAAAGTCAGCGGAAATCCGCGGATCGGCGGAAAATTGCCATCCCTGCTATAGGGAGTGCATCTTAAACAGCTGTGATTGCATGATCAAAGTCAGCCATAGCATTTTCAACAATGCATTACATTCAGTTTTAAGATTTTGCACCCAGTTTTAAAGAACAAATGAAGAACAGTTCATGCAAATTTACTATTTGCAAGAAGTAGTGCATTAGTCACCAATAGGAGTTTCTTAATACAGGTAAAATGCAAAAACCCGTTGATAACCCCCCCACCCCCGCCGTTATATTTAGGCAAGTAAAAAGTGAACTTCTAAATCCAATTTGAATGACAATTCTCATTTGAAAGTTTTACTTCCCATATATTTAAAATATATAACCCATCCCTGTATAATAATGCTGGCATATGCACACCTGTGTATTTTTCTTTAATATTTAAAAGTTTGAATTTGCAAGAAATTTCTGCAGGCCACATTCAACCTTTCAGCAGGATGGGTTTGGCTTAAATGTCAATACCTTTGAAGAACTCATTTTCATTTGAAGAATATGGATGCTAACCAGTCATCTAGGAATTGGTCATGTAAAAATCAACAATTTTTGTGCTAGAGTAAGGCAGTCACTACGTTTGACCACAGGATTTTTTTTTAATCATATGTGCAAACTACTCACCTCTGCCAAAGTTGTCACCACCACCACCTCCACCTCCAAAATTACCACCTCTGTTCATGAAATTTCCTGATCCTCCACTCCTGCCTGACACAGAGAAAGGAGTCATTTTAGCAAAGTTTATAACAGTACACAACACATTCATTATAATATGTAATTTAACATGACTAGTATGCTTACCACCCCTGTAAGAGGGTAAAGAGTTCATGTCCTGTTTTGACAGAGCTTTTCTGACCTCACAATTGTGGGAGTTGATAGTGTGGTATTTCTGGACTTAGATGGAAAGGAAACCAAACAAAATTATATGTTCTGTTATGTTTACTAAATGTCTCGATAACAGTGAAACCTCAACAACCACATACCAACAATTTTGTCCACAGTGTCATGGTCATCAAAGGAGACAAAGCAAAATCCTCTCTTCTTTCCCGTGGAGCGTTCCTCCATGATCTCAACACAGTCAATCTTGCCATATTTTTCAAAATACTCTCGGATGTGAGACTCCTCGGTGTCTTCCTTTATTCCACCAACAAAGATCTTCTTCACCGTCAGATGAGCGCCTGGTTTATTGGAGTCCTAAAATAAAAAAGGAGAACAGTGGGCACACACAAAATAATTTTGCTGTAGTATCTGGCATTTTGCTTAAGGATATTTTATTTTACTCTTTTACCTCTCTGGATACAGCCCTCTTGGGCTCCACAACTCGGCCATCCACTTTATGAGGTCTTGCCTTCATCGCCTCATCAACTTCCCTGACAGAAGAGTATGTTACAAAGCCAAACCCCCTTGATCGCTTACTGTTGGGATCCCTCATCACCTTTGAGAAACACAATGGAATAAAATGTTTACTGGTGTGCAGCTAGCTTTATCTGCAGGGGTAAACATGAACAGAGACAGAACCACATACCACACAATCCGTGAGAGCTCCCCATTGTTCAAAGTGTGCCCGCAAACTTTCCTCTGTGGATTCAAAGCTCAGACCTCCAATGAACAGCTTTCTGAGCTGCTCAGGCTCTTTACAGTCACGGTTCTATGAAGATTAAAAAAAGAGAAGAAATTAAAGCCTGTACATGTAAGTCCTTTTCTTTTCCTGGAACAAACACACACAAACCACCTCCATACTTATCTTTACTGACACCCAATGTTAAAAGAGTAAATTAATACATTCACATTAAGACTGATGAACTGAAAATTTCCAGCATCCACAAAGTTGTATATTTTGCAAAATGCTTTCTGATGGACTAAATATTTTTTACACATATATGGATGGGCATTTGCAATAGTTTTACAGTGGCTTCGAATGAAGTCTCAACTTAAACCAAAACTTTCAAGTTGAATTCCCATCCTTGCTGTGGGGATTATCTACACAGCTTGTTCAAATATAACAGACTTTTTTTTTTAAATCCATACAAGTACAAATGTTTGCATACCAAATTAGGTATGGACTGAATTACACAGACACACTAGCAGTAACCAAGCACTCAATGTTTCAATGTTCTACTGTACATGATGGGCTGTGTGGATTGAATGACAAAGTGGGTGTCTTCTTGTGAGTTAAAAGTCAAACTATCGGATTTAATAGTCTTACACAGGGAAAATGTCACAGCAGCTCCACAGAAGCACACCAAATTAGGAAAAAATGCAGTACATGTAATAATAGATGCAGTATAGCGTTTCATTTTACAGTGCATCCGGAAAATATTCACAACGCTTCACTTTTTCCACATTTTGTTATGTTACAGCTTTATTCCAAAATGGATAAAAAAAACTTTTGGGGGGGCTTTTTGCAAATGTATTAAAATAAACTAAGAAACCACATGTACATAAGTACTCACAGCCTTTGCCATAAAGCTCAAAATTGAGCTCAGGTGCATCCTGTTTCCACTGATCATCCTTGAGATGTTTCTACAGCTTAATTGGGGTCACCTAGAGCTGTGCGATATGACGATATACAGTATATCGGATGATATAAAAACGTCTAATGTTTCACAGAATACTCTATTGTTTATAAAAAGCGCTATATAAGTACAGGTCCTATTCCCCCCCCCCATCTCATTATTTAAAATGCACATATACCCCCGTTTCTTGAGCAAAGCTCTCACACTACTTGTCAGCGCCCTGCTTCCGCACCGCAGTGCGCGCAGCATATATGGTGTGTGACTAGGCTCTCTGGTGGTTTCTAACTCTGAACTCCTGGTTTGGTCAAACAGCCGCTAGCCCGCTACTCCTGTTTGCCAAGGAGGATGTGGGACTGTTCTTCATTGTACTGCGTCAGAGGGGATAGTCCGCTAACCTCGTTTCAATAGGAAGTAACGTTAACACCATGGCTAATTATAAAACAGCAAATGCTAAATGACGGTGATAAGCTGTGCCAACTGGAAACATAAGTGTATTAGACCATCGTTTCTTTGGTTTAAATTACTGCTGAGTTTCTTAGTTCTGTCTGAAAAAAAATTAAAGCTGCAAAAGTGCATGATGGTGGCATATACCCACAAAATAAATAATAAATGAAAACGGGTCAGCGGAGCAAGTTAGCTATTAATGTAATTTATTTGATTTCTAATAATTTTAATTAGCCAAGTAGCGATAATGAATGAAGTTAAAAACATCACATGTATTTTATTACATTACCTTTGTTGTCTTTAATTTTCAGATCATGACCAATCTGAAATATTTTTACCAAGAAGCAAACAGGTTAAATCAGGCCAGAACAGCAGTCATCAGGCTGAAGGTCTACACTTAAAAGTTTTATTGATTTAAACTAACAGCCAATTTATATCTGTAGATGGCAGTGATGGGTAATTTTCTCATTTTCATACATTTGTCATGTGGTTTTTGGTTTTTTTTTGCTATTCTCCTCTGACTCAGGAAATGTTTATGTTGTTCCTATGATATGATTTAGAAGAAAAACCCTAAATTCATGAGAATAGAGTCTCAAATGCACATTGAAAAAACTATTTTATAACACTGCAAAATTATGAGGGGGAAAAAGGTGCATGTCCATCCACCCATCCATCTTCCGCTTAATCCTTTTTGGGTGCATGTAAAAAGTAAAAAAGACAGTCCTTTTCATGAAACTAAAGTGTAGAATTTACAGAAAAGGTATATTGTGATATATATCGTTATCATGATATAAGATGACATATTGTGATATGAAATTTGTCATATCGCACAGCCCTACCTGTGGTAAATTCAGTTGACTGGACATGAAAAGGAGCACACCTGTCTATATTAGGGCTACAACGACTAGTTGACAGCAAAACTCATCGACATTTAGTAGTCGACATGTCGTTAGTGACGTCTTTGTGTGTATCCCACGGCATGCAATGCCACGCTAAACAATGTTTCACCGTAGCCTACTTAAGTAGCTCAGAGTGAGACATCACACTTTTCCCAGCTCTTTGGAGCACTGACAGAGCATGTACGCTAGTGACTGGGAACAGAGCAGGGGAGCCAGCATCACGGCAGAGGCTAGAGCGGAGCTCACATGAAGCAAATGTTCCAAAGTCTGGGAACATTTTGTATGTGACCCGGACAACAAAACTGTTAAAAGGCGAGCTCTGTAAAGCGAGCCTTGCGTACCATGGGGCCAATACAGCAATGCACGAGCATTTGAAGAGGAAACACGTTCTGGATGAGTCAGATGCCCCTTGGCAAGATAATTACCTCCCATGCTAGTAGCTAGCCTATTACTGTGGTATCAGGTCACTCCGTACCCTTGCCACTCCAACCCAAATCACAACGTACCCTAGGCATTCCGTACTTGCTTAATTAAATACCTACCAAACCAAAATGATGTTGTGGTTTATTTTAAATATCAAAATGTGATTCAAAACAGAAGTTGAAATTAAACTCTCAAAAACAATATTTTATATGGTGTGATCTGAAATTTTTATTGTTGTATTTGTTGTTTATATTGTTTGTTTAAATGTAGACACTTGTCAATAATTTACCATAGAACCTGCAGTGATTTTTTTATAACTAAATTTTTATATGAAAATTTTCTTGACTCCTTGAACTTCCAAAAAACAAAAAACAAAAAAACAAATGAAGGGCAAAACATCCTTCTATTTGTGTCCATCTGTCAGCTGCTATTCTTATGCCATGACCTTTGAGAGTTTGACAGCAGCCTTAATTTCAGCTTCTGTTTTGAAGCTTTTGATATGATAGTAAAAATAAACAACAAAACAACATTTTGGTTTGGTAAGTATTTAATTACGCAGGTACAGAACGTCTAGGGTATGTTGTGATTTGGGTACTGAGTGACTTGGGACAGAGTGGCAAGAGTACGGAGTGTCCAGAAACCATTACTGTAGGTGCGTATGTGAAGGATCATGGCAGTTTAAAGAGTAATGTCATTCTGACAATTTCATTATAAAATTTATGCAGCGTAAATAAGAGGACAGGGACCATGGATGGCTTTTTAAAGAAAAAGCAGGCGTGTACTCCGCAACAAGGTACTTGCTCTCAGAGTCTAAACATGATGGTCAAAGATATAAGATAAGATAAGATAAGATAAGATAAGCCTTTATTAGTCCCACAATGGGGAAATTCCAGGATTGCAACAGCACAGGGACAGCAACACTCAGAGCAACAATCAGAAGGCAAGAAAAAAAAACAAAAAACCAACATCTAGTAAACATATGTCCATATTACTATAAATGTATATATATAGACACACAGTGCAGAGCATTATGGTTGGTTGGTGAATGTGCAGCAGAAAGTCTAAGCTCTCTCTCCGCGGATGCAGCGGGCCAGTTGGAAGTGTTTGGGCATGATGGTGACCCCCTTAGCGAAGAAGAGACCCACCACCAGGTGGGCCTCGCTGGTCTCCTGCAGAGCCATGACGGCGAAGCTCAGGAAACGCAGGACGGTCTTGAAGTCCTGAGCGATCTCCCTCACCAGGCGCTGGACGGGCAGCTTACGGATGAGCAGCTCCGTGGATTTCTGGCAGCGACGGATCTCTCTCAGAGCCACGGGCCTGTGACGGCAAGGCCTCTTCACTCTGCCGGTGGCCAGAGCGCCTCTCCGAGCAGCCCTGGTGGCTAGCTGTCTCCTGGGGGGCTGACCATATGAGGTCACTTTCCATGGTTGATGGGGAAGGATTTCAACAAATGATTCACCAGTTCAACCCTGAATATATGCTGCCATCCAGAACCAATTTGATGAAGAAATACGACAACCCTTACAAATGTGATTTTCTCTAGTGTGCGCACACACGCACATACACACACCCTTGTTGTAACAGAATGTAAAGATTGACTTAAATGTAAATAACCACAATATCAATGTACATTTCATGACAAATCAAATAAATTAGTTAAAATTATATCAAGAATTCTGATAACTCAATTCTCATTAATAAATCATAAAATGATTACAATAATCACAGATTTTTTCAATCTGTCAGTGTGTGTCTGTCACGATCACAGGACCGCCTATGCCCACCTATGATGTTCCTATGATTGCTGCATGATGTCCTATAATGTTCATATGATCTCAGGGATCATAGAACTCACGATGCCGTCATTAAAGATCAAAGTCAATATGACGTCATATAGACACCATAGTATAGCGTCACCTATGATGTTCCTAGGATGTCTACATGATGTCTATATGACGTCATATAGACACCGTACAGAGTGATTCCAGAAAATCTGTTAGCATTAAGGAGATCCTATGCTTGGCTTCAAGAACCCAGGCGTATACAAGGTCAAGTTTATCATTACATGGATGCTCCTCTTCCTGAACAGGGTCACACTATAAATTCAAGAATGTGTGTGTGTCACATTTATAGGACATCATAGGACGGCCTATGATGTCTGCCTGATGTCCTATGATGATCCTATGATCTCAGGCATCATAGGACTCGCGATGCCGTCATAAAGATATGTCTATATGATGGCATACAGACACAGCACATCATAGGACGGCCTAATAACAACAGCAACCCAGGATAATCTAATTAAACCACTCTTACTAAAGCAAGAAAGACCAACAGTGATCTGTGTGGAGTTTGCATGTTCTCCCTGTGTCTACGTGGGTTTACTCCGGTTTCCTCCCACATGAAAAAACATGCAAGTTAGGTTAACTGGCATCAAACTGGGGATTGTAAATTGTCCTCAGGTATGACTGTGAGAGTGAATGGTTGTCTGTCTGTGTTGGCCCTGCGATCTGTCCAGGGTGTACCCTGCCTCTCGCCCAGAGATGCTGGGATAGGCTCCAGCCCCCCCCAAAAGGATTAAGCGGAAGATGGATGGATCGATCCCTGTGTGTGTGTGTCTCTGTCACGTTTATAGGATATCATAGGATGGCGTATGATCTCTGCCTGATCATAGGACGCCCTATGAACTCAGGCATCATAGGACTCACAGACGGCACATAGACAAATGTGTCTTTATGATGTCACAGACCATCACTCACGATGCCTAGACTAATGTGTCTTTATGATTCATATGGCTCAAAATTGGCAAGGTGAATAAGTCACAGGGCCAGTCTTTACAGCGCATTCGTGTTTTCTGCACAACAGATTTCTGCAGCCATGGCCAATTCTATGTTGCCGCAAGCAGAGTTTCCAGATCAAGCAGTCTTTGTATTCTTGCTCAAGATGAAAACTAAGCAAAAGCGTCACTTTCTCAGCAATGTTGTTTTTGAAAAGGTGCTGACACAGTAAAAATGTGTAACCTTGAAGAATGCCAGTCTACACTACAAATGTGTAAAATGCCAAGCAAAGCGCTGATTTTCTCCGGGTGCTCCGGTTTCTTGGTTTCTATGGGCATGCACAGGCCTTCCTGAACAGGGTTGAAAGCCACTTTTTGCACAGATCTATTTTCATGATCCTGCCCCTGAACTGGAATTACGACGCACCTATCCCTCAACCAGTGGTCTGAACGAAGAAGAAGACGCACCAGATGGAGAGCAATAGAATGAGGAGAACTGCTGCACATCAGAAAAGATGCCGTGAACATGAAACACCTCAGGTTCCAGCAGTATGCCACAGCCGTCCGAGACAGGAGGAGACCCTTCAGCAACAGGCATGCAAAAAATACTTGCTTATACTTGGGTTTCTACGGGCATGCACGGGTATGTACTAGTAACAAGGTGAAATTGCATCATAGAACGGCTCTCAGGCGTCATAGGTGAGTCATAAAGATATGTTGTCTATATGACGGCACATACAGCACATCATAGGATGGTTCTTGGGCATCATAGGACTCGCAATGCCGTCATGAAGATGATGTCTATATGATGGCACATAGACAGAGCACATCATAGGACGGCCTAATAACAATAGCAACCCAGGATAATAACAATTAGGTGAAATCACATCATGGGACGGCTCTCAGGCATCATAGGACTCGCGATGCCGTCATAATGATGTCTATATGACGGCACATAGAGCACATCATAGGACGGCCTAATAACAATAGCAACCCAGTATAAGGTGAAGTACAGAAAAGCTTTATAGGATATCATAGGACGGCCTATGCCTGATGTCCTATGATGATCCTATGATCTCAGGCATCATAGCACTCGCGATGCTGTCAAAGATATGTCTATATGACGGCACATATACAGAGCACATCATAGGACGGCTCTCAAGCATCATAGGACTTGCAATGCCATCATAAAGATATGATGTCTATATGACGGTACATAGAGCACATAAGACGGCCTAATAGCAATAGTAACCCAGGATAATAATAAGGTGAAATACAGAAAATCCCAACTTAAAGCGAGGATGTGGGCTGGGACCCATGCCCTGGTGACAAAGAATATCATCACTCTATATAATTCAAGAAATCTCTGTCACAATGCCATGATATCACGATCATAGGACTCGCTAAAACATTATAGGACTTGCTATGAGATCAAAGGCATGCTTCACTCCATGACACTTCACTTCACTTCTATGACATCAAAAATCATAGGCAGGCATTACACATGATCATAGCACTCGCTATGACGTTATCAAAGATCAAAGGCAGGCATCACAGATCACAGCTAGGCATCAACAAACGAGTGGTGACGTCAAAGATCCAAGGCAGGTTTCACCATGGTTGCTGTTGCCATGGTAACAGTAACTTTCTATGGACATGCAGAAATGTTTGCTTACACTTGCTTTCTATGGGCATGCACGGGTATGCACTAGTATACAGTGATTCAAGAAAATGTGTGTGATCAAAGGCAGGCATCACTCACGATCATTGGACATCAAAGATCAAAGGCAGGCATCACTCACGATCATAGGACTAGACACCGTATAGACTGAATTAGACCAAGATGGCGCCCACAGCGGTCGACATGGTGCTTCGCTGCGCCCTTTGTTTGCTTTTGTTTGTCAATTGTGTGTCTGCTTGCACTTATACCCGTGAAGAACTTCTAAATATCAGGACTTTCACCCCCACGGACCTCCTCCCAGTTTTTTTAGCCCCTGCCGCCGATCTGGTTCATTGCTTGGCTCGAAAAGTGAGACGGCGGAAGAGAGGTAGACGAGCGGGCGCTCTCGTGCGGCTTCGCAGGAGAGGCTCGCAAACGGCGCTGCCTGGCATATTTCTGTCCAATACCAACTCTCTAACAAGGTAGATGAACTGAGACTGCTGATGCGTTTTAGGGACCTCGCCTCCTCGGCTGCCCTCTGCTTTACTGAGACCTGGCTCCGGGAAAATATACCGGACAGCGCGCTGCGCCTCGACGGCTTCCAGCTGTTTCGTGCTGATCGTGACACAGAGCTTTCCGGCAAGACCACAGGAGGCGGAGTCTGCTTCTACATCAACTGCAGCTGGTGCTCTGATGTAACGGTAATTTCCAAACACTGTTCTCCCGCCCTGGAATTTCTTGTTATCAACTGCAAGCCTTTTGATTCCCCGCGGGAGTTTGCTTCTTTTATACTCATCGCTGTGTACGCCCCTCCCGACGCGGACACGCGCGAAGCTCAGCGCGTGCTCGCGGATCACATTCAACACACAGAGCGGATTTTTCCAGACTCGCTGATTATTGTGGCTGGCGACTTTAATCAGTGCAATCTGAGCCACGATCTCCCCCGCTACAAACAGTTTATTAAATGCCCCACCAGAGGATTAAACACACTGGATCACTGTTACACCACAGTGAAAGACGCATATCGCGCTGTTCCTCGCGCTGCGCTGGGATTATCTGATCACGTGATGGTTCACCTCATTCCCACATACAGACAGAGATTGAAGCTCACTAAACCTGTCGTGAGCACTACGAAGAAACGGACCAGTGAAGCTGAGGAGAAGCTGGAAACGTGCATGGAAATATCTGACTGGGGCATGTTTAAAGGAGCCACGCATGATCTGGATGAGTACACGGACACTGTGAACTCATATATCCACTTTTGTGAAGAGGTCATTCTTCCATCACGCACCAGGGTGAGTTACTCTAATGACAAACCCTGGTTCACAGCTAAGCTCAGACAGATCAGGAAGGAGAAGGAAGCAGCGCTGAAAAGTGGAGACAGGGACTGCTACAGGGAGGTTAAATACCGGTTTAACAGAGAGCTGAAGAGGGCTAAATCTGTGTATTCTGAGAGACTCCAGCAGCAGTTCACTGCTAATGATTCGGCTTCCGTGTGGAGAGGACTGAGGCAAATCACCAACTACCAGCCTCAGGCTCCTAAAGGTCAGGATTACAAAGCCCTTTGTCAAAGACTGTCCCAACACTATGCCCGTTTTGACACCTCGTCATCTGTGTCCAACTCCCCCCCCTCCCTCCAGCTCCACAGCCTCCACAATCCCTACTTCATTAAAGGCACCCCCCCCTCCTCCCCCCCTGCCCTTATCATCAGTGAGCAGGACGTGCTCAAACAGTTCTCCAGACTGAACCCGCGCAAGGCCCCCGGCCCGGACGGCGTGTCTCCCTCCACCCTGAGACACTGCGCGAAACAGCTGGCTCCTGTCTTCACAGACATTTTTAACACCTCCCTTAAGTTATGCCACCTGCCGTCCTGCCTCAAATCCTCCACCATCATCCCTGTCCCCAAGAAGCCACGGATCACTGGACTTAATGACTACAGACCTGTAGCGCTCACCTCTGTAGTCATGAAGTCCTTTGAGCACCTGGTCCTGCCCCACCTCAAGTCCATCACCACCCCTCTCCTGGACCCGCTGCAGTTTGCCTACCGAGCCAACAGGTCTGTAGACGACGCAGTCAACCTGGCCCTCCACTCCATCCTGCAGCACCTGGACTCCCCGGGAACCTACGCCAGGATCCTGTTTGTGGACTTCAGCTCCGCATTCAACACCATCCGCCCCGCTCTGCTCCGGGACAAGCTGTCCCTGCTCAACGTGCCTGACTCCCTCTGCAGGTGGATCACCGACTTCCTGACGGACCGGAGGCAGCATGTGCGGCTGGGAAAGACTGTCTCAGACTCTACTAGCATCAGCACCGGATCACCCCAGGGCTGTGTACTTTCCCCCCTACTCTTCTCCCTTTACACCAACTCCTGCACCTCCAGCCACCAGTCTGTCAAGTTGATCAAGTTTGCGGACGACACCACCCTCATCGGGCTCATCTCCAACGGCGACGAGTCCGCCTACAGGAGAGAGGTGGCCCAGCTGGCGTCCTGGTGCAACAATAACAATCTGCAGCTGAACGCTCTGAAGACAGTGGAGATGATTGTAGACTTTAGGAAAGTCACTACCCCTCTGCCCCCCCTCACCCTCTCAGGCTCTCCCATCACCACTGCTGATTCCTTCCGCTTCCTAGGCACTACCATCACCAGGGACCTCAAATGGGAGCCGACCATCAGCTCACTCATCAAAAAAGCCCAGCAGAGGATGTTCTTCCTGCGGCAGCTGAGGAAGCTCAAGCTACCCACCAAGATGTTAGTGCAGTTCTACACAGCCATCATCGAGTCCATCCTCACCACCTCCATAACCGTGTGGTACACAGGAGCCACTGCCAGGGACAGACTAAGGCTGCAGCGCGTCGTGCGCACTGCTGAGAAGGTGACGGCTGCAAGCTCCCATCTCTCCAGGATCTGTACATCTCCAGGACCCGGAGGCGTGCTGGCCGGATCATAGCCGATCCCTCACACCCTGGTCACGTACTGTTTGCCCCCCTCCCCTCTGGTAGAAGACTTCGGTCCATCCAGACTAAAACCTCCCGTCACATGAACAGCTTCTTCCCCTCTGCCATCAGACTGCTGAACACTAAGTGACTTATTGACTCTCGTGCACTATGTACAGCAGCTCAACCAGACTCATGTCAATCATCACTGTTTTCTTCCTGCATTACCGACTGCACTATATAGTTCTCCACAGTATCTGCTGCTCGCTAATATATTTTAACTGCTGACCAGTATCACCTACTCTTATTCTACACTTTATTGCATGTATAGTTTATTTCTTTTATCTTATCATGTTTAATGTTGCAGCATTGCACCGAGACAAATTCCTAGTTTGTGTACTACATAAACAATGGCAATAAACCTGATTCTGATTCCAGAAAATCTGTGTGTGTCACAGTGTCTATGCCTATAGTGTCCATATGATGCCATATAGACATCATAGGCTCTGTGATGCATCAAAACTTTGTTAAACAAGCAAACCAATACAACAATGTATTGACAATGGCAAGTATTGGCATCAAGGAGATCCCTGCTTCAACCCAGGCATACGTACACAAGGTAATGTTTATCAATACATGGATGCTCCTCTTCCTGAACAGAGTCAAAAGCCACTTTTTGCTCAGATCATCCTGTCCATGAACTGGAAATATGATGCACCTATCCCTCAACCAGTGGTCTGAACGAAGTTCTTCGAAGACCCATGAGATGAAGAGCAATAAGAGTGATGGCGAAGGCATGACTGAACAACACAGCCGTCTTGAGACAGGAGGAGACCCTTCAGCGGGGCATGCAGAAATACTTATACTTGGTTTCTACGGGCATGGACGTGTAAAAAGTTTAAAACAGATTTGCATGTTTGCCATATACAGAGTGGGTTTTTGTGATACTAATTGTAACTAAAATTACCTCTCATGTTTTCAAAGGCAAAGGAAACCATAAAAGAGGACAACAGCCACTTCACACTGACAGCTGATATGTAGACCAGCCATGCCACAGATGTATATCTTGTGAGTGTCTTGCTATTTCATCACTGAAGATTGGCAAATGAAGAGAAGAGTATAATCTTGCCACCATGCCTCTGGATGAGAGACATACTGCTGTAAACATCAAGGCCTGGATAGAAGACGTGATCCAAAAATTTAACAGAAGTGCATGACAATGGTTCTAATATAGTGGCAGCAATGTGAATGCTGGAAGAACATGGTTGGATCTCTGTCCACTGTGCTGGGCACACTCCACTCTCCAGCTCATAGTTAACAGTGCTCTTATTAAGTGCTGATGACATGTTTTTGACTTCCTCCAATTTTTCAACACAATACAATATGACAAAATAGGTTGGTCTGTGCAGTTCCAAGTCAAACAGGCTTTTTTTCACGCGAATATCCGATGTTTTCTTGAGCACCACGTCACCAATTACGTCAGTGACTGGAAAACCCTCGACAGAACACAGCGCTTGGCTGCTCATTGTACACACAGGATGGAAGCGGTTGAAAACATTGACGATGGTTCCAGCACATGTAGTCTGGAATTGGTTTGTGTTGTCCATTCTTCGGACAAATATCGTTCCGAAAAATGGGATGATAATGAAGAATCTGGGGGCATGAGACCATATAGGTTTGAACCGTGCCAAGCGGGCATTGTGCCAAGCGAGTCACAGTGGAGAGGCACATATGGCCACCGCAGCAGCGGCGACAAACACACAGCAGGAGAACACAAGTGTTATTCTGTTGTTAACAGATATTGCAACAAATTATTTGTTCATAAATATAATTTATTTAAACACGATTTTTCAATAAAATCATAGCAGTGTATTCTCTGTGGCTCAGGCATTGGGTTTATTATGGATTATATTTTGAGTTCTTGTTGTTTTGTACATGTGTTTTATGTGCATTTTGACCCACTTTCAGGTGGGCACTGTCCAAGATTCACCAGTCCAAACACACGTGCCACGTGCCCTCTCTCTTTGACAGTCAGCTGTTCATGGTTTGTGTGCATCATCTGCCGTGTTGTCAGCCAGCCAATGTTGCCAGCACTATCACGACATGTTGCCTGCTCCACACAGCCGTGGTTCTGTTGCGCCCCTTGAAACGATGTCGGCCCTGGGGCGCAACTGTGGTTAACATGTCTCCTCTTCATGTTCGCTGGGCGATGTTGGCCCCGAACGCCAACTGTGGGCGTTTCTGTTTATTTTTGCGGGTCTTCACCTTTTTGGGAACTGTTGTCATCATTCTTATGCTCAATACATGTGCTGTGGTGAATTCTGCACGTAAATCTATTTATCATGACCCTTTGTGCGCTCTTCCGCAGGGCAGGGAGAGGGAGGATGAAATAACAAGGATTTGCGTGCAGGGTTCACCACAGCACATTTAATACAGAAAGAGTTCCCTGAAAGGTGAAGACGTACAAGAAACACAGACACACTTGCTGATGGTGTTCGGGGGCTGGCATCGCTCAGCAAACGAATGAGAGGAGACCTGTTTGCCAGAGGTGCGCCCCAGAGCCGACATCACTTCAAGGACGCATGAGAGCCACGGCGAACATGGAGTGACTAGCGTGTCGTGAGAGTGCTGAAAATACTGGCAGACAAAACAGCACAGATGACAATACTATGGACCATCAGTGCATGACTGGCAAACGGCCACAAAGTACACGCACTGCTGGTGATGGTGTGATGAGAAGCACCTGGGCGAGGACCGGGAAACATGATCAGCGGGAGTTTGAATCAGTTGGTGATAATGATAGAGGCGACATGGCCAGACTGGCGAGATGTCAGCATGGGATCACAGAAAGTAGGTCAAAGCTGTGCGTAAATCCATTAATCCTTCCCCTTTTATACAGGAGGGCGATCCTCCTGCATAAAAGCGCACGAGGAGTGCATGAGGAGGCTTATGACAGTTGGAGCTGAAGCGTGTGATGTGGTCTTTCACGACTTGCTGTTTATCTAAGCCTGCGACACAACACGAAGGCACAGCCGTAAAATTAAAACAAGAAACCAGAGAAACTGTGAGCTACAAAGCTGCTGTCATTCCAGTCAACAACACCGGAGTCCGTTCTGTCGATTACGTCATGGGGGTGCCACCCTTAATTCGGTGGGTGGCACCACAGTCCAGTCAGCGGCTGCTGTTTTTTGATGATAACTAGTTTATGCAGGTGAGGTTGTAAATGTTATATTGATCATCGACAATGACTTCTGAGTTTACACAACATCCTAAAAAATGTCAAAATCATGTCATCAGCCCTTTAAAGAGCCAAGCATCAGTAAAGCTGTAGGCGCTGCAAAGAAGCTTAGTTGAACACTTCAAGAGAAGTGAACTGGCCAACACAGAACTTAAGTTGAAACAGCAGCAGATGAACACAGTTCAGCACAAGCTGATCCAAGATGTCAGTACAAGATGGAACAGTACATATCACATGATGGAAAGACTCCGGGAACAGCGCTGGCCAGTCACTGCAACCCTGTTTGATCCAGAGATAACTCCCAGGGGCAAACATTACTTTGATTTAAAACCAGATCAGTGGGTGCTGCTTGAAGAGCTTGCGCAAGGGTTGCAGCCTTTGGAATGTGCGACAGCCCTCCTCAGTGGGCAAGAGTATGCAACTGCTTCATGTCTAGCTCAGCTGGTCAAAGGGCTGCAAAGGTCTATGCAGCAAACGAACTTTGAGACAAGCTCAGGAAAAACCTTCCTGGCCAGTGCACAAAAAGAGATAACACAGAGATGGGGGTGTCTGAACACCATCTCAGGAAAGATAAGACACCCCACTTTTTCTTGCAGCTGCCACTGACCCATGGTTCAGAAAACTGAAATTTATAGGAGCTGAAGATGGCACACGGGTGAAAGGTATGATTGAAGTCCTTGCTATCAAACAAGGCAAGGGGACTGATATACATGACTGATTCCACTCGACAGGAAAAAAAGGTCAATGTTCCAGGGGAGAAATCTAGCACTTGATAGCCGCCTTCTCTTCTGACTTGGGACAGTTTGAGTGAGGACACAAATGCCGAAAAGGAACAAAACATCCAAATGATCAGAAATGAAGTTCAAGTTTACTTCCCAGAGCCAGCAAAACCCAAATCAGGTGATTCTCTCAGATGGAGCAAAAATGAGGATCGTTTTCCCACTCTTAAGCTAGCAAGGTCTCTTCTGTGCATTCCTGCAACATCCACCCCAGCAGAGTTAATCTTCTCTGCAGCTGGGAACATCCGCTCTCAGAAGAGAGCAAGCCTCACTCGAGACCACTTGGAAATGCTGACTTTCCTCAGTATGAACAAACCCTGATTGGCCCATCATTCATTCATTGGCATCTTGCCGCTCTTAGACCAGAGAATTGTTTAATGTTAAATGTTATGCATTGTTATGCACAAAATGCACTTACTTAATGACGAGTCCTTACAATAGTCGACAACTAGTCATTAGTTGCAGCCCTAGTCTCCATAAGGTCCCACAGTTGACAGTGCACGTCACAGTACAAACCAAGCATGAAGTCAAAGGAATTGTCTGTAGACCTTCGAGACAGGATTGTCTTGAGGCATCTAATAGATGCGCCAGCTTTGCAGTTCATTAGTGGAACTCTAACAATAGAGAATAAATTCTACCTGCTGTGGAAATGCCAAAAGCGCGGTCATGTTTTGGTTAGCAACATTCTTCAGCGGAGCACACAGTAGGGCTGCACAATTGAATTTTGATCACCATCACAATTTTGGCTGCCACGATTAACGTGATCGACGGCGATATTAACATTTAAAATGCGGGCATTGCTGCATATTAAACCAAGCATTTTCTCAACCAACAGCCAGCCAACCACCAGGGGGCGAACGCACGTTAGGGCAACATTTAGCTGCAGAACTGACAAGCGAACGCACCCTGTAGCGGCGTCTTAAATTTTCAATAGCGGACTGGTGTGAGGGTGAAACACAAACCAGATGTCGGCAGCAGAAGGTGACAGTATGGCAACACGCGGAAGTGAGGAGCTAGCGCCTCGAAAGGATCATCATCCGTTGTCTGGACACGTTTTGGATTCAGGGCAAGTTTTGCTGACTAAAAAGAAATTATATGCAAAGACTGCCATAGAGCTGTGTCTGTGCTGCAGGGTAACACAACTAACTTATTCAAACACCTGAACAAACACCACAAACACAAGTACGATAAATGCATGAAGGCTAAAAAGCTCATGTCACTTCACTAAATCAGTCCGTGTCCGACGCCGTCCCAGGCAATCATACCATCAACCCTGCACAGAGCTTCACCATATCCATCTGCCTCCCAAAGGCATGCTAAAGTAACTGATGCAATAGCGTTTTATTTGGCCAAAGACTTGTGTCCACTAAATACTGTACGAGCAACGAAGGCTTCAGAAACATGATCAAAACACTGGACAAGAAATATGCGAGTCCCACATGATTCTCCAAAGTTGCATTACCTGTGCTGTATGAAAAATACAGATTGATATCACAACCGTCGAGTACTTTGCAACTATGACTGACCTATGGTCAAACAGAATAACGGAGCCGTAACGGTCCCTGACAACTGATGTAAGTTAGCATCCGGATGCTAATGGCAGATGCTAATGGATAGCGAAAGGAACTTTATGGTGTAATGTACTGTTTAAAGTTACGTTCTACATAATAAACACTGCAAAAAGCATTGCAATAAATGTGTACCCGTTTTATTGAGTGTTTGGTACACACAAATGTTGGTTTTCTTTAAAAAAAGTATCAGATTACTTGAGTAATCTTCGATTAGAGTGGGTGATTACCCGAGCCATAAAATAGTCGTTGGGAGGTATCCACTCACTTTGTTTCAGCTCTGCAGAGCCCCGGTCTGTTTGCAGCTGAGTGGCAGTCTCATTTTTAAACTAGTTCCACTTTCCAGTGTTGATACTTTTACTCCCTTGTATGCAAATTTGTGTTTTCAGCATGTTTACATAAACTTTACATGAGGGGTGGGAGAAATAATCAACAGCACAATGGTCTGTCCAAATCTGCCTTTTCTGGGGGGTGGAGCTTAAGCAGACATTCACAGCACAAAACACATACTTGGGAGTTTGGAATGATTTTGCTCTTGATAGGTCTTGTAAATCACAAAAAACATGTTACAGACATGTAAACAGAAAAAAAACTTGATTTTTTTCAGAGAATCACTTTAAAATATGCATCCATCCACCTATTTTCTACCGCTTCTCCGGAGGTCCGGGGTCACGGAAGCAGTTCAAGCAGAGAAACCCAGACTTCCCTCTCCCCAGCCACCTGCTCCAGCTCTTCAGAGAGGATACCGAGGTGTTCCCAGACCAGCTGAGAGACACAGGGTGCTTTCACATCTAAATTCGTTTAATTTGGTCCCAATCAGTTGACAAGTTTGTTACTTTGTATCACTTTCTCCTCGGTTCAGTCCCCTTTCCCACAGGCAAAAACTGAGGCAAACTATAAACAGACTAAACTGTGTCACGTTAAATCCCACGAGACTTAGGTCAGAACGTTCTGTTCTTATTGGTCAGATTTTTTTGCCATGAGAACAGGAATGGTAAATACAGGAAGTAAGATGACTGCCGTGTCTTCATGCATTTCTCCGGAGAAAATGATACAAATCGTAGCGTAATCTATGGGGGGTTTTCATCGCCCTGGTTAGCATTTATTACATACATGCATATAGCACTTTTGGCAATTGTAGTTTGAAAATGAAGCGCTGCTACGGATGGGAAATAACATGTTAACGTTCATTAATCCTCGAGAACTGTGATGTGCGCTCAGCCACAGACATTTTCAAAGATCTATCAAGTATGTAGTGACAAAAAATGTTTTATTTGCTGCTGGTCCCGTTTTAGTGCGGTCGCTTTCTCACCTGCAGGACCACACCAGAGTTTGCCATTTAATTTGAACCGAGACCAAAGGGGTGGTCTCGGTACGGTTGTTTTGGTACGCACTTGAGAGCGATTACCGTGTTCTCACCAGACAAAATGGACTGCACTAATGGAGAAAACGAACTTTAGTTCGACTGAAATGGACTAAAGCCTGCAGGTGTGAAAGCACCCATAGTCTCTCCAGCAAGTCCTGGGTCTGTCCCGGGGTCTCCTCCCAGTGGGATGCGTCCGAAACACCTCAAGTGGGAGGTGCCCAGGAGGCATCCTAATCAGATGCCCATACCACCTCAACTGACTCCTTTCAATGTGGAGGAGCAGCGGTTCTACTCTGAGCCTCTCCCAGATGACTGAGCTCCTCACCCTCTCTCTGAGGGTGAGTCCAGCAATCCTACGAAGAAAGCTCATTTCAGCCGCTTGTATCCGCGATCTCATTCTTTCGGTCATTACCCAAAAGTGAGGGTAGGAACGTAGATTGACTGGTAAATCGACAGCTTTGCCTTAGAGCCTAGCTCCCTCTTCACCACAACAGACCGGTACAACGTCCGCATCACTGCAGATGCTGCTCCGAGCCGTCTGTCAATTTCTCGCTCCATTCTTCCAGACCCCAAGAGACTTAAACTCCTCCACTTTGGGCAGGAGCTTGTCCCCAACCCCAGAGGACAATCCATCTTTTTCCAGCTGAGCACCATAGACTCAAGACTTGGAGGTACCGATTCTCATCCCAGCTGCTTCACACTCAGTGGAAAACCGTCCCAGTAAGACCTGTAGGTCATTGCTGGATGAAGCCAGCAGGGCAACAGCATCTGCAAACAACAGAGTTGAGATCCTGTGGTCACCAAGCATGACACCCTCCGTTCCCTGGCTGCGCCTAGAAATCCTGTCCATAAAAGTTATGAACAGGATCGTGACAAAGGGCAGCCCTGGCAGAGTCCAACTCTCACTGGGAATGAGCCCGACCAAGTGTTGGCAATATGAACCAAACTCTCATAACGGTCATACAGAGACTGAATAGCTCGTAACAACAAGCCCGATACCCCATACTCCCAAAGCACCCCCCCACAAAAAACCACGAGGGACGCAGTCGAATGCCTTCTCCAAGTCCACAAAACACATGTAAACTGGTCAGGCAAACTCCCACGAACCCTCGAGGATTCTCGAGAAGGTAAAGAGCTGGTCCGATTGTGCCACGGCCTGGACGAAAACCACATTGCTCCTCCTGAATCCGAGGTTCGACCAAAGGCCGGACTCTTCTCTCTAGTACCTTGGCATAGACCTTCCCAGGGAGGCTAAGGAGTGTGATCCCTCTAAAGTTGGAGCACACCCTCCGGTCCCCTTTTTTGAAGAGCGGAAACACCACCCCGGTTTGCCATGCCAAAGGCACTGCCCCAAACCTCCACGCA
Source organism: Pholidichthys leucotaenia (assembly GCA_020510985.1). Taxonomy (NCBI): domain Eukaryota; kingdom Metazoa; phylum Chordata; class Actinopteri; order Cichliformes; family Pholidichthyidae; genus Pholidichthys; species Pholidichthys leucotaenia. Next base: position 57,626,281 of record CM035843.1, on the reverse strand, counting down.
ATGTTGCAGACGTGTGTCAACCATGACAGCCCTACAACATCCAGGGCCTTGAGGTACTCAGGGCGAATCTCATCCACCCCGGGGCCTGACCACCAAAGATATTTTTAACCACCTTGGCGACCTCAGCCCTTGTGATAGGCGAGTCATCCCCCTCATCCACAAGCCCTGCTTCCTCTGTGGAAGGCGTGTCAGTGGGATTGAGGAGATCCTCCAAGTATTCCTTCCACCGTCTAAAGATATCCCCAGCAGAAGTCAGCAGTGCCCCATCCGCACCATACACAGTGTGGACAGGGAGCTGCTTGCCCCTCCTGAGCCGCCGGACAGTTTGCCAGAATCTCTTCGAGGCCAACCGAAAGTCTTGCTCCATGGCCTCACCGAACTCCTCCCATACCAGAGTTTTTGCTTCAGCAACCACCCGAGCCGCACTCCGCTTGGCCTGCTGGTACACCGCAAATGCTTCAGGAATCCCACAAGCCAACCAAGCTTGATAGGACTCCTTCAGCTTAATGGCCACCCTCACCACTGGTGTCCACCACTTGGTTCGCGGGTTGCCACCACGAGATGCCACAACGACCATGCGGCTGCAGCACTGGGCAGCCACTTCAACAATGGAGGTGGAGAACATGGCCCATTCAGACTCCATGTCTCCGGACTCCCTCGGAATGTGGTTGAAGTTCTTCCGGAGGTGAGAGTTGTGAAGACCTCCCGGACAGGGGCCTCAGCCAGATGCTCCCAGCACACCCTCACTATACGTTTGGGTCTACCAGGTCTGAATGGTGTCCTCCCTGCCATCGGATCCAACTCACCACCAGGTGGTGATCAGTTGACAGCTCTGCACCTCTCTTTACCCGAGTGTCCAAGACATACGATCGCAGGTCTGATGACACGATAACAAAATCGATCATCGACCTGCGACCTAGGGTGTCCTGGTGCCAGGTGCACATATGGACACCTTTATGCTTGAACATGGTGTTCGTTATGGACAAACTGTGGTTGGCACCAAAGTCCAATAATTGAACACCACTCAGGTTCAGATCGGGCAGGCTGTTCGTCCCCATCATCCCACTCCAGGTTTCACTGTCGTTGGCCACGCGCGCACTGAAGTCCCCCAGTAGGACAATGGAGTCTCCAAGAGGAGCACTCTCCAGCACCCCAGTCAGAGACTCCAAAAAGGGTGAGTACTCTGAATCATCATTTGGTGCATAGGCACAAATGATGGTCAGGACCCATTTCCCAACCCAAAGGCACAGGGAAACAACCCTTTCGTCCACTGGGGAAAACTCCCAATATAGAGGCAGCAAGGTGGAGGGGATACAAGATACCCACCCCTGTTCGTTGCCTCTCGCCCGGGGCAACTCCAGAGTAGGCCAAGCTCCAGCCCCTCTCCAGGGGACTGGTTCCGGAACCGGAGCTGTGTGTTGAGGTCAGGCCGACTATATCTAGCCACTATCTCTCAACCTCATGCACCAGCTCAGGCTCCTTCCCCACCAAAGAGGTAACATTCCACGTACCAAAAGCTAGTTTAGGAAGCCTTGGATCAGACCTCCAAGGTCTCCGCCTTTGACCGCCGCACTGATCCACATAGCACCGGACCCCCATGGTCCCTCCTGCAGATGGGAAGCCCACTGAAGGGCGGACCCATGTAACTCCTTCGGGTTGAGCCCAGCTGGGTCCCATTGGCGGAAACCCGGCCACCAGAGGCTAGCCATCGAGCCCCTCCCCCAGGCTTGGCTCCAGGTTGGGGCCCTGGTAACCCCATACCAGGCGGGGGTACACTGAATCTTGTTCTAGCATTCACCGTGACAGTCTGTTGGATCGTTCTTAGTCTGGCCCTTCACCCAGAACCAGTTTGTCTTGGGTGACCCTACCAGAGGCAAATTGCCCCGGACAATCTAGCTCCTGGGATTACTAGGGCATGCAAATCCCCCACCACGATAAGGTGACGATCCACGAGGGGCACTTTAACGACAATTTTATTAATATTTTTCTTCTTTGAAATCAGAGTTAAATTACTGTTCTGTTCTGGCTCTCCAAACTCACCAGTAGTAAGTCCTTGACTTCGTGAATTGCGGTCATCTTAACTTGCCAGATACATAATAATGAACATGAAATAGTTAATTCATATTAACTAAGGTAAAAACTTTTTATTCTTCTCTGAAATAAGAAAAACAAAATAATTAAAAAAACAAAATTAACCTCCTTGACCTCCTAACCACACCTGTTAGCTAAGCGACTTCATTACTGCTCCTGTTACCAGCAGGTTAAAACCCTGATAAATGCCTTCACTGCTCACATACCTCTTCTATTTTCCGCATTTAAAGTACTTTAAAAAGCTCATGTTTCTCTTGGACAGCGACGCTGGCGAGACACTCTCCCCACCGACTGGAGCGGTCACACAGGTAGGGCGCTTCTGAACTCCACGTGGATGACGGTCATGTGCGCGCTTGCGGACAGTCATTCCTTTATTTTTTTTTTCTTAAATTTATATTTCCTCATAGAATGGCAACATAATTTCAAGCATGGCAAGAGGCCATCCGGAAATGTTACGAGGAAACCCTGCATTTGAAGACCCCGTTCTAGACCTTGTAAGCCAGTCCCTCCAGGATTTCGTGGGATGTTTTTATGATTGCTGTGGCCCAAAAAGCCTAAATTTGTGTTAGCTTTTTTAAGAAGTTGCGATAAAAATTGCCATTTTTGAGAAATTTTTTTGCACTAAAAGTTATAGGAAGAATTACAAATTTTAAAGCAGATGCTTTTCCCCATAGTTTACTGCAATGATATTCTATAACACAAGAAAAGCACAGGATTGTCAAAAATTTCCTATTCAACATGATTTGTAATTCGATTAAGCAAAAGCTTCTGCTATACAGAAAAATTCTTGTGCAACAGCAAATGTAGACTAACACAATATCCATTACAACGTCTACATTTTTTTTTATCTTATCTTAAATTCTACTGAATGCAAGTTATAGATTTGGAAATTATTGGCAGCACCTTCATTTGCAAACTCCCTAACCGCAGCAGTCCCCACCCACATGGTACTGAGCGCAGAGGAAAAAAATAAAATTTCTTCTATTGCTCTGTATTGTCTATCGGAGTCTGTGTTTTTCTGAACAAAATTACAGACAATATTCTCTCTCTTTCCATGTCTAATTCCCACCTGTCTGTCTATCTGCTGTGTGTCTGGACACACACACCTTTCTCATCAGATACTGAGCTTTCATTTACTTGGGAGTCTGAGGGGCGGGGTGGGGTGGCCTACGTCCGTGTCCAGACTGAAGATCCACAGTTTTAAAGCTCATTGACAAGATATAGTAATGCGTTACCTCTAAAGATATCTAAAATGTTCAAACACTGGCTGTAGTTTTATATTTGCTCGTGTGTTTGTGGTTTTATGGCATCTCTCCTGAAGCATGTTCCTGGGGTGGTTTTCAGGCAGGCGGATGTTTTTCAACACAAACCCAGCACTTGTACACTCATTCAGGACGGAGAAGTGGCGAGACGTCCACCGGCATGCTGGGGGAGATGGAGGAAAACTCATGGGTGTTGTTTTTTTTATTTTTTAAATCACACACTATTTTTTGCTGACGTGTTAAGTTTATACTCACTAAACACGGAAGTAAGCACAGTGCAGCAACAGATTTGATTGGTTGTTTAATTAAGCTCAGGAACAAATGTGATTGGCAAAATTGGCGAAGTTGACGAGGACTGGCCAAAATTGCAGGAAAGTTGCGGTGATTTGACAAAGTTGCAAGGACGCACAAAAGATGCGGCCAGTGGTGGTGTGCAATACTGCAAGATGTGGTATCGATCTGATACCAAGTAAATACAGGGCCAGTATCAGCGATACCGATACAATACAGAGGTGGCTGAATCATCAAATTACTAAATCTGAATTAATTTTCATGACCTTTTAAGTGTTTTATGATTTTTCATTTAGATTATTAATTAGTTAAAACCCAGGACAGAATTTGGGCAAAGTTTAGAGGTATTAAAAAATATACAGTGTCCCTTTCACAGTTAAGGCAAATGGGTAATTATATTCAATTAAATCTGGGCCACATTATATTCAGTACATTTGTTTCAATTCCAGTTAATGTATTCATTTAAATAAAACATTTCCATCCGACTTCCGGTTATGGCTGCCACGTAGGACGGACGTGTCTCGCTCTGCTCTGCTCCTGGAGAAAAAAAATCGGCAAATAACTCTCTCATTTGGGACAGAACGTATCCCAGCGTTTGGGCGAGGATATGTCGGCGAAGCCTAAGGCTGGAAAACCAGGAAAAGGAAAAAGCGAGCCGCCGAAACAGTCCAAATTAACGGACTTTCAGGTCTGTGACGCAGCAAACAGGGCTCCATATATGGCGGAGGAGGCTGGCAACGCTGCGATTTCTGCGGGGAATGGCGCAGATGCGCTGATGGCTGCCATGAGTTCAATGAGAGCGGACTTTTCCTCTAGATTTGATGGGATTATGACAGCGTTGGAAGGAATAAGAAAGGAATTGGGTGACTGTGTAGAACGAACGGCGCAGATGGAGCTCCGTCTCGCTAGTGCTGAAGATGACGTCACCCGTCTTCAATTAAAGGTGCGCACTTTGGAAAAAAAAAATAAATCTCTGGAAGATAATATTTTGGATTTGGAATCTCGGTCGAGACAGAATAATTTGAGGCTGGTGGGTCTTCCAGAGGAATCAGAAGGTCGGGACGTATGTTCCTTTCTGGAAAAGTGGATTCCGGAGGTGCTGGGCAGCGAGGAGTTGCAATCAGCAGTGGTTCTGGAAAAAGCACATCGCATTGGCCCACGGAGAGATAAGGGACCGCCGAGGACCTTAATTATGAAGTTTCTTAACAACAGAGACAGGATGAAGATCTTCAACGCTGCACGAGCTAAAAAAGGAGAGATTAAACACCAGGACCAGCAGGTGCGGTTCTACCCAGATTTGGCCACAGGAATCCAGCAATTGAGGAAGCAGTTTGATCCCGTACGTAAGGAGCTGCGCAACCTTGGGATTCGTCATGGTGTAATCTATCCTGCGAGACTGCTGACCACGTATGAGGGCAGAACCCACATCTTCAAGACCCCAGAGGAGGCGCAGGAGTTCATCAAGAAGATCAAAGAAGAAGAAGAGACTGGTGGGAGCTAAGCATGAACAAAATATAAGGTAGAATAATTAAGCATTTGCACAGGCATCTGACTGACTTGAAGTAAATAGTAAGTTTACAAAATATAGATTGTATTATATATTAAAAAACAAAACAAAAACAAAACAAAAAAACAAAAAAAAACTATGATGTACAAAGTTGTTAAAAATTTTGGAGTTAAGTTGGAAAACTACAGAGGAGAGTTAATGTTACGTCATTAAAAGCAGTAGAGTTAGGGTGATTGGGAGGATGAAGAAGGAGTGGCTTAGGCTGTTCCCCGTGGGTGTGGAACGGTCGATGGCTATATCGGGAGACAGAATTTTTCTTTTGATTTTGGGGGGTTTGCCACAAGTGTGGGAAGGGGAAATTTGTTTGTGTGTAGTTTGTAGGATGAATGTTCAACCACTCATGTTTTTGCTTCTCTGTATGAGCATGTTTACACTGCAAGGTAATCCCAAACTCTCTATTGATCATGGACCAAAGTGTTAATCTTAATTTAACTTCATGGAATTGCAGAGGTCTACAAAATTTAAAAAAACTTAAACAAGTTATGAATAAAATAAAGGACATGGGTTCAAGAATTGTGTTTTTACAAGAAACTCATCTGATAGAGGAGGATGTTAAAAGAATTAGGAGTAGATGGCAGGGAAGTGTATTCACCTCTTCATTTTCATCCCGAGCCAGGGGAGTTATGACTCTCATACATAAATCAGTTCCTTTTCAAGTGAAAAATGTAATTGGAGACAAATTTGGAAGATATGTAATCATTCAAGGTTCTTTGCTATTAGAAAATATAAATCTTGTGAACTTATATGGTCCCAATATAGATGATCAGAAGTTCTTTGCTAATTTATTTCTCATCTTATCATCACTTACAGGGCAACATATAATAGCAGGGGATTTTAATTGTACATTGAATCCAGGTGTGGATAGATCAACAGGACTGGATTGTACGCACATTGGATGTAGGATGACTATTAATCATTTTATGAAAGAATTGAGATTGTTAGATATATGGAGAGAAATGAAACCACAAGTTAAAGCCTATTCTTGTTATTCCAGTACCTACAAGACATTCTCACGTATTGATTATTTTTTGATTTCCACAGAATTAAGGTCCAAGATTCAAAACTGCTTTTATGATAACATCGTGATCTCTGATCATGCACCCTGTTGTCTAATATATGTAGATAAAAAATTGACAAAGGAATCAGGTAGATGGCAATTTCAGCATAAATGGCTTCAGGATGAGGAATTTGTCAAGTATATAGAAAAACAGATAGACGAGTTCTTTGACATCAATACTACACAAACATCAGCATGTGTAAAGTGGGAGGCTTTCAAAGCTTTTATTAGGGGGCATATTATTAGTTATACAGGATCAAAATCTAAGAAGACTCGAGAGGAGAGAGCTAAATTGGAACATAAAATAAAAAATCTTCAGGAAAAAGTGTATGCAGGAAGTGACCCAAGGTTGGAGAATGAATTACTGATTTTGAGAGCTGAATACGACAAAAAATCAGCGAATAGAGCTGCCTCGAGTCTTCTAAGATTGAAACAATCTTTTTATGAACAAGGTGAAAAATCAGGAAAATTATTAGCATGGCAGATTAAACAATTGGAAATTAAAACACCAATTACCAGTATTATAAGTAACGGACAGGTAGTTATAGATCCTTTAGAAATTAATAGAGCCTTTAGAGATTACTATGAAAAATTATATGATACCAAAAATGAACCTGATTTAACAAAACTAAATGGGTTTTTGAACGAACTATCTATACCGTGTATTCCAAATGAAAACAGGGAGATATTGGAGTCTAAAATTAGTCAAGAAGAAGTTGGGCTAGCCATTGATAATATGAAATCAGGAAAAAGTGCAGGACCAGATGGTCTTCCAGTTGACCTTTATAAAAAATTTAAGAATAAATTAATAAAACCTTTTTTGGAAATGGTTTTAGAAGCATTTCAAAATAATAATTTACCATCATACATAAATAATGCCTTAATTATACTGCTGCCAAAACCAGGTAAGCCCTCTAATAAATGTGAAAATATGAGACCAATAAGCCTATTAAACGCCGACCTTAAGATAATCTGTAAAATTTTAGCAAGACGAATACAAGAAATTTTACCAAATATTATTAATCGAGATCAGAATGGCTTTATAAAGGGTAGACAAGGCTTCCATAATGTAAGAAGACTATTTAATATTATCTATTTTAATAAAGAAGCACCGGATACAGCTCTCCTATCATTGGACGCCGAAAAGGCCTTTGATAGAGTTGAATGGCCCTTTCTTTTTGAAGTCCTACAAAGGTTTGGACTTGGAAATAATTTCATAAAATGGGTTCAAATAATATACAATAATGCTACAGCAGAAATCCTAACAAATAACAATATTTCAAAACCAATAAAAATCAATAGAGGATGTCGACAAGGCTGTCCACTCTCACCTTTACTGTTTACTATGGCAATTGAACCTTTAGCGATAGCGATACGTTTACATTCACAAATATATGGAATTAAAGTTGGACCAACAGAACATAAAATCTCCCTGTACGCCGATGATATAATTTTGTTTATGTCGAATCTAAAAAAATCAATTCCAACCTTGTTGAATTTAATAAAGAATTTTGGGGAAATATCAGGATATAAAATAAATAAAACTAAATCTTCAATATTAATGCTAAATGAGACCCAGAGAAATTACCCAGCCCCTGAGGTAAATCAATTCAATGTTGTAAATCAGTTTAAATATTTAGGAATCCAAATTATGCCTAAGCTAGAATCAGTCGCCAGTGTCAACTATGAAGCCTTAATGTCAGATATCAGTGAGTTAACTCAGAGATGGATGTCACTACCAATGTCGATGATCGGGAGAATCAATATACTTAAAAGTAATATTTTACCTAAAATACTTTATTTATTTCAATACATTCCCTTATCACCACCTTTAGATCTATTCTCAAGAATAAAAAAAAAGTTAGTGGAATTTATATGGAACAACAGGAGGGCTAGATTACGTCTGTCTTTATTATATTTACCATTTGATCGTGGAGGTCTGAAATGTCCAAATTTTATGTTGTATTATTGGTCGGCACAACTGAGGTCTATGACATATTATTTTTCATCAAATGATCTCCCTCACTGGACTGAAATGGAATCATACAATTTACCTTTACCTCTTCCCATATTCATATACTCAGATTCGGCAAAAAAATTACAAAAACAAGTTAAAAATCCATTTGTAAAGCATATGATCAAAATATGGTGTGAAGCTAAAAACTATTTAAAAGAACCACAGTTATTGTCACAATTTAGTCCAATATGGGGTAATCAATATTTTAAACCAGGGAGAGCGGACGCTGTATTTAAAGTATGGAATTTAAAAGGGATACAAAAGATTCAGGATTTATATTTGCCATGTGCAGACAACATAATGTCTTTTGAAGAGCTGAGGATCAAATTTAATCTCAATAGAACACATTTTTTTAAATATCTTCAACTTAGAAACTTTATTCGATCAAATCAAAATAAAGCTCTCACTCGACCTATTTATTCATCCTTGGAAAAAATGATGATGAAAGATAGTAAAAGAAAGGGTATTATTTCAGAGTTTTATAACTCATTGACACTATCTTCAAGTGAAAATTCACTGAAAAGATTAAACTACTGGAAAGAAGATCTGCAAATTGAAATTTCAGAGGAACAATGGGAATTGGCTTGTACAGAAGCTCAAACCAAATCAATAAATGCACGCCTTAAATTGATACATTTCAAATGGTTAATGCGGATGTATGTTACACCGGAGGAGTTAAATAGATATAACAAAAATATACCAGATACATGCACAAAATGCATGGAAAGTAAAGGAACCCTATTTCATTGTTTATGGGAATGTAGATTAATAAGAATGTTTTGGGAAGAGGTGAGGGTAACAATTGAAAAAATAATCTCAAAACAAATCATATTGAATCCTAAACTGGTTTTGTTGGGTCTGTACCCAGAAAAGCATAATTTCAATAAAAGTGAAAGAACATTCATAGACCTCAGTTTGCTTAATGCCAAAAAATGTATTGCACTATTATGGAAAAAGACTCATAGACCAGATGTGACTCAGTGGTTAAGACAGATGTTAACAAACCTTCCATCACTAGGGGCGCCACACGAGTCGGCTGCCTTTTGCAACAGCGGCTCGATTCCGAGTCTTTTTCCCTTCCTCTCTCTTTTGATCCGTCTTTTTTTTCCACCCCACTTATATCACGGACACACAGATCGTCCTAAATGTCTCCTGAGCCGGTGGACGGAGCCACTGTCTATAGCAGGATACGATACAGCAGAGAACAGCTGCTAGCATTCAACCGTCACCCGGTCCCATTGGAAATACTCGACATACCGAGAGAACTGAGGCGAAAACGCCGCGGCTGCCGGGCTGGAGTAAGGCGGAGGACAAAAAATATAAGGTACAGACCCTCCCTTCCATCTGTTGTCATGGGAAATGTACGGTCGATACTGGGAAAGTTAGATGAGCTAGCGGCTATCTCCCGTTATGATAGCACATACCGGGAGTGCTCTCTCCTTTTGTTTACTGAGACGTGGCTAACTGAACTAGCAGCAGATGCTAACATTGAGCTGGAGGGTTTTCACATGATACGAGCTGACCGAACACCAGACAGTGGCAAGGCTAGGGGCGGTGGAGTGATCATGTATGTTAACAACAACTGGTGCAGACCGGGACATATCACTGTTAAACAACGACACTGCAGCAAAGACATTGAGTTGCTAGCTGTTAGCATGAGGCCTACATATCTCCCGAGAGAACACTCACACGTGATCTGCATTGTTGTTTATGCAAATCCGACGGCGAACGCTGGGACAGCACGTGACGTCATCCATTCAGTAACCAGCAGGCTGCAGACAGAACACCCAGATGCTCTTCTTCTCATCTCAGGCGATTTCAACCATGTTTCACTGTCTCCCATTCTACCCACGTTCACCCAGTATGTCACATGCCACACTAGAGACAATAAAACACTGGATTTATTCTACGCAAACACTAAGGAGGCGTACACCTCATCACAACTCCCCCCACTCGGGAGATCGGATCACAACTTGGTTCATCTCCGGCCGGTGTACAAACCCCTAGTGCACAGACAACCTCCGGCCATGCACACTGTGGAGTTATGGTCTGAGGAGACAATGGACACCCTAAAGGGCTGTTTTGAAGCCACCGCCTGGAAGCAGCTCTGCGATCCACATGGTGAGGACATCGATGGCCTCATTCACACCTTCACGGGCTACCTCAGCTTCTGTGTGGACAAATCCGTTCCCACCAAGACCATACGGCGTCACTCAAACAACAAACCCTGGATCAACCCTGAGATTAAAACACTTCTGAGAGAGAAGAAGAGGATCTTCAGGTCAGGGAACAGGGAGATGCTGAAGTCCGTACAGAGGGAGCTGAGGAGAAAGATCAGAGAAGGCAAGGACAGCTTCAGGAAGAAGATGGAGGACAAGCTGCAACAGAGCGACATCAGCGGGGTCTGGAGAAACCTCAAAACCATCTCGGGGCTCCAGAATACCTCCCCCCAGGCCACAGGGGGCAGGGAGTGGGCGAACAACCTGAATCTGTTTTTCAATAGATTTGACCAACCGCCCTCCCCCCTGACTGCACAACAACCACTGCTGCCTCTAAAGAAATCAAGTCCTGCTGCCCACTCCCCACTCTACCAACACCCCCCCACTCCCAACACACAGCCCCCCATCCTGACCCTGACCAGGACCCAGGTGAGGACGGAGCTGAGGAAGATCAAGGCGAGGAAGGCGCCGGGACCGGACGGCATCAGCGCAAAGCTCCTCAAGTCCTGTGCAGACCAGCTGTGTGGGATTGTGACGTATATCTTCAACATGAGCCTGAAACTGGGGAGGGTACCACAGCTGTGGAAAACATCTTGTGTGGTACCTGTACCAAAAACTTCCCACCCCAAAGACCTGAACAGCTACAGACCGGTGGCCTTGACGTCCCACTTGATGAAGACCCTGGAGAGACTGCTCCTTGCTCACCTCCGCCCCCTGGTGGAACCAGCGATGGATCCACTCCAGTTCGCCTACCAGCATGGCATTGGGGTGGAGGATGCGGTGATCTTCCTCCTTCACCGTTCTCTGTCCCACCTGGAGAAGCCCGGGAATATGGTGAGGATCATGTTCTTTGACTTCTCCAGTGCTTTCAACACCATCCAACCGATGATCCTGAAGGACAAGCTGCTGCGCGCAGGGGTGGACCAGCACCTGTCATCATGGATCCTGGACTACCTCACGAACCGGCCTCAGTTTGTGAGAACCCGGGACTGTGTGTCCGACACGATCATCAGTAGCACGGGGGCCCCCCAGGGAACGGTGCTGGCTCCCTTCCTGTTCACTCTTTATACTGCGGACTTCTCACACAACACAACACACTGCCATCTACAGAAGTTCTCTGATGACTCTGCGATCGTTGGCCTCATCTCCAATGGAGATGAAGCTGAGTACAGAGGGCTTATCCAGGACTTCGTGGACTGGTGCCATCGGAACTGCCTCCAGATCAACGCGAGGAAAACTAAGGAGCTGGTGGTGGACTGCCGCAGGCATGGGCAGCCCCTCACAGTACCAGTAAATATACAGGGAACAGACATCGAGATGGTGACATCCTATAAGTACCTGGGTATTCATCTGAACAATAAACTAGACTGGTCACACAATACTGATGCACTCTACAAGAAGGGACAGCGCAGGCTGTTCCTGCTGAGGAGACTCAGGTCTTTTGGTGTACAAGGGGCGCTGCTGAAGTCATTCTATGACACGGTGGTGGCATCAGCCATCACTTTTGGAGTGGTCTGCTGGGGCAGTGGCATTACTGCAGCCGATAGGAAGAGACTGAACAAACTGATTAAGAAAGCTAGCTCTGTCCTGGGGCAGCGCCTTGATCCGATGGAGGAGATAGGAGAGAGAAGGACGGTGGCTAAACTGTCATCTCTGCTGGAGTCCGAGTTCCACCCTATGCAGGACATACTGAATGCACTGAGGAGCTCATTTAGCAGCAGACTACATCATCCCAGGTGCACAACCGAGAGGTTTCGTAGGTCCTTCCTACCAACGGCTGTCAGACTGTACAACCTAAGCAGGGCTGCTCGCAGAGATAGCAAAAAAGACGTAACAAACTAATAGTTTTTTGAATGCAGAAGATGCAATAGACTTACACAGTGGTCCTCTCCGGCATACAACTAGGAGCATGCCGGTCGCTATGGAGGGTGAGAGTGTGTATGGGCACATAATCATACCATGCAGGATAGCTGGGTAGACGGTTATGCTGTTTCATTCCATCTAGCGGCAATGCTCTGCACTGTGTGTGTTTATATATTTGCATATTTGTTCCGTCTAGCTGCAATGCTCCGTACTGTGGGTGTTTATATATTTATATATCTACATGTTATTCCATCTAGCTACATTGCTCCGCACTGTGTGTGTTTATATACTTGCATATTTATTCCACCTAGCTGCAATGCTCCGTACTGTGGGTGTTTTTATATATTTACATATTTATTCCATCTAGCTACAATGCTCTGCACTGTGTGTTCATATATTCATATATTATTCCATCCAGCTACAATGCTCTGCACTGTGTGTCTGTGTGTGTGTGTATATATATATATTTTATAGTAATACGTACATATGTTTATTAGCTGCTCTTGCTTGCTTGTTTTTTTTTTTTCTTGCCTTCTGATTGTTGCTCTGAGTGTTGCTATCCCTGTGCTGTTGCAATCCTGGAATTTCCCCGTTGTGGGACTAATAAAGGCTTATCTTATCTTATCTTATCTTATTAGAAAGAATAACATATATACTGAAATCAAAGGAAATTGTGTTTGAGAATATATGGAGACCTTTTATTGATTATGTAAAAAATTTAAACATAACTCTTGAAGAAGAAGGTGAATGATGTGTGTGGACCTTGTAAATTCCAAACTGGTGAACATAATATGTATACTTATGTATTGGATTGTCTAGACTAAACAGAGGAGCATTGTTGAAGACTTGATTTTGTTGGTGGTTGTTGGTGTTTTTAGTGCATTTTTTTTTTTTTTTGTAGTACTTTAGTGTTAGTGTTTGATTGTTTGTATCATGTTTGTTAAAAAAAAAAAAAAAGGTTCAATAAAGATATTGTGGAAAAAAAAAAAACATTTCCATCCATCCATCCATCCATCTACCGCTTTTCCGGAGGTCCGGGTCGCGGAGGCAGCAGTTCAAGCAGAGAAGCCCAGACTTCCCTCTCCCCAGCCACCTGTTCCAGCTCTTCAGAGGGGATACCAAGGCGTTCCCAGACCAGCTGGGAGACATAGTCTCTCCACCGAGTCCTGGGTCTGCCCCGGGGTCTCCTCCCAGTGGGACGTACCTGAAACACCTCAAGTGGGAGGTGTCCAGGAGGCATCCTAATCAGATGCCCATACCACCTCAACTGACTCCTTTCAATGTGGAGGAGCAGCGGTTCTACTCTGAGCCTCTCCCGGATGACTGTGCTCCTCACCCTATCTCTGAGGGTGAGTCCAGCAATCCTACGGAGAAAGCTCATTTCAGCCGCCTGTATTCGCGATCTCGTTCTTTCGGTCATTACCCAAAGCTCGTGACCATAGGTGAGAGTAGGAACGTAGATTGACTGGTAAATCGACAGCTTTGCCTTAGAACTAAGCTCCCTCTTCACCACAACAGACCGGTACAACGTCCGCATCACTGCAGATGCTGCTCCAATCCGTCTGTCGATCTCTCGCTCCATTTTCCCCTCACTCGTGAACAAGACCCCAAGATACTTAAACTCCTCCACTTGGGGCAGGAGCCTGTCCCCAACCCGGAGAGGACAATCCACCTTTTTCCGGCTGAGGACCATGGACTCGGACTTGGAGGTGCTGATTCTCATCCCAGCCGCTTCACACTCAGCGGAAAACCGTCCCAGCAAGAGCTGTAGGTCATTGCTGGATGAAGCCAACAGGACAACATCATCTGCAAACAACAGAGATGAGATCCTGTGGTCACCAAGCATGACACCCTCCGTTCCCTGGCTGCGCCTAGAAATCCTGTCCATAAAAGTTATGAACAGGATCGGTGACAAAAGGCAGCCCTGGCGGAGTCCAACTCTCACTGGGAATGACTCCGACCGAGTGTTGGCAATACGAACCAAACTCACACAACGGTCGTACAGAGACCGAATAGCTCGTAACAACAAACCCGATACCCCATACTCTCGAAGCACCCCCCACAAAAATCCACGAGGGACGCGGTCAAATGCCTTCTCCAAGTCCACAAAACACATGTAAACTGGTTGGGCAAACTCCCACGAACCCTCAAGAATTCTCGAGAGGGTAAAGAGCTGGTCCGATGTGCCACGGCCAGGACGAAAACCACATTGCTCCTCCTGAATCCGAGGTTCGACCAACGGCTGGACTCTCCTCTCCAGTACCTTGGCATAGACCTTCCCAGGGAGGCTGAGGAGTGTGATCCCTCTAAAGTTGGAGCACACCCTCCGGTCCCCTTTTTTGAAGAGAGGAACCACCACCCCGGTTTGCCATGCCAAAGGCACTGTCCCCGACCTCCACGCAATGTTGCAGAGGCGTGTCAACCATGACAACCCAACAATATCCAGGGCCTTGAGGTACTCAGGGCGAATCTCGTCCACCCCCGGGGCCCGGCCACCAAGGAGATTTTTAACCACCTTGGCGACCTCAGCCCCTGTGATAGGCGAGTCATCCCCCTCGTCCCCAAACCCTGCTTCCTCTGTGGAAGACGTATCAGTGGGACTGATACGTCTAAAACATTTCAATGGGATAAATATATTATGCATCATTTTTGAGCTGGCCAAAGTAACAAATGACCAGTTGCACTTTGAAAATATTAACTTATGCCAAAGATGACTAAAATATTACCTTCACCACTAATATCCACCTGGATAGTCTCTGCCATACTGAAAGGCCTCTGCCAATGATCTCTGGCCCAGGAAACTGGGTCTGTCGGGGCCAAGGGGTGGGGGATTTCTCTCCTTCTCCCCGTTTCTGTAGCTCGGCATTGTCTTGGATGATTTTTCATATGCTTGTATAAATTAGTTGTGTTACCACCAATTACCATCACAGACTTTTTACAAATTATACAGTTTGCCGTTGTCTCCTTTTTGGCCTGAAAATATAACCACACGGCGCTCCTCTTCCTCTCTGCCATTCTTCTGTGCCGTCTCTATGCACACCAGCAGCTGACAGCTGCTGCTTGCTAGCTTGCTTCCCTGGCGCTGCAGAGTCACGTGATGGTAGAAGAGGGAGGAGGAGGAAGTAAGTGGTGGTAATGCACCTAAACGCTGGTTGCCAACCACCATAAAAAACACAAGAAGATGAGGAGCAAAGTGTGCCTGCTCCGTGCTGTGACAGGAGCGGCAACACAGAATATCGATCTCACTACACTGATATTGATCAATATTGAGGCCAGTGTTGGTATCGATATTATCTGGATCGATCCGCCCACCACTAGCGGCCAATCAATGATTTTGTATGAATGGATGCAATCGAAACATTACGAAATCCTGGAGGGACTGGTAAGTCGGGGTGTGCCATATCGTATCGCTCACGATAATACTGGTATAAATTTACCGGTGTAAAAATGAATACTGCGATATTTGAGGTCTCTTGCGTGACATCACACCGCATAGAAATGGAAAAACAAACATGATGGGAAGCTGCAGCTCCAAAGTCAGTCTGTCTCCAATTGAGTGGAAAGATTTAACCCTTTACATCCTTGATTTCACATTCAGATAGCGTCCCCCACTGCCTATGGTGCAGTGCTGCGCCTGTCATGTGATGTGGCCAAAAAACTCCCCAGTTGTACTAAGAATTCCATCTCACAAGGTGGCAGACACGTATAACTTACTGCTCTTGCTTTGGAGGACGAATGGGACACAGAACCATCCAAAAACCTCACTTCTGGACACCAGAGAAGACGACATTTTTAGACGTACAAATGATGTACTTGTTCGCAAGATGGAGGACGCATTTGCTCCTAAATTTGCCAACTATGACTCTAAAAAGAGATTATTTAGCTTATAAAGGGTAAAATCAACATATTATAACAGAGGGTGGGCGAAGCTGGTTGATGGTTCACCTGCTATTGCTGCCAGCACCATGTGACCGGACAACAATCGCGCCGGTTCTGTGTCGTCATATAAGATAAAACTGCGGCGGAATAAAAGCAAAATTGAGGTGGGATAATCGTGAAGAGTTTCTGGATGTGGGAGAGAATGCGCAAATGACCAACAGAAGGCAAAATAACGACCAGGATGGATGAAAATGGATGAAGCGAGAGCCGCCTGGCAAGCGGTAAGTGACGAATTTCTTTGTTTACATTGTAACTGATCTTCTGGTTCATATACTTTAAAGATGCCAAAATGCCCACAACAACAGTGACAAAAAACAAAACCATCCTTTGTGTAAATATGTCCAAAGTCTGCTTCTGACTGAAAGTTACGTAATTCGATATGGCTGCCGTGGCATTATGCAAATTAGATGCGTAAATTTACTCCTATCTCAAACTTTGGATCATATTCTACATCTTTTTAATTGACAGTAAGCCATTATCTGACCACTTTCAAGTTATAGCTTTGGAAATCTGACATCTGAACTGATTATTTTCTTGAAAAAACCCTTGACCACTAGGGGCTGACAGCGCAATGGAGCACCATAGGCAGTCAAACAGTGAAGTTCCACTTTCTGTTTTAGACTGCTGTCATGTTTAAAAAAAAAAAAACAGTGCAGCAATGTGGATAATCTGCATTTTTTTCTGCACGTGCACAACACCACTGGAGCATGGTATTAACGTTGGAAAATGCGCAGCTCGATGTTGATTTTTACTTCCCATTTTGGCTGCTTCATCTTTTGATTTTATTCAACCACCCGAAGAGAGAGGGAAAAAAAAACATCCGTTCAGTGCAACTAGAGCCAAAAGCCCCAGGACAGGCCCAACAGGAGTAATGCAGGTAAAGTGATTCAGCATAAAAGCCGACCTCTGTGTGCAGTTAAGATGTAACGGCTTAGATTATTTTCTTGTAATATCTGATACATAACTAAAAAATATTTTTAAATCTGAGCTGTTTATAAAATGGAGAAATAATAGTTTTTGTTTTTTTCCCCCTGAATATCCATCCATCTTCATCCTTTTAGGGTTGCGCGGGGGGGGGGGGGGGGGGGGGGGGGGGGCTGGAGCCTATCCCAGCATCTTTGGGTGAGAAGCAGGGTCAGGGTTTCCTCTGGTAATATTTCTGTGTGGCGGCCCACTGCCCTAAGGAAATAATGCCGCCACGCCTATGTTAAGAAAAATTAAATATGAAAGAAACGCTCCGCAAGCGTGCACACCAACAATGTGTGTGAATGTCATCCGCGCGGAAACGCCCCGCCCACGTGACTGTTTCTGCAGGCAGAGCGTGTCTCTCTAGCATTGCTGTCCGAGAGAAGCACGAGCTTATTAAAGTACTTTAAATGTGGAAAAAAGTACAAGAGGTATAAAAGCAGTGGAGGCATTTATGGTGGTTTTAACCCACTGGTAACTGGAACAACAATGAGGAGTCGCTAGCCAATAGGTCTGGTTAGGCTTCATTGCAGGGAAAGGCAAGATTGACTGATGAAATTGCTGAGGATTTCCTTCACTAGCTACTACAATAATAATTTATGTCCATTATTATGTACCTGGCAAGTTAAGATGACCGAAATTCATGAAGTCAATGACTTTAATCAGTCAGCAGCCTTCAGAGAAACTAAACGTGCCAACATCTGGATTTCAAAATAAGGGAGGTTTTTCCTGCTGTCTGGGTGGTGTGGAGATTTCTAAAAAACTATAAATATATAGAAATATTATAACAGAAATAACTGCATCTTTGGTCATTTATTTCTTTAAATTTTAATAATTATATTTCTTTGAATTCAGAGTTATTGTTCTGTTCTGGCTCTACAAAATTATGGCAAAAAGTTTAAATTGTATGAGGGGAAAAAAGTTTTTTTTTTTGCCACATTCTGATTCAAAGTTAAAAAAAAGAAACAGCAATCTCATAATATAATCCGCCTTTGTCCATCGGACAGGCCTCTTCACTGTCCAATTTTAAAACTCCTCTTAAAACCCATTTTTATTCTCTGGCTTTTGACCCAGTTTTTCAGACATTTTAGTTCTTATTGTCTCTATTGTATGACTATTGTTTTGTTTGTGCTGTTTTGTACTTGCGCTGTATTTTTTTTATATTGTATTTATCGTTGATGTACAGCACTTTGAACTGTCATCATTTTTAAAGATTAAAAAAGAAACATTAGCCATAAAATAATCCACAAATTTATAAAAGTCTCAAATTCATTCATTCATCTTCTTCCGCTTAATCTTTTTCGGGTTGCGGGGAGGCTGGAGCCTATCCCAGCGTCTTTGGGCGAGAGGCAGGGTACACTCTGGACAGATCGCCAGTCCATCGCAGGGCCAACACAGAGAGACAGACAACCATTCACTCTCACAGTCATACCTAAGGACAATTTAGAATCCCCAGTTTGATGCCAATTAACCTAACTTGCATGTTTTTGGCATGTGGGAGGAAACCGGAGAAATCCCGGAGTAAACCCACGCAGACACGGGGAGAACATGCAAACTCCACACAGATCACTGTTGGTCGGGGGCTGGGATCGAACCCAGAATCCCCCGGCCAAGGGTGAGCTGCTGCGCTGCCACAGTACTAACCACTCCGCCGCCGAAAAGTCATAATTTTACAAGTGAAAATTACAAATTTGAGGAAAATGGATGCAAATCATCATCATCGCTCTATAAATGCAAGAAATCTGTCAGTGTGTGTGTCACGATCATAGGACATCATAGGACAGCCTATGATGCCTGCTATGATGAATCTATGATATCAGGCAACATACAGGGATGAGAATGGGGTTTTGGAAAAAAAGAGGAAACTTAGCCGGGGGTCTTGGGGGATGCAGGTCCCCAAGCCGGATCCAAGGCGGAGCCTTGGTGGGGGGTCTGGGGGGCAATGCCCCCCAGAAGCTAACAAAATCTGGTGTTTTAGAATGCTCAAATGTGGTGTTATATTTAAAGTTAGAAGTAAGTACAAATGCATTTATAGTTTATCTTTTTAATCTGCTGCTGCATCACATGTGTAATCATGTTCAATACTGTTTTGATTCAGTGTCACTTTCCCTGGTACTTTGCATTTCGCTATGAAGTCGGCCATTTTTTCAACCACAAAATAAAGTGAAACACAGTACATATGTATTAAATTTATGATATCTGAATAGTATGTTGATGTAATAATACTAAATTATATTTTACTACTATCTAACATGTTTAGAACTGACACAGAATTACATTTACATACTTCTAGAACAGACAAAATAATTTAACCAAGTAAAATAAATTATAAATATTAACAAAATTCCATCACCAAGTCCATCACCCATTTATTAAAATATACTGACATTCTGCAAACATTTTGATTTATTAATGTGTGCATTTGTTAGTGTTACTAGGAATATAAAAAAGTTGCATATTAGTATATTTTAACCCCTTGAACTCTTGTGAATTCAGCGGGCAGTCACGTCTCTGCATCTCAGTGCGCACTGAAAAAAAAAACAAAAAACTGTATTTCCGGTCTTCCAGTACAGACACAGCCTTGTTACAATCTCAGAAAAAAGCTGTGTAATATATATTCATTTTTTGTGGTATTTTTACAAAATTTTGACCTGAGCTTGAAAACACTTGGTTCTACATTTCTGTTGCGTTTTCCAGCCAGTATCTGACAGCTGTATGTTATTTGCAAGCATCTGTATCTAAAAAACACCCAGGTGAACTTTCCTGTTACTCAGTGGCAGTAGCACTTAAAAGTTGAACTGAACTCACCTTTTTGCCAAAAAAGTAGAATAGCAGATTAATTCCTTATTACCTATTGTATTTTTCAACACATAAAAGAAATTTTTAGGCCGTGCGATGTCCAAGCTATAAGCCGATAAACTTTTGCTTCTGGCTGGCAGTGCCAAACAAACCGGAAGTAGTGCAGACGACGCTGCGTGACGTCACGAGTGTGACCCTTATCAAAACAACAATGGCAGATGATAGCAGTTCCAGCAGTCAAGAACACCAGAGTTTTCAGAGTGAAGAGGCATTCAGGATCGGTGACAAGACAGAGGAGGATGCAGGAGTGTCAAGTGAACAGGAAGAGAGCGAGGGAGGCATCGAACCGTACAGATTAGAGCCAGAATTTTCGGGGGATTCCGGCACCGACTCAGACCGCAGCAGTGATGGGGAGGAGAGTCGCTTATTGAATACAGAATGGTGAGTCTTTACTTTGGCATGTTTGGGGTGTCAGGATAAGGAAAATTAACAATAAAAAAGAAAGGGAAAAAAAACCATCAGCATTTTTCCAACTTATTACAATGATCCCTCACTTATCGCGTTTAATGGGGACCAGAACCGACCGCGAAAAGTGAAAAACAGCGAAGTAGCGTCACACCCCCCCCCCCCCCAAGGGCGTCACAGGCACTATTTTGCACAAAAAGGCACAAGAGAACAGCGAAAAGTGCCACTAAGCAACACGAGCGATAAAGAACAATGAATGCGGTCTTCCTTCGCTGGGTATAGGCGCTCGGCAGGGAGCGAAGCTGGGTAAAACGTCTCGGCCAATCAGCTTGCGAGGTAAAATGTCTCGGCCAATCAGCTTGCGAGATTCCCGAGCGGTGAAGAGGTGGGCAGAGAGGAGTGGAGCGGTGGTCAGAGAGGTAGATTTTCAGTTGTGCGGGCTCTCCGCGTTGATACCTGATGTTCTAATGTAGTCTCCCTGCCTTCTCCCTGCCTTCTCCCTGCCTTCTCCCTGCCTTCTACATTAGAACATCAGGTATCAACGCGGAGAGCCCGCACAACTGAAAATCTACCTCTCTGACCACCGCTCCACTCCTCTCTGCCCACCTCTTCACCGCTCGGGAATCTCGCAAGCTGATTGGCCGAGACGTTTTACCCAGCGAAGGAAGACCGCATTCATTGTTCTTTGTCGCTCGTGTTGCTTAGTGGCACTTTTCGCTGTTCTCTTGTGCCTTTTTGTGCAAAATAGTGCTTGTGACGCCCTTGGGGGGGGGGGGGGGGGGTGACGCTACTTCGCGTTTTTTCACTTTTCGCGGTCGGTTCTGGTCCCCATTAAATGCGGTAAGTGAGGGATCACTGTATATCTAGAAATGCATCGCTTCCCGATCGCTTTTCCTCCCCCTTTCTTTTCTTTCGTCGCCATGACAGCTTTCCTTGGCCACTGAACAGATCTTCCCAGGTGTTGGAAGTGTTTTGTAGTCGACTATCACGACAAAATGCACCAAAAACAACCAGTGTCGACGTGCTCGCAATGGTAAACATGGAGGACTGTGTCACACTCGTGACGTCACGCGGAACTCCGGCTGCACTTCGGCGGATTTGTCTTATTTTTCAGGGCGGGAAATTCAAAATCGCGATATTCTCCAAGATTCCGGGATTTGTGGAGGGGGTGCCAATGATAAATTATCTTTATAACTGTATGTACTATCACCCAGTGCCGTTCAATGCCGTTCAGTTCAGTTCTACTTTAAGAGAGATTATGACTGTTTTACCAAAAAATTCAGAGTATTTTCTTTTAAATGAGACCAACCCCATGAAGATGGTGCAAAGGGGTGAAGAACAGCATTGTGTAATGCTGTGATGCAGCAAGTCATGCCATCACAACTTACACATGCTATTTCATAACAAATTCATTACGTGAAAATTCTCAAGTACATTACTTAAATGAGAAAAAAAAAATCTTACCTCGGAATGCGTCTTCCGATCACTAATTGCTGTAATCGGGGGTGACTGTGATGAACTTTGATTGACTGGCATCTGAGTTTGACCGTGTCCATCGATCGTTTTGAACGCAGCACCGAGTGAGTAGTTCGATCTCATTGTAGCCACAATTTTGAGATGTTTCTGTTTTGAACAGTGCTCAACTAAGGCAACACAACCACGAGATCCATAACTCAAGAAATCGTTGCAATAAACACACTGGGCTTTCCCTGGTACTTCGCATTTCGCTATGAAGTCGGCTATTTTTTCAACCACAACTTCGGTATTTTTATCGATCTTTACAGTCATTGACAGTTTTTTCAAGCCATTCCCAACAAAACTTGTTCTTTATCCCTTTGTCGATTTCTAAAATTCTTGCTTTGTTGTCTTTCATGAGTTTTAGGTTCACCATTTTGACGAAATCAGGAAAACTCAGTTGATTGAACTGATTGAACCGTCCGCCACTTGCATTTCGCTCCGTGTGTTATCCGGATATGACATAGGAAATCTAACAACATCGCCGATTGGTTGCTTCAATAAGTATCAGCCTATCAGTGGCCTTGTTACATTACATTACTGATCTCGCTGGGTAGCGCGTTCTGCGCAGTGGATTTTCACAGCCGATCGAAAATACGACTCGCCGCCAGACCCCCCCCCCCCCCAAAAAAAAATTTTCTCCTCGAATTTAGACGATTCACGAGAATGACCCTAGACATGATCAAATCCGAGGAATTCCTCGGATCCGAGGAGGATTCTCATCCCTAAACATAGGACTCACGATGCCATCATATAGACAATAGGACTGGCTACAAGACCATAGCATTACCTGCAATATTCCTATGACGTCACCGCAAGATTGCCTACGATGTTCCACCTTGATGTAATCTTTATATCATATAGACCAAGGGTGTCAAACTCATTCCATGGAGGGCCAAGACCCTGCAGGTTTTACCTCCACCCAGTGTCTTCACCAGGTGATTTCACTTAATTTCTTCCCACTGACTGCTGATCAGTGAAAACACCTGCTGAAGACACTGGGTGGAAGTAAAACATGAGGGGTCTTGGCCCTCCATGGAATGAGTTTGACACCCCTGATACAGACCATCACTCACGATGCCTGCCTTGCTGATGTCATATAGACCATCACTCATGAAAGAAGAGATACTCATCACCCGATTAAGAACAGGACACACAATTTTTAAACCACACCCATTCAAAGCAGTACATCATGTCATATAGACCATCACTCACGAAAGAAGAGATACTCATCACCCGATTAAGAATAGGTCACACTACTTTAAATCACACCCATTCGAAGCAGTACCCTTGAAGAATGGCAGGCAGTCTACACTACAAATGTGTAAAATGCCAAGCAAAGCGCTGATTTTCGGGTGCGCCAGTTTCTTGCTTTCTACATCCATGCACGGGTCTTCCTGAACAGGGTTGAAAGCCACTTTTTGCTCACATCTATTTTCGTGATCCTGTCCATGAGCCAATCAAATCTAAAAGAAGACAGAAGAGGAGCCAAGGAGAGTGAAGTGCTCAGGTAGAGGGTCCAGGAGAGGTGAGAGCAGAGGGAGGAGAGAAGGATGACACCAGCAAAAAGTCCAAACATAGGACATCTGGGTGGAAGCCCAACTGGCCCAATTTAACATTCAAGCCTTGGTTGTACAATACTTCAAATGGTAAGATAAGATAAGATAAGCCTTTATTAGTCCCACAACGGGGAAATTCCAGGATTGCAACAGCACAGGGATAGCAACACTCAGAGCAACAATCAGAAGGCAAGAAAAAAAAAAAACAAGCAAGCAAGAGCAGCTAATAAACATATGTACGTATTACTATAAAATATATATATATACACACACACACAGACACACAGTGCAGAGCATTGTAGCTGGATGGAATAAATATATGAATATATGAACACACAGTGCAGAGCATTGTAGCTAGATGGAATAAATATGTAAATATATAAACACCCACAGTACGGAGCATTGCAGCTAGGTGGAATAAATATGCAAGTATATAAACACACACAGTGCGGAGCAATGTAGCTAGATGGAATAATATGTAGATATATAAATATATAAACACCCACAGTACGGAGCATTGTAGCTAGATGGAATAAATATGCAAATATATAAACACACACAGTGCAGAGCATTGTTGCTAGATGGAATGAAACAGCATAACCGTCTACTTAGTTATCCTACATGGTATGATTATGTGCCCATACATATTCTCACCCTCCATAGCGACCGGTATGTTCCTAGTTGTATGCCGGAGAGGACCATTGTGTAAGTCTATTGCATCTTTTGCATTCAAAAAACTATTAGTTTGTTACGTCTTTTTGCTATCTCTGCGAGCAGCCCTGCTTAGGTTGTACAGTCTGACAGCCGTTGGTAGGAAGGACCTACGAAACCTCTCGGTTGTGCACCTGGGATGATGTAGTCTGCTGCTAAATGAGCTCCTCAGTGCATTCAGTATGTCCTGCATAGGGTGGAACTCGGACTCCAGCAGAGATGACAGTTTAGCCACCGTCCTTCTCTCTCCTATCTCCTCCATCGGATCAAGGCGCTGCCCCAGGACAGAGCTAGCTTTCTTAATCAGTTTGTTCAGTCTCTTCCTATCGGCTGCAGTAATGCCACTGCCCCAGCAGACCACTCCAAAAGTGATGGCTGATGCCACCACCGTGTCATAGAATGACTTCAGCAGCGCCCCTTGTACACCAAAAGACCTGAGTCTCCTCAGCAGGAACAGCCTGCGCTGTCCCTTCTTGTAGAGTGCATCAGTATTGTGTGACCAGTCTAGTTTATTGTTCAGATGAATACCCAGGTACTTATAGGATGTCACCATCTCGATGTCTGTTCCCTGTATATTTACTGGTACTGTGAGGGGCTGCCCATGCCTGCGGCAGTCCACCACCAGCTCCTTAGTTTTCCTCGCGTTGATCTGGAGGCAGTTCCGATGGCACCAGTCCACGAAGTCCTGGATAAGCCCTCTGTACTCAGCTTCATCTCCATTGGAGATGAGGCCAACGATCGCAGAGTCATCAGAGAACTTCTGTAGATGGCAGTGTGTTGTGTTGTGTGAGAAGTCCGCAGTATAAAGAGTGAACAGGAAGGGAGCCAGCACCGTTCCCTGGGGGGCCCCCGTGCTACTGATGATCGTGTCGGACACACAGTCCCGGGTTCTCACAAACTGAGGCCGGTTCGTGAGGTAGTCCAGGATCCATGATGACAGGTGCTGGTCCACCCCTGCGCGCAGCAGCTTGTCCTTCAGGATCATCGGTTGGATGGTGTTGAAAGCACTGGAGAAGTCAAAGAACATGATCCTCACCATATTCCCGGGCTTCTCCAGGTGGGACAGAGAACGGTGAAGGAGGAAGATCACCGCATCCTCCACCCCAATGCCATGCTGGTAGGCGAACTGGAGTGGATCCATCGCTGGTTCCACCAGGGGGCGGAGGTGAGCAAGGAGCAGTCTCTCCAGGGTCTTCATCAAGTGGGACGTCAAGGCCACCGGTCTGTAGCTGTTCAGGTCTTTGGGGTGGGAAGTTTTTGGTACAGGTACCACACAAGATGTTTTCCACAGCTGTGGTACCCTCCCCAGTTTCAGGCTCATGTTGAAGATATACGTCACAATCCCACACAGCTGGTCTGCACAGGACTTGAGGAGCTTTGCGCTGATGCCGTCCGGTCCCGGCGCCTTCCTCGCCTTGATCTTCCTCAGCTCCGTCCTCACCTGGGTCCTGGTCAGGGTCAGGATGGGGGGCTGTGTGTTGGGAGTGGGGGGGTGTTGGTAGAGTGGGGAGTGGGCAGCAGGACTTGATTTCTTTAGAGGCAGCAGTGGTTGTTGTGCAGTCAGGGGGGAGGGCGGTTGGTCAAATCTATTGAAAAACAGATTCAGGTTGTTCGCCCACTCCCTGCCCCCTGTGGCCTGGGGGGAGGTATTCTGGAGCCCCGAGATGGTTTTGAGGTTTCTCCAGACCCCGCTGATGTCGCTCTGTTGCAGCTTGTCCTCCATCTTCTTCCTGAAGCTGTCCTTGCCTTCTCTGATCTTTCTCCTCAGCTCCCTCTGTACGGACTTCAGCATCTCCCTGTTCCCCGACCTGAAGATCCTCTTCTTCTCTCTCAGAAGTGTTTTTATCTCAGGGTTGATCCAGGGTTTGTTGTTTGAGTGACGCCGTATGGTCTTGGTGGGAACGGATTTGTCCACACAGAAGCTGAGGTAGCCCGTGAAGGTGTGAATGAGGCCATCGATGTCCTCACCATGTGGATCGCAGAGCTGCTTCCAGGCGGTGGCTTCAAAACAGCCCTTTAGGGTGTCCATTGTCTCCTCAGACCATAACTCCACAGTGTGCATGGCCGGAGGTTGTCTGTGCACTAGGGGTTTGTACACCGGCCGGAGATGAACCAAGTTGTGATCCGATCTCCCGAGTGGGGGTAGTTGTGATGAGGTGTACGCCTCCTTAGTGTTTGCGTAGAATAAATCCAGTGTTTTATTGTCTCTAGTGTGGCATGTGACATACTGGGTGAACGTGGGTAGAATGGGAGACAGTGAAACATGGTTGAAATCGCCTGAGATGAGGAGAAGAGCATCTGGGTGTTCTGTCTGCAGCCTGCTGGTTACTGAATGGATGACGTCACGTGCTGTCCCAGCGTTCGCCGTCGGATTTGCATAAACAACAATGCAGATCACGTGTGAGTGTTCTCTCGGGAGATATGTAGGCCTCATGCTAACAGCTAGCAACTCAATGTCTTTGCTGCAGTGTCGTTGTTTAACAGTGATATGTCCCGGTCTGCACCAGTTGTTGTTAACATACATGATCACTCCACCGCCCCTAGCCTTGCCACTGTCTGGTGTTCGGTCAGCTCGTATCATGTGAAAACCCTCCAGCTCAATGTTAGCATCTGCTGCTAGTTCAGTTAGCCACGTCTCAGTAAACAAAAGGAGAGAGCACTCCCGGTATGTGCTATCATAACGGGAGATAGCCGCTAGCTCATCTAACTTTCCCAGTATCGACCGTACATTTCCCATGACAACAGATGGAAGGGAGGGTCTGTACCTTATATTTTTTGTCCTCCGCCTTACTCCAGCCCGGCAGCCGCGGCGTTTTCGCCTCAGTTCACTCGGTATGTCGAGTTTTTCCAATGGGACCGGGTGGCGGTTGAATGCTAGCAGCTGTTCTCTGCTGTATCGTATCCTGCTATAGACAGTGGCTCCGTCCACCGGCTCAGGAGACATTTAGGACGATCTGTGTGTCCGTGATATAAGTGGGGTGAAAAAAAAAGACGGATCAAAAGAGAGAGGAAGGGAAAAAGACTCGGAATCGAGCCGCTGTTGCAAAAGGCAGCCGACTCGTGTGGCGCCGAGAGAAAAAAAAAAATGGTAAGTTCCATTATGCGATATTACTGTACAAAATTTTTTTTTAAAAAAAGTGTAAAATTTACATTTCCGGTTACAATCGTGTCATGTGTTTTCTGACCCCCCCAGAAAGATATGTTGCCACCACGCCAAGGTAGCCAGAGGAAACACTGAGGGTACACCCTGGACAGATCCCTCGTCCATCGCAGGGCCAACACAGAGACAACCATTCACCCTCACATTCATACTTAAGGATAATTTAGAATCCCCAGCTGATGCCAAATAACCTAGATTGCATGTTTTTGGCATGTGGGAGGAAACCAGAGAAATTCCGCGAGTAAACCCACCCAGACGTGGGGAAAACAGGCAAACTCCACACAAATCACTGTTGGTCAGGGGCTAGGAATGAACCCAGGATCTCCCAGCCAAGGGTGAGTTGCAATAATGTTGGCCTGCGAAGCTGTTCTTTTTGCATAAATTTAAAAGAAAAAAAAACTGTATTCTGTAGTATCATGAAAATATCGTTATCGTGAAAATTAACAGAAATATTGTGGTATCATTTTTAGGCCATACTGCCCACCCCTACAGTTAAGCACTGTTACTGTATATAGGAGGCCTGCTTCTCAAAACTAATTCGTCATCATACCGCTGTCTGCTATCATCAAAAGTTTCATAATAAATTTCGGACATTTGTCACATTTTTTTTGCTCCTTTGATTATGTCCCCAACATGGCTTCAGATCTTTGTTGACCCCGCCGGAAGTCACGTGATCTCAAACTACCTTTAGCAAAAGGCCCGACAACTCCTGTGACTAATAGTAAACACAAATTTCTCGACAATGTACCGGTAGGCAAACAAACCACAGAGACAAGCAAATCATGACTATTTGTTTTCATGGCAAATTTAATTCGCGGTCAGACTAAGGCCTTTCACTCAATTTTAGTGGTCTGCATTAGCTTTAGCAGCATAGCTAGCTAGCTTTAGCTACTAGCGTTAGTTTGCGTTATTCACAGTCGCAGCTGTACCACTAAATATTAACACCTCATAAAACGTTTGTAAACCACAACGTTGTTCGCCTATTAAGTTACGACACAATACTTAATGCAATTTAACCAGCGTGAGTTTAGCTGCAACATACGCTAGTGAAAATAATGTTGAGCTGTGTTTCTTGAGAAAAAAATAGTATATACTAAAACACAATGTGTTCTGTCAGTAAGTTTGTATTCATTATATTAAGCGTGTTCGCGGAGATTTTTAACAGCTTTGTTTAAATTTGCAGTATCTGTTAGTGGCTCACCTCCATTTTGCAGACGTCCGTGGGCGCAGCTTGAGCAGGTCACGTGACACAGCTGGATGCTGGATTTTTTTGGAAGAACTTTATTGAACAAGGAACATATTTACAAACAAACACGGGCGTGTTAACTCAAATAACTGAAATTGAAGCAATATTAAACAAACTGAGCAAAAGACTCAATATACAAGGGCAGACATAAAATTTAGAACAAATTAAATTTCTCCATTAAAGCAGTTTAGAGGCAGAGCTGTAAATAATTTGAAGTCATTCTTCCAGAAAGAAAAACTTGGGAGTAGTTTAAAATCTACACTTATGAATAAAAAATTAACCCATCAAAATTAAATTACTCAAAACAAATTCTACATTTTTTCCTTGACTCAAACAACCAAATTTAATAATTTTAACAGTCAAAGGTGGTAGGGTTAATTCCCCTGCCCTCAGCCAGCCCCATGTCATTCCAAAATTAATCAAAATCAAGTCAAATCAACCTTTATTGCCATATTGCTGTACATACAACTGTAGTGCAGGCAAGATGAAATTGCGTTTCTCTTGGCATCCATATAGGCCATATAAGTAAAAGAACATGATTAAAGACACACTCACACATACCCTCAACCCCCCACCCCACCACAGCCATTCACACTTCCCTGAGACATACTTGAAAACTAACCAGAACTATAATATACAAATAATATATATAATGTCCGTAGGTGCAGTAGTACATATGAGAGATTCCGGATCAACTGTTCAGCATCCTAACAGTTTGTGGAAGGAAGCTGTTAAATCAGTCTGGTGTTTCTGCCTCTGATGCTCCGGAATCGTTTGCCAGATGGCAGAAGTTCGAAGTGTTTATTCAGAGAGTGAGAACGGTCCTTGACAATGTTCAGTGCCCTGCTCCTACAGGGCACTGTAAGAAAAAAAGTTCTCGGACAGAGGGGAGGGAGACTCCAGCTACCCTCTCAGCTCCCTTAACTATCCTCTGCAGGGCTTTTTTGTCTGACATACTGCAGCTGGAGTACCATGTAGCAATGCAGTACGTCAGAACACTCTCCACCACACCTCTGTAGAAGGTCCTGAGGATGCAGATGGGGAGAGGGCCTGTCTGAGTTTCCTCAAGAAGTTGAAGTTGGAGTTGGCTGGAGTCTTTACTAAGATTTTCAACCAATCCCTGGCACAGTCCACTGTCCCATCCTGCTTGAAGTCCTCCACCATAGTCCCCTTACCCAAGAAACCTCACATTTCTAGCCTCAACGACTACAGACCAGTCGCACTCACCCCGGTGGTGATGAAGTGCTTTGAAAGGCTGGTCCGTAGTCATATCATAGCAGCCCTGCCCCGCAGTATGGACTCTCACCAGTTTGCCTACAGAGCGAATCGATCCACAGAGGATGCGGTGGCCACAGCACTCCATGCCACTCTAGCCCACCTGGAGCGGCAGGGGAGCTATGTGCGGATGCTCTTCGTGGATTATAGCTCTGCATTTAACACCATTCTTCCACACAAACTGGTGGTCAAGCTGGGGGACTTGGGGCTTCCTCAGGCTATTTGTATGTGGATTAGCAGCTTCCTCTCTGGTCGCAGACAGAGAGTCAGGGTGGGCCATCATACATCTACGGCCCTAAGCCTCAGTACCGGATCCCCCCGGGGCTGTGTGCTGAGTCCCCCGCTCTACTGTCTGTATACACACGACTGCATCCCTGCCCATCACAATAACACCATCGTGAAGTTTGCAGACGACACTACAGTGGTGGGCCTCATTTCGGGGGGAGACGAGTCTGCCTACAGAGATGAGGTGGTGCGGCTGTCATGGTGTAGAGAGAATAACCTTCTCCTGAATACCTCTAAGACTAAGGAATTGATAATAGACTACAGGAGGAAGAAAACAGAGATTTCTCCTCTCATCATCAACGGGGACTGTGTAGAGAGGGTAGCTGACTTTCGTTTTCTAGGAGTTCACATAGAGGAGAACCTGTCCTGGAGTGTGAACACCTCTGAGCTGGTGAAAAAGGCCCAGGAGAGACTGTACTTCCTGAGGATTCTCAGGAAGGAGAACATCACACAGAGACTGCTGGTGTCCTTTTATCGAGCTTCTATTGAAAGCATATTAATATACTGTATATGCATCTGGTACAGTAGTTGTAGCTCAGAGGAAAGCACTCCAGAGGGTCATTGACACCGCCCACAAGATCATTGGCTGCCCTGTCCTCACACTGGAAGACCTACACCGCTCCCGTTGTCAGAAGGCGGCTCAAAATATTTTAAAGGATATTTCACATCCTGGACACTCATTGTTTGAACTACTGCCATCTGGGAAACGATATAGACAAATGAACACAAGGACAAACAGACTCAAACACAGCTTCTATCCAACAGCAATAACCATTCTGAATAAAATGAAGTAATGTGCTAAATGGACATGATTATATGTTGTTGAATGCTCCTTGCAATGACTGTGTGTGCATGATGTCCTGTGTTGATGTCTGTGTGAATGTGGCTTACTATTTATTCTTTTTAATTATTATTTTTAACTTATTTTTTAGTAATTTTAGGTCTATGTTTTTTATAATGGGGCAATGTTTTTATAAATGGGGCACTGACTGGAGAGCACTTTTGAATTTCGTTGTACTTGTGACAATGACAATTAAAGATCTATCTATCTATCTATCTATCTAAGTGCAGTCTCTGCTGGGCCCGCTTCCTGATCCCCAAGGAATTCTTGCTCCAGGTCAGGTCCTGCGAGATCTGCACTCCGAGGAACTTGATGTTCTCCACTCTCTCCACTAAACGGCCGCCGATGCTGAGAGGGACATATTCAGGCTGTGACCGCCGGAAGTCGATAATCATCTCCTTCGTTTTGTCCACGTTGAGCACTAGATTATTCTCCCTGCACCAGCCCTCCAGGTCTCTCACTTCTTCCCTGTACCTTTGATTCCTCATCCCTCTGAATAAGACCCACCACCGTGGTGTCGTCTGCAAACTTAATAATCTGGTTCCCCTCGTGTCTGGATACACAGTCATGTGTTAGATGTGTAAACAACAGTGGACTGAGTATGCAGCCTTGAGGGGATCCGGTGCTCAGCGTGATACAGTTGGGAGATGTTATTTCCAACCCGGACAGACTGAGGTCTCTCAGTCAGGAAATCCAGGATCCAGAGACATGTGGCGGTGTTCAGACCAAGAAGGAGTAATTTCTCCATCAGTCTCTGGGGAATAATGGCGTTGAATGCTGAACCGAAATCAATGTACAGGAGTCTGGCATAGGTGTCTTTCTGATCCAGGTGGGTGATGACAGAGTGCAAGGTGGTGACTATAGCATCCTCCGTGGAGCAGTTTGAACGATATGCAAACTGGAGCGGGTCAGGTGATGCAGGTAGGCAGGTTGTGAAAAGGCTGTGTGTAAAATACAGGATTACAGTAAAAAAAAAATGGGTCTAATTCTTCTGTCATTATTACAAAATGTACAACCATTTACATCTTTAAATTTAGATCTAATCAAGTCATTAGGTAAGTAAACCTCATTTATAATTTTAAAATGTACTTTCATTTTTGGGAAATTTGGAAATGACATTTTTTCCGAATTTTTAATCATTTGATTCAATTAAAATCTTTCAAAATATATTGCCTTTTATAGTCTGACTAGTACATACCCGTGCATACCCGTCCATGCCCGTAGAAACCAAGTATAAGCAAGTATTTCTGCATGCCCGTTGCTGAAGGGTCTCCTCCTGTCTCAGACGGCTGTGTTGTTCACAGTCATGCCTGCGGTGTACTGCTTGAGCCTGAGGTGTTTCATGTTCATGGCATCTTTTCTCACATGCAGCAGTTCTCCTCACTCTACTGCTCTCCATCTGGTGGGTCGTCTTCTTCGTTCAGACCACTGGTTGAGGGATAGACGCGTCGGAATTCCAGTTCATGGATAGGATCATGAAAATTCATCTGAGCAAAAAGTGGCTTTCGACCCTGTTCACGAAGATGCGTGCATGCCAGTAGAAACCAAGAAACCGGAGCAAATCAGCAGTTTGCTTGGAATTTTACACATTTGTAGTGTAGCCTGCCATTCTTCAAGGGTACTGCTTCTTTTAGATTTGACTGGCAGTTGGAATGGGTGTGGTTTAAAGTAGTGTGTCCTACTCTTAATCAGGTGACAAAGTGACACACTGACAGAGAATTTCTTGAATGTATAGAGTGCCTTCTGCCTTACTGAGTGAGATTTACAGATGTACTGCTTCAAATGGGTGCTTTTTTTTCCTTCTTTTAGATTTGATTGGCAGTTGGCAACCAGCTTACAGGTGCATTACCACCACATACTTCACTCCACACCATAACTCCATCCGGTCAGAAGTTGCAGTCCTTCTATCATCATTGCTGTGTCCAATCAAACCTCAACTCTTATCTTCAGACATCACTCTTCTTCGTCTCCTCGTACTTTACTCTATATCATCACTTCACTCTATATTATCACTCTACACATCTTGGCTGATGGCGGCCACCCAGGCCTGAGTAAAAATCCTTTGCAGTTTCTGGCAACTCCCTGGGTGCGGTTTCAAGTAGTGTGTCCTATTCTTAATCAGGTGAGAAGATAAGATAAGATAAGATAAGCCTTAATTAGTCCCACAATGGGGAAATTCCAGGATTGCAACAGCACAGGGATAGCAACACTCAGAGCAACAATCAGAAGGCAAGAAAAACAAGAGCAGCTAGTATACATATGTACATATTACTATAAATATATACACTACCGTTCAAAAGTTTGGGGTCACTTAGAAATTTCCTTATTTTTGAAAGAAAAGCACTGTTTTTTTCAATGAAGATAACTTTAAACTAATCAGAAATACACTCTAATATCTAATATACATTGTTAATGTGGTAAATGACTATTCTAGCTGCAAATGTCTGGTTTTTGGTGCAATATCTACATAGGTGTATAGAGGCCCATTTCCAGCAACTATCACTCCAGTGTTTTAATGGTACAATGTGTTTGCTCATTGTGTCAGAAGGCTAATGGATGATTAGAAAACCATTGTGCAATCATGTTAGCACAGCTGAAAACAGTTTAGCTGGTTAGAGAAGCTATAAAACTGACCTTCCTTTGGGCAGGTTGAGTATCTGGAAAAAAGTATTTCAAATACAAATCATTATTTCTATCCTTGTCAATGTCTTGACTATATTTTCTATTCATTTTACAACTCTTGGTGGTAAAAAAGTGTGACTTTTCATGGAAAACACAAAACAATTGTCTGGGTGACCCCAAATTTTGAACGGTAGTGTATATATAGAGAGAGACACACAGTGCGGAGCATTGTGGTTGGTGGATGTGCAGCAGAAAGTCTAAGCTCTCTCTCCGCGGATGCGGCGGGCCAGCTGGATGTCTTTGGGCATGATGGTGACCCTCTTGGCGTTGATGGCGCACAGGTTGGTGTCCTCGAAGAGACCCACCAGGTAGGCCTCGCTGGCCTCCTGCAGAGCCATGACGGCGGAGCTCTGGAAGCGCAAGTCGGTCTTGAAGTCCTGAGCGATCTCCCTCACCAGGCGCTGGAAGGGCAGCTTACGGATGAGCAGCTCCGTGGATTTCTGGTAGTGACGGATCTCTCTCAGAGCCACGGTACCGGGCCTGTAACGGTGAGGCTTCTTCACTCCGCTGGTGGCCGGAGCACTTTTCTGAGCAGCCTTGGTGGCCAGCTGCTTCCTGGGGGCTTTTCCTCCAGTAGATTTACGGGCGGTCTGCTTGGTTCTTGCCATTGCTCTTTATTATTCTGACTTATATTTCTTGCACGCCGCCTAAACTCCAGCCCGGCACCCGCGTCATTTTCGCTCCAGTTCTCCCGGTTTGTCGAGTTTCTCCGTTAGCACCGGGTGGCGGTTGAGTGCTAGCTAGCTCTTCCCTGCTGTATCGTCTCCTGCTGTAAACAGAGGCTCCATCCGCCAACTCGGGAGACCTTTGGGGCGATCTGTGTGTCCGTGATATTTATAGAGTGAAAGGTGTGCCGGATCAGAAAGTTATCACCAGGTCAGAAAGAAGAAGGAAGATAAAAAGACTCAGAATTGAGCTGCTGTTGCAAAAGGCAGCCTACTCGTGTGGCGCCGGAACCGGAGTGATGAGTATCTCTTCTTCCGTGAGTGATGGTCTATATGACATCATAAAGACATCAAGGGGGAGCATCGTAAGCAATCCTCTACTGATGTCATAGGAACATCGTAGGCAATCCTATGGTCTTGTAGCCAGTCCTATTAGGCAATACTATGGTCTTGTAGCCAGTCCTATCGTCTATATGATGGCATCGCGAGCGCTATGTTGCCTGATATCATCGGATCATCACAGGACAGCACGGCAGGCATCATAGACTGTCCTATGATTGTGACACACAAACTGACAAACTGCCGCTTCTTATTCTTTTAGATTTGATTGGCGGTTGGCAACCAGCTTACAGGTGCATTATCGCCACGTACTTCACTCTATATCATCACTATCTGATCAGGAGCTGTAGTCCTATCATCATTGCTGTGTCCAGTCGAACCTCAAACTATCTTCAGACGTCACTCTTCTTCGTCTCCTCGTACTTCACTATCATTTCAGACAGAGATTTCTTGAATTTATAGAATGACGACGACGATAGAGTGACGAGTGACGGTGTCTATGTGACATCATATAGACATCAGGTAGACATCGGAACATCATAGGTGACTATACGCATGATGACATCGCAAGCCCAGTGCATTCTATTGTCTTATATGACAGCATCGCGAGTCCTGTGTTGCCCGATATCATAGGGTCATCATAGGGCATCATTTTTAGATTTTAGATTTAGATTTAGTATACTTTATTAATCCCCAGAGGGGAAATTGAGGGTCATCCACCACCTGGATGGATGAAGCAGCCACGATATGGTGCTATCCCTTAACCATTCACACACACATTCACACCTAGGGCCACTTTACAGTTTCCAATTAACCTAACCTGCATGTTTTTGGCATGTGGTAGGAAACCGGAGAAATCCCAGGGTAAACCCACGCATACACGGGGAGAACATGCAAACTCCACACAGATCACTGTTGGTCGGGGGCTGGGATCGAGCCCACGATCCCACGATCCCCCGGCCAAGGGTAAACTGTGCTGCCGTAGTGCTAACCACTGTGCCACCGTGCAGCCCAATCATGCGGACATCATAGGCCGTCCATGTGCTATGATCGTGACACACAAGACACACACACAAACTCGCAAGTCCGGTGATGAGTATCTCTTCTTTGGTTAATCGGGTTATGAGTAAGATTTCCAGAAATACTGCTTCGAATGGGTGTGGTTTAAAGTGCTGTGTCCTATTTGTAATCGGGTGACAAGTATCTTCTTTGGTGAGTGATGGTATATATGACATCATGAAGACATCAAGGCAGGCATCCTAGAACATCATGCCTACATCATAAGTAGACAGTCCTATTGTCTATATGATGGCATCGCAAGTCCTGTGTTGCCTGATATCATAGGATCATCATAGGATATCATGCAGCCATCATAGGCCGTCCTATGAGGTGCTCTGATTGTGACATACACACACACACACACACAAACTGACAGAAATTTCTTGTATTTATAGAGTGGTGATGGTGTGGTGATTTGGATGCTGGATTCATGCTGCACTTCTGCTGTCCGTGTACGTGTAACCGGAAACCCTGTGTGATGAAATTTACATCATCGTTTCCATTCCGCTCGTGTCTGCAGTGCCTCAACTGCGAATGACCGCGTGCAGCCCAAATTTTGTGACCGGCACGTGCCGCCTGACATAACCTGAACGTGTTGAAAAGTGCATGCGCAAGACTGAACATCCCATTCACAAGGTGGCAATATTGGCACAGAATACCAAGACAGAGTAGATGAAGACAACGACGAAGCAGAAGACAAGAATAAACATACATTAATCATACATACATACTTCAGCAGCAGCATCTTCGTGGAAAAGGAGTGAAAACCGGGAAGTCAAGCAGCAGAAAGCAAGCAGCGTTTCTTCGTTGGTGAAAATCCTGGTGCGTCAGCGCATTGGCGCTACCGATAGGGCGGGAGTGAAGCTACAAATGATGGTTGTGCGATGAAAATAGTATTGACAGCGCCACGTGTGCGCTGGGCTCGTCCAAAGTGGACTAGAGGGGAAATTCTTCTTTTAGATTTGACTGGCGGTTGGCAATCAGCTCACAGGTCACACCGCCACAAACCGGGTTGGAGTGTGGACAAGAGAATGGCAGGGAAAAAAATAAATTCTTTTAATTAATCCAGTTGCACTTAAATATCTAAACAGACCTACAAATATTTCTTGACTTAAGTTCCTAACATGTTTTCCAAAACAAAACTTAAAAATTAGCCCTTTCAATTACTGCAATCAGATGTTTCCTTTGTTCCTGGTATCCCTGACATTCCAACAAAATGTGCTGAACTGTTTCCAGAGAACCACAGTGTGCACAGCTGCCAGTTGGGTGTTTACCTATTCTGTGTAGCGGTTGGTTGTTCTTATTCTTCTCTCGGTTACTGGCGCATAGCAAACAACTGAAAGGTGCATACCACCACCTACTGTAGAAGAGTGTGTAACATTATGTCATCTGAGTCAGACTCCTAAATTCTGACTTAATCCTGTGTTATTTAAAAAAGAGAAAAGAGCCCTTCTCGTGATTCTTACTGCCTCTCCATCTCCACCTGTTCCCAGAATCCCAGTTAAATCCCATTCCCTACCAGCCTCTCGAACTTCCATTTTCCATTATCTGTCTTTCATTTCCGTATTTGTGACAGTGTAATAAGATGTGCTCGACATTTTCTTTTACTCCACATTCGCTACATTTGTCACTTTCGCTTTTCCCTATGGTGAATAAAGTGCCATTTAAATGTGTGTGATCCAGTCTGAGTGTTGCCATAATGATGTCTTCCCTCCTTTTGGTTGTTATGACATTCTTTATTGCAATAGATTTTTGTATTTTGTAATATGATCTACCTTTATGATCTTCATCCCAGTATGTCCTATTCTTAATCGGGTTATCAGTATCTCTTCTTTCCTGTTTCTGCCAACTCCCATTCCAAAGCCCAACCACTTCTGAATGTCATAAAGATGTCTTCCTGTATCTATTGTCCCAATATTCTTGCCACTTTTCCACTATATTATTTTTAATTATTGATTTGCCTTCTGCCTTACTGAGTGAGATTTCCAGATTTATTGCTTCTAAGTTTAATGATTGTTTAGCTAATAAATCCACATCCTCATTACCCTCTATTCCAATGTGGGCTGGAACCCAAAGAAAGTTTATTGACTGACCTTTACTGTAGAGGTTGTAAATTAAAGAGTGGATTTCTACAATTAGGTCCTGCCTACACGACTGCAGTGACTCAACACTTTTAAGAGCTGCCCAACTATTTGAAACAATGACTGCATTATTCCTATAATTTATCTCCAACCACTGTAAAGCTAATGTAATGGCAACTAGCTCAACTGTGTATACTGATAAGTGATTACTGGTTCTTTTATTGATAAATATTTTATACTGAGGAATGTATACCACGGCTCCACTACGACCAGTTGTAGGATCCTTGGAACCATTGGTAAATGCTATCAGTCTGTTTCTAAAATTCTGTTCAATATATTTATGCACTATATAATCTGTTGATTGCTTATTTTGCCTCCTCAGTTGTATTTCAAAATCTACCGGTGGCATCTTAAACAGCCATGGAGGAATAATGGACGACAGGACCGTTGGGCTAAAATCTATGTATTTTAATCCTGCCTGCTCAGCAATGGCATCACTTATTCATCCACAGCTACCAATGTTGGGACTCATTGTGTTCCCAGCAATCATTAGGAATAGCTTTCGCAGGATGTGACCTCTTATGCCCCTTCAAGTTGATCCAGTATGCCAGCATTAATTTGGTTCGTCTTAATATCAAGGGCATTTTGCAAGTCTCTACTTGGATCGCTGATACTGGAGAAGTTTTAAATGCACCACAACATATCCTAAGAGCCTTTGTCTGCTCTATGTCCAGTTGGTTCAGGTGACAATCAGCAGCCGACATGAACGCAACACATCCATAGTCTAGTGTAGCTCTCATTAGTCCTCGATACACCCTCAACAGAGAGGCCCTAGAGGCCCCCCAGTCCCGTCCTGCCAGACATCTCAAAATATTCTCTTAAGATTTTCCTTTACTTTTTTCAATATGCTGCTTCCAAGTTAGTTTTTCATCAAATAATACATCTAAAATACAGAACTACCTTTACTTGCTCTAACTTTTGGCCGTAAAGATTTAAAGAAATTTCTTTGTGACTTTTAGAGAAGCAAATTATTTGTGTCTTTGAGACCGATAATTTAAAAGCCCACCGGTTTGCCCATTGTTCATCCTGGTCTATTGCTGCCTGCATTTTCCTCTGAATGTACACAAGATTTATGTCCCCTTATCCATAAGGCCCCATCATCTGCATACAAGGCCTTCCCTATTCCACTATCGATTCCTTCAAAAATATTAAACAAAACAGGGCTACACACGCTGCCCTGGGGGGTACCATTTTCAACTTGATATATTTTGGAGTACTCTGTACCAACTCTTACCTCAATCGTTCTATCATACCGGAAATCTAATACCCAATTGTATAAATTACCTTCAATACCAAATTAATTTAATCAGCAAACCTTCCTTCCACAGCATGTCACACTTTTTCTACATCAAAGAAGACAGCTATCACATTTTCCCTATTTACCTGGGCTTTACATTAGCTTCTTTTAAACTCCACCGAATTCCAAACTTCCTCTTTCCTGCTTCCTACCTCAATTCCTCCTAGATCACTCCCTGTTTTATCACCTTCCGCTGCCTGCTCTGCCATCTCCTGTCCATTCACAACCCGGTTGTGCCACTCCAGTCCAAAGTTCCTGCCTCTCGTCGCCATCATATCGCTCTCGTTGAAACGCCGTGAGTCTGAAAAAAAGTTCTTTTTGATTTGATTGGCGGTTGGCAACCAGCTTACAGGTGCATTACAGCCACGTACTTAACTCTATATCATCACTGTATATCTTTTTTTCAGGAGTTCTTATAAGAACAACTCCTTATGTGTTTATCCGTCCTTGGACTGGACTTATATACTAGCAGCAAGTCTGCTGTCCGCGGACGTGTAACCAGAAACCTTGTGTGACGAAATTTACGTCATTGTCTCCATTCCGCTAGTGTCCGCAGCGCTCGACCGCGGACGATCGCGTGCAGCCCAAATTTTGTGACCGCGCCGCCCGCCCACGACCTGAACGCGTTGAAAAGCGCATGCGCAAGACTGAACGTCCCATTCACAAGGTGGCGATATCGGCACAGAATACCAAGACAAAGTAGATGAAGACAATGAGGAAGCAGAAGATGAGAATAAACATACATGAATCATACATACATACTTAAGCAGCAGCATCTTCGTGAAAAAGGAGTGAAAACCGGGAAGTCAAGCAGCAGAAAGCAAGCAGTGTTTCTTCGTTGGTGAAAATCCTGGTGCGTCAGCGCATTGGCGCTACCGATAGGGCGGGAGTGAAACTACAAATGATGGTTGTGCCCATGCGTCAACAGCTTGGCCTGTTTTTTTTTTGTTTTTTTTAATTGAAACACGATCATCCTTCTACTAAAGCAAGAAATCTGCGTCTGTCACGTTTATAGGACATCATAGGACGGCCTATGATCTCTGCCTGAACATCATAGGGCATCCTATGAACTCAGGCATCACAGGACTCGTGATGCCATCATAAACATATGTCTATATGACCACTTAGACAAATGTATCTTTATGATGTCATATAGACCATCACTCACGATGCCTAGACTAATGTGTCTTTATGATGTCATATGGCTCATAGACAAATGTGTTTTTATGATGTCATATAGACCACTCACAATGCCTAGACTAATGTGTCTTTATGATGTCATATGGCTCAAAATTGGCAAGATGAGTAAGTCACAGGGCCAGTCTTTACAGCGCGTTCATATTTTCTGCACAACAGATTTCTGCAGCCATGGCCTATTCTACGTTGCTGCGAGCCAAGTTGCCAGATCAAGCAGAGTTGCCAGATCAAGCAGTCTTCATATTTTTGCTCAAGATGAAGAAACTAAGCAAAAGCATCGCTTTCTCAGCAATGTCATTTTTTAAAGAGGTGCTGACACAGTAAAAATGTGTAACCTTGAAGAATGCCAGTCTACACTACAAATGTATAAAATGCAAAGCAAATGCTGATTTTCTCCGGGTGCTCCGGTTTCTTGGTTTCTACGGGCATGCATGGGCCTTCCTGAACAGGGTCGAAAGCCACTTTTTGCTCAGATCTATTTTCATGATCCTGCCCATGAACTGGAATTACGACGCACCTATCCCTCAACCAGTGGTCTGAACAAAGAAGAAGACGACCCACCAGATGGCAAGCAATAGAATGAGGAGAACTGCTGCACATCAGGAAAGATGCCGTGAACATGAAACACCTCAGGTTCGAGCAGTATGCCGCAGGCATGACTGTGAACAACACAGCTGTCTGAGACAGAAGTAGACCCTTCAGCAACGGGCATGCAGAAATACTTGCTTATACAGTGGTACCTCTCCTTACGAACGTCTCTACATACAGAATTTTCAGGTTACGAGACGCCTCAACGGGAAAATATTGCCTCTTGTTACGAAAGAAATTTCAGGGTACGAAAGGCAAAAAAGTACGCGCTCCTCGCAGCTCCCGTAGTTTACCGAACGTAAACATACCTGTAGCTGCTCTGCCATTGGCTATCGCCTAGCATCTTCCTGGTATCCCATTGGCCACGAAGTGTTCGGGCAGTTTTACGTGTGTGTACAGTAAAGTATTAACATTTATTCACTATGGGCCCCAAGAAAGTGATGGAGATAAGTGGAAAAGGAGAAAAGAAGAAGAAGAGAGTTTTTTTGTCCATACAAACA
This sequence comes from Pholidichthys leucotaenia, assembly GCA_020510985.1. Lineage (NCBI taxonomy): Eukaryota > Metazoa > Chordata > Actinopteri > Cichliformes > Pholidichthyidae > Pholidichthys > Pholidichthys leucotaenia. Next base: position 57,584,685 of record CM035843.1, on the reverse strand, counting down.
AAGAAAGAGATAATAGAAAGGTATGAAAAGGGGATGCGTTTGGTTGATCTCGCCAAAGAATATGGCCGTAATATGTACATCTACGATCGGCACATTTTCGAAGGATTGTTAAAAGCCGACAAAAGCAAACGTCCTTGGATCAGTTCTTCACAAAACGTCAGGCAAAAACCACTGATGAGAGAGAATATGAACCAAAGAAGGCAAAAGGTGACGACGACGACGATAGCAGTTAAAAGGTAAATGAACATAATTTTTATTATTCTTTACTTTATACTTTAGTCTTTGTTTTTTTAAATTACAACTCTCATTTTATGTTTATTGTGCAGTAATCTAATTGTAACATGTATTTGTTACATGTTTTGATGCGTTTTTATGATTTATAAAAAATTTATGCCCGAATTTTTGGGGCTTGGAACGGATTAGGGCATTTACATGTACAACGCGTCTCTACTTACGGAATTTTCACGTTACGGAAATATTTCCGGAACGAATTAATTTCGTAAGTAGAGGTACCACTGTACTTGGTTTCTACGGGCATGGACGGGTATGCATGAGTATGTACTAGTTTAAGAAATCTCTGTGTGTCTGTCAGTCATGATCACAGGACATTATAGGATGGCTTGTGATGTCTGCCTGATGTCCTGTGATGATCCTATGATCTCAGGCTACATAGGACTTGTGATGCCATCATAAAGATATGTCTATATGATGTCATAGACAGGTGATGCCATATAGCCATATAGACAGGCGTCTTTGACTAGGTGATCAACGGCAGGCATCACTCACGATGATCCTATGATCGCAGGCATCATAGGACTTGCGATGTGGTCATATAGATATGTCTATATGACATCATAGAGACATATAGACAGTTGTCTTTCACTATGTGATCAATGGCAGGCATCACTCATGATTATAGGACTTGCTATGACCTGTGATGTTCCAATGATCTATACATAGGATGTCTATATGACATTATACAGCCATATAGACAGGTGTCTTTGTCTACAGGACGTCATATAGACATCTTGGACTATGTGATCAACAGCAGGCATCACCCACGCTGAGTTTGTGTGTGTGTGTGTGTGTGTGTGTGTGTGTGTGTGTGTGTGTGTGTGTGTGTGTGTGTCACGATCATAGGATATCATAGGACGGCCTAGGATGTCTGCATGATGTCCTGTGATGATCCTGTGATCCAGGGTACATAGGACTCGTAATGCTGTCATATAGACAAATGTGTCTTTATGATGTCATATAGACTGTCACTCATCATGCCTGTCTTGATGTCTTTATGATGTCATATAGACCATCACTCACCATGCCTGTCTTGATGTCTTTATGATGTCATGTAGACCATCACTCACCATGCCTGTCTTGATGTCTTTATGATGTCATATAGACCATCACTCACCAAAGAAGAGATACTGATTACGAATTTGGACACAGCACTTTAAACCACACCCATTCGAAGCAGTAAATCTGGAAATCTTTATCAGTTATGCTGCATTGCATTTCTGATACATGTCACGATCATAGCACACCATAGGACGCCCTATGATGTCTGCATGATGTCCTATGAAGATCCTATATCAGGCAACATAGGACTTGCGATGCCGTCATCTCAAAATCAGCTCTTCGAGGCCCTTCCGGTGCTCGGCCAGGACGACAGGGCCGCTCTGGACTGTGCCCTGACATTGGATGAGTTGACTGTGGCTGTGAATCAGCTGGCGCTGGGACGCGCGCCTGGACTGGATGGCCTTTCTTCAGAATTTTTTAAGCATTTTTGGAATGTGGTTGGACCAGACTTCTATAACGTTCTGACGGCCTGTTACAGATAAGGAATGTTACCTGTCTCATGTTGCCGTGCAGTGCTGTCTCTGTTGCCAAAGCAGGGGGACTTGGCCCTGCTGAAAAACTGGAGGCCTGTGGCTCTTCTTTGCACGGACTACAAGGTGCTTTCCAGGGCCCTGGCAAATAGACTGAACACTGTCTTGGGTTTGATTGTGGATAGGGATCAAACATATTGTATTCCTGACCGGAACATTATGGACAATGTTTTCCTCATATGTGACGTTCTCCAGCTCAGTAAATGTCATGACTTACAGTTTGGAATTGTGTCTTTGGACCAGGAAAAGGCCTTTGATAGGGTTGACCATTCCTATTTGTTTTCTTCCCTGAGGGGGTTTGGTTTTGGAAATATGTTTTTGAGGTGGGTCAATCTGCTATACACTGGAGCTGAGTGTTTGGTGAAGGTGGGGGCAGGACTGAGTCGGCCAATCCCTGTACACCGGGGAATACGCCAGGGGTGTCCACTCTCGGGTCAGCTGTACAGCTTGGCTATTGAGCCTTTGCTGTGCAGGTTGCACGCTCGGCTGGGTGGTCTGGTTCTGCCTGGGCCATCAAGCTGTGGCCGCCCGATTGTCTTGTCTGCTTATGCGGATGACGTCGACGTTTTCATCACCACCAACGGGGATGTGCAGCGTCTGGTGGACACTTTGACAGTTTATGAAAGGGCATCTTCTGCACGGGTTAATTGGGCCAAGAGTGAGGGTCTATTGGTGGGCCACTGGTCGCGTCAAGCCATCCCTCACCTGCCCGGCGGCCTTCAGTGGGGGACGGCCGGTCTCAAAGTGTTGGGGGGTTTTCTGGGTACGGAGGCCTTTGAACGAAAGAACTGGAAGGGTGTTAAGGACAAGGTGTGTGCTCGCATTTCTAAATGGAAATGGTTGCTACCGCAGCTGTCATATAGGGGCAGGGTTCTGGTCGTGAATAATCTGGTTGCCTCGGCTCTCTGGCATAGGCTGGTGGCTTTGACACCGCCAAGGAGCCTCGTGGAGGAGATTCAGAAGACAATCATGGACTTCTTTTGGTCTGGTCGCCACTGGGTCCGCGCGCCAGTTCTCTACCTGCCTGTGGCTGAGGGGGGACAGGGCCTGGTGGACATACATTCCAAGATTGCCAGCTTCAGGCTTCGAACTGCACAACGACTCCTTTACGGATGCGGACCCTGCTGGATGGACACTGCTAAGCTGCTTTTGAGGAGAGTTGGTCGCTTGGGCTATGATAAGCAGCTCTTCCTCGTGACATCCGGGGAGGTGGACCTTACTGGACTATCTGCTTTTTACACGTCCATTTTGCATGCATGGCGAGTCTTCAACGTGGCCCGCTTCCATGACGAGCAGCCGGGCATGTGGCTGTTCGAAGAACCACTGTTTTTCAATCGATTCATCGCAGCAGAGGTGCTGCAGTCTGCCAGTCTGTGGAGTTGTTTGCGGGAGGCACGCTGTACCAAGCTGGGTCATCTTATGAGGATGTCGACCACATCGATGGAGACACTGAGGCGGAGTGCAAAAATTACATCTGTCAGACTGCTGCAAAGGGTGGTGGAGGACGTGTGCGCCGCCCTGCCGCAGCCGCTTCGAGCATTTGCGACGAACCGCACTCTTTCCAATCAATGGGATGACGACACTGCGTCCACCTTTCCTGCAATTTCCATAACTCCGGATGTGGGGGAGTGGCAGGGAGGAGAGGATCACCTACTGACCTTCAGGATTCCTCGCCTGGGCAAGTTCCAGTTTGTCGGGACAAGGGCGGTGTATCACATCTGTGTGAAGGTTCTGAATCTGCGCTCTCTGAAGGATGTCACGGAGTCGAGGTGGGCAGGTTGTTTGGGGCCAGGGGTCTCCCCAAAAGGCAGCTGGCGGTGCATGTACAAGCAACCTATTGAGAAACGCACAGCAGATCTCCAGTGGAGGATTGTGCATGGGGCAATAGCCACAAATAAATACAGGGCACACCTTGATCCGACTGTGGGGGGGGAATGTTTGTTTTGTTCCCAAGTTGAGACCCTCGACCATTTGTTTGTCCACTGTTTTCGTTTATCTGGACTTTTTGACATTTTGCGCGGGTGGTTTCGGGCTTTGGGTGAACGATTCTCTTTTGGTCTGTTCATTTATGGTCCGAAGTACAAAGTGGCAAGGAAGGCTTCCCACACTTTGATGAACTTCCTATCTGGGACTGCTAAGCTTGCCATTTGGCTGACGAGGAAAAATCGGGCAAGCAATGCTGGCAATGTGGATCCTGTGTCCGCTTTCAAGGTCTTGTTGACAGTCAGACTCCGGGTAGTGTTCTCTTACTATCAAATGGTAGACAATCTGGAGGCGTTCATCAATAGATGGGCTGTAGGGAATGTTTTGTGTTCAGTGGGTCAGGGGGATGAGTTATGTTTGCACTTTTGAGATGTGACACACTTGGACAACTGATATTGGTCTTTGTGCAATTTTGAAATGTGCAATAAAGCCTTTTTTAAAAGTCAAAGTCTAGACAAATGTGGCTTTATGATGTCATATAGACCACCACTCACGATGCCTAGACTACTGTGTCTTCATGATGTCAGAAGCACCTCGGACACAATCCAAGGACGGATAATTTTTTAAACATAAGGAGTTGTTCAGAACTCCTTATACAAAGATATAGAGTGATGATAATCAAGTCAGTGGCGGTAATGCACCTGTAAGTTGGTTGCAAACTGCCAATCAAATCTAAAAGAAGAACAAGTCATACCGGTATGGCTCAAAATTGGCAAAGTGAAGAAGTCAATGGATGGCAGTTTGAAGATGTAGGGAATGACTGGAAGGTTGTCATTGAGTTCAATCAGGGTGGGGGGGACTATCACCCAGTTAAGCTAACAAAAGCAATTGAGAAAGTTTGCAAAGTTCTTTAATAACCGGCTGTTAATTTATGCAGCAAGTCAACAACAGCAACAGAAAATACTGGCAATGACATGTCTAAACGGAGAACAAATGAAGGCACATGTTCCTGGTGCAACAGCTAACTTGAGGGGAGTTATATCAGGTGTCCCTTTGAGCATGTCTATGGAAGAAGTGAAAAACGAGATCCAAGGAGGAAAGGTGAAGGATGTGAAAAGGCTAAAGAGTAAAAGAGAAGGTTCACTGAAGGACACACTGTCTCTCATGATTCAGTTTGAGGAAACACTCCCTAAATCAGTCCTAATAGGATACATGTATTACAGTGTCAGAGAATATGTCCCAAAGCCACTCAAGTGCTACAAATGTCAAAGGATGGGTCACACTGCTCAGCAATGTAAGGGAAAGCTAAGATGTGCTAGATGTGGAGGGGAGTATGAATCTGGTAACTGTGACAAGGGTGCCAAAGTAAAGTGCTGCAATTGCAGGGGTGAGCACAGTGCTGCATATGGAGGATGTGTTGTGCAGAGGGAAGCTAGACAAGCTCAGCAAATCAGAATAACCAAGAAAATCTTGTATGCGGAAGCTCTAAAGACAGTTAAGAGAGGCAGGAATAGTCAGAAACACAACAGGCCTTCAAAATGGCCTTGCAAAATGGATGATGACACATTGATAGTTAAGAGGACAAACTTTATAGCTTTTATCTGCCACACCATTAATGTTGCTACTGTGGAGCGTGTAAATAATGAGGCTGATTTGGTTCAAGCGGTTTATTACACGACTCACACAAGGAGCATAGACAGAATGGCATACAAGTAGGAACTCTTCCCTTCCGAGAACGCCTGCTCTCGTTCCGGGGTCCATTCGACCTTATTCGCGGGTTTCTGTTTTTAGAGCACAGCGTACAATGGCTGCATGAGCTGCGCTGCGCGGGGAAGGAAACGGTTATAAAAGTTCACCATTCCCAAAAATTCTTGTAGCGCCCTGACCGTTTGTGGTCGGGGAAAATCTGTCACTGCGCACTTTGTCAGGCAGCGGAACCACTCCTTCGGGAGAGACGCGGTGCCCTAAAAAATCAATCCCCGTCACCCTGAACTGACATTTCGCTGGGTTGATTATTAACCCGTGCTCTTCCAACCTACGGAAAACCGTCGTGAGGTGGGTTTTGTGTTCGTCTTCGGACGCGCTGGCTACCGAGATATCGTCCAGGTAGACGAACATGAAAGGGAAATCGCGCAGCACTGCATCCATCATGCGTTGGAACGTCTGTGCTGCCCCTTTAAGCCCAAACAGCATGCGCAAGAACTCAAATAAACCAAACGGAGTTATTACCGCTGTTTTGGGTATGTCCTCAGCACGCACTGGGACTTGGTGGTAACCACGGACCAAATCTATCTTAGAAAAAATGCGCACTCCTGTGAGGTGAGCGGAAAAATCCTGAATGTGGGGAATTGGGTAGCGGTCATGCGCTGTAGCATTGTTTAACCTGCGGAAATCGCCGCAAGGTCGCCACGAACCTTCAGCTTTAGGGACCATGTGTAGCGAGGAAGCCCATGGGCTGTTTGAGCACCTGATGATGCCTAACCTCTCTAGGTTAGCGAACTCCTCGTGCGCTATGGCCAGTTTAGCTGCGTCCAAGCGCCGAGGTCTTGCAAAAACGGGCGCCCCGGTGGTGGTGATAAAATGCTCCACCCCATGCTGCTGAAAACGTCGGGACTGTGAGTGCTGGGAACTGAGCGAGCAGTGTGTGGAACTTACCGCATGCTGCTGTGATGTTGGCTTGTGCTGTTGGCCGGGTCACTCGAGCTATACAGGGGAGAGAGTCAAAAGACAGTGCATTAACCAGGCACCTGTTAGCCATATCTACCAACAACCCATGTGCACATAGAAAATCAGCCCCCAGTATATGGTAATCCAATGCTGCTACAACAAAAGTCCATTCAAATGTACGACCGTGTAGAGACAAGAGCAGAGTCCTCTCACCAAAGGTCTTAATGTCTGAGCCGTTTGCTGCTGCCATCTCGGGGCCGCTGGTTCCTGCCAGCCGGTCAGCGTAGGTCGGCCGGATGAAACTCCTCTGTGCGCCGGTGTCCACGAGGAAATGCCTCCCCGAGCGTGCATCCGTCAAATAGAGCAGCTTGTTCTCCTCCCCGAGGGTCGCGGCTGCTACCGACCCCCGTTCTTTGGCGTTTCCCGAGCGCTTGAACTGGCACGGTGGTATACATTTGCGTGCCCTCTCTGCAAAGCGGCGATGGTAGAAGCAAAGCGTGTCACCACCACGTTCCTTGGCCCCCGCTGCTGCTGCCATCGGTGGTTCTGCTGCTGCCGTCGGCGGCTCCTCGCCTCCTCGTGTCGACGTACCGGGCTCCGTCGCTGCCGCAATGGTCACGAAAGCCTTGGTGGCAACGATGATCCGGTCTGCCTCTCGGGCTAGCGCACGATAGTCCCGTTTGGCCAGCAACAACGAATTGGCCAGGGCCACTCTCGCCGCTGTCGGAAGGTTCCTGAGGAAAATGTGGGTGAAGATGAAGTGGTCGTCGTCCGTGCCCTTTAACCTCAGCATCTTCTCCATCATGTCCACAGCCGAATCGTCTCCCAACTCGGTCCGCGTCAGAAGCCTCTCTGCTCTCTCACCATCCGAGAGCGTGTAGTGCTGGATGAGGGCAGCCTTCAGCGCGTCATATTTGCCGTCGGCTGGCGGCTGATCGAGCAGGCTCTCGATGTGCTGAGCTGTGCTGGCATCGAGCGCTGCGACCACATAGTAGAATTTCGTATCATCTGCCGATATCCCTCAGAGGGCGAACTGCGCCTCGATTAGGTGGAACCAGGAGCGCGGGTTGTGCTGCCAAAAATCAGGTAGTTTGATCGCTACAGCGCACGCGAAGCTAGGGGTTCCAGTCAAGGTTGGCTCCGGGGATCTTCTGTCGTATTCCATGATTTGTCTTGGGTCACCAGTGTGGAGTGTGTAAATAATGAGGCTGATTTGGTTCAAGCGGTTTATTACACGACTCACACAAGGAGCATAGACAGAATGGCATACAAGTAGGAACTCTTCCCTTAAATAACATGACATTCTTCTAGACTCTTCTCACACACAAAAGGTAATCCCCGTCTAGACTCTTCTCACACACAAAAGATAATCTCCCCATCCGACTGCAGTCAGTCCATTCATCCTTGACACCTCCCTGTTATCTTACTAGGGCATCTAGAAACTTCTCACACACAAAAGGTTAACTTCGCGTCCTTTGTTCCTGTCGAAGGTGGTAAACCATTATGCACTCTCCAGGTTGCCACACTACACAGCTAAAGAAGAAAAGTGACAGAATCAAAACTATTGTGGAAGCAGCAGGAAGCTTCCTAGATGTGAAAGATATCACAGCCGACTAGATTCATGCTTTACTGAAAGCTGAAACTGGGGAGACTGCACATGCTGAAACAAGACCTTAATTGTGGTACTGTGGCGGATGTAATGAGGGAACCCAGTGTGGAGACACGGAATAAGTGCAGGCAGGACACGGCGAACTGAAGTTTAAAAGGGTGTTTTATTCATCCTCCATCACGAGAGTTCACCCCAGCGCTGTGGGAGCGCGCTGGAGCGAGCCCTGTGTCTCTAGTAGCAAACAGGCAATGCGTGTGATCAGCAAGAGAGAATAAGAGAGAGAGCAAGCGATATGGTTGACTTATATACCCAGCTAGACAATGCATGCATGGCACATTAACATCACAGTAAACTGCAGGAAGGCATGGACATTTGCATTAGAGTCACACATATCAATAGCAGGATTACTGGCGCCGGTATTAGACAAAGAGAGGCTGCCTATTGATATCATTCCATACATCTCACTGTTCTGCTAATTGCTCCAGCTGAGCGCTCTGCTTGTCCGTAGGCTGGTGGGGGTCGCCCACACCACTCCCCCCCAGAGGGCTCAGCAGGGGGCTGAGGCCTCGATCGTCCGGCTTTGGTAGCGAGCTGCGGGAAAAGCTCTGTGCAGGCGGAGGTGGAGGGAGGGGGGGGGGGGGTAGCAAGTGCCGGGCCGGGACGGCGAAGTTGTCTGGGCCGCGCAAAAATTGCATGTGGATCCACGATGTTGAGGGGCTGTCCCGTTGAACGTGGCGGAGATCCACAGCGGCTGTGAGAAGAAAAATTTGTCTCTGACTCCCCTCGCGGTTCAGTACTGCGAGGACGCGTAGCAGCCATGAAGAAAAAACAGGAGCTGAAGCTGTGTGAGGGACTTGGCGTTTTGGCTTTAGGTGCGCGCGCAGCCCTAAAGCCCTTGGGGACAGCTGACAGCTGGATTCCCATTGTGCGCCGTGGCTGAGACCCATACAAAATCCTGTGTGCTGCGTGTCTGCTTCAGGTGTGTGAGCAGCCCTGAAGAGCCGTGTGCGCAGCAGCGGGGGACGATGTATAAGTCTGTAGAGCCGGCTTGTCTCTGGTGCGCGGCGCGCGCTGCGGCCACATACCTTCCAGCTGCGCTGTTCTCATGAGGGGCCTCTGTGCATGGCAGGTCCGCTGTCGCGAGGCGAATCAGGGTCAGGGAGCTTGATGGAGATCAACGTCGTCGGCGCCGAAGGTCCTCCCTGTCTTGGCTGTTGCTGTCGTTCGCTCGTGCCGGGTCATGGTACGTTCTGGTCCACGCGCTGCGTTCTCCGTTCGGCCCTGGAGGTCGCCGTCGTGGAGAGAGGACAAGGTGCGTGCGCGCTCGTGTGGATGCGGAGGAGCGGTGAGAGGGAGTAGACGCTCTTTGTCCCTCGGCCGGTCCCAGCGTGGATGTCCCGATCTCAGGCGAGGGTCGCACCATGATGCTTTCTGCAGCCTTCCCGGTCGTGGATGATCTCCGAGGGAGTTCGCCTGGTGTCGGTTCTGCGTCGAGGTCTCCCGTGTGGCAGAAGGGAGGGCAGTCCATTTGCGTCAGGCAGCTGCGTTCGCTTGTCGTCGGAGTCACCGCCGGGGGCTGCGTTCGTTCGTCGTCAGCGTGTTCTTGTATTCGGGGTCTCAGTGTGGCGGATGTAATAAGGGAACCCAGTGTGGAGGCACGGAATAAGTGCAGGCAGGACACGGCGAACTGAAGTTTAAAAGGGTGTTTTATTCATCCTCCATCACGAGAGTTCACCCCAGCGCTGTGGGAGCGCGCTGGAGCGAGCCCTGTGTCTCTAGTAGCAAACAGGCAATGCGTGTGATCAGCAAGAGAGAATAAGAGAGAGAGCAAGCGATATGGTTGACTTATATACCCAGCTAGACAATGCATGCATGGCACATTAACATCACAGTAAACTGCAGGAAGGCATGGACATTTGCATTAGAGTCACACATATCAGTAGCAGGATTACTGGCGCCGGTATTAGACAAAGAGAGGCTGCCTATTGATATCAGTCCATACATCTCACTGTTCTGCTAATTGCTCCAGCTGAGCGCTCTGCTTGTCCGTAGGCTGGTGGGGGTCGCCCACAGTACTACACATACTACAGTGGAATGCGAGGAGTCTTACAGCAAACGGACAAGAACTCAAGGAGTATCTTTACGAACTACAAGTTGTTCCACAGGTAGTGTGCGTACAGGAGACATGGCTTCAACCTCATTTAGATTTTGTTATTCCAGGATACAGTTCAATCAGACAGGATAGAATTAACACTGTAAATGGAGCTGGATGTGCCACTTTCATTAAAGATGGCCCGGCGTATAGGGTGATTCCCTCTCCTGAAGATATACAGTGTAATATTATTGAAATATGTAGGCCAAATGGACAAGGAAATATTAAGCTGATTAATTATTACAATCCATGTAGGAAGTTAACAGCAGATATTTTCAGTGTTATGGCAGGGGAAGGCCATATGAAAGAGGTATGGTGTGGAGACTTTAATGCCCATAATAGCTTGTGGGGAAGCACACATACAGATAACAATGGAAATGTTGTGGAAGACATGTTAGATGAAAGATCGTTAATTTGTCTAAACAGTGGTGAAGGTACCAGGGTGGATGTGCATAGGGGCACATTATCGTGTATTGACCAGACTGGTATCTGATTCTTTAGTGAGTGCCTGTGAATGGACGTTTATGAAGAGGACAACTATGGGAAGTGATCACTTCCCAATACTTACAGTCATTAAAACTGAAGTATGTACAGTGGGGCAAAAAAGTATTTAGTCAGCCACCAATTGTGCAAGTTCTCCCACTTAAAAGATGAGAGAGGTCTCCAATTTTCATCATAGGTATACCTCAACTATGAGAGACAAAATGAGAAAAAAAATATCCAGAAAATCACATTGAAGGATTTTTTTTTTTTTTTTTTAATTTAAGTTTTTGTAAAGGGTATACAGGTCGTTACAGCAATGCAGTGTTTACATTTTCATCACATGTTCCCTTATTTTCTGATATCTGACAACATTGGAAGATTAATTCTTACAACACCCCCTTTTTTTTTTTTAAAGTGAAAGAAAAAGTGAAATTAAAGAGAAAAAAAAACAAAAAACAAATAACAAAAAAAAAACAAACAAACCAGTAAAAAACAAACAAAAAGAAAAAGTAAGTAAATAAAGATAAAAGAGCATCTGAGTAGCGTTGGAACAAAGAGCGGAACCATTATTGAAATGGTATTTGTCAAAGATTAGATCTAATGGAAGACACATATGCGGTCCAGGGTTGCCAAAAGTTCATGAACACATCCATGTCCTGTCTCAGTGCGAATGTCAACTTTTCCATCGAGTAAATGTCTTGGATCACGTTAGTCCAATCTTCAGGTGTAGGACAGTCCTTCAACATCCATTTTTTAGTTAGAGCTTTTTTGCTTGCCAATATTAAAACATTGAATAAGTATTTTTCTCCTCGTCTTTCCAGTGAGTCCGGTAGTAAACCCAAATACAAAGTTACAAAAGAAAAGGGAACTGTAATTTTGAATATTTTCCCCAATATTGTCTGTACCTTGGTCCAATATTGGTGGATAACTGGGCATGACCAAAACACATGAAAATGATTTGCAGTCTTTTCACCACACAAGCGCCAACAGTTCAATCCCTTATGGGTAAATTTGTTTTGTGCAGGTGTTCTGAAAAATCTTGCCAAGTTTTTCCATCCAAATTCTCTCCACTGCAGGGATGAGGTACTTTTCCATTGCTGTTTATTTAGCTTTTCCCATATTTCCAGTTGTAAAGTGAAATTCCCCTCTTTTTCCCATCTCTCTTTTATATAAGATGTGTTGTCTCCTTTTAAGTCTTGAAGACCTTGGTATATTTTAGAAATGTATCTGATCCCTGGGATCCCTTTATATGCCATTAAGAAGACCTTCAGAACACCTGACTGGGCCCTTTCCAAAACCTCCTTTTTAAGTATATTGTTTATGTGGTGTCTAAGCTGGAAGAACCTGTAAAGGTCTTGATTTATTAGGCCTTGTTTTTTCAAATCTTCAAAACTTCTTAAGATTTGCCCTTTAAAAAAATCGTAATATTTTATCAGCCCTTTCTCCTTCCACTTTTTAAATCTGGTGTCTGTTTTATTAGGAGTAAAGTCCTGATCATAGGCGATCCATTGCAGAAGTCGATAGGGCTCTTTAGTTTGATTCTCTCTGACTATCTTAAACCAAATTTTTAGCGGGGTCTCTATCCACGGGTTAGTGTTATTCAAAAGCTTAGGTAAGACATTGTTCCCTATTATCGCCTGTAGGGGGATGTCACTTGTTATTTGGCATTCGATCTCCTTCCATTGTGCAGTGTAGACTGGGTTACATATCTCTACTAAAGTTTTAATTTGTGCGGCTTTAAAGTAGTCCCTGATATTTGGCAGCGCGAGCCCACCTTTGTCTTTGTTTAGCTGTAGGGTTCTATATCTGATTCTAGGTCTCTTGCCCTGCCATATGAATCTTGAGATCCTTCTGTCCAGCTCCTGCCATGTTTTTTTGGGAGGTTCTACCGGTATTGTTTGGAAAAGGTATAGAAGACGTGGAAGTATATTCATTTTGACTGCTTCAATTCTTTGTGCAGTACCCAAGAATGGTATCATATTCCATCTTGCTAGGTCAGATTTTATTTTTGTCACCAGTGGATCATAGTTTAGTGATATAATTTTGTTGAGTTGTTTCGGGATATTGACCCCCAGATATTTCATAGATTCCGACTCCCAGTTAGTTTTGAGTTTGCTTAGTGAATAATGATTTGGGTCATAGTTGAATGTTAAAACTTGGGTTTTATGCATATTTAATTTGTACCCCGATAAATCTCCATACTCTGAAAAAACTGAGGTTAGTTCTGGTAAAGAAGTGTCCGGCTGCCCTAGGTATATTAAAATGTCATCAGCAAAGAGTGCTATTTTATGTTCCTTCTGACCAAGTGTAATACCTTGAATTTTTTGGTTTTGTCTTATCCATTGGCTCAGAGGTTCTATGAAGATTGCAAAGAGCAGTGGAGACAGGGGGCAGCCCTGACGACATCCTCTTTCCAGTTCAAAAGATGATGATAAATTACCGTTAATCCTTATTTTAGCTGTTGGTTTTTTATATAATGCCTGTATAGTTCTAATGAAGTTGTTATGAAAATTGAAACTGGATAAGATTCTATATAGAAAAGACCAGTCAACCGAATCGAATGCTTTTTCAGCATCTAATCCCAATATGACTGCATTTAAGTTATATTTTTTTATATGATGAATTATGTGTAAAGTGCGTCGAATGTTGTCTTGTGTCTGTCTTTGTCTTATAAAACCTGTTTGGTCTAAATGAATTAGGTCTGTCAGTATATTTTCTAACCTTTTGGCAAGGATAATGGTAAAAAGCTTATAGTCCTGATTTAGTACACTGGTTGGTCTGTAGTTGGAGCACTCTAGTTTATCCTTTTCAGGTTTAGGTATAACTGCAATGACCCCTTCTCTCCAGGAGGGGGGGATTTCCCCTGTGTGGAGGACATAATTAAATGTTTTCAGGAGGAGAGGAGATAGTTGCTGTTTAAAGGTTTTGTACCACTCTGCTGTATAGCCATCAGCTCCTGGGGATTTGTTAGCTTTAAGTTTCATAATTGCTTTTTCCAATTCTTTAGGATGTATTTCTGACAGTAGTGTTTTATTTTGTGACTCCGTAAGTTGGGGAAGGTTTAATGTGTTTAGGAATGCCTCGGATGCGTTTTTATGTTTTTTGTGGGAGTATAAGTTCTTATAGTAATTCTCGAAGTTTTTAAGAATATCCTGAATTCTGAATTTTATTTCCTTTGATACTGGGTCTCTGATTTTGTAGATTGCTCTTTCTGTTTGATGTTTCCTCAATTTATAGGCTAGCAATTTTGCCGATTTACTGCCTGCTTCATAGTATTTTTGTTTCAGAAATGTAAGTTTCTTCTGGATTTCTATTGTGTAGATCTCATTTATTTGGTTTTTAATTTCCTTAATCTTGAGCGAGTCAGTAGAATGAGTGTTGCCTTTGTGTTCTTTTTCTAGGTTCCTAAGTTCTGACTCTAATGTGGATAGTTTTTCTTGTCTTAGTTTCTTTTGGGTTGCCAGTTTTGCAATAATCTTTCCTCTTATTACAGCTTTACATGCATCCCACAGTATTAAAGGGGATACTTCTCCATTATCGTTATCTTCCAAATATCTGAGAATATCTGATTCCAATTCATCTTTCAATGGTCCTTTCAGGACATTTGAATTTAACCTCCAAGAAAATGTATTATTTGTGTATTTTTGGATATTTAAGTCCATGTAGATCGGACTGTGGTCGGAGAGATCCATCAGTCCTATTTTACATGTTTTTACTCTTCCAATGTCTCTATTAAACATAAAAAAATAGTCAGTCCTTGAGTAAGATGAATGTGGAGTTGAGTAAAATGTATAGTCTTTTACACTGGGGTTGAGTTCCCTCCACACGTCACAGATTCCCAATTCTTTTAGTAGCATCCGAGTCTTCCTGTTTTGGGTGTTATTTTGATGTGGGGAATTACCAGAAGCATCCCAGTATGGATTCAGTCTAAGATTGAAGTCCCCACCACATATCACTAAACCTTGAGCTTTAGTTATCATTAGGTCGAATACATTTTTATAAAATTTCCAGTTAGCCCCTGGGGGAGCATACACATTCAGCAGGGTGATATCTTCTCCCTCTAGCCGCCCAGTTACCAAACTGTATCTCCCTTCTTTATCTTTGTGTTCTGATTTTTTTTCAAATGTAATTTTGGTTGATATCAATGTCGCTACTCCCCTCCTCCTCCCTGATTTATATGAAGATGAAGAGATCATTTTAAACCCTTGTCTACTGAGTTTATTGTGTTCCACGTCTGTTAGGTGGGTTTCTTGTAAAAGTATTATTTCTGCTTTGTCTTTTTTCATTTTGCCTAGAATCTTGGATCTTTTAACTGGATTCAGGATTCCTTTTACATTATATGAAATTATTTTGGTTACACCCTGTTTCTCCATTGTGTTGTTTTGTTTAGTATAACTGTGTGGTGGCCCTCTTTTGTGCTACTCAGAAACTGAAAGAACATTAAAAACAAGAAAAACATTAAGAACATAGTGTAAAAAACTTTAAAACAAAAAGCTGTCATAAGAACTTCCTGAGCTGAGGTCTTTTTAAAGACCCTGTAAGAGCCTTGATGGAGTGAAGGCTCTGAGGGAAATTCCTCAAACTCTGTTACGTGTTGAGGGCCCTCTCTTACCACTGAAAGTAGTCCCATGCTTTTAACGTGAGTTTCAGAACCCAATCCAAACTTGTAATGATTTTTTTTTTTTCCTTTTATGCCTAAACCCTGTGAAATTGTGTGCACCCTCCCACCCCCATCACATCAAACATTCACGCAAAAACAGTATTTGTTAGTATGAGGAGAACATGTGGATTATTGTCACATTTCTATTTTAACAAGTTTTTTTTTTTTTTTTTATTACAAAGACTTATTTGTTTCAAATAATATGATTGTTCCATGAAATGTTTTACCACATGCTGAATATGCATCTCCTTTAATGTTTGTTACCTTGTATGAGGGGGGTTGGATGTGCGGATTGATTCAAGAGAAAAGAAAAAAAAAAAAAAAAAAAGGTCGCTATTCCAACCTGAAAACGGATAGTTTATCCGCGACGCTCTGGTGCTGGGTTTCCCGCTGCTGGTCCGTGGATTTTGAGGGTCTTTGTGTTGTCCATGTTTGCGCTTTGATCTTCTCACTCGGGTCTGCTGCGGGTTTAAATACCGTTACCGGGAGCCCTCTTTTCGCCATGTCAGCTGTTGCTTCTTCCGCCGAATTATAGAGACACGTTTCATCGCCGTAGAAGACCCTTAACTTCGCAGGAAATGGTGTCTGAAAGCGCAATTTCTTCTCTCTTAACACCTTTTTCGCGTCATTGTATTCCCTGCGCTTTTTAAGGACCTCCGGGGCGTAATCGTGTTCCACGTAGACTTTTCTCTCCTGGTGCATAAATCCTTTTTTCTGCCAGGCCAGTCTTACAACCTCTTGTTTTATTTTGAAATTGGAAAATCTTACCAACACCGAACGTGGGGGGCGCTTCCGCCGCCGGCCTAGCGGCTAATGAACGATGTGCCTTTTCTATCTTCAAGTCGGTGGTTTGTGGAATATCCAATTTCTCTCTTAGTAAGGATTCCACACATTCTGCCATTGAGTTAAAACCATTTTCGGTTCCTTCTATCAGACCATGAATTCTTATGTTGTCTCTTCTTTGTTTTCCTTCTTGGTCGGTTAGCTTAGCCTCTATAGCTGCTTGTCTTTTGCGTAGGTCTAGCACAGAATCTTCGAGCACTTTTATTCGATCCTCTGTTTCCAAGATTCGGTTCTCGGCCTGGTCCACTCTGCTGTTTGTCCTTTTCAATTCTTCTCTGAATTCCCGAAATTCGGCCGTAACATCTCGGCGAAATCGTCGTAGCTCCTCAAATAGTGATTTCAGGCTAACCCTTTTGTTAGCTATCACCAGTTCCTCGTCTTCTGAACGGAGATCTTCCAGTTCAGATTCTCCGGCCGATACGTGTCCTGGCCTGGAGAATTTCAGTTTCTTCTGTTTTCCTTTAGACATGATGATTTTGTCTTTTGATTTTCACTCCTCCAAAAATCCGTTAAGTTTGATTTTCAAGGTGTTATCCTGGATTGGGTCTGAGAGCTTCAGTGTTAAGCTGCAGTCGCCATGGCGTCCAGACCGGAAGTCCACATTGAAGGATTTTTAATGAATAAAATTGGTAAATTCCTCGGTAAATAAGTATTTGGTCACCTACAGACAAGCAAGATTTCTGGCTCTCACAGACCTGTAACTTCTTCTTTAAGAGGCTCCTCTGTCCTCCACTCGTTACCTGTATTAATGGCACCTGTTTGAACTCTTTACCAGTATAAAAGACACCTGTCCACAACCTCAAACAGTCAGTCTCCAAACTCCACTATGGCCAAGACCAAAGAGCTGTCAAAGGACACCAGAAACAAAATTGTAGACCTGCACCAGGCTGGGAAGACTGAATCTGCAATAGGTAAGCAGCTTGGTGTGAAGAAATCAACTGTGGGAGCAATTATTAGAAAATGGAAGACAAACAAGACCCCTGATAATCTCCCTCGATCTGGGGCTCCATGCAAGATCTCACCCCGTGGGGTCAAAATGATCATGAGAACAGTGAGAAAAAATCCCAGAACCACACGGGGGGACCTAGTGAATGACCTGCAGAGAGCTGGGAACAAAGTAACAAGGGCTACCATCAGTAACACATTACGCCGCCAGGGACTCAAATCCTGCAGTGCCAGACATGTCCCCCTGCTTAAGCCAGTACATGTCCAGGCCCGTCTGAAGTTTGCTAGAGAGCATTTGGATGATCTAGAAGAGGACTGGGAGAATGTCATATGGTCAGATGAAACCAAAATAGAACTATATTGTAAAAACTCAACTTGTCGTGTTTGGAGGAGAAAGAACACCACACCTACTGTGAAGCATGGGGGTGGAAACATCATGCTTTGGGGCTGTTTTTCTGCAAAGGGACCAGGACGACTGATCCGTGTAAAGGAAAGAATGAATGGGGCCATGTATCGTGAGATTTTGAGTGAAAACCTCCTTCCATCAGCAAGGGCATTGAAGATGAAACATGGCTGGGTCTTTCAGCATGACAATGATCCCAAACACACTGCCCGGGCAACGAAGGAGTGGCTTCGTAAGAAACATTTCAAGGTCCTGGAGTGGCCTAGCCAGTCTCCAGATCTCAAACCCATAGAAAATCTTTGGAGGGAGTTGAAAGTCCGTGTTGCCCAGCGACAGCCCCAAAACATCACTGCTCTAGAGGAGATCTGCATGGAGGAATGGGCCAAAATACCAGCAACAGTGTGTGAAAACCTTGTGAAGACTTACAGAAAACGTTTGACCTCTGTCATTGCCAACAAAGGGTATATAACAAAGTATTGAGATGAACTTTTGTTATTGACCAAATACTTATTTTACCGAGGAATTTACCAATAAATTCTTTAAAAATCCTTCAATGTGATTTTCTGGATTTTTTTTTCTCATTTTGTCTCTCATAGTTGAGGTATACCTATGATGAAAATTGGAGACCTCTCTCATCTTTTAAGTGGGAGAACTTGCACAATTGGTGGCTGACTAAATACTCTTTTGCCCCACTGTATACAAGAGGGAAGATGTTTTACAAGATGGTGTTTTGACAAGACAGACTGGGGAAAATTTAGGCAATACTGTGTTCAGTTGTGTCATTTGGTAACATTAGAAGGTGGCATAGAAGAGTGTTCAAGTCAGGTAACCAATCATATTCTGAATGCTGCAATAGCAAGTATACCTAAGAAAACAACACAGGGTAGGAAGAAGGTTGTATCCTGGTGGAATGACGAATGTAGTATTGCAGTAAAAGAGTGAAACAAGGCATTCAGAGAGCTGAGGAAGAATATGAATAGTGAAAACTTAATAGAGTACAAAAAGAAAAGGGCAGTAGCTTGAAGGATTATTAAAAACAGGAAAAGGTCAACATGGAGAGAATTTAGTTCCACCCTTGATAGGAAAAGAGAACTAGGTGATGTCTGTGGAATGTTTAAAAAAATGAGTGGGAAGAGGGTGTCAGTTGAAGTCCCAGCTCTTGTGGATGGGGACAAGATGGCTGTATCAGACAAAGAAAAGGCAGAAGTCCTTGGTAGAGCATTTGCAGCAGTGCATAGAGGAGACCATCTTGGTGAGAGTCAGACAGCAAAGGGAGCATAAACTCAAGAGAAAATGCAAACTTAAGAAAGGAAGTGAAAGAAGATATGTCTGCATTAGACCTTGAGATCACAATGTCGGACCTTAAAAGAACTTTGCATGACAGTGGATACACAGCTCCAGGATATGATCAATTAAGCAATGCTATGTTCCAGCAGTTGTCTATGCAATCAATGGAACTGGTGCTGAAATTGTTTAACAGAATATGGAAGGAGGGGGTTATCCCAAGTGGGTGGAAAAAGGCTGTAATTTTACCATTTAATAAGCCAGGGAAAAATCCAGCTCATTCAGGCAACTACGGGCCAATAGCATTAACGTCACACTTAGGGAAATGGATGGAGAAGGTGTTAGTTTACAGACTCTCATATGTCATCATCATCATAGCAGTCTGTCGGGGGCGACAATGACTGTTTGATTTAGGTCTGATCAGATTCCTCCACACAGCTCTGTCCTTCGCCTTCGGCTGCCAGGAACTCCTGACCTTATCAACTTGGGCAACGTCTGAGCCAGTATGAGTTACTTTCTGACTGACCATTTCATGAAACTGCTGTGGCGCAGTGGTTTAGCACTGTGGCAGCACAGTTTACCCTCGGCCGGGGGATCGCGGGGATCATGAGATCGTGGGTTTGATCCCAGCCCCCGACCAACAGTGAGCTGTGTGGAGTTTGCATGTTCTCCCCGTGTTGCGTGGGTTTACTCCGGGATTTCTCCGGTTTCCTCCCGCATACCAAAAACATGTAGGTTTAGGGCGCTCGCGCACGCAGCGACCGGCAGCCGGTGGCTTGTCACCAGACTGCAAACCAAATCTACCTACGGGTACAAATAAGTAACAAAAAAAAAAAAAAAAAAGTATTTGAGTACCGCTAGCTTTTGCTGGACTAGTGGCACATTCTTGGCAGATAGAGGTATTATCAGTGGCAAGGACAGGTCAAGACAGACTGACTCCAGTATCTGTTGCAGTGACTGACCAGATGATAGGTTTGTTTATCTCTGTTCTTTGTGTAGTGCATGTCACGATGCACTGACTGGCAAAAGTCAGGGGGACTGCACGGTGGCGCAGTGGTTAGCACTGCGGCAGCACAGTTTACCCTCGGCCGGGGGATCGCGGGGATCATGAGATCGTGGGTTCGATCCCTGCCCCCGGCCAACAGTGATCTGTGTGGAGTTTGCATGTTCTCCCCGTGTTTGCGTGGGTTTACTCCGGGATTTCTCCGGTTTCCTCCCACATGCCAAAAACATGCAGGTTAGGGATACGGGGTGCTTGCGCACGCAGCGACCGGCAGCTGGTGGTTTGTCACCAGACTGCAAAACAAATCTACCTACGGGTACAAAATAAGTAATAATTAAAAAAAAAAGTCCACCACAGACCTTGCGACAGATGTGCTTATCTGCCAGGATGTCCAATCTCACCCCATGTAACTGGGAGTGTCCACCAGACCTGTGACAGATATTGTTTTAAGCTCTGCCAGGATGCCCAGTTTCACCCTCCACACCCTCGGAAGGGCAGGGTTCTATACAGGTACTAGGGCAAAAACGATTAATAAATGACTATCAGAATGGTTTTAGAAGATAAGATAAGATAAGATAAGCCTTTATTAGTCCCACAACGGGGAAATTCCAGGATTGCAACAGCACAGGGATAGCAACACTCAGAGCAACAATCAGAAGGCAAAAAAAAAAAACAAGCAAGCAAGAGCGGCTAATATACATATGTACATATTACTATAAGAGGAAGATCCACAGTGAATGCTCTAGTTAGGGTAAGTAATGATATTGAAAAGACTCTCAAAATGAAAGAAGTAATAGTTATAGTTTATCTGGATATTGAAAAGGCTTATGACTCACTGTGGAGGGATGGACTTCTTATCAAATTGAATAAAATGGGCATTGGTGGTCGGATGTATAATTAGATAATGGATTTTTTAACACACAAGACAATTAGGATTAAAGGTCTGATGACATGATTTTGACATTTTTTAGCATGCTGTGTAAACCCAAAAGTCATTGTCGATGATAGATAAATAGATAGATACATACATACTTCATTTCGAACAAAAAAGTAAAACAAAAACAAAACAAAAAATGACAAGTGCAATAAAGTAACAGTATACAGTGTTCGAAAGGGAGAAGAAACAAGTGAACACTTATTAATTCCAACTCCTCTTTTCCATAAATACAACCCATGTGAAATAGATACAAATTACCACATTTAAGACCCCAAGTAAACAATTAACTATATTTTGTACATATTCAATTCAATTCAATTCAACTTTATTTATATAGCGCCATTTCACAACAACAGTCATCTCGTAGCACTATCAACTGAAGGGGGGACCCCCACAGTTGCAGAAAGACCCCAGCAATCAGGCGATCCCCTGTGAGCAAGCACTTGGCGACGGTGGAGAGGAAAAACTCCCTTTTAACAGGAAGAAACCTCCAGCAGAACCAGGCTCAGGGAGGGGCAGTCATCTGCTGCGACTGGCTGGGGGGTGAGGGGATAGAGAAGAAGAAAAGAACAGACATGTAGAGAGCAAACAGCACGATGGGGACTCAATCTATGGGAGAGAACAAACAAATGTTAATGACCAGCAAAAAAAAATATTTCATAGAGAGTGAGGAAAGGAGTGAGGCCCAGTGCATTACTGGAGGTCCCCCGGCTGACTAAACCTATTAGCAGCATAACTAAGGGAGGGTTCAGAAACACATGATCCCTCCCTAATTGTAGGCTATATCAAAAAGGTAGGTTTTAGCCCTATTCTTAAAAACAGAGATCGAGTCTGACTCCCGAATCCAGATTAGCAGCTGATTCCACAGGAGAGGAGCTTGATAACTGAAGGCTCTGCCTCCCATTGTACTTTTGGAGATTCTAGGTATTACAAGTAATCCTGCATTTTGGGAGCGTAGTGCTCTGTTAAAATGATACGGTAGTATCAGATCTTTTAAATAAAAAGGAGCCTGATTGTTTAAAGCTTTGTAAGTAAGAAGAAGGATTTTAAACTTAATTCTAAACTCTATGGGAAGCCAATGAAGGGAGGCCAGAACCGGAGAGATATGATCTCTCTTTCTAGTACCTGTTAAAACTCTTGCTGCAGCATTTTGGATCAGCTGAAGACTTTTTAAAGATGTTTTAGGACAGCCTGATAATAAAGGATTACAATAATCTAATCTCGAGCTAACAAAAGCGTGGATCGGCTTCTCAGCATCACTCTGAGACAAGATGCTCCTAATCTTGGCAATATTATGCAAATGATAGAAGGCAGTCTTAGAAACAAATTTAATATGTGAATTGAAGGACAAATCCTGATCAAAAATAACTCCAAGGTTCCTCACAGAGCTATTAAGAGAAAGAGTAACTGCATCCAAACTGAAAGTTTGATTTGGAAAGGAATTTCTAAGGTTTTTTGGACCAACAAGAATGACTTCAGTCTTATCTGAATTTAATAGCAGGAAATTACAAGTCATCCAAGCTTTGATTTCCTTAAGACAGGCTTCTAACTTGGCTAATTGATTAGTATCATCTGGCTTCATTGACAGGTATAATTGTGTGTCATCTGCATAACAATGAAAATGTATACAGTGCTTTCTAATAATGTTGCCTAACGGAAGCATATATAAACTAAAAAGAGTAGGGCCTAGCACAGATCCCTGTGGAACTCCATGACTAAGCTTTGAGCTGAAAGAAAACTCATCATTTACATGAACAAACTGGAACCTATCAGATAAATAAGATCTAAACCACTGCAACGAAGTTCCATTAAGTCCAACATAGTGTTCTAATCTATCAAGTAGAATATTATGATCAATAGTATCAAAAGCTGCACTAAGATCTAAAAGGACAAGTACAGAAACTAGTCCATTATCAGATGCAATGAGGAGGTCGTTAGTGACCTTCGCTAAGGCTGTTTCAGTACTATGATGGATTCTAAACCCAGATTGAAACTCTTCAAGTAAACCATTTCCCTGCAGGTGGTCAAATAATTGCGTAGCAACAACTCTTTCTAAGATTTTTGAAATGAAAGGGAGATTAGAGATTGGTCTATAGTTAGCTAAAGCTCCTGGATCTAGCGTTGGCTTTTTGAGTAAGGGTTTAATTACAGCTGTTTTAAAAGCCTGCGGTACATGGCCTAAAGTTAATGAAGAATTGATTATATGAAGAATAAAGCTACCAATAAGTGGGAAGACTTCTTTAAATAACCTGGTAGGAATAGGGTCTAAAAGACAAGTTGAAGGTTTGGATGAGGAAACTATTTTGTCTAACTCACAAAGGTCGATTGGAGTAAACTCATCAAGACAGACATCAATAGAAGGAGTTGTAGTAGTTACAGTATTTAAGTTAACTGTGGGAAGAATCTGATTGATTTTATCTCTGATGGATGAAATTTTATTATTGAAAAAGTTCATAAAGTCCTGACTAGTAAGCTCTAAGGGGATGCTAGGATTGACAGAGTCCTGACTCTTTGTCAACCTGGCTACAGTACTGAAAAGAAACCTGGGATTATTCTTGTTCTCTTCTATTAATGCAGAGTAATAACTCGTTCTAGCTTTTCTAAGAGATTTTTTATAAATTAAAAGATGATTTCTCCAAGCTAAATAGATTTCATCTAAATTAGTAGAGCGCCATTTTCTTTCTAATTGACGAGTCTTCTGTTTTAAGCTACGAGTTTCTGTGTTGAACCAAGGAGTTAAAAATCTCTGATTAGACTTTTTCTTTTTTAAGGGGGCCACCAAGTCTAGAGCCTGATGCAGAGAAGCTGAAACACTATCCACCATGTTATCAATTACAGAAGGAGCAAGCTGTCTATAGCTTATTTCCGTTGTGTTGACACGTGACATAGAGGAAACAATCTGCATAAATTTGGAAACAGCATCATCTGAGAGGCATCTACTGTGATAATATTTTTCTTTAGGAGCCAAATAGTCAGAAATAGTAAAATTAAAGGTTAACAGACAATGGTCTGACAGTACAGGGTTATGAGGAGACACCACAAGATTTTCTATTTCTATGCCATATGTCAGAACAAGGTCCAATGTATGGTGGAGGTAATGAGTAGAATTTCCTACTTTCTGAGAAAACCCAATCGAGTCTAATATTGAATTAAAAGCCACATTAAGGCAGTCACTATCTATATCCACATGTATATTAAAGTCCCCTACTATAATTATTCTATCAGATTTCAGCACTAAATCAGCTAAGAAATCAGCAAATTCGGATAAAAATTCTGAATAGGTTGATGGGGGACGATAAACTATGGCAAATAAAATTGGGTTTAACCTGAAATTGCTAAAGTGCCCAACACTGAGGACCAGGCCCTCAAAGGAATTATAACATGTTTTGCTTTACATTAACTAGTAATTTGGAATGGTAAATTGTTGCTACTCCTCCTCCACGACCAGAACTTCTGGGATTTTGACAGTTTAAATAACCAGAGGGAGTTGATTCATTTAAACCAACATAATCCTCTTGCCCTAACCAAGTCTCTGTAAGGGAAATTAAATCAATCTGATGATCAATTAACAGATCATGGACTAACAGAGACTTGGGAGTTAGAGACCTAATATTTAATAAACCACATTTAATTTTTAAATTATGAGGAGGAACAGAGGCCAAATCATTCAATTTAGAGGCTTTATGTTTAATTTGAGTTTTACCAATATTTTGCTTTATCACTTTGGGATGCTTATACATTATATTTTTATTTACTTTGGAGGGAGCAGACAAAGATTCTCTGATGGGGAAGATATCAACATTAACACCCATCCATCCCAACATACATACAGTCCATACATCAAAACCAGCCCCAAACAACACAAATATACACAGTGCTGTCCCACCCACCATTCCATAGTGTCCCAGAGTGAGCATAGTGAATCATACATATAAATACTACCCTTCTAACGTATATTCTTTCAGCAAATAATGTTTATACCTCTTTTTTAATTGATTTCTGTTTGTACATAGTTTCAGTTCCGGCTCCAGACTGTTCCACAAATCCACCCCACAGACAGATATGCACATACTTTTTCTTAGTTGTTCGTATCTTGGGTTTTGTAAAGTTTAAGTCTCCTCTCAAATTATAATCATTGTCTCTTTTTTTAAATATTTTTTGTATATTAGTGGGAGTTGATTATTAATTGCCCTGTACATGACTTGTGCTGTCTTAAATTTAACTAAATCAATGAACTTTATGACACGTGACTTTAAAAACAACGAATTGGTATGGTCTCTATATCCTACATTATTCATTATCCTTATAGCTCTTTTTTGTAATGTGCATATTGACTGTAGGTTGGTCTTGTAGGTGTTTCCCCAGACTTCTACACAGTAGTTAAGATAAGGTAGAAACAGTGAATTGTACAGTAAGAACAATGATTTATAGTCCAAGATATGTCTTGTCTTCCCAGTATTCCTATACATTTTGCCAACTTGGCCCGGATGTGACTGATGTGAGGTTTCCAGCAGATTTTATTGTCTAGCGTCACCCCCAGAAACTTATTTTCCTGTACTGTTTCTATTCTGGTATCATCTATCGTTACCATTATTTCATGATTTATTTTATGATTTCCAAACAACATAATCTTTGTTTTTTTCAGATTTAGAGATAATTTATTTTTGTTGAACCACTGCGTTAACCTTTTCATTTCAGTTGTGACCACCTTTAAAACCCGCTGCAAATTCTCACCAGTGCAAAGGATATTTGTGTCATCTGCAAACAAAATAAATTTCAGAATTTTTGATACTTGGCATATGTCATTTATATACAAGATAAAGAGTTTGGGTCCCAAGACTGACCCCTGGGGCACACCACAAGTGATGTCCATGAAGGGTGATTTGTGCTCACCAATTTGTACAAATTGTTGTCTGTTACTTAAATAACTTTCCACCCAACTCAGTCTGACCCCTCTTATCCCATACCTTTCCAGTTTCCTTAGTAGAATTCTGTGGTCAATGGTGTCAAAAGCTTTCTTTAAATCTATAAATACTCCTACAGCAAACTTTTTTTTATCTATACAACTAGTAATTTCTTCAATAAGTTCGATCAGTGCCAAAGATGTAGACTTATCTGCTCTAAAACCATACTGGCTGTCTGTTAGGAGGTTGTATTTTTCAATGAAATCATCCAGTCTCTTAGTGAAGATTTTTTCAAGTATTTTGGAGAATTGTGAGAGTAAAGAGACTGGCCTGTAATTTGTGAAATAATGACTGTCTCCTGTTTTGTATAGTTGTATTACTTTTGCTATTTTCATTTTGTCTGGAAATTTACCAGTTTGAAATGACAGGTTACAGATGTGGGTGAGTGGCTTAACAGTTCCTTCAATTACTTTTTTCACTATTGTCATGTCAATTTCATTCCAGTCCGTTGATTTTTTGTTCTTAAATTTACTCACAGTCTCGATAATTTCCTTTTCAGTAACTGCACCCAAAAAGATTGTGTTTGGATTTCTATCTTCTATTTCATTTACAGAACCACTGTTGTTTGTTTCTGGTGTCACTATTGATTTTGCTAATTCAGGACCAACGTTTACAAAAAATTTATTGAAACCACTGACCACATCCTCCATATTATTTATCAAATTGCCATTTTCAATAAAATATTCTGGATAATTAGCATTCTTATGTCGATTACTAATAATCCCATTGAGTACTTGCCATATTCCTCTTAAGTTATTTTTATTATCCTCTAATATTCTGTTGTAGTATTCTTTCTTACAAGTCCTCATTATATTAGTAAGCTTATTTTTATATCTTTTATATTTGATCTCAGCCTCCACCGTTCTGCACTTAAATAATTGTTTATATAATATATTCTTCTTTTTACATGCATTTAGTAACCCCTTGGTGACCCAAGGAATATTTTTGTTTTGTTGTCTGTCACTGTATTGTTTTATAGGACAGTTTTTATTGTACAATGATTGAAATATTTGTAAAAATTTATCATACTGTATGCTTTATTTATATCATTTTCATCATAAACTATCTTCCAGTCTTGTATTAATAATTCCTTTGCCAGTAAATACATAGATTCTTCAGTTCTTATTCTTTTATATTTAATATTTTTGGTATACTTTTTCTTCCTATAATCACATTGATAGACAACAAAAATCGGCAGGTGGTCACTGATATCATTCAATAAAAGCCCACTCATGATATTATTTTCCATAATGTTTGTGAATATGTTCTCTGTTAGTGTGGCACTGTGTGACGTGATTCTGCTAGGTCCGGTAATTGTTGGATGTAAGCCCATACTGTACATTGTGTTGATAAATTCTTCTGTCAAACTATGTTGTTTTGAATTCACAGGGTCTATATTGAAATCCCCACAGATGAACATAACTTTATGAGTTAGTTTTGCATACATTTTTTCCATCCAGTTCTTAAATAAGTCAATGTTTGATCCAGGTGTTCTATATACACAGCTCACTACTATATTCTTCACATTGTCCAGACAGATTTCTATTGTAATACATTCACATAAATCATCTACAGTTACTGACAGATTTTCAACAACCTTGTATTGCAAGCTCTTGTCAACATAAATTGCAACTCCTCCTCCTTTTTTCACTTTTCTATTTATATAATTTAATTCATAGCCATCCATGGTAAAATCCACTCCTTTCTCTTCACTGAGCCACGTCTCTGATATTGCCACAATATTGAATGGCTCTTTAAACTGATGTAAATAATCTTTAATGTTATTAAAGGTGGTATAGAGACTTCTGCTGTTGAAGTGGATCATAGAAATATTGAAATCAGATGTGACCCTTGTGTTAAACTGTTCATCCATGTAGTAACTACAGTCATTATTGATGGAGCTAAATAAATTATTGTCAGGGTCTATATTATATTCTACGTCCTTTGGGTTGTGATCCGTATATTCAAAAACTTTCAGTTCCTGATGTTCCTGTTTGTTGATCTTTTGTTTCATGTTGTTAAATGTCCTGTTGCAGACGAGTGTGATCCTTCAGTGTCCTACAACTGTCTCTTGTTGCTGTCGACTTCAGTACATAATATTCATTGATATTTGTCCAGTTCCATAATATTTCGGATGTTAATGACCTTGGCTTCTTCAGGTGATCCATTTAATTTTATGTATATTTTACAGTTTGATGTCCAGGTGTTTTGAATCTTTTTCTGCTTTCTCAGGTATCTTGCTTTTCTGGCTATTTCTGCATTTTCTTTTGTGAGGTGTTCATTTATGTAAATGTCCATTCCTTTCAGTTTTCTACCTTGTTTTAGCAGCGCAGTCTTGTGTTTTCTGTTGACAAACCTCATGATTACAGCCGGTTTGTCGCTGTTTTTCCTGGGCAGAGGGTGGCAGGCCTCAATGGTGTTACAGTCCAGCTGGATTCCTTTGGACTGCAGGAAGGCCGCCACTTGTTGCTCCGTGGATTCATCTTCCAGCGCGTCGAGCCTCCCTCTGCTGTCCGCGGCCACCGCCCAAACATATGATCGGGGTTTCATGTGGAGCCCAGTGATGATCACGTCGTTCACCCGGGTGTACTGCTCCAGGTCCAACACTCTGCTCTCCAGATACGCCAGCCTCTTGTCCTTCTCGGCGTTCTGGATCCGCAGCGCTTTCACCTCCTCGAGCAGGCCCAGGATGTTTTTTTGCTGCAGCTTAACAGCAGAAATTTCTTCAGCCAAGAAGTCGAGCGATCTTTTAATATCGTCCACTTCCTCAGTCTGCTGAGCTTTCTTGGGACCCATGATCCCGGCCGATGTACGTTGACTAAACAGCTAATTTTCATTCAGCTAGCTAAGCTAAAGCTAAGCTTTTTTTTTTTCCGGTTCCGGTTCCGCCGGACCGGCGGCGCCACACGAGTTGGCTGCCCGTTGCAATAGCCTTTTTTTATCTTCCTTCTTCTTTCTACACCTTTCACTCTATATATATATCACAGACACACAGATCGCCCCAAAGGTCTCCCGAGTCGGCGGACGGAGCCACTGTTTACAGCAGGAGACGTTACAGCAGGAAGAGCTAGTGCTAGCTAGCACTCAACCGCCACCTGGTGCTATCGGAGAAACTCGACATACCGGGAACTGTAGCGAAAACGACGCGGGTGCCTGGCTGGAGTTTAGGCGGCGTGCAAGAAATATAAGACAGAATAATAAAGAGCGATGGCAAGAACCAAGCAGACCGCCTGTAAAATCTACTGGAGGAAAAAGCCCCCCAGGAAGCAGCTAGCCACCAAGGCTGCTCGGAAAAGCGCTCCGGCCACTGGCGGAGTGAAGAAGCCTCACCGTTACAGGCCTGTGGCTCTGAGAGAGATCCGTCACTACCAGAAATCCACGGAGCTGCTCATCCGTAAGCTGCCCATCCAACGCCTGGTGAGGGAGATCGCTCAGGACTTCAAAACCGACCTGTGCTTCCTGAGCTTCGCCGTCATGGCTCTGCAGGAGGCCAGCGAGGCCTACCTGGTGGGTCTCTTCTTCGCTAAGAGGGTCACCATCATGCCTAAAGACTTCCAGCTGGCCCGCCGCATCCGCGGAGAGAGAGCTTAGACTTTCTGCTGCACATTCACCAACCATAATGCTCCGCACTGTGTGTCTATATATACAGTATATATATATATATACAGTATATATATATATATATATATATATATATATATATATATATATATATATATTTATAGTAATATGTACATATGTTTACTAGCTGTTCTTGTTTTTTCTTGCCTTCTGATTGTTGCTCTGAGTGTTGCAATCCTGGAATTTCCACATTGTGGGACTAATAAAGGCTTATCTTATCTTATCTTATCTTAAACAGCTAGCTGAATGGCGGGCCGCTCTGCTCCGCTCTGCTCCGCTCTCGTTTTCCAGTCCGAAGATGCCGGTATTGTTGTCTTAAATCAGACAGGGGTCGAAACTAAAATGTCCAGTCTGTAATCCAAATTCAGTTCTCAAAAAAACCCCAAAAAAGTAGTCAAAAACCGAGCACCAAAACACAGAAATCCACCAACTGACAGGATCTGACAGCAGGAAGTTCCACTTTTATATGGTCTTCGGCATGACCCGGCCGGGATTTGAACCCCTGCCTCCCGGGTGTGGGGCGGATGCTCTACCAACTGAGCCACCACTCCGGTAACTGAGCCACCACTCCGGTGTGGTGGCTCAGTTATGTGTTAGTCACTCCATGTTCGCCATGGTTCTCGTGCGTCCTTGAAGCGATGTCGGTTCTGGGGCGCACCTGTGGCTAACACGTCTCCTCTCATTCATTCTCTGGGCAATGCCGGCCCCCGAACGCCATCAGTGAGTGTGTTTGTGTTTTTTGTACGTCTTCACCTTTTTGGGAATTGTCTGTCTTTCTGTATTAAATGTGCTGTGGTGAACCCTGCACGTAAATCCTCGTTATTTCATCCTCCCTCTCCGTGCCTTGCGTAAGAGCACACGGAGGGTCATGATGAATGGATGTACGCACAGGATTCACCAGATAATACACAATACATAAGTACATAAAGATAATACATAATAAACCCGATGCCTGAGCTACAGAGAATACAATTCCATGATTTTATTGAAAAATCGGGTTTAAATAAATTATATTTATGAACAAATAATTTGTTGCAATATCTGTAACAAAAGCATAACACTTGGTGTTCCCCTGCCGTGTGTTTGTCGCTGCTGCTGCGCCGGCCATGTGTGCCTCTCCACTGTCACTCTCTGAATCTGACTTTCCAGCCACTGATGCAATTGGTGACGTGGCGCTCATGAAAACGTTGGATATTTGCGTGAAAAAAAAACCCTGTTTGACTTAGAACTGCAGAGACCAAGCTATTTCGTCATA
Organism: Pholidichthys leucotaenia; assembly: GCA_020510985.1. Taxonomy (NCBI): domain Eukaryota; kingdom Metazoa; phylum Chordata; class Actinopteri; order Cichliformes; family Pholidichthyidae; genus Pholidichthys; species Pholidichthys leucotaenia. Next base: position 57,554,050 of record CM035843.1, on the reverse strand, counting down.
TTGTATTATGTGTTGAAAAATTAGATGAAGTCAAAAACATGTCATCAGACCTTTAAAGTAGGATCAGAAGTTTCTAATGATTTTGAAATTGAAAATGGTGTTCCTCAGGGGAGTGTGATAAGCCCAGTTTTATTCAATATAATGATTAATGTCATGTTTGAGGATCAAGAGGGATCCATCAAAACAGCACTATATGCAGATGATGGAGCCACATGGACGAGGGGAAGAAATGAGAAATTTGTGTTCAAAAGCATCAGGAAAGCAGTGGAGAAAGTGGAAAAGTGGTCATATGACTGGGGATTTAAAATTTCAAACAGTAAAACCTGCTATTGTGGTGACCCAGCACAATGCAGACTGATATTATTTCACGCTCAGCAGGGCTGGAGGAAACGGAGGACAATTGGCATATGGACAGAGGGCCCCTGGGGGCAATCAGAACAATGGACTGTAGTGTATACATCCCCTGGATGAGGGAGCGGACATCCGGGTGCCAGTTTGTCACGCTAATAATAGGTATTGACTGATATGTATATCACTATGCTAATGTGTCATGCATTCTCTCTGTCTGTATAAAAGAGCTTACTATACATGCCTCAGCAGCACAGTAATGCACAGAGCTACAAAGTGCGTCTCATTATGTTGGAGGAAAATAAAACTCTGCAACCTTCCAGCTCGTCCCATCTCGCCTGATCTTATTCCTCCACACTGGTGACCTGACGTATCATGGTGCGCCCCTCGCCTGATCTTTTCCCTCCACACTGGTGACCTGACGAGAGAGAATGACCGTCTGCTCCCTCTCACCGCGCTGTGGACTCCAGAGGACCAGTGAACGCCTGCAACCTCTTCATCCACACCCATGAGGATCAGCGGCAGAGCTGGGACCGACACGCACCATGAACGGTGACATGAACGAGCCGAAGGAAGCAGCCTGAACGGGGAAATCATCGACGCCGTCTGCGTTGATTTCCACCAAGCTCCCCGACCCTGACTCACCTCACGACAGCGGACCTCCCATGCACAGAAGCCCCACATGCACACCGCAGGATTATGAGGACAGCGCAACTGCCAGCTATGTGGTCAATGCGCCAAGCGCGTGCCACGCACAGGGATAAACCGGCTCCACAGACTGATACAGCGTCCTCCGCCGCTGCACATGCCTGAGAAACGCGGCTGATCGCCATCCTCGGAACCTTCAGGGCTGCTCACGCACCTGAAGCAGACGTGCAGCCCGCACACAGGACTTTCTATGGGTTCTCAGCCACAGCACACAATGGAAGCCTAGCCGATTGCTGTCCCCGAGGGCTTTAGGGCTGCATCCGCCCCTAAAGCCACACTGCCAAGTCCCTCACACAGCTGCAGTTGTTTCACAGCCGCTACACATCCTCGGGGAATTTGGCTGTTGCCTTCCACACATCCTCGCTAGACCAAGCCGCGAGAGGAGTCAGAGACTTAATTTTTTTTTTTTCACAGCTACTGCAGATCACTGCCCCTGGTTTACCAGGAAAGTCCCTCACCATCGTGGATCCACACGCAATTTTTGCGCGGCCCAGACACCTTTGACATCCCGGGCCGGCACTCACTTACTCCCACCCCCTCCCCCTCCTCTTCCACAGCGCTCTTCCCGCGCATCACTCCCTAAAGCCGGCCGATCGCTGGTGGGTTCCATTACGCACGATGCCCCGTGCGCCCATGATCCATGGCCGTTCAACGTGCTGGGACCCGGAGCGGAGCACAGTGTCTTTTCCACCTCTCCCCCGTCCCCCACACGGACTGACATGCCCTCCGACACTTCTCTACAGCAGGACAGTTCTACCGGAGCTGGAGCCCAAACGACTGGGGGGGGGGGGGGGTCACAGCCCCTTCTGAGCATTCTGGGGGGAGCCATGTGGTGACCCAGCACAATGCAGACTGATACTATTTCACGCTCAGCAGGGCTGGAGGAAACGGAGGACAATTTGCATACGGACAGAGGGCCCCTGGGGGCAATCAGAACAATGGACTGTAGTGTATACATCCCCTGGATGAGGGAGCGGACATCCGGGCGCCAGTTTGTCACGCTAATAATAGGTATTGACTGATATGTATATCACTATGCTAATGTGCCATGCATTCTCTCTGTCTGTATAAAAGAGCTTACTATACATGCCTCAGCAGCACAGTAGCTCAAGAGCTACGATATGTGTCTCATTTTGATGGAGGAAATAAAATTCTGCAACCTTCCAGCTCGTCGCACCTCGCCTGATCTTATTCCTCCACACTATAAGACTTTCACAAACAAAACACAGAACTGGTACAGAACCATTAACATTATATAATCAACCAATAGAGAAAATCAGTGAGTTCAAATATCTAGGATTGTGGTTTGATAGTGCATACACATGGAGAGTTCATGTTGAAAATCTGGAGACAAAGAGCAAAAAAGTCATTAATCTCATAAAAGCTGTAGCTGGACATGAATGGGGTGTAGATAAACAGGAATTAATTGACATTTACAGAGCACTAATGTGATTGACAATAGACTATGAATGCATGATTTATGGAGCAGCAGCAAAGACAGCTCTGGAAAAAATAGAATGCAGCATAGAGCGCTTCGCCTGTGCATTGGAGCAGTAAAAACAACACCAAACAATGCAGTTTTAATAGAAGCAGGAGAAATGCCAATGGATTTGAGAAGCGATAAACTCGCATTATCATATTGGGTCAAGCCGAAAGGAAGTGAGGAAGCGAATATTTCAAAAACAACACTACAAGACTGCTGGGAATATTCCAACTTCCAGGGACACAGGTTTGGGTGGACAATTGAAAGAAAAGCCAGAATGTATGGCCTACACACTATTGATATACAGTAGCTAACACCAGTCCAGTGAATAATGTTCCCCCTTGGCTGTTTCCGGGAATAGAAGTAGATGCTAGTCTGCTAATGAGGAAAAAGGATTGGCATACGAGTGAAGTTGGTGTTAAAATAAGCATTTACCCTCAGGAACAATTACTGTAACTTCTTACAGCTCTATACTGGTTCAAAGAACAAAGAGGGCTCTGTTGTGATCATCGCAAAAAGACTCTCCAACAATACATCCGTGTTTACAGCAGAGATGGTGGCAATAATTATTGATTTGCAGTGGGTGGAGGAGGTCAGACTGGACCGGGTGGTGATGTGCACGGATTCACTTGCAGCTTTAAAAACCATACAGACACTAAAATCTACAAGGGAAGACTTGGTGATTGAGCTATATCACAGTTTATTTAGCGTACACAGGGGTGGTGGAGAAGTTCAGTTTTGTTGGGTTCCTGCACATGAAGGGTTGAAAGGGAATGACTGTGCAGACAAACTACCAAAAAGCGATCTTGGGAAAGAAGTAACTGTACCATTGTCTCTTGGAAAAGGTGAAGGGAAAGCAGTAATCAAGAAAAAAGGAACTGAGCTATGGCAAAAAAGATGGGATGAAGATCATAAAGGTAGATCGTATTACAAAATACAAAAATCTATTGTAATCATCATCATCATCATAGCAGTCTGTCGGGGGTGACAATGACTGGTTCATTTACAGTAGGTCTGATCAGATTCCTCCACGCAGCTCTGTAATTCGCCTTCGGCTGCCATTACATAACAACCAAAAGGAGGGAAGACATCATTATGGCAAGACTCAGACTGGATCATACAGGTTTAAACGGCACTTTATTCACCATGGGGAAAAGCAAAAGTGACAAATGTAGAAAATGTGGAGCACATGTTATTACACTCTCACAAGTATGGAAATGAAAGACAGATAATGAAAAATGAAGTTCGAGAGGCCGGAAGGGAATGGGATTTAACTGGGATTCTGGGAACAGATGGAGATGAAGAGGTAATAAGAGTCACAAGAAGGGCTCTTTTCTCTTTTTTAAATAACACAGGATTAAGTCATAGAATTTAGGGGTCGGGCTCAAATGACATAATGTTACACACTCTTGTACAGTGGGTGGCGGTATGCGCCTTTCAGTTGTTTGCTACCCGCAAGTAACCGGAAGAAGAAGAAGAAGAAGAAGAAGAAGATGAAGATGATGATGATGAAGTAGGTCTGTCAGACACCGAGATATACTGTAGTCTGTTGTAATCACAAAAAACTTGTAATCTTGTAATTTTAATGAGGTACTAATGAGCCTGTTGTTACATTTATGATCATTCAAATTACAACCACTAACCACTAGGCTTGGTAACGTAGGAGACACCTGAGAAAACCTGATGGTGTTTTGAATTATCTGGATCAATGGTAGTGGAATAGCTTTGCACATCTTATTATATTCATTCCGAGTACACTTCAGATTATATTTAGATAACAAAGACATGTAATTCAACAAGTTACCATCAGTGTCCATCAAGTCCATCACAAAAAGAATATCTTTCTCATACCAATCTTTTTTGAAGATGGATTTGTTCTTAACAGTTATTACTCTGTTATTCCACACAGTTGATCCATGGGGAGAAAAATTATGTTTGAAAATCATTTTCCAAAAAAAGGAGAACCTTCATTCATTCATCTTCTTCCACTTAATCCTTTTCGGGTCGCAGGGGGGCTGGAGCCTATCCCAGCATCTTTGGGCGAGAGGCAGGGTACACCCTGGACAGATTGCCAGTCCATCGCAGGGCCAACACAGAGAGACAGACAACCATTCACTCTCACAGTCACACTTAAGGACAATTTAGAATCCCCAGTTTGATGCCAATTAACCTAACTTGCATGTTTTTGGCATGTGGGAGGAAACCGGAGAAATCCCGGAGTAAACCCATGCAGACATGGGGAGAACATGCAAACTCCACACCTGTTTGTAAAAACTGGAGAGTTTAATGGGAATCTTACTACTGTCAAAGTTACATCTCAAGAGGAAAATCAAGTCCGCCAATTTTTTTAAACAGGGATCTGGGAATATGAAACCACATGGAATTTGGATTTGCAAGGAAAGCTTTTATCCAGCTGATCTTGATGGTTCCTACCATTGTTTCAAAATCTAATGCTTTAATTCCCCCTTTATCATAGTCTTTAACTAACTGTGATCTTTTTATATCATGGGTTTTGTTTTTCTACAGAAATTGGAAAATAACAGAGTTGGCTTTCTTAATATTATTATTGGAGACATATAAGGAGTGACATGGGTAGATGAGCTTTGAGATTCCTTCTCCTTTAGATAAAAGAACTCTGCCAAAAACAGGAAGGTCTCTACTAAGTCAAAAACTGAGGGATTTTTTCATATCTACTGTACAATACGACTGGCTATATTAACATCTTCTCTTCTGATGTGATTTTTTTTTTAGAAAGTGTTATTCCCAGGTATTTCACTTCAGGTTCTACTCTAATAGATTCAATATTGGAGTCAATGCAGGAATGGATAGGAAGTAGTTCACATTTTTTTATGTTAAGGGACAAACCAGATGCCTTGGAAAATACTGAGATTTTGTTGAGGGCTTTAGGAACCATGTAATTATTCTTTAAAAAGAGAGGTGTGTCATCTGCAAACTGGCTTATTTTAAATTCTTTTTCAAGTAAAGTAATACCTTGAAGTTCTGGGGAATTATTGATAAGCAATGTGAGTAGCTGTGTTGTCAAAATAAACAATTTAGGAGAAATGGGGTAACCTTGTCTTATAGCATGTATTTTTTAAATTAGGGGTCACGCCAGGATTTAATGACACAGAACTATAAATATCCATATAGAATATCTTAATTATATTACAAAAGTTTTCTCCAAAACCTAAGTGTAGTTTTTCAATTAAAAAGAAATGTTCCACAGTGTCAAAAGCCTTGTAGAAATCAAGGAACAACACAAACCCATCATCTTCTATAAGTTCACTATAATCAAGCATGCCAGGTATCAGTCTGATATGGTTGTGAATATTCCTGCCCTTAATAAAAGCAGACTGGCATTTGCCAGTAATGTGTGACAAACTGCGGTTAAGTCTGTTTGCAAAGACATGGGCGAGTAATTTGTAATCGTTGCATAATAGAGTGATAAGCCTCCAATTGTCGAGTAGCAGTTTGTCTTTGTTGGACTTTGGGATTAACGTGATAAGACCGTTTCATAGTTGGGGAAAGACTTTTCATAGAAATACATTCTAAGAAGGCATCAAATAATAATTTTCTGACATCGAACCAAGAACATTTGAGAAACTTGACGGTTAAACCATCAAGCCCAGGAGATTTCCCATTGGACATTTGTTCAATTGCTTCATCTAGTTCTTCAATTTTAATCTCTTCATTCATATAATGTTTGAATTCCTCATCTACAGTTGGATGAAATTTAGCAATATTATTAAAAAACAAATGACAACTGTCTTTTGAAAAATTTGATCTTATGGAAGTTCGGTTATTTCGCACCTCAGACAGAGACAATGAATACACATGGGAGAACAATGCCCAAGAGGGTGAGAGGGGGTTGAATGAAGTGTAGTGTAAATATTGTGCTGTGTATGAGGAAGTGCCTTGAAGCTTGTGAAGGTGACTTGTGATATAGAGAGGAGTACTTGCTGTAACCAGTCAGTCTGTTCTGTGCTTGTGAGATGTGAGTGTGTAATAAATCGTCTGACATGAAGCTGCCTCTTCATGTACACACTCCACACTGGTGACCCAAGACGTATTATGGAACACGAGGCAAAAACCCCGGAGCCGGCCCGGTCGGGAAGCCCCAGCGAGGCAGCAGCCATCCCACAGACAGCCCGGACTGGAACCCCCAGCCACGTGTGTGCGGTTTCAGTCAAGCTACCGGATTTCTGGCAGCACAACCTGTGCTCTTGGTTCCACCACACCGAGGCCCAGTTCGCCCTCCGGGGAGTAACAGCAGACGACACCAGATTCTACCATGTGGTCGCAGCGCTGGACGCCCGCACAGCTCAGCAGGTAGCGAGCCTGCTCGATCAGCCGCCAGCCCGCAACAAATATGAGGCGCTCAAGGCTGTGCTCACCCGGCGCTACACGCACTCGGAATGTGAGAGAGCGGAGAGGCTCCTGGCGCGGACCGAGTTAGGAGATGGGTCGGCTGTAGACCTGATGGAGAAGATGCTGGCGTTAATGGGCACGGACGACGGGCACTTTCTGTTTGCCCACCTTTTCCTCCGGAACCTTCCAACAGCGGCGAGAGCGGTTCTGGCCAATTCGCTGTTGCTGGCCGCGCGTGACTACCATGCGCTAGCCCAGGAGGCGGACCGGATCATCCTCACCACCAGGGCGATCATAGTCAACGCGGCAGCGGCGGAGCCCAGCGAGACGACCAGAGGAGGCGAGGAGCCACCGATGGTAGCAGCAGCGGGGGCTGAGGAGCGCCAGAGAGACCCACTCTGTTTCTACCACCGCCGCTTCGGAGAGAACGCACGCAGATGTGCACCACCGTGCCAATTCAAGCGCTTGGGAAAACGCCGAGGCCGGCGGTCGGTAGCAGCTGCGACCCTCGGTGAAGAGAACAAGCTGCTCTACTTGACGGACGCACGCTCGGGGAGGCGTTTCCTTGTGGACACCGGAGCCCAGAAGAGCTTCATCTTGCCGACCTACGCCGACCGGCTGGCAGGTCCTAGCGGCCACGTGACGTTGGCAGCAAACGGCTTGGAAATTAAGACCTTTGGTGAGAGGACACTGATCTTATCTCTACACGGCCGTACATATGAGTGGACTTTTGTCGTAGCAGCACTGAATTACCATATCCTGGGGGCTGATTTTCTGTGTGCACATGGTTTACTGGTTGATGTTGCTAACAGGTGCCTGGTTAATGCACTGTCCTTTGACTCTCTCCCCTGTATAGCTCGAGTGACCCAGCCAACAGCACAACAGCCATCGCTAAACACGGGGTGGAGCTTCATCACCACCACCGGGCCGCCCATTTTTGCAAGACCTCGGCGCTTGGACGCAGCTAAACTGGCCATAGCGCGCAAGGAGTTCGCCAACCTGGAAAGGTTGGGCATCATCAGGCGTTCGAACAGCCCATGGGCATCCCCGCTACACATGGTCCCTAAGGCTGAGGGATCGTGGCGACCGTGCGGTGATTTCCGCAGGTTGAACAACGCCACAGCACACGACCGCTACCCGATTCCCCACATACAGGATTTTTCCGTCCACCTCGCCGGAGCACACATTTTTTCCAAAATAGACCTGGTCCGTGGTTACCATCAAGTCCCAGTGTGCGCTGAGGACGTACCCAAAACAGTGGTAATAACTCCGTTCGGTTTATTCGAGTTCCTGCGCATGCCATTCGGGTTAAAAGGCACAGCACAGACGTTCCAGCACATGATGGATGCAGTGCTGCGCGATCTCCCGTTCGTGTTCGTCTACCTGGACGATATCCTGGTAGCCAGTGTGTCCGAAGACGAACACGAAACCCACCTCAGGACGGTTTTCCGGAGGTTGGAGGAGCACGGGTTAATAATCAACCCAGCGAAATGCCAGTTCGGCGTGACGCAGATTGATTTTTTGGGGCACTGCGTCTCTCCGGAAGGCGCGATCCTGCTGCCTGACAAAGTGTGCGTCGTGGTGGATTTTCCCCAGTCTCAGACGGTCAGGGCGCTGCAGGAATTTTTGGGGATGGTGAATTTTTATAACCGTTTCCTTGCCCGCGTGGCGCAGCTCATGCAACCATTGTACGCCATGCTCAAGAGACAGAAACCCGCGGATAGGGTCGAATGGACCCCGGAGCGAGAGCGGGCGTTCTTGGAGGTTAAAGCAGCCCTGGCAAACGCCGCACTGCTGGCGCATCCGGACCCGGTGCCCCGGATAGCGCTCATCACCGACGCTTCAGACGTGGCCATAGGGGCTGTCGTAGAGCAGCCCGTCGCCGGGGCTTGGCAGCCGCACACTTTTTTCAGCAGAACTTTGCGCGATAGCGAACGTAAATACAGCACGTTCGACACGGAGTTGCTGGCTCTCCACCTGGCCATACGCCATTTCCAGTTCTGGCTGGAAGGGCGCAGCTTCACCGCGTTCGTGGATCACAAGCCACTAACATTCACGATGGCCAAGGTTTCAGAACCGTGGTCGGGCCGGCAGCAGAGACAGCTGGCCGCGATCTCAGAGTTTACTACCGATATTCAGCATGTGTCGGGTAAACTGAATGTGGTGGCGGACTGCCTCTCGCGTGCCGTGGTGGCCCCGGTCTATGTGGGGATAGATTATGCAGCCATGGCCGCGGAGCAGATTAGCGATGCAGACGTGCGCGCGCTCCAGTCTGGACCAACAGGGTTAAGGCTGGAGAGCAGGGTGCTGCAAGACAGCATGCCCCCCCTAATCTGTGATGTCTCCACGGGACGCCCGCGTCCGGTGGTCCCGGTCGCGTGGCGCCACTGCGTGTTTGAGTCGGTTCACACTCTGGCGCACCCAGGAGTGCGCGCGTCAGTCAAAATGGTGGGAGAGAAGTTTGTGTGGCCGAGCCTACGTAGACAAGTAAAAGAGTGGGCTGCAGCCTGCGTGGCGTGCCAACGAGCCAAGGTACACAGACACACGAAGGCTCCCTTGGAGCCGTTTCGGGTACCGGCTAAGAGGTTCAACCACGTTCAGGTTCAGGTTACTTTATTTGTACCTGTAGGTAGATTTGTTTTGCAGTCTGGTGACATCCATATTTACAAGCCACAAATTACATTCAACATAGACACAAACACAGGCACACATGAAGCTGACTATAAACATGATAAAAATACTCAAGGCTCCATCAATCAGGGTATAAAAAGACAAAGAGATGGGAGAAAAACCAGAGGTAAGAGAGAAGGGTCATATTAAAAGTTAAAAACTAGTCAGAGGTTAAAAACTCAAAGGTCTAAAACCCAATAAAATATTTAGAACCCAAGTAACATCCTACAAAAATAAGTAAATATAAAATGGAGTTAATAAATAGGTACCTAAATTATGTGCAATATATTGTTACAGCTTTTTTTTTTTTTTTTTGGACTTATTTTGTACCCGTAGGTAGATTTGTTCTGCAGTCCGGTGACAAGCCACCAGCTGCCGGTCACTGCGTGCGCAAGCGCCCCATATCCCTACCCTGCATGTTTTTGGCATGTGGGAGGAAACCGGAGAAATCCCGGAGTAAACCCACGCAACACGGAGAGAACATGCAAACTCCACACAGATCACTGTTGGCCGGGGGCAGGGATCGAACCCACGATCTCATGAACCCCGCGATCCCCTGGCCGAGGGTAAACTGTGCTGCCGCAGTGCTAACCACTGCGCCACCATGCACCTTGTTGTGCAGCTTGTTCAACTCTTTGACAGCAGCAGGAACAAAGCGCTGGGTTTTACTTTTTGGGACAGCAAACCTCTGTCTTGAGGGAAGAAGCTGAAAGTTGCAGTGCAAAGGGTGGGAGTCATCATTTAAAATGGAAGTAGCCATTCTCTGTACTTGTCTGGTGTACAGGGATGTCAGGCTCAGCTGTGACTCACCAAGCAAACGACTGGACCATCTAACTACCTGATCCAAGGATTTCCTCTGTTTCAGTTTTATCTGACCAAACCATGACACTAAAGAAAAGGATAAAACAGATTCAATAAAAGCCTGATAAAACATTGTCATTATGGTTCGGTCAATTTGGAAGCGTGCAAGTTTTCTCAAGCAATGCAAATGTTGCTGACCCTTTTTGCACACCCTTTCACAGTTCTCTTCAAAGTTAAATTACTATCAATAATCGTCCCAAGATATTTGTAGGATTGTACACATTCGGTGGTCTGGCCTTTTAGTACGGTGACTTTGTGCCTGGGAGTTTTCCTCCTAAAGTCAATAATCATGTCTTTAGTTTTTGTCATATTCGGCTGCAGGTAGGAATCCTCACACCAGTGAACAAAATCATCAACTACTGGGCCGTGGCCACTGTCACCATCCTGGAGGAGACTGACAATAACTGAGTCATCAGCATACTTTATAATGTGTCTGTTGTCATGTCTGCTCCGACATATGTTTGTGTACAGGATGAAGAGTAGCGGTGACAACACACACCCCTGAGGAGAGCCAGTAGAAGAGCACTTTAGGTCAGACAATGTACCATTGACCCTTACTCTCTGCGTCCTGTTGGTTAAGAAATCCAGAATCCAACCCACCAGGTTATTGCTCAAATCAAATTGTTGCAGGAGCCTTTCAACTAAAATATGAGGTTGGATTGTATTAAAGGCGGAGGAAAAGTCCACAAATAAAAGCCTGGCGTGTGTCCCATTAAAATCCAGATGTTTAAAAAGCATGTTAAACAGAGTGACAGTGGCATCCTCCACTCCTCTGTGAGGCCTATAGGCAAACTGCAGAGGATCCAATGCATGCTCAGTCTGCTTTAGGACCTCACATCTGACCAGTTTTTCAAAAATGTTCATTAAAATTGAAGTCAAAGCAACTGGTCTAAAGTCGTTTACCGTTTTAGGACAGCTGGATTTTGGAACGGGAACAACCACGGCTTCTTTCCAGATCTTAGGCACATGTTGTGTCTGTAAGGACTTATTGAAAATGTAATGAAATATAGGACTCAGTTCATGTGCACAGGACTTTACCAAGCGCCCACATATATTATCAGGGCCCTGACTTTTGTTCATTTTTACAGCGCAGAACTCCCTTTTAACATCCTGCACCTCAATATTAAAGTGCTGATTGTCTTTGAGTTTCTGTTTCAAATCTTGGGTTTCTGTGCTAAAATCAAAGGAGTCAAAACGACCATAAAAACAATTAAGAGCATTAGCCAGCTCTGTGTCTGAATTAAAACCATCTAAAAACACACGATTACTGCACTCTGTGCTCTGAAGGCCTGCAATAGTTTTCATACTGGCCCAGGCTGAACCAAGTTTCTTTGTTGCCATCTTGCTTTCCAATTCTGATTTATAATTCTGTTTTGCTCTTAAAATTTCGGACTTCAGCTCTTTTGTGGCAACCTGTAGCTCAGAAACAAACCCTTGTTTAAAGGCAAGTGCTTTCCTCTGTAAGCAGGATTTAACTGATTTTGTAACCCATGGTTTGTTGTTGGGATATATTTTGGCACGTTTACGTGGAACGATCTTATTTTTACAGAAAGCCATGTATGAGCATGTGACATCCACCAAAGAGTCCAAATCATCCCCGCAGGCCAGTGTGAACATCTCCCAGTCTGTACAGTTAAAGCATTCCTGGAGGCTGTGCACTGAATCCTCTGTCCACACATCAATGTCTCTCATCTCCACCTTGCCTCTTCTGAGAGCAGTTTTAAATGTGGGCAGCAAATGCACACAGTTGTGATCTGAGGATCCTACAGGAAGAAGGGGGAGTGATTTATAGGCCCTCTCTATGGATCCATAGCACAGGTCCAATGTCTTTTTTCGCCTGGTTGGGCAGGAGACATACTGATAAAAGTTTTTTAAGTGTCTTCTTTAAAGAAACATGGTTAAAATCCCCAAGAATGAAGTTTGGCACCTCTGGAGAAATTGATTGCAGCCGCTGGACCACATCAAAGACGGTGCTGGAGGCGGAGTCAGCGTCTGCCCTCGGGTGAATGTACACAGTTGTGATGAAAAGCTGGGGGAACTCGCGAGGCAAATAAAAGGGGCGTAGTGACACAGACAGCAGCTCCACATCGGGTGCACAGATGTGCTCTCTGACCGTGACAGATGTGCAGTACTGCTTATTAATGTATAAACATACGCCGCCCCCCTGACGTTTCCCCGTTACCTCTTCCTGCCAATCCGAGCGCAGTGGGGCTCCAAAGCTGTCAATCCACAGGTCTGTGTCTCGGTCATGCGCATTAAGTCAATACTCGGTGAAAGCCATGACACAGCAGTTCTTAAAGTCCTCCTGATAGCCTACATTCCCTTGAATTTCACCCACCTCGTTCATGTGGACCTCGTGGGCCCCCTCCCGCCATCACAGGGGTGCACGCACCTCCTGACAGTGGTGGACCGCACCACGCGCTGGCCAGAAGCGGTCCCGCTGGCGGCAACCACGTCCGCAGATGTAGCACGCGCTTTTTTAACAGCATGGGTGGCGCATTTTGGAGTCCCGTCAGACATTACGTCCGACAGGGGCCCTCAATTTGTTTCCGAACTCTGGTCCACGATGGCCCACAGCCTGGGTGTTACAATTCATCGCACAGCCGCATACAACCCACAGGCCAACGGGTTATGCGAGTGTTTTCATAGATCACTGAAAGCAGCACTCAGGGCTTCACTGACGGATGCAAATTGGGTGGACAGGTTGCCGTGGGTTTTATTGGGGTTGCGCTCCGTGCCAAAAGAGGATCTGGAAGCTTCCCCGGCAGAGCTGGTTTTTGTGCAGCCCCTACGGCTGCCCGGGGAATTTCTGCCAAGATAATCCCGCACCGGACAGCTGCCCGTCTCAGCTTTTGCAACGTAGCACGAACACAGGCACGCTGCCGGGCCCTGCCCACCACTGTTTTTCGCATGTTTTCGTGCCTAAAACTTTGACGAACGCGGAGTTCATGTTCGTCAGACACGACGCCCATCGCCCTCCATTGTGCCCACCCTATGATGGACCGTTCAGAGTGTTGGAAACAGGGGATAAGCATTTTGTGCTAGACTTGGGGGGTAGACGGGAGAAAATTGACATAGACAGACTTAAACCCGCCTTTGTAGCAGCGGACGAGCAGGTGCTGTTGGCTAAGGCCCCTCGGCGTGGAAGACCCCCACGGAGAGCTCCCCAGGGAAGCGATACAACAGAGCAGCCACACGGACAGGGTGAAGTCCCCCCCCCTCGCCACGGCCCACCCACAGTCAGACACACTCCCAGCAGCCCCCCACTGGCACAGCAGCGCTACGGAGGCAGTAAACCTCAGTTACAGCAGATATGGGAGGAGAATGAAGCTGAAACAGCATGTGGACTGATATTCTATTGTTCTATCTAAGATGCTGGGGGGGGGGCAGTATGGAAGTCAGGTTATTTCGCACCTCAGACAGAGACAATGAATACATATGGGAGAACAATGCCCATGAGGGTGAGAGGGGGTTGAATGAAGTGTAGTGTAAATATCATGCTGTGTATGAGGAAGTGCCTTGAAGCGTGTGAAGGTGACTTGTGATATAGAGAGGAGTGCTTGCTGTAACCAGTCAGTCTGTTCTGTGCTTGTGAGACGTGAGTGTGTAATAAATCGTCTGACATGAAGCTGCCTCTTCATTTACACGCTCCACAATCTATATAAATTGCTATAAAAGTTTCTCATTTACAGTGCGGCAAAAAAGTATTTAGTCAGCCACCAATTGTGCAAGTTCTCTCACTTAAAAGATGAGAGAGGTCTCCAATTTTCATCATAGGTATACCTCAACTATGAGAGACAAAATGAGAAAAAAAAATCCAGAAAATCACATTGAAGGATTTTTAATGAATTAATTGGTAAATTCCTCAGTAAAATAAGTATTTGGTCACCTACAAACAAGCAAGATTTGTGGCTCTCACAGACCTGTAACTTCTTCTTTAAGAGGCTCCTCTGTCCGCCACTCGTTACCTGTATTAATGGTACCTGTTTGAACTCATTATCAGTATAAAAGACACCTGTCCACAACCTCAAACAGTCAGACTCCAAACTCCACTATGGCCAAGACCAAAGAGCTGTCAAAGGACACCAGAAACAAAATTGTAGACCTGCACCAGGCTGGGAAGACTGAACCTGCAATAGGCAAGCAGCTTGGTGTGAAGAAATCAACTGTGGGAGCAATTATTAGAAAATGGAAGACATACAAGACCACTGATAATCTCCCTCGATCTGGGGCTCCACGCAAGATCTCACCCCGTGGGGTCAAAATTATCATGAGAACGGTGAGCAAAAATCCCAGAACCACATGGGGGGACCTAGTGAATGACCTGCAGAGAGCTGGGACCAAAGTAACAAAGGGAACATCAGTAACACACTATGCCGCCAGGGACTCAAATCCTGCAGTGCCAGACGTGTCCCCCTGCTTAAGCCAGTACATGTCCAGGCCCGTCTGAAGTTTGCTAGCGAGCATTTGGATGATCCAGAAGAGGATTAGGGAGAATGTCATATGGTCAGATGAAACCAAAATAGAACTTTTTGGTAAAAACTCAACTTGTCGTGTTTGGAGGAGAAAGAACACCATACCTACTGTGAAGCATGGAGGTGGAAACATCCTACTTTGGGGCTGTTTTTCTGCTAAGGGACCAGGACGACTGATCCGTGTAAAGGAAAGAATGAATGGGGCCATGTATCGTGAGATTTTTTTTTTCCACAATATCTTTATTGACCCTTTTTTTTTTAACAAACATGATACAAACAATCAAACACTAACACTAAAGTACTACAAAAAAAAAAAAACCCTAAAAACACCAACAACCACCAACAAAATCAAGTCTTCAACAATGCTCCTCTGTTTAGTCTAGACAATCCAATACATAAGTATACATATTATGTTCACCAGTTTGGAATTTACAAGGTCCACACACATCATTCACCTTCTTCTTCAAGAGTTATGTTTAAATTTTTTACATAATCAATAAAAGGTCTCCATATATTCTCAAACACAATTTCCTTTGATTTCAGTATATATGTTATTCTTTCTAATGGAAGGTTTGTTAACATCTGTCTTAACCACTGAGTCACATCTGGTCTATGAGTCTTTTTCCATAATAGTGCAATACATTTTTTGGCATTAAGCAAACTGAGGTCTATGAATGTTCTTTCACTTTTATTGAAATTATGCTTTTCTGGGTACAGACCCAACAAAAACAGTTTAGGATTCAATATGATTTGTTTTGAGATTATTTTTTCAATTGTTACCCTCACCTCCTCCCAAAACATTCTTATTAATCTACATTCCCATAAACAATGAAATAGGGTTCCTTTACTTTCCATGCATTTTGTGCATGTATCTGGTATATTTTTGTTATATCTATTTAACTCCTCCGGTGTAACATACATCCGCATTAACCATTTGAAATGTATCAATTTAAGGCGTGCATTTATTGATTTGGTTTGAGCTTCTGTACAAGCCAATTCCCATTGTTCCTCTGAAATTTCAATTTGCAGATCTTCTTTCCAGTAGTTTAATCTTTTCAATGAATTTTCACTTGAAGATAGTGTCAATGAGTTATAAAACTCTGAAATAATACCCTTTCTTTTACTATCTTTCATCATCATTTTTTCCAAGGATGAATAAATAGGTCGAGTGAGAGCTTTATTTTGATTTGATCGAATAAAGTTTCTAAGTTGAAGATATTTAAAAAAATGTGTTCTATTGAGATTAAATTTGATCCTCAGCTCTTCAAAAGACATTATATTGTCTGCACATGGCAAATATAAATCCTGAATCTTTTGTATCCCTTTTAAATTCCATACTTTAAATACAGCGTCCGCTCTCCCTGGTTTAAAATATTGATTACCCCATATTGGACTAAATTGTGACAATAACTGTGGTTCTTTTAAATAGTTTTTAGCTTCACACCATATTTTGATCATATGCTTTACAAATGGATTTTTAACTTGTTTTTGTAATTTTTTTGCCGAATCTGAGTATATGAATATGGGAAGAGGTAAAGGTAAATTGTATGATTCCATTTCAGTCCAGTGAGGGAGATCATTTGATGAAAAATAATATGTCATAGACCTCAGTTGTGCCGACCAATAATACAACATAAAATTTGGACATTTCAGACCTCCACGATCAAATGATAAATATAATAAAGACAAACGTAATCTAGCCCTCCTGTTGTTCCATATAAATTCCACTAACTTTTTTTTTATTCTTGAGAATAGATCTAAAGGTGGTGATAAGGGAATGTATTGAAATAAATAAAGTATTTTAGGTAAAATATTACTTTTAAGTATATTGATTCTCCCGATCATCGACATTGGTAGTGACATCCATCTCTGAGTTAACTCATTGATATCTGACATTAAGGCTTCATAGTTGACACTGGCGACTGATTCTAGCTTAGGCATAATTTGGATTCCTAAATATTTAAACTGATTTACAACATTGAATTGATTTACCTCAGGGGCTGGGTAATTTCTCTGGGTCTCATTTAGCATTAATATTGAAGATTTAGTTTTATTTATTTTATATCCTGATATTTCCCCAAAATTCTTTATTAAATTCAACAAGGTTGGAATTGATTTTTTTAGATTCGACATAAACAAAATTATATCATCGGCGTACAGGGAGATTTTATGTTCTGTTGGTCCAACTTTAATTCCATATATTTGTGAATGTAAACGTATCGCTATCGCTAAAGGTTCAATTGCCATAGTAAACAGTAAAGGTGAAAGTGGACAGCCTTGTCGACATCCTCTATTGATTTTTATTGGTTTTGAAATATTGTTATTTGTTAGGATTTCTGCTGTAGCATTATTGTATATTATTTGAACCCATTTTATGAAATTATTTCCAAGTCCAAACCTTTGTAGGACTTCAAAAAGAAAGGGCCATTCAACTCTATCAAAGGCCTTTTCGGCGTCCAATGATAGGAGAGCTGTATCCGGTGCTTCTTTATTAAAATAAATAATATTAAATAGTCTTCTTACATTATGGAAGCCTTGTCTACCCTTTATAAAGCCATTCTGATCTCGATTAATAATATTTGGTAAAATTTCTTGTATTCGTCTTGCTAAAATTTTACAGATTATCTTAAGGTCGGCGTTTAATAGGCTTATTGGTCTCATATTTTCACATTTATTAGAGGGCTTACCTGGTTTTGGCAACAGTATAATTAAGGCATTATTTATGTATGATGGTAAATTATTATTTTGAAATGCTTCTAAAACCATTTCCAAAAAAGGTTTTATTAATTTATTCTTAAATTTTTTATAAAGGTCAACTGGAAGACCATCTGGTCCTGCACTTTTTCCTGATTTCATATTATCAATGGCTAGCCCAACTTCTTCTTGACTAATTTTAGACTCCAATATCTCCCTGTTTTCATTTGGAATACACGGTATAGATAGTTCGTTCAAAAACCCATTTAGTTTTGTTAAATCAGGTTCATTTTTGGTATCATATAATTTTTCATAGTAATCTCTAAAGGCTCTATTAATTTCTAAAGGATCTATAACTACCTGTCCATTACTTATAATACTGGTAATTGGTGTTTTAATTTCCAATTGTTTAATCTGCCATGCTAATAATTTTCCTGATTTTTCACCTTGTTCATAAAAAGATTGTTTCAATCGTAGAAGACTCGAGGCAGCTCTATTCGCTGATTTTTTGTCGTATTCAGCTCTCAAAATCAGTAATTCATTCTCCAACCTTGGGTCACTTCCTGCATACACTTTTTCCTGAAGACTTTTTATTTTATGTTCCAATTTAGCTCTCTCCTCTCGAGTCTTCTTAGATTTTGATCCTGTATAACTAATAATATGTCCCCTAATAAAAGCTTTGAAAGCCTCCCACTTTACACATGCTGATGTTTGTGTAGTATTGATGTCAAAGAACTCGTCTATCTGTTTTTCTATATACTTGACAAATTCCTCATCCTGAAGCCATTTATGCTGAAATTGCCATCTACCTGATTCCTTTGTCAATTTTTTATCTACATATATTAGACAACAGGGTGCATGATCAGAAATCACGATGTTATCATAAAAGCAGTTTTGAATCTTGGACCTTAATTCTGTGGAAATCAAAAAATAATCAATACGTGAGAATGTCTTGTAGGTACTGGAATAACAAGAATAGGCTTTAACTTGTGGTTTCATTTCTCTCCATATATCTAACAATCTCAATTCTTTCATAAAATGATTAACAGTCATCCTACATCCAATGTGCGTACAATCCAGTCCTGTTGATCTATCCACACCTGGATTCAATGTACAATTAAAATCCCCTGCTATTATATGTTGCCCTGTAAGTGATGATAAGATGAGAAATAAATTAGCAAAGAACTTCTGATCATCTATATTGGGACCATATAAGTTCACAAGATTTATATTTTCTAATAGCAAAGAACCTTGAATGATTACATATCTTCCAAATTTGTCTCCAATTACATTTTTCACCTGAAAAGGAACTGATTTATGTATGAGAGTCATAACTCCCCTGGCTCGGGATGAAAATGAAGAGGTGAATACACTTCCCTGCCATCTACTCCTAATTCTTTTAACATCCTCCTCTATCAGATGAGTTTCTTGTAAAAACACAATTCTTGAACCCATGTCCTTTATTTTATTCATAACTTGTTTAAGTTTTTTTAAATTTTGTAGACCTCTGCAATTCCATGAAGTTAAATTAAGATTAACACTTTGGTCCATGATCAATAGAGAGTTTGGGATTACCTTGCAGTGTAAACATGCTCATACAGAGAAGCAAAAACATGAGTGGTTGAACATTCATCCTACAAACTACACACAAACAAATTTCCCCTTCCCACACTTGTGGCAAACCCCCCAAAATCAAAAGAAAAATTCTGTCTCCCGATATAGCCATCGACTGTTCCACACCCACGGGGAACAGCCTAAGCCACTCCTTCTTCATCCTCCCAATCACCCTAACTCTACTGCTTTTAATGACGTAACATTAACTCTCCTCTGTAGTTTTCCAACTTAACTCCAAAATTTTTAACAACTTTGTACATCATAGTTTTTTTTTTGTTTGTTTTGTTTTTGTTTTGTTTTTTTAATATATAATACAATCTATATTTTGTAAACTTACTATTTACTTCAAGTCAGTCAGATGCCTGTGCAAATGCTTAATTATTCTACCTTATATTTTGTTCATGCTTAGCTCCCACCAGTCTCTTCTTCTTCTTTGATCTTCTTGATGAACTCCTGCGCCTCCTCTGGGGTCTTGAAGATGTGGGTTCTGCCCTCATACGTGGTCAGCAGTCTCGCAGGATAGATTACACCATGACGAATCCCAAGGTTGCGCAGCTCCTTACGTACGGGATCAAACTGCTTCCTCAATTGCTGGATTCCTGTGGCCAAATCTGGGTAGAACCGCACCTGCTGGTCCTGGTGTTTAATCTCTCCTTTAGCACGTGCAGCGTTGAAGATCTTCATCCTGTCTCTGTTGCTAAGAAACTTCATAATTAAGGTCCTCGGCGGTCCCTTATCTCTCCGTGGGCCAATACGATGTGCTTTTTCCAGAACCACTGCTGATTGCAACTCCTCGCTGCCCAGCACCTCCGGAATCCACTTTTCCAGAAAGGAACATACGTCCCGACCTTCTGATTCCTCTGGAAGACCCACCAGCCTCAAATTATTCTGTCTCGACCGAGATTCCAAATCCAAAATATTATCTTCCAGAGATTTATTTTTTTTTTCCAAAGTGCGCACCTTTAATTGAAGACGGGTGACGTCATCTTCAGCACTAGCGAGACGGAGCTCCATCTGCGCCGTTCGTTCTACACAGTCACCCAATTCCTTTCTTATTCCTTCCAACGCTGTCATAATCCCATCAAATCTAGAGGAAAAGTCCGCTCTCATTGAACTCATGGCAGCCATCAGCGCATCTGCGCCATTCCCCGCAAACATCGCACCGCCGCCAGCTTCCTCCGCCATATATGGAGTTTTGTTTGCTGCGTCACAGACCTGAAAGTCCGTTAATTTGGACTGTTTCGGCGGCTCGCTTTTTCCTTTTCCTGGTTTTCCAGCCTTAGGCTTCGCCGACATATCCTCGCCCAAATGCTGGGATACGTTCTGTCCCAAATGAGAGAGTTATTTGCCGATTTTTTTTCTCCAGGAGCAGAGCAGAGCGAGACACGTCCGTCCTACGTGGCAGCCATAACCGGAAGTCGTATCGTGAGATTTTGAATGAAAACCACCTTCCACCAGCAAGGGCATTGGTCTTTCAGCATGACAATGATCCCAAACACACTGCCCAGGCAACGAAGGAGTGGCTTCGTAAGAAGCATTTCAAGGTCCTGGAGTGGCCTAGCCAGTCTCCAGATCTCAACCCCATAGAAAATCTTTGGAGGGAGTTGAAAGTCTGTGTTGCCCAGCGACAATCCCAAAACATCACTGCTCTAGAGGAGATCTGCATGGACGAATGGGCCAAAATACTAGCAACAGTGTGTGAAAACCTTGTGAAAACTTACAGAAAACGTTTGACCTCTGTCATTGCCAAAAAAGGGTATATAACAAAGTATTGAGATGAACTTTTGTTATTGACCAAATACTTATTTTACCAAGGAATTTACCAATTAATTCATTAAAAATCCTTCAATGTGACTTTCTGGGGTTTTTTTTCTCATTTTGTCTCTCATAGTTGAGGTATACCTATGATGAAAATTGGAGACCTCTCTCATCTTTTAAGTGGGAGAACTTGCACAATTGGTGGCTGACTAAATACTTTTTTACCCCACTGTACTCTATCTTGGTCTTCAACAATTTTGCCATTAACCTGTAACTTTAAAATCTTTTTTGTTTGTCTTTGTTTCTCCAAGTTAAAAAATAAGATGAATTTTTCCCCCTCCTCAATCCAACGAGCTCTCGAGCGAATGAAGGCCCCTTTTTTTCTTTTTCTATGGATAAACCATCTAGTTGGGATTGCAGATTATTCATTAAAACCTCTTTGTCCAGAGATCGATCAGACTTGGAGCATAAATTATTTATCTCCTTAATAATATCGTATTGCCTTTGTTTTTTATGTGCTGCTAAAAGTTTACTTATTCTAATTGCAATTTCTCTGACTTTAAACTTGAACCACTCCCATTTACTCAGACATGACAGTTCTTCATTCACGACATCTTTAGCTAATTGTTTGATCTCGTTGCAAAACTCAGTATTTTCCAAGAGATGGTTATTAAATTTCCAGACTGAGTTATGCATAATTTTAACATGAGTCAAGGACAGGCCCAGGGAAATAACACAATGATCAGTTAAGTTCACATATTAATTATATTAAAGGTAAAATATCCAAATCAATTGCAATACTACACAGAGTGAAATATTTGCTGAATCAACCCACACTATATACCTTGTATCATTCATTAATACTCCCATACATGACATATTGTACTGAAGTATGGGGAAATACATATAAAACAAACATATATCCAGTCTTTATGCTTCAGAAGAGAGCTATTAGAATAATAAAAAAAAGTTGCTTACAGGGAACCAACAAACCCACTTTTTCTTAAATTAAAAGCTCTCAGATTGAAAGATCTGGTTGACTTTAAAACTGCAGTAATAATGTTTAAAGTGAAGAATCTATCACTGCCCGCAAATATCCAAAAGTTGTTCCAAATAAGGGAGAAACAACATCATTTCAGAGGAACATGTATATTTCAAAAACCTTCAGTGAGAACTACCACCAAGCAACACTGTGTTTCAGTGCAAGGAGTCAGATTATGGAACGATTTTGGACCTGAATTAAAATCATGTACAACGTTTGGACAATTTAAACAAAAACTAAAGGAAGAAATACTCCAAACATATATACAAGATGACATGTAAAATCACATAAGGATTGTCATATCCAGTCTGCATTGTGTTGTAGCTTAGTTTTTTTGTCACATTTTGTCTTAGCTTTGTTCTGAATTGTAATCGCTCTTGTTTTGTTTTTCTTTTGAATTCTTGGATGGAATATGGGTGGGCAATATAAGCTGCGGCTTCAGCCATCACCCATTTCGGATAACTTATATTGAACTGTATAATCAGAGGAGTTACTGTCTAATTTGACCTTGTTGGATTTTCTTTCCCCCTTTGTTATATTATTCAGTTTCTTTTAATCTGTACTTTTAATCTATCCGAAATAAAGATTCATTCATTCATTCATTCAAGGGGGATGCGGAAATATCACAACTAGAGACTCTGTCAATTAAATTGTCAGTAATTAGCCAGAAATCAAACCTTGAGCTTATGTCATTATTAGATGGGTGAAACCAAGTGTACTGAGTAGAAAAGGGGTTTTTCATTCTCCAAAAATCAATCAGTTTTGTTTCAATCACCAACTCAGTTAGAATGCTATCAAAATTATGGCAGTGGCCCCTAGGTGGGCATCTGTCCAGCCATAAATCTGGAACCAAATTGAAGTCTCCACCCATTATAACTTTATCGGTCTTATAGAATATTTTCCATTCCTTTAACATCTTAGACATCAGTAAAAAAAAAAAGTTCTTTGTTTTGAGCTCTCCTATTGTATCCATAAACACATATCAAAATGAGGTTGACACCATTAATTTCAGTTACCACCATTATCCAGTGACCATTTGAATCACTCTTACAGACGTGGACAAAATTGTTGGTACCCCTCTGTTAATGAAAGAAAAACCCACAATGGTCACAGAAATAACTTGAATCTGACAAAAGTGGTAATAAATAAAAATTCTATGAAAATTAACCAGTGAAAATCAGACAATGCTTTTCAATTGTGGTTCAACAGAATTATTTTAAAAAACAAACTCATGAAACAGGCCTGGACAAAAATGATGGTACCCTTAACTTAATATTTTGTTGCACAACCTTTTGAGGCAATCACTGCAATCAAACGATTTCTGTAACTGTCAATGAGACTTCTGCACCTCTCAGCAGGTATTTTGGCCCACTCCTCATGAGCAAACTGCTCCAGTTGTCTCAGGTTTGAAGGGTGCCTTCTCCAGATGGCATGTTTCAGCTCCTTCCACAGATGTTCAATAGGATTTAGATCAGGGCTCATAGAAGGCCACTTTAGAATAGTCCAGTGTTTTGCTCTTAGCCATTCTTGAGTGTTTAGCTGTGTGTTTTGGGTCATTATCCTGTTGCAAGACCCATGACCTGCGACTGAGACCAAGCTGTCTGACACTGAGCAGCACATTTCTCTTTAGAATACCTTGATAGTCTTGAGATTTCATTGTACCCTGCACAGATTCAAGACACCCTGTGCCAGATGTAGCGAAGCAGCCCCAGAACATAACAGAACCTCCTCCATGTTTCACAGTAGGGACAGTGTTCTTTTCTTGGTATACTTCATTTTTGTGTCTGTGAACATAGAGCTGATGTGCCTTGCCAAAACGTTCCAGTTTTGTCTCGTCCGTCCATAGGACATTCTCCCAGAAGCTTTGTGGCTTGTCAACATGCAGTTTGGGAAATTCCAGTCTGGCTTTTTTATGATTTGTTTTCAACAGTGGTGTCCTCCTTGGTCGTCTCCCATGAAGTCCATTTTGGCTCAAACAACGACAGATGGTGCGATCTGACACTGATGTACCTTGATCTTGGAGTTCACCATGAATGTGTTTAGAGGTTGTTCTGGGCTCTTTTGTTACCATTCGTATTATCCATCTCCTCCTGCGGCCACGTCCAGGGAGGTTGGCTATAGTCCTGTGGATCTTAAATTTCTGAATAATGTGTGCAACTGTAGTCACAGGAACATCAAGCTGCTTGGAGATGGTCTTATAGTCTTTACCTTCAACATGCTTGTCTATAATTTTCTTTCTAATCTCCCGAGACAACTCTGTCCTTTGCTTCCTCTGGTCCATGTTTAGTGTGGTACACACCATGTCACCAAACAGTACAGTGACTACTTGTCACCCTTTAAATAGGCCGACTGACTGATTACAAGTTTGTAGACACCTGTGATGTTAATTAGAGGACACATCTTGGTTGAACATGTCCCTATCTTCACATTATTTTCAATCTTTTCTAGGGATACCATCATTTTTGTCCAGGCCTTTTCATGAGTTTGTTTTTTAAAATAATTCTGTTGAACCACAATTCAAAAGCATTGTCTGATTTTCATTGGTTAATTTTCATAGAATTTATATTTATTACCACTTTTGTCAGATTCAAGTTATTTCTGTGACCATTGTGGGTTTTTCTTTCATTAACAGAGGGGTACCAACAATTTTGTCCAAGTCTGTATAGTCAATTACTGTACCTGGAAACCTGTTCAACATAATTATCATGCCCGCTGAGTGTGAAGATAAGATAAGATAAGCCTTTATTAGTCCCACAATGGGGAAATTCCAGGATTGCAACAGCACAGGGATAGCAACACTCAGAGCAATAACTTAGAAGATAAGAAAATAAGAGCAGTGAATATACACATGTACACATAATATTCAGAGCATTGTAGCTAGATGGAATAAACAGCATAACCGTCTATTTAGTTACCCCACATAGTATGAATATCTACCATAGATATTTTTTTTTTTTTTTTTTTTTTTTTTTTGTTACTTATTTGTACCCGTAGGTAGACTTGGTTTGCAGTCTGGTGACAAGCCACTGGCTGCTGGTCGCTGCGTGCGCAAGCGCCCTAAACCTACATGTTTTTGGTATGCGGGAGGAAACCGGAGAAATCCCGGAGTAAACCCGCGCAACACGGGGAGAACATGCAAACTCCACACAGCTCACTGTTGGTCGGGGGCTGGGATCGAACCCACGATCTCATGATCCCCGCGATCCCCCGGCCGAGGGTAAAACTGTGCTGCCACAGTGCTAAACCACTGCGCCACCGTGCAGCCCAGAGATAGATATTGTCACCCTCCATAGCGACTGATATTGTCCTAGTTGTATACTGGAGGGTGTGGAGAATGTGCGGAAGGATGAGACTGAGTTTATTCCTCAGGTTCAGCTTTATTCACAATCACATACTCCAACAATTTCAAAGCAGGAAAAAGAGGATGAATCACCTCACATCTGTCTTTTATACCCCGGACATCAAAACTGCAGTCACATGGTGTTTAATCAAACATACAGTCACATGGTACTTAATCCCAGTCACAATGTAACTCCTCTGATCTTCACACCATTGTCCTTTAGTCTCCGGTGGTCCGGAAATCTCTCCAGGTCATCTCCTTGAAACAAAGGCCAAATCTCACACTCTCCCGTTACCTCTTGGAGGCTCAGTCCCTTTGTTCCCTGAGACGTGCAGCACACAATAAACACACAGCAATATATTTGTGGAGCATATGTAACCAACATATGTGCCCACATGACCCCCCCCAAACGTCTAAGATGGAACAATCATAACTAGAGATGCATGACATAATAACATTACTACATATCAATCCACCCGTTGCCTAGGCCTAAGTCTTCTGCCGTATTTGCTGTAAGCCGGCTTTACTGCCTCTGCAGTGTCCTCCTGCTGTGGGACTGTTGCCTGTGGATTACAGCTGTTAGTCAATCTCTGTGGGTGTTCTGGAGAATGCCTTCTAGGGGGTCTGCCACGACGGGGAGCCCTCGCCAACTGCACAGCTTCATCCGCCAAAACAAAAGCGGGTTTGAGCCTGTTTATACCAATTACCTCCTTTCTGTCTCCCAAATCTAACAAAAAATGCTTCTCTCCTGTTTCCAGCACCCTAAACGGTCCATCGTACGGCGGCCGCAAGTTTGGCCGATGGGCATCATGTCTGACAAAAACAAACTCCGCATTTTTTAAAGCTTTCGGCACAAAAATGATTGGGAAGCTGTGATGAACCGGGCCAGGAAGCGTGTTTGATCCTATGTCGCTCTGCAACCGCTGAGTGGGGGGGCAATTTGGCGCAGGATTATCCGGGAGAAATTCCCCGGGCAGCCGGAGAGGCTGTGCAAAAACTAACCCAGCTGGGGAGGCTTGCAAATCCTCCTTAGGTGCAGAACGCAACCCCAATAAAACCCATGGTAGCCTGTCTACCCAATTTGTATCCGTGAGCGACGCTCTGTGGGCTGCTTTCAATGACCTGTGGAAACGTTCACATAAACTGTTAGCCTGGGGGTTGTACGCGGTAGTGCGGTGGATCGTTACCCCCAGGCTGCGGGCCATCGCTGACCAGAGCTTGGACACAAGTTGAGGACCTCTGTCGGACGTTATGTCCGACGGAACTCCAAAGCGCGCTACCCAAGCAGCTAAAAACGCACGCGCCACCTCCTCGGCTGTGGTTGATGCCAGTGGGACCACTTCCGGCCAACGCGTGGTGCGGTCCACCATTGTCAAAAGGTGTGTGCACCCCTGTGACGACGGAAGGGGGCCTACCAGGTCGACATGCACATGATCAAAGCGCTTAGCCGGGATGTGAAAAGGCTCCAAAGGAGCTCTAGTGTGTTTGTGTATTTTGGCTCGCTGACAAGCTACGCAGGCTGTCGCCCATTCCTTGACCTGTTTGCGCAACCCCGGCCATACAAATTTTTCTCCTACCATTTTGACCGATGCGTGCACCCCCCGGGTGCGCCAGAGAATGGATCAAGTCAAAAACACGGCGGCGCCACGCAGCTGGTACCACCGGACGCGGCCGTCCAGTGGAGATATCGCAGATTGGGGGGGCATGCCATCTTGCAGCACCCTGTCCTCCAGCCTTAACCCTGTTGGTCCAGACTGGAGCGCGCGCACGTCCGCATCGCTAACCTGCTCCGCGGCCATGGCTGCATAATCTAACCCTACGCAGACCGGGGCTGCACGCGCTTCCGCGTCGCTACCCTGACCCGTGGCCATGGCTGCAGAGTCTGCCCCCACGGGGCCTGGAGCCGCCACAGCACGTGAGAGGCAGTCTGCCACTACATTATATTTACCTGCCACATGCTGGATATCGGTGGTAAACTCCGATATCGCGGCCAGCTGTCTCTGCTGCCGGCCCGACCAAGGTTCCGAAATCTTGGCCATCGCGAAAGTCAGCGGTTTGTGGTCCATGAACGCGGTGAAACGGCGCCCTTCCAGCCAGAACTGGAAGTGGCAGATGGCCAAGTGTAGAGCCAACAACTCCCTGTCGAACGCGTTGTATTTTCGCTCGCTATCGCGCAAGGTTTTGCTGAAAAATGTGAGCGGTTGCCAGGCCCCAGCTACATACTGTTCAACGACCGCCCCTATGGCTACATCGGACGCGTCAGTGGTGAGCGCCATGCGGGCCGTTGGAACTGGGTGTGCCAACAAAGCAGCATTTGCCAGCGCTGATTTGACTTGAGAGAATGCGCGCTCCCGCTCAGGAGACCATTCGATTTTATTCGTGGGGTTTTGTTTTTTTAGTGCAGCGTACAATGGTTGCATGAGCTGCGCTGCGCTGGGGAGGAAACGGTTATAAAAATTAACCACTCCCAAAAACTCCTGTAACGCTTTGACCGTTTGAGGTTGGGGAAAATTTGTTATTGCGTGCACTTTATCGGGCAGAGGGACCGCTCCCTCTGGCAAAACGCGATGCCCCAAAAAATCAATCTGCGCCACCCCAAACTGACACTTTGCTGGGTTAATTATTAACCCGTGCTCTGCCAACCTCCGGAAAACTGCTGTGAGGTGGCTTTCGTGTTTGTCTTCGGACGTGCTGGCTACCAAAATGTTGTCCAAATAGACGAACACGAAAGGGAGGTCGCGTAGGACCGCATCCATCATGCGTTGGAACGTCTGCGCCGCTCCCTTGAGTCCAAAAGGCATGCGCAAAAACTCAAAAAGCCCGAAAGGAGTTATTACCGCTGTTTTGGGTATGTCCTGAGCGCGCACTGGAACCTGATGGTAACCGCGTACTAAATCTATTTTAGAAAAAATGCGCGCCCCTGCCAAATGAACCAAAAAATCTTGGATATGCGGAATTGGGTAGCGGTCGTGTGCTGTGGTGTTATTCAACCTGCGGAAATCACCGCAGGGTCGCCATGAGCCATCAGCCTCTGGGACCATGTGCAGTGGTGAAGCCCAGGGGCTTTTCGAATGCCTGATGATGCCCAGTTTTTCCAGGTTGGCAAACTCCTCGCGCGCTATGGTCAGTTTAGCTGAGTCCAGGCGCCGAGCTTTTGCAAAAACGGGCGGGCCGGTGGTAGTGATATAATGTTCCACCCCATGTTTAGCCACTGTCGCCGAAAACGTTGGGACTGTGAGTGCTGGGAACTGAGTGAGGAGTGCGTGGAACTTACCACCCGCAGCTGTGACGTTGGCTTGTGCAGTTGGCGGCGCCACTCGAGCTGTGCAGGGAATAGAGTGAAAAGAGAGTGCATTAACCAGACGTCTGTTAGCAAGATCAACCAATAAACCATGTGAGCACAAAAACATGTTGAAATTGACTGCCGCTACAACAAAAGTCCATTCAAATGCACGGCTCTGCAAAGACAGAAGCAGAGTCCTCTCACCGAAGGTCTTAATCGCTGAGCCGTTCGCTGCTGACACCCGGGGACCCTTAGACGGCGTCAGCCGGTCCGCGTAGGAAGGCGTGATGAAGCTCAGCTGGGAGCCTGTGTCCACGAGGAAATGCCTCCCCGAGCGTGCATCCGTGAGGTAGAGCAGCTTGTTCTCCTCCCCGAGGGCCGCAGCCGCTACCGACCCCCGGTCTTGGCGTTTCCCGAGCGCTTGAAGTGGCACGGTGGGAGGCACTTGTGTGCCCTCTCTGCAAAGCGGCGATGGTAGAAGCAAAGTACGTCATCCGCTCCGTGTCACCTGGCCCTTGCTGCTGCCGTCGTCGGTGAGTCTGGTGCTGCAACCACTGGCCCCATGCCGTCTCCGGACGTTGTGCCTAGCTCTGCTGCCGCGGCCGAAACCGCGCTCCGTTTGTGGGCGTCGACGAGTCATTGCGCCTCCTTGCTCAGCTCATGGTAGTCTCGCCGGGCCAACAGAGGTGAGCCTGCCAGGGTCACTCTCACCACTGGCGGCAGGGTCCTGAGGAAAAGGTGGGTGAAGATAAAGTTGTCATCCCCGGAGTCTCTCAGCCTCAGCATTTTCACCATCAGGTCTATGGGTCTGTAGTTCTCAGACTCCGTCAACGCTAGGAGCCCCTCTGCTCGCTGTTGCACCGAGGGGGTGAAGTGGCTGATAAGCGCAGCCTTCAATGCGCTGTATTTGTCGCTGTCCGGTGGGTGATTGACCAGACTCTCCACCCTCTGGACCGTGTGGCTGTCCAGCTTCGCCACCACATGGTAGAATTTCGTGTCGTCTCTCGAGATTCTCCGGAGGTTGAACTGCGCCTCGACCGTGCTAAACCAGGAGCGCGGACTATGCTGCCAGAAGTCCGGCAGCTGGAACGTGGTGGCATTCATCAGGCTGGCTTCTGCTGAGCCCTGCTCGGGAGAATTATCTCTGCTCATGCTTCGTCGTAAGGTCACCAGTGTGGGCAATGTGCGGAAGGATGAGACTGAGTTTATTCCTCAGGTTCAGCTTTATTCACAATCACATACTCCAACAATTTCAAAGCAGGAAAAAGAGGATGAATCATCCCACATCTGTCTTTTATACCCCGGACATCAAAACTGCAGTCACATGGTGTTTAATCAAACATACAGTCACATGGTACTTAATCCCAGTCACAATGTAACTCCTCTGATCTTCACACCATCGTCCTTTAGTCTCCGGTGGTCCGGAAATCTCTCCAGGTCATCACCTTGAAACAAAGGCCAAATCTCACACTCTCCTGTTACCTCTCGGAGGCTCAGTCCCTTTGTTCCCTGAGACGTGCAGCACACAATAAACACACAGCAATATATTTGTGGAGCATATGTAACCAACATATGTGCCCACAAGGGGACCATTTTGTGTAAGTCTGTTGCATCTTTTGCATTCAATACTATTAGGTCGTCACATTTTTTTGCTATCTCTGGGCACAGCCTTGCTTAGGTTATAAAGTCTGACAGTTGTAGGTAGGAAGGACCTGCGAAACCTCTCGGTCGCGCACCTAGGATGATGTAGCGTACTGCTAAATGAGCTCCTCAGTGCGTTCAGTATGTCCTGCATAGGGTTGGACTCTGACTCCAGCAGAGATGACAGCTTAGCCACCACCCTTCCATGGCTAGTTCCATGGCTAAAGAAGACAGTATCACCCAACTGAATTTTCCAGAAATTAGCATCCAATAAGGATGAGTGTCTCTTGTAAAAAGTAACAATTAGCCCTTTGTTCTTTACAAAAAAGAAAAATTGCCTTACGCTTAACATTATCCTTCAACCCCCTAGTATTTAAGGAAATAAGAGAAAACAGTTCAAAAATGAAAGGCTTTGAAAAAAGAACCAAGAAACCGTGGTATCGTGCAGGGATTTAAGTCTTAGTCCTCACAACATACTCACAATAACCCATGTTGAACGAATGAAAAAGGAAGTGCGGCTCCACTTGCTTATTTCAACCCACCAGTTCACAACAGTAAGTACATGTGTTTTAAATGAAATCCACTCTTTGGTTGTCGATCCATGCACATCCTTCCCTCAGGAATGCTTGCTTTCCTTTCTTCCTTGCTTCCTGGACCAGTGGCCACAGCTTGGCACATGCATCTCAGAATCAGAATCAGAATCAGAATCAGAATCAGGTTTATTGCCATTGTTCATGTAGTACACAAACTAGGAATTTGTCTCGGTACAATGCTGCAACATTAAACATGATAAGATAAGAGAAATAAACTATACATGTAATAAAGTGTAGGATAAGATTAAGTGATACTGGTCAACAGTTAAAATATATATTAGCCAGCAGCAGATACTGTGGAGAACTATATAGTGCAGTCGGTAATGCAGGAAGAAAACAGTGATGATTGACATGAGTCTGGTTGAGCTGCTGTACATGGTGCACGAGAGTCACTTAGTGTTCAGCAGTCTAATGGCAGAGGGGAAGAAGCTGTTCATGTGACGGGAGGTTTTAGTCTGGATGGACCGAAGTCTTCTACCAGAGGGGAGGGGGGCAAACAGTACGTGACCAGGGTGTGAGGGATCGGCTATGATCCGGCCAGCACGCCTCCGGGTCCTGGAGATGTACAGATCCTGGAGAGATGGGAGCTTGCAGCCGATCACCTTCTCAGCAGTGCGCACGACGCGCTGCAGCCTTAGTCTGTCCCTGGCAGTGGCTCTTGCGTACCACACGGTTATGGAGGTGGTGAGGATGGACTCGATGATGGCTGTGTAGAACTGCACTAACATCTTGGTGGGTAGCTTGAGCTTCCTCAGCTGCCGCAGGAAGAACATCCTCTGCTGGGCTTTTTTGATGAGTGAGCTGATGGTCAGCTCCCATTTGAGGTCCCTGGTGATGGTAGTGCCTAGGAAGCGGAAGGAATCAGCAGTGGTGATGGGAGAGCCTGAGAGGGTGAGGGGGGGCAGAGGAGTAGTGACTTTCCTGAAGTCTACAATCATCTCCACTGTCTTCAGAGCGTTCAGCTGCAGGTTGTTATTGCTGCACCAGGACGCCAGCTGGGCCACCTCTCTCCTGTAGGCGGACTCGTCGCCGTTGGAGATGAGCCCGATGAGGGTGGTGTCGTCCGCAAACTTGATCAACTTGACAGACTGGTGGCTGGAGGTGCAGGAGTTGGTGTAAAGGGAGAAGAGTAGGGGGGAAAGTACACAGCCCTGGGGTGATCCGGTGCTGATGCTAGTATAGTCTGAGACAGTCTTTCCCAGCCGCACATGCTGCCTCCGGTCCGTCAGGAAGTCGATGATCCACCTGCAGAGGGAGTCAGGCACGTTGAGCAGGGACAGCTTGTCCCGGAGCAGAGCGGGGCGGATGGTGTTGAATGCGGAGCTGAAGTCCACAAACAGGATCCTGGCGTAGGTTCCCGGGGAGTCCAGGTGCTGCAGGATGGAGTGGAGGGCCAGGTTGACTGCATCGTCTACAGACCTGTTGGCTCGGTAGGCAAACTGCAGCGGGTCCAGGAGAGGGGTGGTGATGGACTTGAGGTGGGACAGGACCAGGCGCTCAAAGGACTTCATGACTACAGAGGTGAGCGCTACAGGTCTGTAGTCATTAAGTCCAGTGATCCGTGGCTTCTTGGGGACAGGGATGATGGTGGAGGATTTGAGGCAGGATGGCACGTGGCATAACTTAAGGGAGGTGTTAAAAATGTCTGTGAATACAGGAGCCAGCTGTTTCGCACAGAGTCTCAGGGTGGAGGGAGACACGCCGTCTGGGCCGGGGGCCTTGCGCGGGTTCAGTCTGGAGAACTGTTTGAGCACATCCTGCTCACTGATGATAAGGGGAGGGGGGGAGGAGGGGGGGGGTGCCTTAAATGAAGTAGGGAATGTGGAGGCTGTGGAGCTGGAGGGAGGGGGGGAGTTGGACACAGATGACGAGGTGTCAAAACGGGCATAGTGTTGGGACAGTCTCTGACAAAGGGCTTTGTCATCCTGACCTTTAGGAGCCTGAGGCCGATAGTTGGTGATCTGCCTCAGTCCTCTCCACACGGAAGCCGAATCATTAGCAGTGAACTGCTGCTGGAGTCTCTCTGAGTACACAGATTTAGCCCTCTTCAGCTCTCTGTTAAACCGGTATTTAACCTCCCTGTAGCAGTCCCTGTCTCCACTTTTCAGCGCTGCTTCCTTCTCCTTCCTGATCTGTCTGAGCTTAGCTGTGAACCAGGGTTTGTCATTAGAGTAACTCACCCTGGTGCGTGATGGAAGAATGTTCTCTTCACAAAAGTGGATATATGAGTTCACAGTGTCCGTGTACTCATCCAGATCATGCGTGGCTCCTTTAAGCATGCCCCAGTCAGATATTTCCATGCACGTTTCCAGCTTCTCCTCAGCATCACTGGTCCGTATCTTCGTAGTGCTCACAACAGGTTTAGTGAGCTTCAATCTCTGTCTGTATGTGGGAATGAGGTGAACCATCACGTGATCAGATAATCCCAGCGCAGCTCGAGGGACAGCGCGATATGCGTCTTTCACTGTGGTGTAACAGTGATCCAGTGTGTTTAATCCTCTGGTGGGGCATTTAATAAACTGTTTGTAGCGGGGGAGATCGTGGCTCAGATTGCACTGATTAAAGTCGCCAGCCACAATAATCAGCGAGTCTGGAAAACTCCGCTCTGTGTGTTGAATGTGATCCGCGAGCACGCGCTGAGCTTCGCGCGTGTCCGCGTCGGGAGGGGCGTACACAGCGATCATTATAAAAGAAGCAAACTCCCGCGGGGAATAGAAGGGCTTGCAATTGATAACAAGAAATTCCAAGGCAGGAGAACAGTGTTTGGAAATTACCGTTACATCAGAGCACCAGATGCAGTTGATGTAGAAGCAGACTCCGCCTCCTGTGGTCTTGCCGGAAAGCTCTGTGTCACGATCAGCACGGAAGAGCTGGAAGCCGTCGAGGCGCAGCGCGCTGTCCGGTATATTTTCCCGGAGCCAGGTCTCAGTAAAGCAGAGGACAGCTGAGGAGGCGAGGTCCTTAAAACGCATCAGCAGTCTCAGTTCATCCACCTTGTTAGAGAGAGAGTTGGTATTGGACAGAAATATGCCAGGCAGCGCCGTTCGCGAGCCTCTCCTGCGAAGTCGCACGAGAGCGCCCGCTCGTCTTCCTCTCTTCCGCCGTCTCACTTTCCGAGCCAAACAATAAACCAGATCGGCGGCAGGGGCTAGAAAAACTGGGAGGAGGTCCGTGGGGGTGAAAGTCCTGATATTTAAAAGTTCTTCACGGGTATAAGTGCAAGCAGACACACAATTGACAAACAAAAACAAACAAAGAGCGCAGCGAAGCACCATGTCGACCGCTGTGGGCGCCATCTCTGTCCTCCTTGAAGCAAATGTGCATCTCATTGCAGATTCTTGCATCTTTTGATTGTCTCCACACCTCATCCCGGACAGTTTTCATTCCAAATTGAATTATGATAGCTCAAGGGGAATTGTTGGCGGTAGCAGCTGTGCCCTTTCTTCCAAGATGGTGGACTGTATCCACTGTTTCTTTCAGACGATCCACAGACAGCGGTACAACTCTCATGAGGATGCCAATCACAACTTCTCTCACATCTTCTCCATCTTTTTCAGGGAAACCCATCAACTTTAAAGTTCCATTTTCTGTTGTATCGCTCATGTTCCTTACAAGAGTTTTTTAGGATTCTGTTTTCATTTTGGCGCTCATCAACTGTTTTCTTCAGTGCCACTATTTACTCCTTATTTTCTTTAATCCCTGCAGTATTAGCTTCAATATGTTGCTCAAATTTTTTGAGAAGTTTGATCTGTTCATCCATTTTCTGTGTCAGAATCTGTATGGCATAGCAGCTCTGGTATCTTCGTTCCATTCACTACTCAGTGCTGTTGCTCTTTTCTGTTGTGGATTTTTAATTGGTGTGTGAGACCAGTTGATTTTTTTTTCTTTATCCAGACTTTCATAAACTTCAATTTCCTCAATGTCTGCATCATCACATGGCTCATGGAGAGCTTTCAAATTATAGTCCTGGTCATCCATGCTAACCGGAGTGTTGTTTCAAAGTAGGCCACAGAGTTGTTTTCAAGTCTATGAACTGGTATTTGAAGTTACTTTCAAACAGAATTAAAGAGTTGCAACTCACTCTGGGTTAAGGTGTGTAGAAAAAGTCACATATGCAGCACGAAAAGGACTAAAAAAAAAAAACCATTTAAGTCGAGCCTGCAAGATTGAGACCACTCACTCCGCCATCTTGAATCCTCCCAGCCGCTTGGCCTGGGTAGATGAAAAAAAAGTGAGCGTTGACAACGCCACGTGTGTGCCGGGTTCGACCAAAGCAGACTAGAGGGGCAATTCTTCTTCTTTTAGATTTGATTGGCTGTTGGCAACCAGCTCACAGGTCACACCGCCACCCACCGGGTTGGAGTGTGGACAAGAAAATGGCAGGGAAAAAACTAAATTCTTTTAATTAATCCAGTTGCACTTCAATATCTAAATAGACCTACATATATTTCTTTGACTGAAGTTCCTAACATGTTTTCCAAAACAAAACTTAAATTAACCCTTTCAATTACTGCAATCAGATGTTTCCTTTGTTCCCGGTATCCCTGACATTCCAACAAAACGTGTTGAACTGTTTCCGGAGAACCACAGTATGCACAGCTGCCAGTTGGGTGTTTACCTATTCTATGTAGTGTCTGGTTTAAAGTAGTATTGTGGGAATGTGAGAATGACGAGACAGAGTTCTCTCTCAAGTCAGCTTTATTCACATCACCAACATCTAATTCAATTCAATTCAATTCAACTTTATTTATATAGCGCCATTTCACAACAACAGTCATCTCATAGCACTATCAACTGTAGGGAGGACCCCCACAGTTGCAGAAACTGCAACTGTGGGGGAGTTGCAGAAAGACCCCAGCAATCAGGCGATCCCCTGTGAGCAAGCACTTGGCGACGGTGGAGAGGAAAAACTCCCTTTTAACAGGAAGAAACCTCCAGCAGAACCAGGCTCAGGGAGGGGCAGTCATCTGCTGCGACTGGCTGGGGGGTGAGGGGATAGAGAAGAAGAAAAGAACAGACATGTAGAGAGCAAACAGCACGATGGGGACTCAATCTATGGGAGAGAACAAACAAATGTTAATGACCAGCAAAAAAAAAATATTTCATAGTGAGTGAGGAAAGGAGTGAGGCCCAGTGCATTACTGGAGGTCCCCCGGCTGACTAAACCTATTAGCAGCATAACTAAGGGAGGGTTCAGAAAACACATGATCCCTCCCTAATTGTAGGCTATATCAAAAAGGTAGGTTTTCGCCCTATTCTTAAAAACAGAGATCGAGTCTGACTCCCGAATCCAGATTGGCAGCTGATTCCACAGGAGAGGAGCTTGATAACTGAAGGCTCTGCCTCCCATTGTACTTTTGGAGATTCTAGGTATTACAAGTAAACCTGCATTTTGGGAGCGTAGTGCTCTGTTAGGATGATACGGTAGTATCAGATCTTTTAAATAAAAAGGAGCCTGATTGTTTAGAGCTTTGTAAGTAAGAAGAAGGATTTTAAACTTAATTCTAAACTCTATGGGAAGCCAATGAAGGGAGGCCAGAACCGGAGAGAGATGATCTCTCTTTCTAGTACCTGTTAAAACTCTTGCTGCAGCATTTTGGATCAGCTGAAGACTTTTTAAAGATGTTTTAGGACAACCTGATAATAAAGAATTACAATAATCTAATCTCGAGCTAACAAAAGCGTGGATCAGCTTCTCAGCATCACTCTGAGACAAGATGCTCCTAATCTTGGCAATATTACGCAAATGATAGAAGGCAGTCTTAGAAACAAATTTAATATGTGAATTGAAGGACAAATCCTGATCAAAAATAACTCCAAGGTTCCTCACAGAGCTATTAAGAGAAAGAGTAACTGCATCCAAACTGAAAGTTTGATTTGGAAAGGAATTTCTAAGGTTTTTTGGACCAACAAGAATGACTTCAGTCTTATCTGAATTTAATAGCAGGAAATTACAAGTCATCCAAACTTTGATTTCCTTAAGACAGGCTTCTAACTTGGCTAATTGATTAGTATCATCTGGCTTCATTGACAGGTATAATTGTGTGTCATCTGCATAACAGTGAAAATGTATACAGTGCTTTCTAATAATGTTGCCTAACGGAAGCATATATAAACTAAAAAGAGTAGGGCCAAGCACAGATCCCTGTGGAACTCCATGACTAAGCTTTGAGCTGAGAGAAAACTCATCATTTACATGAACAAACTGGAACCTATCAGATAAATAAGATCTAAACCACTGCAACGAAGTTCCATTAAGTCCAACATAGTGTTCTAATCTATCAAGTAGAATATTATGATCAATAGTATCAAAAGCTGCACTAAGATCTAAAAGGACAAGTACAGAAACTAGTCCATTATCAGATGCAATGAGGAGGTCGTTAGTGACCTTCGCTAAGGCTGTTTCAGTGCTATGATGGATTCTAAACCCAGATTGAAACTCCTCAAATAAACCATTTCCCTGCAGGTGGTCAAATAATTGCATAGCAACAACTCTTTCTAAGATTTTTGAAATGAAAGGGAGATTAGAGATTGGTCTATAGTTAGCTAAAGCTCCTGGATCTAGCGTTGGCTTTTTGAGTAAGGGTTTAATTACAGCCGTTTTAAAAGCCTGCGGTACATGGCCTAAAGTTAATGAAGAATTGATTATATGAAGAATAAAGCTACCAATAAGTGGGAAGACTTCTTTAAATAACCTGGTAGGAATAGGGTCTAAAAGACAAGTTGAAGGTTTGGATGAGGAAACTATTTTGTCTAACTCACAAAGGTCGATTGGAGTAAACTCATCAAGACAGACATCAATAGAAGGAGTTGTAGTAGTTACAGTATTTAAGTTAACTGTGGGAAGAATCTGATTGATTTTATCTCTGATGGATGAAATTTTATTATTGAAAAAGTTCATAAAGTCCTGACTAGTAAGCTCTAAGGGGATGCTAGGATTGACAGAGTCCTGACTCTTTGTCAACCTGGCTACAGTACTGAAAAGAAACCTGGGATTATTCTTGTTCTCTTCTATTAATGCAGAGTAATAACTCGTTCTAGCTTTTCTAAGAGATTTTTTTATAAATTAAAAGATGATTTCTCCAAGCTAAATAGATTTCATCTAAATTAGTAGAGCGCCATTTTCTTTCTAATTGACGAGTCTTCTGTTTTAAGCTATGAGTTTCTGTGTTGAACCAAGGAGTTAAAAATCTCTGATTAGACTTTTTCTTTTTTAAGGGGGCCACCAAGTCTAGAGCCTGATGCAGAGAAGCTGAAACACTATCCACCATGTTATCAATTACAGAAGGAGCAAGCTGTCTATAGCTTATTTCCGTTGTGTTGACACATGGCATAGAGGAAACAATCTGCATAAATTTGGAAACAGCATCATCTGAGAGGCATCTACTGTGATAATATTTTTCTTTAGGAGCCAAATAGTCAGAAATAGTAAAATCAAAGGTTAACAGACAATGGTCTGACAGTACAGGGTTATGAGGAGACACTACCAGATTTTCTATTTCTATGCCATATGTCAGAACAAGGTCCAATGTATGGTGGAGGTAATGAGTAGAATTTCCTACTTTCTGAGAAAACCCAATCGAGTCTAATATTGAATTAAAAGCCACATTAAGGCAGTCACTATCTACATCCACATGTATATTAAAGTCCCCTACTATAATTATTCTATCAGATTTCAGCACTAAATCAGCTAAGAAATCAGGAAATTCGGATAAAAATTCTGAATAGGTTGATGGGGGACGATAAACTATGGCAAATAAAATTGGGTTTAACCTGGAATTGCTAAAGTGCCCAATACTGAGGACCAGGCCCTCAAAGGAATTATAACATGTTTTTTGCTTTACATTAACTAGTAATTTGGAATGGTAAATTATTGCTACTCCTCCTCCACGACCAGAACTTCTGGGATTTTGACAGTTTAAATAACCAGAGGGAGTTGATTCATTTAAACCAACATAATCCTCTTGTCCTAACCAAGTCTCTGTAAGGGAAATTAAATCAATCTGATGATCAATTAACAGATCATGGACTAACAGAGACTTGGGAGTTAGAGACCTAATATTTAATAAACCACATTTAATTTTTAAATTATGAGGAGGAACAGAGGCCAAATCATTCAATTTAGAGGCTTTATGTTTAATTTGAGTTTTACCAATATTTTGCTTTATCACTTTGGGATGCTTATACATTATATTTTTATTTACTTTGGAGGGAGCAGACAACGATTCTCTGATGGGGAAGACAGGGGCTAAGCTGAGGGGTGGCGGATGAAGAGGAGCTGCAGAGAGGCGTGTAAGACTGCGACTCTGCTTCCTGGTCCCAACTCTGAGTAGTCATGGTTTTGGAAATTTGGATAAAAAAGATGCCAGATTGTTAGATAAATGAGAAGCACCATCCAAAGTGGGATGAATGCTGTCTCGTCTCATAAGACCAGGTTTTCCCCAAAAAGAGCTCCAATTGTCAATGTAGCCCACGTCATTTTTAGGACACCACACAGACAGCCAGCGGTTCAAGGATGACGAGCGACTAAACATGTCATCACTGGTCAGATTGGGGAGGGGCCCAGAGAATACTACAGTGGCTGACATCGTTTTTGCAAAGTCACACACCGATTCTACATTAAGTTTCGTGACTTCCGACTGCCGGAGACGGATGTCATTAATGCCGGCGTGAATAACAATTGTGGAATATTTACAGTTACTTTTAGCCAGCATTTTCAAATTTGACTCGATGTCGCCTGCTCTGGCCCCAGGAATGCATGTGACTATGGCCGCTGGAGTCTCTAGGTTCACGTTTCTGACTACAGAGTCGCCAATGATCAGAGTTTTTTCCTCAGCGGGTGTGTCGCTGAGCGGGGAAAAACGATTAGAAACGTGAACAGGTTGGTGGTGAACCGGGGCTTTGCGACTAGGCTTCCTTCTCACCGTCACCCACCCAGTCTCCTCGCTGCAGAGGAGAGCCGGGGAACCGGTGACAGGGGGACCTAAGCTAGCTAGCTCCGCTGCAGCTAAGGGGCGTCCGTCGAGATTAACTGGCGCAGACGGTGTTTCAATGCAGCGGAGCCGGGATTCCAAATCAGACAACCTCGCCTCGAGCGCCTCAAAAAGACAACATTTCTTACATTTACCGTTATCACTAAAAGAGGCAGAGGTGTAGCTAAACATCTGACAGAGAGAGCACACCAGAGGAGGAGAGGAAAGAGAGCTAGTAGCCATAGCTAGTGGCTCGAGAGCTGGAGAGCAAACCACACAGGCAGACAGCAAAACAGGAAGTGACGATACGTTACCACAAGGAAGTGACCATCTCAAAGCAGAAAGAGAGCCACACAGGAAACTCTCGTCCTTAAATACCAGGACTCTTACAGTTCACAAGTCACATGTATCACAGACCACGTTGCATTATAATTGCAGTCACAATGCATCCCCTCTCCATGATATCACCCCCACTGTCTACAATGCATCTCCTCTTTAATCCTTTAATTATACCCCCACAGTCTCAAGCCTTGCATACCAAAGCTAACATCCTTGCAGCTTCCTGTAATCACCAAGGAAGCTCTGCCTTTGTTCTGATCTAAAATGTGAGTCACAAAGCAGGTCACATATGTGTGTCCACCACACAAAGCCCCCCCAACATTTTAGAACAAACAAGAGAATAACAACATGCATGCCGTGATCGTATCAATACACATCAGTCCACATGCTGTATAGGCTTCAGTCTCCTGCCTTATCTGCTGTAGCTGGGATTCAACGTCTCTGCGGTGCTGTCACGCTGGAGGTTTGCCGTCTGGGGGTGGAAACCTTTTGTCAGCACCTGTGGGTGTTCTGGGGAAACATTACTCTGTGAAGCCCCCCGCGGGGTCTACCTCGCCGCGGGGCTCTCGCCAACAGCACTTGCTCATCTGCCACCACAAAAGCGGGTTTGAGTCTGTTTTTGCCAACTTTCTCTTTCCTACCCCCCAAATCTAGCAAAAACTGCTTGTCCCCTGTTTCTAACACTCTGAATGGTCCATCATAAGGCGGTCACAGCGGGGTTTGATGCGCATCGTGTCTGACAAAAACAAACTCTGCGTTCTTCAAAGTTTTAGGCACAAAAACGTGCAGAAAACTGTGGTGCGCGGGGCCGGGCAGCGTGCTTGATTCTATGTTACTCCGCAACAGCTGAGACGGGGAGGCGTCTGGCGCAGGGTTATCTGGGAGAAACTCCCCAGGCAGCCGGAGTGGCTGCGCAAACACGAGCTCCGCTGGGGAGGCTTCTAAGTCCTCTTTAGGTGCAGAACTCAACCCCAATAACACCCACGGTAACTTGTCTACCCAATTTGCATCCGTCAGTGACGCTCTGAGAGCTGCTTTCAATGACCTATGAAAACGTTTGCATAACCCGTTAGCCTGCAGATTGTACGCGGTTGTGCGGTGAATTGTGACACCCAGGCTGCGGGCCATTGTCGACCAAAGCTTGGACACAAATTGAGGGCCTCTGTCGGACGTAATGCCCGACGGAACGCCGAAGCGCACCACCCAAGCTGTTAAAAACGCGTGTGCCACCTCCTCGGCCGTGGTTGATGCCAGCGGGACCACTTCAGGCCAGCACGTGGTGCAGTCCACCATTGTCAGAAGGTGTGTGCACCCTTGTGACGGCGGGAGGGGGCCCAAGAGGTCCACATGAACGTGATCGAACCTCTTGGCCGGAATGTGAAATGGCTCCAAAGGAGCCCTCGTGTGCCTGTGTACTTTGGCTCGTTGACATGCCGTGCAGGCTGCTGCCCACTCCTTAACTTGTTTGCGGAGGCTCGGCCACACAAATTTCTCTCCTACCATTTTGACCAACGCGCGCACTCCAGGGTGCGCCAAAGAATGAATCAAGTCAAAAACGCGGCGGCGCCACGCGGCCGGTACTACTGGACGCGGCCGTCCAGTGGAGACATCGCAGATTAGGGGGGGGCATACCATCTTGCAGCACCCTGCTCTCCAGCCTTAACCCTGTTGGTCCAGACTGAAGCGCGCGCACATCCGCGTCACTAACCTGCTCCGCGGCCATGGCTCCGTAATCTACTCCTACGCTGACTGGGGCCGCCACGGCATGCGAGAGGCAATCTGCCACTACATTTAGTTTGCCCGCCACATGCTGAATATCAGTGGTAAACTCTGATA
Source organism: Pholidichthys leucotaenia (assembly GCA_020510985.1). Classification (NCBI taxonomy): domain Eukaryota; kingdom Metazoa; phylum Chordata; class Actinopteri; order Cichliformes; family Pholidichthyidae; genus Pholidichthys; species Pholidichthys leucotaenia. The sequence continues at coordinate 57,512,025 of CM035843.1, read as the reverse complement.
TCGCGGCCAGCTGTCTCTGCTGCCGGCCTGACCACGGTTCGGAAACCTTGGCCATCGCGAATGTTAGCGGTTTGTGGTCAATGAACGCGGTGAAAGAGCGTCCCTCTAGCCAGAACTGAAAGTGGCGGATGGCCAAATGGAGAGCCAGCAGTTCCCTGTTGAACGCGCTGTATTTATGTTCGCTATCGCACAAAGTCCTGCTGAAAAAGGCGAGGGGCTGCCAAACCCCGGTTACATGTTCTCCACGACCGCCCCTATGGCCATATCTGATGCGTCAGTGGTGAGCGCTATGCGGGCCGTTGGGTCTGGGTGTGCCAACAACGCAGCCTTTGCCAAGGCTGCTTTCACCTCCGAGAACGCTTGGTCCCGCTCCGGGGACCACTCGACCTTATCCGCGGGTTTCTTTTTTTTTGAGCGCGGCATACAGCGGCTGCATGAGTTGTGCCGCGCGGGGGAGAAAACGGTTATAAAAATTCACCATTCCCAAAAACTCCTGCAACGCCCTGACCGTCTGCGGCCGGGGAAAATCTGCCACCGCGCACACTTTGTCAGGAAGCGGAACTGCTCCTTCGGGGGAGACGCGGTGTCCTAAAAAATCAATCTGCGCCACCCCGAACTGACACTTCGCTGGGTTGATTATTAACTCGTGATCTCCCAACCTTCGGAAAACTGTGGCCAGGTGTTTTTCGTGTTCGTCTTCGGACGCGCTGGCTACTAAAATATCGTCCAAGTAGACGAACACAAAAGGGAGATCGCAAAGCACCGCGTCCATCATGCGTTGGAACGTCTGAGCAGCCCCTTTAAGTCTGAATAGCATGTGTAAAAACTCGAATAGGCCAAACGGAGTTATTACCGCTGTTTTGGGTATGTCCTCAGCGCGCACTGGGACTTGGTGGTAACCGTGGACCAAGTCTATTTTAGAAAAAACGCGCGCCCCTGCCAAATGAACGGAAAAATCTTGGATATGCGGGATTGGGTAGCGGTCATGCGCTGTAGCGTTGTTTAACCTGCGGAAATCCCCGCAAGGTCGCCATGATCCATCAGCTTTCGGGACCATGTGTAGCGGGGAAGCCCATTGTCTGTTTGAACGCCTGATAATGCCCAACCTCTCCAGGTTGGCGAACTCCTCGCGCGCTATGGCCAGTTTAACTGCGTCCAAGCGCCGAGCTTTTGCAAAAACGGGTGGTCCGGTAGTGGTAATAAAATGCTGCACCCCGTGTTTAGCGACTGTTGCCGAAAATGTGGGGACCGTGAGTGCTGGAAACTGAGTGAGCAGTGTGTGGAACTTACCGCTTGCAGCTGTGACGTTGGCTTGTGCTGTTGGCGGGGCCACTCGCGCTGTACAGGGGATAGAATCAAAAGAAAGTGCATTCACCAGGCGCCTGTTAGTGAGATCAACCAACAAACCATGTGAGCACAAAAAATCAGCCCCCAACATATTGAAATTCACTGCTGCTACAATAAAAGTCCACTCAAATGCACGGCCGTGTAGAGGCAGAAGCAGAGTCTTCTCACCAAAGGTCTTAATCTCCGAGCCGTTCGCTGCTGTCACCCGGGGGCCTCTGGAACCTGCTAGTCTGTCCGCTTAGGAAGGTGTGATGAAACTCAACTGGGAGCCTGTGTCGACGAGGAACTGCCTCCCCGAGCGTGCGTCCAACAAGTAGAGCAGCTTGTTATCCTCCCCGAGGGCCGAGGCTGCTACCAACCCCCGGTCTTGGCGTTTCCCGAACGCCCGAACTGGCACGGCGGTACACATTTGCGTGCCCTCTCTGCAAAACGGTGATGGTAGAAACAAAGGACGTCCAATCCACGTTCCCTGGCCCCTGCCGCCGCCGCCGCCGTCGGTGCGTCTGGTACCGCTGCCTCTGGCCCCCTGTCGTCTCTGGTCATCGCGCCGAGTTCCGCTGCAGCGGCTGTGGCCGCGCGCCGCTTGGTGGCGTTGACAATCCACTGCGCCTCTCGGCCCAGCGCGCGGTAGTCCCGTTGGGCCAACAGTGGCGAACTGGCCAGGGTCGTTCTCGCTGCTGACGGTAGAGTCCTGAGGAAGAGGTGGGTGAAAATGAAGTGATCGTCGTCAGAGTCTTTCAACCTCAACAACTTCTCCATCAGGTTTGCGGGCATGTCATTTTCCAACTCCATCAGCGCCAGGAGCCTCTCTGCTCGCTCCTCCGCCGAGGGGATGAATTGCTGGATGAGAGCAGTCTTCAACGTGCCGTATTTGTCGCTGTCCGGCAGCTCGTCGATCAGGCTCTCCACATGCTGGGCCGTGTTGTTGTCCAGCTTTGCGACTACGTGGTAGAATTTTGTGGCGTCTACCGATATCCCCCGGAGGTTGAACTGCGCCTCAATCGCGTTGAACCAGGAGCGCGGATTGTTCTGCCAGAAGTCCGGTAGCTGGACTGTAGCGGCATTCGCTTGGTTGGGGGCTCCTGAGGAGGCTGGCCCGGGGGAATTCTCCCCTTGCATGATTCGTCTTGGGTCACCAGTGTGGGAATGTGAGAATGACGAGGCAGAGTTCTCTCTCAAGTCAGCTTTATTCACATCACCAACATCTCAAAGCAGAAAGAGAGCCACACAGGAAACTCTCGTCCTTAAATACCAGGACTCTTACAGTTCACAAGTCACATGTATCACAGACCACGTTGCATTATAATTGCAGTAACAATGCATCCCCTCTCCATGATATCACCCCCACTGTCTACAATGCATCTCCTCTTTAATCCTTTAATTATACCCCCATAGTCTCAAGCCTTGCATACCAAAGCTAACATCCTTGCAGCTTCCTGTAATCACCAAGGAAGCTCTGCCTTTGTTCTGATCTAAAATGTGAGTCACAAAGCAGGTCACATATGTGTGTTCACCACAGTATGTCCTATTCTTAATCTAGTGATGAATATAAGATAAGATAAGCCTTTATTTAAAAAAAAAACAAAAACGTGACAACCTAATAGTATTGAATGCAAAAGACGCAATAGACTTACACAATGGTCCCCTCCAGTATACAACTAGGAAAATACCGGTCGCTACGGCGGGTGACAATATGTATGGGTACATAATCATACCATGTAGGATAACTAGGTAGACGGTTATGCTGTTCATTCCATCTAGCTACAATGCTCCGCACTGTGTGTGTTTATATATTTATATATTTATTCCATCTAGCTACAATGCTCTGCACTGTGTGTTTATATATTTATATATTTATATGTACATATGTATACTCGCTGCTCTTGTTTTTCTTATCTTCTGATTGTTGCTCTGAGTGTTGCTATCCCTGTGCTGTTGCAATCCTGGAATTTCCCCATTGTGGGACTAATAAGATAAGATAAGGTAAGATAAGCCTTTATTAGTATCCCATATGTATACTCACTGCTCTTGTTTTTTCTTGTCTTCTGATTGTTGCTCTGAGTGTTGCTATCCCTGTGCTGTTGCAATCCTGGAATTTCCCCATTGTGGGACTAATAAAGGCTTACCTTATCTTATTAGTCCCGCAATGGGGAAATTCCAGTATTGCAACAGCACAGGGATAGCAACACTCAGAGCAACAATCAGAAGATAAGAAAAAACAAGAGCAGCGAATATACATATGTACATATAAATATATAAACACACAGTGCGGAGCATTGTAGCTAGATGGACTCGATGTCTTCAGAGGCAGCAGTGGTTGTTGTGCAGTCAGGGGGGAGGGCGTTTGGTCAAACCTATTAAAAAACAGGTTCAGATTGTTCGCCCACTCCCTGCCCCCCGTGGCCTGGGGGGAGGTATTCTGGAGCCCAGAGATGGTTTTAAGGTTTCTCCAGACCCCACCGATGTCACTCTGTTGCAGCTTGTCCTCCATCTTCTTCCTGAAGCTGTCCTTGCTTTCTCTGATCTTCCTCCTCAGCTCCCTCTCTACAGACTTCAGCATCTCCCTGTTCCCCGACCTGAAGATCCTCTTCTTCTCGCTCAGAAGTGTTTTTATCTCAGGGTTGATCCAGGGTTTGTTGTTTGAGCAACACCATATGGTCTTGGTGGGTACGGTGTTGTCCACACAGAAGCTGATGTAGTCCGTGATGGTGTGAGTGAGGCCATCGATGTCCTCACCATGTGGATCGCAGAGCTGCTCCCAGGCAGTGGTTTCAAAACAGTCCTTTAGAGCGTCCATTGCCTCCTCAGACCATAACTTCACTGTGCGCATGACCGGAGGTTGTCTGTGCACTAGGAGTTTGTACACCGGCCGGAGATGAACCAAGTTGTGATCCGATCTCCCGAGTGGGGGGAGTGGAGATGAGGTGTACGCCTCCTTAGTGTTTGTGTAGAATAAGTCCAGTGTTTTATTGTCTCTAGTGTGGCATGTGACATACTGGGTGAACGTGGGTAGAATGGGAGACAGTGAAACATGGTTGAAGTCGCCTGAGATGAGGAGAAGAGCATCTGGGTGTTCTGTCTGCAGCCTGCCAGTTACTGAGTGGATGACGTCACGCACTGTCCCAGCGTTCGCCGTCGGATTTGCATAAATAACAATGCAGATCACGTGTGAGTATTCCCTCAGGAGATATGTACAGATTTGCATCTGATAATGGACTAGTTTCTGTACTTGTCCTTTTAGATCTTAGTGCAGCTTTTGATACTATTGATCATAATATTCTACTTGATAGATTAGAACACTATGTTGGACTTAATGGAACTTCGTTGCAGTGGTTTAGATCTTATTTATCTGATAGGTTCCAGTTTGTTCATGTAAATGATGAGTTTTCTCTCAGCTCAAAGCTTAGTCATGGAGTTCCACAGGGATCTGTGCTTGGCCCTACTCTTTTTAGTTTATATATGCTTCCGTTAGGCAACATTATTAGAAAGCACTGTATACATTTTCACTGTTATGCAGATGACACACAATTATACCTGTCAATGAAGCCAGATGATACTAATCAATTAGCCAAGTTAGAAGCCTGTCTTAAGGAAATCAAAGTTTGGATGACTTGTAATTTCCTGCTATTAAATTCAGATAAGACTGAAGTCATTCTTGTTGGTCCAAAAAACCTTAGAAATTCCTTTCCAAATCAAACTTTCAGTTTGGATGCAGTTACTCTTTCTCTTAATAGCTCTGTGAGGAACCTTGGAGTTATTTTTGATCAGGATTTGTCCTTCAATTCACATATTAAATTTGTTTCTAAGACTGCCTTCTATCATTTGCGTAATATTGCCAAGATTAGGAGCATCTTGTCTCAGAGTGATGCTGAGAAGCTGATCCACGCTTTTGTTAGCTCGAGATTAGATTATTGTAATTCTTTATTATCAGGCTGTCCTAAAACATCTTTAAAAAGTCTTCAGCTGATCCAAAATGCTGCAGCAAGAGTTTTAACAGGTACTAGAAAGAGAGATCATATCTCTCCGGTTCTGGCCTCCCTTCATTGGCTTCCCATAGAGTTTAGAATTAAGTTTAAAATCCTTCTTCTTACTTACAAAGCCCTAAACAATCAGGCTCCTTTTTATTTAAAAGATCTGATACTACCGTATCATCCTAACAGAGCACTACGCTCCCAAAATGCAGGTTTACTTGTAATACCTAGAATCTCCAAAAGTACAATGGGAGGCAGAGCCTTCAGTTATCAAGCTCCTCTCCTGTGGAATCAGCTGCCAATCTGGATTCGGGAGTCAGACTCGATCTCTGTTTTTAAGAATAGGGCTAAAACCTACCTTTTTGATATAGCCTACAATTAGGGAGGGATCATGTGTTTTCTGAACCCTCCCTTAGTTATGCTGCTAATAGGTTTAGTCAGCCGGGGGACCTCCAGTAATGCACTGGGCCTCACTCCTTTCCTCACTCTCTATGAAATATTTTTTTTTTTTTTTGCTGGTCATTAACATTTGTTTGTTCTCTCCCATAGATTGAGTCCCCATCGTGCTGTTTGCTCTCTACATGTCTGTTCTTTTCTTCTTCTCTATCCCCTCACCCCCCAGCCAGTCGCAGCAGATGACTGCCCCTCCCTGAGCCTGGTTCTGCTGGAGGTTTCTTCCTGTTAAAAGGGAGTTTTTCCTCTCCACCGTCGCCAAGTGCTTGCTCACAGGGGATCGCCTGATTGCTGGGGTCTTTCTGCAACTGTGGGGGTCCTCCCTACAGTTGATAGTGCTATGAGATGACTGTTGTTGTGAAATGGCGCTATATAAATAAAGTTGAATTGAATTGAATTGAATGTAGGCCGCATGCTAACAGCTAGCAACTCAATGTCTTTGATGCAGTGTTGTTGTTTAACCGTAATATGTCCCTGTCTGCACCAGTTGTTATTGACATACTGTAACATTATCACTCCACCGCCCCTTGCCTTCCCACTGTCTGGTGTTTGGTCTGCCCGTATTGCGTGGAAACCCTCCAGTTCAATGTTAGCATCTGCTGCTAGTTCAATTAGCCACGTCTCCGTGAATAGCATAAGGCAGCACTCCCGGTATATGCTCTCGTAGCGGGAGATAGCCGCTAGCTCATCTGTTTTTCAGTATAATATCTCTGAATATCTCTTCTTTCCTGTTTCTGCCAACTCCCTTCCAGAGCCCAACCGCTTTTTAATGTCAAAGATGTCTTCCTGTATCTATTGTCCCAATATTCTTGCCACTTTTCCACTATATAACTTTAAATTATTGATTTGCCTTCTGCCTTACTGAGTGAGATTTTCAGTTACGAATGGTAACAAAAGAGCCCAGAACAACCTCTAAACACATTCATGGTGAACTCCAAGGTCAAGGTACATCAGTGTCAGATCGCACCATCCGTCGTTGTTTGAGCCAAAGTGGACTTCATGGGAGACGATCAGGGAGGACACCACTGTTGAAAACAAACCATAAAAAAGCCAGACTGGAATTTGCCAAACTGCATGTTGACAAGCCACAAAGCTTCTGGGAGAATGTCCTATGGACAGACGAGACAAAACTGGAACTTTTTGGCAAGGCACATCAGTTCTATGTTCACAGACGCAGAAATGAAGCATACCAAGAAAAGAACACTGTCCCTACTGTGAAACATGGAGGAGGTTCTGTTATGTTCTGGGGCTGCTTTGCTACATCTGGCATGGCACAGGGTGTCTTGAATCTGTGAATGGTACAATGAAATCTCAAGACTATCAAGGTATTCTAGAGAGAAATGTGCTGCCCGGTGTCAGACAGCTTGGTCTCAGTCGCAGGTCATGGGTCTTGCAACAGGATAATGACCCAAAACACACAGTTAAAAACACCCAAGAATGGCTAAGAGCGAAACACTGGACTATTCTAAAGTGGCCTTCTATGAGCCCTGATCTAAATCCTATTGAACATCTGTGGAAGGAGCTGAAACATGCCGTCTGGAGAAGGCACCCTTCAAACCTGAGACAACTGGAGCAGTTTGCTCATGAGGAGTGGGCCAAAACTCCTTTTTTTTTTTCTCTCGGCGCCACACGAGTCGGCTGCCTTTTGCAACAGCGGCTCGATTCCGAGTCTTTTTCCCTTCCTCTCTCTTTTGATCCGTCTTTTTTTTTTCACCCCACTTATATCACGGACACACAGATCGTCCTAAATGTCTCCTGAGCCGGTGGACGGAGCCACTGTCTATAGCAGGATACGATACAGCAGAGAACAGCTGCTAGCATTCAACCGCCACCCGGTCCCATTGGAAAAACTCGACATACCGAGAGAACTGAGGCGAAAACGCCGCGGCTGCCGGGCTGGAGTAAGGCGGAGGACAAAAAATATAAGGTACAGACCCTCCCTTCCATCTGTTGTCATGGGAAATGTACGGTCGATACTGGGAAAGTTAGATGAGCTAGCGGCTATCTCCCGTTATGATAGCACATACCGGGAGTGCTCTCTCCTTTTGTTTACTGAGACGTGGCTAACTGAACTAGCAGCAGATGCTAACATTGAGCTGGAGGGTTTTCACATGATACGAGCTGACCGAACACCAGACAGTGGCAAGGCTAGGGGCGGTGGAGTGATAATGTATGTTAACAACAACTGGTGCAGACCGGGACATATCACTGTTAAACAACGACACTGCAGCAAAGACATTGAGTTGCTAGCTGTTAGCATGAGGCCTACATATCTCCCGAGAGAACACTCACACGTGATCTGCATTGTTGTTTATGCAAATCCGACGGCGAACGCTGGGACAGCACGTGACGTCATCCATTCAGTAACCAGCAGGCTGCAGACAGAACACCCAGATGCTCTTCTCCTCATCTCAGGCGATTTCAACCATGTTTCACTGTCTCCCATTCTACCCACGTTCACCCAGTATGTCACATGCCACACTAGAGACAATAAAACACTGGATTTATTCTACGCAAACACTAAGGAGGCGTACACCTCATCACAACTCCCCCCACTCGGGAGATCGGATCACAACTTGGTTCATCTCCGGCCGGTGTACAAACCCCTAGTGCACAGACAACCTCCGGCCATGCACACTGTGGAGTTATGGTCTGAGGAGACAATGGACACCCTAAAGGGCTGTTTTGAAGCCACCGCCTGGAAGCAGCTCTGCGATCCACATGGTGAGGACATCGATGGCCTCATTCACACCTTCACGGGCTACCTCAGCTTCTGTGTGGACAAATCCGTTCCCACCAAGACCATACGGCGTCACTCAAACAACAAACCCTGGATCAACCCTGAGATAAAAACACTTCTGAGAGAGAAGAAGAGGATCTTCAGGTCAGGGAACAGGGAGATGCTGAAGTCCGTACAGAGGGAGCTGAGGAGAAAGATCAGAGAAGGCAAGGACAGCTTCAGGAAGAAGATGGAGGACAAGCTGCAACAGAGCGACATCAGCGGGGTCTGGAGAAACCTCAAAACCATCTCGGGGCTCCAGAATACCTCCCCCCAGGCCACAGGGGGCAGGGAGTGGGCGAACAACCTGAATCTGTTTTTCAATAGATTTGACCAACCGCCCTCCCCCCTGACTGCACAACAACCACTGCTGCCTCTAAAGAAATCAAGTCCTGCTGCCCACTCCCCACTCCACCAACACCCCCCCACTCCCAACACACAGCCCCCCATCCTGACCCTGACCAGGACCCAGGTGAGGACGGAGCTGAGGAAGATCAAGGCGAGGAAGGCGCCGGGACCGGACGGCATCAGCGCAAAGCTCCTCAAGTCCTGTGCAGACCAGCTGTGTGGGATTGTGACGTATATCTTCAACATGAGCCTGAAACTGGGGAGGGTACCACAGCTGTGGAAAACATCTTGTGTGGTACCTGTACCAAAAACTTCCCACCCCAAAGACCTGAACAGCTACAGACCGGTGGCCTTGACGTCCCACTTGATGAAGACCCTGGAGAGACTGCTCCTTGCTCACCTCCGCCCCCTGGTGGAACCAGCGATGGATCCACTCCAGTTCGCCTACCAGCATGGCATTGGGGTGGAGGATGCGGTGATCTTCCTCCTTCACCGTTCTCTGTCCCACCTGGAGAAGCCCGGGAATATGGTGAGGATCATGTTCTTTGACTTCTCCAGTGCTTTCAACACCATCCAACCGATGATCCTGAAGGACAAGCTGCTGCGCGCAGGGGTGGACCAGCACCTGTCATCATGGATCCTGGACTACCTCACGAACCGGCCTCAGTTTGTGAGAACCCGGGACTGTGTGTCCGACACGATCATCAGTAGCACGGGGGCCCCCCAGGGAACGGTGCTGGCTCCCTTCCTGTTCACTCTTTATACTGCGGACTTCTCACACAACACAACACACTGCCATCTACAGAAGTTCTCTGATGACTCTGCGATCGTTGGCCTCATCTCCAATGGAGATGAAGCTGAGTACAGAGGGCTTATCCAGGACTTCGTGGACTGGTGCCATCGGAACTGCCTCCAGATCAACGCGAGGAAAACTAAGGAGCTGGTGGTGGACTGCCGCAGGCATGGGCAGCCCCTCACAGTACCAGTAAATATACAGGGAACAGACATCGAGATGGTGACATCCTATAAGTACCTGGGTATTCATCTGAACAATAAACTAGACTGGTCACACAATACTGATGCACTCTACAAGAAGGGACAGCGCAGGCTGTTCCTGCTGAGGAGACTCAGGTCTTTTGGTGTACAAGGGGCGCTGCTGAAGTCATTCTATGACACGGTGGTGGCATCAGCCATCACTTTTGGAGTGGTCTGCTGGGGCAGTGGCATTACTGCAGCCGATAGGAAGAGACTGAACAAACTGATTAAGAAAGCTAGCTCTGTCCTGGGGCAGCGCCTTGATCCGATGGAGGAGATAGGAGAGAGAAGGACGGTGGCTAAACTGTCATCTCTGCTGGAGTCCGAGTTCCACCCTATGCAGGACATACTGAATGCACTGAGGAGCTCATTTAGCAGCAGACTACATCATCCCAGGTGCACAACCGAGAGGTTTCGTAGGTCCTTCCTACCAACGGCTGTCAGACTGTACAACCTAAGCAGGGCTGCTCGCAGAGATAGCAAAAAGACGTAACAAACTAATAGTTTTTTGAATGCAAAAGATGCAATAGACTTACACAATGGTCCCCTCCGGCATACAACTAGGAACATACCGGTCGCTATGGAGGGTGAGAATATGTATGGGCACATAATCATACCATGTAGGATAACTAAGTAGACGGTTATGCTGTTTCATTCCATCTAGCAACAATGCTCTGCACTGTGTGTGTTTATATATTTGCATATTTATTCCATCTAGCTACAATGCTCAGCACTGGGTGTGTTTATATATTTATATATCTACATATTATTCCATCTAGCTACATTGCTCCGCACTGTGTGTGTTTATATACTTGCATATTTATTCCACCTAGCTGCAATGCTCCGTACTGTGGGTGTTTATATATTTACATATTTATTCCATCTAGCTACAATGCTCTGCACTGTGTGTTCATATATTCATATATTTATTCCATCCAGCTACAATGCTCTGCACTGTGTGTCTGTGTGTGTGTGTATATATATATATTTTATAGTAATACGTACATATGTTTATTAGCTGCTCTTGCTTGCTTGTTTTTTTTCTTGCCTTCTGATTGTTGCTCTGAGTGTTGCTATCCCTGTGCTGTTGCAATCCTGGAATTTCCCCGTTGTGGGACTAATAAAGGCTTATCTTATCTTATCTTATCTTATCTTAAAATACCTGCTGAGAGGTGCAGAAGTCTCATTGACAGTTATAGAAATCGTTTGATTGCAGTGATTGCCTCAAAAGGTTGTGCAACAAAATATTAAGTTAAGGGTACCATCATTTTTGTCCAGGCCTGTTTCATGAGTTTGTTTATTAAAATAATTCTGTTGAACCACAATTGAAAAGCATTGTCTGATTTTCATTGGTTAATTTTCATAGAATTTTTATTTATTACCACTTTTGTCAGATTCAAGTTATTTCAAAATCTACCAGTGGCATCTTAAACAGCCATGGAGGATTAACAGACCATAAGACCATCCATCCATCCATCCATCCATCTTCTACCGCTTTTCCGGAGGTCCGGGTCGCGGAGGCAGCAGTTCAAGCAGAGAAGCCCAGACTTCCCTCTCCCCAACCACCTGCTCCAGCTCTTCAGAGGGGATACCAAGGCATTCCCAGACCAGCTGGGAGACATAGTCTCTCCACCGAGTCCTGGGTCTGCCCCGGGGTCTCCTCCCAGTGGGACGTGCCTGAAACACCTCAAGTGGGAGGCGTCCAGGAGGCATCCTAATCAGATGCCCATACCACCTCAGCTGACTCCTCTCAATGTGGAGGAGCAGCGGTTCTACTCTGAGCCTCTCCCGGATGACTGAGCTCCTCACCCTATCTCTGAGGGTGAGTCCAGCAATCCTACGGAGAAAGCTCATTTCAGCCGCTTGTATCCGCGATCTCGTTCTTTCGGTCATTACCCAAAGCTCATGACCATAGGTGAGAGTAGGAACGTAGATTGACTGGTAAATCGACAGCTTTGCCTTAGAACTAAGCTCCCTCTTCACCACAACAGACCGGTACAACGTCCGCATCACTGCAGATACTGCTCCAATCCGTCTGTCGATCTTTCGCTCCATTTTCCCCTCACTCGTGAACAAGACCCCAAGATACTTAAACTCCTCCACTTGGGGCAGGAGCATGTCCCCAACCCAGAGAGGGCAATCCACCTTTTTCCTGCTGAGGACCATGGACTCGGACTTGGAGGTGCTGATTCTCATCCCAGCCGCTTCACACTCAGCGGCAAACCGTCCCAGCAAGAGCTGTAGGTCATTGCTGGATGAAGCCAACAGGACAACATCATCTGCAAACAACAGAGATGAGATCCTGTGTTTGGCGGACTGATCCCAAGACCATAGGACCACTGGGCTAAAATCTATGCATTTTAATCCCGCCTGCTCAGCAATGGCATCACTTATCCATCCAAAGCTACCAATGTTGGACTCATTGTGTTCCCAGCAATCATTAGGAAGAGCTTTTGCAGGATGTGACCTCTTATGCCCCTTCAAGTTGATCCAGTATGCCAGCATTAATTTGATTCTTCTTAATCTCAAGGGCATTTTGCACGTCTCTACTTGGATTGCTGATATTGGAGAAGTTTTAAATGCACCACAACATATCCTAAGAGCCTTTGTCTGCTCAATGTCCAGTTGGTTCAGGTGACAATCAGCAGCCGACATGAATGCAACACATCCATAGTCTAGTGTAGCTCTCATTAGTCCACGATACACCATCAACAGAGAGGCCCCCCAGTCCCGTCCTGCCAGACATCTCAAAATATTATTTATTTTCTTACATTTTCCTTTAGTTTTTTTCAATATGCTGCTTCCAAGTTAGTTTTTCATTAGATAACACATCTAAATACCAAACTATTTTTACTTGCTCTAACTTTGGCCATAAAGATTTAAAGAAATTTCTTTTTTCTACATCGAAGAAGACAGCTATTACATTTTTCCTATTTATCTGGGCTTTACATAAGCTTCTAAACTCCACCGAATTCCAAACTTCCTCTTTCCTGCTTCCTACCACCATTCCGCCTAGATCACTCCCTGTTTTATCACCTTCTGCTGCCTGCTCTGCCATTTCCTGTCCATTCACAACCCGGTTGTGCCACTCTGGTTCAAAGTTCCTACCTCTCGTCGCCATCATATCGCTCTCTGAATTCATGCTACACCTCTGCTGTCCGCATACGTGTAACCGGAAACCTTGTGTGACGAAATTTTCATCATCGTCCCCACTCCGCGAGTGTCCACAGTGCTCGACCGTGGACGACCGCGCGCAGCCCAAATTTTGTGATCGCGCCACCTGCGCACGGCCTGAACGCGTTGAAAAGCGCACGCGCAAGACTGAACGTCCCATTCACGAGGTGGCGATATCGACACAGCATTCATCAGTAGACGAAGAAGACAACGAAGAGGTGGAAAACAAGAATAAAAACATACATGAATCATACATACTGTAACATCGGGGCTGTGTTAAGGGGGGCAGGGATTTTCCTGGCATGCGTTGCTCGCAGAGGACGTTATATTTTCATGTAGTATTAATGAAAGCGCTTTGAGTGGTCTTTGTGACTAGAAAAGCGCTATATAAGTGCAGGTTAGTTAGTTAGTTAGTTAGTATGTTTAGTGTTATTACTGTGTTATTATACTGCTGTGTCATTATAACTGCGTTATAATGTACCCAGCAGTGTTACAGGTAGAATTAGAGCAGGAGTGATTATGTGTTGTGTAACCCTGATTTAAACAAAGGTCGGTGAGAATGACCTTCCATCCTGTCTGTGTTTGTTGTGTGTGTTTAATAAAGCCTGTTGTATTGCAGCCATCTGCTCCCTTTCTTTGTGTGAACCCCGCATACATCACACTGGTGTCAGAAGTGCGATATGGAGTAGATGGAAGCCAGGATCCGCGCAGAGATCCAGCAGCTGGAGCGATTCATCGCTCAGCTGGGGATGGACGAGAGAGCTGAGACACCGACCCCCGGAGTTGCTCGTCGGGATGAACGGAGCAGCGGACCTGACGGGACCAGCGGACCTCGCCTTCTGCCTTTTTCAAGGCAGGGTGGGCGGAGCAGAAAAAAACAGCCCCGCTCCCCACCCTTTTCAGGGCAGGACGGGCCGGCGATTCCACTGCGACCAGGGGCGGCGATCGACCGAGAGGCGACCGTCCCATCCACCCGGCAGCGGGTCAAGATTCCCCACTTTAACGGCGAGACCTTGCTGAACAACTACCTGGTCCAGGTTGAGCTGGCTGCCGCTCTGAACGGCTGGCCACCAGAAGAAACCACCGTGCAGGTCGCGCTGGCCTTGGATGGGAAGGCTCTCTGCACGCTGTCTGACCTCCGGCCCAAGGAGCGCCGCAGCTGGCCAGCGCTACAGGGAGCGCTCCGGAGATGGTTTGGGAGAACGGCCGACGCTGAGCACGCCCAGGAACAGCTGGCCAACCGCCATCGAGGCAGCCAGGAGAGACTAGGAGCCTACGCAGCGGACATATGGCTGCTAACACGGCGCAGCTACCCGGACTTCGAACCGGAGGTAGTGGAGAAGCTCACCCTCCGGAACTTCATCCAAGGTCTCCGCCCAGCCCAGCTCCAGAACCATGTCCGGATTAACGCTGCGAGCAACTGGGAGACTGCGGTGGCAGAAGCAGAGCGGGTGGAGCCGCTGATGAATCGTACAGCCAAACCAAGACAAAGGGCCTTCCAGGCCATGGCTGAGACCAAGGAGGAGCTACGGCGGACCACAGCAGTGTGTCCACGGAGAAGACGGCCATGGCGGCGCGAGGAAGGGTGCTTCCGCTGCGGGGAGCCAGGACACATTGCACGGTACTGCCCTGCACCCACCCCATGACAAACCGATGAGCTGTCACCGCGTGTGGGCCGAATTGGACGCTTGCCAGGGATGTAGTTACAGTGCAGCCTGGACAAGATGCCGATCCGGGCTCTGATTGACACCGGTTCCACTATCTCCTTGGTCTGACCCGGTGTGCTGCCGGGCACAGACGAGACGACACCACGGGGGTGGGAACCCACTGAGCGCCACGTTACCACAGCTACCGGTGAGTGCACCAGATTGGGGGTGGCGGAGAGTTCTCATTGCGGGGGTGGCCGGTCAGAACATAAAACACCCGTTCTGGCTGGCTGACATCCAAGACCCCTGTATTATTGGACTCGACCTGCTCGCAGCATGGAACGCCAAGATCGACACCGCCAGACCATCCCTCCGCAGCGGAACCCAGAGAAGGAACACGGAGGCCTGCGCGATCGAGGGACCGCCAGGACGGACCGGACCAGGGGGGCCACCACGAGAACTGGACACAATGGCGCCACTAGCACGAGCAGAGGGAGCACAAGCACACACGGGGACAGCAAGGGGAGGGGTCAACGTGTCGGCAAGGACGCAGCAGGTGGTCGAGGAACTATTCCAGCAGAACTGCAGTAGGCTGGAATCGGGACAGACATGCCAGCTGCGGGAGCTGTTGGACTGTCGTCACTGCCAGCGGGCAGAGGATCGAGACCAGGCCGTCCCACGGGCTGCTGCTCTCCGGACCGCTGTGAGCAGGAATAACACAGCGGCATACGGTTCCCCTCGGATAATCAGGCAGCTCCCCCCCAGCGATGATGTCACAGAGGCCCTTGGCACGCAGCAGCTGCAGAGCGAGCGGACAGCGATCCGGTCATTTCCCGGGCTCAGCAGCCCGCCTGGGAGGCCCTGGCAGTGACGGGGAGTCGGCAGAAGCGAGCGTATGACTCCCGCTGCCAGGGGAGGGACTTTGCACCGGGAGATCGAGTCTGGGTTTTCTGCCCTGAGAGGAAAAGAGGATAATCACCGAAGTTGGTGAGCCATTGGTCGGGACCATGCATAGCTCTGCAGAGACTGTTGGATGTGGTGTACAGGGTGAGGCTTAAGAAAAGGGACCGGGTCGTGGTACTTCACCGTGACCGTCTCGCCCCGTACCAGCTATCTGCCCCGCTGGTGGTCGAACCGGAGCCTTCACCCCGACCAGATACTCCGACCAAGACACAGATGGACACTGGCGGGCCTGTACGTGCTGGTCGTCGGCATCGGAGGCTGCCCTGACACCTGGACGGGTTCGTGTTGGACTTTTGAGTTGGACTTTCATTTTTCTGGGGAGAAAAACCAGTCCAGGAGGGGCAGTGTAACATTGGGGCTGTGTTAAGGGGGGGCAGGTATTTCCCCGGCATGCGTTGCCAGCAGAAGACGTTATATTTTCGTGTATTTTTGCCTATGTTTAGTGTTATTACTGTGTTATTATACTGCTGTGTCATTATAACTGCGTTATAATGACCCAGCAGTGTTACAGGTAGAATTAGAGCAGGAGTGATTATGTGTTGTGTAACCCTGATATAAACGGAGGTCGGTGAGAATGACCTCCCCTCCTGTCTGTGTTCGTTGTGTGTGTTTAATAAAGCCTGTTGTGTCACAGCCATCTGCTCCCTTTCTTTGTGTGAACCTTGTATACGTCACAATACATACTTTCTTTCACAGCGGCAGCAGCAAAGAAGTGAAAACCGGGAAGTCAAACAGCAGAAATGGACTCTATATTTGAAGAGAAACTTTGTGAAGAAGTCCGCCATTTCTTCGTTCGTGAAAATCCTGGCACGTCAGTGCCTTGGCGCTACCTATCGGGCGAGAGTGAAACTACAAATGATGGTGGTGTGCATGGGTCAACCGTTTGGCCTGGGTAGATGAAAAAAATGAGCATGAACAGCACCGCTTGCGTGCCGGGCTCGTTCAGAGCATACGCGGATCAAAGCGGAGTGGAGGGAAATGTAGCATGAATCCAGCTTGAAATGCCATGTGAGTCTGAAAGGTTTATACTAGCAGCAAGTCTCTACTGTCCACGTACGTGTAACCAGAAACCTTGTGTGATGAAATTTATGTCATCGCCTCCACTCCGCTAGTGTCCGCAGCGCTTGACCGCAGACGACCACGTGCAGCCCAAATTTTGTGACTGCGCTGCCTGCCCACAACCTGAATTCGTTGAAAAGCGCATGCACAAGACTGAACGTCCCATTCACGAGGTGGCGATATCGGCACAGCACATCAAGACAAAGTAGATGAAGAGGACAATGAGGACGTGGAAGACGAGAATAAACATACATGAATCATATATAAATACTTCAGCAGCAGCAGCAGCAGCATCATCATGGAAAAGGAGTGAAAACGAGGAAGTCAAGCAGCAGAAAGCAAGCAGGGTTTCTTCGCTGGTGAAAATCCTGGCACGTCAGCACATTCAATTCAATTCAATTCAACTTTATTTATATAGCGCCATTTCACAACAACAGTCATCTCATAGCACTATCAACTGTAGGGGGGACCCCCACAGTTGCAGAAAGACCCCAGCAATCAGGCGATCCCCTGTGAGCAAGCACTTGGCGACGGTGGAGAGGAAAAACTCCCTTTTAACAGGAAGAAACCTCCAGCAGAACCAGGCTCAGGGAGGGGCAGTCATCTGCTGCGACTGGCTGGGGGGTGAGGGGATAGAGAAGAAGAAAAGAACAGACATGTAGAGAGCAAACAGCACGATGGGGACTCAATCTATGGGAGAGAACAAACAAATGTTAATGACCAGCAAAAAAAAAAAAAAAAAAAATTCATAGCGAGTGAGGAAAGGAGTGAGGCCCAGTGCATTACTGGAGGTCCCCCGGCTGACTAAACCTATTAGCAGCATAACTAAGGGAGGGTTCAGAAACACATGATCCCTCCCTAATTGTAGGCTATATCAAAAAGGTAGGTTTTAGCCCTATTCTTAAAAACAGAGATCGAGTCTGACTCCCGAATCCAGATTGGCAGCTGATTCCACAGGAGAGGAGCTTGATAACTGAAGGCTCTGCCTCCCATTGTACTTTTGGAGATTCTAGGTATTACAAGTAATCCTGCATTTTGGGAGCGTAGTGCTCTGTTAGGATGATACGGTAGTATCAGATCTTTTAAATAAAAAGGAGCCTGATTGTTTAGAGCTTTGTACGTAAGAAGAAGGATTTTAAACTTAATTCTAAACTCTATGGGAAGCCAATGAAGGGAGGCCAGAACCGGAGAGATATGATCTCTCTTTCTAGTACCTGTTAAAACTCTTGCTGCAGCATTTTGGATCAGCTGAAGACTTTTTAAAGATGTTTTAGGACAGCCTGATAATAAAGAATTACAATAATCTAATCTCGAGCTAACAAAAGCGTGGATCAGCTTCTCAGCATCACTCTGAGACAGGATGCTCCTAATCTTGGCAATATTACGCAAATGATAGAAGGCAGTCTTAGAAACAAATTTAATATGTGAATTGAAGGACAAATCCTGATCAAAAATAACTCCAAGGTTCCTCACAGAGCTATTAAGAGAAAGAGTAACTGCATCCAAACTGAAAGTTTGATTTGGAAAGGAATTTCTAAGGTTTTTTGGACCAACAAGAATGACTTCAGTCTTATCTGAATTTAATAGCAGGAAATTACAAGTCATCCAAGCTTTGATTTCCTTAAGACAGGCTTCTAACTTGGCTAATTGATTAGTATCATCTGGCTTCATTGACAGGTATAATTGTGTGTCATCTGCATAACAATGAAAATGTATACAGTGCTTTCTAATAATGTTGCCTAACGGAAGCATATATAAACTAAAAAGAGTAGGGCCTAGCACAGATCCCTGTGGAACTCCATGACTAAGCTTTGAGCTGAAAGAAAACTCATCATTTACATGAACAAACTGGAACCTATCAGATAAATAAGATCTAAACCACTGCAACGAAGTTCCATTAAGTCCAACATAGTGTTCTAATCTATCAAGTAGAATATTATGATCAATAGTATCAAAAGCTGCACTAAGATCTAAAAGGACAAGTACAGAAACTAGTCCATTATCAGATGCAATGAGGAGGTCGTTAGTGACCTTCGCTAAGGCTGTTTCAGTACTATGATGGATTCTAAACCCAGATTGAAACTCTTCAAGTAAACCATTTCCCTGCAGGTGGTCAAATAATTGCGTAGCAACAACTCTTTCTAAGATTTTTGAAATGAAAGGGAGATTAGAGATTGGTCTATAGTTAGCTAAAGCTCCTGGATCTAGCGTTGGCTTTTTGAGTAAGGGTTTAATTACAGCCGTTTTAAAAGTCTGCGGTACATGGCCTAAAGTCAATGAAGAATTGATTATATGAAGAATAAAGCTCCCAATAAGTGGGAAGACTTCTTTAAATAACCTGGTAGGAATAGGGTCTAAAAGACAAGTTGAAGGTTTGGATGAGGAAACTATTTTGTCTAACTCACAAAGGTCGATTGGAGTAAACTCATCAAGACAGACATCAATAGAAGGAGTTGTAGTAGTTACAGTATTTAAGTTAACTGTGGAAAGAATCTGATTGATTTTATCTCTGATGGATGAAATTTTATTATTGAAAAAGTTCATAAAGTCCTGACTAGTAAGCTCTAAGGGGATGCTAGGATTGACAGAGTCCTGACTCTTTGTCAACCTGGCTACAGTACTGAAAAGAAACCTGGGATTATTCTTGTTCTCTTCTATTAATGCAGAGTAATAACTCGTTCTACCTTTTCTAAGAGATTTTTTATAAATTAAAAGATGATTTCTCCAAGCTAAATAGATTTCATCTAAATTAGTAGAGCGCCATTTTCTTTCTAATTGATGACGAGTCTTCTGTTTTAAGCTACGAGTTTCTGTGTTGAACCAAGGAGTTAAAAATCTCTGATTAGACTTTTTCTTTTTTAAGGGGGCCACCAAGTCTAGAGCCTGATGCAGAGAAGCTGAAACACTATCCACCATGTTATCAATTACAGAAGGAGCAAGCTGTCTATAGCTTATTTCCGTTGTGTTGACACATGGCATAGAGGAAACAATCTGCATAAATTTGGAAACAGCATCATCTGAGAGGCATCTACTGTGATAATATTTTTCTTTAGGAGCCAAATAGTCAGAAATAGTAAAATTAAAGGTTAACAGACAATGGTCTGACAGTACAGGGTTATGAGGAGACACTACAAGATTTTCTATTTCTATGCCATATGTCAGAACAAGGTCCAATGTATGGTGGAGGTAATGAGTAGAATTTCCTACTTTCTGAGAAAACCCAATCGAGTCTAATATTGAATTAAAAGCCTCATTAAGGCAGTCACTATCTACATCCACATGTATATTAAAGTCCCCTACTATAATTATTCTATCAGATTTCAGCACTAAATCAGCTAAGAAATCAGCAAATTCGGATAAAAATTCTGAATAGGTTGATGGGGGACGATAAACTATGGCAAATAAAATTGGGTTTAACCTGAAATTGCTAAAGTGCCCAACACTGAGGACCAGGCCCTCAAAGGAATTATAACATGTTTTTTGCTTTACATTAACTAGTAATTTGGAATGGTAAATTGTTGCTACTCCTCCTCCACGACCAGAACTTCTGGGATTTTGACAGTTTAAATAACCAGAGGGAGTTGATTCATTTAAACCAACATAATCCTCTTGTCCTAACCAAGTCTCTGTAAGGGAAATTAAATCAATCTGATGATCAATTAACAGATCATGGACTAACAGAGACTTGGGAGTTAGAGACCTAATATTTAATAAACCACATTTAATTTTTAAATTATGAGGAGGAACAGAGGCCAAATCATTCAATTTAGAGGCTTTATGATTAATTTGAGTTTTACCAATATTTTGCTTTGTCACTTTGGGATGCTTATACATTATATTTTTATTTACTTTGGAGGGAGCAGACAACGATTCTCTGATGGGGAAGACAGGGGCTAAGCTGAGCGGTGGCAGATGAAGAGGAGCTGCAGAGAGGCGTGTAAGACTGTGACTCTGCTTCCTGGTCCCAACTCTGAGTAGTCAGGGTTTTGGAAATTTGGACAAAAAAGATGCCAGATTGTTAGATAAATGAGAAGCACCATCCAAAGTGGGATGAATGCTGTCTCGTCTCATAAGACCAGGTTTTCCCCAAAAAGAGCTCCAATTGTCAATGTAGCCCACGTCATTTTTAGGACACCACACAGACAGCCAGCGGTTCAAGGATGACGAGCGACTAAACATGTCATCACTGGTCAGATTGGGGAGGGGTCCAGAGAATACTACAGTGGCTGACATCGTTTTTGCAAACTCACACACCGATTCTATATTAAGTTTCGTGACTTCCGACTGCCGGAGACGGATGTCATTAATGCCGGCGTGAATAACAATTGTGGAATATTTAGAGTTACTTTTAGCCAGCATTTTCAAATTTGACTCGATGTCGCCTGCTCTGGCCCCAGGAATGCATGTGACTATGGCTGCTGGAGTCTCTAGGTTCACGTTTCTGACTACAGAGTCGCCAATGATCAGAGTTTTTTCCTCAGCGGGTGTGTCGCTGAGCGGGGAAAAACGATTAGAAACGTGAACAGGTTGGTGGTGAACCGGGGCGCTACCTATCGGGCAAGAATAAAACTACAAATGATAGTTGTGCACATGCATCCTCCTCCACCAGTCCACCAGCATCATCCTTCACCAGGTGGAAAAAATTCATCTTATTTTTTTTTTTAACTTGGAGAAACAAAGACAAACAAAAATTAAGATTTTAAAGTTCCAGGTTAATGGCAAAATTATTGAAGACCAAAATACAGTAAATGAGGAAATTAGAAACTTTTATAGCAATGTATACAGATCTACGTCAAACAGGTTCATTTTGTCTTCTTTTAATTATTTATCCTTTTTTTTTTCCTTTGAAAGACAAAAGTAAAATAGAAAGATGTCTTTACCTTCTTTACATGTTTCAACTGCACTGCAGCCTTCATCAGAAGAGTCAGCTGATTGCTGCCAGGTGACATTTATCAGCTGATTTTCGTAGGCGGGGCCAGCTCAGCAGATCTGTCAGATCCACCGAGCCGGCCCCGCCTCCCGCCGTCAGATGGAAAAAACAAAGGGAACAAAGGGAATAAACAAAGGGAAACAGCAAGTCAAAAACAAAGAAAATAAACAGGACACAAGACATAGAACAAAAGCTGAAATCAAAAACAAGGACACCATAACTATACCATACATACGAGGGATCACGGAACCAATTCAAAGGATCATGAAAAAATACAAAATAAACACAGCAGTCAAACCACACAAAAAATTAAGACAGTTATTAGTACACCCCAAGGACAGAATAGAACAAGACAATAAATGCAATGTATTATATGAAATATCATGCAGATCATGCAACAAAACCTACATTGGAGAAACCGGAAGATTATTCACCACAAGAAAAAAAGAACACCAAAAGGAATGTGAGAAGGAAACGCAAGGACGACTCACAAGATCACAAAAAGAAAAAGCAGAACAAGAAACATTAAAATCAGCCATATCATCTGACGGCGGGAGGCGGGGCCGGCTCGGTGGATCTGACAGATCTGCTGAGCTGGCCCCGCCTACGAAAATCAGCTGATAAATGTCACCTGGCAGCAATCAGCTGACTCTTCTGATGAAGGCTGCAGTGCAGTTGAAACATGTAAAGAAGGTAAAGACATCTTTCTATTTTACTTTTGTCTTTCAAAGGAAAAAAAAAAAAAAAAAAAAAAAGGATAAAGTATACAGATCTAATTTTTTGAAAGACAATTGTCATTTGTTTTTTAATTATTTATCTTTTGTTCATATGAAAGACAAAAAAATAGAATAGAAAGATGTCTTTACCTTCTTTACATGTTTCAACTGCACTGCAGCCTTTGTCAGAAGAGTCAGCTGATTGCTGCCAGGTGACATTTATCAGCTGATTTTCGTAGGCGGGGCCAGCTCAGCAGATCTGTCAGATCCACCGAGCCGGCCCCGCCTCCCGCCGTCAGATGGTCTCTGGAGAATGTGGTCCCAGGTGTGGGAAAGCATAAAGGCTCCCTCATCTCGGTTCATGGTGTCTTTTCCCCGCTTCCTGATCTCTATGGCCTCCTTGATCCAGTGTTTGTGTCTGTTGCTCTCCGATCCAATAATTTTTGCGTTGTCCCAGTCCATGATGTGATTATTTCTTTTGCAGTGATCTGATATTGCTGATTTTAATGTTTCTTGTTCTGCCTTTTCTTTTTGTGATCTTGTGAGTCGTCCTTGTGTTTCCTTCTCACATTCCTTCTGGTGTTCTTTTTTTCTTGTGGTGAATAATCTTCCAGTTTCTCCAATGTAGGTTTTGTTGCATGATCTGCATGATATTTCATATATTACATTGCATTTATTGTCTTGTTCCATTCTGTCCTTGGGGTGTACTAATAACTCTTAATTTTTTGTGTGGTTTGACTGCTGTGTTTATTTTGTATTTTTTCATGATCCTTTGAATTGGTTCCGTGATCCCTCGTATGTATGGTATAGTCATGGTGTCCTTGTTTTTGATTTCGGCTTTTGTTTTATGTCTTATATCCTGTTTATTTTCTTTGTTTTTGACTTGCTGTTTCCCTTTGTTTATAGCCCATACTGGATATTGGCAGCGTATAAGTGCATGTTTTATGTGGTTTTCCTCCTCCTGTCTGTCTTCTTGTTCCATGATGATGGTGGCTCGTTCATATAATGTCCTGACGACTGATAGCTTGTGTGCTGTGGGGTGTTCCGATGTCCATAGTAGGTATTGATCTGTGTGGGTTGGTTTCCTGTAGACTGTGATTTTTATGCTGCAGTCCTCGTTGTGGTGGATTTTCATGTTCAGAAAGGCTATGGTGCCATTTTCCTCCTCTTCGTGTGTGAATTTTATGTTCCCAGTGCTGTCCGTATTGTTCAGATGGTCAGTGAGTTCTTGTGTATGTCCTTTCCTTATTTTTTTCCAGAATGTCATCTACGTATCTCTTCCAAAGGGTGGGTTTGCATATTGTGGGTGCTGTGTTGATGGCTTTGTTTTCCAGATCCTCCATAAAAAAGCTGCTCATGATGGCTGATAGTGGGTCTCCCATTGCAAATCCTTCTTTTTGTTTGTAAATTTTTCCTCTGAATTGAAAATAAGTGGATTTTGCAACAAACTGTAATAATTTGGATATGTCATGAACTGTGAGGTTGGTGCGTCTTTTTAGGGTACTGTCATTGTTGAGGTTGTGGGGTTCCAAGGTTGTCATAGCCAGGAGCGGCACTGGGGTTAAGCTCCCAGTGCTCATAAAGTGCTCCTTACGGCGTGCGTCTCGAAAAGCCTCTGACAACTAAGTCCAACTCCTAGCCTGCCCGTGTGGTTTAGTCTCTAAGCCCGGCAGAACTGCTTTTACTAATAGGAGAAGGGGCGAGGGCGAATCTCTGGCGCCTTAAAACCAGATGCTTCGGGTAGATGGTGGCTCGTCAACCTGGAAAGGTAGCCCATCTAGGGGAAGGTAAACCCTGATTTCAAACCTCTGCTGCCTTGCGGCACACCCGGTCACGGGAAAGGCTTTGGGAGTCAACCCTGAGGAAAAATCCGGAGTCGGAGCCCCTAAGGCAGTTCTCTGTTGTGCTCAACATTGTTCTGGCAGCTCCTGCGACGGCGCTGGTGCCAAACTATAGCAGCCCTGCTGTTCCTTTGGATTCATCAGTGACGTGAAGAGGGGGGACATGCTGCATGGGTAACATCTTGTCCTCCATATCTTCCTGCCCAGGCTTGAATCCTACCAACGCCCAATGCTGGAAGGTAGAACACCGGTGCGCATCGGCCTGTTCAGCCACAGGCGGTGCTGTTCCAGCAGAGTAGACGTTTAGGATTCTCTTCCATGGTCATCATAGACCGACGGAGGCCGACGACGACATTGTTGAGGTGTTCTTGCACTATATGTAGTGTGACGTCAACAGGAGTCTTTGTGAATAAATTTTTTAATAATACTGCTAAATTTTGTCCGATGGTAGATGAGGAATTCAAACATTATATGGATGAAGAGATTAAAATTGAAGAACTAGGTGAAGCAATTAAACAAATGTCCAATGGGAAATCTCCCGGGCTTGGTGGATTAACTGTCGAGTTTTTCAAATATTTTTGGTCCAATGTCAGAAAATTATGATATGATGCCTTCTTAGAATGTATTTCTATGAATAGTCTTTCCCCAACTATGAAACAGGGTCTTATCACGTTAATTCCAAAATCCAACAAAGACAAATTGCTACTTGCCAATTAGAGGCCTATCACCCTATTATGCAACGATTACAAATTACTCACCCATGCCTTTGCAAACAGACTTAACTGCAGTTTGTCACACATTATTGATGAATGCCAGTCTGCTTTTATTAAGGGCAGGAATATTCACAACCATATCAGACTGATACTTGACATGCTTGATTATAGTGAACTTATAGAAGATGATGGGTTTGTGTTGTTTCTTGATTTCTGCAAGGCTTTTGACACTGTGGAACATTTCTTTTAAATTGAAACACTACACTTAGGTTTTGGAGAAAACTTTTGTAACATAATTAAGATGCTCTATATGGATATTTATACAGACGTGGACAAAATTGTTGGTATTTGTTGGTAATTGTTGGTTTTTGTGATGGACTTGATGGACACTGATGACAACTTGTTGAATTACATGTCTTTGTTGTCTAAATATAATCTGAAGTGTCCTCAGAATGAATATAATAAGATATGCAAGTTATTCCACTACCACTGATCCATTGAATTCAAAATACCATCAGGTTTTCCAAGGTGTCTCCTACTTGTTATCAAGTCTAGTGGTTAGCGGTTGTAATTTGAATGATCGTAAATGTAACAACAGGCTTATTAGCACCTCATTAAAATTACAATTTTTTTGTGATTACAACAGATTACAGTATATCTCAGTGTCTGACAGACTTACATTTTCTATAATGGAAAAGGCTTATTCTAAATTTATAAAGTGGCCTGTTTCACGAAAGGTTAAGGAAAACACATTTTAAAATTATTCACAATGTTTACCAGTTGCAGAATTCCTTAAAAGGCGCTTCAAGTTTGAAGTGGATCCTTGTAACTTTTATTATTTATCAAATGAAACCCTAGAACACTTCTTTTTCTCATGTCCCATTTCAAAGAGATTTTGGTTAGACATAAATAACTGGTTGTTTCTCAAATTAGTTAATATCCCTTCTTTTAACCTCTCAGACATTTTGTTTTATATGGAGCATCTGGAGCAGAGCTACTCTGACATGATTCAGGCAACTACAGGCCAATAGCATTAACGTCACACTTAGGGAAATGGATGGAGAAGGTGTTAGTTTACAGACTCTCATATGTCATCATCATCATCATAGCAGTCTGTCGGGGGCGACAATGACTGTTTCATTTAGGTCTGATCAGTTTCCTCCATGCAGCTCTGTCCTTCGCCCTCTGCTGCCAGGAGCTCCTGACCTTGTTAACCTGGGCGACGTCTGAGCCGGTATGAGTTGCTTTCTGACCGACCATTTCATGAAACTGCTTGCAAAGTATTTGAGTACCGTTAGCTCTTGCTGGACTAGCAGCACATTCTTGGCAGACAGAGGTATTATCAGTGGCAAGGATAGGCCAAGACAAACTGACTCCAGTATCTGTTGCAGTGACTGACCAGATGATAGGTTTGCTTATCTCTGCTCTTTGTGTAGTGCATGTCACAATGCACCGACTGGCAAAAGTCCACCACAGACCTTGCGACAGATGTGCTTATCTTCCAGGATGTCCAGTCTCATCCCGTGTAACTGGGAGTGGTCCACCACAGAGCTGTGACAGATATTGTTTTTAGTTCTGCCAGGATGCCCAGTTTCACCCTCCACACCCTCGGAAGGGCAGGGTTGCCGGTTGAGTCGCCGACGGTCCAACCCATGAGACAGGTAGTACCAGTTTTCATGGTTATCTGGTAGCAAGCAAACCAATGCCTGACCTGACACTCAAAGACCATTATTCATGTTCCTGGTGCTGGGGGCTGAGAACCCCAGAATCTGAATGGAAGATATTAGAAGTCACTGGCCTCGTTTTTCACTCACTACAGAGATGTTTTCCGTTTGTGAATTCACACGGTATGTTTTTTAATCTCAATGATACCTGCTGAAATTATATTCATTTAAACTGTTTGCACTTTTTGAGAGGTTTTGTTTGTGTTTGGTACATCTGTACAGTTCACTTCAATACTGTCGAGTAGCCTGCTAGCCTAGCCACTGGCTAAATCTGGGAGTTTTGCACCCCTTTGGCAAGCGGAGCGAGGTACAGTGGGGAAAAAAGTATTTAGTCAGCCACCAATTATGCAAGTTCTCCCACTTAAAAGATGAGAGAGGTCTCCAATTTTCATCATAGGTATACCTCAACTATGAGAGACAAAATGAGAAAAAAAAAATCCAGAAAATCACATTGAAGGATTTTTAATGAATTAATTGGTAAGCTCCTCGGTAAAATAAGTATTTGGTCACCTACAAACAAGCAAGATTTCTGGCTCTCACAGACCTGTAACTACTTCTTTAAGAGGCTCCTCTGTCCTCCACTCGTTATCTGTATTAATGGCACCTGTTTGAACTTGTTATCAGTATAAAAGACACCTGTCCACAACCTCAAACAGTCAGACTCCAAACTCCACTATGGCCAAGACCAAAGAGCTGTCAAAGGACACCAGAAACAAAATTGTAGACCTGCACCAGGCTGGGAAGACTGAATCTGCAATAGGTAAGCAGCTTGGTGTGAAGAAATCAACTGTGGGAGCAATTATTAGAAAATGGAAGACATACAAGACCACTGATAATCTCCCTCGATCTGGGGCTCCACGCAAGATCTCACCCCGTGGGGTCAAAATGATCACGAGAACGGTGAGCAAAAATCCCAGAACCACACGGGGGGACCTAGTGAATGACCTGCAGAGAGCTGGGACCAAAGTAACAAAGGCTACCATCAGTAACACACTACGCTGCCAGGGACTCAAATCCTGCAGTGCCAGACGTGTCCCCCTGCTTAAGCCAGTACATGTCCAGGCCTGTCTGAAGTTTGCTAGAGAGCATCTGGATGATCCAGAAGAGGATTGGGAGAATGTCATATGGTCAGATGAAACCAAAATAGAACTTTTTGGTAAAAACTCAACTTGTCGTGTTTGGAGGAGAAAGAACACCATACCTACTGTGAAGCATGGGGGTGGAAACATCATGCTTTGGGGCTGTTTTTCTGCAAAGGGACCAGGACGACTGATCCGTGTGAAGGAAAGAATGAATGGGGCCATGTATCGTGAGATTTTGAGTGAAAACCTCCTTCCATCTGCAAGGGCATTGAAGATGAAACATGGCTGGGTCTTTCAGCATGACAATGATCCCAAACACACCGCCTGGGCAACAAAAGAGTGGCTTCATAAGAAGCATTTCAAGGTCCTGGAGTGGCCTAGCCAGTCTCCAGATCTCAACCCCACAGAAAATCTTTGGAGGGAGTTGAAAGTCCGTGTTGCCCAGCGACAGCCCCAAAACATCACTGCTCTAGAGGAGATCTGCATGGAGGAATGGGCCAAAATACCAGCAACAGTGTATGAAAACCTTGTGAAGACTTACAGAAAACGTTTGACCTCTGTCATTGCCAACAAAGGGCATATAACAAAGTACTGAGATGAACTTTTGTTATTGACCAAATACTTATTTTACCGAGGAATTTATCAATTAATTCATTAAAAATCCTACAATGTGATTTTCTGGATTTTTTTTTCTTATTTTGTCTCTCATAGTTGAGGTATACCAATGATGAAAACTGGAGACCTCTCTCATCTTTTAAGTGGGAGAATTTGCACAATTGGTGACTGACTAAATACTTTTTTGCCCCACTGTATGTGTGATTTACAATATGCTCATGAATGCAATGTAAGGCCACACAGTACCCTTTAGTGACTGCCATTCAACACCATTATTCCCCAGAGACTGATGGAGAAATTACTCCTTCTCAGTCTGAACACCGCCACATGTCTCTGGATCCTGGATTTCCTGACTGAGAGACCTCAGTCTGTCCGGGATGGAAACAACATCTCCAACTCTGTCACGCTGAGCACTGGATCCCCTCAAGGCTGTGTACTCAGTCCACTGTTGTTTACACTTCTAACACATGACTGTGTATCCAGACATGAGGGGAACCAGATTATTAAGTTTGCAGACGACACCACGGTGGTGGGACTTATTCAGAGGGATGAGGAATCAATGTACAGGGAAGAAGTGAGAGACCTGGAGGGCTGGTGCAGGGAGAACAATCTGGTGCTCAACGTGGACAAAACGAAGGAGATGATTATCGACTTCCGGCGGTCACAGCCTGAGCACGTCCCCCTCAGCATCGGCGGCCGTTTAGTGGAGAGAGTGGAGAACATCAAGTTCCTCGGAGTGCAGATCTCGCAGGACCTGACCTGGAGCAAGAATTCCTTGGAGATCAGGAAGCGGGCTCAGCAGAGACTGCACTTCTTGAGGAAACTCAAACAGGCCTTTCTCCCCATCTGCATCCTCAGGACCTTCTACAGAGGTGTGGTGGAGAGCGTTCTGACGTACTGCATTGCTACATGGTACTCCAGCTGCAGTATGTCTGACAAAAAAGCCCTGCAGAGGATAGTCAAGGGGGCTGAGAGGGTAATTGGAGTCTCCCTCCCCTCTGTCCAAGAACTTTTTCAGAACCATTGTAGGAGCAGGGCACTGAACATCGTCAAGGACCGTTCTCACCCTCTGCATAAGCACTTTGAACTTCTTCCATCTGGTAAACGATTCCGGAGCATCAGAGGCAGAATCACCAGACTGATCAACAGCTTCCTTCCACAAGCTGTCAGGACGCTGAACAGTTGACTCGGAATTTCTCATACACACTACTGCACCTACGGACATTTTGTATATTATTTGTATATTATAGTTAGTTTTTTTTTTTTTCCCAAGTATGTCTCAGGGATGTGTGAATGGATGGGGTGGGGGGGGTGGGGGTGGGAGGTGAAGCTATGTGAGAGTGTGTCTTAAATCATGCTGCTTCTATTTATATGGATGCCGAGAGAAACGCAATTTCATCTTGCCTGCACTACAGTTGTATGTACAACAATATGACAATAAAGTTTGATTTGATTTATAGTGTTTTTTATGCAATATTAGGAGGCTACATGTTATTTTGGCACCAATTCTGTCATTGTGTGTACTTTTATTTTATTTGAGCCAATTAATTCAGCTGAAGTGTTTTCTTTTTATGATTATGTGAGTGTGAATAATGTACTTTAAGTTTTGGGGTTTTTTTATTTCAATTTTTGTTTTAATATGATTTGAGTTTATTTGTCTCTCTTTTGTTTACTATTTAGTTTTCACGGTGTTCGACGAGAAAGCAATAAATGAGATGGCACCTGTCAGAGACTCTCCGCAGTTATTTCTTTAGATGCCAAGGGGCTGCTACAGTGAAAACTCGACACCACATCTGACCCTTCTACCACAAGATAACATGCTGTCATCTTGGCCACCACAGATGCTATGGCTGCTGTGAGAAACCTCGGTTCCATAAAGATTTAATCCACCACAAATACACATTTAGGATTCAAGTCGGTGTGATAACAACCATTGTATCTGCTGAACTAATTCATTTAATGAGACATTTATAATTTTAATGGCTCAGTTAAATGATTCCAAGAAGGGTTGAGTGTATTATATTAAGTAGTGCAACACAGGCCCCTCAGACTGAGTACGATATTTAAGAGTGCACTAAAATTTAATGTCATCTGTTGAGACCTTAATGCCTAAATAACATTTCAAGGGGAAATTTATCTAACTTTGAACAGTGATTTGTTTATGACATTTTGTATTGTTCCTGTTTATTTACCTTTGGGTGTCCATAAAATGTAAATGTCTGATGCGAGTGGCAAGGTATAGTTTAAAAGAACAGTTAAAGTCACCACTCATTCAAATTTTAATTCAGACCTAAAACACCCAAAGGCTTTGTAATACAAACAGGTGCATAAACCAGCAAGATGTTATCTGTGGATGAAGAAGACAACCCTCCAGAGGTCCAAAGGCTCAGGTCCAGTTCAAGAGAAAGACATTTAACAGAAAAGGGCCTAGAATTGCATGAACAGGAAGCTAAGAAAAATGAAAAGGCATTTAATAAAGCCTATGATTCTTGGAAGCAGACAGCAAAGGAGATTAGAGCAAAGCTGAAGACATCCTGTTCACCTGAAGATCTTGAAGATACTCAAAATAACATACAATCTAAATATGCTGTAGTACAGCAACACTATGAGCCCATTCTATGCAACCAAACATCTAGTCCTAACATTGTAAAAAGAATGGATGCATGCGTCACTCTTACAGCTGAGGTTTGTGATCTTGTCAATAAATGACTAGAAAACACAGATAAAGTTTTTAATGACCAACTTGAGAAGGAGAGAGTGAGGATGGTGTTAAATAAGGATGAGTATGGGTCCATCTTTGGAAATACAAAAACAGAGACTGTGAACTCCGAGTCATCATAAGGCTCAGCTATCCACTCAGTCGCCACCTCCAGGTCCTTGAGCAAATGTGCAGATGCAGAAGCTGACCTTGCTGCCAAACAAGAGCAGGCAAAGGTTATGCAAATACTACATGCCCAAAAGTCAAGACTTCATAAAATGGAGAATGAATGGAAACTCAAAGAAGCACAAATGTTAGCAGAAATCAAGCAAAAGGAAGCTGAAATGAAAGTAAAGCTAGAGGAGGAGAAAATAAGGATAAAACAGCTACAAGCGGACAGTGAGGTGAAGTTTGCAGCAGCTCGGGTAAGAGCGTACAACAATTTTAATGGTCTCACAAATTGTGAGGAAGAAAGCAACCATAAACTCCTACATGATGGCCCAAACACTGAGTGCAGAACCCAGCTAAATCCACAGGCTATGCCATTTCAACCACATCATACACCACCTGACATCCCAATAACTCAGGATGAAGTCAGCCTAACCCAGGCACTCACAAGCTCACTTACCTTAAGTCGTCTGCCCGTCTCAGAGCCAGCAGTGTTTACTGGTAACCCTTTAAAGTTTATAGACTGGAAAATATCTTTCATGGCACTTATTGGACAGAAACCCCTCCCCGTTTGTGAAAAAATGTTTTACCTCAAGAGTTATCTTGCATAAGAGGCCCGCAAGGCCGTGGAAGGATTTTTCTACCGAAGCTCAGAGGATGAATATCAGGGTGTCTGGGCAGTCCTACAAGACAGGTATGGAAGTCCATTCATTGTCCAAAGAGCCTTCAGAGAAACTTGTGAAGTGGCCCAAGATATCTGCAAATGACCCAACAGCACTTAGAGAGTTTGCAGACTTCCTCCAAGAGTGTGCTGGGGCTATTCCCCACGTTAAGGGCCTAGCCATTCTAAATGATTGTGAGAAAAATCACAAGCTTCTGAAAAAACTGCCTGAGTAGTTAGTGCACAGATGGAGCCGTATTGTTGTGGAAGAATTAGATAAATCTGGAGACTATCCAAGTTTTACTCATTTTACTGAGTTCATGCAAAGAGAAGCCCAAATAGCCTGCAACCCAATTGCTTCCCCACTTTTGATGAACCATAAATCTACTGATGAAAAGTTTCCAAGAAGAGCCAAAGCACTAAACACGAATGTAAAAGCAAACAACTCCACCTCAGGGACAATAGAAAACTCCAAGCCAAAACCACTTTGCTTGGTTTGCAAAGATGTGATACATGGTGTTGCTAAGTGTCCAGCATTTGCATCAAAGACTATGGATGAGAAGAAAGCCTTCATCTATGAACACCATCTTTGCTTTAGGTGCTTGAGAAAGGGGCATACTACCAAAGACTGTAAAAGGCGTTACATTTGTGGCACATGCGGCTGTTGTCATCCAACCTGCATGCACATAGAGAGCGAGACAAAACTAGTGGAACCGACGACCACAGATTCTGCAGTCACAGAAAGACATGTAAGCCAGGAGACTCACAAAGTGATGTCTCATGTGTTAACACGGCATACTTCTGCCACTTCCAGCATTGTGCTAGTTCTTGTCTCCGCAACGATAGAGCCCCAGAAAGAAATTCTTACATTGTGGTGGACACACATACGGGACCTGTTTTGTGAATCACATTTTAGGTCAGAACAAAGGCAGAGCAGCTTCCTTAGTGATTACAGGAAGCTGCAAGAATCTTAGCTTTGGTATGCAAGGCTTGAGACTGTGGGGAGTTTAATTAAAGGATTAAAGAAGGGATGCATTGCAGACAGTTGAAGTGATATCATGGGGAGAGGATGCATTGTGACTTTCTTTATTATGCAAGGTGGTCTGTGATGCATGTGACCTGAGTCCTGATATTTAAGGACGAGAGTTTACTGTGTGGACCTCTTTTTCTGCTTTGAAATGATGGTGATGTGAATAAAGCTGACTTGAGAGAGAACCCTGCCTCGTCATTCTCACATCTCCACAACATATGCTTTACTTGACACACAAAGTGATTCTACCTTCATCTTAGAAGATTTGGTTGCTGAGCCTAATGTGAACACTCAATCAATGCAGCTTAAACTCAGTACAATGACTACAGTCAACAAAGTGATAGCAAGAAAAATTGCTGCTGGTCTACAAGTTTGAGGGCTAAACTCTGAAAATTACATCCCATTACAGCAGGCCTACACACGAGATTTCATTCCTGTCGACAGAACACACATCCCTACTAAAAGTACAGCACTCCAGTGGTCTCATCTAAAACATCTGGCAAACAAAATACCACCACTTCAAGACTGTGAGTTGGGACTACTAATCGGTTACAACTGCCCTTCAGCACTAGCTCCATTAGAAGTCATCACAGGTGGTGAAAATGAACCCTTTGCCCAAACGACTGTGCTTGGCTGGAGTGTCATAGGTTCAGCCAATCCACACTTGGATAGAGAGGGGAATCAGAGTTTTGTACATCGAGTTGCTGTGAAAGAGGTACCAATACCACCAGCCCCAGACGTGCTTAAGGTCCTAGAACCTGACTTTAATGAAAGAAGCTATGAGGACAAGTATGTGTCTCAAGATGATGTTCACTTCATACATCTTTTGAATGACATTAGACAGAAGGAAGACGGGCATTACAAAATGCCACTCCCCTTCAAGGGCAGTGATCGACCATTATTGCCCAACAATAAGAAACTGGCTGCTGTTAGGCTGCAACACCTCAAGAAGAAATTACAGGCCAACAAACAGTTTCACGATCACTACGTGGCCTTCATGAAAGAAATTATTGCTAAAGGTGATGCAGAGCCAGCACCAGCAGCTTCCGAAGGAGAAACTGTATGGTATATCCCACATCACAGGGTATATCATTCTAAAAAAAACAGACAAACTTAGGGTGGTTTTCGACTACTCAGCGAAGTTTCGGGGCGTCTCTTTAAATGACACTCTGTTAACAGGCCCCGATCTGATCAATTCTCTGGTGGGAGTTCTTTCTCACTTCAGAAAAGAACTGGTTGCTGTTGTCTGTGACATAGAAAAAATGTTCCATCAATTCCATGTCTCACCTGAAGCTCATAATTACCTGAGGTTTCTATGGTGGAAAGGTGGACATTTGGAAACAGAACCACAAGAGTATAGGATGACAGTTCATCTTTTTGAGGCCGCCTCCTCCCCTGGTTGTGCCAATTTTGGCTTAAAGTACTTAGCACAGCAGCATAAAGCAGACTACCCCTCAGCATCAGTATTCGGGGAGAAGAACTTCTATGTAGACGATGGACTTACCAGTGTCCCAACAGTTGAAGAGGCTAAGGAGCTGATTGTTGAAGCGCACAGACTGTGCAAATTTGCAGGTCTACATCTGCACAAGTTCAACTCAAACAGAAGGGAAGCTCTCTCCTGCGTAGCCCCTTCTGAAAGGGCAGTAACAACTGATCCTCTGTCCCTTAACCATGATGCAACATCAGAAGGAAACATACTTGGCATTCAGTGGTCCATAGAGAGGGACACACTCAGCTTCAACAACAACACAAGGGACCACCCCTCAACCCGACGTGGTCTCTTATCAGCCGTTGCCTCTTTGTATGACCCACTCGGGTTGTCACTCCTTTCACTTTGGTCAGGAAATGCATCCTGCAGGAGCTGTGTCAAAAGAGCATACAATGGGATGATCCGATTCCTGAGTATTTGCAGCCATGGTGGGAGGAGTGGAAAAACGGTCTCCAAAGGCTTAAAGAGGTCAGCATACCCAGATGTTACCTCCCTGAAAATTTTGGTAACATTGTGAGAGTAGAAATATATCACTTCTCTGACGCCAGTAATATAGGATATGGGTCATGCTCCTATCTGAGGTACAAGAATGACGAGGGGAAGGTCCACTGCAGCCTCGTAATGGCAAAGGCAAGGGTCGCACCTACAAAGATCTTAAGCATCTCAACACTTGAACTCTCGGCTGCAGTCACAGCAGCTAAGATGAGTGTTCTGTGCAAGGCTGAGCTGGAGATGAAAATTGATAAGAAATTCTTCTGGACTGACTCACAGGTGGTGCTGGCCTACATTAACAATGAAGCACGAAAGTTTTATGTGTTTGTCGCGAACCGTGTCCAACTTATAAGAGAGCACAGCTTTAAAGGGCTGATGACACGATTTTGACATTTTTTAGCATGTTGTGTAAACCCAAAAGTTGTTGTCGATGATCAATATAATATTTACAACCGTGCCTGCATAAACTAGTTATCCTCAAAAAACCACAGCCGCTGACTGGACTGTGGTGCCGCCCACCGAATTAAGGGCAGCACCACCATGACGTCAACGACAGAATGTACTCCGGTGTAGCTGACTGGAATGACAGCAGCTTTGTAGCTCACGGTTTCTCTGGTTTCTTGTTTTAATTTTACGGTTATGCCTTCGTGTTGTGTCGCAGGCTTAGATAAACAGCAGGCCGTGAAAGACCACATCACACGCTTCAGCTCCAACTGTCATAAGCCTCCTCGTGCGCTTTTACGCAGGAGGAGGGCACGAAGAGGGGAAGGATTAATGGATTTACACGCAGCTTTGACCTACTTTCTGTGATCGCATGCTGACTCTCGCCGGTCCGGCCATGTCCCCTCTCTCATTATCACCAGCTGATTCCCCTCCCGCTGATCATGTTTCCTGGTTCTCGCCCAGGTGCTTCTCATCACACCATCACCAGCAGTGCGTGTACTTCGCAGCTGTTTGCCAGTAACGCACTGCTGGTCCATAGTATTGTCATCTGTGCTGTTAATCTGCCAGTATTTTCAGCACTCTCACGACGTGTTAGTCACTCCATGTTCGCCGTGGTTCTCGTGTGTCCTTGAAGTGATGTCAGCTCTGGGGCACACCTGTGGCTAACGCATCTCCTCTCATTCGTTCTCTGGGCGATGCT
Organism: Pholidichthys leucotaenia; assembly: GCA_020510985.1. Lineage (NCBI taxonomy): Eukaryota > Metazoa > Chordata > Actinopteri > Cichliformes > Pholidichthyidae > Pholidichthys > Pholidichthys leucotaenia. Next base: position 57,475,947 of record CM035843.1, on the reverse strand, counting down.
GGCCCCCGAACGCCATCAGTAAGTGTGTTTGTGTTTTTTGTATGTCTTCACCTTTTTTGGAATTGTCTGTCTTTCTGTATTAAATGTGCTGTGGTGAACCCTGCACGTAAATCCTCGTTATTTCATCCTCCCTCTCTGTGCCCTGCGTAAGAGCGCACAGAGGGTTATTATAAATGGATTTACGTGCAGGATTCACCACAGCACATGTATTGAATATAAAGACTGATCCCAAAAGGTGAAGACTTACAAAAATACACAGAAACACAAACAGTAGGCGTTCAGGGCCGACATCGCCCAGCAAACATGGAGAGGAAACGTGTTAATCACGGTTGCGCCCCAGAGCCGACATCGCTACAAGGGCACAACAGAACCACGGCTGTGTGGAGTGACTAACACGTCATGATAGTGATGGCAATATTGGCTGGCTAACAACACGGCAGATGATGCAAGCAAAACATGAACAGCTGACTGTCACCGAGTCTGACTCGCTAGGCACAATGCCCACTTGGTACGGCTCAAACCTATACGGCTTGATGCCCCCAGATTCTTCATTGTCATCCCATTCTTTGGAACTATAATTGTCTGAAGATTGGACAACACAAACCAATTCCATACTACATGTGCTGGAACCATCGTTGATGTTTTCTAATGCTTCCATCCTGTGTGTACAATGGGCAGCCAAGCGCTGTGTTGTGTTGATGACGTTACAACATGGCTGTGGGGTTTTCCAGCCACTGACGCAATTGGTGATGTAGCACTCATGAAAACGTTGGATATTTGCGTGAAAAAAAAGCCTGTTTGATTTAGAACTGCACAGACCAACCTATTTCGTCATATTGTATTATGTGTTGAAAAATTAGATGAGGTCAAAAACGTGTCGTCAGCACTTTAAATCAATGGCACTATATTGATACAACACAAAACACAGCTGATCATGCCTCTAGAGGCCTACATGTAGCAGACATATCTTCAGTTAACTGGTTTTCAGGACCCAAGTTTCTGTGGGAACCAGAAGTGCTCCCAACCCCAAAGCCATCATGTGAGCTGCTCCCTGGTGACCCAGAAGTCAAGTCGATCCAAGTTCTTGCAACCCAGGTCGGCGACCACAGTGATATTCTTAGCCACTTAAGCCGGTTTTCATCCTGGACAACACTTGTTAAGACGGTGGGAAGAATCAAAAAACTGAGAGCTGAACCAAAGCAGCAAAGAGACCTTGTGACTGTTGAGGAACATAGGAGAGCTACTGAGGTGGTGATTAAACTTGTACAAAGGCAAGCCTTTCCACAAGAGTTAAAGGCACTTAGTGGGAGTTCTCAACTAAACAGTCTTCCAAAGTCAAGCCCTCTTCATTGCTTCGACCCAATTCTGGATGAGCGGCTTATTCGTGTTGGTGGAAGACTGAAAGGCTCCACCCTCAGTCATGAACTAACGCACCCCCATCATTCTCCCAAAAGACAGCCACATGACAAAAATGATCCTTTCTCACTATCATGCCAAGATCTGTCATCAGGGTAGGAGCCAAACCCTCACAGAGCGCAGAGCCAATGGATTTTGGGCTATTGGTGGGAGCAAATTGGTTGCTAAATTGATACAAAAATGTGTGCAATGTCGAAAGTTCAGATGGCCAGTTGAGAAGCAACAGATGTCTGAACTCCCCAAGGAACGGTGTGAGGTCTCACCTCCCTTTGCTTTCACCGGAATGGATTGTTTTGGCCCATTTGTTGTTAAACAGGGTTGTAAAGCGCACAAGAGGTACAGACTCATTTTCACATGCTTGTCTTCTCAAGCAATTCGATATGAATTGCTTGAAGATATGTCCACGGATGCATTCATCAATGCCCTGAGATGTTTCATTAGTCTTAGGGGAGCTGTTTGTCAACTTCGCTATGAACAGAGCACAAACTTTGTGGGGGCTACAAATGAGTTCAAAGAAGCCCTAAAGCAGTGTGATATTAAGGCATTGGAAGCTTTCTTGACGGACAAACAGTGTGAGTTTGTGTTCGATGCCCCATCAGCAAGTCATGCAGGTGGCATCTGGGAGCAGCAAATCCGGACCATCTGCAATGTACTAAATGTTACGATTGCTCAGTGCCCAGGCAGATTGGATGATGCCTCCCTCAGAACACTCGTCTATGAAGCAATGGCTATAATAAATACTCGTCCACTAAATGTTGACATAATCAATGATCTTAAGTCTCTTGAGCCCCTAACTCCAAACCATCTCATTCTGATGAAATCCAAGTTGCTTTACCACCTCCTGGAAAGTTTGTAAAAGCAGACATGTATGCTGCAAAAAGGTGGCGCAGAGTCCAATATCTAACTGAACAGTTTTGGAGTTGGTGGAAAAGGGAATACCTGTTGAATATTTCCTTAAGACAAAAATGGCACAAACCCAAGCACAACCTAAAGGTGAATGACAGTTATAATCCAGGAAGACACTCTTCCATGGAGTAAGTGGCAATTAGGGTGAGTGGTTGAAGCTTTAGATGCGACTGATGGTTTCGTTCGTTGAGTCAAGGTGCAAATTGGCCAGCGAAAGTCAAGTGGGAACAAAAACTGTCTCAACAAACCCTCAGTCATTGAGCGCCCAATTCAGAAGTTAGTACTTCTCCTTGAAAATGAATAAATGACATTTTCAAAGATACACTTACAGACATAATAAGCCCATTGTTTTGCTTAAGGTGACCTATGACCTGTTTGTATGTGAGACCACAATATTTATGTCTTATCCTTTATTATAGCCTAGAAATCCTGCATGATTCACCTTTTGTTCATCTGGTTGAGCTTGTTCATCATAGCATGATTTGGTGGGAGTATAAGTGACTTTAAGGGCTGCTACTCAAAGTCCATTATTCATGTTCCTGGTGCTGGGGGCTGAGAACCCCAGAATCTGAATGAAAGATATCAGAAGTCACTGGCCTCGTTTTTCACTCACTACAGAGATGTTTTCCGTTTGTGAATTCACAGGGTATGTTGTTTAATCTCAACGATAGTTGCTGAAATTACATTCATTTAAACTGTTTTTTTTTGTACTTATTTTGTACCTGTAGGTAGATTTGTTTTGCAGTCTGGTGACAAGCCACCAGCTGCCATTCATTCATTTAAACTGTTTGCACGTTTTGAGAGTTTTTGTTTGTGTTTGGTGCATCTGTACAGTTCACGTCTTCAAGACTGTCGAGTAGCCTGCTAGCCTAGCCACTAGCTAAATCTGGGAGTTTTGCACCCCTTTGGCAAGCGGAGCGAGGCATGTGTGATTTACAATATGCTCATAAATGCAATGTAAGGCTGCACAGTACCCTTTAGTGACTGTTTAGTGTTTTTTTTTATGCTGTGGTGACCCACCACAATCTACATGGACATTCAACCTTCACACTCAGCTAGGGCAAGAAGCAGAACAATTTGCGTACTGACAGAGAGCCCCTAGGGGTACAACCAGAACAATGACTATTGTTATACATCCCCGGATTAAGGAGAGGAAGTCCGGTGCCAGTTAATCACGTGATTGATATGTATTGACTGATATGTATATCAATATGCAAATGTGCCATGCATTCTCTCTTGTCTGTATGAAAGAGCTGACTTTACATGCCTCAGGGTGCACACACACGCACACACAGGATGCACACACACACAGCCACAGCGCACAGCGCTACAGTGTATCTCATGATGATGGAGGAATAAAACTCTGAAACCTTCAGCTCATTGCATCTCACCTGAACTTATTTGTTCCTCCACACTGGTGACCCTTGATGAAGAATGGAACACGAGGCGAACACCCCGGAGATGACTCGGACGGGAAGCCTCAACACGCGTCATGGTGCGTCCCTCGCCTGATCTTTTACCTCCACACTGGTGACGTGACGAGGGAGAATGACCGTCTGCTCCCTCTCACCGCGCTGTGGACACAGAGGACCAGAGAATGCCTGCAACCTCTTCATCCTCCCTGGAGCGCAGCGCTGGGACCAAAACGCACCATGAACGACACGAGCGAACGAAGGAAGCAGCCTGAATGGGGACAATCATCGACGCCGACTGCGCTGATTTCCACCGAGCTCCCCGACTCTGACTAAACTCCGGACAGCGGACCTCCCGCGCACTGAAGCCCCGCACGCTCACCGCAAGATTACAAGGACAGCGCAACTGCCAGCTATGTGGTTACTGCGCCAAGCACGCGCCACACACAGGACAAAACTGGCTCCACAGACTGATACATCGTCCTCCGCTGCTGCACATGCCCGAGAAAAACGGCCGATCGCCACCCTCGGAACCTTCAGGGCTGCTCAAGCACTTGGAGCAGACGTGCAGCCCGCACACAGGACGTTGTATGGGTTTCTCAGCCACGGCGCACAACGGGGATTTTGCCGATTGCTTTCCCCGATGACTTTAGGGCTGCTTCCGCACCTGAAGCCAAACCGCCTCACACCCTCACACAGCTGCAGTTGTTTCACAGCCGCTACGCATCCTCGGGGAATTTGGCCACTCGCTTTCCCCACATCCTCGTTGGATCGAGGCGCAGGAGGAGTCAGATAAAATGTTTTTTTTTTCCACAGCCGCTGTGGATCTCTGCCAGGTTTACCGGGAAAGTCCCTCACCATTGCGGATCCACACGCAATTTTTGCGTGGCCCAGACACCTTTGACGTCCCGGGCCGGCACTTGCTTACTCCCACCCCCCTCCCCCTCCTCCTGCACAGTGTTTTTCCCGCACCTCGCTCCCTAAAGCTGACCGATCGCCGTCTTGTTCCATTATGCACGAAACACACCCGTGCACCCATGATCCACGGCCGTTCAACGTGCTGGAACTCGGAGCGGAGCACACTGTTTTTTCCACCCCTCCCCCATTCCCCACGGACTGACATGCCCTCCGACAGTTCTACCGGAGCTGGAGCCCAAACGACGGGGGTGGGGTGGGGGTCACAACCCCTGCTGAGTGTTCTGGGGGGAGCCCTGTGGTGCCCCACCACAATCTACATGGACATTCCACCTTCACACTCAGCTAGGGAAGGAAGCAGAACAATTTGTGTACGGACAGAGAGCCCCTAGGGGGACAACCAGAACAATGACTATTGCTATACATCCCCGGATTAAGGAGAGGAAGTCCGGCACCAGTTAATCACGCGATTGATATGTATTGACTGATATGTATATCAATATGCAAATGTGCCATGTATTCTCTCTTGTCTGTATAAAAGAGCTGACTTTACATGCCTCAGGGTGCGCACACACACAGGATGCACACACACACAGCCACAGCGCTACAGTGTGTCTCATGATGATGGAGGAATAAAACTCTGAAACCTTCAGCTCGTCGCATCTTGCCTGAACTTATTTGTTCCTCCACAATGCAATATTAAGAGGCTACATGTTATTTTGGCACCATTTCTGTCATTGTATGTACTTTTATTTTATTTGAGCCAGTTAATTCAACTGAATTGTTTTCTTTTTATGATTATGTGAGTGTGAATAATATACTTTTAAGTTTTGGGTTTTTTTAATTTCAGTTTTTGTTTTAATGTGATTTGAGTTTATTTGTCTCTCTTTTGTTTGCTATTTAGTTTTCACAGTGTTCGACGAGAAAGCAATAAATGAGATGTCACCCGCCAGAGACTCTCTGCAGTTATTTCTTTAGATGCCAAGGGGCTGCTACAATTTTGATTTATAACCTTGAGACTTTTATTTCTCTTTATTTCTCTTTTAGCTCTTCCCTTATATGTGCTATGACAGCATGAGGAGAATGAATGTCTTAATGGTGAAACACTGATCTATGCCTTAACCCAATGTTTCATCCAGCTTGTGTGTGTGTGTGTTCTTCATGGATCACCACCTTGTCGCGGTGGAGAACCTTGTGTGTTCCAATGATCCCAAGAGCGATGCCGTCAGGGGCCTTTTGGCTCCTGGTAGGGTCACCCATGGCAGTAAGGTCATTCATGAAGAGGCACCTTTTTATATCAGTGACCTGCTCGCTCTATACCAGCCCTGCAGGTCTCTCAGGTCTTCTCATCAGAATCTATTGGTAGTCCCTAGTACTAGGCTCAGAACCAAAGGCGATAGAGCCTTTGCTGCTGTTGCTCCCAGATTGTGGAACTCCTTGCCTTTTGAACTTAGATCTGCACCTTCCATTGATGTATTTAAGAAGCAAATAAAGACCCACCTTTTTAGCCTGGCTTTTTAACTATGTGCCGATTGTATTTTTATGTGCTTTTACTGTCTACTTTGTTTTTTTGTTTTTTTTTACTGTTTTATGTGCCTGTGTTTTTATTTTGTTTTGTACCATGTTAAGCACTTTGTGACTCTGTCTGTGAAAGGTGCTCTATAAATAAACTTATTATTATTATTATTATTATTATTATTATTAAGGTCGAGGGGGAGGTCCCAGACCAAGAGCGATGAAAGAAAGAAAGAAAGAAAGACCTCAACGGCGGGAGTGGCGGAGGATGACACCATGAGTCACAACGGCACTGAAGGCGGATGAAGGCTGCAACAGAGAGTGGTCTACAGTCGTCTTGGATTCCATGCCACTGGATTTAGGCCCCTCTCTGCCAAGGACCGTGTGGTGGCTGCAGGCGCATCAGTCTCCCCACGATAAAAGACGTCACGTGCAGGCGTCCTCCTGAAGGGAGCCCATCCACTTTACATTTTGGACAAGATAAAGTCCTGTGGCGATCAGGAAGTGGTAACGGGGACAGGACAGTGAAGTCTGGGAGTTCTTAGCCACGACCTGGCACACAGGCGATGGGTGCTTGATACAGTTGTTAAGCTCTTGGACTGAGGCAGAAAGAGCTTCTCGGCAGCTGCACTCATGACTGAGCAGCCCTATTTAGGATCCACTCTGCTCACCCCAGTAGGGGAGGGGGTTAGAAAAGGTACCCCAAACATAGCCTGCCTCACAAAATCCTGTCTAGAATACCGCATCCAGAGGGATCACCACCACGCGGTCAGAAACATACAAAACTACATATTGGAGCTTGGAATGTGCGAACCCTTATGGACAACCAAGCCAGTGATCGACCTGAAAGGCGAACTGCCATCATCTCCAGAGAGCTAAGGAAGTTCCGGATCGACATCGCAGCACTCTCCGAGACCTGACTGGCTGATGAAGGTCAGCTGAAGGAGGAAAAAGGTGGGTATACTTTCTTTTGGAAGGGAAAGCCTGCAAATGAGCCACGAACCCATGGTGTGGGATTTGCTATTAAGAACTGCCTCATCAACCACCTCCATGAACTCCCTGTGGACATCAACGAGCACCTAATGACCATTCGTCTGATGCTTGCCTGCAGTCAAATGGCCACCGTTATTAGTGCCTACGCTCCAACGCTTGATGCACAGGATGAAGTAAAGGAGGCCTTCTATGCTGACCTGGACAAAATACTATCTGAAGTCCCAAAGGAGGATAAGTTAATCCTGGTTGGAGACTTTAATGCCAGAGTGGGACGAAACCATCATCTATGGAGTGGCACGCTGGGGAGAGAAGGGGTTGGAAACACAAACTCCAATGGCATACTACTGCTAACCAAGTGCTCAGAGCACAACCTGGTCATCACCAACACACTTTTTCATCAGAAAACCAAGTTCAAAACATCATGGATGCATCCCCGCTCCAAATTATGGCATCTCATTGACTACATCATAGTCCGCTCCAAAGTCAGCCGCGATGTCCTTAACACCAGAGCAATGACCAGTGCAGATGACTGCTGGACTGACCACCGCCTCATTCACTCCATCATGTCTATCTGCTTAATGCGGAAAAGAAGGTTGCAGAAAGGACAGAGCCGGCCAAAGCTTAACATCGTGCTGTTGGATGACATTATCTACCAACAATAGCTGCAGGATACTCTTAGGGCAGCTTTGCCCAAATAGTACCCAGATGATACTGAAAAACACTGGAGCACACTTTCCACTGCCATCGTGGACTCCTGCAAAAGCATCCTCGGTCATAAAAAGCGGAGACATCAAGACTGGTTTGACGAGAATGACAGTGAGATCCAACAGCTCATCGACATCAAGCGGCAAACTTTTATCACCTGGCAAAACAACATTCACTGCAAGGTTAAAAGAGCAGCCCATGCCAAAGCGAAGGCAGCCGTACAAACACTTGTTAGGAAATTGAAGAACCAGTGGCGGACAAAGGCGGCCCTGGAGATCCAGCAGCTTGTCGACTCTGGAGACACGAGAGGATTCTTTGATGCCACAAGAGCGGTATATGGCCCCAGCCACCGCTGCCTAACCCCCCTTCGCTCCAAAGATGGGCTCTCGCTTCTGAAGGACAAGGAGGCAATTGCAGACAGGTGGAAAGTGCATTATAAGGACCTCTTAAACAGGGACACCACTCCTGAGATGGAGGCCCTTGATCAACTCCCTCAACAGCCCATAGAGGAAAACATGGGAAAACCACCTAGCTTGGATGAGGTACAGGACGCCATCAGGAAGATGAGAAACAACAAGGCTGCTGGACCTGACGGCATCCCAGCAGAAGTCCTGAAGAAAGGCGGTCCTGATCTTCTGAAGCGCATCCATGCCCTGCTCCTGAAAATATGGGAAGCAGAGGAAATTCCTGCACAGCTCAGAGATGCCTTGATTGTCTCCATCTTTAAAAAGGGGGACAGGGCAGTTTGTGAGAATTACCGTGGCATTTCTCTCCTGTCCACCATAGGGAAAGCCTTTGCCTGGGTCTTGGCCAATAGACTCACCCCGCCTGTCAGAGAGCATTCTTCCCGAGTCCCAGAGTGGTTTTCGCCCAAACAGAGGCACCACAGACATGATTTTCATTGCTCGCCAACTGCAAGAAAAATGCCGGGAACAAAATCTACCATTATACATGGCCTTCATAGACCTTACCAAAGCCTTCGACTCAGTAAACTGTCAGGCCCTTTGGCTGGTTCTGGCAAAGATTGGCTGCCCAGAAAAATACATCCGGGTACTGAGACTGCTGCATGACAATATGTCTGTCATGGTACTCCGTGGCAGTGGAGATGAAACAGAACCCTTCAGGGTTGACACGGGAGTCAAACAGGGATGTGTCATCGCTCCAACACTATTCTCCATCTATATTGCTGCTATTCTCCATCTCATGAACCAACATCTGCCCCCGGGAGTCAAAATCACGTACAGAATCGACAGTCAACTTCTCAACATCAACCGATTTAGAGCTAAAGGTCAAACCACCACCATATCCATCATGGAGCTGCAGTATGCAGATGACAACGCTCTCGTAGCCCTCTCAGAAGAGGACCTTCAGTGCATCTTGTCTGCCTTTGCCAAAGCATACAAACAGCTCAGTTTGGCCGTCAATATAAAAAAGACACAAATACTCCACCAGCCATCACCAAACTGCAGTACACTTGCCATACCCCCAAACATCTCCATTGATAACATCCGACTGGAAAATGTGGACCACTTCTTGGCAGCCTCCTCTCATCAAAAGCCGTCATCGATGATGAAATACACCACCGCCTCAGCAGTGCCAGTGGGGCTTTCTCAAGGCTAAGGAGGAGAGTCTTTGAGAACCGCGATCTCCAAGCGAATACCAAAATCCTGGTTTATAAAGCGGTGGTGCTCCCCACTCTCCTGTATGGATCAGAAGCCTGGACTACATACAGCAGACACTTAAAGGCACTTGAGGCACACCATCAGAGATGCCTCTGAAAAATCCTCAGGATTAGCTGGGAGGATAGACACACCAACACCAGTGTCTTGGAGGAGGCTAACCTTCCCACCATCACTGCCACCATTGCCCAAAGCCAGCTCAGATGGACTGGCCATGTTATCCGAATGCCTGACTCTCGCCTCCCAAAACAAGTCCTGTACTCCCAGCTAGCTGAAGGGAAGTGGGCTCCAGGAGGCCAGAAGAAGAGATTTAAGGACAACATAAAAACAAACCTAAAGAAGTGCTACATAGACCTAAAAGCTTGGGAAAATATGGCAACCGATAGGGCGACCTGGAGAAACATTGTCCGTGAGGGTGCTGCACAGTACAACGCTGACCTCCATCATGCTGCACAAGACAAACGCAGACTCAGGAAGGAGAGAGCAGCCAACAATCAGGACCAACCCAAACCCACCACCATTACATTCCCCTGCCCACATTGCAGCAGAATAATCGGGTCCAGAATTGGCCTCTATGCCCTCCTGAAGACCCACAAGGACCAAGAGGGAGGACAGTCATACTCAACTACGAGTGACCGCCGATGGTGTGTGTGTGTGTGTGAGTGTGTGTATATATTGTCAGCTGGACAAACACGTGCTGTGGACCTGGCCCAGGTCCACACAGCACGCATGGGGAAAGGCCCGCTGAAATGGTATGTGCTCCAACTTGATGGAGTCGATGTGCCGCTCATGGTGGGCTCGGGGGCCGGGAAGTCTATCCTGAGCCTACCCACACTGTGGAGGCTGTTCCCCATGAAGCAAATCAAAGATGGGGCGGTAAGACTGTTTTGTTACGGCCATGCGGAGATCGAGATGGCGGGCACAGCGGACTTCAAGGTGACCTGCGGGTCGAAGAGGGCTCCCAGCTTCACCTTCCAGGTGGCACGCCGGGGAACCGACCTGTTAGGAGTTGACCTACTGGGGGAGCTAGGCTTCTTCATAAAGGACCCGGAGGGATCGACGGTACTGTCCGTGGCCCCGGACTGGCACCTCCGTTGGCCTGCACTGTTTAGAGGCCTGGGCCACATTGAAGCGTTTTACCATCGCCCCTTCACTGACGAGACTGTCACGCCAAAGATTCAACCTTTGAGATGTCTCCTGTTGGCGCTGCGAGACGAGGTGTCAGTGGAACTTAGTTGTCACGTTTTGTCTTAGTTTTGTTTTGAATTGTAATTGTTCCTGTTTTGTTTTTCTTCTGAATTCTTGGATGGAATATGGGTGGGCAATATAAGCTGCGGCTTCAGCCATCACCTATTTTGGATAACTTATGTTCAACTGTATAATCAGATGAGTTATTGTTTAATTTGACCTTGTTAGATTTTTTCCCCCTTTGTTATATTATTCTGTTCTTTTCTTTTAATCTTTACTTTTAATCTATCCGAAATAAAGATTCATTCATTCATTCAAGCTGCTGGAGGCAGGGGTCATCGAAAGGGCAGATGCGTCACCATGGATCTCCAATCTGGTGGTGGCCAGGAAGAATGGAGGGGACATCAGACCGTGTATTGACCTCAGAACGGTGAACAAGGTGGTCATCCCCGACAAGTACCCGCTGTCAACTATGGAGGAACTCACAATGGCATTCAGCGGGGCGCAGGTCTTCTCGAAATTGGATCTACGCCAGGGCTACCTACAGGTGCCACTACACCCGGACAGCAGGAATCTAACAGCCTTCGTGACCCACATGGGGGTTTTCTGTTACACCAGGATGCCCTTCAGGCTGAGCTCAGCACCAAGCTATTTCCAGAAGGTCATGGCGACCATGCTGGCTGGCCTGAAGAGGGTAGTCGTATACCTGGATGACATTGCGGTACACGGGGCATCAAGAGAAGAGCACGACACGAGGCTGGAAAGGGTGTTGGAAATGCTGCAGGGGCACGGGGTCACGTTGAACGGCGAAAAATGTGTCTTTGCAGCCGACGCTGTGGACTTTGTGGGGTTCCGACTGGTCGGAAACGGACTGAAACCACTGGAATTGAATGTGGAGGTGGTGCTGCGGATCGCGGACCACTCCTCGCTGGCTGAGATTTCTTTGTTCCTGGGTATGGTTAACTTCTATGGACGGTTCATTCCCCAGTACTCAGAGATGATCGAGCCACTCTGGGCGCTGCTGAAGCAGGACGCACCCTGGAACTGGACCCTGGTCTGTTTGGCAGCTGTGGAAAAGTTGAAGCAACAGCTCACCTACCCACCGTTTTTGGCCCATCTTGACCCAAATTGCCCCACCATTGTGACGTGTGACGTGTCCCGTTCCGCCCTGGGGGCTGTTATGTCACAGATGCAGGATGGTATGAAGCGTCCTGTGGCCTTTGCATCGAGGTCTCTGTCAGCGGCAGAAAAGAAGTACGCCGTGGGCAAGAGGGAAGTGCTAGCCTGTGTAAGGTGGCATATCTACCTCTACGGGTGACACTTCGTGTTGAGGACGGACCACCGGGTGCTCACGACTCTGCTCGAGACCTTGGGGTCAGGACACAGGCCACTGAGAATCTACAGGTGGTCAGAAAGACTGAGGGCCTACAATTTTACAACAAGGTACATGCCAGGTAGAGACAATGTCATAGCAGATCTTCTGTCACGGGCCACGACGTGCACTCTGGTGCATGGCCTAAGTACTGTGGATCTGGATGAGGTGGACCTGGTCCATGCACTGCACGGAGCACTCAGGGAAATCGTGTCTCCTCAGGAGCTCAGGGAGGTATTGGAGAGTGACCAGGTGATGAGAGGGCTGTGCGCGGCACTCAGAGAGGGCTGGCCGACAGGAGCGCTTGGTGAACTGGCCCCGTTACATAAGTTTAGAGATGAACTCAGCTGTTGGAACGACATGTGCGTGGCTAGGGGGCAGTGCGCTGTCATCCCGGCGGCCCTGAGAGGACGCGTGCTAGAAATGCTACATGAGGGGCACCTGGGGGTGGTTAAGGTCAAACAACGCAGCAGAGATTTGGTATGGTGGCCGGGAATCGACAAGGACATCGAGGCAATGGTGAAGCACTGTGTGCCATGCCTGGAGAGTGGAAAGACCAGAGGACCACCACCCCCACCCTGACGACCGGTCCCGTTCCCTACAGGACCCTGGGAAAACATGTAGGTTTAGGGCGCTCGCGCACGCAGCGACCAGCAGCCGTTGGCTTATCACCAGACTGCAAACCAAATCTACCTACGGGTACAAATAAGTAACAAAAAAAACAAACAAAAAAAACCAAACAAAAAAAAACGTCGAGCTGGACATTTGCGGAGAACTACACACAGTACCCTCTAATAGCCGGTTCCTTGTGGTGGCCTATGATAGGTTCTCGAAGTGGCCCAAGGTGCTCCCAACTGGCTCAGTGACAATGGAGGTGGTCACGGGGTTTCTGGTGTCCTTGTTTGCCAGGTGGGGGACCCTGAGCTCTATCACCGCAGATATCGGCTAGAGAGCGTCGGAGACCCAGATACTTGGACGATTTTGTGACTAGAGTGGTTGAGGATGGTTGGGCTTGGCGGCAGAGTGTATGCCCCACCAGGTGCCCTAGGGCGTGTTCTGGTGATTAGTAAAGTGAAATGTGGACTGCATTGATGTGCTATGTGTACATAGGTGTTTATAGTTGTTTTACATGTTCAAGTATTCAATTTGTGTTCTTGACTTTCCCGGGGGGGGGGTGGGGGTGACATAAGGGAATTGGGCTTTGGGGCTTGCCGTGGCCTTGCCGGGGTGGGGTTAGAGTAATGTCAGGCGGGCTATGGCTGGGAGATATACATCTGTGAATAAGGTTAAATAAAGAGTAGATGTTCAGACCAGCTCCTTCCCGGCTCTCCATTATTGAGATGTAACAGCCCCCTTCCTGATTTCTCATTTTTTTGTATGTTTGTCACACTTAAATGTTTCAGATCATCAAACAAATTTAAATATTAGACAAAGATAACACAAGTAAACACAAAATGCAGTTTTTAATTGAAGGTGTTTATTATTAAGGGTAAAAAAAATAATCCAAACCTACATGGCCCTGTGTGAAAAAGTGATTGCCCCCCTGTTAAAACATAAATTAACTGTGGTTTATCACATCTTTGAAAGCTGAGTTCAATTTTCTAGCCATTTCTAAAGCTTTGGGACTCCAGCGAACCACAGTGAGAGCCATTATCCGCAAATGGCAAAAACATGGAACAATTGTGAACCTTCCCAGGAGTGGCCGACTGACCAAAATTACCCCAAGAGCACAGTTACGACTCATCCAAGAGGTCACAAAAGACCCCACAATAACATCCAAAGAAATGTAGGCCTCACTTGCTTCAGTTAAGGTCAGTGTTCATGACTCCACCATAAGAAAGAGACTGGGCAAAAATGTCCTGCATGGCAGAGTTCCAAGACGAAAACCACTGCTGAGCAAAAAGAACATAAAGGCTCGTCTCAGTTTTGCTGGAAACATCTTGATGATCCCCAAGACTTTTGGGGAAAATACTCTGTGGACTGACGAGACAAAAGTTGAACTTTTTGGAAGTGTGTGTCCCATTACATCTGGCGTAAAAGTAACACAGCATTTCAGAAAAGGAACATCATACCAACAGTAAAATATGGTGGTGGTAGTGTGATGGTCTGGGGCTGTTTTGCTGCTTCAGGACCTGGAAGACTTGCTGTGGTAAATGGAACCATGAATTCTGCTGTCTACCAAAAAATCCTCAGGTTCAGGTTCCTTTATTTGTACCCGTAGGTAGATTTGTTTTGCAGTCTGGTGACATCCATATTTACAAGCCACAAATTACATTCAACATAGACACAAACACAGGCACACATGAAGCTGACTATAAACATGATAAAAATACTCAAGGCTCCATCAATCAGGGTATAAAAAGACAAAGAGATGGGAGAAAAACCAGAGGTAAGAGAGAAGTGTCATATTAAAAGTTAAAAACTAGTCAAAGAGGTTAAAAACTCAAAGGTCTAAAACCCAATAAAAATATTTAGAACCCAAGTAACAGCCTACAAAAATAAGTAAATATAAAATGGCGTTAATAAATAGGTACCTAAATTATGTGCAATATATTGTTACAGCTTGTTCAACTCTTTGACAGCAGCAGGAACAAAGCTGTTTTTGTAGCGCTGGGTTTTACTTTTTGGGACAGCAAACCTCCGTCTTGAGGGAAGAAGCTGAAAGTTGCAGTGCAAAGGGTGGGAGTCATCATTTAAAATGGAGGTAGCCATCCTCTGTACTTGTCTGGTATACAGGGACGTCAGGCTCAGCTGTGACTCACCAAGCAAACGACTGGACCATCTAACTACCTGATCCAAGGATTTCCTCTGTTTCAGTTTTATCTGACCAAACCATGACACTGTGGGACACATATATGTGCACTTATGTATATCACTTCATGCTTCATATGTATACCACTTTAGGTTTCACATCTTAGATTGAACAAAGGACTGAGCTTCTCTGGAGATAACAGGAGGATGTGAAAGTCTAGTCTTTGGTATGCAGAGAGACGGCCTGGGGGGATTTTCCTGGCCGCCAGAGGCTGGGGGTGGAGGTGTTAAGATCTGAAGGAAGATGTATTGTTATTTGGGATTAAATACAATATGACTGTGTGCTTTGAAGTCCTGAGGTATTTAAAGGACGAATGTCTGAGTTTCTGACTCTTTCTGCTTTTGATGATGTTGGATGATGTGAATAAACCTGACTCGTGAGATGAACTCTGCCTCGTCATTTTCACATTATCTACACTGGTGACCCTAAGACGTATCATGAGTGAAAGAAATTCCCCCGAGCCAGCCGGGTCAGAAGCTCCCAGCCAAGCATATGCTGCTACCGTCCAGCTACCGGACTTTTGGCGAGACAACCTGCGCTCCTGGTTCCACTTGGTCGAAGCACAGTTCGCCCTCTGGGGGATAACGGCAGATGACACGAAGTTCTACCATGTGATTGCCAAGCTCGACAACCGCATGGCTCGGCATGTGCAGAGCCTTGTGGAGCAGCCACCGGCCGACGACAAATACGGCGGGTTGAAGGCTGCGCTCATCCAACGCTTCACTCTCTCAGTCCAGGAGAGAGCGGAGAGGCTCCTGGCTCTGAACGACTTGGGAGATGGCACGCCCGTTGACCTGATGGAGAACATGCTGAGCTTGAGGGGCTCAGACGGCGATGACTTTATCTTCACCCGCATTTTCCTGAGAACCCTACCTTCGGCCACGAGAGCGACCCTGGCCAGTTCGCCGTTGTTGGCCCAGCGGGACTTCCGCGCGCTGGCCCAGGAGGCGCACCGGATTCTCAACGCCAGCAAACAGCGCGCGGCCACCGCGGCAGCGACGGAGTTCGGCGCGACGACCGGAGATGGCGAGGGGCCAGAGACGGCGGTAGCAGACCCACCGACGACGGCGGCGGCGAGGGCCAAGGATTGCGGAGGAGACACCCTCTGTTTCTACCATCACCGCTTTGCAGAGAAGGCACGCAAATGTATACCACCGTGCCAGTTCAAGCGCTCGGGAAACGCCAAGACCTGGGGTCGGTAGCAGCTGCGGCCCTCGGTGAAGAGAACAAGCTGCTCTACTTGACGGATGCGCGTTCGGGGAGGCAATTCCTTGTGGACACAGGCTCCCAAGTGAGTTTCATCACGTCTACCTCCGCTGACCGGCTGGCGGGTCCCGGAGGTCGCGGGGCGTCAGCAGCGAACGGCTCGAAGATTAAGACCTTTGGTGAGAGGAACCTGCTTCTGTCCCTACACGGCTGTATATTTGATTGGACTTTTGTTATAGCTGCAGTGAGTTTCAATATGTTGGGGGCTGATTTTCTGTGCTCACATGGTTTGTTGGTTGATCTTGCTAACAGGCGCCTGGTTAATGCACTTTCCTTTTATTCTATTCCCTGTGCAGCCCGAGTGACCCCGCCCACAGCACAAGCCAACGTTGCAACGGCAAGCGGTAAGTTCCACACACTGCTCACTCAGTTCCCAGCACTCATGGTTCCCATATTTTCAGCAGCCGTCGCTAAACACGGAGTGGAACATTTTATTACTACCACCGGACTGCCCGTTTTTGCAAAAGCTCGGCGCTTGGATTCAGCTAAACTGACCATAGCACACGAGGAGTTCGCCAACCTGGAAAGGTTGGGCATCATCAGGCGTTCGAAAAGCCCATGGGCTTCCCCGCTGCACATGGTCCAGAAAGCTGATGGCTCGTGGCGACCTTGCGGAGATTTCCGCAGGATGAACAACGCCACAGCGCACGACCGCTACCCAATCCCGCATATCCAAGATTTTTCCGCTCATTTGGCGGGGGCGCGCATTTTTTCTAAGATAGACTTGGTCCGCGGTTACCATCAAGTCCCAGTGCGCGCTGAGGACATACCCAAAACAGCGGTAATAACTCCGTTTGGCCTATTCGAGTTTTTGCGCATGCCGTGTGGGCTTAAGGGCGCTGCACAGACGTTCCAACACATGATGGACGCGGTGTTGCGCAATCTCCCCTTCATATTCGTCTACCTGAACGACATCTTAGTAGCCAGCGCATCCGAAGACGAACACGAAAACCACCTCACGGCAGTTTTCCGGAGGTTGGGAGAGCACGGGTTAATAATCAACCCAGCGAAGTGTCAGTTCGGGGTGACGCAGATTGATTTTTTGGGGCATTGCGTCTCCCCAGAAGGAGCGGTTCCGCTGCCTGACAAAGTATGCGCGGTAACAAATTTTCCCCAGCCACAAACAGTCAAGGCGTTACAGGAGTTTTTGGGAATGGTGAATTTTTATAACCGTTTCCTCCCCCGCGCAGTGCAGCTCATGCAACCATTGTATGCCGCACTAAAAAACCAAAAACCCACAAATAAGATCGAATGGTCTCCGGAGCGAGAGCGAGCATTCTCGGAGGTCAAAACAGCCCTGGCAAACACTGCGTTGTTAGCACATCCAGACCCAACGGCCCGCATAGCGCTCACTACTGACGCATCAGATGTGGCCATAGGGATGGTCGTGGAGCAGCATGTAGCCGGGGCTTGGCAGCCACTCGCATTTTTCAGCACGACTTTGCGCGATAGCGAACGAAAATACAGCGCATTCGACAGGGAGTTGTTAGCTCTCCACTTGGCCATTCGCCACTTAGTCCTGGCTGGAGGGACGCCGTTTCATCGCGTTCGTTGACCACAAGCCGCTGACATTCGCGATGGCCAAGGTTTCAGAACCGTGGTCAGGCCGGCAGCAAAGACAGCTGGACGCTATCTCAGAGTTTACTACCAATATTCAGATGTGGCGGGTAAACTAAATGTAGTGGCAGACTGTCTCTCGCGCGCCGTGGCGGCCCCAGTCCGCGTAGGGATAGATTATGCAGCCATGGCCGCCGATCAGGTTAGCGACGCGGACGTGCGCGCGCTCCAGTCTGGACCAACAGGGTTAAGGCTGGAGAACAGGGTGCTGCAAGACGGTATGCCCCCACCTAATCTGCGATGTCTCCACTGGGCGACCGCGTCCTGTGGTACCGGCCGTGTGGCGCCGCCACGTTTTTGACTCGATTCATTCTCTGGTGTACCCGGGAGTGCGCGCGTCGGTCAAAATGGTGGGAGAGAAATTTGTTTGGCCGAGCCTGCGCAAACAAGTTAGAGGGTGGGCAGCAGCCTGCATGGCTTGTCAACGAGCCAAGGTACACAGACACACGAGAGCTCCCTTGGAGCCATTCCACATCCCGGCTAAGAGGTTCGATCATGTTCACGTGGACCTCGTAGGCTCCCCTACCGCCGTCACAGGGGTGCACACACCTTCTGACAATGGTAGACCGCACCATGCGCTGGCTGGAAGTGGTCCCGCTGTCGTCAACCACAGCCGAGGAGGTGGCGCACGCGTTTTTAACAGCATGGGTAGCGCGCTTTGGAGTCCCATCGGACATTACGTCCGATAGGGGTCCTCAATTTGTTTCCGAACTTTGGTCAGCAATGGCCCGCAGCCTGGGGGTAACGATCCACCGCTCAACCGCATACAATCCACAGGATAATGGGTTATGTGAACATTTTCATAGGTCATTGAAAGCGGCTCTCAGAGCGCCGCTTACTGATGCAAATTGGGTAGACAGGCTACCGTGGGTTTTATTGGGGTTGCGTTCTGCACCTAAAGAGGATTTAGAAGCCTCCCTGGCTGAGCTGGTTTTCGCACAGCCACTTCGGCTGCCCGGGGAATTTCTCCCAGATAATCCTGCGCCAGAAGGCTCCCCGGCTCAGCAGTTACAGAGTGGCACGGAATCGGGCACGCTGCCTGGCCCCGTTCACCACAGTTTTCCACGCGTTTTTGTGCCTAAGGCCTTAAAAAACACGGAGTTTGTTTTTGTTAGACACGATGCCCATCGCCCACCGTTGCGACCACCTTATGATGGACCATTTAGAGTGCTGGAAACAGGGGATAAGCATTTTTTGCTAGACCTAGGGGGCAGGAAAGAAAAGATTGGCATAAACAGGCTCAAACCCGCCTTTGTTGTGGCAGACGAGGATGTGCTGTGCGCCAGGGCTCCTCGGCGTGGCAGACCCCCTAGGGGACATTCCCCAGAACACCCACAGGGATTGACTAACAGTTCTCACCCTCAGGCAGCAGCTCCCCAGCAGGATGGCGCCGCGGAAGTGGTAAAGCCCGCTTACAGCAGATACGGGAGGAGACTGAGGCCCAAGCAGCACGTGGACTGATGTGTAATGGTTTATCATGACATGCAGACTGTTATTCCGTTGTTCCATCTTAGACGTTTGGGGGGGGGGGGGGTCATGTGGGACACATATATGTGCACTTATGTATATCACTTCATGCTTCATATGCATACCACTTTAGGTTTCACATCTTAGATTGAACAAAGGACTGAGCCTCTCTGGAGATAACAGGAGGATGTGAAAGTCTAGTCTTTGGTATGCAGAGAGACGGCCTGGGGGGATTTTCCTGGCCGCCAGAGGCTGGGGGTGGAGGTGTTAAGATCTGAAGGAAGATGTATTGTTATTTGGGATTAAATACAATATGACTGTGTGCTTTGAAGTCCTGAGGTATTTAAAGGACGAATGTCTGGGTTTCTGACTCTTTCTGCTTTTGATGATGTTGGATGATGTGAATAAACCTGACTCGTGAGATGAACTCTGCCTCGTCATTTTCGCATTATCTACAACACTAAAGAAAAGGATAAAACAGATTCAATAAAAGCCCGATAAAACATTGTGATTATGGTTCGGTCAATTTGGAAGCGTGCAAGTTTTCTCAAGCAATGCAAATGTTGCTGACCCTTTTTGCACACCCTTTCACAGTTCTCTTCAAAGTTTAAATTACTATCAATAATCGTCCCAAGATATTTGTAGGATTGTACACATTCGGTGGTCTGGCCTTTTAGTACAGTGACTTTGTGCCTGGGAGTTTTCCTCCTAAAGTCAATAATCATGTCTTTAGTTTTTGTCGTATTCAGCTGCAGGTAGGAATCCTCACACCAGTGAACAAAATCATCAACTACTGGGCCGTGGCCACTCTCACCATCCTGGAGGAGACTGACAATAACTGAGTCATCGGCATACTTTTTAATGTCTGTTGTCATGTCTGCTCCGACACATGTTTGTGTACAGGATGAAGAGTAGTGGTGACAACACACACCCCTGAGGAGAGCCAGTAGAAGAGCACTTTAGGCCAGACAATGTACCATTGACCCTTACTCTCTGCGTCCTGTTGATTAAGAAATCCAGAATCCAACCCACCAGATTATTGCTCAAATCAAATTGTTGCAGGAGCCTTTCAACTAAGATATGAGGTTGGATTGTATTAAAGGCGGAGGAAAAGTCGACAAATAAAAGCCTGGTGTGTGTCCCATTAAAATCCAGATGTTTAAAAAGCATGTTATAAACAGTGTGACAGTGGCATCCTCCACTCCTCTGTGAGGCCTATAGGCAAACTGCAGAGGATCCAGCGCATGCTCAGTCTGCTTTAGGACCTCACATCTGACCAGTTTTTCAAAAATTTTTGTTAAAATTGAAGTCAAAGCAACTGGTCTAAAGTCGTTTACCATTTTAGGACAGCTGGATTTTGGAATGGGAACAACCACGGCTTCTTTCCAGATCTTAGGCACATGTTGTGTCTGTAAGGACTTATTGAAAATGTAATGAAATATAGGACTCAGTTCATGTGCACAGAACTTTACCAAGCGCCCACATATATTATCAGGGCCCTGACTTTTGTTCACTTTTACAGTGCAGAACTCCCTTTTTACATCCTGCATCTCAATATTAAAGTGCTGATTGTCTTTGAGTTTCTGTTTCAAATCTTGGATTTCTGTGCTAAAATCAAAGGAGTCAAAACGACCATAAAAACAGTTAAGAGCATTAGCCAGTTCTGTGTCTGAATTAAAACCATCTAAAAACACACGATTTCTGCGCTCTGTGCTCTGAAGGCCTGCAATAGTTTTCATACTGGCCCAGGCTGAACCAAGTTTCTTTGTTGCCATCTTTTTTTTTCCACAATATCTTTATTGAACCTTTTTTTTTTTTTTAACAAACATGATACAAACAATCAAACACTAACACTAAAGTACTACAAAAAAAAAAAAATGCACTAAAAACACCAACAACCACCAACAAAATCAAATCTTCAACAATGCTCCTCTGTTTAGTCTAGACAATCCAATACATAAGTATACATATTATGTTCACCAGTTTGGAATTTACAAGGTCCACACACATCATTCACCTTCTTCTTCAAGAGTTATGTTTAAATTTTTTACATAATCAATAAAAGGTCTCCATATATTCTCAAACACAATTTCCTTTGATTTCAGTATATATGTTATTCTTTCTAATGGAAGGTTTGTTAACATCTGTCTTAACCACTGAGTCACATCTGGTCTATGAGTCTTTTTCCATAATAGTGCAATACATTTTTTGGCATTAAGCAAACTGAGGTCTATGAATGTTCTTTCACTTTTATTAAAATTATGCTTTTCTGGGTACAGACCCAACAAAAACAGTTTAGGATTCAATATGATTTGTTTTGAGATTATTTTTTCAATTGTTACCCTCACCTCTTCCCAAAACATTCTTATTAATCTACATTCCCATAAACAATGAAATAGGGTTCCTTTACTTTCCATGCATTTTGTGCATGTATCTGGTATATTTTTGTTATATCTATTTAACTCCTCCGGTGTAACATACATCCGCATTAACCATTTGAAATGTATCAATTTAAGGCGTGCATTTATTGATTTGGTTTGAGCTTCTGTACAAGCCAATTCCCATTGTTCCTCTGAAATTTCAATTTGCAGATCTTCTTTCCAGTAGTTTAATCTTTTCAGTGAATTTTCACTTGAAGATAGTGTCAATGAGTTATAAAACTCTGAAATAATACCCTTTCTTTTACTATCTTTCATCATCATTTTTTCCAAGGATGAATAAATAGGTCGAGTGAGAGCTTTATTTTGATTTGATCGAATAAAGTTTCTAAGTTGAAGATATTTAAAAAAATGTGTTCTATTGAGATTAAATTTGATCCTCAGCTCTTCAAAAGACATTATGTTGTCTGCACATGGCAAATATAAATCCTGAATCTTTTGTATCCCTTTTAAATTCCATACTTTAAATACAGCGTCCGCTCTCCCTGGTTTAAAATATTGATTACCCCATATTGGACTAAATTGTGACAATAACTGTGGTTCTTTTAAATAGTTTTTAGCTTCACACCATATTTTGATCATATGCTTTACAAATGGATTTTTAACTTGTTTTTGTAATTTTTTTGCCGAATCTGAGTATATGAATATGGGAAGAGGTAAAGGTAAATTGTATGATTCCATTTCAGTCCAGTGAGGGAGATCATTTGATGAAAAATAATATGTCATAGACCTCAGTTGTGCCGACCAATAATACAACATAAAATTTGGACATTTCAGACCTCCACAATCAAATGGTAAATATAATAAAGACAAACGTAATCTAGCCCTCCTGTTGTTCCATATAAATTCCACTAACTTTTTTTTTATTCTTGAGAATAGATCTAAAGGTGGTGATAAGGGAATGTATTGAAATAAATAAAGTATTTTAGGTAAAATATTACTTTTAAGTATATTGATTCTCCCGATCATCGACATTGGTAGTGACATCCATCTCTGAGTTAACTCACTGATATCTGACATTAAGGCTTCATAGTTGACACTGGCGACTGATTCTAGCTTAGGCATAATTTGGATTCCTAAATATTTAAACTGATTTACAACATTGAATTGATTTACCTCAGGGGCTGGGTAATTTCTCTGGGTCTCATTTAGCATTAATATTGAAGATTTAGTTTTATTTATTTTATATCCTGATATTTCCCCAAAATTCTTTATTAAATTCAACAAGGTTGGAATTGATTTTTTTAGATTCGACATAAACAAAATTATATCATCGGCGTACAGGGAGATTTTATGTTCTGTTGGTCCAACTTTAATTCCATATATTTGTGAATGTAAATGTATCGCTATCGCTAAAGGTTCAATTGCCATAGTAAACAGTAAAGGTGAAAGTGGACAGCCTTGTCGACATCCTCTATTGATTTTTATTGGTTTTGAAATATTGTTATTTGTTAGGATTTCTGCTGTAGCATTATTGTATATTATTTGAACCCATTTTATGAAATTATTTCCAAGTCCAAACCTTTGTAGGACTTCAAAAAGAAAGGGCCATTCAACTCTATCAAAGGCCTTTTCGGCGTCCAATGATAGGAGAGCTGTATCCGGTGCTTCTTTATTAAAATAAATAATATTAAATAGTCTTCTTACATTATGGAAGCCTTGTCTACCCTTTATAAAGCCATTCTGATCTCGATTAATAATATTTGGTAAAATTTCTTGTATTCGTCTTGCTAAAATTTTACAGATTATCTTAAGGTCGGCGTTTAATAGGCTTATTGGTCTCATATTTTCACATTTATTAGAGGGCTTACCTGGTTTTGGCAGCAGTATAATTAAGGCATTATTTATGTATGATGGTAAATTATTATTTTGAAATGCTTCTAAAACCATTTCCAAAAAAGGTTTTATTAATTTATTCTTAAATTTTTTATAAAGGTCAACTGGAAGACCATCTGGTCCTGCACTTTTTCCTGATTTCATATTATCAATGGCTAGCCCAACTTCTTCTTGACTAATTTTAGACTCCAATATCTCCCTGTTTTCATTTGGAATACACGGTATAGATAGTTCGTTCAAAAACCCATTTAGTTTTGTTAAATCAGGTTCATTTTTGGTATCATATAATTTTTCATAGTAATCTCTAAAGGCTCTATTAATTTCTAAAGGATCTATAACTACCTGTCCATTACTTATAATACTGGTAATTGGTGTTTTAATTTCCAATTGTTTAATCTGCCATGCTAATAGTTTTCCTGATTTTTCACCTTGTTCATTAAAAGATTGTTTCAATCTTAGAAGACTCGAGGCAGCTCTATTCGCTGATTTTTTGTCGTATTCAGCTCTCAAAATCAGTAATTCATTCTCCAACCTTGGGTCACTTCCTGCATACACTTTTTCCTGAAGATTTTTTATTTTATGTTCCAATTTAGCTCTCTCCTCTCGAGTCTTCTTAGATTTTGATCCTGTATAACTAATAATATGTCCCCTAATAAAAGCTTTGAAAGCCTCCCACTTTACACATGCTGATGTTTGTGTAGTATTGATGTCAAAGAACTCGTCTATCTGTTTTTCTATATACTTGACAAATTCCTCATCCTGAAGCCATTTATGCTGAAATTGCCATCTACCTGATTCCTTTGTCAATTTTTTATCTACATATATTAGACAACAGGGTGCATGATCAGAGATCACGATGTTATCATAAAAGCAGTTTTGAATCTTGGACCTTAATTCTGTGGAAATCAAAAAATAATCAATACGTGAGAATGTCTTGTAGGTACTGGAATAACAAGAATAGGCTTTAACTTGTGGTTTCATTTCTCTCCATATATCTAACAATCTCAATTCTTTCATAAAATGATCTTTGTTGCCATCTTGCTTTCCAATTCTGATTTATAATTCTGTTTTGCTCTTAAAATTTCAGACTTCAGCTCTTTTGTGGCAACCTGTAGCTCAGAAACAGACCCCTGTTTAAAGGCAAGTGCTTTCCTCTGTAAGCAGGATTTAACTGATTTTGTAACCCATGGCTTGTTGTTGGGATATATTTTGACACGTTTACGTGGAACGATCTTATTTTTACAGAAAGCCATGTATGAGCATGTGACATCCACCAAAGAGTCCGAATCATCCCCGCAGGCCAGTGTGAACATCTCCCAGTCTGTACAGTTAAAGCATTCCTGGAGGCTGTGCATTGAATCCTCTGTCCACACATCAATGTCTCTCGTCTCCACCTTGCCTCTTCTGAGAGCAGTTTTATATGTGGGCAGCAAATGTACACAGTTGTGATCTGAGGATCCTACAGGAGGAAGGGGGAGTGATTTGTAGGCCCTCTCTATGGATCCATAGCACAGGTCCAATGTCTTTTTTCGCCTGGTTGGGCAGGAGACATATTGATAAAAGTTTTTAAGTGTCTTCTTTAAAGAAACATGGTTAAAATCCCCAAGAATGAAGTTTGGCGCCTCTGGAGAAATTGATTGCAGCCGCTGGATCACATCAAAGACAGTGCTGGAGGCGGAGTCAGCGTCTGCCCTCGGGTGAATGTACACAGTTGTGATGAAAAGCTGGGGGAACTCGCGAGGCAAATAAAAGGGGCGTAGCGATACGGACAGCAGCTCCACATCGGGTGTACAGATGCGCTCTCTGACCGTGACAGATGTGCAGTACTGCTTATTAATGTATAAACATACGCCGCCGCCCCCCCCCCCCCCGATGTTTCCCCGTTACCTTTTCCTGCCGATCCGAGCGCAGTGGGGCTCCAAAGCCGTCAATCCACAGGTCTGCGTCTCGGTCATGCGCATTAAGCCAAGATTTGGTGAAAGCCATGACACAGCAGTTCTTAAAGTCCTTCTGGTAGCGTACATTCCCTTGAATTTCATCCACCTTGTTTCTCAGAGATTGTACGTTCCCAAAAATCATAGAAGGAAGAGGAATGTTACCAAACTGACATCTTCTCAGGTGCAATTTCACGCCTCCACGCTTTCCGCGTTTCCTTCTCCCGTCTCTCTTTTCACCGCTGTGTCCGTCTCTCAAAATAAAGTCCGGCAGTTGCGGCTTAGGCTCAATCACAGCCGCTGCATCAACCGTGTTTAAATGCAGCAACATGTCCCTGGAATAATGTATTCTACCCGCCATGATGCCGAACGCATTTACTTCAGAGACAAAGAGCCAGAGGAAAAGTAGCAGCAATGCAAAAAAGGGGAGGAATTCCATCTTGATGGATCCAGGGAGCTCTTCGCCATACAGTCCACAAACATTCCAGGACAGAAACGACACAGAGAATTTTGTAAAAACACATTAATGTGCATAAAAACAAGACACACAGACGACGGACTTTTTCACCAGCTGCCGGTCGCTGTGTGCGCATGCGCCCAACCCTTCCTGCTGAAGGAAGGGTTGGGCGCATCCCGAAGGAGAAAGTCCAGCCATCTGTTTGTGACCTCGAGTTGAAGCACACTTGGGTTCTGCAGCAGGACAATGATTGAAAACAAACCAGCAAGTCCACCTCTGAGTGGATTAAGAAAAACAAAATGAAGTCTTTGGAGAGGCCTAGTCAAAGTCTTGACCTGAATCTGATTGAAATGCTGTGGCATGACCTTAAAAAGGTGATTCATGCTCGAAAACCCTCCAATGTGGCTGAATTACAACAATTCTGCAAAGATGAGTGGGCCAAAATTCCTCCACAGCGCTGTAAAAGACTCATTGCCAGTTATCGCAAACCCTTGACTGCAGTTGTTGCTGCTAAGGGTGGCCCAACCAGTTATTAGGTTTAGGGGGCAATCACTTTTTCACACAAGGCCATGTAGGTTTGGATTTTTTTTCCTCCCTTAATCATAAACACCTTCATTTAAAAACTGCATTTTGTGTTTACTTGTGTTATCTTTGTCTAATATTTAAATTTGTTTGATGATCTGAAACATTTACAGTAAGTGTGGCAAACATACAAAAAAAAAGAGAAATCAGGAAGGAGGCAAACACTATTTCACACCACTGTCTATCAAACATATTGCTGTTCTAATTTGCCCACTTTTTTTGGCAAAGCAGATTATGATGACACATTACATAGTGCTAACACATCCAAAAGGATTGACTACACTATAAACACAACATGGCTCAAAAAAAGTTTGAGAGGTTAAATACATTAAGGCTTTTTCACTAACATACTATTTTGCAATTAGAGCCCTTTGTGATCTTTAATTTTTGTGTGCTGTCACTAATTTAGAAATGCATCAGATAATATATTCATTTTTTTACTTTATTTGCAATTTGGAAGCAAGAATATGTGGCAGTTTCAAGCTTGATCTGTGATGAGGACAGAAGCAAATATGATCTACGAGTCTTGTTGAAGATGACCACCATCTCCAAATATATGATGGTTTTATAGATTAGACAGTGTCTGTCATTAACTTTACTGTAGTATGTGAGGAAAATACAGCCCCAATAAAATGGCTAATGTTTTCCTGACATTGTTAATGACAAGTATTTATGATTAGTCCATAGTTCAAATTCAAGAGTCTGTCCATGCTTTATTCCTTTTGTTACCACAGTTACTGTATTTGGTTTGGCACAGTGGATACATTTTTTACCCAACTGATTTGTAGCATAGCTTTGTTTCTTAGTCTTTAATGGAAAATCAATATAGCGATATTAGACATTTTCCTTAACTAAACATGCAATATATATGAGGATCTGGCGACTTTACAGCATCTTCATTAGAGCATATGTGTGGGGAGCCTTGAATAACGAAACCGAATTGCATTTAATTTCAGTTTATTTCAAGTAATCATCCCACTGTCTGCTCTCATACCTGAGCAGCGAACAAAGAGGGTGAACACACCAAAGTTCTCCCTTTTAAACATTCTCACATCAAACCATCTCCCTCGCAGGGGAAATCACACATCTCTACCAAAATCCCTTTATTCACATTCATCAACCTTTTATTTACATAACTCCCCCTTCTCTCCTCTCGAGCCTCAGCGGTCAGGAAGTCTTCTGTCCCCTGTCCTCCGCAGGGGGTCCAGGCTCTGCGGCTCTGCACCGCAGGGGACTGCAGCTCTGTGGCTCTCCTTCATTGTGAGGTTAAATCACATATGCAGTGTCCAACATATACATGTCTAACAACACAGCCATATAACCCCCCCCAAACGATGAAGAACAGACTATTTCCTAAAATTTAATAACACCTTACTCACTACTGAATAATCAACACCAACATTCAGTCTGTGCGCCGCTTGGGCTTCAACCGTCTGCCGAATCTGCTGTGAGTTGGCCCCGCCTTACCTGCGGCGCCCTCCTGCTTCGGCTCTGTTGACTGAGGAAGAGAGTGATTATTCGCCCCCTGCGGGGGCCTGCCTCATCGAGGCGCCACTGCGACCGGTACAGACACGTCCTTCATGACAAAAGCAGGTTTTAGTCTGTCAATACTGACTGTCTCTTTTCTGTCTCCAAAATCTAGCACAAATTGCTTATCACCTGCCTCCAGCACTCGAAATGGCCCTTCGTAAGGTGGTTTGAGCGTTGCTTTTAGGGCTTCGTGCCTGACAAAAACGAAGTCGGCATTTTTCAAAGCCTTGGGGACGAAAACTCGTGGAAAAGCGTGATGAACCGGACCCGGGAGCGTGTCTGCTCCCGTGCCAACTAACGGTCCCAGAGCAGAGAGAGGTGGGGGCTCTGGGTGCTCTGGTAAAAACTCGCCTGGCAGCCTCAGAGTTTGTGCGAATACCAGCTCCGCTGGGGAGGCGTCTAAGTCCTCTTTAGGCGCAGAACGCAACCCTAATAAAACCCATGGCAGTTTATTTACCCAATCTGCATCCGTGAGCGACGCTCTGAGTGCTGCCTTCAAAGACCTATGAAAACGCTCGCATAAACCATTAGCCTGAGGGTGGTAAGCCGGTGAATTTTGGCTCCTAAGCCGTTGGCCATCGCTGACCACAGCTCAGAGATGAATTGCGGTCCTCTATCGGACGTAATGTCCGACGGAACCCCGAAGCGCGCCACCCAAGCTGTTAAAAAAACGCGAGCCACCTCCGCGGCCATGGTCGTCGCAAGTGAGACCACCTCCGGCCAACGTGTGGTTCGGTCCACCATTGTCAAAAGATGAGTGAACCCCTGCGATGCCGGTAGGGGGCCCACAAGGTCGACGTGCACATGGTCGAACCTTCTGGCCGTAATGCGGAACGGTTCTAACGGGGCTCTTGTGTGCTTGTGAATTTTGGCTCGTTGACAGGAAATGCAAAAATGAGGAGGTCTAGCTAATCTGCCCATTGTGATGTATGTCTTACAAATGCAAATACCTCCTGCCTGTTCTGTTGTCCCTTTGATCATTCTAAACTGTGGGGTACGTCTCTTTGATGTATTGTTATGATCAAGTATTTAAGGTGCAACTCTGTAACGCAATCTCTCTCTTACTCTCTCACTCTGATCCTGCAACAGGTGGACACACGTGTCCGCCTCTCTTTCTCTGAGAGCCTAGGGATCCCGCTCCGGGCTGCTCCACTATGCACCGGAGAGGGGATCCCGTGAAGGCGACATGATATAATAAAACCTGCTTAAAACCACAGCACTGCTGCTTATTTTTCCATGCCGCCTCACTCAAATTAGCTAGACACTCCTCAGCCTCCCTGGGAAGGTCTATGCCAAGGTACTGGAGAGGAGAGTCCGGCCGTTGGTCGAACCTCGGATTCAGGAGGAGCAATGTGGTTTTCGTCCTGGCCGTGGCACATCGGACCAGCTCTTTACCCTCTCGAGAATTCTTGAGGGTTCGTGGGAGTTTGCCCAACCAGTTTACATGTGTTTTGTGGACTTGGAGAAGGCATTTGACCGCGTCCCTCGTGGATTTTTGTGGGGGGTGCTTCGGGAGTATGGGGTATCGGGCTTGTTGTTACAAGCTATTCGGTCTCTGTACGACCGTTGTGAGAGTTTAGTTCGCATTGCCAACACTCGGTCGGAGTCATTCCCAGTGAGAGTTGGACTCCGCCAGGGCTGCCCTTTGTCACCGGTCCTGTTCATAATTTTTATGGACAGGATTTCTAGGCGCAGCCAGGGAATGGAGGGTGTCATGCTTGGTGACCACAGGATCTCATCTCTGTTGTTCGCAGATGATGTTGTCCTGTTGGCTTCATCCAGCAATGACCTACAGCTCTTGCTGGGACGGTTTGCCGCTGAGTGTGAAGCGGCTGGGATGAGAATCAGCACCTCCAAGTCCGAGTCCATGGTCCTCAGCCGGAAAAAGGTGGATTGTCCTCTCCGGGTTGGGGACAGGCTCCTGCCCCAAGTGGAGGAGTTTAAGTATCTTGGGGTCTTGTTCACGAGTGAGGGGAAAATGGAGCGAGAGATCGACAGACGGATTGGAGCAGCATCTGCAGTGATGCGGACGTTGTACCGGTCTGTTGTGGTGAAGAGGGAGCTTAGTTCTAAGGCAAAGCTGTCGATTTACCAGTCAATCTACGTTCCTACTCTCACCTATGGTCACGAGCTTTGGGTAATGACCGAAAGAACGAGATCGCGGATACAAGCGGCTGAAATGAGCTTTCTCCGTAGGATTGCTGGACTCACCCTCAGAGATAGGGTGAGGAGCTCAGTCATCCGGGAGAGGCTCAGAGTAGAACCGCTGCTCCTCCACATTGAAAGGAGTCAGTTGAGGTGGTATGGGCATCTGATTAGGATGCCTCCTGGACGCCTCCCACTTGAGGTGTTTCAGGCACGTCCCACTGGGAGGAGACCCCGGGGCAGACCCAGGACTCGGTGGAGAGACTATGTCTCCCAGCTAGTCTGGGAACGCCTTGGTATCCCCTCTGAAGAGCTGGAGCAGGTGGCTGGGGAGAGGGAAGTCTGGGCTTCTCTGCTTGAACTGCTGCCTCCGCGACCCGGACCTCCGGAAAAGCGGTAGAAGATGGATGGATGGATGGATGGACAGGAAATGCAGGTTTTTGCCCATTCCTTCACGTGCTTGCGCAGGCACGGCCAAACAAACTTTTCCGCCACCAGTTTCACCGACGCGCGCACCCCCGGGTGCGCCAGTGAGTGGACCGAGTCAAAAACACGGCGGCGCCACGTGGCCGGAACCACCGGACGCGGGCGCCCCGTCGACATGTCGCAGATCAGGGGGGGCATACCGGTTTGTAAACACTTGCTCTCCAGCCTTAACCCTGTTGGTCCAGACTGGAGCGCGCGCACGTCTGCGTCCGCCCCCTGGTCCGCTGCCATGGCTGCGTAATCTATACCCACGTGCACCGGGGCTGCGCGCGCCACCGTGCCGCTCTCCCGCGGCGCGGTCACGGTGGCCCGTTCTGCCTCTGCGCGTGTTGGAGTCGTGAACGCGCGCGAGAGACAATCTGCTACTACATTGAATTTGCCCGCAACGTGCCTAATGTCAGTGGTAAATTCCGAGATTGCGGCCAGCTGCCTCTGCTGCCTGCCGGACCACAGGTCTGAAATTTTGGCCATGGCGTATGTGATCGGCTTGTGGTCCACATAAGCAGTGAAGCACCGTCCTTCCAGCCAGAACTGGAAATGACGAATAGCCAAATGCAGCGCCAACAGTTCTCTGTCGAACGTGCTGTATTTTCGTTCAGCCGCGCTTAAAGATTTGCTAAAGAAAGCCAAAGGCTGCCAAACTCCGGCTACCTGTTGCTCAATAACGGCCCCTATGGCTAAATCCGAAGCGTCTGTCGTCAGCGCGATACGTGCTGCAGGGTCTGGGTGGGCCAGGAGCGCAGCGTCAGCCAAGGCTTTTTTAACCTCTGTGAACGCGCGCTCCCGCTCCGGGGACCATTCGACCGCCTGGGTCGGTTTTTGTTTTTTGAGCGCGGCATATAACGGTTGCATGATTTGAGCTGCGTGGGGCAGGAATCGGTTATAAAAATTCACCATCCCCAAGAATTCCTGTAGTGATTTGACCGTTTGTGGACGGGGAAAATCCGCTACCGCGCGTACTTTATCTGGTAACGGAACCGCTCCCTCCGGGGAGACGCGGTGACCCAAAAAATCGATCCGCTCGACGCCGAACTGGCACTTGGCTGGGTTAACTATTAAGCCGTGCTCTCCCAGCCTCCTAAAAACTGCTGTGAGGTGCGTTTCGTGTTCGTCCTCTGAAGTACTCACGACCAAAATGTCGTCGAGGTACACAAACACGAAAGGGAGATCGCGTAACACGGCATCCATCATCCGCTGAAACGTTTGCGCCGCCCCTTTGAGACCAAACGGCATGCGTAAAAATTCGAAAAGTCCGAACGGGGTTATTACCGCTGTTTTAGGAATGTCCTCCGGTTGGACTGGGACTTGGTGATAGCCGCGAACCAGATCAATCTTTGAAAAAATGCGCGCCCCCGCCAGGTGCACCGAAAAATCCTGAATGTGCAGGATGGGATAACGATCGTGCGCCGTAGCGTTGTTTAGCCTGCGGTAATCCCCACACGGTCTCCAGGAGCCATCGGCTTTCGGTACCATGTGGAGCGGCGAAGCCCACGGGCTTTTCGACCTACGAACGATGCCTAGCCTCTCCAGGCTGGCGAACTCCTCGCGTGCAATGGCGAGCTTAACTGCATCCAAGCGCCAAGCTTTTGCAAACACGGGAGGACCAGATGTGGGGATAAAGTGTTTCACCCCGTGCTTCGCGACTGTCGCTGAAAAAGTGGGCACAGTGAGCGCTGGAAATTGGGTGAGGAGTGTGTGAAACTTACCACCTGCTGTAGCAACGTGGGTCTGTACTGGTGGCGGGGACACTCGAGCTGAACAGGGGAGAGAGTAAAAAGAGAGTGCATTTACCAGCCGTCTATTAGCAAGATCAACTAACAGATTGTGTGAACACAAAAAATCCGCGCCCAACATGTTGAAACTCACCGCCGCTATTACAAAAGTCCATTCATATGTGCGGCAATGTAAGCATAAAGGCAAGGTCCTTCTCCCGTAGGTGTTGATGTTCGAGCCATTTGCCGCCGTAGCTCCGCTACCGTGGGGTCCAGCCACCCGGTCTGCGTATGTTGGGGTGATGAAGCTCACTTGGGCTCCGGTGTCAATGAGGAACTCTCATCCGGAGCGCGCATCCTTGATGTAGAGCAGCTTGCTGCATTCTCCGAGGGTCGAAGCTGCTAGCGACCCCCGGTCTTGCCGTTTCCCGAACTCCTGAAGTTGCAGGTTGGCACACACCTGCGTGCCTTCTCCGCGAACCTCCGATGGTAAAAGCAGAGATCTTCTCCTCCGCTGTGTCGTGTCCGCGCCTCTGCCGCCGGACCATTGGCTCCACCTCGTCGCGGCCGCGCTGCCGCCGTCGTCGGCCAGTCTGGGTCTGCCGCCTCTGGCTCCCCGCCGTCTCGGGTCGCCGCTGCGGTTACTTGCCCGCCGCAGGCGTCCAGGATCCCATCTGCTTCCTGGGCCAGCTCCCGGAACTCCTCCAGGGTGTGACACTTTTTGCCGGCCAGCGTGCTTCTCGCATGCGTCGGGAGGTTGGAGAGGAAGATGAACTGAAAAATGAAATCATCGTTGTCCAACCCTCTCAGCTGTATCATCTCTTCCATCAGGGCGCTCGGCCTGTGTCCTCCTTGGTCTAGCAAAGACAGGATCCTCCTCGCCCTCACTTCGGCCGAGGGGGTGAAAAACTTGATGAGGGTGGATTTCAGCTTGCCGTACCTGTCGGTCGCGGGTAGCTGCTCCACCAAACTCTGCACACACCGAGCTGTGCTGTTGTCCAGTTTAGCGATGACATGGTGGAACTTAGTGTCATCCACCGTTACTCCTGCGAGCGCGAACTGCGACTCTGCTTGCAGAAACCACGACCGTGGGTTATCCTGCCAGAAATCAGGCAGCTTAACGGCCACTGCGCTCGCCAGCTCTGAGCGCTGTGAGTCCGGGACCCTGAGACCTTCTTCGGTCATTCTCAACGTCGTCAGTCACCAATGTGGGGAGCCTTGAATAACGAAACCGAATTGCATTTAATTTCAGTTTATTTCAAGTAATCATCCCACTGTCTGCTCTCATACCTGAGCAGCGAACAAAGAGGGTGAACACACCAAAGTTCTCCCTTTTAAACATTCTCACATCAAACCATCTCCCTCGCAGGGGAAATCACACATCTCTACCAAAATCCCTTTATTCACATTCATCAGCCTTTTATTTACATAACTCCCCCTTCTCTCCTCTCGAGCCTCAGCGGTCAGGAAGTCTTCTGTCCCCTGTCCTCAGCAGGGGGTCCAGGCTCTGTGGCTCCGCACCGCAGGGGACTGCAGCTCTGTGGCTCTCCTTCATCGTGAGGTTAAATCACATATGCAGTGTCCAACATATACGTACATGTCTAACAACACAGCCATAATATGGACCATTTTCTGAATGATAAGGAAGCAGAATGGTATTTACACTCCAGGCTCTTATGGGGCAGCACTATTTAAAAGCAAAATAACAACATGGGCAAAGCCTAAGCATTTGAAAAGTAGAACAATGCACAGTTATGTAATATATAATAAACAGACACATAAGTGTGTGTACATAAAGTGCATATGGAAGTTGTGTGTGCATGAACCTGTTAGTTTTAATGTGTGTAGGGTGAAGACTTGAGGAGCCTCATACTTTAAAAAGTTAGCACTTATACAAATTTTGAGTTTGAACATATAAATTATTTTCTGCTATGTCAGTGTTTTTGGTTCTGCCAGTGGGCAGCGATTAGCACTGTTGCCTTACAGCTAGAAGGTTCCAGGTTCAAATCCCCAGGCTGGCAGCAGTAGGAATCTTTCTGTGTGGATTTTGCATGTTCTCCCTGTGCTGCGTGGGTTTACTCCGGGGGCTCCGGTTTCCTCCCACAATCCAAAGACATGCATGTTAGGCTAATTGGTTGTTCTAAATTGTCCCTAGATATGTCTCCTATAGGCCCTTAGAATAGAGGTGTAACGTCAGGGCCACGTTGAGGGGGGCAGGGATTTCCCAGCATGCTTTGCCAGTTGGAAACGTTACTGTGTGTATTAAATGTGTTATTACCGAGTTATTATACTGCTGTGTCATTATAACTGTGTTATAATGACCCAGCAGTGTTTATAGGCAGGATTAGGGCAAGATGCATCATGTGTGTGTAACCATGATTGAAATGGGGGTCTGGGAGAATGACCTCCCCTCCTGTCTGTGCTCAGAGTGTGGGTGTTGGGGTTGAGTTTTAATAAAGCCTGTTCATCACAACTATCTGCTCCTCTTCTTTGTGTGAACCTTGCCTACGTCACAGAGGGTTAGTACTAGTGAAACGCTTTGAGTGGTCTTTGAGACTAGAAAAAGCGCTATGTAAGTACAGGTCCTTATCCCCTGTTTTTCGAACTTTTTTTGAGCCACGAAACCCTTTTTACATTGAAAGCCCACGAACCTAAAATGTTCTAAAATGACACATTGTAGCCTATTACGACATACCTAATGACAATTTAGTCTTGTAATTTGTTTATAATCAATGTGGCACGTTTACATACAGAGTCAATGGAAAGCTGTGAACCCACGCCTGTTTGCTCTAGGCAATGCAAATACATGCTAGATGGATTTTATTTAATTCGGGCCAGGAGTTTGCTTGATGCTTTCAGCATTGGTGTTCCACCATTGCCAGGAGAGTGAATTAGTTTGGAAATGAGACAGCCACTAACCATCGACTTCTCTCGTCTGACACATGCTCTTTTCATGGCTGACATGATTCTTCGTGATGGTTATATCTAACACTTGTTTGGTGCTGGGGCGGTTGACATTGGGAGGCAATTTCTGGGGGAGGTAGTGCCATTTTCCCCATCTGGATAGTGTTGTGGCCTCTCAAGTAGTGAGCTTTTGAGAGGAGGAGGAAGGAGAGGAGGGATTGTGTTTGCGCTGCTGCCTGCTGACATGGAGGAACCACTGCAGACGCCAATGCACAACAGTGGTAAGTTTTTTTGCAATTTTTTGGGGCAATTAATAAGTGAAATTGGATAATTACCAATGTAATCCTGAATGTTCTTTCATGGAGCCCCAGTTGAAGAACACTGTTCTCTGCAGACTTACGTAGGATGACAGTTTTGATGCTTGAAGGCAATATTTTTTCTGCCAAGAAGCAGATGGCCTATATTATTGTTGACATTTCCTGGTATTTTTCTAGCTTACTGTTCTGTTTATTTTGGAACAAGCAATCGTTGCAGTCCAACTGCCAGCTGAACACACACACACACACACACACACACACACACATACACACACACACACGTACAGGGACTGCAGATGAAAAATAGCCTTTTGGCTAACTCTGGTACATTTGCAAAAATGCTTATTAATGTACAATGTCCCTGCCAAATAAACCAATATAATAAAAATAACATGCATGCACACATGCACACTTTGGCTGCTCCCTATACTACAGCAGATCATTGGTCCACATATTTGATTGGACAAGGATTTTGTACCAAATGCCCTTGCTGACATACATTCACTACAGTACTGTGGACACTATCATCCACTTGAGTTAGAACAATTTTTAAAACTGTGGAGTGTGTGAAATAAGAGTCGGGCTCATGACACACAGTTTATTACACACTTCACATCTCTCTAGCACAGAACAGACTGAACATTTCAGCAGGCACTCTCCTCTTAAGTTTCATGGCATTTCTCCACACACAACATGAGATTTGCATCACACTACATTCAACCCCCTTCGTCCTTGACTCCTTCCTGCTATCTCGCCAGGAACCTCCTGAGCATTGTTCTACCATGTTTATCCATTGTCTCTTGTCTGAGATGCTAAATAATCTGGCTCCCCCAAGGTGCTAAACTCCCCCCCCCCCAGCATCTTAGAACAATAGAATAACAGTCCACATGCTGTGATAGAACAATAGAACATCAGTCCACATGCTATTTGGGCTTCTGTCTCCTCCCGTATCTGCTGTAACTGGGGTTTACCGCCTCCGTGGCGCTGCTGTGCCGGTGGGGGGCTGCTGGGAGTGTGTCTGACTGCGGGTGGGCTGTGACTGGGGGGGGGGGGCACTTCGGTCTGTCCGTGTGGCTGCTCTGGTGAATCGTTTCCCTGTGGAGCTCTCCGTGGGGGTCTTCCATGCCGAGGGGCCCTAGCCAACAGCACTTGCTCGTCCGCCACAACAAAAGCGGGTTTGAGTCTGTCTATGCCAATTTTTTCCCGCCTACCCCCCAAGTCTAGCAAAAGAATGCTTATCCCCCGATTCCAACACTCTGAACGGTCCATCATAGGGTGGGCGCAATGGAGGGCGGTGGGTGTCGTGTCTGACAAACACGAACTCCGCGCTCTTCAAAGTTTTAGGCACGAAAAAACGTGGAAAACTGTGGTGGGCAGGGCCCGGCAGCGTGCCTGTGTTTGCGCTACGCTGCAAAAGCTGAGACGGGCAGCTGCCCGGCGCGGGATTAATTGGCAGAAATTCCCCGGGCAGCCGTAGGGGCTGCACAAAAACCAGCTCTGCCGGGGAACCTTCCAGATCCTCTTTCGGCACAGAGCGCAACCCCAATAAAACCCACGGCAGCCTGTCTACCCAATTTGCATCCGTCAATGAAGCCCTGAGTGCTGCTTTCAGTGATCTATGAAAACGCTCGCATAACCCATTAGCCTGTGGGTTGTACGCGGTTGTGCGGTGAACTGTAACACCCAGGCTGCGGGCCATCGCGGACCAGAGTTCGGAAACAAATTGAGGGCCCCTGTCGGACGTAATGTCCGATGGGACTCCAAAACACGCCACCCATGCTGTTAAAGCGCGCGCTACGTCTGCGGACGTGGTTGCCGCCAGCGGGACTGCTTCTGGCCAGCGGGACTGCTTCTGGCCAGCGCGTGGTGCGGTCCACCACTGTCAGGAGGTGCGTGCACCCCTGTGATGGCGGGAGGGGGCCCACAAGGTCCACGTGAACATGGTCGAACCTCTTAGCTGGGATACGAAACGGCTCCAAGGGAGCCTTCGTGTGCCTGTGTACCTTGGCTTGTTGGCACGCCACGCAGGCTGCAGCCCACTCTTTCACTTGTTTGCGTAGGCTCGGCCACACAAACGTCTCTCCCACCATTTTGACCGATGCGCGCACTCCTGGGTGCGCCAGAGTGTGAACGACTCAAACATGTGGCGGCGCCACGCGACCGGGACCACCGGACGCGGGCGACCCGTGGAGACATCGCAGATTGGGGGGGGGGCTGCCATCTTGCAGCACCCTGCTCTCCAGCCTTAACCCTGTTGGTCCAGACTGGAGCGCGCGCACGTCTGCATCGCTAATCTGCTCCGCGGCCATGGCTGCGTAATCTATCCCCACGCAGACCGGGGCCACCACGGCGCTCGAGAAGCAGTCCGCCACCACATTCAGTTTACCCGACACATGTTGAATATCGGTAGTAAACTCTGAGATTGCGGCCAGCTGTCTCTGCTGCTGGCCCGACCACGGTTCTGAAACCTTGGTCATCGCGAATGTTAGCGGCTTGTGGTCCACGAACGTGGTGAAGCTGCGCCCTTCCAGCCAGAACTGGAAGTGGCGTATGGCCAGGTGGAGAGCCAGCAACTCTCTGTCGAACGCGTTGTATTTACGTTCGCTGTCGCGCAAAGTTCTGCTGAAAAAGGCGAGCGGCTGCCAAGCCCCGGCGACGCGCTGCTCCACGATAGCCCCTATGGCCACGTCTGAAGCGTCGGTGGTGAGCGCTATGCGGGCCACCGGGTCCGGATGCGCCAGCAGTGCGGCGTTTGCCAGGGCTGCTTTAACTTCCGAGAACGCCCACTCTCGCTCCGGGGTCCATTCGACCCTATCCGCGGGTTTCCGTTTCTTGAGCGCAGCGTACAATGGTTGCATGAGCTGCGCCGCGCGGGGAAGGAAACGGTTATAAAAGTTCACCATCCCCAAAAATTCCTGCAGCGCCCTGACCGTCTGAGGCTGGGGAAAATCCGCCACGGCGCGCACTTTGTCGGGCAGCGGGATCGCTCCTTCCGGAGAGACACGGTGCACCAAAAAATCAATCTTCGTCATGCCGAACTGGCATTTCACCGGGTTGATTATTAACCCGTGCTCCT
The DNA here is from genome assembly GCA_020510985.1 of Pholidichthys leucotaenia. Taxonomy (NCBI): domain Eukaryota; kingdom Metazoa; phylum Chordata; class Actinopteri; order Cichliformes; family Pholidichthyidae; genus Pholidichthys; species Pholidichthys leucotaenia. Next base: position 57,437,267 of record CM035843.1, on the reverse strand, counting down.
CCCACCTCCGGAAAACCGTCATGAGGTGGGTTTCGTGTTCGTTTTCGGACGCACTGGCTACCAGGATATCGTCCAGGTAGATGAACATGAACGGGAGATCGCACAGCACTGCATCCATCATGCGCTGGAACGTCTGTGTCACTCCTTTTAACCCGAATGGCATGCGCAGGAACTCGAATAGACCGAACGGGGTTATTACCGCTGTTTTGGGTATGTCCTCAGCGTGCACTGGGACTTGGTGGTAACCGCGGACCAGGTCTATTTTGGAAAAAATGTGTGCTCCGGCAAGTTGAACGGAAAAATCCTGTATGTGGGGAATTGGGTAGCGGTTGTGCGCTGTGGCGTTGTTCAACCTGCGGAAATCCCCGCACGGTCACCACGAGCCATCAGCCTTAGGGACCATGTGTAGCGGGGATGCCCATGGGCTGTTCGAGTGCCTGATGATGCCCAACCATTCTAGGTTGGCAAACTCCTCGCGCGCTATGGCCAGTTTAGCTGCGTCCAAGCGCCGAGGTCTTGCAAAAACGGGCGGCCCGGTGGTGGTGATAAAGTGCTCCACCCCGTGTTTAGCGATGGCCGTGGAAAACGTCGGGACCGTGAGTGCTGGGAACTGAGTGAGCAGTGTGTGGAACTTACCGCCTGTAGCTGTGACGTTGGCTTGTGCTGTTGGCTGGGTCACTCGAGCTATACAGGGGAGAGAGTCAAAGGACAGTGCATTAACCAGGCGCCTGTTAGCAACATCAACCAGTAAACCATGTGCACACAGAAAATCAGCCCCCAGGATATGGTAATTCAGTGCTGCTATAACAAAAGTCCACTCATATGTACGGCCGTGTAGAGATAAGAGCAGAGTCCTCTCACCAAAGGTCTTAATATCCGAGCCGTTTGCTGCCAACATCTCGGGGCCGCTAGGTCCTGCCAGCCGGTCAGCTTAGGTCGGCAGGATGAAACTCTTCTGGGCTCCGGTGTCCACAAGGAAACGCCTCCCCGAGCGTGCATCCGTCAAGTAGAGCAGCTTGTTCTCTTCACCGAGGGTCGCAGCTGCTACCGACCCCCGGCCTTGCCGTTTCCCAAGCGCTTGAATTGGCACGGGGGCGCACATCTGCGTGCCTTCTCTCCGAAGCGGCGGTGGTAGAAACAGAGCATGTCTCTCTGGCGCTCCTTGGCCCCCGCTGCTGCTACCGTTGGTGGCTCCTCGCCCCCTCTCGTCGTCTCGCTGGGCTCCGCCACTGCCGCGTTGACTGTGATCGCCCTGGTGGTGAGGATGATCCGGTCTGCCTCCTGGGCTAGCGCACGGTAGTCGCGCGCGGCCAGCAACGGCAAATTGGCCAGAACCGCTCTCGCCACTGTCGGAAGGTTCCGGAGGAAGAGGTGGGCAAACAGTAAGTGCCCATTGTCCGTGCCCATTAACGCCAGCATCTTCTCAATCAGGTCTACGGCCGAACGATCTCCTAACTCGGTCTGCGTCAGGAGCCTCTCTGCTCTCTCACAGTCCGAGAGCGTGTAGCGCTGGATGAGCGCAGCCTTGAGCGCCTCATATTTGCTTCTGGCTGGTGGCTGATCGAGCAGGCTCGCTACCTGCTGAGCTGTGCGGGCGTCCAGCGCTGCGACCACATGGTAGAATCTGGTGTCGTCTGCCGTTACTCCCCGGAGGGCGAACTGGGCCTCGGTGAGGTGGAACCAAGAGCGCGGGTTGTGCTGCCAGAAATCCGGTAGCTTGACTGAAATCGCACACGCGTGGCTGGGGGTTCCAGTCCGGGCTGTCTGTGGGATGGCTGCCGCCTCGCTGTAGCTTCCTGACCGGGCCGGCTCCGGGGATCTTGCCTCGTGTTCCATAATACGTCTTGGGTCACCAGTGTGGAGTGTGTGAAATAAGAGTCGGGCTCATGACACACAGTTTATTACACACTTCACATCTCTCTAGCACAGAACAGACTGAACATTTCAGCAGGCACTCTCCTCTTAAGTTTCATGGCATTTCTCCACACACAACATGACATTTGCATCACACTACATTCAACCCCCTTCGTCCTTGACTCCTTCCTGCTATCTCGCCAGGAACCTCCTGAGCATTGCTCTCCCATGTTTATCCACTGTCTCTTGTCTGAGATACTAAATAATCTGGCTCCCCCAAGGTGCTAAAAAACTATAATTTTATAGTTATCTATCTTTATAGTGCTTGGTGTGGACAGCCCTTAATTGTGGTGGCCTAAGCGCTGATCCCATCCGCGCTCGGGCTGCCCAGTATTTTCCCTGTTCTTCCATCTTATTTCAGGTCTTGTGGCCTTCTCCAGGGCTTTTATTTTGACAGCGTCATGGCGGGACTTCCGGCTGTGTCAGCCGAGCCGGTGCTGTGACAGCTGTGTTATTCCACTAATTACATTCCCCTTCTCTGATTGGGTTTTGTTCTACATTTAAGGGAGCAGCTGAAACTCACTCCTCGCTGTGACCTACAACTCCGTGCACCTCCGTGTACGTGACTGGAGTTCCTAACCCCGACTCCAGTCTCTTCTGTCATTCATCTTTGCTTGTCCTCCCTTAAGTGTTTATTGTTCAGCATTGGCTGTCCCCGCTGCTTCTTCTCTTTAGCCTTCAGTATTTATTATTTTGGTGTGTAGTATATGTTCGTGTTTTGCCCCACGTGGCTGTTTATTTTGTCATTCTTGTCTTTCGTAAATAAACAAGCAAACTTACTGTTTGATCTCTGGTGTCTCATTAATGCCCTGCAAGGGGCATCCATAACATTAAAGGTCTCTTTCTCACTGAGTGGCCTTTCAGTCCATGTCAGTACAGGAATCGTTTCACTGTGGATAATGACACTTTTACCAGCTTCAACCAGCATCTTCACAAGGTCTTTTGCTTTTATTCTGGGGTTGATGCGCACATTTCACACCAAAACACATTCCTCTGTGTGTCCTTCCTGAGCAGAATGATGGCTGGACATTCCCATGGTGTTTAAACTTGTGTACCGGTATAATTGTTTGAACAGGGGAACGTAGCACCTTTAGGCATCTGGACATTGTACCCAAGGGTGAACCAGACTTATAGAGGTCCACAATTGTCTTCCTGATATTAGTGTATGTAAACTTCTGACTGAAGAAAATAATAAAAGATTCTCTAAAAAAAAATAATTAAGCAAATATAAAAAATACAGCAAATCAAAATAATTTTGACAATCCAAAATTACCTAAAACAAGAAAAGTTTAGTCTGATTTAATGTCACACAGTGAGGGAAAAAAAGGTAAAACTGTGGTGACACTAGACACAGCATGTGGACATGCTTTCACACCCAGAAGCAGGAAAAGGGGCAGAATAATGGACTCAAGGGGGAAGCATCCCTGTGGGGTGACTAGACCAGACAACGAGGCACCTTCGCCCCCTGCTGCTCCAAGCTACAGCATGAAGGGCAGGGGGGTGAATGTATTGTGATGAAAGTAACAAGTGTTATAATTGTGCCACACATTTCCTTTGTTCATAACCATGCATAATGCACCAGCCCCAGTTTCTATGCGAGGTTAATAAAGCTATATAAAGAGAACGCAGCGAAACTGGGGGGCTCTTCTACAGAACTCGGCCCCAGCGGCCCACGCTGGGGGCCATAGGCTGTACATATGTTAGAGAATTAATAAAGATTCTGTGTTGTCCTACGCTCGTGCCTCACCTCCACATCCTTCCCTTTTATCCTCTACATTGGTGACCTGAAGTGAGATGGACCGTCTACTCCCTTTCACCGCGCTGTGGACTCCGGAGTACCAGGGATCACCGGCATCCTTGTCATCCATGCTGGAGCGCGTGCGCCTGTTCCTCTCTCCACATTGGCGACCTCAAGGGCCGGAGAGAGCAAGCGGCACGGGGACCGAGATGCACCAGGATCAGCGAGACGAGCACTCCACAGAAGCAGCATGAAAGGGGAAGATCGGCACCGTCTGCATTGTTTGAATCAAGCTCCCCAACCCTAGCTTCTCCTCCCGACAGTGGGGTTTCGGTGAATAGAAGCCTGGGCGCACGCCGCAGGATTACGAGGACAGCGCAACTTAAAGCTATGTGGCCACGGTGCACACCATGCACCAGGGACAAAGCGGCTCCAATAACTTATACATCGTCCTCAGCCGCTGCACATTCCCGGGGAACACGGGTGATTGCCATCCTCGGATCCTTTAGGCTTTGTGCATCGCACCTAAAGCAGCCGGGCTGCCTCTCCCACAGGACCTGTATTTGTGTCTCAGCCGCTGCGCATCCATGGGGAATTAAGCCGATTGCTTTCCCCGGAGCCTTTAGGATTGCCCCCGCACCTAAAGTGGAATCACCAGTTTCCCTGACACAGCTTAAGTTTTTTCATAGCCGTGACGCACCCTCGGGGAATTGGGCCGTTTGCCTTCCCCAGATCCTGGCAGGACCAGGTCTGCACGAGGAGGAGTCAGAGACTTTTTTTCCCCCCACAGCCACTGCGGATCACCAAAAGGTTTACCAGAAAAGTCCCTCACCCGAGGCTGATCTGCACGGAATTTTTGCGTGGCCCAGATGCTTTTAACGTCCTGGGCCGGCACCCCATTGTTTTCCCCCTCGTCCTCCATATCGTTCTTCCCACACCTCTGTCCCTAAAACCTGCCGATTGCTGGCTTTGTTCTGTCAGCATGACGCGCACCGGACCCCGTGCGCCCATGAACCACGGCCGTCAACATGTTGGGAGCAGAAAGTGCTTTTCACCCCTACCCCTTTCCCCCCACGGACTGACATGCCCTCCGATAAACTTCACCAACAAGACAATTCGACCGGAGCGGCAACCCCCCGCTGCAGCCGCCATGGGCGCCAACTTCAGCCCAAAGGACCGGAGGATTACAGCCCCTTCTGGGTGTTCGGGGGGGCCTATGTGGTGACACTAGACACAGCATGTGAACATTCTCTCACACCGAGAAGCAGGAAGAGGGGCAGAATAATGGACTGAAGGGGGAAACCCCCCCTCCCCCCCCGGGGGGTGACTAGACCAGACAACAAGGCGCCTTCGCCCCCTGCTACTCCAAGCTACAGCATGAAGGGCAGGGGGGTGAATGTATTGTGACGAAAGTAACAAGTGTTATGATAATCGCGCTACACATTTCCTTTGTTCATAACCATGCATAATTCGCCAGCCCCAGTTTCTATGCAAGGTTAATAAAGCTGTATAAAGAGAACGCAGAGAAACTGGGGGGCTCTTCTACAGAACTCGGCCCCAGCGGCCCACGCTGGGGGCCATAGGCTGTACATATTTTAGAGGGTTAATAAAGATTCTGTGTCGTCCTATGCTCGTGCCTCGCCTCCACATCCTTCCCTTTTACCCTCTACAATACTTTTTTTTTTTTTTTAATACAGAGCATGTAACCTTCTGGTTTCAACTGTATACTATTCAATTCAAACGTTTATTTCGAAATCAGGGTTCATAGTATATACAAAACGTGTAAAATTTAAAAAAAAAATGTATAAGATTCAGCAATCACACAGCGCTCATAACAATAAAATACAATAATGAACTCAATATAAAATAGAACGCCACCACTTCCAAATGCTGGAGTGAAGTGTGAGTGACGAATTAACAATTACGGATATAAAATAGTTGTTACATGCCAGCAACCTTCTCATAAAACTATAAACATTCTTTCGTAACAACTCGCCAAAAGACGGAATATTCAAGGACACAAACATCTCGCTTGCACTCGACCTACGAGGTATAGCTAACATCCTTCTTAGGGAATTATTATATGCAATGCAGATTTTGTTCCTAACAGCAACATTGCTATTAAACCAAAGAGGCAAGCAATACATTGAAGTACAGAAAGTCTTGAACAACATACATTTAACATCAGGAGAACACCTATGGAAATTCTGCAACAGTAAATTTGTTTGAGCATAGAGTTTCCTGAGTTGCCTATTACAATCAACATTGGGCTTATCACATTCAATCCACACACCTAGGTATTTGGCTTTTTCAACAAAGTTCAAACTATTACCACAAAGTGGCATAACAGGATCCGAAGTTTTGACACCCTTCGGTTTGAATGCCATACACATAGATTTAGTACAGTTGAACAAGGTGTCATTTGTTCTGTAGGCGCCCTTGCACCCATGCACAACAACACCAAATTATTTGCAAACCTTTGGACCAATTAAGTGAAATGAGAAAATTTCCCACAGAAACCTGAATGTTCCAGGAGCCCCAGGTTGGGCACCCCTGGCTGAACATCTATTTAATCTTTTTCCTGAACCAAAGATGCAATGAACCTCATATTTTGCTTCACTACACAATTTTATTCGGTCATTTGCAACTAATTAAAATATGTGAACAATCTAGAATTTGGGTTTACTGGGAACAGGAAGAGTGGGGGATTCCCTCAATTCTAATCCAGACTGCTTGGATTTGTTGACACGGTTACTGTGAAGAATTTTACACACTGTGCTTTATACATACAAAAACTGAAATACACTTGCAAATGAGAAATCATAACTTCATAAAGTAAAAAAATGCATAACTGTAGCTTCATCTACTTTTTTAACTGTCTAATGCTATTTGACAAAAACCAGATGAAAAGACAGGTGATTAATTACTCATCAAAAGCAAATCAATATACTGTATAAAAAAGATATATATTTCTATCTGACTTAAGACTAACAAAAAAACAATTTACTCTTTACCCCTGATTCCACAGGCACAATACACACACTTCAGACGCAAAAAAGGAAGGGTTGATCAATAGGAAAGAACATTATCACAATTTGGGAAAGGTATGATCTGCACTCATGTCTTGTGTATACAGTCCTTTTTCCATAAACTTCTCCACGACAACGATTCTAATATAGTGGCAATAGTGTGAAAGCTGGAAGAACAAAATGGTTGGGTTTCTGTCCACTGTGCTGGGCACACTCTCCAGCTCATAGATAACAGTGCTCTTAAAGAGCCCAGCATCAGTAAAGCTGTAGGTGCTGCAAGAAGTTTAGTTGAACACTTCAAGAGAAGTGAACTGGCCAATACAAAACTGAAGTTAAAACAGCAGCAGATGAACACAGTTCAGCACAAGCTGATCCAAGATGTCAGTACAAGATGGAACAGTACATATTACATGATGGAAAGACTCCTGGAACAGCACTGGCCAGTCACTGCAACCCTGTTTGATCCAGAGATCACTCCCAGGGGCAAACATCACTTTGATTTAAAGCCAGATCAGTGGGTGGTGCTTGACGAGGTTGTGCAAGGGTTGCAGCGTTTTGAATGTGCGACAGCCTTCCTCAGTGGGCAAGAGTATGCAACTGCTTCATGTCTACCTTAGCTGGTCAAAGGGCTGCAAAGGTCTATGCAGCAAATGAACTTTGAGACAAGCTCAGGAAAGACTGTCCTGGCCAGTGCACAAAAACAGATAACACAGGGATGGGGGTGTCTGAACACCATCCCAGGAAAGATAAGATGCCCCACTTGTTCTTGCAGCTGCCACTGACCCATGGTTCAGAAAACTGAAATTTATAGGAGCGGAAGATGGCACACGGGTGAAAGGTATGATTGAAGTCTTTGCTATCAAACAAGCCAAGGGGACTGAGATACATGACTGTGACTCCACTCAACAGGAGAAAAAGCTCAATGTTCCAGGGGAGAAATCAGCACTTGATAGCCTTCTTCTCTCTGACCTTGGGACAGTTTGAGTGAGGAGGACACAAATACACTAGTTACCTCCGCCAAAGGGGGAGGTTATGTGATCATCGGCGTTGGTTTATCTGTTTGTCTGTCTGTTTGTTTGTCTGTTACCAAGATAACTCAAGAAGTTATGGACGGATTTTCATGAAATTTTCACAGATTGTCAGAAATGGGGTATCATACAGATGATTAGATTTTGGTGGTGATCCGGATCACCGTCCACAAGAAAACCGCCATTACGCAAAATGCCATTTTCGTGAATAACTACTGAACCACTAATCCTATCATTGTCAATCCAATTGCTAGTCATATCTTTTCATGGTCAAGGAATCTGAAAACATACACACAAACACTGTATGGGGGGAACTGTGGCCGCCATTACCGAAAAGGCCATTTTCAACAATAACTACTAAACCACTAATCCTATCATTGTCAATCCAATTGCTAGTCATATGTTTTCATAGTCAAGGAATCTGAAAACGTACACACAAACACTGTATGGGGGGAACTGTAGCGCTAAACCGCCATTATGCAAAATGCCATTTTCGTGAATAACTACTGAACCACTAATCTTATCATTGTCAATCCAATTGCTTGTCATATGTTTTCATGGTCAAGGAATCTCAAAACGTACACACAAACACTGTATGGGGGGAACTGTAGCGCTAAACCCCCATTACGGAAAATGCCATTTTCCTCAATAACTACTCAACCACTAATCCTATCATTGTCAATCCAATTGCTTGTCAGATGTTTTCATGGTCAAGGAATCTGAAAACATACACACAAACACTGTATGGGGGGAACTGTGGCCGCCATTACGGAAAATGCCATTTTCGTGAATAACTACTGAACCACTAATCCTATCATTGTCAATCCAATTGCTACTCATATCTTTTCATGGTCAAGGAATCTGAAAACGTACACACAAACACTGTATGGGAGGAACTGTGGCCGCCATTATGGAAAATTCCATTTTCCACAATAACTACTGAACCACTAATCCTATCATTGTCAATCCAATTGCTAGTCATATGTTTTCATGGTCAAGGAATCTGAAAGCATACACACAAACACTGTATGGGAGGAACTGTGGCCGCCATTACGGAAAATGCCATTTTCGTCAATAACTACTGAACCACTGCTTGTCATATGTTTTCATGATCAAGGAATCTCAACACTGTATGGGCGGAACTGCCGCGCTTGGCGGAGGTCTGCGCTCTCCGAGTGCTTTTCTAGTTAAAATATGTGAACAATCTAGAATTCGGTTTTACTGGGAACAGGAAGAGTGGGGGATTCCCTCAATTCTAATCCAGACTGCTTGGATTTGTTGACACTTACTGTGAAGAATTTTACACACTGTGCTTTATACATACAAAAACTGAAATACACTTGCAAATGAGAAATCATAACTTCATAAAGAAAAAATGCATAACTGTAGCTTCATCTACTTTTTAATAATAATAATAATAATAATAATATTTGACAAAAACCAGATGAAAAGACAGGTGGTTAATTACCCAGCAAAAAGCTAATCAATATATAAAAAAAGATTTAAAATCTGATTTAAGACTAAACAAAACAATTTACCCTTTACCCCTTACCCCTGATACCACTGGCACAATACACACTTCAGATGCAAAAAAGGAAGGGTTGCTCAATAGGAAAGAACATTATCACAATTTGGGAAGGGTATGATCTGGACTCGTGTCTTGTGTATACAGTCCTTCTGTTGGAGAAATTCTGTATTGGAATTAGTCTGAGTCAAAAATCAGAAGGCAGGATCTTAAGTTATTAGTAGATTTATTCTTCTGGCCAGGAGAAGATACAGGAAGTAGCCCCAAGTCCACTCATGCATTCTTCTAACTCATCCATTCATTGTCCAAAACTTTTAAAGCTGTGTTATCTGTGGGGGGATGGTGAGACTGTTCATCTGTTCCGAAACAGGGTGTATAGTTCTTATCTTTCTCCCAGGAACCAAACATCTCTTAGTTACACAGGACTATACATTATGAGCCCAAAACAAAAGATATCAGTAGAACAGCTGCGTCATTACAATTGCTGACCTAGACACACACAGACTGGGGCACACTGAAGGCCACATGAATCACAAATGAACAATATAAAACACAAGTATATCAGACATCGAAATATTCCAGAATAATACGGAATTATTCTTTCATAAACTTCGCCACTTTAGCTGCAGTAACGTCTGACTTGTGTGTTCCTCTAATGCTTTCAGATGACTACCTCAAAGTAACCTGCAGCTTTCCTGACAATTCCTTTGCTCACCTCCTCGCCTCTGCTGCTAAGAACTGAAGCCTGTTGAATGGATACAGGACAGAACAAAGAGTTATTCTGCACTTTTATGGGCTCACTCACTGTACTGTGCTATGAGGGAGGCGTGAAGCTGAATGTGACTTACCAAAACATGAAATATTTAGTATCGCCGTGAACCACAGTTACCTCCTCTTCCACCACCAGAGCTGATGTGTCACTTTGAAGTCCAGCTGTAGTCGTCAGAAGATAAACTCACCACCATAGGGTCCTCCAGAGTTTCTGTTACCAAAGTTATTTGGTTTCACAGGCCCATAGTTTGACTGCTGTCCAGCATAGTTACCAAAGTTGCTGTAATTTCCCACCACCTCCAAATCCTAAAGAGGCAAGTCAGTTTTAAGGCAAATTTTCCCTTATAAGTAAATCAGCCAAATTTATGCTCAAATTCATTTTTACCTCCACCACTTCCTCCATAACCTCCATCACAGTTCTCACCAAATCTCCCATCCTGGTTCCCGTATTCTGGGCCACCACCTCCATAACTTGGTCCTCCACCACCATAATTTCTTCCAGAGCCTATTCAAATCCAAAAAGCCTTATTCGTTCATCTTCTTCCGCTTAATCCTTTTCGGGTCGTGGGGGAGCTGGAGCTTATCCCAACATCTTTGGGCGAGAGGCAGGGTACACCCTGGACAGATCGCCAGTCCATCGCAGGGCCATCACAGAGAGACAGATAACCTTTCACTCTCACAGTCATACCTAAGGACAATTTAGAATCCCCAGTTTTCGATGCCAATTAACCTAACTTATTTATGACTGATATTTTACTGGATACAGGCATGGCTGTAAATCATTTTCTCTGACACACAACAGCGTGGGTGTATAACTGGGTGCATAAATGAGAATGGATTTTGAACCATGATAAAAGCACATTACTTGATAACACCAAAACAGTCTTCTTAAAAGATAAAGTTAACAGAAGCTCATCCCATCGTCGGGGGCGACAAAGACTGTTTCATTTAGGTCTGATCAGATTCCTCCACACAGCTCTGTCCTTGGCTTTCCACAGCCAGGAACTCCTGACCTTGTTAACCTGGGCAACGTCCAAACCGGTATGAGTTACTTTCACCATTCAAAATTGTCGTTATAACCACCATGTCCTCCACCACAGTCACCTTAAAACACAATACATAAACTGTTAAATCTGCGATGAGTCACTTCAGTTGTGCACTGCCATGAAATTAGGATGTTTTGATGATGCATTTTTCCAAAATAAATATTTTACTGGTAACACTAAGGAGACAGACTTAAAAAGAAGGACAGAAGATATTTTTTTAATCTTAAGTCATCACAAAATACTACATAGCAACTACTTTAAAAACTCAGAATATACTTTTTTTAAAGAGTGTCAAGAAAAGAAAATGTGATTTTTACAATGCCTATTTTTTTCAAAAATAGATACTGCATAAGGATTAAAATCAAATTATTAAGACAACTTGACTTTTATAATTTGAATAGCTAAAAAAAAAATTGCAGGGTGACTATGATTCTTCATGATGAGCAGCTGTCGATGCACATAATCATGCTGTGTACTCTTGGGTCACTACTACCACAGGAACTAATGTTCTTATGACCGACTCAAAGAACATCGGGTATCCAAGTAATGAGGTCAGAATGAAGTTACTTCCATATAAACTGTTTTCATGTACAAATTACCATGTACTGCATAGTTTGGGGTGAGCGTTGCTAACAAGAAAGTCAAAGGCAACACCCAAAACAACACAGTACATGGTAATGTGAACAAAAAAACCCCCCAAAACTGTGATATATCTTGCCGGAATGCATTTAATGCAGAACTGATGTGATTTTTACCTCATTACTCTATAGGGAGTGCATGTTAACAGCTGTGATTGCATGATCAAAGTCAGCCATAGCATTTGCAGCAATGCATTACATTCAGTTTAAGAAAAATCTAAATATTTTGCACCTAGTTTTAAGGAACAAATGAAGCACAGTTCATGCAAATTTACTATTTCACTTAGTAAAAAGTGAACTTCTGAATCCAATTTGAATGACAAAATTCTGATATGAAATAAGTTTTACTTCCCATATATTTAAAATACTAGTGCATGCCCGTAGAAACCAAATATAAGCAAGTATTTCTGCATGCCCGTAGAAAGCAGGTGTAAGCAAGCAGTTGTGCTTGCCCATGGAAAGTTACTGTTACCATGGCAATAGTAACCATGGTGATGCCTGCCTTTGATCTTTGACATGGTTAAGGAAGTACGTATTTCTGCATGCGGGATTTTCTGTATTTTACCTTATTCTTATGATCCTGGGTTGCTATTATTACTGTGCTCGGTCCCTGCTTGTCACGTCTCGCCTGGGGCAACTCCAGAGTAGGCCAAGTTCCAGCCCTTCTCCAGGAGACTGGTTCCAGAACTGGAGCTGTGTGTTGAGGTGAGGCCGACTATATCTAGCCGGTATCTCTCAGTCTCATGCACCAGCTCAGGCTCCTTCCCCACCAGAGAGGAGACATTCCACATCCCAAAAGCCAGTTTAGGAAGCCTGGGATCAGACATCAGGCAGACATCATAGGACGTCCTATGATGTCCTATGATCGTGATAGCCAGCCGCACAGAGATTTCTTGAATTTATAGTGATGAGTTGTTAAACATAGGAACATCATAGGACGTCCTATGATGTCCTATGATCGTGATAGACGGCCGCACGGAGATTTCTTGAATTTATAGTGATAAGGAGTTGTTATACATAGGAACATCATAGGACATCATGCAGAAACCAAGTATAATCAAGCATTTCTGCATGCCTGTAGAAAGCATCACGAGTCCTATGATGCGTGAGAGCATAGGATCATCATAGGACATCAGGCAGACATCATAGGCTGTCCTATGATGTCCTATAAACGTGACAGACACACTTCTATTTTAGTCTGCCACCATTTCACTTCCTCTGTCTTCTACCTCCTCAATTTCAATCTCCTGGCTGTGACATTCCTTTTCACTGTAATCCTCGTTTTCCCCCTTTTGCCTGATTGTGTCCTCTGCCTCCTCCTTTTCAATATGCTTGGACACTTTGAACAGTGTCTGTCACAACCCTCGTCAATCTGCAGGATGTCTTCATCCGTTATGCTATTGTCCCACATGTCTAAGTCCTCTTCACTGGGGGAACTACGTGCATCCTTCTTTGGTGTTTCTGTGAATACAAAAAGTATGCTTTTTACATATCACCACTGAATGTCTATGTCCCTGATATTCTATATTCACATATAGACTACTTACTCAGTAATAACAGTTCTTCCTCTATGCCCTTCAATCTTCTCTTCAAGTGACTCAGCACGTGCATGGCACACTGGCACGTTTCCTGTCTGTTTGTGCATCCCTTGTCTGTCGTACCCTATGCTGGTGAAGGGTCTCCTGTCTCAAGACGGGTGCGATGTACTGCTGGAACCTCAGGCGTTTCATCTTCATGGCATCTTTTCTGACATGCAGCAGTTCTCATTCTATTGCTGTCCATCTGGTGGGTCGTCTTCTTCTTGATCGTTGAGACCACTGGTTGAGGGATAGGTGCATCGTAATTCCAGTTCATGGACAGGATCATAAAAATAGATCTGAGCAAAAAGAGGCTTTTGGGCATGGACTCACTGTATATGACATCATAAAGACACATTTGTCTATGTGCCGTCATATAGGCATCGCATGAGAGTCCTATATGACATCATAAAGACATGTTTGACTATGTGCCGTCATATAGGCATTGTGAGTCCTATGATGCCTGAGTTCATAGGACGTCCTATGTTGTTCAGGCAGAGACCATAGGCCAACCTATGATGTCCTACAAACGTCACTCACGCACACACACACACACACACACACACACACACACACACACACACACACACACACACACACACACACAGTTCTTGTTTATTAATAAAGTGTTATTAACCCATCCCTGTATAATAATGCTGGCATATGTACACCTGTGCATTTTTTTTTTAAATATTTAAAAGTTTGAATTTGCAAGGAATTTCTGCAGGCCAGAGTCAACCTTTCAGCAGGATGGGTTTGGCTTAAATGTCAATACCTTTGAAGAACTCATTTTCATTTAAAGAATATGGACGCTAACCAGTCATCTAGGAATTGGCCATGTAAAAATCAACAATTTTTGTGCTAAAGTAAGGCAGTCACTCAATAGTTAGCGCAATGAAAATAGACTACGTTTGACCACAGGAATTTTTTTTTTAATCCTATGTGCAAACTACTCACCTCTGCCAAAGTTGTCACCACCTCCAAAATTACCACCTCTGTTCATGAAATTTCCTGATCCTCCACTCCTGCCTGACACAGAGAAAGGAGTCATTTTAGCAAAGTTTATACCAGTACACAATACATGCATTATAATATGTAATTTAACATGATTAGTATGCTTACCCCTGTAAGAGGGTAAAGAGTTCATGTCCTATTTTGTCAGAGCTTTTCTGACCTCACAATTGTGGGAGTTGATAGTGTGGTATTTCTGGACTGAGATGGAAAGGAAACCAAACAAAATTATATGATCCGTTATGTTTATTAAATGTCTCAATAACAGTGAAACCTGAACAACCACATACCAACAATTTTGTCCACAGTGTCATGGTCATCAAAGGAGACGATCTCAACAAAGTCAGTCTTGCCATATTTTTCAAAATACTCTCGGATGTGGGACTCCTCGGTGTCTTCCTTTATTCCACCAACAAAGACCTTCTTCACCGTCAGATGAGCGCCTGGTTTATTGGAGTCCTAAAACAAAAAAAGGAGAACAGTGAGCGCACACAAAATAATTTTGCTGAAGTATCTGGCATTTTGCTTAAGGATATTTTATTTTACTCTTTTACCTCTCTGGGTACAGCCCTCTTGGGCTCCACAACTCGGCCATCCACTTTATGAGGTTTTGCCTTCATCGCCTCATCAATTTCCCTGACAGGAGATAGCGGAAGATATCTGGAATGAAAGTTTGAAATATGTAAACACATGTTCCATTAATGCTAGACACTGTCTAATACAGTTCAAAATCAATCACAGGCTGCACTACTCAAAGGTGAAGCTCAATAAAATTTTTCCAGAGATATCGCCAATCTGTGATTAATGTAACCAAACAGAAGCAAATTTACTCCATTGTTATGCTACATGTCCGAAGCGCCAAGGCTTGTGGGTTGCAATCTTAACGTTTTTTCAAAACTTTTTCCAACTCAGTTAGAACCGAATCCACTTCTGGTTATTCTGGGAGTTTCTGAGAACTCAAGACTGTTACAGACCCCAAAGCGCCATCTTCTGTTCTATGGCCTCCTGTGTGCTAAAAAACTCATTCTTCTTTTTTGGAAGAAAAAAGATGTACCAACTCTTAACCATTGGACTGCAGCACTGACTGAGACCCTACACCTGGAGAGGATCAGTCACATCCTCTGTGATAGACTGGCCGAATGTGAACTTACTTGGGCTGCACGGTGGCACAGTGGTTTAGCACTGCGGCAGCACAGTTTACCCTCGGCCGGGGCAATCGCGGGGATCATGAGATCGTGGGTTCGATCCCAGCCCCCGACCAACAGTGAGCTGTGTGGAGTTTGCATGTTCTCCCTGTGTTGCGTGGGTTTACTCCGGGATTTCTCCGGTTTCCTCCTGTAACGGCAGCAGCTGTGTTTGTTTGATCCATGTGAGAAACATGGCAATTCTTGTGACTGTTGCAATTTCCCCGCTATATATGTCAACAGTGACATCCTTTCTAGTATTTGACCTTTGACCTCTGGGGAATCCCTTGGGAACTCCCTACCTTTTATTTATTTATTCCCTCCATATTTTCTTTTAAAACCCAGGTTTGGAAATTTGTCCTTTGAGATTTAAGAATTATTGAAATAATTTGCCATCAAAAATACATGAGGTATAAGATTATTCACAACAGGAAGTAGACGATTTTGAGACTTCCTGCCCAGCAGAATAGGACAACGGACGGATTTCAGCATGGCTGGCTAAGACAGAACTCCAAAGCCATCCAGTTGCTTACCTCAGCCCAGGTAGGGTGAAACTGTCATAATGATGAAATAATCCCTCATAGCCAATTATCTACCCGATATTTTGTGGATTGTTTGAGAGATGATGATATTTTTGAAGTTTGTTGAAGTGTGACTAGACCATGTGACTGTCAGGGGTAATCCATTGCCTATGTAACTTTTCACCTAGTCTCCATGCATGTGCAAAAAACTGTAATAGTTGTGAAAAAGTAATTTTTGAAGCTTCATTTTGTGAATAGGGATGTATTTTTGACTTGAAGTAAATGCAGTATTATTCAGGTCGATCACTGCTGCAATCCCCGGTCTGCATGGCTTTGGTAGCTTTAGAAGTGCAAATCTGGCAAACCTTCATTATTTACTGGATGCCTAGTTCTAGTCAATTTTATTGTTATGTTTTTGAATTGACATCTTGACTTTAAATTAGCTGAAATACCAATTTACAAGGTATTTATTCCGGGCTATTAATTGCAGACAAATGTGAGAGCCTGCAAGGAATTTCTGCCCTCGGAAGGCTGCAATCCGGCAAAGTGGTTAGTGAAATGTTTAACTCTGTTGAAGTTTAATGATGGTTGTTTGAATATGCACATGTTCAAAGAATAGAAACTTTTTGTGTGTTTCTAATATGAAAATCTGATGTGCACAAACCATACAATTTTAAATGTGGATTTGATAATCTGTTGTATTTGTTTACAGTAAATGCTGCATGATTTTTGCTGGTAGCTTTCTTGCAACAACTCAGTAAACCTAAAAAATCTACCAATTGAGATCATAAATGTTTACATTTGTGTGTATGCAGTATGATTTAATTTCTGTAATACTAGAATTTTGTGTCCACAGCTAAAATAATGTTTCTTGTGTTTGATATGTTTCAGTCTTTACGGTGTTTGATGCAATAAAGTCAAAAGCAAGGACATTAAAGATGTGTCAAACATCAGTTATTGCACACCAAAATGCAGCTCATAATCCGGGGCCGGAACAGTAAAGACACTAGTAAAGACACTAGTAAAGACACTAGTAAAGATACTACCTCCTACTCGTCTGTACCAAGTCATCGTGGATGAGCGTGGGTGTGCAAGCAAAGAACGCTGCAGATTCAAGAGGTTGGGTCGTGCCGTGTCATCGAGATCGTGATGGTGACATCCTGTCGGTACCACTCACCAGTGTGCTTAGTGCTAGTATATGACAATTAAGTAAGAGACATTCACTTTTCTGCTACAGCCTGTAAGTGAAGGACATGTATCCAGTGATTGAACCTTGAGGACACATTTTAAGTCAAGTCAAGTTAAGTTCGTGTTTCTCAAGTGCAAAGTCAAGTTTATTAGTCACTGAATACTGTGTTTATTTTGTGCTGATGTTGAGAGAAGTGTTTGCATTATTCTGTTTTCATTGTACATGTACTGCTTGTGCACATCCTGTTGCTAGCGTATTTCAATCAGTATTTTTGAACATCAATTTAAATCAGGCTAGTAAGATTAAGTAAGATCAAGGGCTGAGGTAAGGGCTGGTTGAGCTTCAATTCAATGATATAAGTATATTTCAAGATTCCTCAAATTTAATTCAATTTTGAATTAATCAAATCAAGTACAAGTTCAAAGTATTTAGGGAATCGTATACCCCAAAGATAAGAATTCCCTAATTCAAGTATAGTTTCCATTCAGTTATTTTGAGTGGAAATTTCAAGGTAAACATAAAAAACGCATTGTGTTTCAGGTTTGCATAATATTTTTTATCTCCAGGTTTTCACTCAAGAAATCTGGTTGGTGAATTATTCAAAGAGGTAATATAAATTACCATTTCATTTTTTGTCCCATTTCCTCACTTTTTTCCATAAACACTGTACTGCAACAAAATGGCTGCAGCTACCAAAAATGCAACTGAGCAAGAATTGCGAGAGCAGATCACAGCTGCCAAAGAGCAATTACAAGCCATAAATGCTGACTTGGCAGTTGAAACCTTGTCTGAGGAAGAGCGAGCTCAACTCAACACTGATGCAGAAACAGTACATGATACAATAGAAACTCTTGAAATGGAGTTGGCTACAATCAGTGAACAAGAAAAGAATAATGGTGACAAGAAGCAACCAGAAGGAGAGAATGCGGTGGCTGGAATCCAAGAAAAAGAAGATGCAAGTGATCCAGAAGATGGCGCCACTGGCAAGACTAACCAGAACACTGCACAAACAAAACTTAGGCATGTCCCACTTCATGAGCTGAAGCAAAGAAGAGAGACATGCATGAAGAGACTGAAACAAGTCAGGCAGTTAGTGGAAACAAAGGGAGAGGATAGGTCTGTCTCACCAGAGATTTCTGCTGAATACGACAGCCTCAATGACAAAGTTGCGACTTTAGATGCTGTCATCAGTAAAAAGGAAGAACAAGAAGCACAGGTAGACAGAGCAAACAAAAGGTTTATGCGAACATACAGTAAAGTAAAGAAGGCTGTGTTTGCTCTTTTTTATGCATACAAAGATGAGGTCTTGGACACAACTGAAGATGACTTGAAAGACCTGATTCGCCTGGACAAAGAAATGACAGCTACGTATGAAGCCTGTTGAGATTTGTGCCCGCCAGACAACGAGATGCGGCGCAGAGTCGACAGCGCTAAGCAAATGTGCTCAGACATGGCGAAAGCCTTGAAACAAATTGGAGAGAATCCAATGATGGCAGACAAGGAGAGAAAAAGCCTTCTCAAGACTACTTGGGGAATGAATTATTCCAGGTCTCTCTTTGGAAGCAAGTTAGACTATGAGTCTGATATTTCTGCCAAGTCTAAAGTCTCCATTCAGTCAAAGGTATCTGTAAGTACACAGATTTCAGAATCTTCAACAGGCTCTTCAACAGGATCAAGTAATGCCTCAGAAAGGGCCAGGAAGCTGGCTGAATTGAGCGCTAAGCGAAAGTGTGCAGAGCTTCACGCAAAGATAAGGAAATACAAGGTGGCCTTGGAAAGTTGTCATGAACAATTAGAAATAGCAGAAGAAGAGGAAAGAGTCCAAAAGTCAGATGACATCTCTTGTTGCAGTGACAAGCCTAGTAAAGGTTATCTGAATCCAGAGGCACCTGCTTTTTCTCCTGAGGCCAGATCACCAAGAGCTGAAGATTGCGCGAGCCAAGTAGAGTCACAGTTGGCCTTCATTGCCCAAACATTCGCAGATAGCGTCAGCAAATCAAGGCTGCCTGTCCCCACACCTCCTGTGTTTGATGGTGACCCACTCAAGTTCATCAACTTTCGCAAAAGTTTTGTGACACTTGTTGAGAACAAGGGAATTCCACCATCAGACAAGCTGTATTATCTGCAGCAGTACCTTGCAGGAGAAGCCAGAGCGGCAGTAGAAGGTTGTTTTTTCGGAAGTGATGAAGCTGCCTACAACCGTGCATGGACCACGTTGGAAGAGCGGTTCGGACACCCCTTCACCATTCAACTCTCCTTGAGAAACAAGTTGAGAGACTGGCCCAAAGTAACAGTCAAAGATAAGAAAGGTCTTCAGGATTTCAGCGATTTCCTGAGCACCCTCAAAGAAGCTATCCCCTACGTGAAAGGTCTTGAAGTTTTGAACGATTGCGTCCAAATCCAGGAAACAGCAGCCAAGTTACCCGAGTATTGTAACACTAGGTGGACACGGCGTGTTACAGAAGACATAGATGTTGGAAAGGGCTACCCTTCGTTTCAAGAATTTGTCGACTTCGTAGCCAGAGAAGCCAGAGTGGCTAACAACCCTATATGCGTGGTCGCTCAAAACCAAGACAAGTTGCCAACCACGAATAGAGGAAACGAGTCTAGGGCAAAGACAAAACAAGCACCTGGCATTACTCATGCCACCAACACCAACACCAGTGCTGAAAAAGAAACCCCTAAAAGTGGAGCCAAAAATTCTCCAGTTTGCACCTACTGCGACAAAGATCACCTCATCTACAAGTGCAATGCTTTCAAAGAGTTGCCTTATGATGACAAAATACAAAGCATTCAAAGCAAGGCCCTTTGCTTCAAATGTCTCAGACGTGGCCACACATCAAAGAAGTGTCTAGTTAAAGTGTCCTGCAACACGTGCAAAGGCAAACACCAAACTCTGCTGCACTTAGACAAGAAGAAAGCAGACACAAAGCTTACAGAGTCAGAAGCCGACAAAGATGAAAACACATTTGAATCTATTTCAAACAAAACCAACCAAGATTACATGAAGAGTTATACTTCAATGATCGTACCTGTTTGGGTCAAGACAGGCCAAGCTGGCTTGCAAGAAGTATTGGTTTATGCACTGATTGATACCCAGAGCGACAGCTCCTATATCACAGAGGATCTGGCAGCCAAGCTGTGCATGCCACATGAAATAACAAGAATGAAGATAACAACTATGACATCTTCATCGGTGGTCTATTGTAAGAAGTTCTCAGACATCAAACTGAGAGGATACGACTCGACTGTCGAAGTCCGAGTCAAGTCGTGCTACACAAGAGACCACATCCCTCACAACAGGGAGCACATTCCCTCAAAGGTAGCGGCAAGTATGATGCCTCATTTGGCTCGAATAGCCCCCTTCATTCCTCCTATTCAAGACTGTGAAGTGGGACTGCTCATTGGATACTCCTGCCCACAAGCACTCAGACCGGTGGAGATAGTCTCCGGAAATCCCGAAGAAGCCTTTGCTGTGAAAACAGACTTGGGATGGAGCATCATTGGAGACCCTTGTTATGAACAAGGCAACAATGGCGTATGCCATAGGATTGTCGCCAAAGAATTGATAGTGCCACCACTCTGTGAGATCCTGAAGGTTCTCGACCAAGATTTCGGCGACACCAAAGATGAAGCGAAGGAGCTAATCTGCCAGGCCACTGAAATATGCAAAAAGGGCAAAGTTAGACTCCATAAGTTCCTGTCGAACAGCATAGACGTCCTGGAATCTATACCACCTTCAGAAAGAGCCACTACCGTCTCCGAAACAAACTTGGAACTGGAACCTCTCCCGGTTGAGCGCACACTTGGAACAAGAGGGGATGTTCAAAATGACTGCTTCAGGTTCAAGATAACACTACAGGACAAACCCAACACGAGAAGAGGCATCCTCTCTACAGTCATGTCAGTCTATGACCCAAATGGATTTGTTAGCCCTGTGGTGTTGCAAGGGAAAAAGATCCTGCAAGAACTGTGCAAGCAAAAGAAATCCTGGGACGAACCCGTCGAGCCTGTTATAATTGAACGGTGGGAGAACTGGAAAGACCAGTGCAAAAGGTTGTGCTCTTGCTGCCGGTTAAAGATTAGGTGACATTGTGAAAATCTTTATGTTGGCATGACTTTATAGTCTTCCATCATAAAGATTTTGGTGGGAGTGTAACGGCAGCAGCTGTGTTTGTTTGATCCATGTGAGAAACATGGCAATTCTTGTGACTGTTGCAATTTCCCCACTATATATGTCAACAGTGACATCCTTTCTAGTATTTGACCTTTGACCTCTGGGGAATCCCTTGGGAACTCCCTACCTTTTATTTATTTATTCCCTCCATATTTTCTTTTAAAACCCAGGTTTGGAAATTTGTCCTTTGAGATTTAAGAATTATTGAAATAATTTGCCATCAAAAATACATGAGGTATAAGATTATTCACAACAGGAAGTAGACGATTTTGAGACTTCCTGCCCAGCAGAATAGGACAACGGACGGATTTCAGCATGGCTGGCTAAGACAGAACTCCAAAGCCATCCAGTTGCTTACCTCAGCCCAGGTAGGGTGAAACTGTCATAATGATGAAATAATCCCTCATAGTCAATTATCTACCCGATATTTTGTGGATTGTTTGAGAGATGATGATATTTTTGAAGTTTGTTGAAGTGTGACTAGACCACGTGACTGTCAGGGGTAATCCATTGCCTATGTAACTTTTCACCTAGTCTCCATGCATGTGCAAAAAACTGTAATAGTTGTGAAAAAGTAATTTTTGAAGCTTCATTTTGTGAATAGGGATGTATTTTTGACTTGAAGTAAATGCAGTATTATTCAGGTCGATCACTGCTGCAATCCCCGGTCTGCATGGCTTTGGTAGCTTTAGAAGTGCAAATCTGGCAAACCTTCATTATTTACTGGATGCCTAGTTCTAGTCAATTTTATTGTTATGTTTTTGAATTGACATCTTGACTTTAAATTAGCTGAAATACCAATTTACAAGGTATTTATTCCGGGCTATTAATTGCAGACAAATGTGAGAGCCTGCAAGGAATTTCTGCCCTCGGAAGGCTGCAATCCGGCAAAGTGGTTAGTGAAATGTTTAACTCTGTTGAAGTTTAATGATGGTTGTTTGAATATGCACATGTTCAAAGAATAGAAACTTTTTGTGTGTTTCTAATATGAAAATCTGATGTGCACAAACCATACAATTTTAAATGTGGATTTGATAATCTGTTGTATTTGTTTACAGTAAATGCTGCATAATTTTTGCTGGTAGCTTTCTTGCAACAACTCAGTAAACCTAAAAAATCTACCAATTGAGATCATAAATGTTTACATTTGTGTGTATGCAGTATGATTTAATTTCTGTAATACTAGAATTTTGTGTCCACAGCTAAAATAATGTTTCTTGTGTTTGATATGTTTCAGTCTTTACGGTGTTTGATGCAATAAAGTCAAAAGCAAGGACATTAAAGATGTGTCAAACATCAGTTATTGCACACCAAAATGCAGCTCATAATCCGGGGCCGGAACACCTCCCGCATACCAAAAACATGTAGGTTTAGGGCGCTCGCGCACGCAGCGACCGGCAGCCGGTGGCTTGTCACCAGACTGCAAACCAAATCTACCTACGGGTACAAATAAGTAACAAAAAAACAAAAAAAAACCATTACTTTGTTTTTTGGAAGAGATAGATCATAGAGATGCTCTGTAAAGCATTATATATCTTTAGCCTGTTTGTTTTACTTGCAGGAAGCACTGCTTGGGTGGGAATGGTGGGGTGGGAAGAGGATGATGTGTTATGTGGTATGTTTAAATATGTCTAAGGTGTGTTTTGTGAAATGAGGTATATCTATACAACTGTGATGGCCGTGTGACTCATATGCCTCTCAATAAAGACATCTGAAACAAAAATATCTGAAACTTCCCTGACAGAAGAGTATGTTACAAAACCAAACCCCCTTGACCGCTTACTGTTGGGATCCCTCATCACCTTTGAGAAACACAATGGAATAAAATGTTTACTGGTGTGCAGCTAGCTTTATCTGCAGGGGTAAACATGAACAGAGACAGAACCACATACCACACAATCTGTGAGAGCTCCCCATTGTTCAAAGTGTGCCCGCAAACTTTCCTCTGTGGATTCAAAGCTCAGACCTCCAATGAACAGCTTTCTGAGCTTCTCGGACTCTTTACAGTCATGGTTCTATGAAGATTAAAAAAAGAAAAGAAATTCTGGTGACAAAAATAAAATCTGACCTAGCAAGATGGAATATGATACCATTCTTGGGTACTGCACAAAGAATTGAAGCAGTCAAAATGAATATACTTCCACGTCTTCTATACCTTTTCCAAACAATACCGGTAGAACCTCCCAAAAAAACATGGCAGGAGCTGGACAGAAGGATCTCAAGATTCATATGGCAGGGCAAGAGACCTAGAATCAGATATAGAACCCTACAGCTAAACAAAGACAAAGGTGGGCTCGCGCTGCCAAATATCAGGGACTACTTTAAAGCCGCACAAATTAAAACTTTAGTAGAGATATGTAACCCAGTCTACACTGCACAATGGAAGGAGATCGAATGCCAAATAACAAGTGACATCCCCCTACAGGCGATAATAGGGAACAATGTCTTACCTAAGCTTTTGAATAACACTAACCCGTGGATAGAGACCCCGCTAAAAATTTGGTTTAAGATAGTCAGAGAGAATCAAACTAAAGAGCCCTATCGACTTCTGCAATGGATCGCCTATGATCAGGACTTTACTCCTAATAAAACAGACACCAGATTTAAAAAGTGGAAGGAGAAAGGGCTGATAAAATATTACGATTTTTTTAAAGGGCAAATCTTAAGAAGTTTTGAAGATTTGAAAAAACAAGGCCTAATAAATCAAGACCTTTACAGGTTCTTCCAGCTTAGACACCACATAAACAATATACTTAAAAAGGAGGTTTTGGAAAGGGCCCAGTCAGGTGTTCTGAAGGTCTTCTTAATGGCATATAAAGGGATCCCAGGGATCAGATACATTTCTAAAATATACCAAGGTCTTCAAGACTTAAAAGGAGACAACACATCTTATATAAAAGAGAGATGGGAAAAAGAGGGGAATTTCACTTTACAACTGGAAATATGGGAAAAGCTAAATAAACAGCAATGGAAAAGTACCTCATCCCTGCAGTGGAGAGAATTTGGATGGAAAAACTTGGCAAGATTTTTCAGAACACCTGCACAAAACAAATTTACCCATAAGGGATTGAACTGTTGGCGCTTGTGTGGTGAAAAGACTGCAAATCATTTTCATGTGTTTTGGTCATGCCCAGTTATCCACCAATATTGGACCAAGGTACAGACAATATTGGGGAAAATATTCAAAATTACAGTTCCCTTTTCTTTTGTAACTTTGTATTTGGGTTTACTACCGGACTCACTGGAAAGACGAGGAGAAAAATACTTATTCAGTGTTTTAATATTGGCAAGCAAAAAAGCTCTAACTAAAAAATGGATGTTGAAGGACTGTCCTACACCTGAAGATTGGACTAACGTGATCCAAGACATTTACTCGATGGAAAAGTTGACATTCGCACTGAGACAGGACATGGATGGGTTCATGAACTTTTGGCAACCCTGGACCGCATATGTGTCTTCCATTAGATCTAATCTTTGACAAATACCATTTCAATAATGGTTCCGCTCTTTGTTCCAACGCTACTCAGATGCTCTTTTATCTTTATTTACTTACTTTTTCTTTTTGTTTGTTTTTTACTGGTTTGTTTGTTTTTTTTTATTTGTTTCTTGTTTTTTTTTCTCTTTAATTTCACTTTTTCTTTCACTTAAAAAAAAAAAAAAAAAAAGGGGTGTTGTAAGAATTAATCTTCCAATGTTGTCAGATATCAGAAAATAAGGGAACATGTGATGAAAATGTAAACACTGCATTGCTGTAACGACCTGTATACCCTTTACAAAAACTTAAATAAAAAAAAAAAGAAAAAAAAAGAAAAGAAATTAAAGCCTGTACATGTAAGTCCCTTTCTTTTCCTGGAACAAACAAACACAAACCACCTCCATACTTATCTTTACTGACACCCAATGTTAAGAGAGTAAATTAATACATCCACATTCAGACTGATGAACTGAAAATTTCCAGCATCCACAAAGTTGTATATTTTGCAAAATGCTTTCTGATGGACTAAATATTTTTACACATAAATGGATGGGCATTTGCAATAGTTTTAATAAAGGGGCTTCGAATAAAGTCTCAACTTAAATGAAAACTTTCTAGTTGAATTTCCATCCTTGCTGTGGGGATTATCTACAGTTTGTTCAAATATCACTTACAGACGTTTTTTTTTAATCCCTACAAGTACAGATGTTTGCATACCAAATCAGGTATGGACTGAATTACACAGACACACTAGCAGTAACCAAGCACTGAATGTTTTAATGTTCTACTGTACATGATGGGCTGTGTGGATTGAATGACAATAAAGCGGGCGTCTTCTTATGAGTTAAAAATCATGAACTACTTTATAGGATTTAATAGTCTTACACAGGGAAAATGTCACAGCAGCTCCACAGAAGCACACCAAATTAGAAAAAAATGTAGTACATCATATAATAGATGCAGTATAGCATTTCATTTTACACTGCATCCGGAAAGTATTCACAGCGCTTCACTTTTTCCACATTTTGTTATGTTACAGCTTTATTCTAAAATGGATAAAATTTATTTTTCCCTCAAAATTCTACTAACCCATAATGACAACGTGAAAAAGTTTTTTGGGGGCTTTTTGCAAATGTATTGAAATAAACTAAGAAACCACATGTACATAAGTATTCACAGCCTTTGCCATGAAGCTCAAAATTGAGCTCAGGTGCATCCTGTTTCCACTGATCATCCTTGAGATGTTTCTACAGCTTAATAAGATAAGATAAGCCTTTATTAGTCCCACAATGGGGAAATTCCAGGATTGCAACAACACAGGGACAGCAACACTCAGAGCAATAATTTAGAAGAAAATAGGAGCAGTGAATATACACTACCGTTCAAAAGTTTGGGGTCACCCAGACAATTATTTTGTGTTTTCCTTGAAAAGTCACACTTATTTACCACCATGAGTTGTAAAATGAATAGAAAATATAGTCAAGACATTGACAAGGTTAGAAATAATGATTTGTATTTGAAATAATAATTTTTTCCTTCAAACTTTGCTTTCGTCAAAGAATCCTCCATTTGCAGCAATTACAGCATTGCAGACCTAACATGATTGCACAAGCGTTTTCTAATCATCCAATTAGCCTTCTGATGCAATGAGCAAACACATTGTATCATTAGAACACTGGAGTGATAGTTGCTGGAAATGGGCCTCTATACACCTATGCAGATATTGCACCAAAAACCAGACATTTGCAGCTATAATAGTCATTTACCATATTAGCAATGTATAAAGTGTATTTCTGATTAGTTTAAAGTTATCATCATTGAAAAAAAGTGCTTTTCTTTCAAAAATAAGGAAATTTCTAAGTGACCCCAAACTTTTGAACGGTAGTGTACGTATACATGTACACACACACACACATATACAGTATATATACAGTGCATACCTGCCAACTTTTAAAACCTGAAAAGCCTAGTAGCTAGCCGGGGTCCAGGGGCCGCAGGCCCCGGTAGGTCCAGGACAAAGTCCTGGTGGGGGGTTCAGGGGGGCGAAGCCCCCTGACGGCAAACAAATATTAGCATTAAATCAAGTTAAAATGTGGCTAACAACCTCATATTTCTTCAACAATCATGTTTCTATTTTCCTTAAATTGTCAATGCAGATATGCTGATGGAAAAGATCAAGGACAAACTCTATGGTAACTCTCAAGCATTGTTGTTTTCCATGGTGCACCTCTTAGCTTTTTTCAGTTGGTCTTTTGAATGGAACACACTGTGGCACTTGTTACCCGAAGCTGTCATCATCATTTTCCTGGTCATGAGGTTGCCCAGAACTTTAGTTGACAGACTGGACCTGAACTCAGTTTTGTTCTTGTTCACATGGCTGAATATGTGCTCACAGTCCGCAGTAATAATTCCTGGAAATGCTTTGGAGTATTCCTCACGAAAAGACTTGCCATGTGTGTGGATATGGATTATCATAGTCTCTTAATTTTCTTAATCAGTGTTCATCTATATTTATTTACGTTGGTAAGATCTCTGATTATTATACTCTTTTGCTTCCTCAGGTGTTCCATTTAGTTTGATCCAAACTCTACAATTTCTTGTCCATGTTGCCTGTATTTTATTTTGTCTTTTCAGCATCCGTGCTTGTCGTGCTATTTCAGCTTTAGTTTTTGTTAGATGTTCATTTAGGTAAATTTCTGTTCCCCGTAACTTTCTGGCCTGCCTCAGTATGTCATTCTTTACCCAGGGATGTGATTTGGGGTTGGGGAAATTATCTGAAAATTTAGCAGGGGGTCTGGGGGAAGCTCCTGGGTTTTTATGATTTTTAAGAACCAGAACTGTGTTTAAATGACAAAACAAACAGCTGAATGCCACTTATTACTGTATAATATTGACTTATGTTCCAAGAAGATAAACTCTCTGAACTTAGTTCAGAGATTTTTTGATCTCTTCCATTTCCTCCTTCTTTGGTGGCATTTTTACTGACCTGTTGATAGTAAAAATCTCTGCTGGTGACGCCGATATCCGATCCGACCGACCTCGAATCCAGCTGGGCCTCAGCTAGCCCCCTCCGCTGCTAGTCCTGCTGCTTACTGCTGCTGCAATTGAGCTCCTGTCCAGCCGGGGTACCGGCAGCTCCTCCACCGAGTCCCGCCGCCCACCGCCGCTGTAGTTGAGCTCCGATCCTGCTCCTGTCCAGCTGGGGTCCCGGTAAATCCTCCACTGAGCCCCGCTACCTACCACCGTCTTGCTCAGTAGTTCCTCCGCCGAGCCCCGCCGCTGTAGCTGGGCTCCAGCTACAGTCGACTTCTCCAGCTGGGGCCCCGGCTGCTCCTCCACTGGTCCCCGTCTCCTACCACCACTGTACTTGAACTCCGATCCGGCTCCCATCCAACTGTTGCCTCGGTTGGTTCCTCCGGCGAGCCCCAATCACCAGGGACGGAGTCGCTTCTTTGTATCGGTGTTAGGTGCTACGACTAGCTATGGCGTTAGCTATAGCAATAGCGTTAGCTTAGCAAATGCTTCAGGTAAATTTAGATACGATTCCTAGCGATCTCGTGTTTGGAATTGCTTTTGTGTTTTTTTTACGATTTAAAATTTTTGACTGAATTTTTAGTGAAAAAACGTAATTTTGATTAATAAAGCTGTAACCTGGAATGGGGTCTTGAAAACCGTAACCATTACGGCAAAACCAGAGTAGTTGGCAGGTATGACAGTGCGGAGCATTGTAGCTAGATGCAATAAACAGCATAACCGTCTACTTAGTTATCCTACATAGTATGAATATGTACCCATACATATTGTCACCCTCGGTAGCGACTGATATTGTCCTAGTTGTATACTGGAAGGGACCATTTGTGTAAGCCTGTTGCGTCTTTTGCATTCAATACTATTAGGTTGTCACGTTTTAATTTTTTTTTGCCATCTCTGCGAGCAGCCCTGCTTAGGTTATAAAGTCTGACAGCTGTAGGTAGGAAGGACCTGCGAAACCTCTTGGTCCCGCACCTAGGATGATGTAGTCTACTGCTAAATGAGCTCCTCAGTGCATTCAGTACGTCCTGCATAGGGTGGGACTTGGACTCCAGCAGAGATGACAGTTTAGCCACCATCCTTCTCTCTCCTATCTCCTCCACTGGGTCAAGGCCTAGCCCCAGGACAGATCTAGCTTTCTTGATCAGTTTGTTCAGTCTCTTCCTATCGGCTGCTGTAATGCCACTGCCCCAGCAGACCACTCCAAAAGTGATGGCTGATGCCACCACCGTGTCGTAGAATGTCTTCAGGAGCACCCCTTGTACGCCAAAAGACCTGAGCCTCCTCAGTAGGAACAGCCTGCGCTGTCCCTTCTTGTAGAGTGCGTTGGTATTGTGTGACCAGTCTAGCTTATTGTTCAGATGAACACCCAGGTACTTACTGGGGTCCACCTAGAGCTGTGCGATATGGCGATATATATCGGATGACGATATAAAAACATCTAACGTTTCACAATAATCGTTTATGTTGTTGTTCGTCCATCATTGTCGATGATGACCTCGTAATCCTATTGATGAGTTGACGGTTGACGGTGAGTCCTGAGATGACTGATCAGTCCAATTTTGGCACGGAATGTCCTGGCACATGTGGGGCAGGCATGCATCATCACATTAGCTGATGTGCTGGGCTGTCTAGTCTTGCGGAGTTCGCGCTTGGCTTTAGCTCCAGCAATATGTCTGGCTTCGAGATTTCTGCAGCCATCCTTAATGCTCATATGCCAGGCCAAGCGGTCTTGTGCTAGAGTTTCCCAGGAGGCCACGTCTATATTGAGGGATTTCAGAGAGGCCTTCAGGGTGTCCTTGTAGCGTTTCTTTTGTCCCCCTCTCGACCTTTTTCCTTCTGAGAGTTCCCCGTAGAACAGCTGCTTTGGAATGCGTTCCATCAGGCATCCTGACAACATGACCTGCCCACCTGGCTTGCGCTCTTATTAACATGGTGTGGACCATTTTCATTTTAGCTCGCTCAAGGACTTCTGTATCGGGTACCTTGTCCTGCCAGTTGATGCTGAAGATCCTTTGAAGACAGGTTAGGTGGAAACGGTTGAGCTGTCTGGCATGCCTTGCATACACCGTCCATGTTTCACAGGCATAAAGGAGTGTTGGGAGCACAACAGCACGGTAGACCTTTAGCTTTGTTTCTAGGATAATGCCCCATCTTTCCCATGCAATTTTGCGGAGTCTGCCAAATGCAATGCTGGCCTTGGCTATTCTGTAGTTGACTTCGGTATGTATTGTTGCAGACTGGGAAAGGGTGCTACCTAGGTATGTAAATTGGCCTACAACTTGCAGTCTCTGTCCCTTCACTGTAATAGTTGGTTCTGCCTGTTGACCATTTGGAGCTGGCTGGTGCATAACTTCGGTCTTCTTGGTGCTGATGGTGAGGCCGAAGTTGTCACATGCCATGAAGAATTTGTCCATGCTTGACTGCATCTCACTCTCTGAGCTATCATTTAAGGCACAGTCGTCGGCAAAGAGGAAGTCCCTCAGTACAGTCTCTTTTACCTTGGTGATAGCCTGGAGTCTTCTTGGGTTGAAGAGCCTTCCATCCTGCCTGTACCTGAGGCTTATCCCAGTGGTGCTATTCTGAAAGGCATCAGTGAGCATGGCTGAGAACATCATACTGAACAAGGTGGGTGCGAGCACGCAACCTTGTTTAACGCCATTCGTGACTGGAAAAGCCTCTGATGCCTCACCATTGTCTAGGATGCATGCGTTCATGCCATCGTGGAACTGGCGCACCATCAGGATGAATTTGTCTGGGCAGCCAAACTTTGACATTATTCTCCATAGTCCCTGGCGACTGACAGTGTCAAACACTTTGGTGAGGTCAACAAATGTGGTGTAGAGCTCACGGTTCTGTTCTAGACACTTCTCCTGAAGTTGACGAGCCGCAAAGATCGTGTCCACAGTCCCTCTACCCTTACGGAAGCCACATTGTGATTCTGGCAGCAGGTCTTGTTCTAGGTGAGTGATCAGATGATTTAGCAAGAGTCTTGCGAGGACCTTACCAGCTATGGAGAGTAGCGAGATACCTCGATGGTTGTCGCATACTTGTCTGTTGCCCTTTCTCTTGTACACGTGGACAATTGATGCATCCCTGAGCTCCTGAGGAATGGTGCCTTGGGTCCAGAAGGACCGGAACAGTTCAGTCAGCTTCTCAAGGAGTGCTGGGCCACCTGTCTTGTATATCTCAGCTGGAATGGCGTCTGACCCTGGTGCTTTGCCACTTGACAGTTGGCCAACAGCCTTTTGGACTTCAACAACAGTAGGAAGTTCATCCACGGCATCATTGATCTCAACCTGGGACATCCTGTCTATTGCCTCATTGTTTATAGTAGAAGGCTGGTTCAGGACTCCTTCAAAATGTTCAGCCCATCTTTGGAGGATTTGGGTCTTCTCTGTCAGGAGGGTTGAACCATCTGAGCCCAGAAGTGGGGAGCTTCCTAATGGCTTGGGTCCGTACAGGGCATTGAGAGACTCGTAGAATCGTTTTGAGTCATTCCTGTCTGCGTAGCCCTGGACTTCATCTGCCTTGGCACTCAACCATGAGTCTTGCATCTCTCAAAGTTTGAGTTGTACTGTCCTCCGTGCGCTGGTGAAAGCCACCTTCTTTGAGATGGATGAGGGATCATTTTGATGGGCACGATGAAGGCTATGCTTCTCCGTTAGTAGAGCTTTGATTTCCTCATCATTTTCATCAAACCAATCATGCTTTTTCCGTGTTGAGAGGCCCAGGATTTTCTGTGCAGATGAGTGGACAGTATTCCTAAACAGTACCCAGTCTTTCTCAGGATTGGCTGTGAATCTCAGATTTGCAAGTTCGCGTTCCAGGTCTTCCGTGAGTGCATTAGCCTTGGAGCGGGTTTTCAGTTGGGACACATCAAGCCATTTCATGCTTTTGTTCTTGTCCCCCTGTGGCGTTCTCTTAGGTCTGATGTGCAGTTTCAACCTGGAGACAATAAGCCTGTCGTCGGTCCAGCAGTCAGCACCACACATGGCCTTTGTGACTCTGACGTCCTGCTTATCTTTTTGCCTGATGATGACGTAGTCTATGAGGTGCCAGTGTTTGGAGAGGGGGTGCCCCCATAAGGTTTTGTTTCGAGTGGGCAGGTGGAAGACAGTATTTGTGACGAGGAGGCTATGTTTGGCACAGGTCTGTAGCAGGAGAAGACCGTTGCTATTGCACTTGCCCACTCCATTTTTGCCTATGATGCCTTCCCAGGCAGAACTGTCCTGTCCTACTCTGGCATTGAAGTCCCCGAGCAATATGAGCTTGTTGTGCTTCACAGTAGACAGGAGAGCATCAAGTTCTTCGTAGAACTTGTTTTTAGTCTCATCAGGGTTTGTCATTGGTGGTGCATAGGCACTGATGAGAGTAGTCTGCTTGCTGTCATGCAGTGGAAGCTGCATTGTCATGAGGCGGTCATTCACGCCCTTTGGGAAGCTGGAGAGTTTGCTGTCAAGGTTGTTCCTCACAGCAAAACCAACTCCTGCTTCGCGGCGCTCATCTTTGCTAAGGCCACTACAGAAGAATGTATATCCACCTCCCGACTCATTTAACTGACCTTCTTCTGCAAGCCTGGTTTCACACAGAGCTGCAATGTCAATGTTGTATCTTGCAAGGTCCCTGCTAACTAGAGCCGTTCTTTCAGGTCGATCAGCTGACGAGTTGTCTAAAAGTGTGCGCACATTCCATGTGCCAATGTTGAGTGGTGCCACTTTTTTCTTTCCTCTGTTGTTTCTACCGCTAGTGTGAGATCCCCTCCAGCCACGGTAAGCTGGCCAGGGTGTTGTGAAGCAGGCAATGTTTAGGGCACCTTTTCTAGCCCCTTCCTCAGACTGTGGAGGTGAGCAGTGCAATCCTAAAAAAGGCTGCTCAGTCACTCAGACAGACACCAAACCCCACTGCTGCTTCTGTCAGTGAGGAGCGATCATTAGGCCTGAGCCGCCTGTGTGCAGGTCCATGACTACAGCTGCCAGTGTATCCTCACCTGCTGCTTTGCCACTTGCCCATCGCCACAGGACTTTTGAAACGGATTGATGAGACTTGCACTAGAAAATTGGATTAAAGTGAGGGAGAGTTGCACAGTGTCAGCCTCACTCTCTCTTCCAGGGTCATCAGATTCCAGTGGCAGGACATAGTCGAGACGGCTGGAGATGACACTGGATGCAGGAGTTGCTGGAGTCTTGGCAGAATTTGACCATTACTCTGCCTACGGGGCTCCACTCCGATATTTCTGTCAGGGTTGATTCCCTTAGCCTTATGCTATCCCTAGCACTCACAGGGCAGTGAGATTGTTTGACCCATAGCTGGGGGTTTGTTCATGGGCATCAGGACGTGTCCGCATACTGGTGGGCCTGGCATGCCACATGTCTGGGGGCAGACCTCCTCCGAGTCCCTTGCAATTTGGCCTGAGACCGCAAGGTGCTCAGTTTACGTGTGTCACCACGAGAAGGCATTGCATAGGGCTTATTTACTCAGAGGCTATGTACTGGCAGGGAAGACTTACGCACTTGGCTTCCTTTTCGCAGTAGCTAGCCAGCGGCAGAGGCTGAAAGCGAGAGGGGACAAGCACACAGCCACACAGCGCATCACACTAGACGCATCAATAGACCAATCTGACACACCTATCGTTTATAAAAAGCGCTATATAAGTACAGGTCCTTATCCCCCCATATCGTTATTTAAAATGCACATATACCCCTGTTTCTTGAGCAAAGCTCTCACACTATTTGTCAGCACCCTGCTTCTGCACCGCAGTGCGCGCAGCATATGTGGTGTGTGACTAGGCTCTCTGGTGGTTTCCAACTCCTGGTTTGGTCAAACAGCCGCTAGCCTGCTAACTCCTGTTTGCCAGGGAGGATGTGGGACTGTTTTCCATCGTACTGCGTCAGAGAGAATAATCCACTAACCTTGTTTTAATAGGAAGTAACGTTAATACCATGGCTAATTATATAACAGCAAATGCTAAATGACGGTGCTAAGTTGTGCCAACTGGAAACATAATAGTGTATTAGACCATCGTTTCTTTGGTTTAAATTACTGCTGAGTTTCTTAGTTCTGTCTGAAAAAAATTTATTAAAGCTGCAAAAGTGCATGATGGTGACATATACCCACAAAATAAATAAATTAAAATGGGTCAGAGGAGCAAGTTAGCTCTTAATGTAATTTATTTGATTTCTAATCATTTTAATTAGCCAAGTAGCGATAATGAATAAAGTTAAAACCATCACATGTATTTTATTACATTACCTTTGTCTTTGATTTTCAGATCATGACCAATCTGAAATATTTTTACTAAGAAGCAAACAGGTTAAATCAGGCCAGAATAGCAGTCATCAAGCTGAAGGTCTACACTTAAAATCATTATTGATTTAAACTAACAGACAATTTATATCTGTAGATGGCAGTGATGGGTAATTTTCTCATTTTCAGACATTTTTCATGTTATGTGGGTTTTTTTTTGTTGGTTTTTTTTTTTTTTTGCTATTCTCCTCTGGCTCAGGAAATGTTTATGTTGTTATGTAAGTTATTTATGTTTAATTTTTATTCCTATTTTATTATTTAGAAGAAAAACCTGAAATTTATGAGAATCAAGTCTCAAATGCACATTTAAAAAACTATTTTATAACACTGCAAAATTATGAGGGGGAAAAAGGTGCATGTAAAAAAAGTAAAAAAGAGACTGTCTTTTTCATGAAAATAAACTGTAGAATTTACAGAAAAGGTACATTGTGATATATATCGTTAACATGATATAAGATGACATATATTGTGATATGAAATTTTTGTCATATCGCACAGCCCTACCTGTGGTAAATTCAGTTGACTGGACATGAAAAGGAACACACCTGTCTATATTAGGGCTACAACGACTAGTCGACGGCAAAACTCGTTGACAATTAATTTAGTAGTCGACGTGTCGGTAGTGACGTCATTGTGTGTATCCCACGGCATGCAATGCCACGCTAAACAATGTTTCACTGTAGCCAACTTAAGTACACTACCGTTCAAAAGTTTGGGGTCACTTAGAAATTTCCTTATTTTTGAAAGAAAAGCACTTTTTTTCAATGAAGATAACTTAAAACTAATCAGAAATACACTCTATACATTGCTAATGTGGTAAATGACTATTCGAGCTGCAAATGTCTGGTTTTTGGTGCAATATCTACATAGGTGTATAGAGGCCCATTTCCAGCAACTATCACTCCAGTGTTCTAATGGTACAATGTGTTTGCTCATTGCGTCAGAAGGCTAATGGATGATTAGAAAACCCTTGTGCAATTCATGTTAGGTCTGCAATGCTGTAATTGCTGCAAATGGAGGATTCTTTGACAAAAGCAAAGTTTGAAGGAAAAAAATATTATTTCAAATACAAATCATTATTTCTAACCTTGTCAATGTCTTGACTATATTTTCTATTCCTTTTACAACTCATGGTGGTAAAAAAGTGTGACTTTTCAAGGAAAACACAAAATAATTGTCTGGGTGACCCCAAACTTTTGAACGGTAGTGTAGCTCAGAGTGAGACATCACACTTTTCCCAGCTCTTTGGAGCACTGACACAGCATGCACGCTAGTGACCGGGAACAGAGCAGGGGAACCAGCATCATGGCAGAGGCTAAAGCGGAGCTCACATGAAGCAAACATTCCAAAGTCTGGGAACATTTTGTATGTGACCCGGAAAACAAAACTGTTAAAGGCAAGCTCTGTAAAGCGAGCCTTGCGTACCATGGGGCCAATACAGCGATGCACGAGCATTTAAAGGGGAAACACATTTTGGAAGAGTCAGATGCCCCTTGGCAAGATAATTAGCTCCCATGCTAGTAGCTAGCCTATTACTGTGGTATCAGGTCACTTCTGTACCCTTGCCACTCTGAACCAAATCACAACGTACCCTAGACATTCCGTACTTGCTTAATTAAATACCTACCAAACCAAAATGATGTTGTTGTGGTTTATTTTTAATATCAAAATGTGATTCCAAAACAGAAGTTGAAATTAAACTCTCAAAAACAATATTTCATATGGTGTGATCTGAAATTTTTATTGTTGTATTTGTTGTTTATATCGTTTGTTTAAATGTAGACACTTGTCAATAATTTACCATAGAACCTGCAGTGATTTTTTTTATAACTAAATTTTTATATGAAAATTTTCTTTTGACTCCTTGAACTTCCAACAAACAACAACAAAAAACCAAAACAAATGAAGGGAAAAACATCCCTCTGTGTGTCTAGCTGTCAGCTGCTATTCTTATGCCATGACCTTTTTGAGAGTTTGACAGCAGCTTTAATTTCAGCTTCTGTTTTGAAGCTTTTGATAAGCTTGGAATCACATTCTGATATTAAAAATAAACAACAAAACAACATTTTGGTTTGGTAAGTATTTAATTACACAGGTACGGAACGTCTAGGGTATGTTGTGATTTAGTGGAGCAGATAACTAAAAAAAATCCTTCAAATGGTGACACAAGCATGAAATTTTGCACAGATACCCTCCTGGATATACTCTTTCAGATTAGGGTCCTGGCCACGTGAAAATTCAAGATGGCGACCTTTTTTCAAGATGGCCGCCATCAGTATCTGGCAATCTCACACCGAGACCATATATCTGTTGAAATAAACATGCTTTTTTCATTTAAATGAACTTTAAATCATGGGATTGTGATCATGAACTGTTTCTCACAAGAGAGAGAGACTGTCAGGAGAATAACTGACAGTCTTCTTTCAATAGCCTTTGCTTTGACTGTACAGGACTAGCCGATTCTTGTTGGAAGAAGTCGGTCACATTCTTCTTGATGGGTTCATACATGGAGGCAGGACGGCTTGCCAGAGCATCTGAGAACTCCTGGAACTTGGCATGGCCTCTGTTCATGTGTGTCTTGAGAAGCTCTGCTGTGTTGGGGTGGGCAATATCCTTGGTGTCAATGGAATACAAGTCCGAACTTTCTTCCTGAAAAGGACTGCCTAGGTTTTGCAAGGCTGCAGAAAGCTTGTTGACCTTGTCCAGAAAAGTCTTCTGTGCCTGTGGGTTTTGCTCATGGTGTGTTGCTTGCTCGGGAATTTCTTTGCGTTGGGCCTCTGTGTCATAAACAGATAACAAGCGACTGACCTCTGGGCCAGCTAACATCCATCGCCTGAGTGCAGATGGATCTTCTGTCAACCCAATGGCTCCACCATCAGCCTTGATGATGGCATTGGTCTGCTCATGGGCTTGATCTAGAGCCATTGCTGAGAAAGGACGACGGGTCTTGTGCACCACAAAGTTGCCAGCTTTAAACTCTTTGTCTAACTCTGGGTGTGAAATCTCTAGCATAAGCATGTCCCTGAGGTGGATGGGCAGCCAACGAGCATAGTTTGTATTGTTGTTGGCAAAGAAACAGGGTATCAGTTCATGTAGTGCCTGGCAGTAGAGAGCAAAATTTCCCTCGTGGAAAGATCTAATCAGCAGAAAGACAACAAGCTCCATGGATAGTACCATGTGCCAGAAGTGAAACTGTGGACTATCCTGTTTTCGGGAGTCACACCACTTCTCAAAGTCCAGTGCCTCTTCATCTTGATTTTCCTGCTCAGTACAGTACTCATCATATGCAGCTTTCAAGAGTTTGTACAAGCTGGAGGCTGTCACTTGGTGCATCTGTCGCGTCCTGGTAACACTTGCAGCTGACAGGAAGGACTCTGCAGTGCCAGATGAAGCCACACCAGCTTCAACTAGAGCTCCTGTCCATCCACTGGCTTGGAGGATAGTACCCAGCGACTTCAGTGCTGCCATCTCAATGTGCAGACCACCAAACATGACCAGGTACTTGTCCTCACCATACTGACCTGGCCACTGCCACTGCACCTGCTTTGCTATGGCGTAGATTGGCTGGTCAGCTGTGATGACAGGTACCTGGCCAGGGTTGAGGAAATCAACAACATCTTTTACTTTGTTCATTACATGTTTGACTGTAGCAACTGAATGAGCTGGATCCCGCAGAAGAGGAAGCAAAGAAGTAATGGTAACTTCAAATTCAGGGCTTCTCTTCATTGAAGCATGATGTGCTGACCATGTTAGGTTCAATGCATCATCAACTTCTTGTGTCACTGAGACCTTGTCCAGCCACTGGTACTCTAGTGCTAGTTGTGGCCCCAGAATATCTGTGGGTGGTTTTGGCATTGCAGTACCTGGTGGAACAGGATTTGTTGTCCGGAAGGAAGCTGGAGAGATATTTGTGAATGTATCAGGAAGTTCAGGAACTGACTTTACTTTCTCAGGCCCAAACCTGAGTTGCCCTCGTTCCTGTCCACTATTATCCTTTGTGGGATGTTGGAACAGAGAGATGCTTGTGCCACGAAAGGAGGTAGTTGCAGTTGTTGCAGAGGGATTGTGATCAATGTTATCCATCACTGCAGTAGTGAACAACCCTTTCCGCAGCACTGGAGGACAAACCACACCCTCCTCAACATACTTGCTGACTGTTGCATCTCCAAGTTGAGCAGAGATCTCCAGCACTCTGTCATAAGAGATACTGAGACCATGATCGAACAACATCTCAACCAGATTCCTCTTTCTGGTTTTGGCATAAACAGAGAGCCCCATGTACACGGGAAATGGGGTCTCTCTGTCTTTAGAATGCCTGTGAGTTGCTGCTCCTTCCTTGTAGCGGGTGTAGCAGTTGAATTGCATGAGCTGAGCAATTGCCTGGTCTGACTTTGATGCCCCGAATCTCAGCTGTGATTTTATGTCAGCACCATGCTCAACCATCCCCACAAATTGAAGCAGAAGGGGAGGTATAGCATTTTGCACACAACCCTGAGAAAATGTACCTTCAAATCTAGACTTGTGGTCAAGTATACATCTTCTGAGGATCTTTGCTGCTTTAGCAATGATAAGTGCATCTGAAAGATCTGTGGATTGAGCAAGTGCTTTGCCTACATCTTCCTGAAATGTAAGTATCACTTCTCTATGATCTGGGCCAGATCTGTGAGCCTCAAGTCCTGGAATTTCAGCCAATAGCTTTTCTTTCAGTCTAGTGGAATTCACATTTGGTGAGTCCACCCCCAGCTGTTCCAGACGCTTTTGGTACATGTGGCAGATATCTGGCATGCGAAATGTAACTGGTCCTTCTGAACATAGGTTGCTTTCAACAAGGTATGCAACCAATTCTGAGATCACCATTGGATACACATCTGGTTGTGACTTAGTGTCACGTTTCTCAAGGTTCCTCAGGTGCGCCCTTTCCCTGTTGTAGAGAGCCCGAAGGCAAACATTATGGTACTTGAACTCCTGTGCAATGACATCACCACCAGTCAATCTTGCAAGAAGCTTACCATCACCAAGCATCTCTGCAATGTCGCGCAGCCTCTTGTCTAGGCCCGTTGTACTGGCCTCTCTGAGGTCTGATGCAGGTGCCGCTTTTTCACAGAAAATGCATGTCTGACTGTCATGACTTTTTCGCCGCAGTTTTGACTGACAAGCTCCAGTCTCAGTTTCACTGGTTTGACTACTGGAATGGCGCTTTTGTGCCCGTTGCAATTTAGTGTTGTTGAACAACAAGCGACAGCTCACATGGTATTTTGCCATATTTTTCCTGAGTGTGGCTTCTATGCCATCACCTTCATCCAGCCTCGTTGGATCTATTCTCAATGGCATGTCATTGATTTCGCTGAACATGGGAATGTTCCTTGCCAGCATTTTGTATCCATCATGTTCTGGGGAATGATGACTTGGAGTGGATGTCAGGCCCTCACCTATTTTGTCCTTCTGGCAAAGGCAACACAAGCTCCAATTTGTTTTCTGATTGGCAGATATCACATTCGCTTCTGCCATGATGTGTCTTGATTAAGGCCGAGGGGCTATCCTTTTACCACCCTAATCAAATTGTGCACACATTACTGTATGGGATTCAACTAGGTTCGGTTGCCCTACACCTAGCCCGATCATTCATCCAGTGCCATTTAAGTCCCGTGTGATCTGTACACCATCCGGGTAAGTACATGAACATTTGGCGAGACATGCATAACCCCTTTACCCTTGGCTCGGCTCTCCCGCGCTGGCACATCCTGTCAATTCAGGTGCGACTCTCTAACTAGTATCTAATAACTAAAAAACTACAGTTTAGTAGCTACATGATATGGGGCTGTTAGAAAGCATTTGGGACACTAAACTATGCATATACTACTACAACTAGTCTAATACTGCAGTGTTAGTAAAGCTAGATCAGTTGACACTGAACCCTATGCCGAGTTACACAGCAGTGATTGACACCAGTGTGCCCTGGTTGTGTGCTGACAATCACTCTTGTTTTTTTTTTAATTGCAATCACAGTCACAACTGTAGTTTATAAAAACGGTTGAATGGGATCTGCACCACACCAACCAAGATCCACATCCAGAAACGATTACATGTGTGTGTTAAATATGCTCAATTTACGATGGATAAATCATAATTTTC
Source organism: Pholidichthys leucotaenia (assembly GCA_020510985.1). NCBI lineage: Eukaryota > Metazoa > Chordata > Actinopteri > Cichliformes > Pholidichthyidae > Pholidichthys > Pholidichthys leucotaenia. The sequence goes on along the minus strand of CM035843.1, from coordinate 57,396,976 downwards.
AAGGAGTAGCAGCCATTTTGGGCACCACATTGAAGGCTAACCTTCTTAAATTTATATCAGAGACAACAAAATCTGTAAAATTAGTATATAAGAGCATAAACATGGTTCACTTGGAAAATTAAATTAAGAAAAGAGGAAAAATAACAAAAAATTGTCACATTCTGGCAGCCATCTTGGAAAATGGCGGCCATCTTGAATTTTTGGCGTGGCCAGGACCCTTTTCTGAAAGAGAGGACATTAAAGCATATTTGTGGAGAATTTCATGCTTGTGTCACCATTTGAAGGAGTCTTATGAAATATGCAATTAACCGCTGCACTAATTTGGGTACTGAGTGACTTGGGACAGAGTGGAAGAGTACGGAGCGTCCAGAAACCATTACTGTAGGTGCGTATGTGAAGGATCATGGCAATTTTAAAGAGTAATGTCATTCTGACAATTTCATTATAAAATTTATGCAGCATAAATAAGAGGACAGGGACCATGGATGGCTTTTTAAAAAAGCAGACGTGTACTCCGCAACAAGGTACTGCTCTCAGAGTCTAAACATGATGGTCAAAGATATGAGGTCACTTTCCATGGTTGATGGGGAAGGATTTCAACAAATGATTCACCAGTTCAACCCTGAATATATGCTGCCATCCAGAACCAATTTGATGGAGAAGAAATACGAGACAACCCTTACAAATGTGATTTTCTCGAGTGCGCGCACACAGACACGCACATACACACACCCTTGTAACAGAATGTAAAGATTGACTTAAATGTAAATAACCACAATATAAATGTACATTTCATCATGACAAATCAAATAAATTAGTTAAAATTATATCAAGAATTCTGATAGTTCAATTCTCATTAATAAATCATAAAATTATTACAATAATCAGAGATTTCTTGAATCTGTCAGTGTTTGTCACGATCATAGGACCGCCTATGATGTTCCTATGATGTCTGCATGATGGTCATATGATCTCAGGCATCATAGGACTCATGATGCCGTCAAAGATCAAAGTCAATATGATGTCATATAGACACCATAGTATAGCGTCACCTATGATGTTCCTAGGATGTCTACATGATGTCTATATTACGTCATATAAGGCCCTTTTCCACTAGTACCTACTCAGCCCTACTCACTTCCGACTCGACTTGCTTGCTTGCCTTTTCCACTGTACCCAGCACCGGTTAACAGGCGCTATTTTCGTGCCTGTTCGAGGCCAGGGTACAACCGTGCTGAGTCGAGCCGAGATGTGACGTCAACAGACTGCGAGCCACTGATTGGTCAGTGCGTAACGTCACAAAAGCGTCCGTCTTCAGTGGAATCTACACGACCGCCATTTGCAATACTTCACGGACTAACTCGGTCACCGAGTAAATACGATATTAATACAGACAGCGTTGTAGGTTTTGCGGAAATCTACACCGTGGTACAACGAAGAGGTGCAGGGTTTTCTCTGCTTGGTGGCAGATCCACAGTGAGAGGAGCGACCCGCACCGATACAGATGCAGCCCAGCATAGAACCAGACTACGGACAAGCTGAAGACGAACGTGAGAGAACCATCGATGGTGAGTGATTTGTAATATTGTGCATCTGTTCGCTTATTTATCCTGTTGGTGGTAAGCTCACTTTTTTTGAGCCATACAGCGCTGTCCTGTGCTGGCTAACGAGTGTTAGCTAGTAGCTAGCTAGTAGCCAAATGCTGATTCGCGCTTGTTTTGTCCTAAGTATTCGCTTGTGAGAGCAAAACGATGAAATATGTTAATCCTGGTTAAAGTCCTGGTTTGTGTACGTGCTGCACTTTGAAGTGCTGTGCATTAATTTGTGTAATTTTTTCCTAGAATCTGTTTCCACATGCCAGGGTTTAGCCTCCCTCAGTGTTCATATTGTGGATGCAGGTCAAGTGGACCACAGGAGCCGAAATCTCAACATATACAGGTGCATTTTCAAACCAGTGATTTATAAATTCATTCTTATAATTTTCTAAAGCGTCAGAATAGACCCACACACCTATTCTGTGGATTTTCCATAAAAGGTGTTGGAACAGTGTTGTTGTGCTGTTCCACCATAAATTCCTGGATTGATATTGTACTTGTACATGTACAGAGTGGATCCTGGGGTGCTCATTGGTCAGGGAAATGAAGCATTTTTGTCACATCCCACCACTGACTTTCACAAGTGTATTTCCCTAATACAGGTACATCTCCAAAAATTAGAATGTCATGAAAAAATTCAATATTTTTTGTCACTCATTCAGAAAGTGAAATCTGTATATTATATAGATCCATTACACAGACAGTGATATATTTCAAGCGTTTATTTATTTATTTTAACAGAATTTAAGTTTTTAAATAGAAATGTTGGCCGCTGAGGTGTTTGTTAATATGGGCTGTAGCCATAATCATCAAAATTAAAATAAACACTTGCAATATATCACTGTCCCTGTAATGAATCTATATATGGGTTTCACTTTCTGAAATGAGTGACAAAAATATTGAACTTTTTCATGATATTCTAATTTTTGAGATGTGCCTGTATAAGTGTTGAACTTGCTTGAACTAACCACCATCCATTTCTGTCGTTCGTCTAGGCAGGAGGAAAGGAAAAGCAGCCGCCCCACAACGGACCTCGTCACTGTGGAAAGTACTGAAATCCTTTGCTTTTATAGGTAAAGTGTCAAAACCAAAGTAGCACAATTTCCACTTAATATAAAAGGGACTGAACTGAGATTTATTTGATTCTGTGAATATTAATTACAGAATAATTGAAAATGACTGGCACATCAACTGTAAAATAAACTGCTTGTTAATGTATTTTTTTTTTTGTCAGATCACTTGTGTGATCCTTTGTGAGTTATATTCATAACTATCTTTTGGGGAATGGGAGTTGTTCAGTCATCAATATAATTTAGTTTATATGTGTAGTTTATAGTCTATCATCAATAAACTCATGCAGTAACAGGACACATTACAAATATTTGAAATCCATTGTAGTGCATCCTTTTATATTTTAGCAATACAAGTACAAAACGCCGCCCACACTTGAAGCCAGGGCAAGAAGAGACACAGTAGTGACAGAGCGGTGGCTAAACTTTTATTGATAAAAACTCTATATTTTGACTGAGCGACTCCATACTTGGTGATGCACACCTTCAGTTAAAGTACTAGATTCCATTCAAGTGAATGTATTAATTCATTCCGATTGCTGAGGCCACAGTAAAAACAGATGATTTTAAATGTAACCCAGCCCTTGTAAAATTGACTTTACTGAAGTGCAGCTACATGAAAGTTGTGGTTAAATACAACAACGAAGTACTTTATTGTCACATTGGAATTGGAATCGCTCCTGTTTTGTTTTTCTCTTGAATTCTTGGATGGAATATGGTGGGCAATATAAGCTGCGGCTTCAGCCATCACCCATTTCAGATAACCTATGTTGAACTGTATAATCAGAGGAGTTATTGTTTAATTCGACCTTGTTAGATTTTTTTCCCCTTTGTTATATTATTCTATTTTCTTTTAATCTTAACTTTTAATCTATCCGAAATATTCATTCATTCACATTCCACTACTGGCTTTTAGCAACAAGTGTATTTCCCAAATATGTTTTAAACTTGCTTTAATTAACCACCACCCATTTCTGTCTTTTTGTCTAGGCAAGAGGGAAACGATCCACCCAAACTGGACCTTGCCTCACTATTTACAGAGATGCAGGCTGAAGATCTGCTGAACTGGGACCAGTGTGAGATGCACATCCCAGCTGCTGAGTGACCCATTCTAAGTTTTTTTTTTTTTTTACAGTTTGAATTTTGCACATTCTGAATAATCTGGAATTTGCTGCTGATTGTAATAAACAATTTAGTGACTGTGTTTGCATCATGATTTTCTATTTTGTCTGTTAAGACACTGGTGGGAAAAGAGTAAACAGTACAAACCATTAATCGGTGACCTTGAAAATAATGGCTCATTTTTAAGAAAAGTAACCAAAACAATTATTTTATTAACTGAAGATTGTATTGTTGGATGTACCAGTGCAGAAGACCCTGCATACTTTAGTGACAGTACCAGTATATGGAGGAATTCTGGGCCATATTAGCATCTGTTCTTTATCATAATGGGTTTGGGCAGGGGTGTCTAATCATGTGCCATGGAGGGCCAAGACCCTGCAGGCTTTACCTCCAAACAGTGTCTTCAACAGCAGATTCCACTGAATTTCTCCCAATGACTGCTGATCAGTGAAAACACCTGCTGAAGAGACTGGGTAGAAGAGAGAACCTGCAGGGTCGTGGCCCTCCATGGTACATGATTAGACAACTGTGGGTTAGGGTTTAATGGGATTTAACATTTTAACACAAACTGCTTTATGGTTCATAATCCTATTGACAGACTTACACCAAACCAAAAATGATTTCTCAAACGCTGGATTGTTCTTAGACAGCTTTTCCAATCTGTTAGTATTAAATTTGTGCCACATGGTGGTAACCTTCACATATAAAAAAAGAGACATCTGCAAAAACTTCAGAGGTTTATTGTCAGTGCAATTCCCAGTGCAATACTACATGAATGCATGTATAGTACATTGTTGATGCAGAGAATATATATTTCTACAGTACATGTATCTAGTAAATCAAGCATTTTCCATGTAACCTTGTGACTGCATTATTTTAATTGCTTTTAATCCTAGATCAAGTTTGTTTTGGCCTAAAATGCATCATAATTGTCAAATAGTACTGTTTACTTTTTGAATATATATATTTTGTGGCTAATATAGTTATTAACCTGGCGATCAAGTTGTCAGCTGATCATTTTTTGCTATGACACCACCTGAGACTCAGTGCTGCTAGAGCAGGTACGTCCCATGATGTCTCAACAGTCTCTCCATGATTTTCATGCAGATCAGAGCAATTTTTTGCACAGGAAATAAATGTTTCTACAGACATTCTTAAGCTCTATAGCCACTGATTGTTTGTGAAGCTGTGTTGACATCAGTGACAGGCTGTGTTGACATCAGTGACAGGCTGTGTTGAACGCCCAGACCGACTGTTTGAAGCGGTAATTTTCCCACAACAGAGCCATCTGAAACACACACACAGCATACATATTTTAGTACCTATCAGCGATAACTTACAGACATTACAGTGTAGCATGACGTACAGTGGGGCAAAAAAGTATTTAGTCAGCCACCAATTGTGCAAGTTCTCCCACTTAAAAGATGAGAGAGGTCTCCAATTTTCATCATAGGTATACCTCAACTATGAGAGACAAAATGAGAAAAAAAAATCCAGAAAATCACATTGAAGGATTTTTAATGAATTAATTGGTAAATTCCTCAGTAAAATAAGTATTTGGTCACCTACAAACAAGCAAGATTTCTGGCTCTCACAGACCTGTAACTTCTTTTTTAAGAGGCTTCTCTGTCCTCCACTCGTTACCTGTATTAATGGCACCTGTTTGAACTTGTTATCAGTATAAAAGACACCTGTCCACAACCTCAATCAGTCAGACTCCAAACTTCACTATGGCCAAGACCAAAGAGCTGTCAAAGGACACCAGAAACAAAATTGTAGACCTGCACCAGGCTGGGAAGACTGAATCTGCAATAGGTAAGCAGCTTGGTGTGAAGAAATCAACTGTGGGAGCAATTATTAGAAAATGGAAGACATACAAGACCACTGATAATCTCCCTCGATCTGGGGCTCCACGCAAGATCTCACCCCATGGGGTCAAAATTATCATGAGAACGGTGAGCAAAAATCCCAGAACCACATGGGGGACCTAGTGAATGACCTGAAGAGAGCTGGGACCAAAGTAACAAAGGCTACATCAGAAACACACTACGCCGCCAGGGACTCAAATCCTGCAGTGCCAGACGTGTCCCCCTGCTTAAGCCAGTACATGTCCAGGCCCGTCTGAAGTTTGCTAGAGAGCATTTGGATGATCCAGTAGAGGATTGGGAGAATGTCATATGGTCAGATGAAACCAAAATAGAACTTTTTGGTAAAAACTCAACTTGTCATGTTTGGAGGAGAAAGAACACCATACCTACTGTGAAGCATGGGGGTGGAAACATCATACTTTGGGACTGTTTTTCTGCAAAGGGACCAGGACGACTGATCCGTGTAAAGGAAAGAATGAATGGGGCCATGTATCGTGAGATTTTGAGTGAAAACCTCCTTCCATCAGCAAGGGCATTGAAGATGAAACGTGGCTGGGTCTTTCAGCATGACAATGATCCCAAACACATCGCCCGGGCAACGAAGGAGTGGCTTCGTAAGAAGCATTTCAAGGTCCTGGAGTGGCCTAGCCAGTCTCCAGATCTCAACCCCATAGAAAATCTTTGGAGGGAGTTGAAAGTCTGTGTTGCCCAGCGACAGTCCCAAAACAACACTGCTCTAGAGGAGATCTGCATGGAGGAATGGGCTAAAATACCAGCAACAGTGTGAAAACCTTGTGAAAACTTACAGAAGACGTTTGACCTCTGTCATTGCCAACAAAGGGTATATAACAAAGTATTGAGATGAACTTTTGTTATTGACCAAATACGTATTTTACTGAGGAATTTACCAATTAATTCATTAAAAATCCTTCAATGTGATTTTCTGGATTTTTTTTTCTTATTTTGTCTCTCATAGTTGAAGTATACCTATGATGAAAATTGGAGACCTCTCTCATCTTTTAAGTGGGAGAACTTGCACAATTGGTGGCTGACTAAATACTTTTTTACCCCACTGTACTTATAGCAAACTAGCATTAGCAACCATTAGCTTACCGTCATATATGACCTAGTTTGTATCCTCACGTCTTCAGCTCTCCCAGTCAGCGCTGAGTGAGCTCTGCGTCTTTAAGTCAGCAGCAAGCAAGTGAGAGAGCCGTCGCTGAGTGAGCCTCGTGATGGAGGATGAATAAAGCACCCTTTTAACCTTCAGTTCGCCGTGTCCGCCTGCACTTATTTGAGCCTTGCCTCCACACTGGTAACCCTTATTCGTATCCTCCATGCCAGTGTGGAGGATACGAATAAGGGTCACCAGAAAATCTAGCATTAGCAACCGTTAGTGGATACACATACCATACCAGTGTGGAGGATACGAATAAGGGTCACCAGTGTGGAGGCAAGGATCAAATAAGTGCAGGCGGACACGGCCAACTGAAGTTTAAAAGGGTGCTTTATTCATCCTCCATCACGAGGCTCACCCAGCGCTGTGGCAGCGCGCTGGAGTGAGCCCTGCGTCTTTAAGTCAGCAGCAAGCAAGTGAGAGAGCCCTTATATACTCAGCCACAGACAATGCATGCATGGCATATTAGCATCACAGTACAGCGGGAATGCATGGGACATTTACATGAGAGTCACACATCATGATCATGGCGATCATGGCGGCGCGCACTGTTGCAGCGGCTCATGGCTCTCCTTTTCAGTGTTTTTTTTTGGATGTTATGGTACTTCTTTTTTGTTTATTTGTGCGCTATCAGTTCGGCGAACATTCGCTACACGCGTCCGAGACTTCTCGAGATTGGAGACCAGCATCAGACACCAGTTGCGAGTGTTTTTCACCACAAGCATAACATCCCAGTCGACATAGCAAGAACACCGGGCTCTCCGTGGATTGTTGTCGGGCCGTGGAGGCAGCGAAGACGGAGACAAAGGAGGGAGAGGAAGTAAAAGCGGGGCTGCAGGTCCGGTGTTATGCTAAGGCTAAGGAGACAACCACATAAGCCACCTCTACCGAGCCTGTATCTTTCCAATGCCAGATCCTTGGTGCATAAAACGGAAGACTTGGAATTACAACTTGCCGGTAATCGCTATGTTCGTGACTGTTGTGTTCTGATTATCACCGAAACTTGGCTCCATCCGGACATATCCGACGCTAGCATGCAGCTAGCGGGCCGCACGTTGCTACGCTGCGACAGGACTAAGGACTCCGGTAAGAGCAGAGGGGGTGGGATTTGTATGTATGTGCATAATAACTGGTGTAACAATGGGACTATTACAGACAAATATTGCTCTCCCGATCTCGAGTACATGTCTGTAAGATGTCGGCCTTTTTTTCTACCGAGAGAGCTAATAGTAGTGTTTATCACGGCCGTGTATATTCCACCCAGTGCAAATGTAAATACGGCGTTCTCCCTCCTGCTTAACACCATTAACAAACATCAGCGGGCTCACCCTGATGGTGTCCACATAGTTGCAGGAGATTTTAATAAGGCCAATCTGAAGACCGTACTCCCAAAATTTTATCAACATGTTAAGTGTTCTACTAGAGGGGAGAACATTTTAGACCATGTTTATACTAACATCAAGCACGCATACAGAGCCATATCCCTCCCCCACCTCGGCCAGTCGGACCATCTTTCCCTCCTGCTCTCCCCAGCCTACACCCCCCTGAGGCGTAGAGACAGGCCTACTATAAAGACTGTCACAACTTGGCCTGACAACGCTCTCTCCAAACTGCAGGATTGCTTCACAGAGACAGACTGGGATTTATTTGGACAACAGGAGTTGGAAACATCCACTGATACAACCTTGGACTACATTAAGTTTTGTATCGGTAATGTGACTGTGGACAAAAATATTAGGGTTTTTCCCAACCAGAAACCCTGGATGACCAGCCAGGTCCGCACACTCTTCAGAGCCCGTGATGCTGCCTTCAGATCAGGTGACAGAGACCTTTATAGGTCTACTCGAGCCGATCTGAAAAGAGGAGTTAAAAAAGCTAAAGCGGACTACAAGATGAGAATAGAGTCCCACTTGTCTAGTAACAACATATGGGAGGTGTGGCAGGGAATTCAAAACATCACGAATTACAGAGGCTGTGCTACAACATCAGAGAACCTGAGTGCACCGCTGGCAGAGGAGCTAAATAGCTTCTTTGCTCGCTTTGAAATAACTCAACAGCAGCACTCATCAGCCTCAGCCCTGCCCCCACCCCCACCCAGCTCCTGCACCACCATTTTCACTGTCAGTGAGCATGACATCAGATGGGTGCTCCTGACAGTGAACCCCAAGAAGGCTGCCGGCCCAGATGGAGTTCCTGGTAAGGTGCTTAAAGCGTGTGCCTCCCAGCTCACCTCCATCTTTACCAGGATTTTCAACCTCTCCCTGGCCCAGGCAGTCATCCCGTCCTGTCTGAAATCTGCCATAATCATTCCGGTACCAAAGAAGTCTCTCACCACCAGCCTAAATGATTACCGTCCTGTGGTCCTCACCCTGGTAATTATGAAGTGCTTCGAGAGACTGCTTATTCAGCACATTAAGAGCCATCTTCCCCTGGACCTTGATTCTTACCAGTTTGCATATCGTGAAAACCGATCCACTGAAGATGCTATTGCCGTAGCCCTCCATTTTGCGCTGTCCCACTTGGAGCGGCAGCACAGCTACGTCCGAATGCTCTTCGTGGACTACAGCTCGGCCTTCAATACAATTATCCCGGACATTCTCATTACCAAACTGAACACCCTTGGTCTCCCACCTCTCACATGTGCTTGGATAAAGAACTTTCTCACGAACCAGTCCCAGACTGTGAGACTTGGCTCCTACTTCTCCTCCACACGGACGGTGAGTACTGGCTCCCCACAGGGCTGTGTGTTGAGCCCCCTCCTGTACTGTCTCTACACCTATGACTGTCGTCCGGCCTACAACAACAACCTCATCGTGAAGTTTGCTGACGACACCACGGTGGTTGGACTCATTTCTGGAGGGGACGAGACAGCCTATGGGGGGAGGTCCTGAAGTTGGCAACTTGGTGTTTAGAAAATAACCTGACTCTGAACACCAGGAAAACCAAGGAAATCATTGTCAACTTCAGGAGGACCAATACTGACCCAGCCCCCCTCTTCATTAACGGCAAGTGTGTGGAGAGGGTCCACACATTCCGGTACCTCGGCGTCCTTATCTCCTCTGACATCTCCTGGACAGACAACATCTCGGCGATTATTAAGAAGGCTCAGCAGCGGCTACACTTCCTGAGAGTCCTCAGGAAATACGACCTCAACTCCACCCTGCTGCTAACCTTCTATCGCTCATCCATTGAGAGTCTGCTCACATAATGCATTACAGTGTGGTATGGGAACTGCACAATGGTAGACAGGGAGAGGTTGCAGAGGGTAGTAAAGGCAGCACAGAAGATCATCGGCCGCCCTCTCCCCTCCCTGACAAGACATTTACACCGCCCGCTGCCTTAGGAGAGCACAATACATCATCAAGGACATCTACCACCCTGGAGCTGACCTGTTTGACCTGCTGCCCTCAGGGAGGCGCTACAGGTGCATCAGAGCCAGGACAAATAGACTTAAGAACAGTTTTTTTCCAAAAGCCATCATGGCTCTGAATTCTCAGTCCAACCCTCCCTGACCCTCTCAGTATACCTCTAAACACATCACTGTGTAATTGACATTTATGGTCCAGAATGCTGTGCAGTCTTTTTAATATTTTCATTTTTATATTGTACAGTATATATGACTTATTTTATCTTAGATTACGTACACTGTACACATTATACATTATTTATTGCAGGAATTTATTGTTTTTATGCTTTTTATTTTTCTCTTTTACATATGTTGCACTGAAGGAGATGCTTAAATCTCATTGTACATTTGTTTGTATAATGACAATAAAGGCTATCTATCTCTCTCTCAGGCATCATAGGACTTGCGATGTCGTCATAAAGGACTCACAATGCCGTCATAAAGATATGATGTCTATATGACGGCACATAGGCAGAGCACATCATAGGACGGCCTACGAAGCAGTCTTCGTATTCTTGCTCAAGATGAAGAAACTAAGCAAAAGTGTTGCTTTCTCAGCGATGTCGTTTTTAAAGAGGTGCTGACAGTAAAAATGTGTAACCTTGAAGAATGCCATATGAAGCATTCATTCATTCAGTCATTCATTCATCTTCTTGCGCTTAATCCTTTTCGGGTCGCGGGGGGGCTGGAGCCTATCCCAGCATCTTTGGGCGAGAGGCAGGGTACACCCTGGACAGATCGCCAGTCCATCGCAGGGCCAACACAGAGAGTCAGACAACCATTCACTCTCAGTCATACCTAAGGACAATTTAGAATCCCCAGTTTTGATGCCAATTAACCTAACTTGCATGTTTTTGGCATGTGGGAGGAAACCAGAGAAATCCCGGAGTAAACCCACGCAGACACAGGGAGAACATGCAAACTTCACACAGATCACTGTTGGTTGGGGCTGGGATTGAACCCAGGATCCCCTGGCCAAGGGTGAGTTGCTGTGCTGCCGCAGTGCTAACCACTCCTCCACCGCACCGCCCCATATGAAGAATTTATATGAAAATTTTCTTTTGACGCCTTGAACTTCCAAAAAACAAAAAAACAAATGAAGGGCAAAACATCCCTCTATCTGTGTCTAGCTTTCAGCTGCTATTTTTATGCCACTGATTGCCATGACCTTTTTGAGAGTTTGACAGCAGCCTTAATTTCAGCTTCTGTTTTGAAGCTTTTGATAAGCTTGGAATCACATTTTGATATTAAAAATAAACAACATTTTGGTTTGGTAAGTATTTAATTACACAGGTACGGAACGTCTAGGGTATGTTGTGATTTGGGTACTGAGTGACTTGGGACAGAGTGGAAGAGTACGGAATGTCCAGAAACCATTACTGTAAGTGCGTATGTGAAGGATCATGGCAGTTTAAAGAGTAATGTCATTCTGACAATTTCATTATAAAATTTATGCAGCGTAAAGAAGAGGACAGGGACCATGGATGGCTTTTTGCAGAAAAAGCAGACTACGTGTACTCTGCAACAAGGTACTGCTCTCAGAGTCAATTCTAAACATGATGGTCAAAGATATAAGATAAGATAAGATCAGCCTTTATTAGTCCCACAATAGGGAAATTCCAGGATTGCAACAGCACAGGGATAGCAACACTCAGAGCAATAATTAAGAAGATACGGAAGATATAAATAAGAGCAGTGGATATACAGTACATACATACACATACTGTAAATATATAAATATATATACAAAGTGCGGAGCATTGTTGCAAGATGGAATGAACAGCATAACCGTCTACTTAGTTATCCTACATAGTATGAATATGTACCCATACATATTGTCACCCTCCATAGTGACCGATAATGTCCTAGTTGTATATACTGGAGGGGACCATTGTGTAAGTCTATTGTGTCTTTTGCATTCAATACTGTTAGGTCGTCACGTTTTTTTGCCATCTCTGCGAGCAGCCCTGCTTAGGTTATACAGTCTGACAGCCGTAGGTAGGAAGGACCTGCGAAACCTCTCGGTTGCGCACCTAGGATGATGTAGTCTGCTGCTAAATGAGCTCCTCAGTGCGTTCAATATGTCCTGCATAGGGTGGGACTCGGACTCCAGCAGAGATGACACTTTAGCCACCATCCTTCTTTCTCCTATCTCCTCCACTGGGTCAGGGCGCTGCCCCAGGACAGATCTAGCTTTCTTGATCAGTTTGTTCAGTGTCTTCCTATCGGCTGCTGTAATGCCACTGCCCCAGCAGATCACTCCAAAAGTGATGGCTGATGCCACCACCGTGTCGTAGAATGTCTTCAGCAGCGCCCCTTGTACACCAAAAGACCTGAGTCTCCTCAGTAGGAACAGCCTGCGCTGTCCCTTCTTGTAGAGTGCATCGGTATTGTGTGACCAGTTTAGTTTATTGTTCAAATGAACACCCAGGTACTTGTAGGATGTCACCATCTCAATGTCTGTTCCCTGTATGTTTACTGGTGCTGTGAGGGGTTGTCCTTGCCTGCGGCAGTCCACCACCAGCTCCTTAGTTTTCCTCGCGTTGATCTGGAGGCAGTTTCGATGGCACCAGTCCACGAAGTCCTGGATAAGTCCTCTGTACTCAGCTTCATCTCCGTTGGAGATGAGGCCGACGATCGCAGAGTCGTCAGAGAACTTCGGTAGATGGCAGTGTGTTGATATGAGGTGATATGAGGTCACTTTTCATGGTTGATAGGGAAGGATTTCAACAAATGATTCACCAGTTGAACCCTGAATACATTCTGCCATCCAGAACCCATTTCACCCACTTGATGGAGAATACGAGACAACCCTTACAAATCAAAGTGATTTTCTCTAGTGCGCGCACACACAGACATGCACATACAAACACCCTTGTTGTAACAGAATGTTAAGATTGACTTAAATGTAAATAACCACAATATAAATGTACATTTCATCATGACAAATCATAAATAAATTACAGTTATAATTATATCACAAATTCTGATAATTCAATTCTCATTAAATCACAAAATGATTACAAAAATGTAAATAAATATTAATAAGTTTAAAACAGATTTGCATGGTTGCCATATACAGTGTGGGTTTTTGTGACATTAATTTGAACTAAAATCACCTCTCATGTTTTCTAAGGTAAAAGAAACCATAAAAGAGGTCAACAGCCACTTCACACTGACAGCTGATATGTGGACCAGCCATGCCACAGACATATCTTGCTGAGTGTCTTGCTATTTCATCACTGAAGATTGGCAAATGAAGAGTTTAAATCTTGCCACCATGCCTCTGGATGAGAGACATACTGCTGTAAACATCAAGGCCTGGATAGAAGAGGTGATATAAATATTTAACATCATGCCTTACAAAAAAAAAAAAAAAAAAGCAGTAGTGCACGACAACGGTTCTAATATAGTGGCAGCAATGTGAATGCTGGAAGAAGAACACGGTTGGGTTTCTGTCCACTGTGCTGGGCACACTCTCCAGCTCATAGTTAACAGTGCTCTTAAAGAGACCAGCATCAGTAAAGCTGTAGGTGCTGCAAGAAGTTTAGTTGAACACTTCAAGAGAAGTGAACTGGCCAATACAAAACTGATGAACACAGTTCAGCACAAGCTGATCCAAGATGTCAGTACAAGATGGAACAGTGCATTTTACATGATAGAAAGACTCCTGGAACAGCGCTGGCCAGTCACTGCATCTCTGTTTGATCCAGAGATGACTCCCAGGGGCAAATATTACTTTGATTTAAAGCCAGATCAGTGGGTGGTGCTTGACGAGGTTGTGCAAGGGTTGCAAGTGTTTTGAATGTGCGACAGCCTTCCTCAGTGGGCAAAAGTATGCAACTGCTTCATGTCTACCGTAGCTGGTCAAAGGGCTGCAAAGGTCTATGCAGCAAACAAACTTTGAGACAAGCTCAGGAAAAACCGTCTTGGCCAGTGCACAAAAAGAGATAACACAGAGATGGGGGTGTCTGAACACCATCTTGGGAGAGATAGACACCCCACTTGTTCTTGCAGCTGCCACTGACCCACAGTTCAGAAAACTGAAATTTATAGTTTCTATAAAACTGAAATTTATAGAAATTTATATTTTCAGTTTTTTTATATAAACTGAAAATTTATATAACTGAAGTCATTTAAAGGTATGACTTCAATCATACCTTTCACCTGTGTGCCTGAAGATGGCACACGGGTGAAAGGTATGATTGAAGTCCTTGCTATCAAACAAGCCAAGGGGACTGAGATACATGACTGTGACTCCACTCAACAGGAGAAAAAGCTCAATGTTCCAGGGGAGAAATCAGCACTTGATAGCCTTCTTCTCTCTGACCTTGGGACAGTTTGAGTGAGGAGGACACAAATACCAAAAAGGAGCAAAAGCTCCAAATGATCAGAAATGACGTTCAAGTATACTTCGCAGAGCCAGCAACACCCAAATCAGGAGATCCTGTCAGATGGTGGAGCAAAATGAGGGTTGTTTTCCCACTCGAAGCTAGCAAGGTCTCTTCTGTGCATTCCTGCAACATCCACCCCAGCAGAGTTAATCTCCTCTGCAGCTGGGAACATCTGCTCTCACACGAGAGCAAGCCTCACTCAAGACAACTTGGAGATGCTGACTTTCCTCAGTATGAACAAACTCTGATTGACCTATCATTCATTCATTGGCATCTTGCCGCTCTTAGACCAGAGCATTGCTGAACAAATGTTAAAGGTCTGATGACACGATTCTGACCATGTAATTTTGCAACACAATTTCAATATGACAAAACAGGTTGGTCTGAGCAGTTCTAAGTCAAACATCCTTTTTTTCATGCGAATATCCGACGTTTTCATGAACGCCATGTCACCAATTGCGTCAGTGGCTGGAAAACCCCCTGGCCATGTTGTAATGTCAGCGACAGAACACAGCGCTTGGCTGCCCATTGTACACACAGGATGGAAGCGGTAGACAACATCGATGATGGTTCCAGCACATGTAGTCTGGAATTGGTTGTGTTGTCCAATCTTCAGACGACTATAGTTCAGAAGAATGGGATGATAATGGAAGAATCTGGGGGCATCAGACCTTATAGGTTTGAGCCGTGCCAAATGGGCATCGTGCCTAGTGAGTCAGACTCAGACAGTGACAGTGGAGAGGCACACATGGCTGGGCAGCAGCAGCGACAAGCACAAGGCAGGGGAACACCGAGTGTTATGCTTTTGTTACAGATATTGCAACAAATTATTTGTTCATAAATATAATTTTATTTAAACTCGATTTTTCAATAAAATTATAGCAGTGTAATCTCTGTGGCCCAGGCATCGGGTTTATTATGTATTATCTTTTGAGTTTTTGTTGTTTTTATGTTTTGTACATGTGAATAATGTGCCGTTTTGACCCACTTTCAGGTGGGCACTGTCCAAGATTCGCTGGTCCGATTACGCCCCTTCTCTCTTTGACAGTCAGCTGTTCATGTTTTGTGTGCATCATCTGCTGTGTTGTCAGCCAGCCAATATTGCCAACACTATCACGACGTGTTAGCCACTCCACACAGCTGTGGTTCTGTTGTGCCCTTGTAGTGATGTCGGTTCTGGGGCGCAACCGTGGTTAACACGTTTCCTCTCCATATGTTCGCTGGGTGCTGTCAGCCCTAAACGCCTACTGTTTGTGTTTCTGTGTATTTTTGTAAGTCTTCATCTTTTGGGGTCAATCTTTATGTTCAATAAATGTGCTGTTGTGAATCCTGCGCATAAATCCATTCTTCCTTCTCCTCCTCGTGCGCTCTTACGCAAGGCACGGAGAGGGAGGATGAAATAATGAGGATTTACGTGCAGGGTACACCACAGCACATTTAACACAGAAAGACAGACAATTCCCAAAAAGGTGAAGACGTACAAAAAACACAAACACACTTACTGATGGCGTTTGGGGGCTGGCATCGCCCAAAGAACGAATGACAGGAGACGTGTTAGCCACAAGTTCGCCCCAGAGACAACATCGCTTCAAGGACGCACGAGAACCACGGCGAACATGGAGTGACTAACACATTGTGAGAGTGCTGAAAATACTGGCAGACTAACAGCATAGATGACAATACTATGGACCAGCAATGTGTGACTGGCAAACGGTCGCTAAGTACACGCACTGCTGGTGATGGTGTGATGAGAAGCACCTGGGCGAGGACTGGGAAAGATGATCAGTGGGAGTTTGAATCAGCTGGTGATAATGATAGAGGGGACGTGGCGAGCGTCAGCATGCACTCACAGAAAGTAGGTCAAGCTGTGCGTAAATCCATTAATCCTTCCCCTCCTCATGCACTCCTCCTGCGTAAAAGCGCATGAGGAGGCTTATGACAGTTGGAGCTGAAGCATGTGATGTGGTCTTTCATAGGGATGTAACGATATTGACGTTATCGCGATATCGCGGTAGTTAAAGTGTCTCGATACCGGCGTGGTCGTGTTACGGTATTAAGAGGGCGGGTATCTGTCAAAAAACAAGAAATAAGCAGGCTCCCGCGCAACAAAGCATTGTAAACTACACAGACCATGATCCTTTGCGCTGCGTCGTCACAAGAACTGTTGTTGAGCCAATAGGAGTGCATGCTGCACGCTGTCTACACAACAAACATGGCGGCGGACAAAGTTCGGCTCACGTAAATACTGAAGAAAACACCCCCGAAGTTGAGATTGTGCAAGCCCCAGCAACTTTTAAATCAGATGTGTGGAGGCATTTTGTTTTTGCCGTGTCTAAAAACACTAAAGGAGAGAGGGGGGTTGGACAGACAATGGCCTCATTAGCAAAGATAATGTCCTCATTAGCAAAGACCTACCTATGTATACCCGCTACCTCAGTGCCCAGTGAGAGAGTATTTTCTACAGCAGGGGATATTGTAAATGCCCAGAGGTCTCTTCTTCTCCCTTGCAATGTAGATCTTTTGATCTTTCTGAAGAGAAACTTGAACATAAGCTAAAGGATAGGTCAGTGTTTTCCAGTAGGCTTTTTGCCTGACTTAATTGTTTCAACAGGCTGTTTTTATTTGCCTAGCACATTTATGATTAATTTTACTTTACACATTGAACCTGGCTTAACTTGATCTTCGTTTGCTCTTAAAGGGAATTCCCCATTGTTGTTTACAGTTGTTCTAGTTGCTGCTTAGTATGATCCTTGCACATAAGAAGAATCAGTTATGTGACCAAATATTACCAAATGGTATACTGATGTTCCTGACTTGAACTTGCACTTTAAAAGCACTAAGTGATCAGCATTTTATGTTGTCATGATCCATAAATATAAAAATAAATGGCCTGGTGACTAGCAAAAACAGATTTAATGGCAGTTTTTGGTTATTATCATCACAAACACAATATTATGAGCTACTTTACAATACCGTGAGCCTCTCCACAATATCGCAACAAATATCGTACCGTGAGATCAATATTGAAATCGTATCGTACCGTGAGATTTTGATATCGTTACATCCCTAGTCTTTCATGGCCTGCTGTTTATCTAAGCCTGCGACACAATGCGAAGGCATAGCCATAAAAATAAAAACAAGAAACCAGAGAAACTGTGAGCTACAAAGCTGCTGTCATTCCAGTCAACAACACTGGCATCCATTCTGTCGCTTACGTCATGGTGGTGCTGCCCTTCATTCGGTGGGCGGCATCACAGTCCACTCAGTGGCTGCGGATTTTTGATGATAACTAGTTTATGCAGGCACGGTTGTAAATATTATATTGATCATAGACAATGACTTTTGGGTTTACACAACATGCTAAAAAATGTCAAAATTGTGTCATCAGACCTTTAAAATGTTATGCATTGTTTGTTATGCACAAAATGCACTTTAAGAAAAAATGTTTATTTTATTGCTGATTGCAATTCTTGTTCACCAAATGTTGTTTTTTTTAAAAGGAAAATGTATTTTTCACAATAAAAAATGCCGTACTTAATGACTAGTCGTTACAATAGTCGACGACAATAGTCGACGACTAGTCGTTACAATAGTCGATGACTAGTTGCTACAATAGTCGACGACTAGTCATTCGTTGCAGCCCTAGTCTACATAAGGTCCCACAGTTGACAGTGCATGTCAGAGCACAAACCAGGCATGAAGTTAAAGGAATTGTCTGTAGACCTCACAGGACTGTCTCAAAGCATCTGATAGATGTGCCAGCTTTGCTGCGCATTGGCGGAACACTAACAATAGCGAATAAATTGTACCTGCTGCGGAAATCCCAAAAAAGCTGTCATGTTTAGGTTTACAACACTGTCCAGCGGAGCTCACAGTAGGGCTGCACAATTAATTGAATTTTGATTGCGATCACAATTTTGGCTGCCACGATTAAATTAACGTGATCCATCCATCCATCCATCCATCCATCCATCCATCTTCTACCGCTTTTCCGGAGGTCCGGGTCGCGGAGGCAGCAGTTCAAGCAGAGAAGCCCAGACTTCCCTCTCCCCAGCCACCTGCTCCAGCTCTTCAGAGGGGATACCAAGGCGTTCCCAGACTAGCTGGGAGACATAGTCTCTCCACCGAGTCCTGGGTCTGCCCCGGGGTCTCCTCCCAGTGGGACGTGCCTGAAACACCTCAAGTGGGAGGCGTCCAGGAGGCATCCTAATCAGATGCCCATACCACCTCAACTGACTCCTTTCAATGTGGAGGAGCAGCGGTTCTACTCTGAGCCTCTCCCGGATGACTGAGCTCCTCACCCTATCTCTGAGGGTGAGTCCAGCAATCCTACGGAGAAAGCTCATTTCAGCCGCTTGTATCCGCGATATTAACGTGATCGTCGGCGATATTAACATTTAAAATGCGGGCATTGCTGCATATCAAACCAAGCATTTTCTCAACTAACAGCCAGCCGACCACCAGGGGGCGAACGCACGTCAGGGCAACATTAAGCTGCAAAACTGACAAGCGAGCGCACCCTGTAGCGGCAGCCTTAAGTTTTCTGGACTGGTGTGATGGTGAAACACAAACCAGATGTCGGGAGCAGAAGGTGACAGTATGGCAACATGTGGAAGCAAGGAGCTAGTGCCACGAAAGGATCATCATCTGTTGTCTGGACACGTTTTGGATTCAGGGCAAGTGCTGCTGACTAAAAAGAAATTATATGCAAAGAGTGCCATGGAGCTGTGTCTGTGCTGCAGGGCAACACAACTAACTTTTTCAACCACCTGAAAATGCACCACAAACACAAGTATGATAAATGTATGAAGGCTAAAGCTCATGTCACTTCACTAAATCACAGTCTGTGTCCGGCGCCGACCCAGGCAATCATCGTCTCAACCCTGCACAGAGCTTCACCATATCCATCCACCTCCCAAAGGCATGCTAAAGTAACTGATGCAATAGCGTTTTATTTGGCCAAAGACATGTGTCCACTATGGGCAGCACGGTGGTGCAGTGGTTAGCACTGTTGCCTTACAGCTAGAAGGTTCCTGGTTCGAATCCCCAGGCTAGCAGGGGTTGGAACCTTTCTGTGTGGAGTTTGGATTGTGGGAGGAAACCAGAGCCCCCAGAGTACATGCATGTTAGGTTAATTGGCTGTTCTAAATTGTCCCTAGATATCTGTTTCCTATAGGCCCTTAGAATAGAGGGTTAGTACTAGTGAAAGCGCTTTGAGTGGTCTTCGTGACTAGAAAAGCGCTATATACAGTGGGGTAAAAAAGTATTTAGTCAGCCACCAATTGTGCAAGTTCTCCCACTTAAAAGATGAGAGGGGTCTCCAATTTTCATCATAGGTATACCTCAACTATGAGAGACAAAATGAGAAAAAATAAAATCCAGAAAATCACATTGTCTGATTTTTAAAGAATTTGTTTGCAAATTATGGTGGAAAATAAGTATTTGGTCAATAACAAAAGTTCATCTCAATACTTTGTTATATACCCTTTGTTGGCAATGACAGAGGTCAAACGTTTTCTGTAAGTCTTCACAAGGTTTTCACACACTGTTGCTGGTATTTTGGCCCATTCCTCCATGCAGATCTCCTCTAGAGCAGTGATGTTTTGGAGCTGTCGCTGGGCAACACGGACTTTCAACTCCCTCCAAAGATTTTCTATGGGGTTGAGATCTGGAGACTGGCTAGGCCACTCTAGGACCTTGAAATGCTTCTTACGAAGCCACTCCTTCGTTGCCCGGGTGGTGTGTTTGAGATCATTGTCATGCTGAAAGACCCAGCCACGTTTCATCTTCAGTGCCCTTGCTGATGGAAGGAGGTTTTCACTCAAAATCTCACGATACATGGCCCCATTCATTCTTTCTTTTACACGGATCAGTCGTCCTGGTCCCTTTGCAGAAAAACAGCCCCAAAGCATGATGTTTCCACCCCCATGCTTCACAGTAGGTATGGTGTTCTTTGGATGCAACTCAGCATTCTTTCTCCTCCCAACACGACAAGTTGAGTTTTTACCAAAAAGTTCTATTTTGGTTTCATCTGACCATATGACATTCTCCCAATTCTCTTCTGGATCATCCAAATGCTCTCTAGCAAACTTCAGACGGGCCTGGACATGTACTGGCTTAAGCAGGGGGAAACATCTGGCACTGCAGGATTTGAGTCCCTGGTGGCGTAGTGTGTTACTGATGTAGCCTTTGTTACTTTGGTCCCAGCTCTCTGCAGGTCATTCACTAGGTCCCCCCGTGTGGTTCTGGGATTTTTGCTCACTGTTCTCGTGATCATTTTGATCCCATGGGGTGAGATCTTGCGTGGAGCCTCAGATCAAGGGAGATTATCAGTGGTCTTGTATGTCTTCCATTTTCTAGTAATTGCTCCCACAGTTGATTTCTTCCCACCAAGCTGCTTACCTATTGCAGATTCAGTCTTCCCAGCCTGGTGCAGGTCTACAATTTTGTTTCTGGTGTCCTTTGACAGCTCTTTGGTCTTGGCCATAGTGGAGTTTGGAGTCTGACTGAGGTTGTGGACAGGGGTCTTTTATACTGATAATGCGTTTAAACAGGTGCCATTAATACAGGTATCAAGTGGAGGACAGAGGAGCCTCTTAAAGAAGAAGTTACAGGTCTGTGAGAGCCAGAAATCTTGCTTGTTTGTAGGTGACCAAATACTTATTTTCCACCATAATTTGCAAATAAATTCTTTAAGAATCAGACAATGCGATTTTCTGGATTTTTTTTTTCCTCATTTTGTCTCTCATAGTTGAGGTATACCTATGATGAAAATTGGAGACCTCTCTCATCTTTTAAGCGGGAGAACTTGCACAATTGGTGGCTGACTAAATACTTTTTTGCCCTACTGTAAGTGCAGGTTAGTTAGTTAAATACTGTATGAGCAACAAAGGCTTCAGAAGCATGATCAAAACACTGGACAAGAAATATGTGATCCCCACATGATTCTTCAGAGTTGCATTACCTGTGCTGTATGAAAAATACAGATTGATATCACAACCATCGAGTACTTTGCAACTGCGACTGACCTATGGTCAAGCAGAATAACAGAGCCGTACCGGTCTCTGACAGTTGATGGAGATTAGCATCCGGATGCTAATGGCAGATGCTAACATGCTAATGGCTAGTGAAAGGAACTTTATGGTGTAATGTACCGTTTAAAGTTACGTTCTATGTAATAAACATTGCAATAAGCATTGTAATAAATGTGTACCCGTTTTATTGAGTGTTTGGTACAATTACTACTGCTCTTTAGGAAAGAAAGTTCCACAAATGCTGGTCAATGTTGGTTTTCTTAAAAAAAAAAAAAAAAGTAGCAGATTACTCAAGTAATCTTCAATTAGAGTGGGTGATTACCCGAGCCATAAAACAGTCGTTAGCTCCAGCCCGAGTGGATACCTCCCGACACTTTGTTTCAGCTCTGCAGAGCTCTGGTCTGTTTGCAGCTGAGTGGCAGTCTCATTTTCAAACTAGTTCACTTTTCAGTGTTGATACTTTTACTCCCTTGGATGCAAATTTGTGTGTTTTCTTCATGTTTACATAAACTTTACATTAGGGGTGGGAGAAATAATCAACAGCACAATGGTCTGTCCAAATCTGCCTTTTCTTGGGGGTGGAGCTTAAGCAGACATTCACAGCACAAAATACATACTGTTGAGTTTGAAATGATTTTGCTCTTTATGTCTTGTAAATCACAAAAAACATGTTACAGACATGTTAACAGAAAAAAAAAAAACTTAATTGTTGCTGAAGTGTGACTTGAAATATAATTTTATTAATATTTTTCTTCTTTGAAATCAGAGTTAAATTACTGTTCTGTTCTGGCTCTGCAAACTCACCAGCAGAAAGTCCTTGACTTTGTGAATTTCGGTCATCTTAATTTGCCAGATACATAATAATGAACATAAATTGGTTAATATAGCTAAGATAAAGGTAAAAGCATTTTTAAAAAGTTGCAATAAAAATTGCAATGTTTCGAGAGATTTTTTTTGCCCTAAAAGTTGTGGGAAGAATTACAAATTTTAAAGCAGATGCTTTTTCCCATAGTTTACTGCAATGATATTCCATAACGCCACAAGAAAAGCACAGGATTGTCAAAAATTTCCTATTCATCAGTGATTTGTAAATTAAACAGAAACTTTTACTATACAGAAAAACTCTTGTGCAACAGCAAATGCAGACTTTGACACAATATCCATTACAACAGCTAAATTTTTATCTTAAATTCCACTGAATGCAAGTTAAAGAGTATAGATTTGGAAATTATTGGCAGCACCTTCATTTGAAAACTCCCTAACCACAGCAGTCCCCACCCATTTGGTACTGAGCGCAGAGGAAAAAAGAATTTCTTCTGTTGCTCTGTATTGTCTATCGGAGTCAAGTGTTTTTCTGAAAAAATTAGACAATATTCTCTCTCTTTCCATGCCTAATTCATACCTGTCTGTCTATCTGCTGTGTGTCTAGACGCACACACCTTTCTCATCAGATACTGAGCTTTCATTTACTGAGAGTCTGAGGGGCAGGGTGGCCTTCGTCCATGTCCAGACTGAAGATCCACAGTTTTAAAGCTCATTGACAAGATATAGTAATGCTTTTACCGCTACAGATACATACAATGTTCAAACACTGGCTGTAGTGTTACATTTGCTCGTTTGTTTGTGGTTTTACGACATCTCTCCTGAAGCATGTTCCTGAGACGGGGTGGTTTTCAGGCAGGCGGACGTTTTTCAACACAAACCCAGCACCTGTACACACAGTCTGGACGGAGAAATGGCCAGACGTCCACCGGCAGGCTAGGGGAGACGGAGGAAGGGACAGTGTATGAAAACTCATGGGTGAGTGTTTTTTCCTTTTTTTTATAAATCACACTTTTTTTGCTGATGTGTTCCATCTACACTAACTGTAAACACGGAAGTAAGCACAGTGCAGCGACGCATTTGATTGGTTAGACTGAGCATTTAAGCTCAGGAACAAATCTGATTGGCAAAATTTGCAAAGTTGACAAGGACTGGCCAAAACTGCGGGAAAGTTGCAGTGATTGGACAAAGTTGCAAGGACACGCAAAAGATGCGGCCAATAATGGTGTGTGATACTGTGAGATGTGGTATCAATCTGATACCAAGTACATAGAGGGCCAGTATCGGCAATACTGATACGATACCGATACTTTTAATTAATAATTAAGGTGGATGCATCATCAAATTACTAAATTTGAATGAATTTTCTTGACCTTTAAGCGTTTTATGATTATTCATTTAGATTATTAATTAGTTAAAATCCAGGACAGAATTTGGGCAAAGTTTAGAGGGATTAAACACATACAGTATCCCTTTCACAGTTAAGACAAATGGGTAATTGTATTCAATTAAATCTGGGCCATATTATATTCAGTAATTTGTTTCAATTACAGTAAATGTATTCATTTAAATAAAACGTTTCAATGGGATAAATGTATTATACCAAGGTCTTGGCATAATTTATACTTTTTGAGCTGGCAATAGTAACAAATGACCAGTTGCACTTTGAAAATTAATATTAACTTATGCCAAAGATGACTAAAATATTACTTTCACCACTAATATCTACCTGGATATTCTCTGCCATACTGAAAGGCCTCTGCCAATGATCTCTGCCTCTGGCTCAGGGGACTGGGTCTGTTGGGGCCAGGGGGTGGGGGATTTCTCTCCTCCTCTCTCCGTTTCTGTAGCTCGGCATTGTCTTGGATGACTTTTCATATGCCTGTATAAATTAGTTGTGTTACCACTGTATTTCACAGAATCTCATTACACTGGTATTGATCAATATTGACCCCAACGTTGGTATCGATACTATTTGGATCGATCCGCCCACCACTAGGGGCCGATCAATGATTTTGTGTGAATTAATGTGATTGCAACATTTCGAAATCCTGGAGGGACTGGTAAGTAGGGGTGTGCCATATCATACTGTTCACGATAATACCAGTATAAATTTACAAATGTAAAAATAAATATTGCAATATTTGGGGTCTCTTGCGTGACAACATCACACCGCATAGAAATGTCAAAACAAACTGGAAGCTGCAGCTCCAAAGTCAGACCATCTCCAGTTGAGTGGAAATATTTAAGTTCCGCTTTCTGTTTCAGGCTGCTGTCATGTTTAAAAAAACAGTGCAGCAATGTGGACAATCTGCCTGCATTTTTTCCGCACGTGCACAACACTGCTGGAGCGTTATTAATGTTGGAAAATGTGCAGCTCGAAGTGGATGTAGATTTTTACTTCCACTTTGGCCGCTTCATCTTGATTTTTTTTCAACCGCCCAAAGAGAGAGGAAAAAAAATATCTGTTCTGTGCAACGAGAGCCAAAAGCCCCAGGACAGGTCCAACGGGAGTAGTGCAGGTAAAGTGATTCAGCATAAAACCCGAAATCTGTGTGCAGTTAAGATGTAATGGTTTAGATTATTTTCTTGTAATATCTGATACAGAACTAAAAAATATTTTAAACTAAATCTGAGCTGCTGTTTATAAAATGGAGAAATACGAGTTGTTTTTTTTCCTGAATATGTTGAAAGTAAATAATGCTGGACTGTGAAACTGTTCTTTTTGCATAAATTTGATTCAAAGATCTGATTCAAATATGAAATATACTGTATGGGTACATATTCATACTATGGGTAACTGAATAGACCATTGTGCTGTTTATTCCATCTAGCTACAATGCTCCGCACTGTGTATACTTCTGTGTACATATGTATATTCACTGCTCTTATTATCTTCTGAATTATTGCTCTGAGTGTTGCTATCCCTGTGCTGTTGCAATCCTGGAATTTCCCCACTGTGGGACTAATAAAGGCTCATCTTAAATTTAAAAGAAAAAAACTGTACTCTGTAATATCATGAAAATATTGTTATTGTGAAAATTCACAGAAATATTGTGATATCATTTTAGGCCATGTTTCCCATCCGTACTGGTAAGCACAGGTATTGTACAGTAATAAATTAAAAATGTCTGGATAGGTGATGCTCGCCCACTTTTTGACCAGTTTTGCTTTAGATTGAGATAGGGGGACTGCTTCTCAATCACTATCAAAGCAAGAAATCTGTGTGTGTGTGTGTCACACTTCATAGGGCATCATAGGATGACAAATGTGTCTTTATGATGTCACACAGACCACAGAGATCATAGGACGTCCTATGACGTGTCTTGATGATGTCATATGATCTCTGCCTGAACATCATAGGACGTCCTATAGGGCACAGACAAATGTGTCTGTATGATGTCATGATCCTGTCCATGAACTAGAATTACAACGCACCGATCCCTCAACCAGTGGTCTCAACGAAGAAGACCCACCAGATGGAGAGCAATAGAATGACAACAACTGCTGCATGTCAGAAAAGATGCCATGAAGATGAAACGCCTGAGGTTCCAGCAGTACATCGCACCCATCTGAAACAGGAGGACACCCTTCATCAGCATAGGGTGCAACAGACAAAGCACGTTTCTAGGACATCATAGGACGGCCTATGATCTCTGCCTCATCATCATAGTGCATCCTATGAACTCAGGCATCATAGGATGACTCGCCATGCCTACATGACGGCAAATGTGTAACATCATAGGACGACTCGCCATGCCTACATGATGGAAAATGTGTAGCCTTGATGAATGCCAGTCTACACTACAAATGTGTAAAATGCCAAGCAAAGTGCTGATTTTCTCCAGGTGGTCCAGTTTCTTGGTTTCTACACGCATGCTTGAGCCTTCCTGAACAGGGTCGAAAGCCACTTTTTCAGGATCGTGCCCATGAACTGGAATTACGACGCACCTATCCCTCAACCAGTGGTCTCAACGAAGAAGACCCACCAGATGGAGAGCAATAGAATGAGGAGAACTGCTGCACGTCAGAAAGGATGCCGTGAACATGAAACACCTGAGGTTCCACCAGTACGCCGCAGGCATGACTGTGAACAACACAGCCATCTTAAGACAGGAGACCCTTCAGTGGTCTGAACGAAGAAGAAAAAGACCCACCAGTTAATGCCTATATGACGACACATAGACAGAGCACATGATTCCCTACAAGACATACAGTATACTGTATATACTGTAGACACAGGTAAGCAACATAACACAGAACAGTGACAGGCAGGAGAAGTATTTATATTAACAAGGCTTGGTGCACGAACTCTGTCACTGTTGAGAGACACTGCTCAGCTAACCTGGAGTTTCTCATGGTTAAATGTAGACTAGGGGCGCCACACGAGTCGGCTGCCTTTTGCAACAGCGGCTCGATTCCGAGTCTTTTTCCCTTCCTCTCTCTTTTGATCCGTCTTTTTTTTTCACCCCACTTATATCACGGACACACAGATCGTCCTAAATGTCTCCTGAGCCGGTGGACGGAGCCACTGTCTATAGCAGGATACGATACAGCAGAGAACAGCTGCTAGCATTCAACCGCCACCCGGTCCCATTGGAAATACTCGACATACCGAGAGAACTGAGGCGAAAACGCCGCGGCTGCCGGGCTGGAGTAAGGCGGAGGACAAAAAATATAAGGTACAGACCCTCCCTTCCATCTGTTGTCATGGGAAATGTACGGTCGATACTGGGAAAGTTAGATGAGCTAGCGGCTATCTCCCGTTATGATAGCACATACCGGGAGTGCTCTCTCCTTTTGTTTACTGAGACGTGGCTAACTGAACTAGCAGCAGATGCTAACATTGAGCTGGAGGGTTTTCACATGATACGAGCTGACCGAACACCAGACAGTGGCAAGGCTAGGGGCGGTGGAGTGATCATGTATGTTAACAACAACTGGTGCAGACCGGGACATATCACTGTTAAACAACGACACTGCAGCAAAGACATTGAGTTGCTAGCTGTTAGCATGAGGCCTACATATCTCCCGAGAGAACACTCACACGTGATCTGCATTGTTGTTTATGCAAATCCGACGGCGAACGCTGGGACAGCACGTGACGTCATCCATTCAGTAACCAGCAGGCTGCAGACAGAACACCCAGATGCTCTTCTCCTCATCTCAGGCGATTTCAACCATGTTTCACTGTCTCCCATTCTACCCACGTTCACCCAGTATGTCACATGCCACACTAGAGACAATAAAACACTGGATTTATTCTACGCAAACACTAAGGAGGCGTACACCTCATCACAACTACCCCCACTCGGGAGATCGGATCACAACTTGGTTCATCTCCGGCCGGTGTACAAACCCCTAGTGCACAGACAACCTCCGGCCATGCACACTGTGGAGTTATGGTCTGAGGAGACAATGGACACCCTAAAGGGCTGTTTTGAAGCCACCGCCTGGAAGCAGCTCTGCGATCCACATGGTGAGGACATCGATGGCCTCATTCACACCTTCACGGGCTACCTCAGCTTCTGTGTGGACAAATCCGTTCCCACCAAGACCATACGGCGTCACTCAAACAACAAACCCTGGATCAACCCTGAGATTAAAACACTTCTGAGAGAGAAGAAGAGGATCTTCAGGTCAGGGAACAGGGAGATGCTGAAGTCCGTACAGAGGGAGCTGAGGAGAAAGATCAGAGAAGGCAAGGACAGCTTCAGGAAGAAGATGGAGGACAAGCTGCAACAGAGCGACATCAGCGGGGTCTGGAGAAACCTCAAAACCATCTCGGGGCTCCAGAATACCTCCCCCCAGGCCACAGGGGGCAGGGAGTGGGCGAACAACCTGAATCTGTTTTTCAATAGATTTGACCAACCGCCCTCCCCCCTGACTGCACAACAACCACTGCTGCCTCTAAAGAAATCAAGTCCTGCTGCCCACTCCCCACTCTACCAACACCCCCCCACTCCCAACACACAGCCCCCCATCCTGACCCTGACCAGGACCCAGGTGAGGACGGAGCTGAGGAAGATCAAGGCGAGGAAGGCGCCGGGACCGGACGGCATCAGCGCAAAGCTCCTCAAGTCCTGTGCAGACCAGCTGTGTGGGATTGTGACGTATATCTTCAACATGAGCCTGAAACTGGGGAGGGTACCACAGCTGTGGAAAACATCTTGTGTGGTACCTGTACCAAAAACTTCCCACCCCAAAGACCTGAACAGCTACAGACCGGTGGCCTTGACGTCCCACTTGATGAAGACCCTGGAGAGACTGCTCCTTGCTCACCTCCGCCCCCTGGTGGAACCAGCGATGGATCCACTCCAGTTCGCCTACCAGCATGGCATTGGGGTGGAGGATGCGGTGATCTTCCTCCTTCACCGTTCTCTGTCCCACCTGGAGAAGCCCGGGAATATGGTGAGGATCATGTTCTTTGACTTCTCCAGTGCTTTCAACACCATCCAACCGATGATCCTGAAGGACAAGCTGCTGCGCGCAGGGGTGGACCAGCACCTGTCATCATGGATCCTGGACTACCTCACGAACCGGCCTCAGTTTGTGAGAACCCGGGACTGTGTGTCCGACACGATCATCAGTAGCACGGGGGCCCCCCAGGGAACGGTGCTGGCTCCCTTCCTGTTCACTCTTTATACTGCGGACTTCTCACACAACACAACACACTGCCATCTACAGAAGTTCTCTGATGACTCTGCGATCGTTGGCCTCATCTCCAATGGAGATGAAGCTGAGTACAGAGGGCTTATCCAGGACTTCGTGGACTGGTGCCATCGGAACTGCCTCCAGATCAACGCGAGGAAAACTAAGGAGCTGGTGGTGGACTGCCGCAGGCATGGGCAGCCCCTCACAGTACCAGTAAATATACAGGGAACAGACATCGAGATGGTGACATCCTATAAGTACCTGGGTATTCATCTGAACAATAAACTAGACTGGTCACACAATACTGATGCACTCTACAAGAAGGGACAGCGCAGGCTGTTCCTGCTGAGGAGACTCAGGTCTTTTGGTGTACAAGGGGCGCTGCTGAAGTCATTCTATGACACGGTGGTGGCATCAGCCATCACTTTTGGAGTGGTCTGCTGGGGCAGTGGCATTACTGCAGCCGATAGGAAGAGACTGAACAAACTGATTAAGAAAGCTAGCTCTGTCCTGGGGCAGCGCCTTGATCCGATGGAGGAGATAGGAGAGAGAAGGACGGTGGCTAAACTGTCATCTCTGCTGGAGTCCGAGTTCCACCCTATGCAGGACATACTGAATGCACTGAGGAGCTCATTTAGCAGCAGACTACATCATCCCAGGTGCACAACCGAGAGGTTTCGTAGGTCCTTCCTACCAACGGCTGTCAGACTGTACAACCTAAGCAGGGCTGCTCGCAGAGATAGCAAAAAAGACGTAACAAACTAATAGTTTTTTGAATGCAGAAGATGCAATAGACTTACACAGTGGTCCTCTCCGGCATACAACTAGGAGCATGCCGGTCGCTATGGAGGGTGAGAGTGTGTATGGGCACATAATCATACCATGCAGGATAGCTGGGTAGACGGTTATGCTGTTTCATTCCATCTAGCGGCAATGCTCTGCACTGTGTGTGTTTATATATTTGCATATTTGTTCCGTCTAGCTGCAATGCTCCGTACTGTGGGTGTTTATATATTTATATATCTACATGTTATTCCATCTAGCTACATTGCTCCGCACTGTGTGTGTTTATATACTTGCATATTTATTCCACCTAGCTGCAATGCTCCGTACTGTGGGTGTTTATATATTTACATATTTATTCCATCTAGCTACAATGCTCTGCACTGTGTGTTCATATATTCATATATTATTCCATCCAGCTACAATGCTCTGCACTGTGTGTCTGTGTGTGTGTGTATATATATATATTTTATAGTAATACGTACATATGTTTATTAGCTGCTCTTGCTTGCTTGTTTTTTTTTTTTTTTTTTTTTTCTTGCCTTCTGATTGTTGCTCTGAGTGTTGCTATCCCTGTGCTGTTGCAATCCTGGAATTTCCCCGTTGTGGGACTAATAAAGGCTTATCTTATCTTATCTTATCTATCTGCCACGCGAGTTCACTTGTACCATCATAACAGCCGCTTACATTTCTCCGGATGCTAATGCTAAGCTTGCTATGAAAGAACTGCATGCAGCTATTAGCAAACAACAAACTGCACACCCAGAGGCAGCATTTATTGTGGCGGGTGATTTTTTTTTTTTTTTTTTTTTGTAACTTAAGATTTTTATTAATTTTTCATTATATATATTGCGTTCAGATCACAGTCTACATTTAAAAAAACAAAGGGGCTAGAGTAAAAAAGAAAAAGAAAAAAAAAAGGGGGGGGGGACAAATGTTGGAGCATCAAGTTTTTAGTTTCCATCTCTTAATTCTTCTGGTTTTTCCAGCGTCTTTGGTTATTCTTTCAATATCTGTCTCGTTGTTGCACTTTGTAGTGTGTCCATTTCCGCCATTTTTTTTCCCACAGTCCTTGCATTCTTTGTCGATATGTTAGTTTTTCCATCATACGTATGTCCTCAATAATGTCAGTCCATTGCTCTTGGTCAGGAAGAACTTCTGATCGCCATTTTTTTGTGATTGTTTTTTTACATGCAATCAACAAGATTTTAACTAGATATCTGTCCTCAGCCTGTATAACATTGTCTCTTTTAAGATCACATAGGTACATCAGGTTACAGTTCATTGGTATATTATATCCTAATATCCTCTGTATTGTCACATGTATAGATTTCCAGAACGATGAGATTTTGCAGCATTTCCAAAACATATGTGAGTGGTCTGCATTTTGAGCCCCACATCCCCTCCAGCATAAAGATTGGGTATTTGTATATTTTCCTTGAATCTGTGGTGTAATGAAAAAGCGAATCAGGTTTTTCCATCCAAATTCCCTCCATGTTCTTGAATTTGTTGATGTGTGTTGTGTTTTCCATATTTCCTGCCAGCTTTCTTCTGTTATGTTTAAATTGAGCTCTTTCTCCCATTTCTCCTTTATATAGTTACTTGAATGATTGTTTGCCATAAGTTTCTGATATAGCTTTGAAATAATTCTTGTTTTATTTCCTGTATATGAGCTTAAAATGAATTGTATAATCTCGCTCACATCTGTTTGGAGGTTATGCCTAATCTTCTTCATATAATAGTCTCTCATCTGCAGATATCTGAAGAATTCTGATCTTTCTAGTTTAAATTTTCTCCTGATGTTTACAAAGCTCCCGAGATCTTTTTTTCCGATATTGCCCCATGCTGTGATTCCCTTGTTCACCAGATTTCTGTATCCCCTATCTTGTTTTGCCGGTTCAAACTGACTGTCAAATGCTACCCATTTCAATAGTTTTATGTCTTCCTTTATATTATACTTTTGTACTATTTTATACCACAGTTCTAAAGTAAATTTAGTGATTGGGTCTATTTGTTTGATTTGCTTATATGCATCTTTATCTCCTATTATGCTTTGTACTGGGAGTCCCTCAATTTCCTTTTCCATTTCTTTCCATTTTGCCTCATATCCCTCGTCGCACCAACATATGATATATCTTATTTGTGCCGAGTAGTAATATTCTTTTAGACTCGGTAGTCCCATGCCTCCTTTCTCTTTTGGTAATTGGAGAGTTTTATATTTCACTCTTGGTTTTTTACCTCCCCAAACAAATCTCGATATCATCCTGTCCCACTTTGAGAATTGGGCATCTGGAATCTCTGTTGGTAGAGCCTGGAAGAGGTAAAGTAATCTAGGTTGTATGCTGATTTTGACTGTCTCAATTTTTGAATTCAGATCCATATTTAAGATTGACCATCTATCAATATCTTTTTTTATTTCTTGTTCCAACCTATCATAGTTTGCTTTATAGATTTTGCTTAGATCTTTAGGTATGTTCACTCCAAGGTATTTTATTTCTTTTTGTTTCCAGTTTAGTTTGATCTTATCAGTTATCTGGTCTAGAGGTTTATAGTGGAATGTCAGTATTTGTGTTTTTGTTATGTTTATCTTGTATCCTGATAATTTTCCAAAATTTTCTATCAAGTTCATCATTTCCATTATTGATTCATCTGGTTGTTCAAGGTAAACTATAATATCATCTGCAAATAGCCCAATCTTGTGTTCCGCCCCCTTTATTGTTACACCTTTTAATTTCTTATTTTGTCCTATCGCTTGAGCCAATGGCTCTATGAACAGAGCAAACAAGGTGGGCGATAAGCAGCATCCCTGCCTAGTTGATCTTTGTATATTTACTTTGTCTGTTAAGCTACCGTTTATCTTGATTCTTGCCACAGGTTCTTGATACAGCGTCCTTATGCATTGTACTGATTTTTCGTTAAATCCAAAGCGTTCCAGCACACTATATAGGAATTTCCAGGTAACCCTGTCAAATGCTTTTTCTGCGTCTAAACTCATTATTACTGCGCTTTTCTTTTCTTTATGTATTTGATTAATTATATGTATTGTTCTCCTGATATTGTCATGTGTTTGGCGTCCCTCTATGAAACCAGTTTGATCATCTTCTATCAATTCCGTCAAGAATGTCTTTATTCGTTTACATATAATGGTTGTATATATTTTATAATCCACATTTAATAAAGAGATTGGCCTATAGTTTCCGCATTGTTCTCTATCTTTCCCTGGCTTTAAAATGACTGAAATAATGGCTTCGTTCCATGATGGAGGTATTTTGTTGTTGTTCAACGTCCAATTAAATGACTTTAGGAGCTGTGGAGTGAGTTCTTCTATAAACAGTTTATAAAACTCAGATGGGTATCCATCACTACCTGGTGATTTACCGTTTTTAAGTGACTTAATCACATCTCTAATCTCTTGTGTTGTTATTTCTGCTGTTAGCTTTTCATTTTGTTGATTTCCTATTGATGGCAAGTCCAATGTGCATAGAAATTTTTTAATATCTTTAGTATTTGTTTCTTCAGGTTGCGAGTATAGTTCTTGGTAGAAATTATGGAATATTTCTTCGATGTTTTCTGGGTTAACTGTGGTTTTATTTGTGGTGGGGTCTTTAATCTTGTATACATTATTCATTGTTTGTTGTTTTCTTAACCGTTTTGCCAGCAGTTTTGTGGCTTTTGGTCCCGTTTCATAATATTTTTGCTTTAGATATCTATTTTT
This sequence comes from Pholidichthys leucotaenia, assembly GCA_020510985.1. Taxonomy (NCBI): domain Eukaryota; kingdom Metazoa; phylum Chordata; class Actinopteri; order Cichliformes; family Pholidichthyidae; genus Pholidichthys; species Pholidichthys leucotaenia. The sequence continues at coordinate 57,363,336 of CM035843.1, read as the reverse complement.
CCTTTCAATTTCATCCATTTGTGTTTCTTTTATCTTTATTTTTTCTTCTTTAATTTCTTGATATATTTTTGGGTCATTTGTGCTTTGATGTTTATGTTCTAATTCCCTCAGTCTCTCACATCTTTGTTCATATGCTTCCAGTTTAGTCTTATTTGCTTTTCCTGTTTCAACAATTAATTTACCTCTTAACACGGCTTTTAGTGCATCCCATAGTATTGTTGGGTCCACTTCTTCATTGTCATTCTCTTGGATATATTCATTTATGTTTACTTTTATTCTTTCTTTCATTTTATCATCATTTAACAGTCCTACATTAAGTTTCCATGTTGTTTGTCGTTTTCTATTGTGTAAATTTATTTCCATGTATATAGGATTATGATCTGATATTTCTGCCCCTCCAATCCAACAATTTCTCACCCTGTGTCTGTCACCTTCATTCATAAGGAAGTAATCTATTCTAGAGTGTACTTTATGGACTGCTGAATAATGTGTATAGTCTTTTTCGAGTGGGTGCAGGTCCCTCCAAATGTCTACCATACCCATTTCTGCCAGTGAGGTTCTTATGAATTTTGTTACATGTTTTTTTGTCTTCTTAACACTTGTTGTATCAATTTCATGATCCATGACAGCATTTAAGTCTCCTCCACAAATTAGGACTCCTTCACTGTGTGTTGCTATGAGATCAAACAGATGTTGAAAAAAACCCTTGTCACTTTCTGGTGGGGCATAGATGTTCACTAATGTGATCTGCATTCCATCTATTCTACCCTTTATTATTACATACCTGCCTTCTTTATCCTGGATTTCCTGTTCACATTCAAATTGTATTTTATTTGAGATTAGTATCATAACCCCCCTTTTAGTTCCTCCCTTAAATGAACTGTAGTAGGAGTTCTTATAGCCAAATCTCTTTAGTTTCACATGTTCTGTCTTGCTCAAATGTGTCTCTTGCATAAATATAATTTTGGCTTTTTCCTTCTTGAATTTTCTTATTATTCTTTCCCTTTTAACAGGTGAGTTCAGACCATTCACGTTTAGTGTTATTATCTTAAGATTTTTACCCATAATCATGTTTTTCCATTTTTTTAACTTGTGCTCCTAGCCCCTTTAACAACAAAAATAACACATATTTATATAAAAACACATTAAAAAATCTCGACCTCCGTACTTTGGGCCTTTCTTCTGCCCACTGGTCCCTGTTGGTGGGTGGAGGGATTGTCCTCACAGAGTGAGGGGCCCTCCCTAGACCTGTATTTACTATCCAAGAAATAGTCATTAGTCTAGAAATGTCCAACAAATATCACTTAAACCTCTCCTAGCCGTCTGTTTCTCTTTTACCTTGTCTTCTTGGCCTTCATTTCTTCTGTGTCTTTCTTAATCTTTGTTACAATCTAGGCTTTCAGTTGAAAGCCTTGTAGTCTTTCCTGGGCCCGCTGCTCCACGTCTCCCCCCGTCTTTTGCCGATCACTCGCCTCCACTCCGGCTGTCGTGATGCGTTCAGGGCCGTCGCTGCTCCTACCGTTTCCTCCGGCACGTACACCTCAAGGCCCCGCTCCATCATGTCCTGCGCTGCCTCTCTGGCTGTGTTGTATGTCCTCATGCCGTTCTCCCAATGAATCCTCATCTTCGTTAGCGGCGTTTGGAATCTAATTTTTTTTTCTTTCAGCGTTTTTTTAATGTTGGCATATTTCTTCCGCTGCTGCACAATTTCTGCCGGGTAGTCATGATCAAAGAATATCTGCTTGTCGCCGATTCGTATCTTTTTTTTCCACGCTCGTGTCAGGATTCTTTCCTTTACATCATATTTCTGAAAGTTTACCACAACTGACCTGGGTGTAGAGCATGGGTTCGGGTTCTGTGCCGAGGCTCTGTGCGCTCGTTGAATCTGCAGATCCGCTTCGCTGGGCAGTTCCAGCTCTTTTTTTAAGAACTGATCCATGAATTTCGTCATCGAGTTGCCTTCAATGCCCTCCGGGATCCCGAAGATGCGTATATTGCCCCGTCTGGACCTGCTCTCCAAGTCGGTTACTTTCTCCTGCATCCTCTGCATTTGTGCCATCAGGGTCTGCAGCTGTTCGCCTGCCTCGCTATTCCAATCTTCCAGCTCTGATATTCGGGCCTGCGCTTCTGTCATACACGCCCGCTGGGAGCGCAGCTCCTCCATGTTTTCTGCTAGCTTGCGCTCCATTTCTCTTCGGAGGCCCATAATTTCCTCCTTAATCTCTTTTTTCAGCTCCTCCTTAAGAGCCGCTAAATCCTGTTGTAGCTGCCGTTTGAAGTCTCTCGACTCTTTTCCCAAACTGGCGATGCCAGTGTTCATGGTATCGAGTGTGTCCTCCATTTTCTCTGCTGCAGTCACCTCGTTTTTTTGGGCCCCGTGTTCAGCGGTTTCTCCTGCGTTGTTGAAGAGGAATTCTTTAATTTTACTCTGCTTTTGTCCTTGTGCCCGGCTCCTTCGTGTTTTCATCCCTTAGTTTATTGATCCGCTTATGTCGAGTTGGCCATTTACCGATGATTTTTAATCCGGCTAGGGAGAGCTCTCTGTTTAAGCGTTATGTCTCTCCGCCATCTTCCCGGAAGTCGTGGCGGGTGATTTTAACCACTCTAACCTCAAGACAGTGCTTCCTAAATTCTACCAGCATGTCTCCTGTCACACAAGAGGGGACAAAACATTGGACCATGTTTACACCAATATTGTGGGAGCCTACACAGCAACTCCCCTCCCCCACCTAGGTCAGTCTGATCATTTATCCTTGTTCCCTACCCCCAAGTATGTACCGCTTATCAACCGGGTGAAGCTATCAGTGAGGACCATCAAAGTGTGGCCAGAGGGGGTTGACTCTGTACTCCAGGAGAAGTTTAGGAACACAGACTGGAGTATGTTCACCTCTCAGGCTACCTGTGGCTCCCACATAAACATCAACTCTTACACCCACTCAGTCCTGGACCATATCAACACCACTATTGACAGTGTCACCACGGAAAGACAGATCACCACGTACCCAAATCAGAAGCCGTGGATGAACAGAGAAGTGCGACTTCTGCTAAAAGCACGTAACAATGCCTTTAGATCTGGTGATGCACAGGCCTACAGTTCATCCAGGGCAGATCTGAAGAGGGGCATCAAGAAGGCCAAGCACAGCTACAAGCTGAAGGTGGAGGAACATTTTGGGGACTCTGACCCCCGACGTATGTGGCAGGGCATTCAAGCTATCTCTGATTATAAGCCCAGCAACTCCATACCTATAGCCATGACTGTGCCCTTTCTCAATGAGCTAAATAACTTCTATGCTCGTTTTGACAAGGACAACAATGAAAAGAACATCAATTTCCCACCCTCTGATGACCTCCACCACCTCACACTCACCCACACCGACGTCCGTAATGCACTGAGTCATGTCAACGTACGTAAGGCTGCTGGCCCTGATGGCATTCCTGGGCGTGTGCTGAGGGCATGCGCTGAGCAGCTGGCAGGGGTCTTCACAGACATCTTCAATCTGTCCCTGGCCTAGGCCGTGGTACCAGCGTGCTTCAAGACCCCTTCAATAGTACCAGTGCCAAAACATTCAACACCATCGTGCCTAAATGACTATCGCCCTGTGGCACTGACGCCCATAGTCATGAAGTGCTTTGAGCGACTGGTCTTGGCACAGCTCAAAAAAGGCCTGCCCCCTACACTGGACCCTCATCAGTTTGCCTACCGGAGCAACAGGAGTACAGAGGATGCGGTTTCTACAGCGCTGCACTATGTACTTTCACACCTGGATGACAAGAACACCTACGCAAGAATGCTGTTTATTGACTTCAGCTCAGCATTCAACACAGTTATCCCCTCCAAGTTGCTCACCAAACTTGGGGACCTGGGAATCAGTACCTCCACCTGCAACTGGATCATGGATTTTCTGACCAACAGACCCCAGCATGTTAGGTCAGGCCCCAACCGTTCTTCCGTCATCACACTCAACACTGGTGTACCACAGGGCTGTGTGCTCAGCCCATTCCTCTACTCCCTCTACACCCATGACTGCAGGCCTATGTATGGATCCAATTCCATCATAAAGTTCGCAGATGACACCACGGTGATTGGACTCATCAGGGACAACGACGAGTCAGATTACAGGGCAGAGGTTGAGCACTTGGCTACTTGGTGCGCTGACAATAACCTGCTCCTTAACACCAGCAAAACCAAGGAGCTCATAGTGGACTACAGGAAGGAGAGGGAAGAGACACATGACCCCATCCATATCAATGGCATAGCTGTTGAACGTGTCCCCAGCTTCAAATTCCTGGGGACCCACATCTCAGAGGACCTGTCCTGGTCAGTGAACACCACCAGCCTGATCAAGAAGGCCCATCAGTGCCTCTTCTTCTTGAGGACATTGAAGAAGAACCATCTGTCAACTGACATCCTGGGCAACTTCTACCGCTGCGTGATAGAGAGCACCCTGACCAACTGTATCACACTCTGGTATGGGAGCTGCTCTGTAGCTGACCGCAAGGCGCTGCAGCGGGTGGTGAAAACCGCCCAACGCATCACAGGGACTCCACTTCCAGCTATAGAGGACATCTACAGGAAAAGATGTCTGCGCCGGGCACGCAGCATTCTTAGGGACTCCAACCATCCTGCTCATGGACTGTTCCAGCTTCTCCCCTCCAGAAGACGTTTCAGAAGCCTTCGGACTAGAACCAGCAGGTTTAGGAACAGTTTCTTTCCAACAGCTGTCACGTTATTGAACTTAGTTCCCCGCTGACTCTCTTACAGTCATCTTTTACCATCCTCACCTGTACATAACTGCATAACTACAAAACTACATCTAACTTATTGCACATTATTTGCACATAACAGTACTTTTAACTTTCTGCACTGCTGCATATATTTGCATATATTTGCCTAAATTGCACATACTGTTAATTACCGTATATACTGCACTGCTGTCCTTTGCACTTCTGATTGGATGCTAAACTGTGTTTCGTTACCTTGTATTCATACATTTGTAATGACAATAAAGTTGAATCTAAAAAATCTAATCTAAGTAACAAGCAGGGACAAACAGCCCCAGATGGCAGGGCATATTTTGTGTGATTTTTATGTTTTGCTGCATACAAAAGCCGTCACATGTGATTGCCACTTAGTGCTGTGTTGCTATACCCAGGGATGAGAATGGGGTTTCGGAAAAAAAGAGGAAACTAAGCCGGGGGTCTTAGTTAGGCCTGCGTTGCCCCCCAGAAGCTAACGAAATCTGGTGTTTTAGAATGCTCAAATGTGGTCTTATATTTAAAGTTAGAAGTAAGTACAAATGCATTTATAGTTTACCTTTTTAATCTGCTGCTGCATCACATGTGTAAATTTATGATATCTGAATGGTATGTTGATGTAATAATACTAAATTATATTTTACTACTATTTAATATGTTTAGAATGGTAAATGGCATTCACTTATATAGCGCTTTTTCTCATCTCTGGATGACCAAAGCGCTTTACAGATCCTGCTATCCACCCATTCACGCACACATTCACACACTGATGGCGGCAGAGCTGCCATACACACACAGGCGCTAGCCTGGCCACCAGGAGCAACTGGGGGTTCAGTGTCTTGCTCAAGGACACTTTGACATGCAGACTTCAGACAGAGTGGGAATCGAACCCATGACCCTCCGATCAGTAGTCGGTCACACTACACCTGCGCCACAGCCGCCCCTAGAACTGACACAGAATTACATTTACATAGTTCTAGAACAGACAAAATAATTTAACCAAGTAAAATAAATTATAAATATTAACAAAATTCCATCACCAAGTCCATCACCTATTTATTAAAATATACTGACATTCTGCAAGCATTTTGATTTATTAATGTGTGCATTTGTTAGTGTTACTAGGAATATAAAAAAGTTGCATATTAGTATATTCTAGTATTTGAAAGATAATCTAAGAAAGTAAGTAAAACCTAAAAGATGTTTGATTAGTGTTTCAAATTATCAATAGTGTTTCAAAACAGGCATGACGTCACAACTTACACATGCTATTTCATAACAAATTCATTACGCGAAAATTCTCAAGTACATTACTTGTAACGAGAAAAAAATCTTACCTCGGAATGTGTCTTCCGATCACTAATTGCTGTAATCGGGGCCGATTGTGATGAACTTTGACTGGCATCTGAATTTAACCGTGTCCATCGATCGTTTTGAACGCAGCACGAGCGAGTAATTCGATCTCCTTGTAGCCACAATTTTGAGATGTTTCTTTTTTTTTTCCGAGCCATTCCCAATGAAACTTGTTCCTTATCCCTTTGTCTTCTTGCTTTGTTGTCTTTCGTGAGTTTTAGGTTCACCATTTTCACGAAATCGGGAAAACTCGGTTGATTGAATTGTCCGCCATTTGCATTTCACTCCGCATGTGGGATATGACAAAGGAATAACAAAATCGTCGATTGGTTGCTTCAATAAGTATCAGCCAATCAGTGGCCTTGTTACATTACATTACTGATCTCGCTGGGTAGCGCGTTCTGCGCGGTGGATTTGAGCAGCCGATTGAAAATACGACTCGCCGCTCATAACAGAGCCCCCCCCCCCCCCAAAAAAAAATTTCTCCTCGAATTTAGACGATTCACGAGAATGACCCTAGACATGATCAAATCCGAGGAATTCCTCGGATCCGCGGAGGATTCTCATCCCTGTATACCAACTGTCCTGTAACTGGCAAGAATTCAGTTCCAATGCATCCCCTCTACGGGCATGCATGAGTTTCTACGGGCATGCACTAGTTAAAACTAATTCATCATCATACCGCTGTCTGCTATCATCATCAAAAGTTTCATAATAAATTTCGGACACTGTCACATTTTTTTGCTCCTGTAATTATGTCCCCAACACCCCGCCGGAAGTCATGTCATCAAAAACCACCTTTAGCACAAGGCCTGACAACTCCTGTGACTAACAGGCTATGGTCACACTGCAGGTCTTGATGCTCAATTCCGATTTTTTGCAGAAATCTGATTTTTTTGTGTGGGCGTTCAAATTATTATTTAAATGCAACCCCCATCAGACTCCAGTGTGAACAATCAACAGCTATGAAGTGACCCGCATGCGCAGAAGAAAACGTAACGTCAGACACACCGTTGTGTTTGGGGGACAGAACTTCCTCACCCTGATGCAGGGCAGCAAAATAAAATGTTAAAATCATAAATATGAGACCAGCTCCCTTCCTTTACACACCAGATGACCGCTGTGATCAGCTCTGCTTCAACAGAAATGATTGATTAAACAGCTCTCTTTAAAATGAGACCCCGTGTCTCAATGAGATTATCTATGTAAATAAGGTTAATAATAAACTACATGGCTCATACCAGCAGCATGACACCAGTCCTGCTGCAGGAAGGAGGAGCCATCACTCTGCTTTCCTGTGTGTCCTCCTATCTGGCCATTCTGCTCCACAGTCATGTCCATGTTAACTTTACATTTTAGATATTACAGCAGCCAGGACTCACGGTATGCCGTATACAGGGAAAAAGGAATTTGCAGCGTCCAGTAAATGTGCCGTTAGTGTGCCTGCTTGTCTCGCGGTTTCAGCCCCCCCCCCTAAATTTTGAGGTTATTGTGCAGTTGGATCTGACAAAATTACAATCCAGTGATAAAGGGAAGAAGATTGATTAAAAAGAGAGCACAAATCAGCTGTGTATGCTGTGCTTGCTGCATCCTCCACCTCAGAATTGTAGCGTCTGTCTCACTTCAGTGAGGAAAAAGTTGGATGAAATGCGACACGACAGTTCAGACTGAGGTTGCTTTGGAAAATATCAGATACGTATCTGAATTAGTACCACATATGCAAGTGGCCTGGGTATGGTGTGAAAAAAAAAAAAAAACGGATATGTGCTGTTCAGACAGTCATTTAAAAAAAAAAAAAATCAGATATGGGTCAAATTTGTGCAAAAAAAAGTCAGAATTGAGTGTGACCGTAGCCATAGTAAACAAATTTCTCGACAGTGTATCGGTAAGCAAACAAACTACGAAGACATGCAAATCATGACGATGTTTTTCATTACACAAATTTAATTTGCGGTCAGACTAAGGCCTTTTACTCAATGGACAACAACGCAGCCACTTCCGGTCGATGAAAACAATAGCACATGGTCCGCTTCACGACGTAGGTGTGCGAATGAAATGATCTGGAACACTTCTGGGTCTGATCCAGAATTCATACTGTATGTAAAAGTTGGGACCAGCATATATTGCTGTTGTGAAATATTTATTGGTTAAAGTGACCTGTGACATACAATCACTCATATGAGAGGATTGGAACCACTGTAGTAAATTTAGTCTGTATATGATATACATTGTATATTATGTGGGCTGTGGAGCTGCAGCCTAAACAGACCTGGATAAACATACCAAAAAGTTTCACTAACAATCACCTATTAATGATTAATTAATCACCTATAATAAGTGTATCTGTCTGGTGAACTTGGGTGATGGCATCATTTGCAAGAACTGTGAAGAGCCAAACAAAACAGACTGATGTAAGCAGTGTATGCAGTCCGGACTCTGATGGACATTGATGTCAGTAGGCCTACTGTATAATGTGTATCTGACCCTGTATTTTCTAAATGTTGACGTACATGTGTATAATGATGATGACCCTGATGATGATGATGATGATGTACAGGTGTGGCAATGTTAATGATGTACATGTGTGATTATGGGCAATATTGATATTCATAATAAAATGCTTTTTGAAAACATGCATTGTGTTTTTAAAATTTATCATGTTCACAAAGTATCACTTTAGTTCTAACAACAATATTGGTTATTCTATTATTTTTACCACAAGGCAAAATAATATTTTTTTTTTTTTCCACAATATCTTTATTGAACCTTTTTTTTTTTTTAACAAACATGATACAAACAATCAAACACTAACACTAAAGTACTACAAAAAAAAAAAAAAAAGCACTAAAAACACCAACAACCACCAACAAAATCAAATCTTCAACAATGCTCCTCTGTTTAGTCTAGACAATCCAATACATAAGTATACATATTATGTTCACCAGTTTGGAATTTACTAGGTCCACACACATCATTCACCTTCTTCTTCAAGAGTTATGTTTAAATTTTTTACATAATCAATAAAAGGTCTCCATATATTCTCAAACACAATTTCCTTTGATTTTAGTATATATGTTATTCTTTCTAATGGAAGGTTTGTTAACATCTGTCTTAACCACTGAGTCACATCTGGTCTATGAGTCTTTTTCCATAATAGTGCAATACATTTTTTGGCATTAAGCAAACTGAGGTCTATGAATGTTCTTTCACTTTTATTAAAATTATGCTTTTCTGGGTACAGACCCAACAAAAACAGTTTAGGATTCAATATGATTTGTTTTGAGATTATTTTTTCAATTGTTACCCTCACCTCTTCCCAAAACATTCTTATTAATCTACATTCCCATAAACAATGAAATAGGGTTCCTTTACTTTCCATGCATTTTGTGCATGTATCTGGTATATTTTTGTTATATCTATTTAACTCCTCCGGTGTAACATACATCCGCATTAACCATTTGAAATGTATCAATTTAAGGCGTGCATTTATTGATTTGGTTTGAGCTTCTGTACAAGCCAATTCCCATTGTTCCTCTGAAATTTCAATTTGCAGATCTTCTTTCCAGTAGTTTAATCTTTTCAGTGAATTTTCACTTGAAGATAGTGTCAATGAGTTATAAAACTCTGAAATAATACCCTTTCTTTTACTATCTTTCATCATCATTTTTTCCAAGGATGAATAAATAGGTCGAGTGAGAGCTTTATTTTGATTTGATCGAATAAAGTTTCTAAGTTGAAGATATTTAAAAAAATGTGTTCTATTGAGATTAAATTTGATCCTCAGCTCTTCAAAAGACATTATGTTGTCTGCACATGGCAAATATAAATCCTGAATCTTTTGTATCCCTTTTAAATTCCATACTTTAAATACAGCGTCCGCTCTCCCTGGTTTAAAATATTGATTACCCCATATTGGACTAAATTGTGACAATAACTGTGGTTCTTTTAAATAGTTTTTAGCTTCACACCATATTTTGATCATATGCTTTACAAATGGATTTTTAACTTGTTTTTGTAATTTTTTTGCCGAATCTGAGTATATGAATATGGGAAGAGGTAAAGGTAAATTGTATGATTCCATTTCAGTCCAGTGAGGGAGATCATTTGATGAAAAATAATATGTCATAGACCTCAGTTGTGCCGACCAATAATACAACATAAAATTTGGACATTTCAGACCTCCACGATCAAATGGTAAATATAATAAAGACAAACGTAATCTAGCCCTCCTGTTGTTCCATATAAATTCCACTAACTTTTTTTTTATTCTTGAGAATAGATCTAAAGGTGGTGATAAGGGAATGTATTGAAATAAATAAAGTATTTTAGGTAAAATATTACTTTTAAGTATATTGATTCTCCCGATCATCGACATTGGTAGTGACATCCATCTCTGAGTTAACTCACTGATATCTGACATTAAGGCTTCATAGTTGACACTGGCGACTGATTCTAGCTTAGGCATAATTTGGATTCCTAAATATTTAAACTGATTTACAACATTGAATTGATTTACCTCAGGGGCTGGGTGATTTCTCTGGGTCTCATTTAGCATTAATATTGAAGATTTAGTTTTATTTATTTTATATCCTGATATTTCCCCAAAATTCTTTATTAAATTCAACAAGGTTGGAATTGATTTTTTTAGATTCGACATAAACAAAATTATATCATCGGCGTACAGGGAGATTTTATGTTCTGTTGGTCCAACTTTAATTCCATATATTTGTGAATGTAAACGTATCGCTATCGCTAAAGGTTCAATTGCCATAGTAAACAGTAAAGGTGAAAGTGGACAGCCTTGTCGACATCCTCTATTGATTTTTATTGGTTTTGAAATATTGTTATTTGTTAGGATTTCTGCTGTAGCATTATTGTATATTATTTGAACCCATTTTATGAAATTATTTCCAAGTCCAAACCTTTGTAGGACTTCAAAAAGAAAGGGCCATTCAACTCTATCAAAGGCCTTTTCGGCGTCCAATGATAGGAGAGCTGTATCCGGTGCTTCTTTATTAAAATAAATAATATTAAATAGTCTTCTTACATTATGGAAGCCTTGTCTACCCTTTATAAAGCCATTCTGATCTCGATTAATAATATTTGGTAAAATTTCTTGTATTCGTCTTGCTAAAATTTTACAGATTATCTTAAGGTCGGCGTTTAATAGTAGTAGTAGTAGATTAGTTTATTTGACAGGGACAGTGCAATAAACATCGACAATTAATCAAAGACAATCAATCTGATGTGTTGCACATAGAGTGTATAGCTATTAGCTAATTTGCAACTCTTGTCCCTGGATGGGCTTTAGAAAAAAGAATCAAGATAAAAAATATACACAATAACCACATACATCAATGCAGAAAAATTATAAATACACAATTATAAATATTATAAATATTATAAATACACAAATATAACAGCCTGACTCACATTTAACATAAATATTATAAATATTATAAATACACAAATATAACAGCCTGACTCACATTTAACACATATAACATAACTCACATTTGCCTATTTCAGGCCTTCCTCCCTCCGTCACTCACTATAAACAAACACATTTATTCCTTCCCTTCATTCACTCTCACTTTGCAGAGGCTTATTGGTCTCATATTTTCACATTTATTAGAGGGCTTACCTGGTTTTGGCAGCAGTATAATTAAGGCATTATTTATGTATGATGGTAAATTATTATTTTGAAATGCTTCTAAAACCATTTCCAAAAAAGGTTTTATTAATTTATTCTTAAATTTTTTATAAAGGTCAACTGGAAGACCATCTGGTCCTGCACTTTTTCCTGATTTCATATTATCAATGGCTAGCCCAACTTCTTCTTGACTAATTTTAGACTCCAATATCTCCCTGTTTTCATTTGGAATACACGGTATAGATAGTTCGTTCAAAAACCCATTTAGTTTTGTTAAATCAGGTTCATTTTTGGTATCATATAATTTTTCATAGTAATCTCTAAAGGCTCTATTAATTTCTAAAGGATCTATAACTACCTGTCCGTTACTTATAATACTGGTAATTGGTGTTTTAATTTCCAATTGTTTAATCTGCCATGCTAATAATTTTCCTGATTTTTCACCTTGTTCATAAAAAGATTGTTTCAATCTTAGAAGACTCGAGGCAGCTCTATTCGCTGATTTTTTGTCGTATTCAGCTCTCAAAATCAGTAATTCATTCTCCAACCTTGGGTCACTTCCTGCATACACTTTTTCCTGAAGATTTTTTATTTTATGTTCCAATTTAGCTCTCTCCTCTCGAGTCTTCTTAGATTTTGATCCTGTATAACTAATAATATGTCCCCTAATAAAAGCTTTGAAAGCCTCCCACTTTACACATGCTGATGTTTGTGTAGTATTGATGTCAAAGAACTCGTCTATCTGTTTTTCTATATACTTGACAAATTCCTCATCCTGAAGCCATTTATGCTGAAATTGCCATCTACCTGATTCCTTTGTCAATTTTTTATCTACATATATTAGACAACAGGGTGCATGATCAGAGATCACGATGTTATCATAAAAGCAGTTTTGAATCTTGGACCTTAATTCTGTGGAAATCAAAAAATAATCAATACGTGAGAATGTCTTGTAGGTACTGGAATAACAAGAATAGGCTTTAACTTGTGGTTTCATTTCTCTCCATATATCTAACAATCTCAATTCTTTCATAAAATGATTAATAGTCATCCTACATCCAATGTGCGTACAATCCAGTCCTGTTGATCTATCCACACCTGGATTCAATGTACAATTAAAATCCCCTGCTATTATATGTTGCCCTGTAAGTGATGATAAGATGAGAAATAAATTAGCAAAGAACTTCTGATCATCTATATTGGGACCATATAAGTTCACAAGATTTATATTTTCTAATAGCAAAGAACCTTGAATGATTACATATCTTCCAAATTTGTCTCCAATTACATTTTTCACTTGAAAAGGAACTGATTTATGTATGAGAGTCATAACTCCCCTGGCTCGGGATGAAAATGAAGAGGTGAATACACTTCCCTGCCATCTACTCCTAATTCTTTTAACATCCTCCTCTATCAGATGAGTTTCTTGTAAAAACACAATTCTTGAACCCATGTCCTTTATTTTATTCATAACTTGTTTAAGTTTTTTTAAATTTTGTAGACCTCTGCAATTCCATGAAGTTAAATTAAGATTAACACTTTGGTCCATGATCAATAGAGAGTTTGGGATTACCTTGCAGTGTAAACATGCTCATACAGAGAAGCAAAAACATGAGTGGTTGAACATTCATCCTACAAACTACACACAAACAAATTCCCCCTTCCCACACTTGTGGCAAACCCCCCAAAATCAAAAGAAAAATTCTGTCTCCCGATATAGCCATCGACCGTTCCACACCCACGGGGAACAGCCTAAGCCACTCCTTCTTCATCCTCCCAATCACCCTAACTCTACTGCTTTTAATGACGTAACATTAACTCTCCTCTGTAGTTTTCCAACTTAACTCCAAAATTTTTAACAACTTTGTACATCATAGTTTTTTTTTGTTTGTTTGTTTTGTTTTTGTTTTGTTTTTTTAATATATAATACAATCTATATTTTGTAAACTTACTATTTACTTCAAGTCAGTCAGATGCCTATGCAAATGCTTAATTATTCTACCTTATATTTTGTTCATGCTTAGCTCCCACCAGTCTCTTCTTCTTCTTTGATCTTCTTGATGAACTCCTGCGCCTCCTCTGGGGTCTTGAAGATGTGGGTTCTGCCCTCATACGTGGTCAGCAGTCTCGCAGGATAGATTACACCATGACGAATCCCAAGGTTGCGCAGCTCCTTACGTACAGGATCAAACTGCTTCCTCAATTGCTGGATTCCTGTGGCCAAATCTGGGTAGAACCGCACCTGCTGGTCCTGGTGTTTAATCTCTCCTTTAGCACGTGCAGCGTTGAAGATCTTCATCCTGTCTCTGTTGCTAAGAAACTTCATAATTAAGGTCCTCGGCGGTCCCTTATCTCTCCGTGGGCCAATACGATGTGCTTTTTCCAGAACCACTGCTGATTGCAACTCCTCGCTGCCCAGCACCTCCGGAATCCACTTTTCCAGAAAGGAACATACGTCCCGACCTTCTGATTCCTCTGGAAGACCCACCAGCCTCAAATTATTCTGTCTCGACCGAGATTCCAAATCCAAAATATTATCTTCCAGAGATTTATTTTTTTTTTCCAAAGTGCGCACCTTTAATTGAAGACGGGTGACGTCATCTTCAGCACTAGCGAGACGGAGCTCCATCTGCGCCGTTCGTTCTACACAGTCACCCAATTCTTTTCTTATTCCTTCCAACGCTGTCATAATCCCATCAAATCTAGAGGAAAAGTCCGCTCTCATTGAACTCATGGCTGCCATCAGCGCATCTGCGCCATTCCCCGCAGAAATCGCAGCGTTGCCAGCCTCCTCCGCCATATATGGAGTTTTGTTTGCTGCGTCACAGACCTGAAAGTCCGTTAATTTGGACTGTTTCGGCGGCTCGCTTTTTCCTTTTCCTGGTTTTCCAGCCTTAGGCTTCGCCGACATATCCTCGCCCAAATGCTGGGATACGTTCTGTCCCAAATGAGAGAGTTATTTGCCGATTTTTTTTTTCCAGGAGCAGAGCAGAGCGAGACACGTCCGTCCTACGTGGCAGCCATAACCGGAAGTCCCAAAATAATATTTTAAGATATAATTGTGTATTTATATTCATATGCTTTACTTTGTATTTGGACATTTGGGTGGAGAATCCAGTTGAAAAATCCATCTGTCTTGGTATTTTTATATAACATGGTAAACTGGTACCCCAGTGCTAGGAAAGCATAGTGTTCCCCATTATCAAAGGAAGCTTATCATAATAATGATTAGGGGACCATACCGGTAAACTTGTGGTTTACCGGTATGGTCCAGCTGGTCATAATACTCACAAGACATTTGGGATTAATTCACTGAAAACAGCACAAATGGGAAAGACGCTAACCCCAAACCATTGCGCAGTTCAAACGTCACGCACTGCCTGAACTTCGGACGACATAACGCCACATGGTTTTGTTTTCACCTTTTCACCGAGTGCCCAAGAAGGTCAACCGGAAGTGACGACACTGCGTTGTTATCCATTTTAGTGTAGTCTGCATTAGCTTTAGCAGTATAGCTAGCTAGTAGTGATGGGTCCGGCAACACCGATGCGTCGGTGCATGCGTCGAGCTCATAGAGCGAAACCATGTGTCTGTGCGTGTCGGTGCGTATCGCTTTAAGAAAGTCACGTGACCGATACAAGTACTGTATCGGTCATGTGACGCTAGCGCGTCGAAACACTGACGCGCCAGCGTTTATAAGGAAGCGCATCTGTCAACGGGATGCATTTGCCCAAAGACTCTCGTATGTGCTGTGGACGGTCCTTGTGCAAATTTATCACAAATTATGGAGCATGAGCAGCCTCAAGGAAAAAGAAGGGTTTCCGCTGTGTGGGACCATTTTGATCTGATATCGGAAAATAAGGTATTTAAAAATAGTATTTTTAAAATACTATTTTCTTTGTTTTAATTTCCTTGTTGTTTCATCCTGTTCCTCTCAGAGTTTCCACTTGATCTATCTGAATTCAAATTCATTTGAAAGTGACTCTTAGTTTACTCTTCATATTTTCTGCAGGCTAAATGTCGCATTTGTTCAACAGAGCTGTCGTATCTAAACAAAAGCGCCTCCTCAATGCTGAGGCATTATAGGGCCAGGCATGAAAATGAAGTCCCGGATACACCCAGGATAGACTCAGGTATACAGCCCTTCTACTACTTACTCACAGTTGCTTTATTGATAATTAATTCCTATTAATTTATTCTTTACTTCATTTTTAACCATCAAGCTTCCAGGAAGCAGATGCTGGATGAAGCTGTGCTCAGTTTCATCCTGAAGGACTGCCAGCCCCTCAGCATTGTGGAGAGTGAAGGGTTCAGGGAACTGATTCAGGCCCTTCAGCTCTCATATGTTTTGCCAACCAGAAAGGTTTGTGGAAATTATCTAAAGTAGTAGTTGATATATCCAATTTATTTAATCTTTAATTTAAATATATGGATTTGCTTTTGGTTTGACTTGGTGTAATTTTCAGACCATCAAACAAATGGTGGCCAAAAAGTACGAGGAGGAACGGGAAGGAGTGAAAATGCAAGTACAGCAAGCTGTGGCAGTGACTATAACAGCTGACATGTGGACATCTGAGAACATGGAGGCTTACTTGGCTCTTACCTGTCACTACATTAATGAGAATTTGCAGTTGTGTACGTCTGTGTTGGGAGTGCAATACTTTCCACAAAGTCACACTGCTGACAATTTGGCCCAAGTCAAAAGGGGCATGATGGAGGACTGGGCCAGAACCAATAAAGTAAAGTGTTTTGTGACCGACGCAGCACCAAACATGATTGCATCCACTAGACAGCTCCAAATTCGGCACTCAATTTGCGTTGCACATAGTCTCAATTTAGACGAGACCGTCTTCACAACAGCTGTCTGCACCCACTTCAGCCATGTTATTCAGCATTGTTTGTTGTTGTTTAGAAATCATGTACTAAAATGCCAATTTGTTGTTTTTTAGATAACCTTTGGCAACATCTCAACATCGAAGTGGGCAGGCAGACCAAAAGTGCCACAGCTGATGCCATCCAGGAGGTGCAGAGATACCTGGCAGAGGGCAATATTGCCAGGTTCCAGGATCCTATGAGATACTGGGACAACCAAAAGACCCATCTATCCAAACCTCTTTCAGCTTGCATTACAATTTCTCTGCACTCCAGCATCATCTGTGCCGTATGAGCGGGTGTTTTCTACAGCTGGAGAAGTTGTATCAAAAAAGTGTAACAGACTCAATTTCAAAATGTTGGAAAAGCTTTTTTGTCCATCCATCCATCCATCTTCTACCGCTTTTCCGGAGGTCCAGGTCGCGGAGGCAGCAGTTCAAGCAGAGAAGCCCAGACTTCCCTCTCCCCAGCCACATGCTCCAGCTCTTCAGAGGGGATACCAAGGTGTTCCCAGACCAACTGGGAGACATAGTCTCTCCACCGAGTCCTGGGTCTGCCCCGGGGTCTCCTCCCAGTGGGACGTGCCTGAAACACCTCAAGTGGGAGGCGTCCAGGAGGCATCCTAATCAGATGCCCATACCACCTCAAGTGACTCCTTTCAATGTGGAGGAGCAGCGGTTCTACTCTGAGTCTCTCCTGGATGACTGAGCTCCTCACCCTATCTCTGAGGGTGAGTCCAGAAATCCTACGGAGAAAGCTCATTTCAGCCGCTTGTATCCGCGATCTCGTTCTTTCGGTCATTACCCAAAGCTCGTGACCATAGGTGAGAGTAGGAACGTAGATTGACTGGTAAATCGACAGCTTTGCCTTAAAACTCAGCTCCCTCTTCACCACAACAGACCGGTACAACGTCCGCATCACTGCAGATGCTGCTCCAATCCGTCTGTCGATCTCTCGCTCCATTTTCCCCTCACTCGTGAACAAGACCCCAAGATACTTAAACTCCTCCACTTGGGGCAGGAGCCTTTCCCCAACCCGGAGAGGACAATCCACCTTTTTCCGGCTGAGGACCATGGACTCGGACTTGGAGGTGCTGATTCTCATCCCAGCCGCTTCACACTCAGTGGCAAACCGTCCCAGCAAGAGCTGTAAGTCATTGCTGGATGAAGCCAACAGGACAACATCATCTGCAAACAACAGAGATGAGATCCTGTGGTCACCAAGCATGACACCCTCCATTCCCTGGCTGCGCCTAGAAATCCTGTCCATAAAAATTATGAACAGGATTGGTGACAAAGGGCAGCCCTGGCGGAGTCCAACTCTCACTGGGAATGACTCCGACCGAGTGTTGGCAATACGAACCAAACTCTCACAACGGTCGTACAGAGACCGAATAGCTCGTAACAACAAGCCCGATACCCCATACTCCCGAAGCACCCCCCCACAAAAATCCACGAGGGACGCGGTCAAATGCCTTCTCAAAGTCCACAAAACACATGTAAACTGGTTGGGCAAACTCCCACGAACCCTCAAGAATTCTCGAGAGGGTAAAGAGCTGGTCCGATGTGCCACGGCCAGGACAAAAACCACATTGCTCCTCCTGAATCCGAGGTTCGACCAACGGCCGGACTCTCCTCTCCAGTACCTTGGCATAGACCTTCCCAGGGAGGCTGAGGAGTGTGATCCCTCTAAAGTTGGAGCATACCCTCCGGTCCCCTTTTTTGAAGAGGGGAACCACCACCCCGGTTTGCCATGCCAAAGGCACTGCCCCCGACCTCCACGCAATGTTGCAGAGGCGTGTCAACCATGACAGCCCTACAACATCCAGGGCCTTGAGGTACTCAGGGCGAATCTCGTCCACCCCCGGGGCCCGGCCACCAAGGAGATTTTTAACCACCTTGGCGACCTCAGCCCCTGTGATAGGCGAGTCATCCCCCTCGTCCCCAAACCCTGCGGTTTGGGGACGAGGGGGAAACCCTGTGTCCCATCCGCACCATACACAGTGTGGACGGGGAGCTGCTTTCCCCTCCTGAGCCGCCGGACAGTTTGCCAGAATCTCTTTGAGGCCGACCGAAAGTCTTGTAAGCTTTTTTGTTTTTAATAAAAATTTGTAAAAAAAAAAAAAAATCCCAGTCCACAAGCATCTTCATTCACAACAAGTTCACTTAGATTTTCACGTTATGATACATGTTCACATTATTTATTGGCTGTATCTAAAAATATCAATGATATTTGAAATTAAAATGAAGATATGAAATAATACAATATAAAATACAATGACTTAAATTATATACTACTCAAAAAAAATAAAGGGAACGCTAAACATCCTAGATTTGAATAAAATATTCTTATTAAATACTTTGTTCTTTACATAGTTGAATGTGCTGACAACAAAATCACACAACAGCATGTGAAATTGATGTCAATCAGTGTTGCTTCCTAAGTGGACAGTTTGAGGGACAGTGTTCCCTTTATTTTTTTTGGAGCAGTATATTATTGTATATACTAGGTCAGGGGTGTCCAACCATGTGCCATGGAGAGCCAAGACCCTGCAGGTTTTCTCTTCTACCCAGTCTCTTCAGCAGGTGTTTTCACTTATCAGCAATCAGTGGGAAGAAGTTCACAGAAATCTGCTGTTGAAGACACTGGTTGGAGGTAAAACCTGCAGGGTCTTGGCTCTCCATGGCACATGGTTGGACACCCCTGTACTAGGTCATCAAATCAGTGTCAGTTGAGTCTGTCAACTAGGTTGCCTGTAGGGATTTTTAAGGTCCAGCAGGTGTCAGTATTCAGTGACACAGTATCAACACAGTATCAATACAGTTTTGCAATGTGTCGAAACGCATCATGACGCCCCCCTCACTACTGTGTGTGTGTGGGGGGGTTGTCCCCCCCCACTCGCTGCAGAAGACGGCCATCGCTACATGAAGGAATAGACTCATATGCTTCCCCCCGCGGACCGGGGGGCGTTCAGACCGTGAACGCCCCCCCCCCCCGCTCCTCTTCTGCAGTGGGGGGGGGGGGGGGCGTTCACGGTCCGAACACGGCAAATGAACCATTTATCGCGGCGCACGCACTTCGTACTTTGTGCGCAGTACAGTTGTAATTTACCGATCGGTCAAAAGTCATTTTTGGATTACAGTTTTCAGGGAGAAATAATAATTTAGCTTATAACACCTTACCTCTTCACAGCAGCAGAGTCATGGCGAACTTCTCTTCCCATTGTCAGACGAACGCGACGCTGCTCGGCTCGTGGATCCCGATCAAAACATAATTCCAATATTGCGGTTTTGGTGAATGATTTACGACCTTTGTCGTCGGCCTCCGTTGGTCTATGATGACGGAAGAGAATCCTAAACGTCTATTCTGCTGGAATGAGTGCAGGTCCCACTTGTGGGTGGTCTCCATGCTGCGGGGTCTGTAGCAGATTCGTCCAGCGTCCTTTGTTTTCATCTGCTGCAGCAGAAATCTCTCTTCACCCAGCCTGAATTTCTGTGCTTCAATTGGCTCCTGCATTCACAGTAGGTGGGTCCTCCTTCCTAGGTTTTCATTCATTGGCTCTTCAAGGTTTCAGAAACCCAATTCAAGGCTCTTATTAGTCGAATGAGAGGTCAATCAGATGAACTAATCTGTTTGCGGCTGTCTCTGCAGTTTTTTTTTTAGTGGCGCTTGGACGCCTCTACATCACCATCACCACCTACATCACCACAATCTGGTCTATGCGTCCGAGTGCGCACGAGGGCGCAGGAGTGCGCCCTCGTGCGTCCTAAGACGCAGAGACTTGCCCGCCTGCGGAACAACGGAGCGCAAGTGGTTAAGCGTGTTCGCGGAATTTTATATAGCTATTTAAATTTGCAGCATCTGTTAGCGGCTCACCTCCATTTTGCAGACGTCCGTAGGCGCTTCTTCTTCTTCTTCTCTCGGGCGCAGCCGGTCAGACAGCTTAAGTAGAATTCATGCTACACCTCTGCTGTCCACGTATGTGTAGCCGGAAATCTTGTGTGACGAAATTTACGTCATCTCTTCGTCACTCTGCAAGTGTCCGCAGTGCTCGACCGCGGACGACTGCATGCAGCCCTGTGACCGCGCCGCGTGCCCGCAACCTGAACGCGTTGAAAAGCGCATGCGCAAGACTGAACGTCCCATTCACGAGGTGGTGATATCGGCACAGCATACCAAGACCAAGTAGATGAAGAATACAAGGAGGAAGCGGAAGACGAGAATGAACATACAAGAATCATACATAAACACTTCAGCAGCAGCAGCATCTTCATGCAAAAGCAGTGAAAACCGGGAAGTCAAGCAGCAGAAAACAAGCAACGTTGCTTCGTTGGTGAAAATCCTGGCACATCAGCACATTGGCACCACCTATCGGGCGAGAGTGAAACTACAAATGATGGTTGTGAGCATGCGTCCTCCTCCACCGTCATCTCAGTCCACCAGCATCGTCCCTCACCAGCCCACCAGCAGGTAGTCCTCCAGCAGAGGTGGGTATCCAGAAGTTGTACTCAAGTAAAAGACCCGTTACCTCATTTTAATGACTCAAATATAAGAGATTAGTTTCTAAAAAAAAAAAAAAAAAAGTGAGAATAAGAATCTACTGTAACGTTGGGGCCATGTTAGGGATTTCCCAGCATGCTTTGCCAGTTGAAAACGTTACTGTGAGTGTATTAAATGTGTTATTACCGAGTTATACTGCTGTGTCATTATAACTGCGTTATAATGACCCAGCAGTGTTTAACAGGATTAGGGCAAGATGTATCATGTGTGTGTGTAACCATGATTGAACCGGAGGTCTGGGAGAATGACCTCCCCTCCTCTGTGTGCTCAGAAGTAAGTTGGGGGTTGGTGGTGTGTAAATAAAGCCTGTTCATCACAACCATCTTGCTCCTCTTTCTTTGTGTGAACCTTGCCTACGTCACACTGGTGTCAGGAGTGGGGATAGAGCAAGATGAGGATCCAGGAGGAGGTCCAACGGCCGGAGCGGTTCATCGCTCGGCTGGGAACGGAGCGTAGAGCTGAGACGCCGGCACCCCCAGAGAGGCTCGCCGCGATGGACGGAGCAGCGGACCCGACGGGACTGAGCAGAGCAAACCAGCCCCGTTTCCCGCCCTTTTCATGGCAGGACGGGCTGGCGATTCCAGAGCAATTAGGAGCAGCAATTGATCGGGAGATGACCGTCCCATCCGTCCAGCAGCGGGCCAAGATTCCACGCTACAATGGCAAGAACCTGTTGGATGACCACCGGGCCCAGGTTGAGTTGGCTGCCGCGCTGAACGACTGGTCATCGGAGGAAACCACCGTGCTGAGAGCGAGTGGGAGGAGGAGCTACGGCAGATCACAGCAGCGCGTGCACGAAGGAGACAGCAGCGGCGACGCGAGGAAGGGGGGCTTCCGCTGCACAGAGCCAGGGTACATCGCATGGTACTGCCCCGCACACAGCGCACGACAAACTGGCCCCTCGCCGACGTTAAATTAGAGCGAGGTGGCATGGACGGAGAAAAAGCCGCCTCCTACAGATGCTCCCCCCGGTGGTGACGTCACAGAGGCCTTTGGTGCGCAGCAGCAGCGGAACGAGCAGGACAGATCCGGTCTTTTCCCGGGATCGGCAGGGGCTGGATGCCTGGACGCGGGCCAGCGGCCGCCTGGGAGGTCCTGGCAGCGGTGGGAGTCGTGACTCCCGCTGCCAGAGGAGGAACTGTTTGTGTCCTACCGCCACCCGCAGATGGTTTCCCTTTCGGTGACGTCACGGAGGCCCTCGGCGCAGCAGACGCGCAGCAGCGGAGCGAGCAGGACGAAGATCCGGCCATTTTCCAGGCGCGGCAAGGGCTGGACGCATGGACGCGGGCCAGCGGCCGCCTGGGAGACCTGGCAGCAGTGGGAGTTGGCCGGAGCGGGCTTGGGACTCCCGCTGCCAGGGAAGGGACTGTGCGTGGTCCTACAGAGGCTGTCAGATGTGTCCATCCACCCGCTGGTGGCCAAACCGGAACCCTACCCCAACCAGATATTCCGACCGTGACTCAGATGGACACTGGATGGCCCGTGCATGCCACCCCGGCACCGGGCTGACTCGCGTTGGATTTCTGAAAGTGGACTTTGAATTTTCTGGGGATAGAAACCAGTCCAGGGGAGGGCAGTGTAACGTCGGGGCCATGTTAAGGGGGGCAGGGATTTCCCAGCATGCTTTGCCAGTTGAAAACGTTACTGTGTGTATTAAATGTGTTATTACTGAGTTATACTGCTGTGTCTCGTTATAATGACCCAGCAGTGTTTAGCAGGATTAGGGCAAGATGTATCATGTGTGTGTAACCATGATTGAAACGGAGGTCTGGGAGAATGACCTCCCCTCCTCTCTGTGCTCAGAAGCAGTTGGGGGTCGGTGGTGTGTAAATAAAGCCTGTTCATCACAACCATCTTTCTCCTCTTTCTTTGTGTGAATCCCGCAAATGTCACACTATTAAAACAGTGTTTTTCAACCTTTTTTAAGCCACGGCCCATTTTTTACATTGACAAAATCCTGGGGCACACCACCGACCAGAATGACACAAAATGACACTCTATAGCCTAACACAGTAAAAATAATAAAAATATAGTTAGCAATACAGTTTCTGAATGTATTTATACTCACTCAGTGTGAACCCTGGGCCTGTTTAGATGAACACAAAGCTGATATCCTGGCAGGAATGGAAGAAAGACACACACGGAGCTCTTCCTCAACAGCTTCTCAGTCTCTCTCTGTTTTTAGTTTTTATCACAGTCAAGCTTGAAAAGCTCAGCTCACACAGATATGTCGTGGAAAATGGGAGCAATGTTGAAATAGCTTCGCTGGCCAGAATGGGGAACTCCTTGGCAGCAGTCAACCAAAAACTGACCAAAGGAAGATCAGCAAAGTTTAGCTTTAAACCATGATCTTGTTTCAGTTCAATGAGTTCCTCTTGCTCCTGTAAAGTCATGTCGTTTCCAACAACTGATGCTGAGCTGTATGGGTTCCTAACCCAGACAAGGCATTGTGTGAAGTCTGAAGAGAAATAAAATAACAACTTCTCCTCAAGAGTTTTCAAATGTGTGCCAATCACCTGGCAGAGTGCAGCAGTGTTAACATCATGCCGTTTCTCGGTGAGTGGGAACATCTCAAGGTCGCCACGCTGCACATGTTGTTGTTTATTTATAAATTTTACTGTTTACATGGATCCTGAAAAAGCTGATCTGATTAGGACGTGCGTTTTCATGTGTCACAGGTTTGAACGCAATAAATCATTTTGACATGCGCAGGTCGACATTTCGACATTCAATAAATAGTAGAAGAAGAAGCAACTTCCGGTGTTAGCGAGCCCCGCTTCGTGTCGAAATTGACCCGTATCGTGTTATTCAGACTGTACTTTTACTTCTGCTAGTCTCCGTAATGAAGCTACAAGTACATACTTCTGCATATGACGAAAAGAGGGAGACAGCAGGACGATACAGACCAGTTTTGTTTTACTCCCGCTATGTTTTCCGCTAGCTGCTGCTAAGGCGGAAATACGTCACGTCGACGTGCGGCTGGTGTACAGACATGCGCAGTAAACATATTTTCTGCCCTGTGTTCGGAATAAGTGTTTTCATGCGCACCATTCGGATTAACAATCGGCATAACCCACCCCTCTCAATCAGAATGAAATTTTGATCCGAATGAGCGTGATCGGGTTAGAATATTCAGATTGCCATGTTTACATGAAGCATTTTTATTCCGATCAGGCTTTTAATCCGGTTACTTGTGTCCATGTAAACATAGCCACTCACTCGAGTAATTAAGTTAAATTGGATAATTTCTCACGGCACACCTAACGATCTCTCACGGCACGCTAGTGTGCCGCGGCACATAGGTTGAAAATCACTGTACTAAAACAAAAGAGTCGTGAATAATGACTTTTTTCCTTCACCCAGAGGTTTTTCCCCTTTATCTTTTGTGGGTTTTGTCGCATTACATTCGTGGGGTTTCTTTCTCTAAATGTGTGGCTTTTTTGTAAACTTGAATTTTAAACTTTAAAACTTTGTTAAATGTAAACTTGCAATATGTTACTCATAATTTTTTTTTCTCTCTAAATGTTGTGGTTTTTGCTAATTTTATTGTCTTCTTTTAGATTTGATTGGTGGTTGGCAACCAGCTTACAGGTGCCAGACAACTTTTCTCTTTACACTGAGGATTTTCCTCTTACCTGTGTTTTTATGATAAAAATAAAATATAAAGGATCCAAATGGAATGCGCCCTCTAATATAATCCGAAATATTGTTATCCTATTAAATAGCAGAACAATTTAATAAATCAAATAGCCTCCCGAGCAAGAACCGAAAACAATTATATATTGTTTAATATGCGATATTCATTATAGAATTATACGTTCATTAAAATTTTTAAAACTACAGTGTGACCAGATGTTAGAGTAAAAATGTAGTTTTTTTTCTTCATAAATTCTAGTGTATACCCGTGCATGCCCGTAGAAACCCGTGCATGTCCGTAGAGGGGATGCATTGGAACAGAATTCTTGCCAGTTACAGGACAGTTGGTATAACAACACAGCACTAAGTGGCAATCACATGTGATAGCTTTTGTATGCAGCAAAACATAAAAATTACACAAAATATGCCCTACCATCTGGGGCTGTTTGCCCGTGCTTGTTAATTCTTCTCCTGCCTGTCACTGTTCTGTGTTATGTTGCTTTCCTGTGTCTATATACTGTATATACTGTATATGTCTTGTAGGGAGTCATGTGCTCTGTCTATGTGCCGTCATATACATAGACATTATCTGGTGGGTCTTTTTCTTCTTCATTCAGACCACTGAAGGGTCTCCTCCTGTCTCAGACGGCTGTGTTGTTCACAGTCATGCCTGCGGCGTACTGGTGGAACCTGAGGTGTTTCATGTTCACGGTGTCCTTTCTGACGTGCAGCAGTTCTCATTCTATTGCTCTCCATCTGGTGGGTCTTCTTCTTCTTCGTTGAGACCACTGGTTGAGGGATAGGTGCGTTGTAATTCCAGTTCATGGGCACGATTCTGAAAAAGTGGCTTTCGACCCTGTTCAGGAAGGCCCGTGCATGCCTGTAGAAACCAAGAAACCGGAGCACCCGGAGAAAATCAGCGCTTTGCTTGGCATTTTACAGATTTGTAGTGTAGACTGGCATTCATCAAGGTTACACATTTGCCGTCATGTAGGCATGGCGAGTCGTCCTATGATGCCTGAGTTCATAGGATGCGCTATGATGATGAGGCAGAGATCATAGGCCAGCCTATGATGTCCTAGAAACGTGCATCTTTTTTGACGTGCAGCAGTTGTCATTCTATTGCTCTGCATCTGGTGGGTCTTCCTTCTTCTTTGTTGAGACCACTGGTTGAGGGATAGGTGTGTCGTAATTCCAGTTCATGGACAGAATCATGAAAATGATGCCTGAGTTCAAAGACACATGGTCTATATGACATCATAAAGACACATTTGTCTATGTGTCCTATGCACATAGACACATAGACAAATCTATGTGTAACACACAGACAGACACACACAGCATTGTGGGCCCGGCGGAGTTGGTGATGCTTCAAGTTCTCCAAATACATTGAAGACAACATCAGTTATTTGCGCCATCTACTGGTGGGTTTTTTTCAACAATTTTCATTCAGTCTTTGACCCAATCCACGAAAAAATATCCAAACATCGAGTTTTCAAAAGAGATTACCGTGAATATAGGTAAGGAAATGCAATTTAGAAGTGGGCTTTGAGAGGTTTGGCTAGTTATTAACATTGAATGGAAAACTATTATTGTTTTACGCTTATGCTGTTGAGTACCACTGAATAACATCCTGCACAATATGAGCTGGCCTTTTTTTTTTTTTTCTGTTGTCCATTTGCCCTGCTTGCTAGGCTCAGACCACTGTTAACTTGTTGGAAAATATTTGAGACAAGAAATAATTAACTAAATTGCTGGAGAAATTTGCTCTTTGAGCTTTAACCACAAACCAAAAAAACTGCCAACTTAATTCCATTACATAATGTAATTTTCTATTGCACATCCATGATATTTTATTGTCTTTTCTACACCAAAACCACTACGATATGCAGAAGTTATAGATCTGTTCACCACTAAATGTATCTTACAGAGACAGGTCTAAACGCTCTGAGGTACTGTAGCTACAGTGGCGTGAAAAAAATCTTTCTTTAAAATCTTTGAAAGCTGAGTTCAATTTTCTAGCCATTTCTAAAGCTTTGGGACTCCACTGAACCACAATGAGAGCCATTATCCACAAATGGCAAAAACATGGAACAGTGGTGAACCTTCCCAGGAGTGGCTGACTGACCAAAATTACCCCAAGAGCGCAGCGACGACTCATCCAAGAGGTCACAAAAGACCCCACAATAACATCCAAACAACTGCAGGCCTCACTTGCCTCAGTTAAGGTCACTGTTCATTACTCCACCATAAGAAAGAGACTGGGCAAAAATGGCCTGCATGGCAGAGTTCCAAGATGAAAACCACTGCTGAGCAAAAAGAACATAAAGGCTCGTTTCAATTTTGCCAGAAAACATCTTGCTGATCCCCAAGACTTTTGGGAAAATACTCTGTGGACTGACGAGACAAAAGTTGAACTTTTTGGAAGGTGTGTGTCCCATTACATCTGGCATAAAAGTAACACAGCATTTCAGAAGAGGAACATCATACCAACAGTAAAATATGGTGGTGGTAGTGTGATGGTCTGGGGCCGTTTTGCTGCTTCAATACCTGGAAGACTTGCTGTGGTAAATGGAACCATGAATTCTGCTGTTAACCAAAAAATCCTGAAGGAGAATGTCCAGCCATGTGTTTGTGACCTTAAGCTGAAGCGCACTTGGGATCTGTAGCAGGACAATGACTGAAAACAAACCAGCAAGTCCACCTCTGAATGGCTTAAGACAAAAAAAAAAGACTTTGGAGTGGCCTAGTCAAAGTCCTGACCTGAATCTGATTGAAATGTTGTGGCATGACCTTAAAAAGGCGGTTCATGCTCGAAAACCCTCCAGTGTGGCTGAATTACAACAATTCTGCAAAGGTGAGTGGGCCAAAATTCCTCCACAGCGCTGTAAAAGACTCATTGCCAGTTATCGCAAACGCTTGATATGCAGTTGTTGCTGCTAAGGGTGGCCCAACCAGTTATTAGGTTTAGGGGGCAATCACTTTTTCACACAGGGCCATATAGGTTTGGATTTTTTCCCCTTAATCATAAACACCTTCATTTAAAAACTGCATTTTGTGTTTACTTGTGTTATCTTTGTCTAATATTTAAATTTGTTTGATGATCTGAAACATTTAAGTGTGACAAACATACAAAAAAAAGAGAAATCAGGAAGGAGGCAAACACTTTTTCACACCACTGTCTATCAAACATATTGCTGTTTAATTTGCCAACATGTTTTTGGCAAAGCAGATTATGATGACACATTACATAGTGCTAACACATCCAAAAGGATTGACTACACTATAAACATAACATGGCTCAAAAAAAGTTTGAGAGGTTAAATATGTTAAGGCTTTATCACTAACATACTATTTTGCAATTAGAGCCCTTTGTGAACTTTAACTTTTATGTGTGCTGTTACTAATTTAGAAATGCATCAGATAATATATTCATTTTCTACTTTATTTGCAATTTTGGAAGCAAGAATATGTGGCAGTTTCAAGCTTGATCTGTGAGGAGGACAGAAGCAAATATGATCTACGAGTCTTGTTGAAGATGACCACCATCTCCAAATATATGATGGTTTTATAGATTAGACAGTGTCTGTCATTAACTTTACTGTAGTATGTGAGGAAAATACAGCCCCAATAAAATGGCTAATGTTTTCCTGACATTGTTAATGACAAGTATTTATGATTAGTCCATAGTTCAAATTCAAGAGTCTGTCCATGCTTTATTCCTTTTGTTACCACAGTTACTGTATTTGGTTTGGCACAGTGGATACATTTTTTACCCAACTGATTTGTAGCATAGCTTTGTTTCTTAGTCTTTAATGGAAAATCAATACAGTGGTATTAGACATTTTCCTTAACTAAACATGCAATATATATGAGGATCTGGCGACTTTACAGCATCTTCATTAGAGCATATGGACCATTTTCTGAATGATAAGGAAGCAGAATGGTACTTACACGCCAGGCTGTTATGGGGCAGCACTATTTAAAAGCAAAATAACAACATGGGCAAAGCCTAAGCATTTGAAAAGTAGAACAGTGCACAGTTATGTAATATATAATAAATAGACACATAAGCGTGTGTACATTAAGTGCATATGGAAGTTGTGTGTGCATGAACCTGTTAGTTTTAATGTGTGTAGGGTGAAGACTTGAGGAGCCTCATAAAAAGTTAGCACTTATACAAATTTTGAGTTTGAACATATAACAATTATTTTCTGCTATGCCAGTGTTTTTCAACCTTTTTTGAGCCACGAAACCCTTTTTACATTGAAACCCCGCAAACCTAAAATGTTTTAAAATGACACATTGTAGCCTGTTACGGCATACCTAATGACAATTTAGTCTTGTAATTTGTTTATAATCAATGTGGCACGTTTACATACACAGTCAATGGAAAGCTGTGAACCCACGCCTGTTTGCTCTAGGCAACGCAAATACATGCTAGATGGATCTCATTTAATTCGGGCCAGGAGTTTGCTTGATGCTTTCAGCGTTGGTGTTCCACCATTGCCAGGAGAGTGAATTAGTTTGGAAATGAGACAGCCACTAACCATCGACTTCTTTCGTCAGACACATGCTCTTTTCACGGCTGACATGCTTTTTCGTGATGGTTATATCTAACACTTGTTTGGCGCTGGGGCGGTTGACATTGGGAGGCAATTTCTGGGGGAGGTGGTGACATTTTCCTCATCCGGATAGTGTTGTGGCCTCTCAATTGGTGAGCTTTTGAGAGGAGGAAGAAGAGGAGGGATTGTGTTTGCGCTGCTGCCTGCTGACATGGAGGAACCACTGCAGACGCCAGTGCACAACAGTGGTAATTTTTTTTGCAATTTTTGGGGGCAATTAAAAAGTGAAATTGGATAATTTCCAATGTAATCCTGAGTGTTCTTTCGTGGAGCCCCGATTGAAGAGCACTGTTCTATGCAGGCTTACATAGGATGATAGTTTTGACGCTTGAAGGCAATATTTTTTCTGCGAAGAAATGCACAAAGTTGATCAGATGGCCTATATTATTGTTGACATTTCCTGGTATTCCTCTAGCTTATTGTTCTGTTTATTTTGGAACAAACAACCTTTGCAGTCCAACTGCCAGCTGAACAGCGTGCGCGCGCGCGCACATACACACACACACATACAGGGACTGCAGATGAAAAATAGCCTTTTGGCTAACACTGGTACGTTTGCAAAAATGCTTATTAATGTACAATGTCCCTGCCAAATAAACCAATATAATAAAAATATACACTCACACACACTTTGGCTGCTCCCTATACCACAGCATATCATTGGTCCACATATTTGATTTGGCAAGGATTTTGTACCAAATGCCCTTGCTGACGTAACCCTCCCCATTTACCTGGGCTTAGGACTGGCACAAGGAGTACACTGACTTTGTGCTTCCCCCTGTGGCTGTGTAACCAGCTTTCCTTTCTCCATTCTATTTATGCTGAGCACCAAGCTAGAAAGTGGAAAGTAACATTTTTATGGTCTTTGCTTTGACCCGGCTGGGGCTTGAACCCACACCTTCCTGGCTGTGGGTTCTAGGCTGTGGGGCTCTACCACTATAGGCCACCACTCCAAAACCTATCTTTCCTTTTCTGCGCATTCATATTTTCATAACAAGAAGAGCTTTGACACTGGCATTTATTGTAATTTTTTCACAAATTTGTCTTGAATCAAAAAATTCAAAAACAGACAAGTAAACAGAGCAATTTTTATAGTAACTGTATGAGTGGAAACTCAAAGTCACGCCTTCATTTCACAGTTGCTACTGTGCAGACTAGCTGCAAATTACGTCAGCAGTGCAATATGTGAGCTCCCTAAATATAGAATCGAATCGAATAGAATAGGCTTTATTATCATTGTACAGTTGTACAGCACAAGGAAATTGTGGGTGCTCCACCAGGCAACTGCACAATAAAGTAAGTGAGAAGAATTTGAAATAGAACAGTTACAGAACACATGATTAACCATGCGACTGAAGTAAAAGTAAAAATAATAAATAGCCCATTGGTATATACAAAGGGATGGTAGTGGCTTCACGGGTGGAACTATGTACATAAGAGGGCAGAGTGCAGAACACATAATAGAGTAAAATCGCACAAAGGTTATGGAAAATATGTACCGTAGTACATATATAGGAAGTAAAGCTTAATTCTTCTGCAATGGAAGATGTGCTGGCATCTTGTCCATATTTTTGAATATATAATCTGTGGTCTGCAGTCACTGTGAGTTTAAGAAAGAACTGGTTACAAATTGTAGCTTTAGTTATACTTGCAAACTTGCGTTATTGCATAATAACAGGCATGTGAGCCATTGCTTTCATTGAGGTGATCTCTGATCAGATAAGTAGCACAGCTACTACCTCAAAGACACTTGTGACTACAACGAAGCAGCTTTGTCACAGCAAGTGTTATAATTCAGGTCTACATCTGTGATTTGCGTTGTGGAGGTGTAGTGACGGCGAGAGCAAACAGAACAGTATCAGGCTCTCGCAGATGTAGTTTGATGGATGCTCTGTGTGCACATCCTCGCCCTCACCTCAGGACAATATGTTTGTTTGGCTGTTGATCACACCCCTCAGTCTTTGTACCTAACTGCCCCTCTGACACAAAGATGTATCACTGGTCCCACACACTGCTGCCTGCTGTAAGACATTCTGGCTCTCTGTGCTCGGGCTGCTTCTTTTTTAATTTAAATTCTAAGAAGAGGGAGAAGCAGTGGTATCTTTTTGTAATCGTGGCATTTGGGGGTATTTATCAGAGCTTATATCTATGCATATGATTGAATAGTGAGATTTAAATGCAATTAGCAGTTCATTTACATCAACTGAAGCAAAAAACGAATAAAATTATCAGTTAATGACACTCATAAAAAAGTCCAAGTTTGCGCTGATTTACCAGTGAACTATACAGTCTCAGTCTTCATTGTAATTTTTTTTTTTTTTTTTTTTTGCCGCCAACAAATGAGTGATATAACGCGCTGCTGAAATAGAGGGGGCCGACATCCTTGTCTGGGCTAAAAGACAGCACTTACTGTGGAGCCACAATTAAATAATTAATACAGGTTTTTATATCCATTTTACACCACCAAATTATGGCTTGCCGTATATCTTAGGAGCAGCAGAGGAGTACCACGTCAGCAAAAAATTCATGTACAGTAAATCTAGTTTGGGGGGGGGGCAGTGGCTGCAAATCACAGTGTGTGCGTGTGTGTGTGTGTGTGTGTGTGTGTGTGTGTGTGTGTGAAATGAACATAACCTTTCCCCCTTCATACTCATGATAGGTCGCTCAGGTGAAAACACACATGCACACCTGTTTACTGTATCACATACAGTATATATGTATATATTTTTTTTTATCAAGCTGCACGGCTGACCCTTTTATAACTTCTGTTTGATCGGTGCTGCTCAAGATTGTGTCTTCAGCTTTGTAGGATGAGATCCAACAGCAGATGACTGCAACCCCACAGATGATGGCCACTGTTGTGCATGGTTGGCTCTTATCTTCGGTGTCCTCTAGATGGCACCAGGGTCCATGAAAAGATTGGCTTTTTGATTTTTTTTTTTTTTTTTTTAAATTCATATCACCTTGTCGGTGTCAAACAATATTCCTCTGTACTAAATTGCTATTTTCCCCTTGTGTCACATTGGTACTTGATTATCTACAGTAAGTTAAAAACACTGATTGTTGTTATGTCTATTTGTTTATCTAATTAATGCAATTATGGGAATCTTTTTTTTTTTAAATCATTTGCCTATTAGATGCAGCAATTTCAAGTCAGAGTTGAGAAAGAGGGCATCAAACGTGCTGCTTTTTAACCTTTAGAAGAACATTTGGGGAAATATATATGTTGCAGCCTGTTTATGAGATGGATCAATCTTACCATTTATCACAAAATTATTGTTGTAAATGCAGTGTCTCCACAAATGCTACTTTCCTCTCTCTTTTGTGCCAGAGGTGTAAGGTTGACCTTGTCCTGAGAAAGCGAGCACTCGGCTCCATTAGGGAAGCCTGCCTGCCATAACCTGGGTTTGGGCAGACGGACGTACGCAAGTGGAAATACTGAGGAAATGGAGATTCGGAGCAGGGAAACCAGGGAGTCAATTTAGTCACTGTCTACTACCTTTTCGCATGCATGTACAAAGCCAATCTCGCATGTTGGTGTTGACTAGAATCTCTCTCTGAGGAATTCAGGGACAGAACAATTCCGAGCATCTGTTTCCTGTTCACTTGCACGGAGGAAACTGGGTGTAAATCACACCAAATATAAATAGAATCAGCATTCAATTTACAGCAGCTAAAGTTGGTTACTGTGGCCTTGCTTTTTTCAGTTCTCCCTGTCACTCAAAATGGGTGTGAGAATAGAAGAGATTCCATGTTAAAGCAAGTTTTCTACTTCCTGCTGAGGAGTTAATGAACTAATTAACTAAAATCAATGTTGAATATGTTCACTTCTTA
The DNA here is from genome assembly GCA_020510985.1 of Pholidichthys leucotaenia. Lineage (NCBI taxonomy): Eukaryota > Metazoa > Chordata > Actinopteri > Cichliformes > Pholidichthyidae > Pholidichthys > Pholidichthys leucotaenia. The sequence continues at coordinate 57,330,048 of CM035843.1, read as the reverse complement.
CATTTCAGAGGCTTTGCAGTTTGCAGCAACACAGTCTATTACAATATATTGCATAAATAACAGCACAATGCTTTATACCATATTAGTGAGTAGTTGTTGATACGAATACAGTGATGTGAAAAAGTGTTTGCCCCCTTCCTGATTTCTTATTTTTGTGTATGTTTGTCACACTTAAATGTTTCAGATCATCAAAAAAAATTTAAACATTAGACAAAGATAACCCAAGAAAACACAAAATGCAGTTTTTAAATGAAGGTGTTTATTATTAAGGGGGAAAAAAAATCCAAACCTACATGGCCCTGTGTGAAAAAGTGATTGCCCCCTAAAACTAGTAACTGGTTGGGCCACCCTTACCAGCAACAACTGCAATCAAGGGTTTGTGATAACTGGCAGTGAGTCTTTTACAGCACTGTGGAGGAATTTTGGCCCACTCACCTTTGCAGAATTGTTGTAATTCAGCCACACTGGAGGGTTTTCGAGCATAAACTGCCTTTTTAAGGTCATGCCAAAGCATTTCAATCAGATTCAGGTCAGGACTTTGACTAGGCCACTCCAAAGACTCCATTTTGTTTTTCTTAAGCCATTCAGATGTGGACTTACTGGTTTGTTTTCAATCATTGTCCTGCTGCAGAACCCAAGTGCACTTGAGCTTGAGGTCACGAAGAGATGGCCGGACTTTCTCCTTCAGGATTTTTTGGTAAACAGCAGAATTCATGGTTCCATTTACCACAGCAAGTCTTCCAGGTCCTGAAGCAGCAAAAGAGCCCCAGACCATCACACTACCACCACCATATTTTACTGTTGGTATGATGTTCCTCTTCTGAAATGCTGTGTTACTTTTACGCCAGATGTAATGGGACACACACCTTCCAAAAAGTTCAACTTTTGTCTCTTCAGTCCACAGAGTATTTTCCCAAAAGTCTTGGGGATCATCAAGATGTTTTCTGGCAAAACTGAGACGAGCCTTTATGTTCTTTTTGCTCAGCAGTGGTTTTCATCTTGGAACTCTGCCATGCAGGCCATTTTTGCCCAGTCTCTTTCTTATGGTGGAGTCATGAACACTGACTTTAACTGAGGCAAGTAATGCCTGTAGTTCTTTGGATGTTGTTGTGGGGTCTTTTGTGACCTCTTGGATGAGTCGTCGCTGCGCTCTTGGGGTAGTTTTTGTTGGCCGGCCACTCCTAGGAAAGTTCACCACTGTTTTATGTTTTTGACTTTTGTGGATAATGGCTCTCACTGTGGTTCACTGGAGTCCCAAAGCTGTAGAAATGGCTAGAAAATTGAACTCAGCTTTCCAAAGATGTGATAAACCACAGTTAATTTATGTTTTAACAGGGGGGAATCACTTTTTCACACAGGGCCATGTAGGTTTAGATTTTTTTTTTACCCTTAATAATAAACACCTTCAATTAAAAACTTTGTGTTTACTTGCGTTATGTTTGTCTAATATTTAAATTTGTTTGATGATCTGAAACATTTAAGTGTGACAAACACACAAAAACATGAGAAATCAGGAAGGGGGCAAACACTTTTTCACACCACTGTACATTCAACATGCATATTAACTGCTAAAACTAACTTTAACTTTACTCTTCAGTGATATATGGTCACAGTTTGCACTGTTGGAACATAATTTGAACTTTGCTCGTGATTTTTTAATGTTATAGACTTTACTATCAAAAATCAAGTCTGAGTATCTGAAAAGTATCTTCATATGTGCAACTTGTTCAAATGAGGGGAAAAGATGCAAGCAATATTCCATGGGCTATGAATTTTCAACATGGCATGTTTTGCATTACATGGATGTTTTTATTTTTAAGTTGTATTTTTTTAAAAATCTTTTACGTTGGTTCAGGTTCAGGTTCAGGTTACTTTATTTGTACCAGTAGGTAGATTTGTTTTGCAGTCTGGTGACATCCATATTTACAAGCCACAAATTACATTCAACATAGACACAAACACAGGCACATATGAAGCTGACTATAAACATGATAAGAATACTCAAGGCTCCATCAATCAGGGTATAAAAAGACAAAGAGATGGGAGAAAAACCAAAACCAGAGGTAAGAGAGAAGGGTCATATCAAAAGTTAAAAACTAGTCAAAGATTCAAAGGTTCTATATCATATTAACAAAACTTTGCAATAAGAAGGATGATATACTTGAAGCCCTATAATATTTCATATTAACAAAACTTTGCAATAAGAAGGATGATATACTTGAAGCCCTATAATATTTGCATAATAGACATTTCTTACAGAATGAATGTGTTCAGGAGTACTCCCATTTATGAACTTTGCTGTTTTAGTGTTGACTGACTTATAGGGACCTTTTCATTAAAAATATTGTCAGACCGGCTTTTTAAATTGTAGGATTTTACCAAATGGTTTATAGGAATATTGCACTGTATAGGATTTTCTTTTTCATTCCTTTTCTAATTATTAATCAGACTGGATTTGTTTTTCTGAAGTGTGTTTCCAAACAGTTAACACAAGAAACAGATTAATGTGAAAACCTGGGCATTTTTTGTTGTTGTTGTTTTATTTTAAGCTGCTTTCTTCTAGTTAAGAAAAAATAAAGGAGTAGGGGAGGTGATTATGCTTGGAAATAGTTGAATGCATCGGCCTATTGATGTCCAGAGAAGAGGCACAGATAGTGCGGTGCAATAAAAACCTTTATTTACAGCTCTTCAGCCCAGAGCAACACAGGAGCGCTGTGTTTCCCTCTGGCACTAATTGACTGCCTGCAGCAGGAGAAACATAGACTCTCACCCCTCGCTGCTGCACTTCCCTCAGATGTAATAATAACCACTGTGCTTTCTCTCAATGTACTTCCAGATTCATTGTCCTCCACAGCTGCTGGAAGAGTATTCATTTTGATAACTCGGGGACTGCATAATAAAATGAAGATATGGCCAGTGTAGTGCATCGTCCTGCACTGCCCTGCGTGACTTTTCTCTATTTAAATGCTCAAAAGGCTGCAGTGATCAGTGCAGCTTTAAGGCGGTTGTGTGCGGTCCATTTAGTGCATGCCCCTTCTCCCCGAGCGAGAAATAAGGGAGGGGACAGGTGTGGGAGGCGAGGGAAAACCATGCTTCCCTTCCCCTAATTCTTGTGTACGCGCAGCAAACGACCACAAAAGTGCTGCTTTCACAGTTTTTCCGTGGCCCCGACGTTGAGCTCCCGGCAGAACGAGACAAAGGAATGGCGGGATGATGAAGTCCCGAGCAGCGCAGGGCAGGTGTTCCCTCGGTCCCTCGGGAGCCGGGGAGTACACCTGCCCACTACTGGCCCACTGTGATGGATCGATGAAGCAGTAACTGACTCAGCACTTCAAGCGCTCTACCTGGGATTAGAGCTCGGAGGACCTGATTGAAACGCGCTGTCATCCCACAAACAATAACACGCATCCATCTCGGAGGGCCGCGGCTCCTCTTCCCTCCCGCGTGCTTTGCTATCACCGAGAATGATTGTGTCGGTGATGGCGAGAGGTACAATCTATTGGATGAGAGTGGACATGAAGTCTAATGGCGCCGCTTGTATACAGTAAAGAGCATCTGCATCACTATGAAGTGGCTGAATTATGACTGTCACACCTGGCGATCCAGTACTAGTTCACAGACAAGAACACACAGACACTAAACAAATGCATTGATTCCAAAAGACAAACTCTCTTCTATAGACACAATTGGTAGGCAGACACAAAAATAGAACGTGTACCGGCTGTCATTTCTGCAGTGTTCTGAATTAGATGATTCCCCATTTAAAGAAGAATAACCACAAGGTCTGTACAGTCCCAGGAGTTGATGACTAATGTAGTATAATAGCCAGTGTTGGCACGGGTCATTTCGCAAGTCGACCCAGGCAAATCCTCTATGGCCTTTTATCCAGTTACACAAATGATTACTATCAATGCGTTTCAACACATTCTCAGACTATACAGATACATGTTCATTAAAAACAACCCCACACTGAACATAACGTGCACAAAAGGGTTAAAGAATGATTACTTTGTTCCAGGAAACTGAATAAACAAAATAAAGTAGCAATAAAACAATTTACTTGGTAAAATGTGACACAGTTAATTAATTTGAACCAAATATTTTATAGCAAGTTCATTAGCTAAGTACAAATTTACACTTCACAGACCTCATTTGAGTTTTTTTTGAGTTAATAAATGCAAATTTAACCGTATGTCGAACCCATTTATATGAGCACACTTGGTTAATTTTCTTTGCTGAACCTTCCTCGTGTTTGGTGCTAATTGGGAGTCACTCTGAGGCATCTATGGGCGCTCTGAAGGGAAAAAAAAATCACATGCAATGCTTCGACACAACTTTGGAGGGAGCTTTAAGCATAAGTTTGAAGGAAGTCGAGTGAGGGCAGAGGCGCACAACACTTTAAAAACAGGTACTGCGAGAACACGAGCACTAAAAGATAAAATACAAAATTAACGGGCTATTTTTGTCACGCGTTTTTTTTTAGTCGAATGCGCTGTGAGTGGCGCGACCCCATGGCAACGGCGCCCAGTCGCGCTCCCCTGCAAACGTCAAAACGCGGGCAGCGAAACGGGGCGAAATCAAAGAACGACGACGACCCCGGCGGCTGAAGAGAGCGGATGCTCCCGGGGAGGGCAGAGCGAGGCGAGACGCCGCTTCATCTGGTGGCGCCATCGCGATATCTGGCGGCGCTTTTGCTGCAGTCAAAGCCGCGCTTCCTTATCTTGTCCTGCTCGGCTTATCTGGCCCGCGTACACGGCTGGGTCTGTAATGAGCGTCACGCCTACACCTCGCCCCGTGCGGGACGGACCGGCCGCTGTGCCGCACATCCGCGTGCACATGCACGCGCGGTGGGGGCGGGCGGGCGTAAGCGCCGGTGCGCTCGCACGCGTGCGCGTGCGCGGAGCCCGCGGGCGGAGGGGTGGGGGTGGAAGCGGTTGTGGTCAGATGTTCGGGTGGTAATGACAGATTTAGAGGATGTTGTGGACGAAGGCCGGCCCGTGGAGGATGCGTGTGACATCTTTAACTTGCAGCGGTGGCGTGGAGTGATGACATCCTCTGTTTAACGAGCAAGAGTTAACGCGGCTCACGTTAAAGCGAGCCGGCCGCCACGGAGAGCTGTAAATCTGCCCGCTATCACTGCTGCCCCGCTAATACAGGAAGTATTATCTAATAAGTGCAACTAGCAGGACTAATTTCACTGGAGACCGTACCCCCCCCCCCCCCCCATGTACAGGGTGACGAGGGTAACCTCGTTGGAAACTTCAAGGTATAGAGTTACTTTAAAGCGGGACAGGCAGTGAGCAGACATGCCGCTTTGCGTTCGAGTTTTCTTAAGTTGAGGTTGGTGACATCAAACATGGTGCCTGACAAATCCCAGACGTCTGGTTGCGCTCTACCTACATTCCTGGGCCGCGCTGGAACTCTAAAGGACCCCAGTGTCCATTGCTGCCATTCTGGCTCACCCTTCAGCCCTGATTTGTGGAGTGCCGGTGTCAAAGGGGACTTACTCTGTCGATGGCGTGCTCTGCTTCCCCGCTTCCCCACAGCAGGGGTCATAAATGTCACCGTGTGACGCTCCCTGGACTGTCTCACCCCGGCCGCTACACAGCTCTGGATTAGAGACACAGACACACATTTAAAAGTGAAATAACTTTGCAGGGAACAAAAAAAACCCCCAACCCTGACCCATCAGTAGGTTTCCTAACTAAAAAGCTCTTTTGCGCCCGGATCGCAGAAGAGCAAAGATAGCCACTTTCTCTGTGGATGCGGTGTCTGGCATCTATCTACAGCTGTAATGCAATTGTGTTTCGGAGTTTTCCTCCACTGAGCAGGGGGTAATTGCTGACTAGTCTTTTAACCTTATTAAATCATCCAGAGGCAGTGTTGGAGCGAAGATGGAGTTGATGATACTGCACCTCTCGTGCTTTTAGGAAAAGGAAAGATGCTGACTGCACTTCATCCAGGGGATTATACGCGGAATTCAGGCAAAGCAGCTACAGCTAATTAGAGGGAAAGGGAAGCACTGTGACAATCACCATGGGATGAACCTCAGGCAGTGCAGGCGGTGGATGCTTTTTCATAGCAATTTTCACATTTTGTGCGCAAGTTAACTTTGTAGAGTCATTATTGTTACTGTTTTGGTTGTTATTTTTACTACGCCGTGTTGCGTTTATTGTCGTTAGAATTTATACCATCCCTTATGCATAACAATTGTCAGTTTTTATCACCATATATCCATCCGCAGCTATTATTATATCACTATGATGTGTGTTCATAAAAAAAAAAGACACATGTGCAGGTTTTGATCGCTCGTGGCCATTCCTCAAAGCTTGACATTCACAATATGACTGCTGAAACTCCAAAGAGGTTTGGGCCCTGAGCTTAATTAGATCCCGCGGAGCTAAATCAAATCAGTCTAAACGAGAGCAGAGAGCCGAGCCCTCCCTACACAAACGCACGTCTGCTTTCTGCTCCTTGTGATCGCTATCTCAACAGGAGTCCGTTTGGAGGATGGAGCGGGGTTCCTTCAAAGTAGAACCACCTCTCTGTCTCCTCTTGCTCACTCCCTCGCCCTTTTTACACCTCTCGTGCATCTTTTTCAGCAGTCAAGGAAAGTGCGAAGGAGGGAGCGTGTTCGCCTCACATCCCCCCCCCCCCCGCACACACTGCTTAACCTTGACAAGTCAATATGATACAGACGCAATTTGCTTATCTCCCCTTGACATTACCACTGCTCTCCCTGCTGCAGGGGCATGGGGTCTGCTTCATTAGCATAGCTTACAAACACATCACTCTCTCTCTCTCTCTCTCTCTCTCTGAGGCGCCTCTACACTCATTTGTGTACACACATACAATAGATAGCATCACAAAGAGATCTCAATCAAAAATATCCTTTTAGATTCATCTTATGAATGTCCTTTAAAAAAAAAATACACTTATATTCTTGACAGGGAAACAAACCGACAGTGATCCAGCACCTTTACTAAATCAGGTGGCCTAGTCTTTTCCTCATTAGAGTCTGCCTCACCTAACCTAGAATCACATGGCCACTCAACTTCATGGGAATAGTCAAATGTGATGTGTAGATATATATATATATATATATATATATATATATATATACATACTTGTGTGTCAGGCCGGAGAACGGAGGCTCTCGGCATCTGGCGAGCTCTCCCTGGCCAGAGAAACAGTCAGCTCCCCGGTCTCCAGCTGCAGGGTGGCTCTAACCCAGCTCCATTTGTCACCAGACTCTGGGCACCTCTCGCTCATCCCACCACATAAGGTGCCGTAATTGATACCCATCAGCCGTGGCTATAATCTCCTTGGTGGGAGGCGGGATGCGCACCTCATGTTTGGTTAAGAAGGTGCTGAGCGGGGTCCAGGACTCTGGGCCTGTCTCTTTGCCATCACTCCACTTGAAGGTGAGATGATTTAGGGGCCTGGGAGAAAGTTAATTTCTCTTGATCATTGTGTGCAACCTGGAGCCTTAATGGCGGGCGTAATTAATTCTGCTGATGTTAATCACCAGGGCTGGTCCCCACAATTATCAGTCCTGTGCAGATGGGGCGCAGCGCAGACATGAAAAATTAGGAAAATGAATCTGTAATGGGGTGGCAGATCTAATCTGTGTGAGAGAAAACAAAGTTAGGAAGAGCAAAGAGCCCCAGCATTTCAGGTGAAAGCCACCAATACCGACAAACCTGTGTGGCAGAGCTGAAAAATGTTTCCGTGTCCAAAGTGTTTTGTAATTACTGGGGCATTGAATTGTTCTATTGTTAATTTATCACTGTTGCAGAGGTTAAGTTCAACATCTCTTTCCCGGGCTGCAGGTTGGAGAGGAGGGGAAGCAGTCGTGGTCACATGCTTCTAAAGTCACTGTAAGGTTAATCAGGTTTCACTCTCCGTTGTGTGGGCTTTGCAATCACTCGCTACACTCATCACTGCAGGCAGGGTAAAATACGGCCATACGGGAGGGGGACATGCGCACGAGTACTGTCCTGGATGCTACGCACACAAGCACGCACAGCCCTACGATGCACACTTGATTGTTTCAATCATGTGTCCTGCTTATGGAAGAATTACTAAAACATTAGTGGTCAAAGGACAGATACTCCCAGAGGACATTTCCTCTGCCAACGTCAAACAAAATTAAGCAAAATACAGCTGATTAATTGAAATTGCAGAGGAGCCATTTTTCAACCCCTTGCTTGGCTCTGGCAGTTGGGCATGCCGTCATTCCTATTTGGCCAGCTTAATTAGTCTTCTACCTATTTTGCCTTTAATAAGGCATGCCATAGGTTCTGAGAAAATCTAGGATGTGGGAATGAATCATTACTCATCATCACTGTTGTTAGAATGTTGAAAACCGAGTAATAGACTCGAGTGCCTGGCTATGATTTACTTAAAGCATATTATTGATGAGTTGAATAAGCGGATCTGTTACTTTGTTGGTTCTCACATAATAAGTGCTCTCCTTGAACATCAAACTAGTATTTAAATCTCACACTTTATGGTAAAAGGGAACAATTCTAATAGACTATTCAGTGATGTAAAAATCCTGCATCTTTCTGTTGTAATTTATTACAATGCATTTGACACACATGTAGAGGGTATTTAGTTGTAATTACAGCTGTGATCAATACAGACACATCAACAATATTACCCTTAAACTTTTTTCCAATGCACAATCAAAGGTCATAGGCTCATTTTCTTGCAATTACTCAGCAACGGCGGGGGAAATGTAAATCTTGAGGTGAGCCTCAACAAACAATAATAAATGGAGCAGCTGGTTGGTTCATTGTTCTGTGGTCAGACATTTCACAGCAGAGGTGACCAGGTGTTTACACGGGGCACCACCGCACAGCCTCACGGCAAGGGGAAGGACACGAACGGCATTTAAAGGAGCCATGCAAAGGTCCGAGATCAAAGGAAAAAAACACATACACACACTCTCCAGAGGGGAAACAATATTGCATTTTAACATTCTCCAGTGGCTGGAATGCATTTGCAAAGTGGAAAACTTCCTGTCCTTGAAGTGCTCTGAACATCCCTTAACGTGCGGTTGCAGTTCTCTGAAAGCACATTCTGAATTCCTCTGCAGGGACACTGATGGAGATTAGTATTGTCATAATTCCAGGGGATTATATGCAAATGTACTCATGCCTGTTTGTGTGGGAAAATTGCATTGTGGTTATTAGTGTGATACCGGAGATCTGAGATGCTACTTGGCAAATGTCCTCATCGGTGCTCAGATGCCCTCAAAGGATTTACATTTTTATTACAACACAGGAGGGAGACCAAAATTATATAACAGCACACGCACAGACCAAACCCACGACCTGAAGGATTTAATTGAATGTATTCAAATGTGATTCATTGAACAATTACACTCTCATTCAGTAAGCGCACAGTGCAGTTGTTTTCCCTATACTGGGCTCGCCTCCCCTTTCCTCATCCTCTACTAACACTCCTACTCCCTTTAAATTAGAAATCGGACTGGCCTTTGTAGGAGACACTGAGGGGGAATCAATAGGTGCATTAATTACAGCAATTCATTACCCAAATAAACATGGGACTCAACCTTTGCTGGATACAAATTCGGAGGATGTTAAGTGTTTGGCTGGAGACAAAGGCCTGGAATCCCCATTGCATTAATCTGAGGGATCAAACTCCACTGAGTGCCAGGGCTCCTGGGAGTGTCCAGTCTGGGATCAATCCCCGCGCACAAGCAGTGAGTTATGGCTAGCGAATACAAAAGGTGGTCATGTGACATGGCACTGACACTGTTCTGCTGTTGCCTTGGTGTTTCTCTCTCTCTCTCTGTCTCTCTCTCTCTCTCTCTCTCTTGCTCTGACACTTAATGTGAGTCCGGCTGGCCCACAATGCAATGGGCTAACAGGGCAGAGTGTTGCTCCCCAGGTCCCCAGCTTCCCTGCCCATTCTAAGGTCTCTTGTATACAGGGCCTCAGAGACTCCTGAAGGCTCCTGGCAGAGGACGAAGGTAAAGGACATTCCTCTCCCTCACTGTCATCCCTACAGCATGTGCCTATTTGTGAATTATATCTCCAATGGTGGTCATAATAAAACATGATAATGATGGATCACACCAATAAATTACCGTTGAGTGGATTGTTGGGTCAGATGTGTAACTGTATATTATGTGTGTGTGTGTGTGTGCGGGCAGTGAAGCAAATGTGTGCTAGCCTTAAGCGCCCAGGGAACTATGACAGGCCCCACACCAAGGTAAACATATGCAAATACAGCAAAGAAAATGCAGACCTACTGTGTACGTATGTATAGATGTAATTTGGCGCAAACTCGTGCTGGAATAAAAATGGGAATCAAAGTGCCAAGCTGCTGCTTTTGAGTTGGCCCTAAAGCAAGTCCCTCGATTTAAACAGAAGTCCAAGCTTGGAATAGAATAAAGTGGGTCTCTGTGACTGTCAGCCTTCAGCTTAGTTGCAGTTATTGATGTCAGTTTTTTTGAAGAGGTAGTCAAACGTGTTGAAACTCGTCACATTCTGACAGTTATCAGCAGTTAAATTTGTGTAATAAATAAATAAATGCTGTGTTGTAGTCACAATGCTGTAAAAATGTCAGCCAATCATTGCATTCTACACACTTGTGTGAACTCTGGCTGTGCATTCGTCCCAGGTTTCTCCACTTTCCCCGAAACACTTAGCAACACGTTTTGTTAGTTGCATAGCGCGATTCTTTAAAGACCTTTAAACCGGCTTTGGTTGGTTTAATTAATTTATTTAGAATAGCTCATTTCTCACCTCAGATGTTTTCAGAACATTTTATGCTGTTTTCTTTTAAACATGTCAGAGAAAGTTTTCTGCTGTGGCGTCATGTTGGATAGTTGAGAAATCTCCAAACAGCCTGAACACATGTTCAAACAACTCTACATTTATGGTGCTGTAGAGACTAGATTTCTCTGTTACACCCCCCCGCTGGGGCTTTAATGCTTAAACTTAAGCCAGTGTTTTTCAACCTTTTTTGGGCCACAAAACTGTTTTACATTGAAAAAAAATAATCGGTACCCCCAAAATCTTAAATATTATAAGATGACACATTGTAGCCTATTACAGCATATCCAATGACAATTTAGTCATAATTTATTTATACTCAGGGTGAAATGTGGTGCAATTACATACAAAGTCAATGGAAGGATGAAAACACATGCACATTTGCTCCAGGGGACGCAAGTAAACAACACAAGCAAGCTCCTGGTCTGAGTTGAACAAAATTCAATTCGGACCAGGAGTTTGCTTGATGCTTTCAGTGTTTGTGTTGGAATTAGTTTGGAACAACAGGAACCAGTTTTCAATTCTCATACCTACCCGTAAAGGAGGTTGTTTTTATGTCAGATGTGCTTTTCTCGGTTCAACACCAGTGGACTTCTATATCCGCTGCTTGCTTGGTGCCAGGGACGGCTGACGTCGGGATGCGGTTTCTGGGGAAGGTGGTGACATTTTTCCTGTCTGGATAATGTTGCGGGCTCAGCAGTAGTAAACCTGAGGATCCTGAAACTGCAGTCCTCAAATTGCAGTCCCCAAACTGTTCCCTCTGGTTGTGCAGGAATACCTAAATTGACCTCAGCCTCTGTCGAGAGGAGGAAGAAGAAGAGGAGGGATTGCATTTATGCTGCTGCCTGCTGACATGGAGGAGCCACTGCAGGCACCAGTGCACAGCAACCACAGTTTTTTTTGACCAGTTAAGGAGTAACGTTAGACAATTTTCCATGGATCATGAACATTATCTCCCAGGCTCATGGTTGAAAAACGCTTAAGCTGCGTTCCGATTCACAGTGTACTTCAATGGTACTCCCTACTCCCTGTTCTGTTCTCAGGGAATATCACTTATAGAACCTGCCCTTAACAAAACTTCTCCATTTGAAACACTCTGCAACGTCACCTCCCTCTGTACATAACCATGGTAACACATACTGATGTTGTAGTTTCTGTGGTAATTTTATAGTTTTTAAATAAAAATATTAATACAAATATACTTTTACTAGCACTGATATATAGCACTGAATATTGCATGCAGTGTTTAATGATGGTGGTTCTACAACAGCAATAGTAAGCAAGTTTTGTCCTCATACATAGACATGCACCAGTGACACAATGCATTAAGCATGATGATACAGAAAGAGCAATAGCAAGATTACTAGGTAGAAATGTACTGCACCAATGAGTGTTTTCTGCTGGGATGTAAAGTGTCTAATTTGTACTCACTCACTTCAGTCATTCCCAACTTAATCATTTACCCTGCAGAACGGTCCATTGACTCCTGTGAAATAATTTTTCTATAGTTATAGTAATTTTATAATATTGTGTTCCGAGTTTTGGACACCAATGTTATGGAAAGGTCACGTTAAAAAAAGAACTAAAGCTGGGAAATGCGGCATTTATAAATTATAGTGCAACTTATCATAATCACAGTAGGTCAAAATTACATAAAACAGCAATAAAAAATTGACAGTATGTTAGTATATATATACATGATATTCCATTTCACAGCTGTGTTGGAAAAGGAGTTTGGACAGCCTATTTGCATACATTCCTGTGAACACATGGAGCATAAGCTCCACAGAGGGGCATAAGTCAGGCTTTACCTGCAGTCCACCCAGCCACTGTCCAGTTGGGGTTGCGCACGATTCCTTCAGCGCCATATACTTCTGTTTCCCCTTCTGACGACACTCCACAGCAAGTGTATTATGACGAGCAAGCAGCGCTGTTTGTCTCCATTTCCCTGTCCAACACAGGTGTGGAGAGAGAACCATGGGGAGAGAGCAGCGGGGTGCTTGAGATTGGATCCAGGGTGCGCTCGATTTCTCCCCTGGTGTACACCTCTAGGGGTTATATGAGTGGATTAAAGTAAAGAAATGTGAATATAAGTAAATGTAAAAATTGTTTTGGTGTCCCGGCACCTAGTGGTATCCTGCACCATCATCTTCCCGTCAGTTTACAGCATTGATATTGTGGAGAGAGACCCGTGGATCCTATACTCTGCTGACCGTGTCAGGTGCACTTGATTCCTTCCCCAGTGTACACCTCCACCGGTAAAGGTCAGTTAAATGAGGTCACCTTTGACCTCTTTTATGGTCAAGCGGTCAGTGAAACCATGTCAGGCGCACTCTTCAGGTATTGTGGCATTGCCATGCAAGAGATGAAAGGCCGCGGTCAAGTAGCCTCTGAGTTAGCAGGGGGGACAGACAAAGTTTCTGCCACATACATGTAACTGAGATCATCCTGCGCAGTTCGCCCCACACGGGACACGAACCTGCGACCTCTCAGTCAACTACACAGTTCGAGCATGGGAGACACAGCACGATCGCGCTGAGCTAAAGGTCCGACCGATAGCTCAGCGCTACCGATACTGTATGAGGCTTTCGGGAGGGAGGTTTACTAACGTTCTACGCCGAACAGTACTAGTTGGCATCCGTTACATACATACAGTACATATCCATACCTCACAATCCCTTTTATATATAGAGATTACTATCAATTAATATAAACAACAGCCAGTGTTAGTTTAGCTTGTTGAAGTTTGTTTTACTCTAATGTTTTCATCTGTGTTGATTTGTTTGTTTTTGTGTCAGCAGGATTACACAAAAACTACTGGACGGATTTGGATGAAATTTTCACCAAAGGTGGCCCTTGGCCTAAGGACTGGTGATGATCTGAGAGTGCATACCTCCATCAAGGGTCTTGTTTGTATTTGTGCAGCAAGATCACACAAAAACTACTGGATGGATTTGGATGAAATTTTCACCAGAGGTGGTGCTTGGCCTAAGGATGAATCCATTACATTTTGGTGATGATCTGACAATGCATACCTCCACTAAGGCTCTTATTTTCTTACAGTGTGTGAACAAGAATACTCCAAAACTACTGGACAGACTTTGATGAAATTTTCGCCAAGTGGCTTTTTGCCTACACACGAACCCATCATATTTTGGAGGTGATCCATGAGGAACGGAAGGAGCTTTGGTGGAGATATGTGCTGTCTGAGTGCTTTCTAGTATTTGAGGTGCAGTGACTTATGGGTAATCTTCTTGTCATTGTCCAGTGAAGTGATGTGTGGTTGTTTACTTCTTCCCTACTCAGTTCCCTTTGAACTGAACACCTTTTGCTCCTTATGGTTTGGAATCTTACTTAAAATGGTTAAATACCCTATAACTCAGCCACAAAGGGGGCACAAGCCAGTGTACTCCTAGTGCCGGTCCCAAGCCTGGGTAAATGGGGAGGGTTGTGTCAGGAAGGGCATCCGACGTAAAACCTTTGCCAAATCAAACATGCGGATTGTGACGAATGAGACTTTTATACCGGATCGGTCAAGGCCTGGGTTAATAATGACCGCCACCGGTGCTGTTAACCGACAGGGTGCCAGTGGAAATTGGGCTACTGTTGGTCAAAGCTCGAAGATGAAGAGAAGGGGAAAGCGTGCTAGGAGGGAAAGAGAGAAAAGGAAAGGTAGAAGTGTGGAGGTGAGAGTAGGGACTTTAAATGTAGGGACTATGACTGGCAAAGACAGAGAGTTGGCTGATATGATGTAGAGAAGAAAGGTGTGGGGAGCGTGAAATAACAAGACTGAATCATTTCTCAGTTCAGGTTTTAATGTCGTGTTCACATCCCCAGCTATCTCTCAAGAACAGAAGAGAGAGAGCTGAGTCAAAACCTTCTCTTTTATACAGTCAAGGACAAAGGAAGAATCACATATCACCGTCAAAACCCCCTATTGACAATAACTCTCCCCCCGCAACCTTCAGTCCTCCGCCTGGGCTCCAGGAGGTCAGGAAGTCCTTTCAGCTCCTTATCGCCGTACCTCCGTCTTCTTGTTGTTATCCACAGGCGGTCCAGACATATTGTCCCCTCTAAGACGTGAGGTCAATCCGCACATGCAATCTCAAGCATCCCATAGTGCTTATACATATGTAGGTAAAAATACATGAGCTACAAAACGTAGATATAATGTGTGCTCAAGAAACCAGATGGAAGGGAAGCAAGGCTAAGAGCATTGGAGGTGGATTTAAATTGTTTTTCCATGGTATAGATAGGAAGAGAAATGGAGTAGGCGTAATCTTGAAGGAAGAGTATGTGGAGAGTTCAGGAGGTAAAAAGTGAGTCAGACAGAATCTTGAGTTTGAAGCTAGAAATCAAAGGTGTAATGTTGAATGTTGTCAGTGTGTATGTCCCACAAGTTGGATGTCAGGTAGAAGAGAAAGAAGAATTCTGGAGTAAGTTGGATGAAGTTGTAGAGATTATTCCCAGGGGGGAGAGAGTGGTGATTGGAGTGGACTTTAATGGACATGTAGGTGAAGGGAACAGAGGTGATGAGGAGGTGCTGGGTAGGTATGGTCTTAAGGAAAGAAATGTGGAAGGACAGATGGTTCTGGATTTTCCTAAGAGGATGGAAATGATTGTGGTGAACACATACTTCAAGAAGAGAGAGGAACACAGGGTGACTTACAATACTGGAGGAAGGTGCACACAAGTGGACTACATCTTATGTGAAAGGAGAAATCTGAAAGAGATAGGAGACTGCAAGGTGGTGGCAGGGAGAATGTAGCTAGACAGCATAATTTGGTAGCCTGACTTTGGAAAGCAAGAAGAAGAGAGTGAAGGCAAAGCTAAAGATGAAGTGGAGGAAGTTACAGAAGGAAGAAAGTCGCACAGAGTTCAGGAAGGAGTTGATACAGGCTCTGGGTGGTAGGGAAGAATTACCAAATGACTGGGAAAGTACAGGAAAACTGTTGAGGGAAACAGGTAGAAGGGTATGTAGTGTATCCTCTGGACAGAGGAAGGAAGACAAGGAGACTTGGTGGTGGAATGAGGTACGGGAATGTATTCAAAGGAAGAGGGTAGCATAGAAAAAATGGGATAATCAGTGAGATGAAGAAAGTAGACAAGAGTATTTGGAATCTAGGCACATGTCATGGATCTACCGGAGGCAGATGATGGTGGAAACAAGACTCCAAATGCGCAGGTAGGACTTAAGTGCAGCAATGATAATTTATTAACCAAAAACAGAAACAAAGCAAAGGCAGCACGAGGGATGAAAACATAACATAACTAGCCACGGGCAAAACTTACATAGACTTGGACTGAACTTGAGGAACTCACAGGGACGAATGACTGGAGACAAGACAGGAAAAATGGCACAGGCAAGTGGCTATGACCCCAGACAGAGCACAAGCACAAACTGATATAAATAGGGTAACTGATAATTACAGACATGAGACAACTAGGGCAACAATCAAGGGCTGAACGGTGAGGGACATGAGGGACAGTGGCTACAGGTATGGAAAACACGGAGAGCTGGAAACAATAGGAACACCAATATGTACACAAAACCTGACAATGAACTTACAGAACCCAGGGAAGCACATAAGGAATATAATGCAGGAAAATCATCATAAGCACAGGGCAGGGACCAAACCACAGAACATAGTTAAAGTCATGATAATGAAAATAAACACAATGGTGAACCTAAGGCTGAGACAGGGAAATGCAGAACAGCCGGAGTAACAGTCAGGGCTAAACAAGAGCACACATGAAGACATGGCCATGGGTAGGGAAACAAGAGGAGCTGGGAACAACAGGGAGACAAATATACACACAAGACCACCAAAATGACAGCAAAGACAATCAGGGACTGAACACAGCAGACCAGGGGAAACTCAGGGGACACATAATGCAAATAATAATCATAACTAATCCCAGGGTAAACAAAAATAAACAAAGCGTGGGCATGATCCCAAGATCATGCCCAGATTCATGAGAGGGCCCCCCCTCAAGGGCGGATTCCAGATGCCCTCCAAACAAAACACAGAACACCCCAATTGGGCGGGAGGAGGGGGATATAGGCATGGCGGGGCAAACAAGAACATAAAGAAAAAAAAAGTTCATTGGGTGGTCGGCCAAAGTCCCTGGACCACCGGAATGATGGACAGGGCACATCGGGTGGCCTACCAGAGTCCTTGGGCCACCGGACGGATGAACATGGCACGTCAGGTGGCCTACGAAAGACCAAGCGTCACCAGATGGATGAACACGGTGCATCAAGTGGCCTAACAAAGTCCACAGGCCACCGGACAGATGAACACGGTGCATCAGGTGGTCTACCAAAGTTCATGGGCCACCAGACGGACGAACATGGCGTGGTGAGAGCGCTGAGCTTGGGTGACAGCAGCTGAAGAGCAGTGACCTCGGGCGACGAAGGTGGAGTGGATTGCTCTGACGGCCCAGGTGGAGCCAACTGCTCAGACGACTCAGGTGGAGCCGACTGCTCTGATGACCCAAATGGAGCGGGCTGCTCTGATGACTAAGGTGGAGGGGACTGCTCTGACGACCAAAGTGGAGCAGACTGCTCTGATGAACCAGGTGGAGCGGACTGCTCTGACGAACCAGGTAGCGCGAACTGCTCTGACGGACCAGGTGGAGCAGACTGCTCGGATGGACCAGGGTGAGTGGAATGCTCGGATGGACCAGATGGAACGTGCAGCTCAGGTGATGGTGGAGCTTGCGGCTCGGATGGTGGTGGAGCTGTGGCGTGCACCTCCATCCCTGACACAGGCACATCGGACATGGAGGGAGAAACACAGGTTGGTGTCATGTCCACACCAAAACAACCAGCAGAAAAGCTCAGCGGGAAGAGCTCAGGAACAGATGGGAGCTGCAACTGGGTCTCCCTGCCAAGAGCAAGACAAGTCTTCTCTAATACTGATGTTACAGAAACAAAGAAAGGAACTTGCCTTAACTCCTGCTCTTCTGCTGATGAGGACCTCGGTGACTCTGCAGCTGGAGAGGTGACTTCCCTCTCTGGGGACGCTGGAGGGGCGAACCAGTGCAGGTGATCGAGACGAGGTCCTCAATGATTTCCGCTGCCCACACCTAGTCCGTGTTTATCCCCATACTCCCAAAATCCATGCCCGCTGAGTCCTTTTTTTGCTGGTGTCTTACTGTCATGGATCTACTGGAGGCAGATGATGATGGAAAGAGGACTCCAAATGGACAGGCAGGATTTAAGTGCAGCAATAATAATTTATTAAACAAAAACAGAAACAAAGCAAAGGCAGCACGGGGGATGAAAACAGAACATATGTAACTAGGCTGGCAAAACTTATATAGACTTGGACTGAACTTGAGAAACTCACAGGGATGAATGACTGGGAGACAAGACAGGAAAAACGGCATGGGCAAATGACTATGACGCTAGATAGAGCACAAGCACAACAGTAACTGATAATTACAGACATGAGACAGCAGGGGCAACAATCAAGGGCTTGACGGTAACACACATGAGGGATGGTGGCTCATCATAGCAGTCTGTCGTGGGGGACAATGACGCCAATAATCTGATCAGATTCCTCCATGCAGCTCTGTCCTTAGCCTTCTGCTGCCAGGAACTCCTGTCTATATCCAACTTCTTCAAGTTTCTTTTTACAGTGTCTTTAAATCTGAGCCTTGGTCTACTTTGATTGCGTTTGCCCTTGCATAACTGTGAGTAGAATAACTGCCGAGGGAGATGCTGGTGGTCCATCCTCTCAACATGTCCGAGCCATCTCAGGTTCATCTGTATTAGCATGTCCTCCATTGATGGTAGACCAGCTTGTTTCAACACTTCTATGTTGGTTATCTTGTCTTTCCTTGAAATGTTCATTATGGCTCGAAGGTGTCTCATCATGTACGCGTGGAGTTTCTTTACCTGCATTCTGTAGACAGTCCAAGTTTCAGCACTGTACAATAGAGTAGCCAGTACTGTCACTCTGTACACTTTGCATTGGCTACAGGTATGTAAAACATGAGGAGCTGGAAACAATAGGAACACTAATATGTACACAAAACCTGACAATGAACATACAGAACCCAGGGAAGCACATAAGGAATATAATGCAGGAAAATCATCATAAGCACAGGGCAGGGACCAAACCACAGAACATAATTAAATGCATGATAATGAAAATAAACACAATGAGCCTACAGTGGTGTGAAAAAGTGATTGCCCCCTTCCTGATTTCTCATTTTTTTGTTGTCACACTTAAATGTTTTAGATCATCAAACAAATTTAAATATTAGACAAAGATAACACAAGTAGACACAAAATGCAGTTTTTAAATGAAGGTGTTCATTATTAAGGGTAAAAAAAAAAACAACAAACCTACATGGCCCTGTGTGAAAAAACGATTCTGCCCCCCGTTAAAACATAAATTAACTGTGGTTTATCACATCTTTGGAAAGCTGAGTTCAATTTCTCTAGCCACACCCAGGCCTGATTACTGCCACACCTGTTCTCAATCAAGAAATCACTTAATCCTATGTACAGAAAAAAGTAGAGCCGTAAGTTCTATGCGGTACTGTAGGTTAGACAGTGACAGATTGGACTGCACATGATCAGTATTGCAGTAACAGACAGCAGCAGGTATGACATTTCTGCAAATGGTTGCAGTAAGGTGCAGAGACATACAGCAGCAGATGTATTACTGTTGCTGTGCTAGTCTTTCTGTGCAAACAGCTGAGGTAGTTATTGTGTGGGTGAGTGTGTTATGGTCCAGGGGTGGGGAAGAGGGCAGAGTTCAGGGTCCTGATGGCCTGGTGAAAAAAGCTGTTTAGCAGTCTTGTGGAGTGGGCCCGTAGGCTCCAGTACCTTCTTCTTGAGGGCAAGGGGCTGAAGAGGGAGTGTGAGGGGTGGTTGGTGTCGCCTGCAATGTTGATGGCTCTGTGGGTGTGGTAAATGCACAAGAGGGGGGCAGAGGGGCACCAATGATCTTGCTGGCTGCATTCACTGTGTGTTGTAGAGTCTCTCAGCAGGAGGCGGTGCAGCTACCGTACCACATTGTGATGCAGTTGGTGAGAATGCTCTCAATGGTACCTCGGTAGAATGAGCTCATGATGGGGGTGAACTCATGCTCTCCTCAGTTTGCGGAGGAAATAGAGGTGAGTTTGAGCCTTCTTGGCCAGTGATGTAGTGTTGTTGGACCAGAAGAGGTCCTCAGAGATGTGCACCCCCAGGAACTTGGTGTTGCTCACCTTCTCCACAGCTGCTCCATCTGTCATGAGGCCGAGTGCAGGTCTGTACCACGCTCGGGTCTTTGATTATTATTCTTTTTCTGTGTATATATTTAGTCCTGTTTATCTGTCGTTTGGTTTGTGCTTTTATTTTGACAGCGCTGCGTCAGGACTTCCGCCCATCAGTCTGTTCGCGGCCTGTCACAGCTGTTTATGTTTTACTGATTGCATTCACTTGACACCTGTTTGTTCATTGAGTTGAGTAGCATTATTTAAGCTCGCGAGCGAGGCTTATTCCTTGGTGCGACTTCGCCCAACTTAGGCTGGAGTCCCCAACCCTGACTCCGGTCCATTCTCTGTGTAAAGTTTCGTCCTCGCAAGTTATATGTAAGTTGTTGTATTGATTCTTGCTCTTTATGTTCTCGTTATCACCCCACTGGGGTCTCATCCTTAGCTTTTTGTATATCCACCCCTCGAGGTGAGTGTTTGTGTTTATTATTTCTTATTAAATCACCAAACTCACTGCAGGCGAGTGGTGCCTCATTTATGCTCTGGAAGAGGCAAACATAACCGTAGGTCGCAGCCAGTTGGTGCCAGGGACAGTGAGTTTATGTTTTTTTTGGCTCTATTTTTTCTCTTTTCGGGTGCCTGCATTTTTTTTGGGGGGGGGGATATGGCGTCATATGGCAAATGGTATCCTGCGAGCCTGGGTTTCGAGCTTTGCCAGGCTCTTATGGAAATAGATGACCTCCTCGCCAGAGCTCGCAGTTATTCCATGCCTAAAGACGCCTTGTGGTACCTGGACTGCACGGAGGCGGCTGTGCAGCGTCATCCTCACCTTTCTTAGCATGCCGAGGGAAGGAAGAGGATATTCCAGTTATCAGTGCTGCAGCAAAAGAACCGTGAGTTGGAGAAGAACGTGACCAGGAAGCCTAGATTGGGGCTGACGGGAAAGCACTCCCGGGCCTCGGTTCCATCAACTCCTCGTCAGGTTCCTGCTATGGCTCCAGCTCCCGTGTCTCCAGCTCCAGAAGACCGTTCCCCATCGTGCCATAGGAGGAGGGCAGCCGGGGTCCCCAGTGAGGATAATCAGTGGGCAGCTGAATTCATCAGGGGCCATGTGGCTGAAGCTCTCTCCCCCCACGGTCCGAAAAGGGTTCTAAAGAGCGTGGTGGCAGCAGTCAGGATTGTGGAGGTGCATCTTGGCCTTGGTTATTATCCTGAATTCACTGAGCTGGTGGCCTCCGTCTCCGCTCTCCAGCATCGGTTTCTGGGGTTGATGATAAGCTCGTCTTCTGCCCGAAGATGCCACCGCCCGGCACAGACCTCTTCTCCCCCTCGTGATTCGGCTGTCCCGAAGTGGAAGGAGGAGAACCACCGGGCGAAGATGCCGCAAAGTTCCCGTTATTATCCCGACACGGGCCACCAGAAGAATTCCTCCGTCTCCCAGCCAGCACTTTTTCTCCGCCATTTCAGAGAGGTAGGACAGCAGTCTCCGCCTCTGGGTTTTCTTCGTTAGCTGTTTTGCTAGCTCCTTCTTCCCGGATCATTGCAGCTGTTTCTCCCTCCCCTACGGCGCATTCTCCGGCTGCTGGAAGTTCAGTTGTTTCTTCCCTGGCTCTGCCCGTCACGGTATGTGCAGGAGTGGCTCCTCATTTTATAGAGGGGTCCAAGATCACCGCAACTATGGGTAGGAGAGAAATTGAGTCTGCTGCAGCAGGAACCATTGTCCCCCAGGGAAACAGGCAAGTGTTTTTTCATTCTAAATCTCATTTTGATGAACTACCTTGTCTGATTCCCGGGGATGAGGCTCAGTTATTGCAGTCGACTGAGTCCTCATCATTTGCTACCTCCGTGTCTCCTCCTATACCCCCCGAGTGTCCGCCGGGTCCAGGATCAAGCCGCCGGACGGAGGAGGAGCCTGTGGGCCTGGGGAGCTTGGGTCCAGCCCCGCAGCCATGACACGGACAGAGGAGGAGGGCTGTCTGCATCCCTGTGCCTGAGCCGATGACGAAGCATCCCCGGGCATCACCGGAGGAGAGTTCAGCCCCAGCAAGTAATGGATCCCCTGCCGCCACGCTGAGTGAGCCATCGGTGTGGGTTACATCACTGGGGGGTTCGAGGACTGCTGAGACCATCATGCCAGCTGCGGAGGTTGCCGCAGCCGAGTGGGAACCTGTGATGGGCCTCCTGAGGACCGAGCTCAGATCACCATCGCTGCCTGGATTGTCGGAGTCCTGGACGGCGGTGGAGGTCGAGATCAGGCAAGTGCTCTATGTTGTCTTTCTGTGCTCTGTTTTAGAGCAATCTTGCCTGTCTCTTGGGGAGGAGAGCCGGGTGCAGCTGCCCGCTGCATCCGAGCTTGCCTCGCCAGGCTCCACTGCTGCCGGTGACCCTGAACCCTGTTTTCTCTCTGCTGTCTCTGAGCCTTCTCCCAGGGTCACCGGAGATGATACAGCTCCATCTGATGTCCCCAAGGGTCTGGGTTCACCTCTGGAGGTCATCCAGGGTGCTGCTTCCCCCCCGCCCGAGGCCGTCGTTTGGGTCCCTCCTCGGGTTGGGTCCACTGTGGGCACAGCGTTGGCCCAGTTGGGGTCCACCATGGGTGCAGCATTGGCCCAGTCGGGGTCCACCGTGGGTGCAGTGTTGGCCGAGCTTGGGTTCACCGTGGGTGCTACGTTGGCCCAACCGGGGTCCACCGCTAGTACTGCTAAGCTTCAGCCTGATGCCGTCATGGTTCCCCTCCCTTCTCCTCCACCAGACGCCATGAGGGTCCCCCTCCTCTGTTCCAGCTTCCTGCTATTAAGCCTTCTGGTGGGAAAGCCGTCTCCTGGTTCACCCCTTCGGTCCTGGTGGCTTAAGAACACTGGCTGGCCACCCGAAAGACTGAGCCGCCGGGTCAGGTGGTCTATGTTCTCAGGCAGGCCACCCGACTCATTCCATCTGGCTGTCCGGCGGTTTCTGGGATTTTGGTTGGCCTCCCCAAACTCCTTTTTTCTAGTTGGGGTCTGTGGGGACCTGGTTGGCCGCCCAGCCTTTTCCACTTGACGGCCGGGTGGAGCCAGGACGCCGGGAGGCCACCTGAACTGTTTCTTTATTTATTAGGTATGACCCAGTTCTCTTCATATTCTGTTTGTTAGACTATGGTTATGGGTTTTCGAGTTGTTTTGTTTTTTGTGTCTCTCCCTCTGGGCCTGGATCCCCCCCACCGCCCTCCCGGGGTTGTTTTTTGTAGTTGTTGCTGTTTGGGGGGGGGAGTGTTCTCTTTTTCCTTTTGATGTTACTGTGGGGTGTCTGGGATCCACCCCTTAAGGGAGGGGCACTGTCATGACACTGTCTTTGATTATTATTCTTTTTCTGTGTATATATTTAGTCCTGTTTATCTGTCGTTTGGTTTGTGCTTTTATTTTGACAGTGCCGTGGCAGGACTTCCGCCTGTCAGTCTGTTCGCGGCCTGTCACAGCTGTTTATGTTTTACTGACTGCATTCACTTTACACCTGTTTGTTCATTGAGTTGAGTAGCATTATTTAAGCTCGCGAGCAAGGCTTATTCCTCGTTGCGACCTCGCCCAACTTAGGCTGGAGTCCCCAACCCTGACTCCCGTCCGTTCTCTGTGTCAGGTTTCATCCTCGCAAGTTATATGTAAGTTGTTGTATTGACTCTTGATCTTTATGTTCTCGTTATCACCCCACTGGGGTCTCATCCTTAGCTATTTGTATATCCACCCCTCAAGGCGAGTGTTTGTGTTTGTTATTATTTCTTATTAAATCACCAAACTCACTGCAGGCGAGTGGTGCCTCATTTATGCTCTGAAAGGGGCAAACATAACACCATCGATGATCAGAGGAGGATGCTGTGTGTGTCCTCTCCTAAAGTTGACCACAATCTCCTTGGTTTTTGCCCCGTTCAGGAAAAGATTATTAGATTATTGTTCATTGGATTATTATTGTTTATTGGATACATTTTTCTACTGAAATACATACTTTTATGAACCTAAAATATGTTCTAAATTATTTACATTGTCAACTATGCGTCACATCCGACAGCAGCTCATATCCATGGAGAGCTGCTCAGCCTTCCGTGCATATGGAGAGTACTGAGATCCCAGCAGCTTCCTGCTTATCCTTCCATATCCTTGGTAAGACATGGACAAATCCAGAAAATGAAAAATCACTGAGTAAAAATAGAGTTTAATTCTGTGTGGACAGATTCATTTGTGTTCATGTATGGTTATGTGGTAAGAATGTCTCCACAAGAACACAATGAAAAAACAGCCACCTCATTAGTGTCTGCAGGTCCATAAGAAGTCTTAACTGTGATTATCTGAAATCAATGCCTTAATTATCCTTAAAAATGAGGAACAATCCTTGAATTCCTATTCAATGACCTTAAAATTAGTAGCCTGCACTATAAATGCTGGATTCCCCAGACATGACCGAAGTCTGAATTAGTGTAAATTAGGGGTGTAACGGTAAGCCTAAAATCACGGTTTAGTATGTACCTGGGTTATAAGGACACAGTTTGGTTCATTTTCAGTACAGTAAGGAAACAAAATGTAAAACATCAAACTGCTTATCTTTTGTATAAGTGAGAACAGCTTTACTGACAAAAACCCCCCCAAAAACCTGTAAACTGCCAGCAGTAAATTCTCCAATAAAAAATAGTCTCAAATAAACAAAATTAAAATGTATAAAATAAATAAATAATCTTTTTAGGAAATGAACAATGCAGACAAGTGCAGCAACAGAAGTTTGAACAGCCTATTACAGGGGTGTCCAACCATGTGCCATGGAGAGCCAAGACCCTGCAGGTTTTACCTCCAACCAGTGTCTTCAACAGCAGATTTCTGTGAACTTCTTCCCACTGATTGCTGATAAGTGAAAACACCTGCTGAAGAGACTGGGTAGAAGAGAAAACCTGCAGGGTCTTGGCTCTCCATGGCACATGGTTGGACACCCCTGGCCTATTATAAAAAGTTCCCATAGCTAAATAAAATAATGACCCATGAAACAAGAGTTGGAAACTTGAACTTAACAGCTGAATCAAAAGTGTTTGTAGCAACACAATAAATAACAGACATTAAAGTTTGGTCTTTTAACCCAAAAACTAAAGAAATAAAACTCAAATATCAGCTTCTACTGCACCATACAGGGCTGTTGTAACTCTACTGTTTAAAACAAAGTGAAGTAATAATATTCAACTCCATTAAAGTCAAAAAGAAAATAACAAATTAGTCCATCCCGTTTGAAACCTTGCTGAGTCTAAAAGTTTAAAAGTTTAATAATTAGGCTTCAGAGTGAAAATTAAACACTTTTTCCAGTCCAAAATAACAGTTTACAAATACTTTAAGTTGCTGTAGAGAAATGTGAGTCTTCACTACACATACAGTGAAATATTTAAGCTGTTTTAATTTATTTGGGATGATTATGGCTATCTTTTTTAAAATTAAATTACAAATCATGTTATTGTGGAGAGAGGAATGCCCAGGCAGAGTGGTCCAGAACAAAGCAGGCTTTATTAATTTCTCTCTCTCACATCATCCAGAATCACAAGCATCATAAAAAGTCACAGGTCGTAGGCACCTCTCCTTTTATAGCCTACGACCCGCTCAGTCACCTGTGGTGCTGCAGTCACATGAAAGACTTTGCAGTTCCCCTTCTCTTTGCCACTGTTTGCATCAACACACCAACCCCCCATGACGATTCCCCTTGTCCTTCTGTCTGAGTGGAAACATACTGACATATTGAGTGGGCTCCCACACCGCCCCCTCCCCAAAACTCAGACTGAGCCTTAACCCTCATGTCCTTTGGGCTTCAGTCTACGTCCATAGTGGCTGTAACGGGGGGTCCACGGCTCCGAGGCTCCGAGGCGCTGCTGTGCTGGTGGGGGGTTCTTGGTCTGTGGGGGGACATTGGGGGGGGGCATCTTTAGCATGCCATTGTGACTGATCTGACGAGTCATTTACCTGGGGAGATCTCAGTGGGGGTTGTCCGCGCCGAGGAGCTCGGGCCAACACCACCTGCTCGTCTGCTAAAACGAAAGCGGGCTTAAGCCTGTCTATACAGACTGTTTCCCTGCATCCCCCCAAGTCTAACACAAAATGTTTCTCCCCGGGTTCCAGCACTCTGAACGGGCCATCGTAGGGCGGGCGCAAGGGGGTCCGGTGGGCATCGTGCCTGACAAATACGAACGCCGCGTCCTTCAAGGCCTTTGGCACAAAAACGCGTGGAAAACAGTGGTGGACCGGACCGGGTACCATCCCTACCACTGCGCTATGCAGTGAAAGCGGGGATGGATCAGTGTTCGGTGCGGGGCTGTCCGGCAAAAATTTCCCCTGGGAGCCGCAGCGGCTGAGAAAAAAACAGCTCTGCTGGGGAGGCTGCCAAATCCTCCTTCGGTGCTGAACACAACCCTAACAGAACCCACGGCAACGGGTCCACCCAATTTGCATCTGTAAGCGAAGCCCTGAGCGCTGCTTTAAGCGACCTATGAAAACAGATGTTTTCATAGGTCAACAAAATGTACAACAAATGTACATTTTGTAAACAAAATGTAACTTGCAACATTTTAAAGTTAATATACATGATCAAGATATCAATTCAGTTACAGAATTCAAATACCTTGGCATTGTACTAGATCCTCAACTCAAATTTAATCTTCACATAAAGAAGATTTCTAAAACAGTAAAAAAAAATTTGAATTGCTTTAAATTAATTAGACATTACATACCACACCAAGCAGCCGTACTGTATATGCATTCTATGGTTTTTTTGCATATATCGTACTGTCTGACAGTTTGGGCTCAAGCAGCTCCTTCTACAATAAAACATATAGGTTCATTATACTGTATAATCAAACTCTAAAAATTTTGGATAAAAAGCCCATTAGGTGGCATCATTGTTATATTCTAAAAAAATTATAATCTACTGAGTTTTGAGAGTTTCATTGACCTCTGTTTTCTGAAATTAATTTTCAAATGTTTCCATAAATCAGCGCCAGAGCCACTTGTTGGATTCATCCAAAGACAGGACAGCAGCAGAGGCACCAGGAGTTCTGTTAACAATAACTGTAAAATATCTCATCGCAGAACCACATTTGGACAAACAGCTTTCTCTATAAAGGGCAGTCATATCTGGAACACAATGCCAAATGAAATCAAAATAATAACGGATTTTAAAACATTTACTACAAAGGTTAAAAACTGGCTGAAAAGTAAACAAGAATGTACCCATGTATGAAATGATTGTCTGCAGGGTGTGAGTGAAGAAGGGAAGGCAAATGTGTAACAGGCATTTTATTGTAACAGGCAAATGTGAATCAGGTTTTTATATTGTGTATTTATAGTTTTGCTTGCATTGATGTATGTGGATATTGTTTATACTGTTTTCATTTTGTTTTTTCTTCATCTTTTTCTCTTTTTCTCTGTTTCTTTTCTCTAAAGCCCATCCAGGGACAAGAGTTGCAAACTAGCTTAATGCTATACACTCTCTGTGCAACACATCAGATTTTCTTTTTTGTCTATGTTTATTGCACTGTCCCTGACAAATAAACAAATAAATAAAATAAATAAATAAACGCTTGCATAACCCATTGGCCTGGGGGTTGTACGCGGTCGTGCGATGAAGTGTGACGCCCAGGCTCTGGGCCATGGTCGACCAGAGGTCGGAAACAAACTGTGGGCCCCGATCAGACGTGATATCAGAAGGGGCGCCGAAACATGCCACCCATGTCGTCAAAAAGGCACGTGCAATGTTTACGGATCCGGTGGAAGCTAGTGGGACTGTTTCGGGCCAGCGCATGGTGCGGTCGACCACTGTCAGGAGGTGCGTGAACCCCTGCGATGGCGGGAGGGGGCCCACGAGGTCCATGTGAATGTGGTCGAACCTCTTACCCGGGATATGGAACGGCTCCAAAGGGGCCTTTGTGTGCCTGTGCACTTTGGCTCGCTGGCACGCTATGCAGGCTGCAGCCCACTCTTTCACCTGTTTGCGCAGGCTTGGCCAGACAAACTTTGCTCCCACCATTTTGACTGACATGCGCACTCCTGGGTGCGCCAGGGAGTGAACCGACTCAAAAATGCGGTGGTGCCAAGTGCGTGGGATCACTGGGTGCGGGCAGCTCGTGGAGACGTCACAGATTGGGGGTGGGGGGTGCCATCTTGCAGTACTCTGCTCTCCAGCCTTAACCCTGTTGGTCCAGACTAGATCGCGCAAACGTCCACATCGCCGATCTGCCCAGCGGCCATGGCCATGTAATCTATCCCCACGTAGACTGGGGCCACTAATGCGCGCGAGAGGCAGTCCGCCACCACGTTGAGTTTACCGGCCACATGCTGAATGTCGGTCATAAACTCCGAGATTGTGGCCAGCTGTCTCTACTGCTGGGCCAACCATGGTTCTGAAACCTTGGCCATAGCTTACATTAGCGGCTTGTGGTCCACGAACTCAGTGAAGGTGCGCCCTTCCAGCCAGAACTGGAAGTGGTGTATGGCCAGGTGGAGAGTCAGTAACTCCCTGTCAAATGTGCTGTATTTACGCTCACTGTCGCGCAAAGACCTGCTAAAAAAGCAAGCGGCTGCCAAGATCCTGCGATGCGCTGCTCCATGATGGCCCCTGTGACCACGTCTGACGCGTCGGTAGTGAGCGCTATCCAAGCCGCCGGGTCCAGGTGTGCCAGCAGTGCAGCGTTCGCCAGGGCTGTTTTAACCTCGGAAAACGCCTGCTGTTGCTCAGGATTCCAGTCGACTCTGTCCGCCGGTTTCCGTTTCTTAAGCGCGGCGTACAACAGCTGCATGAGCTGGGCTCCGCGGGGGAGGAAACGGTTGTAAAAGTTAACCATCCCCAAAAACTCCTGCAGCGCCCTGACTGTCTGAGGCCGGGGAAAATCTGCCACTGCGCGCACTTTGTCCGGTAAGAGTATTGCGCCCTCCGGTGAGATGTGGTGGCCCAAAAAATCGATTCCCATCACCCCGAACTGGCACTTTGCCTGGTTGATTATTAATCCGTGCTCCTCCAACCTCTGGAAAACTGTCCTGAAGTGGGCTACGTGTTCGTCCTCGGATGCGCTGGCCACCAGGATTTCGTCCAGGTAGACGAACACAAACAGCAGATCGTGCAACACCACATCCATCATGCGTTGTAATGTCTGCGCATTGCCTTTTAACCCGAAAGACATGCGTAAAAACTCAAAAAGACCAAACGGGGTTATTACTGCCGTCTTAGGTATGTCCTCAGTGCGCACTGGGACCTGGTGGTAACCGCGGACCAGGTCTATCTTGGAAAAAATACGTGCCCTGGTGAGGTGAACGGAAAAACCCTGAATATGGGGGATCGGGTAGCGGTCGTGCACTGTGGCATTGCACGATCGCCATGATCCCTTAGCTTTAGGAACCATATGTAGCGGGGACGCCCATGGGTTGTTTGAGCGTCTGATGATGCCCAACTTTTCCAAGTTGGCAAACCCCCCGCGCACTATGGCCAGTTTAGCTTCGTGCAGGTGCCGAGGCCGTGTGAAAACGGGCGGCCCCGTGGTGGTAATGAAGTGCTCCACCCCGTGTTTAGTGACGGTTGCCGAAAAAGTCACGACCGTGAGTGCTGGGAACTGGGTGAGTAGTGTGTGGAACTTACCCCCTGGAGCTGTGACGTTGGCTAGCACTGTGGGCCTGGCTCCTCTAGCTGTACAGGGGAGAGAATCAAAAGACATTTCATTAATCAGGCGTCTGTTAGCCACATTGACTAGTAGACCGTGTGCACACAAAAAATCAGCGCCCAGAATGGGGAAGCTGCATGCCGCTATGACGAATGTCCATTGGTATGTACGGCCATGCAAGGATACAGTCAGTGTCCTCTCACCAAAAGTCTTAATGTCTGAGCCATTTGCGGCCGTCAGCTCAGGGCCACTAGTTCCCGCCAGCTGGTCTACGTAGGATGGCAGGATGAGGCTCTTTTGGGAGCTGGAATCCACGAGGAACCATCTCCCCGAGCGTGAGTCTGTCACATAAAGCAGCTGGCTCGCTTCACTGGCGGTCGCAGCTGCTACCGACTGCCGGCCCTGGCGTTTCCTGAGCGCTTGAATTGGCACGGTGGCATGCATCGGCGTGCGTCCTCTCCAAAACGGCGGTGGCAGAAGCAGAGTGTGTCTCTCCGGTGCTTCTTGGCTTCCGCTGCAGCCACCGTCGTTGGCTCCTCGCCCACGCTGGGTTCCAATGCCGCTGCGTTCACTGCGAGGGCTCTGGTGGTGAGGATAATCCGATCCGCCTCTTGCGCTAGTGCCCGGTAGTTGTGCGTAGCCAGCAGCAGTGAATTGGCAAGGACTGCCCTTGCCGCTGTCGGGGGGTTCCGGAGGAAAAGGTGGGCAAAGAGGAAATGCCCGTCATCTGTGCTCATCAGCGCCAACATCTTCTCCATTAACTCGACCACCGACCCGTCTCCCAACTCGGAGTGCGTCAGGAGCCTTTCCGCTCTCTCGCAGTCTGAGAGCATATAGCGCCGGGTCAGCGCATTTTTGAGAGCCTCGTATTTGTCGTGAGCTGGGGGCCGTTGGAGCAGGCTCACCACCTGCTGAGTTGTGCGTGCGTCCAGTGCTGCAACCATGTAGTAGTATCTGGTGTCATCTGCCGTTATTCCTTGGAGCGCGAACTGGGCCTCGGTGTGGAGGAACCAAGACTTCGGGTCGTGTAGCCAAAAGTCTGGGAGTTTGACCGAAACGGCGCACACGTTGCCAGCACCTCCAGTCCGGGTCGTCTCCGGGGTGTTGGCCTCGAGTTCCATTGTGCGTCAAGGGTCACCAGTGTGGAGAGAGGAATAACCAGGCAGAGCGGTCCAGAACAAAGCAGGCTTTATTAATTTCTCTCTCTCACATCATCCAGGATCACAAGCATCATAAAAAGTCACAGGTCACAGGCACCTCTCCTTTTATAGCCTACGACCCGCTCAGTCACCTGTGGTGCTGCAGTCACATGAAAGACTTTGCAATTCCCCTTCTCTTTGTCACTGTTTGCATCAACACAGCAACCCCCGCATCAACACACAATCCCCCCAAGACAATTCCCCTTGTCCTTCCGTCCGAGTGGAAACATACTGACATATTGAGTGGGCTCCCACAGTATTCTAATTTACCAAGATGCACTTGTTATGATCCCCGGTGTGCCATTACACAGTGTACCTGTTATGTCTGTGTTTAGGCTGGTATTATTAAGATGGCGGCCGGGTTGGTCATGGGACAGACCGGGGTGCCTACTACTGGTTTCTGGTGGTGACGCCACCCGTGGTATAAAAGAGTGGGCGGAAGAGGCTCTGTCTCTTTCGTCATGAAGCCATCTGGCCAGCAGGAGTGTACCGTAAACCTTTTTGTATATAGTTGGTTTATATCCTCATTAAACCCCGTTAACCGAGTTATGTCTCACTCGTCATTCCCAATATTATGGACACAACATTTGGCGACTAGGTAAAAGCAGTAAAGGAACGCTCCGTTGCTAGCTTTCTGCCATTTATTGAGGCCCCGGGCGAGCCCCTTGTGCCATGTCCTTGTTGGTTTGCTGCCTTTACCAACTATCTCGTTGTCTTAAACCTGGGCGAGATGGAGAAGCTCCAAGCGCAAGCTGTTTTGGTGCATAATTTGGGAATGGAAGGGCAGAAGATTTTGGAGAACTTTGGAGGTGCTGACAGTTTCGATGAGGTGGTGCAGCTAATGGCATGGTACTTTAGGGTGCTGGAGAACGTCACCGTGACGCGCATTCAGTTTCGACAGTGCCGCCAGCGGTCGGGAGAGCCAGTGTGAAGATTCGTGGCGGACCTCCGCGAGCTGGTGAGAGAATGCAGGTTTGGGGCTCTGGAGGACGAGATGATTCGGGACCAGCTGGCAGAGCACATCTGCTGCCCGGTGGCCCGGTCCAGGTTGTTGACCCACCCAGGGGAGATGATGTTAGCTGGGGCTGTCGAGCTTGCCCAACAGTTCGAGGCAGCAGAGATCATCGTGAGGGGCCTTACTGAAGGGGCCTCTATGGAGAAGAATGAGTCTTGCGCTAACTAACTAACTAACTAACTAACCTGCACTTATATAGCGCTTTTCTAGTCACAAAGACCACTCAAAGCGCTTTCATTAATACTAACCTTCTATTCTAAGGGCCTATAGGAAACAAATATCTAGGGACAATTTAGAACAGCCAATTAACCTAACATGCATGTTTTTGGCATGTGGGAGGAAACCGGAGAAATCCCGGAGTAAACCCATGCGACACGGGGAGAACATGCAAACTCCACACAGATCACTGTTGGTCGGGGGCTGGGATCGAACTCACGATCCCACAATCCCCACAATCCCCCGGCCAAGGGTAAACTGTGCTGCCGCAGTGCTAACCACTGCGCCACCGTGCAGCCCAAGCTAAGGCACTGAGTCTGGACCATTGTGATGGCGAATGCAGAGAGGATGATTTTGCCTCTGTGGTCAGGATAAGGTCTGTCCCTGGTATGCCAAAATGTTATGGACGTGGATCCATTGAGTACCGCTCTAAGTCCAGAGTGTGCCCGGCGAAAGGAAAGCGTTGCGGCAAATGCGGGATTTTAAATCATTTTGCCAGGGTGTGCGAAAACTTCGTATGCAGGAGCTGTGGGAGAGAACCTGGTGCTGCGTAGAAGACTCCAATGGTTGTGCATACCGTCTCCCCAGAGACGACAGGGAGGATCGGTTGCACCGTCACGTTAGATGGCGTCAAGATCCCACTCCTAGTGGACACGGGAGCTGTGATTTCCATCCTGAATCTGGAAACCATGGAGAGACTGTTTCCTCACCGACAGATAAGAAGGCAACAGGAAGAGTTTTATGGTTATGGGTGGAACAGGTTGGATATTTTGGGCTATGTTGAGATGGAGGCCCGGTATAAGAACAGTGTGGCGCCCAGTGTTCGCATTAACGTTTCTTCATTTGGTGTTAATGTTAAGGGTTGTAACCTATTTTACAGTCTTGGGTTCTCCATTGTGAACATCTCGGGTGAAGAATGGTCTGGATGTGGACTGTGGGGCCGACCTGTTCCTACCGTGGAGGGTGCTGAGGTGTGGGATTCAGACTGGGTGGACAAAGTGACAATGGGAGTGCACACACCGCGCCGTGCGGAGCCGTCTCGGGATGGACCTGATGCCGTCACGCAGGCTACCCTGGACGAGGGTGCCGGATGGCACGGAGGGCGCCCGATGAGGCTCATCAGGACGAGGTGCCAACGCTGGGAGAAAACGGGGCTAGACTGCGGAGCGTGGTTATCGTAAAATGCTCCCAGCGACGACCTGCCAAGAGGAGACCCAGGAGGGCCTGTGAGACGGAGCGACTGGAGTCGGGGGCCTGTCACAGGATTGGTGATCTGAATAAGAGGAAGGGGGCTCCCTCGAAGACCAAGGTTGAGGCTTGAGTACGTCAAGATCACAGTCCACGTGAACAGCGGGACGACCAGAGGCGGTTCCAGTTGGAGCCCAGTCGGATGGAGACAGATGGGCGCAGGTCTATTCATGTCTGGAGACACCCGAGGGATCTGCGGCTGCCGGAGGTGGAGAGGAGACAGCGCAGCAGGAGCCCTGAGGTGAAGAGATGGAGACGCCTTGAGAGGGATCCATCCGGGGACAGAGGGTTTTATTTTGCATGAGTGTTATGTTTTCTTCAGTCCTGTTTCGTTATTGGTTTCTATTTGGTTCCCCAGTAAATTAAGTTAAAAAAAAAAGGGGAGTGTGAATTCGGTAGGCATAATGTGTTGTGTGGTTGCGAATCTGTGTTTTTAAGTGTTTGCATGGTAATTTTGATAGCCTGTGTGGTGTGATGCCTGCTTTCCCTGTGTTTGAAATTAATTGCTGAATAACTGAAGTCTGAGTGCTAAATTTTGTAGTTAAATTGGTGGCGGCTCTGTGTATTTTGTTCAACTGATAAATTTGAGCCTGCCTAATTTGTTTGGATTATTTTGATTGAGTGCCCCTATGTTGTTTTATTTTACTCTGTGTACCCATCGTGGGGTGGGAATTGGGGTGGGGGCCGCCAATAGAGTTAGTCTTGTGGTTTTATTTATGTGTGTGTTTAGTGTTATGGGATTATTTTTGGTTAGAAATACGGCTTTTATTATTTTGGTTTGTATATTCCCTTTTCAGCGGCAGAATAAACCGCTCAGCTGTGTGGGGGCGCTGGTAGTCTACCCGGCCCCCCAGCCTTAGTTGTGTGACTGGATAGGTATTTTATTTATTTTGTACATGTATTATTTGATTAGTGTGTGTGTCGGGTGATGAATTTGGGTGGGTTATTTGTGTGCCTGGCATTTTTTTTGAGGGGAGGGGGGAATGTTATGTCTGTGTTTAGGCTGGTATTAGTAAGATGGTGGCCGGGTTGGTCATGGGACAGACTGGGGTGGCTACTACCGGTTTCCGGTGGTGACGCCGCCCGTGGTATAAAAGAGTGGGCGGAAGAGGCTCTACCTCTTTCGTCATGAAGACACCTGGCCAGCAGGAGTGTGCCGTAAGCCTTTTTATATATAGCTGGTTTATATCCTGATTAAACCCTGTTAACTGAGTTACGTCTCACTCATCATTCCCAATATTATAAACACAACAGTACCGAGGGAGGAATGACAAACCCAAGCGCAGGAGTAGATTTGTGCAATTTATTAACAAATCCCCAAAATAACAAGTCTATGGCAGATGATAAAATAGGCAGCGAACTGAGAGGTTTTAAGTAGGTTTATTAAATCATACCGCCATCATAGGAACTCGCTCCAGCCTTTGTGCAGGCAGGCTGGAGTGGGTCCTCAGGCTCTCAGCAGCAGTAGTCAGAAGCAGTGGTAAGAGTGAGAGAATGAACATGAATTTCAGTCAGCTTATATACCCAGTTACAGACAATACATGAAAGGCATGGGACATTTGCCTCACAGTAGGAGCAGGAAGCATGAACACAATGCATGAATGGCACATTAACATCACAGTACTGAGCAGGAAAGAGCCAGACGAAGCGAGGCTGCCTGTTGACATTAATACACACATTTCACTGTTATGTTAATTGCTCTAGCCGAGCGCTGTGCTTGTCCCAGTCTGTTGAGGGGGTGCCCCACACACTCCCCCCCCAGAGGGCCCAGCGGGAAGCTGAGGCCTCGATAGTCCGGCTTTGGGAGCGAGCTGCGGGGGAGGCTCGCTGCAGGCGGCGGTGGAGGGAAGGGGGTGGGGGAAGCAAGTGCCGGCCCGGGACGGCGAAATTGTATGGGCCGCGCAAAAATTGCCTGTGGATCCACGATGTTGAGGGGCTGGCCCGTTGAACGTGCGGAGGTCCACAGCAGCTGTAAGAAGAAAAAATTAGTCACTGACTCCTCTCGCGGTTAAGTCCTGCAAGGATTAACAGCGGCCATGAAGAAAAACAGGAGCGGCGAGGCTGCGTAGCGGCTGTAAGAAAAAAAAAACAAAAGCAGAGGGACTTGGCGTGTTGACTTTAGGTGCGGGCGCAACCCTAAAGCCCTCGGGGACCGCAGACTGCTGAATTCCCTTTGTGGGCCGTGGCTAAGACCATTAGAAAATCCTGTGAGCGAGCTGCGTGCGCACCTCAGGTGTGCGAGCAGCCCTGGAGGTTCTGTGTGCAGTGGCGGAGGACGATGGCGGTCTGTGGAGCCGTTATTGTCCCGTGCGTGGTGCGCCGTCCTCGTAACCCCCCGGTGCATGTGCAGGGGTTCCGTGCATGGGTGGGCCCGCTGGAGAGGCGAGTCAGGGTCAGGGAGCTTGCTGGAGATCAGCTTAGTCGGCGCCGATAATCATCCTTGTTGTAGTTGTTGTGTAGTTCGCTGTGTTGGGTCATGGTGCCTTGGAGCGGTGAGAGGGAGTAGACGATCTCTGTCCCTCGGGCTCGTGTGGATGCGGAGGAGCGATGAGGGAGAGCAGACGATCTCTGTCCCTTGGGCTCGTGCCGATGCGTTGGAGCGGTGAGAGGGAGTAGACGATCTCTGTGTCCCTTGGCTGGTTCCCGCGTGGATGTCCAGGTCAGAAGGTTGCTGCACAAAGCGTGTGCTTTCTTCGGGGTCACCAGCGTGGCTGTCCAGACCAGAAGGTTGCGTTGCACAATGCGTGTGCATTCTCGGGGGCACCAGTATGGTGGATGATAAAATAGACAGCGAACTGAGAGGTTTTAAGTAGGTTTATTAAATCATACCGCCATCATAGGAACTCGCTCCAGCCCTTGTGCAGGCAGGCTGGAGTGGGTCCTCAGGCTCTCAGCAGCAGTAGTCAGAAGCAGTGGTAAGGGTGAGAGAATGAACATGAATTTCAGTCAGCTTATATACCCAGTTACAGACAATACATGAAAGGCATGGGACATTTGCCTCACAGTAGGAGCAGGAAGCATGAACACAATGCATGAATGGCACATTAACATCACAGTACTGAGCAGGAAAGAGCCAGACGAAGCGAGGCTGCCTGTTGACATTAATACACACATTTCACTATTATGTTAATTGCTCTAGCCGAGCGCTGTGCTTGTCCCAGTCTGTTGTGGGGGTGCCCCACAAGTCCAGCAAACAGTCACGATACACTGAGGGTTGGAAATGATGAGCTAAAGGCCACCAGACATACAGGAACGCCTCCTGGATGCTCTACAGCCCAGGGGGAGGGAATGCCTAGTGCCACAGGGCTGCTGTTGGCACGGGGAGAAAGGCAAACATGGACTTATGGTGCTGGAGCGATCTGGGGCTGTCCGTGCAGTCCAGTGGATGAGGATGAAACAGTCTGCAGATAATCTGTAGGGAGTTATAACTTGCATACACGGAGGTACACACTGCTGTGTATGAAGCTCAATGCTCCGGCGGTCTCTTCCTACTAACACAGCGTTTAAGTAGTCATAATACTAACGAGCGAAGAGACCGCTGGTGTGAGGATGCATAGGCTGGACATAACTGAAATCATGTGTGCATGAGTGAGTGTCTGAGTGTGTGAATAAGGTGAGTGTATGTGAGTGTGTAAACACCAATAATGAGGATCAGCTGCCAATACTGACAGGAGGAGGGGGCGTGCCCGAGCTGTCAAGGAGCCGAGGACCCACAGGGCTCAAGGATGCGGTGTAAGCCTCCTTGGTGTTTGCATAAAATAAGTCCAGTGTTTTAGTGTCTCTGGTGTGGCACGTGACATACTGGGTGAAAGTGGGCAGAATGGAGGACAGTGAAGTATGGTTGAAGTCACCAGCAATGAGGAGGAGAGCATTTGGGTGTTGTGTCTGCAGCCTGCTATGACTGAGTGGATGACATCACATGATACCTCAGCGCTTGCGGAGGGGGATACATCAATAACAATCCCGATGACATGTGAGAACTCCTTGGGGAGGTATGCCAGTTGCATGCTAACAGCTAGCAACTCATTATCCTTGCTGCAGCGTTGTTCTTTAATCATGATGTGCCCAAGATTACACCATCTGTTATTCACATACTTTATCAGCCCCCCGCCTTTGCGCTTCCCGCTGTCTGGTGTCCGATCTGCTCGTATTGCGTGGAAACCCTCCAGATCGATGTTAGCATCTATTGCTAGTTATGTTAGCCACATTTCAATAAACAATATAATGCTAATCTCTCTGAAGACGCTGTTATACCAGGACATAGCCGCCAGTTTGTCTGTCTTGTTAAGCAGCGATCTCACATTTCCTATAATAACGGATGGAAGGACGGGTCTGTACCTTATTCTCCTCGCGCATCACTTCACTCCAGCTCAACATCCCCGTTGTTTTTGCCTGATTTCTTTTGGGATATCGAGTTTTTGCGTTAGCACTGCAGGGCAGCCCAGTGCTAACAGCTGGCTCCTACTGTAAACAATAGCTCCTCCGCTCACTGGGTCAGGAGTCATTGCCAATATGAGCTGAAAGATGGCTAATATCAACGCCAGTGTGACGATATTTGTGTCCTTGGTGTCTGTGATGGATACGGGGTTGCAGGATCAGAAAGTTGTGGCAAGAAAAAAAAAAACAGTAAGTAAAAACGAGAAAGAAACTCAGAATTGAGCCACTGCTGCAAAAAGTCAGCAGACTTGTGTGGTGCCGGAAGTAGAGAAAAAAAAGCAGCATATATATGTTATTATTTTATATTGTTATAAGCAACATAACAAACAAGATGGAAGGAGTACTTTAAGAAGCTGGTGAATGAAAAAAATGAGATAGAGAAAGAGGAGGATGGATGAAAGAAAGATGGTGAACAAGAAAGTCCCCAGGATTAGCAAAGAAGTGAGGGCAGCTTTGAAGAGGATGAAGAATGGAAAGGTGGTTGGACCAAATGACACACCTGTGGAGGTATGAAGATGTTTAGGAGAGATGGGAGTGGACTTTTTAACCAGATTGTTTAACACAACCTTGGAGGGTGAGAGGATGCCTGAGGAGTGGAGAACAAGTGTTTGGAAGCCAAGTTAAGAGGAGAGGTGACAATCAGTGAACAGCAGTATGGTTTCATGCCAAGAAAGAGTACTACAGATGCAATGTTTGCTCTAAGAGTGTTGATGGAAAAGTATAGAGAAGGTCAGAAGGAGTTGCACTGTGTTTTTGTGGATCTAGAGAAAGCATATGATAGGGTGCCAACAGGGGAAGTGTGGTACTTTATGAGGAAGTCAGGAGTGGCAGAGAAGTATGTGAGGGTGGTGCAGGACATGTATGAGAACAGCGAGACAGTGGTGAGGCTTGCTGTAGGAGTGACGGATGGATTCAAGAGATTTGCAAAAATCTCGAAAAAATTTTTTTTCACATTGTCATTATGGGATATTGTTGTGTAGAATTTTGAGGAAAAAGATGAATTTAATCCATTTTGGAATAAGGCTGTAACATGACAAAATGTGGAAAAAGTGAAGCACTGTGAATACTTTCCGGATGCACAGTACTTCATTTTGGCTGAAGAAGTTGAATATTATCTAAAATAAACAGCATTCATTGTCAGGTACAATGCCTGATCATGGTAGAAAATTAATAAAAATAATAAATGTTCAGTTTTAATAATGCTATTAATTGATTTAAACGTGGATGTGACTGTGTTCAGCACCCAAGTATCAACTTTTCAAGATTGTCTCCTGCGTATGCAAGTGATTTTTTTTTGTTTTTCTTTCTTCTTCATCTGCTTTTTAAGCTATGCTAAGCTATGCTATAGTTATGGAATTGTAATTGTGAGGATGGCAAGTCCAAACACGTATAGTAGGTGATTTTAGAAAATCTTCTTTTTAATAATAATAATAATAATAATGGGAAGATGATTCTTTTTTTCTATTGTCTTCTCATTCTTTGCCAGCTGAAAAGGACAAAGAGTTTGAACTGACACTTATAGTGTTTTAAACGATAACACATATTGAAATTCTCTTTACGCAGTAATTGTCTTGCTCACTGAAAGTACCACTGTAAACAACTCCATGACACTGAAGTATTTGAGAACTTGGTGGGAAGGCTAAAAAGAATATTTTCAGTTCATATGCTTTTTTATTGTGATGTTTATTCATTCAGCACAGTCATACAGCACAATACTGTGCAGTTCTGGTAACGTTCAGCAGAAACCAGTCCGCTACTTTATCTTTGTAACTTCACATACATTATTAAGCATCTACAACACAATAAATTCTTGCTGAAATGACTCCAAACACAATGAGGGAAGTTGATCATATCTGCATGTTATGCACTTAACACATATAATAATTAGAACCTTTCTGATCAGACGGGTTTCTGCAGCTGGACACAACAAAAAGAATAAAATCAACTTTAAATTGGGACATATTCTCATTAAAATTTGTGTTCATAATGTTCTATATGCAGAGCTTATTTATATGATAAGAATAAATACAACAAACACGTTATCACAATGCTGCAACAGCTGTCAGCAGGGCTTTATCCAGTACCAATATGGCACCTAAATTTGCCATCAAATTGTCAGCCGTGAGCACTTGCTGTGGCTGGTATTTACTGTATGTCAGCTGTTTGCACTGATCTGAATTTTACATCTGAGCAGTGTTGGTGCCCTAGATTATATGACACGTAAAGCCTGCTTTGTGTCAGGGTCCATCCAGGAAGTTGGCGCTTCAAAACTCTTGTGTTTTTGTTGTTATTTAATAGTAATCAACAGGTGTGTGTTTGTGCTTGTGAAATACACCCATACAAGTTATAGAAGCAGCTCTCTCGCTAGCCTTAGCTGAAAGTTTAAAAAAAATAGCTGTTTTAATGTCTAGCTGATCATTTCTGACAAAACTAATTCAGAAGCAACAACATTCAAATTTTGTTAGGCTCCACGTGTCTTTATTATCTCACTTGGTAGCATCATTTACATCAAGAAGACAGAGTGCCTTTACCAACCACCAGAGTTCCAGTTATCAACATCACTACCAGAAGAGATCAGCATTGGTACAGAGCCACTAGTCAAGTGCAAGACTTTCAAGTACCTAGGGAGTACTGTTTCAGAGAATGCTAGGCTGGAGGATGAACTATCTCTCAGAACGGGAAGAGTGAGAGCTGTGTTTGGAAATGTGAGGGAGAGACTGTGGAACAATCGACATGTGTCTATCCGTGTGAAATGCAAAGTGTACAGAGTGACAGTACTGGCTACTCTATTGTACGGTGCTGAAACTTGGACT
This sequence comes from Pholidichthys leucotaenia, assembly GCA_020510985.1. Taxonomy (NCBI): domain Eukaryota; kingdom Metazoa; phylum Chordata; class Actinopteri; order Cichliformes; family Pholidichthyidae; genus Pholidichthys; species Pholidichthys leucotaenia. Next base: position 57,289,453 of record CM035843.1, on the reverse strand, counting down.
GTCTACAGAGTGCAGGTAAAGAAACTCCACACGTACATGATGAGACACCTTCGAGCCATAATGAACATTGTTAAGTCAGAAATAATACAGGATGGAGAGCTTCTTGAGGAACATACACTGAACTTTATTTAGCTCTTATTCCAAATTATATTCCCCACCGTACCCTGCCTGACATCACCTACTCCCCCCACCCCGGCGGTGCTACGGCAAACCCCAACGTCCAATTCTCATACATAACCCCCCCCCCCCACACACACACACAAGTTCCAAACACAACACACTACCAAAATCAACACCAGTTAATACAATAAACACAGTCCTTGTTCTCTTTTTTTTTGTGAACATATAAACAAGCGAACTTATAGATGTCTGGGTAGACTACCAGAGCGCCCTGCCAGGCTGGAGCGGGTTATTCTGCCATTAAATCCAACCGGCACAGTCCATAATAGTCCTAGTGACGTAATCATCCAGATATGCAGACCTCCGACACATTCCCCACCGTACCCCGCCTGACATCACCTACTCCCCCCACCCCGGCGGTGCTACGGCAAACCCCAACGTCCAATTCTCATACGTAACAACCCCCCCCCCACACACACACACAAGTTCCAAACACAACACACTACCAAAATCAACACCAGTTAATACAATAAACACAGTCCTTGTTCTCCTTTTTTTTGTGAACATATAAACAAGTAAACTTATGGATGTCTGGGTAGACTACCAGAGCGCCCTGCCAGGCTGGAGCGGGTTATTCTGCCATTAAATCCAACCGGCACAGTCTATAATAGTCCTAGTGACGTAATCATCCAGATATGCAGACCTCCGACACATTCTAGTCGGGCATGTCCCATGATGGGACACTGCACCAGGCACCGTCGGCACAGCCTGTGAGTCCACATCAGGTGTGGTTGCCCAGTCCCAGCTCTCACTGAGGCGTCTCGTGTTATCCAAATCCTGGTCAGGCAATGAACGTCTCAGTCTGCTGGCATGCCACCTGGACCCATCATCAAGTTCGAAAGTGTCAGGGCCCCGCTGCCTCGTGATCTGCTGTGGTTCTGTCCAAAGTGGCTGCAACTTGTGAGTCCAGACAGGATGCCTGACCCAAACTCGATTCCTCTCCCTCAGGTCATGGTCCCTCACTCTATGCTTCTTATTGAATCGCCGTTTCATCCTGTGCTGCTGACCAGTGACCCTGCTCCTCGGTGTCACCGTATCCTTCTGGGGAGACACCACTGGTGGTCCCAAACGGTTTACTGGTAAAGACAGTTCTTGCCCCACCATGAGAGCCACCGGGGAACAGCCCATCGTGGCGTGGACCGACGCCCTATAGTGAAGCAAAGTGTTCTGGAGGGCATCCGAAAAGGGGAAGCCATCCGCCAGGTGCACTCTCAGTCCGTTCTTTAGGGTCTTATTGATCCTTTCGACCCCTCCATTGGCCTGCGGATGGTAGAATGCCGTCTTCACGTGCTCCACACCCTTGCTGCTCAAAAACTCCTCAAACGCCCCTGATACAAACTGTGGGCCATTGTCCGTCGTGAGTGTGTCCGGGGTTCCCCACCTGGCAAACAAAGACGTCAGGAACCCCGTAACCACTTCTGTCGTTACTGAGCTGGTAGGCAGCACCTCTGGCCATTTTGAGAACATGTCGTAGGCCACCAGCAGGAATCGGCTGTTAAAAGGCGCTGCATGGAGTTCACCGCAGATATCCAGCTTAACGTGTTTCCAAGGCCCCTCCGGATATACGACCGGCCTAAGTGGTGGGGGAGGAGGTCCGCCGGTCTTGCCGCTCTCCAGGCATGGTACACAGTGCTTCACCATGGCCTCGATGTCATTATCAATGTCCGGCCACCAGACCGATCTTCGGCTATGTTGTTTCACTCTCACTACCCCCAGGTGGCCGTCATGCAACATTTCCAGGACCCACGCCCTCAGGGAAGTTGGGATCAAAACGCACTGGCCCCTGGCCACACATACCTCATTCCAGCAGCTTAACTCGTCCTTGAAATGGTGATAGGGTGTCAGGTCGCCTCGCACCCTTGCTGGCCATCCCTCTCTGATCACTGCACATAATTGCACCAAAACCGGATCCCACTCTGACTCCTCCCTGAGCTCCTGGGGGGAAACGACTCCCTGGAGTGGTCCGCATAAAGCGTTGACCAGTTCGTCCTCAGCTAAGCCAGCTTCATCGTCGTCCGCCACTGGAGTCTCCACCATGGCCTGGGATAGGAGGTCTGCTACTATATTTTCCTTGCCTGGAGTGAACTTGGTGGTAAAGTCATAAGCCCTTAGTCGCTCAGACCACCTATGTATCCTCAGCATTCTATGCCCCGGCCCCAACGTCTCCAGCAGGGTTGTAAGCACCCGGTGATCAGTTCTCAACGTGAAATGGCACCCGTAGAGGTATATATGCCACCTCTCATATGCCCAGACACAGGCCAGTGCTTCCCTCTCGCCCACAGTGTATTTTAGCTCCACCGCTGAGAGGGATGTAGATGCGAACGCCACTGGTCTCTCTGTGCCTCCCTGAACTTGAGACATGACTGCCCCCAGTGCCGACCCAGATGCATCGCAGGTTACCACCGTCTCAAGGTTAGGGTCAAAGTGCACCAACACCGGTGGAGAGGTGAGTTGGTGCTTCAACTTGGAGACCGCCGCCGAACAGGCCGGTGTTCACTGCCACGGCGCATCTTGTTCCAGCAGGGCTCGCAGAGGCTCAGTCATTTCCGAATAGTGTGGAATGAATCGCCCATAAAAGTTCACCATGCCTAGTAATGACGAGATCTGGGCAGGCATAGAAGGGTCCGGGATGCGGAGGACCACCTCCATGTTTGAATGCAGTGGATGAAGGCCCCTCCCCATCAGTCGAAAACCCACAAACTCAATGGTGTCTGCTGCAAAGAGACATTTTTCCCCATTTAGGGTGACCCCGTAGTCCTGCAGTCTTTTTAGGACCTTCTCCAGTCTCTCATCATGCACCTCCCTTGATGTGGCGTGCACCACGATGTCATCCAAATAGGCTACCACGCCCTTAAGACCCACCAGCATCGTCGACATTACCTTTTGAAAACAGCTGGGGGCGGAGCTCAGTCCGAATGGCATCCTGGTATATCTAAAAACCCCTATGTGGGTCACGAACGCCGTCAAGTTCCTGCTCTCTGGGTGGAGCGGCACCTGCAGATAACCCTGTCAGAGGTCCAGCTTCGTGAACACCTGGGATCCACTAAACGTCGCTGTGAGCTCCTCCATGGTCAGAAGGGGGTATTTGTCCAGGATGACCACCTTGTTCACCATTCGCAGCTCTATACAAGGCCTGATCCCCCCTCCTTTCTTCTTCGCTATTACCAGGTTTGAAATCCAAGGCGAGGCGTCCACCTTCTCAATGATCCTGGAGTCCAGCAGCTTAGACAGTTCCATCGAGACTTCGTCACGTAGCGCTAGGGGCAGGCACCACAACGGTTGAATCCTAGGTGTCACCGTCTCGTTCACCAGCGGGCGATGAAAGAAAGCGTCTATCAGGCCCAGGTCCATGAACAATGCTGGCCAACGGAGTTGCCAGTCAGTGTATGCTGTTAACACCACTGAGCCCTCCGGATCCTGTATGGAGAAGCCCAGCTCCCCCAGTAGATCAATCCCTAGCAGGTCCGCCCCCTCTCGTGCCACCTGGAAAGAAAAATTAGTCACCCTCTTCGGCCCGCATATCACATCAAACTCCGCTGTGCCCACCATATCAATCTCAGCGTGGCCATAGCCGAACATCCTCACTGCTCCTGCCTTGACCACCTTCGCTGGGAACAGCCTCCTCAGCGTAGCCAAATTCAGAATAGACCTGCTGGCCCCCGAGTCCACCATAAGGGGCACCTCGACACCATCCAGCGCACAACATACCATTTGAGTGGCCCTCTTCCCAAACGTGCCACACACACATGGCCAGCTTCCCGGGGTCCCTCTCTCTCCAGGTCTGTAAATGTTACATGGGCCCCGTCGCGCGCCACTGGCAGCCTTTTCTTCTTCTTTTTCTTCCCAGTCCGCCCTCGAGGCCTTGTTAGCATGCTAACCATCGCCCTTGGCATGGAGCTCCAGTCCTCCGGCTCCTCGCCAGATGACATACTTAACTTCTGTAGAGACGCGGACTCCCGCAGCTTCACCAAATCCACTACCCCATCCAGGGACAAAGGTTGCCGGGTTAACCTTAGCATGCTCCCCAGCCATGGACTGGTCATGCTATGGGCTAATTTGTCCCTCGCTAGCTCATCCGCTAGCGGCCGAAAAGCGCACTTTCCTGCTAGGATGCATAGCTCCATACTAAATGACAGGGTGGACTCACCAACATGTTGTCGACGGTCAAAAAACTCGTATCTTCTTTCGGTAGCTGTGGAGTGGTCGCCGAAAAAACTGTCCATCTTTAGCAAACCGTCTTCCAGTGAGCTGTCGCCTCACAGTCCAAAGAAAATGCACTGTCATTCCGCGCCCAGATGGTGTACTAACAAGCTCCTCCGTTTTTCCTCGGTGATATCGCCGAGTCCGGCCGCCGTCACGTAGACCTCGAACATATACCTCCACCATGCCCATGGTATATCTGGCGTATCCTGGCACCGCAGGAACGGAGGTGGCTCTAGAATACACACACCCATTTGTTTTCCGTCGTCGCCAACTGTTAAGTCGGAAATAATACAGGACGGAGAGCTTCTTGAGGAACATACAACTGAACTTTATTTAGCTCTTATTCCAATTTATATTCCCCACCGTAGCCCGCCTGATGTCACCTACTCCCCCACCCCGGCGGTGCTACAGCAAACCCCAAAGTCCAATTCTCAATAAGGCGCTTCTCCACTAGGGTCAGTACAGTACGGTTCAGTACGGGACGGGATGGTACAGTTTGGCCCACTTTGTGTTTCCACTGCACTAGGTCCCATTTGAAGTGTGTGGGAATATAGTTACAGGGAGGTGGCGCAACCCTCTCCCTCCTGCTATGTAAAACAAGTGTAACTGGCGTGAAACAAGCGTAACGTTATGCAAAACACAAGCTGGCAGGATACGAGACGTCTGCGTTCTCTGGCTGTTTTTGCCAGAATAAAGGCAAAAATGGAGAACAGTGTCACGGTGGCCCTTGCGAGCCACCATAAGACACCAGCAGTCACCGGTGAGTTGCAGTGATGTGTTATTGGGGAATGAAGGAACAGAGGAAGATACACACGACAATGAGGGTAGGATAATCACAGGGTAACTTACAAGACTGACGATGAATGAGCAGCGTCTGAGCCGGGGACGCCCGAAGCATCAGACGATGAGATGTTCTGTCAACGGAAGTATAACAGACGGTAGTATAACAGAGACTGCTGCATCGGGGTGCATTCAGCGTCCGCTTTTAACACCGGACACTAATGACCCCGAATGCAGCACAGCTGTTGACTTTGACAGCAGGAGGCTCCACCGGGCGCTGCCACAATAAGAGCCCGGGGAGCTAGAAGGGACCCACTGCTGTCAAAGCCTGGAAAGGATAATGTATGACCTGAGCGTGGACGAGACCGGCACTTGGGTGGTTACAAACAGAAGGCAAAGCCAGCAATACGACACACTCTGGAAAAGTACTGGAGCGTTTAGGAAACCATAGAGCAGTATAAAGGAGAAGACATAAGGATACCAACTACATTACGTATGACGGTAAGCTAATGAATGCTAATGCTACTTTGCTTTTAAGTCTGCCGTACAACATTGTAATGTCGGCAAGTTATCGATATTAGGTACGAAAATATGTATTCTGTGTGTGTGTGTTTCAGATGGCTCTCTTGTGGCAAAAATATCGCTTCAAACGGTTGGCGTGAACGTGCAACACAGTGATGTGACCCCAACTTCACGAACGCAAAGTGGTTAGAAACTGCAGAATGTCTGTAGAAATGTTTAGCTTCCTGTGCAACAAATTACTCTGATCTGTGTCAAAATCATGGAGAGACCGTTGAGACGTCATGGGATTTACCTGCTCCAGCCAGTGGTGTCGTGGCAAAACATGGATCAGGTGCCATATTGTAGCATATGAGCCGTTAAATATATATTTCAACAGGTAAACAGTACTGAGTTAGGCATAAGATATATTTAACAATTATGATGCATTTTAAGCCAAAACAAATGGATCTAGGATTAAAAGTAATTAAAATAATGCAGTCACAAGGTTACATGAGAAATACATGGATTAACTGGATATATATCACACTGAGTATTGTTGACTACAAGCAGATACTGTATAAATATATATTCTCTGCATCAACAGTGAACTATGCTTGTATTCATATAGTATTGCCTTGAGAATTTTGACAGTAAACCTTTGTACTTTTGCAGATGTCTCTATTCTGTTTTGTGTGTGAAGGTTACCACCAAGTGACATAAATTAAACATAGAGATTGGAAAAGCTGTCAAAGAACAATCCAGCAGTCTGACAAATCACTTTTGGTTTGGTGTAAGTCTGCCAACAGAATCATGAACCATAAAGCAGTTTGTGTTAAAATGTTAAATCCCATTAAAGTCAAACTCAGGGGTGTCTAATCATGTGTCATGGAGGGCCAAGACCCTGCAGGTTCTCTCTTCTATCCCATTATTAGGAAATCCAGATGCTAATATGGCCCAGAATTCCTCCATATACTGGGACTATCACTAAAGTGTGCAGTGTCTTCTGCACTGGCACATTCAACAATACAGTCTTCAGCAAATAATTGTTTTGGTTACTTTTCTTAAAAATGAGCCATTATTTTCAAAGTCACTGATAAATGGTTCGTACTGTTGACTCTTTTCCCACCGGTGTCTTAACAGACAAAAATAGAAAATCATGATGCAAACACATAAATCACTAAATTGTTTATTACAATCAGCAGCAAATTACAGATTATTTAGAATGTGCAAAATTCAAACTGTAAAAAAAAGTCGGCCCCTCGTACTGGTCCCGGTTCAGCAGATCTTCAGCCTGCATCTCTGTAAATAATGAGGCAAGGTCCGGTTTGGGTGGATCGTTTTCCCCTTGCCTAGATGAAAGACAGAAATAGGTGGTGGGTAATTAAAGCAAGTTTAAAACATATTTGAGAAATGAATGAATGAATGAATCTTTATTTTGGATAGATTAGATTAAAAGAAAGGAACAGAATAATATAACAAAGGGGAAAAAATCCAACAAGGTCAAATTAAACAGCAACTCCTTGGATTATACAATTCAACATAACTTATCCGAAATGGGTGATGGCTGAAGCCGCAGCTTATATTGCCCACCCATGTTCCATCTAAGAATTCAAAAATAAAATAAAATAAGAGTGATTACAAATCAGAACAAAGCCAAGACAAAACGTGACAAAAACTAAGCAACAGCACAACACAGACAGGATATGATAATCCTTTTGTGATTGTACATGTCATCTTGTATATATGTTTGGAGTATTTCTTCCTTTAGTTTTTGTTTAAATCGTCCAAGTGTTGTACATGATTTTAATTCAGGTCCAAAAGCGTTCCACAGTCTGACTCCCTGCACTGGGACACAGTGTTGCTTGGTGGTAGTTCTCACTGAAGGTTTTTGAAATATACATGTTCCTCTGAAATGATATTGTTTCTCCCTTATTTGGAACAACTTTGGATATTTGCGGGCAGTGATAGATTCTTCACTTTAAACATTATTACTGCAGTTTTAAAGTCAACCAGATCTTTCAACTTGAGAGCTTTTAATTTAAGAAAAAGTGGGTTTGTTGGTTCCCTGTGAGCAGCTTTGTTAATTATTCTAATAGCTCTCTTCTGAAGCATAAAGACTGGATATATGTTTTATATGTATTTCCCCATACTTCAGTACAATATGTCATGTATGGGAGTATTAATGAATGATACAGAGTCTATAGTGTGGGTTGATTCAGCAAATATTTCACTCTGTGTAGTATTGTGATTGATTTGCATATTTTACCTTTAATATAATTAATATGTGACTTCCAACACAGTTGATTATCAATTATTACGCCAAGGATTTTAATTTTGGATACCCTTTTTTTGTGCTTGTATTGCTAAAATATAAAAGGAAGTAGTACAATGGGTCTCAAATATTTGTAATGTGTTCTTTTACTGGATGAGTTTAAAGATGAAATACTATAGACTACACATATAAACTAAATTCTAATGGTGAGTGAACAACTCCCATTCCCCAAAGTGCAAGATACACTATTATGACTACAACTCATAAAGGATCATTTTCAATTACTCTGTAATTAATATTCACACAATCAAATAAATCTCAGTTCGGTCCCTTTCATATTAAGTGGAAATTGTGCTGCTTTAAATTTGTCACTTTACCTATACTTTAACTTAAAAAGCAAAAGACTTGACTATAAATATGATGTGTTGTTTACCTGTCACAATACATTGCTGTCAAAATGTCGCCATTCCGAGCAGATCCTGTTTGGACTACAATCAAAATACACACACCTTAAGTTCATACACAGCACGAAAGTGCAACATGTAAAAAAACACCTTTTTAACCAGGATCACAACTAGCTTATTTCATCAGATATTGTCAACACAAAGGCTACATACCACGACGGATGTAGCATTGAGCTAGGTCATCGTTTAAACATGATTAAGTTTTCGTCTGTCCAAAGTGAACTTTTCACTGCTGAGAAAAATAACGTAAAACATGAATATCACATCACTCACCGTCCTCTATATCACAATATCACGGCTTCAACTGCTGAAGTTGGGTGCTGTCGCCGCTGTACATTCAATTCAATGGGTCTAATTCCTGGTGCGTCTCCGTGTATTTTCCAGTGCATCTGCTTGTGCTCCCCACTGCAAGCTCAGTCTGCTTCCCTCTGCATTCTCTCATCAGCCGAAACGCACAGAAAACTCTGCTGGACCGCGGTGTTGATTTCTGCTGATTTCTGTTAAGCCATTCTATCATTGTTTATAATATTACTTGTTCGTGGGCTCACGGACGAAAAATTGCAAATGGCGGCCAGCCGGCAATTCTGGAAAGTCAGTGTAACGCCCACTCTCATGACGCTACGCCCGGACCAATCAGTGGCCAGCGGTGGCTTAACATAACCGGGCCGGTACGCTTCGGACCTGCTCTGGAGTAGTGCCGAAAAAATAGGAACAGTTCTAAAAAAACAGAACTGTAAGGACTTCCGGTGCCTAATGGAAAAGCGGACAAACCGTGCCGAACCGTACCGAACTGCACCGTACTGACCCTAGTGGAAAAGCGACTACAGTATACATAACAAACATCTCATGGAAAGACAAGATAACCAACATAGAAGTGTTGAAATGAGCTGGTCTACCATCAATGGAGGACATGCTAATACAGATGAACCTGAGATGGCTCGGACATGTTGAGAGGATGGACCACCAGCGTCTCCCTTGACACTTACTCTACTCACAATTATGTGAGGGCAGACACAATCAGGGTAGACCAAGGCTCACATTTAAAGACACTGTAAAAAGAAACTTGAAGAAGCTGGATATGGACAGGAGTTCCTGGCAGCGGAAGACTAAGGACAGAGCTGTGTGGATTAATCTGAGCAGACCTAAATGAAACAGTCATTGTCGCCCACGACAGACTGCTATGATGATGATGATGATAGCATCATTTGTGGGGTTTTTGATTACTTAGCTCTGACTTGCATCTGATCGTGCCTGTGTGCTTGTTGATAAAATCGTACTTTTCAGAAAATACACAAAAAAATAAATACCTCACTGTGACAGATAAAATTTAAATACTGTCTTTTGTGAACTCCTCAACTCAATCAATAGCGCAATATGTAGTTTTGTTTCATCCATCCATCCATCCATCTTCTTCCGCTTAATCCTTTTCGGGTCGCGGGGGGGCTGGAGCCTATCCCAGCATCTTTGGGCGAGAGGGAGGGTACACCCTGGACAGATCACCAATCCATCGCAAAGTTTCCTTTAATTGTTTATACCCCCTTTACACAGGGATGTGATGTTTCAGTGAATGACAAATTTTTTTCACCCTGAAGGTAGAGATGACTGAGAGATCAGTGAGGGATTGGTGAGAGTTTGATGAAAGACCAATAAATTTAATTGAAAAATCACCTCTGATATTGCCTTAGATCATTGGGAGATCAATGAGCGCTCCTTGAGTGATTGCTTCCCTTTGTTGATTGTTGAGAGATTGTTTTGGACTGCGTCAAAACTTTGAGGAGACGGTGGTGACCATGGAGATCACTGGAAGATCACTGAGAGATCTTGGCAATCGCAAAGAGATCACAAAGACTGTTGAGAGATCTGTCCATGTTTTCATCTTTCAATGATCTTTCAATGATTTCCACCCCTGTGTAAAGGGGGTAGAAGAGCACTGGACTTTTTGATCTCTCAATGGTCACCCAATGTTTTCCATCTGTGTAAAGGGGCCCTTAAGGAACGTTCACTTATTAACACATTTATTTACCTATTTTTCATCAACAGCAGCAAAGGTTTTCCATTTCTATCCATTCCATTTCATATTTCCAAGTTATTGTGAAAACAGCTGTTTGATCTAAAAACATTAAAAAGAAAAAGTATGTTATATTAACGTTCTCCTGGAACGCTTACTGGACCTAGATGAACATGTGATAAACATTTTCTGTGACAAACACATATAAAAAAAAAACTAATAAAAATAAAGGAGGAACAAAAATGTAATTTTACTATCCAGATGAACTCTGTAATTATGAAGCAAAGTCCTCTAACATATTTAAATCATTATCTTTTTTTAACTGTAATAACTTTAATGAAAGAAGAGAATAAAAGATAATTGGGCTCCCTCTTGAGAGTGAAGAATGTGTATTTCTCAGCAGCAGACTTCATGGACTTGACCCAGCAGCCACAATGTGCACATCTGGGCCTAAAATGTTTCAGATGTAGTTCATGTCTCTTTTTGCCATCATAAATACTGACCCAGTTTCTAAAAGCTGGGTGCACTTTAATAGTGAACTCATCCCAGATGAACTCTCCAGGTGTGCAGTTTTGGGCTCATCTGACCTGTGTGTTTAATGTGGACTGACATTTTGTTGGCCCAAAAAAATTCTGCAACCCTAATACGATATCTGACCTGACCCATTTTTCATCTATTCTACAGCCAGCTTCTCAGTACAGAACAGAAGTCTGAGGTCATGTTTAAGCTCCATGTGGTGAAAAGTGTGGGTTATCCTTTAAGTGATACCACTCTAATTCATACAGATATATGCTTGTGAGTAATTATTGGTTTTGTTTTGCACTGAAATGGACACAGCTTTACACCGTCCACTTGCACCTTTTAACATTTAAACTAAAAGGTGATTAGTTTTTTCATAAAAGTCCGTTTGCGCTGGCCACCATCCAAAAGTGTTACTAATTAAAAATCAATCTGTGAGCCATTAGCGCGAAGGTGTGTGCCAAGGTTGTGTGTATCTGAGGATCATTTGTAATGAGGCTAGCTTTGGATCTGGAGAAGGAGGGATGGGAGCGAGGGGAGGTAAAGATCGGAGATAATCTGGGGACCTTCTGTTGCCCAACTTAACAATTGATACTATGTGTAAAGATGCTGAACTTGTAGTCTTCACTAATTGATCCACTTACCCTCATCGGGAGAAAGCAGAGAAATAAATGTGGGTGTTCATTGCATGCGAGAGACTCCATAGATAACTATTAAAGCTGGATTTGTTGCTGTGATTCTGATGGCTGTGGAAGGGATTGCAGAGCAGGAAGGCATTTGTCTGCTTTAGCAGGAGTGGTGTTAGATGTTTACGTGATAAATGCTGGCCAACTCAGACCAGCACCTAGGGAGCAGCAACCTGGAGCCCAGGACTCTGGAACTTATTAAAGCAGCAGGAGTGTATTTCATAGCACCTTTCTAAAATCCGTCCATTTACAGAGGTGTAGCTGTAGGTGTAACACTGATGCCTACCAATGCGCATGGCCCCTTTGTCTGAACTGTAAAGCACCACAGCTGTTGTCAAAGAGGATATGACCATAGAGGAGATTACTGTGATTATGCTGAAGAAACATTTTAACAAGCAGCAATAACATAAGATGGTGTGTTGAATATTAGTCCTGTTTTTATGATATAATATGCCAGATAAAAAGTGTCCTCTCGTGCATGTTGGTGGCCAATTTCTATAACCTCTAAAGTTCTTTATGGTAGAGCAGAGGCTAATGTAGCATAAAACTCTGCCCTGAAGATCCTCTACCCCAGAACAGGGGCCTTGACTGGAATATAGGAATTAATCTTAGAAATACTTTGAAGGTGGTTGGTTTAATCACTTTTATTTATAGACATTGAACATTAGCATGTGTTTCATAGAACTGGTATGTACATGCAATGTAGATTATCAGCTTTCTCCAGCTCTGTTGCTATGTGTGTACTGTAATTTACTTGAAATAATATGTATACAGTGCTGTGAAAAAGTATTTGCCCCTTCCTGATTTCTTATCTTTTTGCATATTTGTTACACCTACATGTTTCAGATCATCAAACAAGTTTTAATATTAGACAAAGATAACCTAAGTAAATACAAAATGCAGTTTTTAAATGATTATTTCATTTATTAAGGGAAAAAAGCTATAAAAACCTACCTGGCCCTATGTGAAAAAGTAATTGCCCTAAACCTAATAACTGGTTGTGCCACCATTGGTGCCAACAACTGGCAATGAGTCTTTTACATCGCTGTTGAGGAATTTTGACCCACTCTTCTGTGCAGAATTGTTTAAATTCAGTCACATTGGAGGGCTTCATGAACTGATGGCTGGACATTCTCCTTCAGGACTTTTTGGTAGACAACAGAATTCATGGTTCTGTCAATTAGGGCAAGTTGTCCAGGTCCTGAAGCAGCAAAGCAGCCCCAGACCACACTACCACCACCATGTTTGACTGTTGATATGATGTTCTTGTTGTGAAATTCTGTTAGTTTTATGCCTGATAAAACAGGACACACGTCTTCCAAAAAGTTCAGCTTTTGTCTTGTCACGCCCTAGAATATTTCCCCAAAAGTCTTTTTGCCCAGTCTCTTTCCTGTTGTTCCATTGTGGACCAGTGTCCAAATTGAGGCAAGTGAGGCCTGCAGTTCTTTAGACGTTGTTCTGGGTTTTTGTTTCTCATCTGACCTTGAATTTCTTTAGATCACAGTGGGATGTGTTGCTTTTTGAAATCTTTTAGCCTACTTCAGGTTGTCAGACAGGTTCTGTTTAAGTGATTTCTTGATTCAGCAGGTCTGGTAGAAATCAGGCTTGGGTGTATCTACTGAAACTGAACTCAGCTTTCAAAAAAATATGGTTAATCACAACTAATTTGTGATGTAACAAGAGGGGCAGTTACTTTTTCACATAGGGCCAGGTAGGTTTGGATAGTTTTTTTTCCTTTAATAAATGAAATCATCATTTGAAAACTACATTTTGTATTTGTTCAGGTAATCTTTGTGTGATATTAAAATTTGTTAAACATTAAACATTTAAGTGTGACAAATATGCAAAAATATCAGAAATCAGGAAGGGGCAAATACTTTTTCACAGTACTGTGTATATATATATATATATATATATATATATATATATATATATATATATATATATATATATATATAAGATAAGATAAGATAAGATAAGCCTTTATTAGTCCCACAATGGGGAAATTCCAGGATTGCAACAGCACAGGGATAGCAACACTCAGAGCAACAATCAGAAGGCAAGAGAAAAAACAAGAGCAGCGAGTATACATATGTACATATAAATATTTAAAAAAAAATAAAAATATATATATATATACAGTATATATATATATATATATATATATATATATATATATATATACAGTATATATATATATATATATATATATATATATATATATACGTATATATATATATATATATATATATATATATATATATATACAGACAGTGCGGAGCATTGTAGCTAGATGGGATAGGTATATAAATATATAAACAGTGCGGAGCATTGTAGCTGGATGGAATAAATATATGAGTATATAAACACAGTGCGGAGTATTGTAGCTAGATGGAATGATTATGTGAATATATAAACACACAGTGCGGAGCATTGCAGCTAGATGGAATAAATATGTAGATATATAAACACACACAGTGCGGAGCATTGTAGCTAGATGGAATAAATATGTAAATATACTGTATAAACACAGTGCGGAGCATTGTAGCTAGATGGAATAATATGTAGATATATAAACACACACATTGCGGAGCATTGTAGCTAGATGGAATAAATATATGAATATATAAACACAGTGCGGAGCATTGTAGCTAGATGGAATAAATATGTAGATATATAAACACACACAGTGCGGCGCATTGTAGCTAGATGGAATAAATTTGTAAATATATCAACACACACAGTGTGGAGCGGAATAAATATGTAAATATATAAAAACACACACAGCGTGGAGCATTGTAGCTAGATGGAATGCAACAGCACAGCCGTCTACTTAGTTATCCTACATGGTATGATTATGTGCCCATACATATTCTCACCCTCCATAGCGACCGGTATTTTCCTAGTTGTGTACCGGAGGGGACCATTGTGTAAGTCTATTGCGTCTTTTGCATTCAATACTATTAGGTTGTCACGTCTTTTTGCTATCTCTGCGAGCAGCCCTGCTTAGGTTGTACAGTCTGACAGCCGTAGGTAGGAAGGACCTGCGGAACCTCTCGGTTGTGCACCTAGGATGATGTAGTCTGCTGCTAAATGAGCTCCTCAGTGCATTCAGTATGTCCTGCATAGGGTGGAACTCGGACTCCAGCAGAGATGACAGTTTAGCCACCATCCTTTTCTCTCCCATCTCCTCCACTGGGTCAAGGCACTGCCCCAGGACAGAGCTAGCTTTCTTGATCAGTTTATTCAGTCTCTTCCTATCGGCTGCTGTAATGTCACTGCCCCAGCAGACCACTCCAAAAGTGATGGCTGATGCCACCACCGTGTCATAGAATGTCTTTAGCAGCACCCCTTGTACACCAAAAGACCTGAGTCTCCTCAGTAGGAACAGCCTGCGCTGTCCCTTCTTGTAGAGTGCGTCAGTATTGTGTGACCAGTCTAGTTTATTGTTCAGATGAACACCCAGGTACTTATAGGATGTCACCATCTCGATGTCTGTTCCCTGATTATTTACTGGTGCTGTGAGGGGTTGTCCTTGCCTGCGGCAGTCCACCACCAGCTCCTTAGTTTTCCTCGCGTTGATCTGGAGGCAGTTCCGATGGCACCAGTCCACGAAGTTCTGGATAAGTCCTCTGTACTCAGCTTCAACTCCGTTGGAGTCCCGGGTTCTCACAAACTGAGGTCGGTTTGTGAGGTAGTCCAGGATCCATGATGACAGGTGCTGGTCCACCCCTGCACACAGCAGCTTGTCCTTCAGGATCATCGGTTGGATGGTGTTGAAAGCACTGGAGAAGTCAAAAAACATGATCCTCACCGCATTCCCGGGCTTCTCCAGGTGGGACAGAAAACGGTGAAGGAGGAAGATCACCGCATCCTCCACCCCAATGCCATGCTGGTAGGCGAACTGGAGTGGATCCATCGCTGGTCCCACCAGGGGGTGGAGGTGAGCAAGGAGCAGTCTCTCCAGGGTCTTCATCATGTGGGACTGGTCTGTAGCTGTTCAGTTCTTTGGGGTGGGGAGTCTTTGGTACAGGTACCACACAAGATGTTTTCCACAGCTGTGGTACCCTCCCCAGCTTCAGGCTCAGATTGAAGATGTACTCCACAATCCCACACAACTGGTCTGCACAGGACTTGAGAAGCTTTGCGCTGATGCCGTCCAGTCCCAACGCCTTCCTCGCCTTGATCTTCCTCAGCTCCGTCCTCACCTGTTCCAGGGCGGGAGAACAGTGTTTGGAAATCACCGTTACATCAGAGCACCAGCTGTTGTTAATATAGAAGCACACTCCTCCTCCAATAGACTTACCGGAGAGTGCTGATCGCGTCACAGAACTCTCCGGTAAGTCTATTGGAGGAGGAGTGTGCTTCTATATTAACAACAGCTGGTGCTCTGATGTAACGGTGATTTTCAAACACTGTTCTCCCGCCCTGGAATTTCTTTTTATTAACTGCAAGCCATTTTATTCCCCGCGGGAGTTCGCCTCATTCATCCTCGTCGCTGTGTACGTCCCTCCCGACGCGGACACGCGCGAAGCTCAGCGCGTGCTCGCGGATCACATCCAACTCACGGAGCGCAACTTTCCAGACTCTCTGGTTATTGTGGTGGGCGATTTTAACCAGAGCAATCTGAGTCACGAGCTCCCCCGCTACAAACAGTTTATTAAATGTCCAACCAGAGGAAATAACACGCTGGATCACTGTTACACTACAGTGAAGGACACTTATCGCGCTGTTCCCCGCGCTGCGCTGGGACTATCTGATCACGTGATGGTCCACCTCATCCCCACATACAGACAGAGACTGAAACTCACTAAACCTGTTGTGACCACCACGAAGAAATTGACCAGTGAAGCTGGAGAGAAACTGAACACATGCATGGAAATAACTGACTGGGGCATGTTTAAAGGAGCCACACATGATCTTAATGAGTACACAGACACTGTGAATTCATATATCAACTTCTGTGAGGAGAACATTCTTCCATCGCGCACCAGGGTGAGGTACTCTAACGACAAACCCTGGTTCACGGCCAAGCTCAGACAGATCAGGAAGGAGAAGGAAGCAGCGTTGAAAAGTGGAGGCAGGGACTGCTACAGAGAGGTCAAATATCGGTTTAACAGAGAGCTGAGGAGAGCTAAATCTGTGTATTCTGAGAGACTCCAGCAGCAGTTCACTGCTAATGACTCGGCTTCTGTGTGGAGAGGACTGAGGCAAATCACCAACTATCGGCCTCAGGCTTCTAAAGGTCAGGATGACAAAGCCCTTTGTCAAAAACTGTCCCAACATTACGCCCGTTTTGACACCTCGTCAGCTGTGTCCAACTCACCCACTCCACCCAGCTCCACTGCCTCCTCAGCCCCTAATTCATCAAAAGCGGTCCCCCCCTCCTCCTCCTCCTCCTCCTCCCCCCCTGCCCTTGTCATCAGTGAGCAGGACGTGCACAGACAGTTCTCCAGACTGAACCCGCGCAAGGCCCCCGGGCCGGACGGTGTGTCTCCCTCCACCCTGAGACACTGTGCGAAAGAGCTGGCTCCTGTCTTCACAGACATTTTTAACACCTCCCTTAAGCAATGTCACGTGCCGACCTGCCTCAAATCCTCCACCATCATCCCTGTCCCCAAGAAGCCACGGATTACTGGACTTAACGACTACAGACCTGTAGCGCTCACCTCTGTAGTCATGAAGTCCTTTGAGCGCCTGGTCCTGTCTCACCTCAAGTCCATCACCACACCCCTCCTAGACCTGCTGCAGTTTGCCTACCGTGCTAACAGGTCTGTGGACGATGCAGTCAACCTGGCCCTCCACTCCATCCTGCAGCACCTGGACTCCCCGGGAACCTACGCCAGGATTCTCTTTGTGGACTTCAGCTCCGCATTCAACACCATCCGCCCCGATCTGCTCCAGGACAAGCTGTCCCTGCTCAACGTGCCTGACTCCCTCTGCAGGTGGATCACCGACTTCCTGACGGACCGGAGGCAGCATGTGCGGCTGGGGAAGTCTGTCTCGGACCCTGTTAGCATCAGCATAGGATCACCCCAGGGCTGTGTTCTTTCCCCCCTACTCTTCTCCCTTTATACCAACTCCTGCACCTCCTCCCACCAGTCTGTTAAGCTGATTAAGTTTGCGGACGACACCACCCTCATCGAGCTCATCTCCAACGGTGACGAGTCCATCTACAGGAAAGAGGTGGCCCAGCTGGTGTCCTGGTGCAGCCATAACAACCTGCAGCTGAACGCTCTGAAGACAGCGGAGATGATTGTGGACTTCAGGAAAGTCACAACCCCCCTGCCCCCCCTCACCATCACAGGCTCTCCCATCACCATTGCAGATTCCTTCCGCTTCTTGGGCACCACCATCACCCGGGACCTCAAATGGGAGCCAACCATCAGCTCCCTCATCAAAAAGGCCCAGCAGAGGATGTTCTTTCTGCGGCAGCTGAGGAAGCTCAAGCTACCCACCAAGATGTTAGTGCAGTTCTACACGGCCATCATCGAGTCCATCCTCACCTCCTCCATAACTGTGTGGTATGCAGGAGCCACTGCCAGGGACAGACTAAGGCTGCAGCGCGTCGTGCGTACTGCTGAGAAGGTGATCGGCTGCAAGCTCCCATCTCTCCAGGACCTGTACATCTCCAGGACCCGGAGGCGTGCTGGCCGGATCATAGCCGATCCTTCACGCCCTGGTCACGTACTGTTTGCCCCCCTCCCCTCAGGTAGAAGACTTCGGTCCATTCGGACTAAAACCTCCCGGCACACGAACAGCTTTTTCCCCTCTGCCATCAGACTGCTGAACATTAAGTGACTTATTGACTCTCGTGCACTATGTACAGCAGCTCAACCAGACTCATGTCATTCATCACTGTTTTTTCTGTTGCATTATCAACTGCACTGTGGTACCCCATATTATCTTACTTGATAATTTTTTTAAACTGCCTTGACTAGTATTACTCATTATTACTTTTATTATTATTATTATTATTACTTATTTTTCTACACTTATTGCACGTTTTTAGTCCTTTAGTTTTTTAGTTTATCTCTTTATCTCATCATGTTTTTAATGTTGCAGCATGGCACCGAGACAAATTCCTAGTTTGTGTACTACATGAACAATGGCAATAAATCTGATTCTGATTCTGATTCTGATTCTGACCTGGGTCTTAGTGAGGGTCAGGTTGGGGGGCTGTGTGTTGGGAGTGGGGGGGTGTTGGTGGAGTGGGGAGTGGGCAGCAGGACTTAATGTCTTTAGAGGCAGCAGTGGTTGTTGTGCAGTCAGGGGGGAGGGCGGTTGGTCAAACCTATTGAAAAACAGATTCAGATTGTTCGCCCACTCCCTGCCCCCCGTGGCCTGGGGGGAGGTATTCTGGAGCCCAGAGATGGTTTTAAGGTTTCTCCAGACCCCACTGATGTCGCTCTGTTGCAGCTTGTCCTCCATCTTCTTCCTGAAGCTGTCCTTGCCTTCTCTGATCTTTCTCCTCAGCTCCCTCTGTACAGACTTCAGCATCTCCCTGTTCCCCGACCTGAAGATCCTCTTCTTCTCTCTCAGAAGTGTTTTTATCTCGGGGTTGATCCAGGATTTGTTGTTTGAGCAACACCGTATGGTCTTGGTGGGTACGGTGTTGTCCACACAGAAGCTGATGTAGTCCGTGATGGTGTGAGTGAGGCCATCGATGTCCTCACCATGTGGATCGCAGAGCTGCTCCCAGGCGATGGTTTCAAAACAGCCCTTTAGAGTATCCATTGCCTCCTCAGACCATAACGTCACTGTGCGCATGGCCGGAGGTTGTCTGTGCACTAGGGGTTTGTACACCGGCCGGAGATGAACCAAGTTGTGATCCGATCTCCTGAGTGGGGGGAGTTGTGATGAGGTGTACGCCTCCTTAGTGTTTGCGTAGAATAAGTCCAGTGTTTTATTGTCTCTAGTGTGGCATGTGACATACTGGGTGAACGTGGGTAGAATGGGAGACAGTGAAACATGGTTGAAATCGCCTGAGATGAGGAGAAGAGCATCTGGGTGTTCTGTCAGCAGCCTGCCAGTTACCGAATGGATGACGTCACGCACTGTCCCAGCATTCGCCGTCGGATTTGCATAAATAACAATGCAGATCACGTGTGACTATTCCCTCGGGAGATATGTAGGCCACATGCTAACAGCTAGCAACTCAATGTGTTTGCTGCAGTGTTGTTGTTTAACAGTGATATGTCCCGGTCTGCACCAGTTATTGTTAACATACATTATCACTCCACCGCCCCTTGCTTTGCCACTGTCTGATGTTCGGTCTGCCCGTCTGGTGTGGAAACCCTCCAGTTCAATGTTAGCATCTGCTGCTAATTCAGTTAGCCAAGTCTCTGTGAATAGAAACAGGCTACACTCCCGGTATATGCTATCGTAGCGGGAGATAGCCGCTAGCTCATCTACCTTTCCCAGTAACGATCGTACATTCCCCATAACAATGGATGGGAGGGTGGGTCTGTACCTTATATTTCTTGCCCTCCGCCTTACTCCAGAACGACACCCACGTCGTTTTCGCCTCAGTTCTCTCGGTATGTCGAGTTTTTCTGTTAGCACCGGGTGGCGGTTGAGTGCTAGCAGCTCTTCCCTGCTGTACCGTCTCCTGCTATAAACAGTGGCTCCGTCCACCGGCTCGGGAGACATTTGGGGCGATCTGTGTGTCCGTGATATATATGGAGTGAAAGGTGTGCCGGATCAGAGAGTTGTCACCGATTCGAAGAGAGAGGAAGAAAAAAAAGACTCAGAATTGAGCCGCTGTTGCAAAAGGCAGCCGACTTGTGTGGCGCCGGAAGTAGAAATATATATATATATATCTGCAAGAGAGACATGAAGGCCCTGGAGATCAACACAGAGCGCTGGGAGGACCTTGCAACGGACCGCTCCAAATGGAGAGGCACCCTGACCAGACAGCTCAAGGCGGGTGAAGAGAGACTGACTGCTGCAGCAGATGAAAAAAGGACCCGCAGGAAGAACCGCCACAGACCCAGCAGCATGGAGACCACCCACAAGTGCGACCTGTGTGACAGGGACTGCCATTCGCGCATTGGCCTGTTCAGCCACAGGCGGTGCTGTTCCAGCAGAGTAGACGTTTAGGATTCTCTTCCATGGTCATCATAGACCGACGGAGGCCGACGACGACGATATATATATATACGTATATATATATATATATATATATATATACTGTATATATATATATATATATATATATATATATATATATATATATATATATATATATATATATATATATATATATATATATATATATATACTGTATATACTATATATATATATATATATATATATATATATATATATATATATATATATATATATATATATATATACTGTATATACCCCTCTGTTGTTGGTACCCCTCTGTTAATGAAAGAAAACCCACAATGGTCACAGAAATAACTTGAATCTGACAGAAGTGCTAATAAATAAAAAATTCTATGAAAATTAACCAATGAAAATCAGACAGTGCTTTTGAATTGTGGTTCAACAGAATTATTTTAAAAAACAAACTCATGAAACAGGCCTGGACAAAAATGATGGTACCCTTAACTTAATATTTTGTTGCACAACCTTTTGAGGCAATCACTGCAATCAAACGATTTCTGTAACTGTCAACGAGACTTCTGCACCTCTCAGCAGGTATTTTGGCCCACTCCTCATGAGCAAACTGCTCCAGTTGTCTCAGGTTTGAAGGGTGCCTTCTCCAGACGGCATGTTTCAGCTCCTTCCACAGATGTTCAATAGGATTTAGATCAGGGCTCATAGAAGGCCACTTTGGAACAGTCCAATGTTTCGCTCTTAGCCATTCTTGGGTGTTTTTAGCTGTGTGTTTTGGGTCATTATCCTGTTGCAAGACCCATGACCTGCAACTGAGACCAAGCTGTCTGACACTGGGCTGCACATTTCTCTCTAGAATACCTTGATGGTCTTGAGATTTCATTGTACTCTGCACAAATTCAAGACACCCTGTGCCAGATGCACCAAAGCAGCCCCAGAACATAACAGAACCTCCTCCATGTTTCACAGTAGGGACAGTGTTCTTTTCTTGTATGCTTCATTTTTGCGTCTGTGAACATAGCGCTGATGTGCCTTGCCAAAAACTTCCAGTTTTGTCTCATCTGTCCATAGGACATTCTCCCAGAAGCTTTGTGGCTTGTCAACATGCAGTTTGGGAAATTCCAGTCTGGCTTTTTTATGATTTGTTTTCAACAGTGGTGTCCTCCTTGGTCGTCTCCCATGAAGTCCACTTTGGCTCAAACAACGACGGATGGTGCAATCTGACACTGATATACCTTGACCTTGGAGTTCACCATGAATGTGTTTAGAGGTTGTTCTGGGCTCTTTTGTTACCATTCGTATTATCCGTCTCTTCCATTTTTCATCAAGTTTCCTCCTGCGGCCACGTCCAGGGAGGTTGGCTACAGTCCCGTGGATCTTAAATTTCTGAATAATATGTGCAACTGCAGTCACAGGAACATCAAGCTGCTTGGAGATGGTCTTATAGCCTTTTCCTTTCACATGCTTGTCTATAATTTTCTTTCTAATCTCCTGAGACAACTCTCTCCTTTGCTTCCTCTGGTCCATGTTTAGTGTAGTACACACCATGTCACCAAACAGCACAGTGACTACTTGTCACCCTTTAGATAGGCCGACTGACTGATTACAAGTTTGTAGACACCTGTGATGTTAATTAGAGGACACATCTTGGTTGAACATGTCTCTATGGTCACGGGTACCATCATTTTTGTCCAGGCCTGTTTCATGAGTTTGTTTTTTAAAATAATTCTGTTGAATCACAATTCTAAAGCATTGTCTGATTTTCATTGGTTAATTTCATAGAATTTTTATTTATTACCACTTTTGTCAGATTCAAGTTATTTCTGTGACCATTGTCATTACCAACAATTTTGTCCATGTGTGTGTGTGTGTATATATCGTCGGCCTCCGTCGCTCTTTGATGACCATGGAAGAGAATCCTAAACGTCTACTCTGCTGGAACAGCACCACCTGTGGCTGAACAGGCCGATGCGCGAATGGCAGTCCCTGTCACACAGGTCGCACTTGTGGGTGGTCTCCGTGCTGCTGGGTCTGTGGCGGTTCTTCCTGCAGGTCCTTTTTTCATCTGCTGCAGCAGTCAGTCTCTCTTCACCTGCCTTGAGCTGTCTGGTCAGGGTGCCTCTCCATTTGGAGCGGTCCGTTGCAAGGTCCTCCCAGCGCTCTGTGTTGATCTCCAGGGCCTTCATGTCTCTCTTGCAGACGTCTCTAAAGCGCAGCTGTGGGCGGCCAACGTCTCTTCTGCCAGTCGCCAGTTCTCCGTAGAGGACGTCTTTGGGGATTCTGCCATCCTCCATACGGTGAACGTGGCCTAGCCAGCGGAGCCTGCGCTGCCTGAGTAGAGTGAACATGGAGGGAAGGCCGGCGCGTGACAGAACTTCTGTGTTGGGCACTTTGTCCTGCCAGGATATGTCCAGGATGTGGCGAATGCAGCGCAAGTGGAAAGAGTTCAGTCTCTTTTCCTGCCGGGCGTATGTTGTCCACGTCTCACTCCCATAGAGCAGTGTGCTGATGACGCGGGCATTGTACACTGCCATCTTTGTCTTGACAGAGAGTTTGGGATTCTCCCACACTCGTGTGGTGAGGCGAGCGAGTGTGAAGGCTGATTTTCCAATCCTCTTATCGATCTCTGTATCAAGGGAGAGGTTGTTGCTGATCGTTGACCCCAGGTACGTGAACTGATTCACGACCTCCAGCTCGTAGTCGTCAATGGTGATGGTTGGTGGTGCTTCTTTGCCTTGCGCCAAGACGTGAGTCTTCTTCAGGCTGATGGTAAGCCCGAAGTCCTTGCATGCCTGGGAGAAGCGGTCCATCAGGGCCTGAAGCTCCTACTGTGTGTGGGTTGCGACTGCAGTGTTGTCTGCGAACAGCATGTCTCTGATTAGAGCCTTGTGTACTTTGGTTCTGGCTTTCAGGTGGGCGAGGTTGAAAAGCCTGCCATCAGATCTTGTGTGCAGGTAGATTCCCTCTGTTGCTGTGCTGAAGGCATGCCTCAGGAGCATAGCAAAGAAAATCCCAAAGAGGGTTGGCGCAAGTACACAGCCCTGTTTCACTCCGCTGCGTATATTGAATGGCTCTGAGACATTGCCGTCGTGCTGCACTATCCCCTGCATGTTGGTGTGAAATGATTTGATGAGGCTTTGCAACTTTGGTGGGCATCCTATCTTTGGCAGGATCTTGAAAAGGCCCTCTCTGC
The DNA here is from genome assembly GCA_020510985.1 of Pholidichthys leucotaenia. NCBI lineage: Eukaryota > Metazoa > Chordata > Actinopteri > Cichliformes > Pholidichthyidae > Pholidichthys > Pholidichthys leucotaenia. The sequence goes on along the minus strand of CM035843.1, from coordinate 57,265,560 downwards.
TGACCAGATCGAACACTTTGGTGAGGTCGATGAAGGCAACGTACAGGGGCATGTTCTGTTCTCTGCATTTCTCCTGGAGTTGGCGGATGGAGAATATCATGTCTATCATCGATCGCTCAGCGCGGAAGCCACACTGAGACTTGGGGTAGACACGTTTGGCAAGCTTCTGTAGACGAACGAGAACAACTCGTGCGTAGACTTTGCCAACAACGCTGAGGAGGGAGATGCCCCTGTAGTTGTTGCAGTCACTTCTCTCCCCTTTGTTTTTGTAGAGGGTGATGATCTTGGCATCCCTCATGTCCTGTGGTACGGCACCTTCCTTCCAGCACTGGCAGAGGACGTCATGCAATGGCAGCAGTAGGGCGGTCTTGCAGTGCTTGATCAGGTCGGGGGGTATGCCGTCGTTGCCGGGTGCCTTGCCAGCGGCCAAGCTATCAATGGCCTTGCTGAGTTCGTCGATGGTTGGCTCGGCGTCAAGTTCGTCCATGGATGGCAGGCAGTCGATGGCATCAAGGGCTGACGGTGTCACGGTGTTCTGTCTGGAGTAGAGGTCGGAGTAGTGTTCCACCCATCTCTCCATCTGCTTGTTCTTTTCTGTGATCATCTCCCCAGTGGAGGATTTGAGGTGGGCCGTCTTGCTCTGAGCTGGACCAAGTGCTTTCTTGATGCCATCGTACATACCACAGATGTTCCCTGTTATGGCAGCAGTTTGAATGTCTTGGCTGAGCTGAGTCCAGTACTCGTTGGCACAGCGCCGAGCAGTCTGCTGATCTTTGCCTCTTGCAGCCCTGAGAATCTGGAGATTCTTCTTGTTTGGGTACTTCTTGTACTCAGCAAGTGCTGAGCGCTTGACTTCAATGATGGGTGTCATCTCGGTCAACTTGGCATCAAACCAGTCCTGTGACTTCGAGGTCTTCCTCCCAAAGGTAGCCAAGGCTGTGCAGTGGATGGTGTGTGTGGTGTGTGTGTATATATATATATATACATATATATATACTATATATATATATATATATATATATACGTATGTGTGTGTGTGTGTGTGTGTGTGTGTGTGTGTGTGTGTGTGTGTGTATATATATATATTGTGGAGTGTGTAAATGAAAAGGCATATTCATTTCAGACGATTTATTACACACTCACATCTCACAAGCAAAGAACAGACTGACTGGTCACATCAAGCATTCCTCTCTCTATATCAAGTCACACTTCACAAGGTTCAAGGCACTTCGTCATCACAGCATGACATCTACACTACACTTCATTCAACCCCCTCTCACCCACTTGGGCATTGTTCTCCCATGTGTATTCATTGTCTCTGTCTAAGGTGTGAATTAACCTGAGGCCCATACCGCCCCCCCCCCAAGCATCTTAGATAGAACAATAGAACATCGGTCCACATGTTGTTTCGGCTTCAGTCTCCTCCCATATCTGCTGTAACTGGGGTTTACTGCCTCCGTGGCACTGCTGTGCCGGTGGGAGGCTGCTGGGAGTGTGTCCGACTGCGGGTGAGCCGTGTGTGTGTGTGTGGGGGGCGGGGTTCACTCTGTCCGTGTGGCTGCTCTGATGAATCGTTCCTCTGGGGAGGTCTCCGTGGGGGTCTTCCACGCCGAGGGGCCCTTGCCAACAGCACTTGCTCATCCGCCACTACAAAGGCTGGTTTGAGTCTGTCTATGCCAATTCTCTCCTGTCTAGCCCCCAAGTCTAGCACAAAATGCTTATCCTCTGTTTCCAACACTCTGAACGGTCCATCATAGGGTGGGCGCAATGGAGGGCGGTGGGCGTCGTGTCTGACGAACACGAACTCCGCGTTCTTCAAAGTTTTAGGCACAAAGGCACGCAGAAAACTGTGGTGGGCAGGGCCCGGCAGCATGCCTGTGTTTGTGCTACGCTGCAAAAGCTGAGACGGGGAGCTGCCTGGTGTGGGATTGTCCGGTAGAAATTCCCCGGGCAGCCGTAGGGGCTGCGCAAAAACGAGCTCTGCCGGGGAAGCTTCCAAATCCTCTTTTGGCGTGGAGCGCAACCCCAATAAAACCCACGGCAGCCTGTCTACCCAATTTGCATCCGTCAGTGAAGCCCTGAGTGCTGCTTTCAGTGATGGCGCCAGCCATTCCACCTAACACCAGCCTGAATCAAAGCCCAGCTGCGAGGCCCAGCGGAGATACTACCAGGCAGGCGGCTATTTGTTGATGGGGCTCAGCAGAGTTTTCACCCAGGCAGACGGCGGTAGGCGGCAGTGCCCAGCGGAGGACTTACCGTGACTGCAGCGGCGGTGTGCGACGAGACTACCCGAAGCGATTGCTAAGCTAACGCTAGTTAGCTTAATGCTGGCGCCAGTCATTCCACCTTACACCAGCCTGAATCGAAGCCCAGCTGCGAGGCCCAGCGGAGATACTACCAGGCAAGCGGCTATTTGTTGACGGGGCTCAGCAGAGATTTCACCCAGGCAGATGACGGTAGGTGGCGGTGCCTAGTGGAGGACTTACCGTGACCTCAGCGGAGCTCGGTGGCAGCGGCGGTGTGCGACGAGACTCGGTTGGAGGAGCGGGACGGGAGACCAGTTACGGCGGCTATGAGCAACGAGACCAGCAACGGAAGGGGCTAGTTGGCTAGCTGAGGCCCAGCTGGATTCGAGGACGATCGGATCAGATTCTGGCGATATAAGCAGAATTTATTTTACTATCCACAGATTTTCTTTTTCCTTCTTTCCAAGAAAGACTGAAGATGGCTGCCACCGGATTAAAAAGTGGGCTGATGGGCACCACTAATAAGCCTTCTCTACTTATTTACTTCCTCTTCGTTTTGTCTTTGTGTGTCTGGACCTGCAACAAGAAGGATTTTCCGACAAACTCAACCAAAGGTGAAGTTAAAAAGTTTTATCTGTATGGATTTGGGCTTGGACATCTCACCCTACACTCTATGTGGTCTTTAAAAGCCCTGAGCAAAAACTTCCAAATTAAGGCAAACATGGCTGTTAAGCAAAAATCACAATATGGCAGAGGATATACAATTAAAGTTCTGTTAGTTCTGCTACTTCTGGCAGGAGATATTCACCTTAACCCTGGACCTGCCACTATTAAACAGCAGACCACTGGGTTAGCACAAAACCGAGCTGTACAAAAGCAAAAACAACATTTATTTTTCCAAACTGTTAATCATGCACGAGTTCTTTGGGACACCAAGGCTAAACCAAAGGGGATCCTCGGTGGTCATTTAAACATACGGAGCATAATCCCCAAAAGAGATGAGATTTCGGTGTTGCTGTTGGACTCAAATCTGGACTACCTTTGTCTCTCAGAAAGCTGGCTACACAGGAACATAGACACTAATATGATCGATATTGTGGGCTACCAGTGTTTTAGAAAAGACAGGCAGGTAGGGAGGGGAGGAGGTGTTTTAATTTACACCAAAGAGAAATATAAATGTCAACTGGTTGATTTGAATACTTCACTTGAATGTTTAGCTGTTAATGTATGTCTCTCTCCGGTAATGAATTTCAACATTGCAGTAGTGTACAACCCACCGTCACACAACTCTTCCTTTTATAATGAATTAAGTGATCTGGTTAAACAACTTGAGAAGAACAGAGAAACAATAATTCATGGTGACTTTAATATCAACTGGTCTGATAAAAAAGACAAACAAAAACTGAAAAGCCTCATGACTAAATTTAATTACCAGCAAATCATCAAAGGACCCACCAGGATAACCAAACAATCCAGAACACTTATTGACATGGTATTTACTAATAAACCAGAACGAATAACCAGAACCTATAATCTTGTAACTGGTCTCTCAGATCATAACATGGTTCTTGCTGTCAGGAAACTTACTAAAAAGCGACTACAGTATTTTGGGGGAGTCGATATTGACAAATCAAATTTTATTATCCCCAAATCAAAAAATGAGGAGTTTGAACATTACTTAGAGAATCAAAATTGGGAGCAGCTTATGTCAACATGTGAAGTAGATGATTGTTGTAATTTTATAACTGCAACAATCACAAAGTCTATAGAAAAATTTTCAAAGCAAATTAAAAGTAGACAACAGAAGATTAGCCTACCATGGTTAAATAATGAAATAAGAAAACTTATGAAGAGACGAGACTATGCACTGAAAACATCACTAACCTCCAAACTACAAAATGATCACCTTGTGTATAAAAGTTTAAGAAATAAAGTGGTACATGAGCTGCGAAAATCAAAAATATCTTATTACAATAAACTGATAGATCATGCAAAGGGTAACAACAGTTCCCTATGGAGGCATTTAAATAACTTAACTAATAAAAAAAACGATCAGAAGGGGGTAAAGGAACTTAGAATCAATGGCAAGACCGTCAGTGACAAGGCTACTTTGGCAAATGAATTTAATTCACACTTTGTGGGCTCTGTGGAAGACTTAACAAAAATTTTTGTGCTGCCAAATGTGCTCAACAACACAAATTCCATACTTCCAACAGATACTTTTCACATCAATGAGGTAAATGAGAAGTTAATTGCTGGTATTGTTAAAACACTGTCAAACTCAAAAACTAATGATATCTACAATATGAGCACCTCCTTTCTCAAAATGCACAGCAAAATATTAATCAAACCACTGACCCATCTCATTAATCTCTCCATTAGGTCTAGTACATTTCCATCTGGCTGGAAAAAAGCTGTCGTCATACCAGTTCATAAATCAGGCAGTAAAGACGATATATGCAATTACCGCCCAATCTCTATCTTACCAGTCCTATCTAAGGTTCTTGAAAAAGTTGTAGCTACACAGCTGATAGACTACTTACAAGACAGTCAACTTCTTCATCCACATCAATTTGGTTTTAGACCAGGATACTCAACAGAAACAGCAAATTGTTGCCTTATTGAAAACGTCAAACAGTCCTTGGACAGGGGTAATGTGGTAGGAGCTGTTTTTCTAGATCTCAAAAAGGCTTTCGATACTGTAAACCACAGTTTGCTTTTATCCAAAATGGTATCTTTTAACTTCTCCCCAAATACATTAGAATGGTTTGCATCTTATCTCCAGAATAGAGAACAGTGTGTAAAAGTTCACCAGGATAAATCCTCATTTTTAAACAACCACATGGGTATCCCACAAGGGTCCATTCTTGGTCCTTTACTTTTCAGCATTTTTATTAATGACTTGCCGTTACACTGCTCAGCTGCAACATGCCAACTTTATGCAGATGATGCAGTTATTTACACAGCTGCCAAGACTCCAGCACAGGCTGCAGATGTACTGTCTACAAGTATGGTTGATGTCCAAGAGTGGCTCCTCAAGAACCATCTATTGCTGAACCTTCAGAAAACAGTCTCAATGTGCTTTTCAATCAAAAAATGTAACCTGCAACATTTTAAAGTTAATATACATGATCATGACATCAGTTTAGCTACAGAATTCAAATACCTTGGCATTGTACTAGATCCTCAACTCAAATTTAATCTTCATATAAAGAAAATTTCAAAAACAGTAAAAAAAAATCTGAACTGCTTTAAATTAATTAGATATTACATACCTTACAAAGCAGCTGCACTGTATATGCATTCTATGGTTTTTTCTCATATATCATACTGTTTGACAGTCTGGGCTCAAGCAGCCCCTTCCACAATAAGACATATAGGTTCATTATATAATCAAACCCTAAAAATCTTGGACAAAAAGCCCATTAGGTGGCATCACTGTAATGTTTTAAAAAAATACAACCTATTGAGTTTTGAGAGCTTCATTGACCTCTGTCTTCTGAAATTAACGTTCAAATGTTTCCATAAATCAGCACCCGAGCCACTTGCTGGTTTCGTCCAAAGACAGGACAGCAGCAGAGCCACCAGGAGTTCTGTTAACAATAACTGTAAAATATTCCACCGCAGAACCACATTTGGACAAACAGCATTCTCTATAAAGGGCAGTCACATCTGGAACACAATGCCAAATGAAATTAAAATAATAACGGACTTTAAAACATTCACTAAAAATGTTAAAAACTGGCTGAAAAATAAACAAGAATGTACTCATGTATGAATTAATTGTCTGCAAAGTGAGAGTGAATGAAGGGAAGGAATAAATGTGTTTGTTTATAGTGAGTGACGGAGGGAGGAAGGCCTGAAATAGGCAAATGTGAGTTATGTTATATGTGTTAAATGTGAGTCAGGCTGTTATATTTGTGTATTTATAATATTTATAATATTTATGTTAAGTGTGAGTCAGGCTGTTATATTTGTGTATTTATAATATTTATAATATTTATAATTGTGTATTTATAATTTTTCTGCATTGATGTATGTGGTTATTGTGTATATTTTTTATTTTTTTTTTTCCCATCTTTACTTGATTCTTTTTTCTAAAGCCCATCCAGGGACAAGAGTTGCAAATTAGCTAATAGCTATACACTCTATGTGCAACACATCAGATTGATTGTCTTTGATTAATTGTCTATGTTTATTGCACTGTCCCTGTCAAATAAACTAATCTACTACTACTATCTATGAAAACGCTCGCATAAACCATTGGCCTGTGGGTTGTACGTGGTTGTGCGATGAATTGCAGCACCCAGGCTGCGGACCATCGCGGACCAGAGGTCGGAAGCAAATTGCGGGCCCCTATCGGACGTAATGTTCGAGGGGACTCCAAAACGCGCCACCCATGTTGTTAAAAAAGCGCGTGCTACGTCCGCGGACGTGGTTGCTGCCAGCGGGACTGCTTCTGGCCAGCGCGTGGTGCGGTCCACCACTGTCAGGAGGTGCGTGCACCCCTGTGATGGCGGGAAGGGGCCCACGAGGTCCACGTGAACGTGGTCGAACCTCTTAGCCGGTACCGGAAACGGCTCCAAGGTAGCCTTCGTGTGCCTGTGTACCTTGGCTCATTGGCACGCCACGCAGGTTGCAGCCCACTCTTTTACTTGTTTGCGTAGGCTCGGCCACACAAACTTCTCTCCCACCATTTTGACAGACGTGCGCACTCCTGGGTGCGCCAGAGTGTGAACCGACTCAAACACGCGGCGGCGCCACGCGACTGGGACTACTGGATGCGAGCGTCCTGTGGAGACGTCGCAGATTGGGGGGGCCGCCATCTTGCAGCACCCTGCTCTCCAGCCTTAACCCTGTTGGTCCAGACTGGAGCGTGCGAACGTCTGCATCGCTAATCTGCTCCGCAGCCATTGCTGCGTAATCTATTCCCACGTAGACTGGGGCCACCACAGCGCGTGAGAGGCAGTCCGCCACCACATTTAGTTTACCCGACACATGCTGAATATCGGTAGTAAACTCTGAGATCGCGGCCAGCTGTCTCTGCTGCCGGCCCGACCACAGTTCTGAAACCTTGGCCATCGCGAACATTAGTGGCTTGTGGTCTACGAACGCGGTGAAGTTGTGCCCTTCAGCCAGAACTGGAAGTGGCGTATGGCCAGATGGAGAGCCAGCAACTCTCTGTCGAATGCGCTGTATTTACGTTCCCTGTCGCGCAGAGTCCTGCTGAAAAATGCGAGCGGCTGCCAAGCCCCGGCTACGCGCTGCTCCACGACCGCCCCTATGGCCACATCTGAAGCGTTGGTGGTGAGCGCTATCCGGGCCGTCGGGTCTGGATGTGCCAGCAGTGCGGCGTTTGCCAGGGCTGCTTTAACTTCCGAGAATGCCCGCTCTCGCTCCGGGGTCCATTCAACTCCATCCGCGGGTTTCTGTCTCTTGAGCGCGGCGTACAATGGTTGCATGAGCTGCACTGCGCAGGGAAGGAAACGGTTATAAAAATTCCCCATCCCCAAAAATTCCTGCAGCGCCCTGACCGTCTGAGTCCGGGGAAAATCTGCCACTGTGCGCACTTTGTCGGGCAACGGGATTGCTCCTTCTGGAGAGATGCGGTGCCCCAAAAAATCAATCTCCGTCACGCCAAACTGGCATTTCACCGGGTTGATTATTAACCCATGCTCCTCCAACCTCCGGAAAACCGTCCTGAGGTGGGTTTCGTGTTCGTCTTCGGACGTACTGGCTACCAGGATATCGTCCAGGTAGACGAACACGAACGGGAAGTCACGCAGCACTGCATCCATCATGCGCTGGAACGTCTGTGCTGTGCCTTTTAACCCGAATGGCATGTGCAGGAACTCGAATAAACCGAACTGAGTTATTATTGGTGTTTTGGGTACATCCTCCGCGCGCACTGGGACTTGGTGGTAACCGCGGACCAGGTCTATTTTAGAAAAAACGCAAGCTCCGGCGAGGTGAACGGAAAAATCCTGTATGTGGGGAATTGGGTAGCGGTCGTGTGCTGTGGCATTGTTCACCCTGCGGAAATCACCGCACGGTCGCCACGCTCCCTCAGCCTTAGGGACCATGTGTAGCGGGGATGCCCATGGGCTGTTTGATCGCCTGATGATGCCTAACCTTTTCAGGTTGGCGAACTCCTCGCGTGCTATGGCCAGTTTAGCTGCATCCAAGCGCCGAGGTCTTGCAAAAATGGGCGGCCCGGTGGTGGTGATAAAGTGCTCCACCCCGTGTTTAGCGATGGCCGCCGAAAACATCGGGACCGTGAGTGCTGGGAACTGAGTGAGCAGTGCGTGGAACCTACCGCCTGGAGTTGTGACGCTGGCTTGTGCTGTTGGCCAGGTCCCTCAAGCTATACAGGGGAGAGATTCAAAGGACAGTGCATTAACCAGGCGCCTGTTAGCAACATCCACAAGTAAACCATGTGCACACAGAAAATCAGCGCCCAGGAGCGGGCAACACAGTGCCTCTTTGAAAAAAGTCCACTCATACGAGCGGCCATGTAGAGATAAGGTCAGTGTTCTCTCACCGAACGTCTTAATCTCCGAGCCGTTTACTGCCACCAGTCTGGGGCCGCTAGGTCCTGCCAGCCGGTCAGCGTAGGACGGCAGGATGACGCTCTTCTGGGCTCCGGTGTTGACGAGGAAACGTCTCCCCGAGCGCGAGTCCGTCACGTAGAGCAGCTTGTTCTCTTCACCGGCGGTTGCAGCTGCTACCGACTGCTGGCCTTTGCGTTTCCCGAGCACTTGAAGTGGCACGGTGGCACGCATCTGCGCGCGTTCCCTCCGAAGCGGCGGTGGTAGAAGCAGAGCATGTCTTTCTGGCGCTCCTTGGCCCCCGTTGCCGCTACTGTCGGTGGCTCCTCGCCTCCCCTGGTCGTCTCACTGGGCTCCGCTGCCGCCGCGTTGACTGTGATCACCCTGGTGGTGAGGATGATCTGGTCTGCCTCCTGCACTAGCGCACGGTAGTCTCGCGCGGCCAGCAGCGGCGAATTGTCCAGAACCGCTCTTGCTTCTGTTGGCAGGTTCCGGAGGAAAAGGTGGGCAAACAGAAAGTGCCCGTCGCCCGTGCCCATCAACACCAGCATCTTCTCCATCAGGTCTACGGCTGACCCATGTCCTAACTCAGTTCGCGCCAGGAGCCTCTCTGCTCTCTCACATTCCGAGAGCGTGTATCGCCGGATGAGCGCAACCTTGAGCGCCTCATATTTGCTGCTGGTTGGTGGCTGATCGAGCAGGGTTGCTACCTGCTGGGCTGTGCGGGAGTCCAGCACTGCTACCCCATGGTAGAACTTCGTGTCGTCTGCTATTACTCCCCGGAGGGTGAACTGGGCCTCGGTGTGGTGGAACCAAGAGCGCGGGTTGTGCTGCCAGAAATCCGATAGCTTGACTGAAACTGCACGTGCATTGCTGGGGGTTCCAGTCCGGGCTGTCTGCGGGTTGGCTTCAGCGTCTCTGGGGGTTCCCGACCTGGCTGGCTCCGGGGTTCTTGCCTCGTGTTCCATAATACGTCTTGGGTCACCAGTGTTGAGTGTGTAAATGAAGAGGCATATTCATTTCAGATGATTTATTACACACTCACATCTCACAAGCAAAGAACAGACTGACTGGTCACATCAAGCATTCCTCTCTCTATATCAAGTCACACTTCACAAGGTTCAAGGCACTTGCTCATCACAGCATCACATCTACAGTACACTTCATTCAACCCCCTCTCACCCACTTGGGCATTGTTCTCCCATGTGTATTCATTTTCTCTGTCTAAGGTGTGAAATAACCTGAGGCCCATAATATATATATATATATATATATATATATATATATATATATATATATGTGTGTGTGTGTGTGTGTGTGTGTGTGTATGTATGTATGTATGTATGTATGTATGTATGTGTATGTATATATATATATATATATGTGTGTACTGTGGGCACCCAGCACACGTGTGGGAACCCAGCACAATGTAGACTGATAATATTCACGCTCAGCAGGGATTGCATACGAACAGAGAGCCCTACGGGGACAACCAGAACAGTGACTATTGTTATTCATCCCCGGAGTAAGGAGAGGAGTCTGGTGCCAGTTAATCACCCAATTGATATGTATTGTCTGATATGTATATCAGTATGTAAATGTGCCATGCATTCTCTCTTGTCTGTATAAAAGAGCTGACTTTACATGCCTCACAAGCACACTCAGGAGTGCACACACAGCACACAGTGCTGCAGTGTGGCTCATGATGATGGAGGAATAAAACTCTTAAACCTTCAGCTCGCCGTGTCTCGCCTGAACTGATCTTTTACCTCCACACTGGTGACCCTGGATGAAGAAGGGAACACCAAGCGAACACCCCGGAGATGACCTGGACGGGAAGCCTCAGCACGCATCATGGTGCGACCCTCGCCTGATCTTTTACCAGCACCATGATCAACACGAGCGAAAGAAGGAAGCAGCCTGAACGGGGACAATCATCGACGCCGACTGCGCTGATTTCCATCAAGCTCCCTGACCCTGACTCACCTCTCGACAACGGACCTTCCGCGCACAGAAGCCACGCGCGCACATCACGGGGTTACGAGGACAGCGCAACTGCCAGCTATGTGGTCACTGCACCAAGCGCGCGCCACGCACCAGGGATAGATCGGCTCCACAGACTGATACAGCGTCCTCTGCCGCTGCACATGCCCGAGTAAAACGGCTGATCGCCACCCTCGGAACCTTAAGGGCTGCTCGCGCACTTGAAGCATACGTACAGCCAGCACACAGGATTTTGTATGAGTTTTCCAGCCACGGCGCACAAGGGGAATTTAGCCGATTGCTTTCCCCGATGACTTTAGGGCTGTTTCCCGCACCTAAAGCCAAACTGCCGAGTCCCTGACACAGCTTCAGTTTATCACAGCCACTACGCATCCTTGGGGAATTTGGCCGCTCGCCTTCCCTACATCCTCGCTGGACCAAAACACGAGAGAAGTCAGAGATTTAATTTTTTCACAGCTGCTGTGGATCTCCGCCACGTTTAACGGGAAAAGTTCCACACCATCACGGATCCACACACAATTTTTGCGCGGCCCAGACACCTTTGACGTCTCGGGCCGGCACTCGCTTACTCCTACCCCCCTCCCCTTCTTCCTGCACAGAGCTTTTCCCGCACCTCACTCCCAAAGCCTGCCGATCGCCGTCTGGTTCCATTACGCACGACTGCACACCAGCCCGTGTGCCCACGATCCACGGCCGTTCAATGTGCTGGAACTTGGAGCGGAGCACACGGCCCTTTCCACTCCTCCCCCGTCCCCCTCATGGACTGACATGACCTCCGACAGTTCTACCGGAGCTGGAGCACAAACGACGGGGGAGGGGGCGGGGTCACAACCCCTTCTGACCGTTCTGGGGGGAGCAGTGTGGGCACCCAGCACACGTGTGGGCACCCAGCACAATGCAGACTGATAATATTCACGCTCAGCAGGGATTGCGTACAAATAGAGAGCCCTAGGGGGACAACCAGAACAATGACTATTGTTATTCATCCCCGGAGTAAGGAGAGGAGTCTGGTGCCAGTTAATCACGCGATTGATATGTATTGTCTGATATGTATATCAATATGTAAATGTGCCATGCATTCTCTCTTGTCTGTATAAAAGAGCTGACTTTACATGCCTCACGAGCACACTCAGGAGTGCACACACAGCACACAGTGCTGCAGTGTGGCTCATGATGATGGAGGAATAAAACTCTTAAACCTTCAGCTCGCCGTGTCTCGCCTGAACTTATTTTGTTCCTCCACTATATATATATATACTGTATATATATATATATATAGTAGAGAGAGGAATGATCAGGCGAGGCGGTAGCTGAAGCAGAGCAGACTTTATTAATCTCTCTCTAACATCAACAACAATAAGAAGTCTAAACCAGGTCGCCGGCACCTCTCTTTTTATACCATAGAACTCGCCCGGCGACCTGGGGTGTTTGCTTTAACATGCATACATTTACCATGACAATTCCCTTTGTCACTGTTTGCATTAACACACATACATCTACAATGACAATTCCCTTTGTCACCCAGCCTGTTGGCGCATTATTATGCAGACCGGAAGAGAATGCATATTGTCATGCGAAAACCATAGACTGCCTTGCATATCCGTTTCTCAGCGCTTACGCATCTCCTCCTGCCGAGCCATTCAGTCTGAATAGAGAACGTACTGACTGGGTCCCCCCCCCCCCCAGAAACTCAGACTGGGCCTTAACCCTCATGTCCTGTGGGCTTCAGCCGACGTCCATAGCGGCTCTAACCGCGGGTCGCCAGCTCCGAGGCGCTGCTGTGCCAGTGGGGCACTCCTGGAGGCGCATTCATCTGTGGGGGGACATTGGAGGGGGAGACATCTTCAGCATGCCATTGTGACTGAGCTGATGAGTCATTTATCTGGGGTGTTCTCAGCGGGGGTCGTCCGCACCAAGGATCTCGGGCCAACACCACCTGTTCGTCTGCTAAAACGAAGGCGGGCTTAAGCCTGTCTATACAGATTGTTTCTCTGCGTCCCCCCAAGTCTAACACAAAATGTTTCTCCCCAGGTTCCAGCACTCTGAACGGGCTGTCGTAGGGGGGGCGCAACGGGGTCCAGTGGGCATTGTGCCTGACAAACACGAACAGCGCATCCTTCAAGATCCTTGGGACTAAAGCGGGCAGGGGATCTGTGACTTGCCGGGTGGGACTGTCCCTCCGTGGAGACCCGGGGACGTTTGCTCGTCGGCACAGGTTCCAGTTTCGGTTGAAGTCCGAAATTTTAAGAGCAAAACAGAATTATAAATCAGAATTGGAAAGCAAGATGGCAACAAAGAAACTTGGTTCAGCCTGGGCCAGTATGAAAACTATTGCAGGCCTTCAGAGCACAGAGCGCAGTAATCGTGTGTTTTTAGATGGTTTTAATTCAGACACAGAGCTGGCTAATGCTCTTAATTGTTTTTATGGTCGTTTTGACTCCTTTGATTTTAGCACAGAAACCCAAGATTTGAAACAGAAACTCAAAGACAATCAGCACTTTAATATTGAGGTGCAGGATGTAAAAAGGGAGTTCTGCGCTGTAAAAGTGAACAAAAGTCAGGGCCCTGATAATATATGTGGGCGACTGGTAAAGTCCTGTGCACATGAACTGAGTCCTATATTTCATTACATTTTCAATAAGTCCTTACAGACACAACATGTGCCTAAGATCTGGAAAGATGCCGTGGTTGTTCCCGTTCCAAAATCCAGCTGTCCTAAAACGGTAAACGACTTTAGACCAGTTGCTTTGACTTCAATTTTAATGAAAATTTTTGAAAAACTGGTCAGATGTGAGGTCCTAAAGCAGACTGAGCATGCATTGGATCCTCTGCAGTTTGCCTATAGGCCTCACAGAGGAGTGGAGGATGCCACTGTCACTCTGTTTAACATGCTTTTTAAACATCTGGATTTTAATGGGACACACGCCAGACTTTTATTTGTGGACTTTTCCTCCGCCTTTAATACAATCCAACCTCATATCTTAGTTGAAAGGCTCCTGCAACAATTTGATTTGAGTAATAATCTGGTGGGTTGGATTCTGGATTTCTTAACCAACAGGACGCAGAGAGTAAGGGTCAATGGTACATTGTCTGACCAAAAGTGCTCTTCTACTGGCTCTCCTCAGGGGTGTGTGTTGTCACCACTACTCTTCATCCTGTACACAAACATGTGTCGGAGCAGACATGACAACAGACACATTATAAAGTATGCTGATGACTCAGCTATTGTCAGTCTCCTCCAGGATGGTGAGAGTGGCCACGGCCCAGTAGTTGATGATTTTGTTCACTGGTGTGAGGATTCCTACCTGCAGCTGAATACGACAAAAACTAAAGACATGATTATTGACTTAAGGAGGAAAACTCCCAGGCACAAAGTCATCGTACTAAAAGGCCAGACCACCGAATGTGTACAATCCTACAAATATCTTGGGACGATTATTGATAGTAATTTAAACTTTGAAGAGAACTGTGAAAGGGTGTGCAAAAAGGGTCAGCAACATTTGCATTGCTTGAGAAAACTTGCACGCTTCCAAACTGACCGAACCATAATGACAATGTTTTATCGGGCTTTTATTGAATCTGTTTTATCCTTTTCTTTAGTGTCATGGTTTGGTCAGATAAAACTGAAACAGAGGAAATCCTTGTATCAGGTAGTTAGATGGTCCAGTCGTTTGCTTGGTGAGCCACAGCTGAGCGTGACATCCCTGTACACCAGACAAGTACAGAGGATGGCTACCTCCATTTTAAATGATGACTCCCACCCTTTGCACTGCAACTTTCAGCTTCTTCCCTCAAGACGGAGGTTTGCTGTCCCAAAAAGTAGAACCCAGCGCTACAAAAACAGCTTTGTTCCTGCTGCTGTCAAAGAGTTGAACAAGCTGTAACAATATATTGCACATAATTTAGGTACCTATTTATTAACTCCATTTTATATTTACTTATTTTTGTAGGATGTTACTTGGGTTCTATATATTTTATTGGGTTTTAGACCTTTGAGTTTTTAACCTCTTTGACTAGTTTTTAACTTTTAATATGACCTTTCTCTCTTACCTCTGGTTTTTCTCCCATCGCTTTGTCTTTTTATACCCTGATTGATGGAGCCTTGAGTATTTTTATGATGTTTATAGTCAGCTTCATGTGTGCCTGTGTTTGTGTCTATGTTGAATGTAATTTGTGGCTTGTAAATATGGATGTCACCAGACTGCAAAACAAATCTACCTACGGGTACAAATAAAGTAACCTGAACCTGAACCTGAATTTGCAGTCCGCCCTCCTCCTCTGCCCATGACGTGGCTGCGGGGCTGGAACCAGGCACTCCAGGGCCGCAGGCTCCTTCCTCATCCGACGGTGTAGACCTGGCACCGAGGAACGCTCAGGGGAAGGAGACACAAAGGCAGCAGGTTCATAATTAATCACTGCAGCAGGTGAAGGGAGCTCAGGGGACTGTGAACCCCGAACTCCACCCCCAGGAGTCAGACAAGGCAATTCACCCAGGGAAGGACAAGAATGAAAAGGCACTTGCCTGCTCCGCTGAGGGCCGGTGGAAGCTGCTGCAGTGGGCTTGGTTCTTTCCTTCCCCCGCTGGATGGTGATGGAGGGCCCCCCGGGAAGACGAGGAGGAGCCGTTCGCACAGGATCGATGACGGGCATCGCTGGAGCAGGACTCGTGGAGCTAACAACAGCTGGGGAGAGCGCCAGGGAGGAGGGAGGAATAGTCGAGGTGATCCAGGAACGAGGAGCTGATGGAACAGCAGGGACAGGAGACCTGGAGGCGGAGGTTGCTGGGTTTTACTCCTGTCGTGATGCAGGAGCGACAGCTGGCTGGGAGGCAGAGTTTGTGCGGCTACCCGGAACTGGATCTGGATGGGGTTCTCATTGAGGATGAGCCAAGGGAATCCCGGCTGACGTCTTTCTCCGCTGGGGATGACCCCTGGGTGGTGCAAACTCCTGGACTGGACGGGGGACAGGAATGGGATCCTGAAACGAGGAGCGGGAATGTCTCCTCTTTGGCTTCCTGCTGGAGTTTCCCTTCAGCCCACGGAGCTTCTCCCGGTGAGCAGAGATGTCCGCCATCCTCGCTACGCTCACCACCCTGAAATCACGGCGAGGATGGCGGTTGATAGTCGCCTCAGCGAGGTCCAGGTACCAGCGTGCATCGCTGGGAGTGTCGTAAAGGCGAGCGGTGGAGAGGATACCATCAATATCAATAAGGGCCATAACCAGCTCGTAGCCCAAGCTCATCGCATAGGCCTTGGGCAGCGCCATCTCCCAGCACACTGATACGAGGAAAGGGAAAAAGCTACAAGCCCAACTAAGCAAACTCACGGTCACCAGCATTTCGCTTGGCTGCGACCTACTGTCATGGAGTGGTCCTCGCGGACCACTAATGAGACACTATAGGCAGCTGTAGAGTTTGCACATTTATTAAAGGAAGACATACACCACAAAATAATGAGCCTCATGGGGCAAAACACAAATAAAGGCTTCACTGGACACTGACGATAAACTGAGAACTAGGAAGACTGATCGGAGACAAGGATACAACTCTTACATACCAAAAGCGAGGGCGGAACCTAACGCCGAAAGGAACTGGCTTCGGTCATAGGGAACCCAGTCTGGATAAGGCGAGGTCGCAGCCCCGAGTGACAGGAGCTGCTCCCTTAAATAGGGCAAGATAATTAATCAGCTGATGAGGGTGTCATCAGCTGAATCAGCACCAGCTGTACTGCTTGGCTCTGACAGCCGGAAGCCCCGCAGAGATGCTGTCAGAATAAGAGCTCAGAGAGCCCACCAGGACTAAATACAGAATGGGAGGAAAATACTGCATGACCCGAGCGCGGACGAGATCGGCGCTCAGCCCATGACAGATAATAGCCCCTGTTGATCTCAAGTTACAGCTACAGTATGGACACAGAACCGTAACTTGATCATTATGGGCCCTATTTTGACAGTCATCCGTGGACTTTTCCGCCAGACTTTTCACCATACGCCAGTGGTTTTGTTAGTTTCCGTCAGTGCATTGTCAGTTTTTTTTGTGTCACGCCATCTAATTACCAGCTGACAGTGCACCTGCTTTGCTTTGGGAGGTGGAGCCTCATTTCAAAAAGGTGTGGCGGCACGCAATCTCAGGCGCATCACTATTACGGTGCATGTTACGCCAATGCACTTTTGATTTGTCATCAGAAGCGCTTTGTTTTATGATGTTTCAGTAGTGTGTTTTGAAATCGCGCAGCTCAGGAGCTCACAAGGAAATGGCACACACTTGGCTGTTCTGTTATTTTAATGGAGAGAGTTGTAAGAGTCAAAATATTCATCTGTCATTTTATTTATTTATAATATGATCACACACTAAATAGTTTTTTTTTCCACCTACACTCTCATTTTAATTGCTGACTTACCGTTGGAGTCTATAGATTAGGCATTAATGTACGAATTTTTAGGGGAATGAATGAATGAACAGGGAGCATGTGTGCGCTCTGGTGTGGATGTGGCACATGGGGGGAAACATGTCAGTCTGAAGATTTTTATTCCATACACATTTTCGTTTTCATCACCGACTTATTAGGCATTAATGTGTTTATTTTTAGGGGAATAAATGAATGAACAAGGAGTGTGCAGCGTTTTTACTTTTCACTGTAACTCCCCAAAGAGACAGGAGATGTGTCCACATCTACCTCAGCCATGCATCCCTGTGTTTACAGCCAGGCCGAGGCCGCTCGGACCGCCCCTACAATCATGGTTCTCCCCCATCCAGCGCCCTTGGCTGTCACCTAAGCGCCCCTGGGAGGGACCACCAAGAACGGGCTCACTTCATGGTGACCTCTTCTTTGAAAACGTTTTGTCCACTAAACTGTCGTGTATTGAATCATCACATCGCATCGTCATATCTTATGTCTATTTATGCTCACACGTCCTGATTAATGAAAAAACACACTCAGCCGATGTTTTTGGTTAAATGAGGACGCAACTGGGTTTTTCACTACACAGAGGAAAAAAAAAATGTTATGTGGGTTCATGATTCAGTTCTTGGACTGCAGCTGGACCAGTCTGTCCTACTGGGAAAACAGCTGTCACCATGACCCAGGTATAAGATAAGGTAAGATAAGATAAGCCTTTATTAGTCCCACAACGGGGAAATTCCAGGATTGCAACAGCACAGGGATAGCAACACTCAGAGCAACAATCAGAAGGCAAGAAAAAAAAAAACAAGCAAGCAAGAGCAGCTAATATACATATGTACATATTACTATAAAATATATATATACACACACACAGACACACAGTGCAGAGCATTGTAGCTGGATGGAATAAATATATGAATATATAAACACACAGTGCGGAGCATTGTAGCTAGATGGAATAAATATGTAAATATATAAACACCCACAGTACGGAGCATTGCAGCTAGGTGGAATAAATATGTAAATATATAAACACACACAGTGCGGCGCAATGTAGCTAGATGGAATAATATGTAGATATATAAACACACAGTGCGGAGCATTGTAGCTAGATGGAATAAATATATAGATATATAAATATAAACACACCCAGTGCGGAGCATTGTAGCTAGATGGAATAAATATGTAAATATATAAACACACACAGTGCAGAGCATTGTTGCTGGATGGGATGAAACAGCACAACCGTCTACTTAGTTATCCTACATGGTATGATTATGTGCCCATACATATTCTCACTCTCCATAGCGACCGGTATTTTCCTAGTTGTATGCCGGAGGGGACCATTGTGTAAGTCTATTGCATCTTTTGCATTCAAAAAACTATTAGTTTGTTACGTCTTTTTGCTATCTCTGCGAGCAGCCCCACTTAGGTTGTACAGTCTGACAGCCGTTGGTAGGAAGGACCTGCGAAACCTCTCGGTTGTGCACCTGGGATGATGTAGTCTGCTGCTAAATGAGCTCCTCAGTGCATTCAGTATGTCCTGCATAGGGTGGAACTCGGACTCCAGCAGAGATGACAGTTTAGCCACCGTCCTTCTCTCTCCTATCTCCTCCACCAGATCAACGCGCTGCCCCAGGACAGAGCTAGCTTTCTTGATCAGTTTGTTCAGTCTCTTCCTATCGGCTGCAGTAATGCCACTGCCCCAGCAGACCACTCCAAAAGTGATGGCTGATGCCACCACCGTGTCATAGAATGTCTTCAGCAGCGCCCCTTGTACACCAAAAGACCTGAGTCTCCTCAGCAGGAACAGCCTGCGCTGTCCCTTCTTGTAGAGTGCGTCAGTATTGTGTGACCAGTCTAGTTTATTGTTCAGATGAACACCCAGGTACTTATAGGATGTCACCATCTCAATGTCTGTTCCCTGTATATTTACTGGTGCTGTGAGGGGTTGTCCTTGCCTGCGGCAGTCCACCACCAGCTCCTTAGTTTTCCTCGCGTTGATCTGGAGGCAGTTCCGATGGCACCAGTCCACGAAGTCCTGGATAAGCCCTCTGTACTCAGTTTCATCTCCATTGGAGATGAGGAAAACGATCGCAGAGTCATCAGAGAACTTCTGTAGATGGCAGTGTGTTGTATTGTGTGAGAAGTCCGCAGTATAAAGAGTGAACAGGAAGGGAGCCAGCACCGTTCCCTGGGGGGCCCCCGTGCTACTGATGATCGTGTCGGACACACAGTCCCGGGTTCTCACAAACTGAGGCCGGTTCGTGAGATAGTCCAGGATCCATGATGACAGGTGCTGGTCCACCCCTGCGCGCAGCAGCTTGTCCTTCAGGATCATCGGTTGGATGGTGTTGAAAGCACTGGAGAAGTCAAAGAACATGATCCTCACCGCATTCCCGGGCTTCTCCAGGTGGGACAGAGAACGGTGAAGGAGGAAGATCACCGCATCCTCCACCCCAATGCCATGCTGGTAGGCGAACTGGAGTGGATCCATCGCTGGTTCCACCAGGGGGTGGAGGTAAGCAAGGAGCAGTCTCTCTAGGGTCTTCATCAAGTGGGACGTCAAGGCCACCGGTCTGTAGCTGTTCAGGTCTTTGGGGTGAGAAGTTTTTGGTACAGGTACCACACAAGATGTTTTCCACAGCTGTGGTACCCTCCCCAGTTTCAGGCTCAGGTTGAAGATATACGTCACAATCCCACACAGCTGGTCTGCACAGGACTTGAGGAGCTTTGCGCTGATGCCGTCCGGTCCCGACGCCTTCCTCGCCTCGATCTTCCTCAGCTCCGTCCTCACCTGGGTCCTGGTCAGGGTCAGGATGGGGGGCTGTGTGTTGGGAGTGGGGGGGTGTTGGTGGAGTGGGGAGTGGGCAGCAGAACTTGATTTCTCTAGAGGCAGCAGTGGTTGTTGTGCAGTCAGGGGGGAGGGCGGTTGGTCAAACCTATTGAAAAACAGATTCAGGTTGTTCGCCCACTCCCTGCCCCCCGTGGCCTGGGGGGAGGTATTCTGGAGCCCAGAGATGGTTTTGAGGTTTCTCCAGACCCCGCTGATGTCGCTCTGTTGCAGCTTGTCCTCCATCGGTCTTGTTGCAGCTTGTCCGGTATGTGCGCACAAATCCGATATTCATTATTTAAAATGAGTTTTTACAATGTTAGCCTCATTCACTGTCATTGTTTTAAAAGAATGATTCAAGTAAAAAAAATATCCTGACAGTTGTTTTGAATTAAATCTACAATTTTGCATTCACCAGAGCAGATTAATACAGCTCAGGCCATGATGAGCGGCTCCTCTTTCTTGCTTTAAAAGAGTGCAAAATGCATTTAATGAAAACAAGGAGCTTTTTAACTCCACAGCCTTGCTTGCCCATGGATGAGATCATACCAGTCTTTCTCTTTGTCCACGAGGTTGACAGCATTTCCTTCAGTTATATTATCATCAACCCGATCTTATTAAAAAAAAAAAAAAAAAAGTACTATCATTCATCAGAGCTTCTCTTTTAAACCAAGAAAGAGGAGCTGCTCATCGTTGCCTGAGCTGTATTAATCTGCTCTGGTGAATTCAAAATCCATCCATCCATGAATGGATTTTGCGGCTCCTCTTTCTTGGTTTAAAAGTGAAGCTCTGATGAGCGATAGTACCTTTTTTTTTAGTAAGATTGGGTTGACGATAATATAACTGAAGGAAACTCTCAACCTCATGGACAAAGAGAAAGACTGGTATGATCTCATCCATGGTCAAGCAAGGCTGTGGAGTTAAAAAGCTCCTTGTTTTTATTAAATGTATTTTGCACTTTGTGAATGAGCCCACATTGTCCTCAGCGCAAAATGGAATTGTTCTACTGCTTAAACCACTTTCATGTTAGCATCACATCTTTGATCTTGTGCCCCTGTTTATTAAAGGGAAAGAGAGCAAAGGCAACGATTGGCTTATTTCACATTATGGCCCAAACACACCTCTGAATAATTAAGAGCATTAGGACAACCCTTTTCAACTATGTGTCCAGCAGAAAATTTGTTTCTGCCCTGTTGTGATAAGGAAATGAACTTGGAAACACCGATAAACACACTCTGCATCACTGACAACTGACCACGTTTTTGTAATACTGCTCTATGTCTTCTCAAATTTATCTGATGGGTCTACATGGTTAATATTTGCAATTCCTAATAATTTAATGTAATACATTTGATATAAACTAAGGGTAACTAAAAATAAGTATTAAAATATTGGTTGGAATGCATATGCTTTGGTAGAAATGTATATTTGGTACTCTCAAATATTTCTTTAAATAAACTCTTTAATAATAACTTTAAATAACTCTTTAAATATTTCTTTAATTTTAAAGCCCACTATTCCAATAACTGTTAATAATACAAACGACTGATATAAAGGCACTAACCTAATTATTATAATTGTGACATTTATTAAATTACTAAATTCAAAACTTAAAAAGTTCATACTGTATATTCAAAATAAGCCAATTAAAATATATAACTTAGAGTAGTGGTAATGACTCGTCGAATAAGTTCATCTCATATTGGATGCATTGATGTACCTTTCTCTGTGCATGGATATATACAATGCATACTGTATATGAAAATATGTTCATGTGTTCAACCATCAATTAGAATTCTATATATGAATGTAATTCTTTATTAATATATGTACTGTAAATGAACATTTTCTGGGATTTTTCTCAAACTTCTTGTCATGGTCTGCTCTGTGATTGATTGCCAGCAGCTGGGCGCACACCTGCTTCCCATCAGGCCTGGGACTATTTAGACGGCTCTGCCCAGGCTTCTGGGCGGAGATGTCTCACTGCGCTCCAGAGGAGCTTCATCCGTCAATCCTCTTGTCCTTGCCAGAGTCTACAGTCCC
This sequence comes from Pholidichthys leucotaenia, assembly GCA_020510985.1. Taxonomy (NCBI): domain Eukaryota; kingdom Metazoa; phylum Chordata; class Actinopteri; order Cichliformes; family Pholidichthyidae; genus Pholidichthys; species Pholidichthys leucotaenia. Next base: position 57,243,485 of record CM035843.1, on the reverse strand, counting down.
TTGCTACCCAAGCCTGCTGTCCCAATGCCTGAGGGACATCGCCCACAGCTCACATAAGCTACCATTCCTCAACTCACCTTGTCTTCCAGTCCCCTGTGCACAGGTGGAGCGCCTTGGCGGCGGATCCTTTCCTCCTCTGTGGCGGCGGACTTCTACCCTCTCTCTCAGCACACCACTCCTCCACATCTACACACCAGCAGGAGCTACCACACCCGACAGCGGACACTGTCTCCCTGGCCGCAGCCACCGAGCTGAACCTGAGCCTCCCACCATTTTCACGCCCAGTAAGCCTCTGACTAATTATCCAACACCAATTGTCTTCTCCGCTAACTGTCACGCTTCTGTGTGTTTCCAGGGTTGCCAGGCCGAACGGTGTCCTGCTCTGTCCCCTGCTGTTCCTGTACACACTCACATGCACGCATTCACACACACATTTACATTAATAAATCTAACTGAATCTATTCTTGAGTCTGTGTGTGTTCACTGGATCATAAAACCATGTCAGTACATCTCCGCCAGAATGACCCAGCTGACAGCGCTTTGATGCGCCGATTACATCTAATGGAGACTTGAATAGATCAATTGGTTTATCAGCAACAATCCACATTGGCCCAGTTAGCCCGTGTTACAGATCGGTTGGACCAGCTAGCCGGGTCTCAGTCCTTTCCCCCAGCCCCAGCTATTTCTTCTAGCTCCTCAGCTCCCGCTAGTCACCCGGCTAACCAGCTTAAACTAGGACCGCCTGCTCGACTGACCCCCGTTCCAACACCCAATCATTTTAGCGGTAAGTTAGGGGAGGCTAGGCCCTTTGTTATGCAGTGCGAGGTGGTTTTCGAGCAGATGCCTGAGGATTTTAATTCAGACCACAGTAAGATTGGGTATATGATTAACTTACTGGAAGGTCGAGCGCTAGCTCGGGCCTATGCGGTTATGGCCAGGACTAATTATGCCAGCTTGACTCTCAATCAGTTCATTGCTGACTTTTATGAAGTGTTCGATCACTCAGATCGCAACAGTGTGCTTACCTCTCGGTTGCTGAATCTGAGGCAGGGTTCCCAGGTCGTGGCCGATTACGCTATCGATTTCCGGGTGTTGGCCGCTGAAGTTGGGTGGGAGGACGCTTTTCTATGCAGCATCTTTATGAGGAGCTTCAGCTCTGAGCTTCTGGATGAGCTAGTGCCGCTAGAAAAACCCAGCAGGTTATTCAATCTAATCTCCCTAGCCATCAACATAGATAATAGGCTGAGGGAGAGAGCCGCTGAGTGGCGTGCTTCCGGTCGTTCGGGAGCCCAGTTTTATCACGCTCCTCAGTCGTCCCTATTGGCCCATCCTTCCTCCAACTCTCCTGAGACCCCAGAACCGATGGTAGTAGGGCGATCTAGGTTGTCTCCGGCGGAAAAACAGCGCCGCCGAGAGTTGGGGTTGTGTCTGTATTGCGGGAGTGAGGAGCACGAGGTAGTTTTTTGTCATCTTCGGCCCAATAGGGGTAGACTGTGTGTCACGGTAGGATTACTCAAGGACTCACCCCAGTCAAATCCCCTATTTAGCTTTCAACTCCCCATCCGTTTTATACACAAACATAAGGAGATTTTCACACAGGCTTTGGTTGACTCAGGGGCAGAGCAGAGTTTTATTTCTTGGAACCTGGCAACCCAGTTGGATTTACCCTGCCATCCACTCAAGTTCCCTTTGCGGCTTATGGCCTTATCCAAAGCTCCTATGGCCGTGGTCTCTCAGCAGACAGCCCCTTTCCTGGTTATCATTTCTAGTAATCATTGGGAGGAGTTGCAATTCCTCGTTCTACCGGTGTCCTCGTCCCCAGTCATCCTTGGCTTCCCCTGGCTACACCTCCACAATCCATCAATCGATTGGCGTACTGGGAGTATCTTGTCCCGGAATTCATTTTGTCTCAGCACCTGTCTCCTATCGGCTGCTTGCTTGCCGTCCAGGCCCTTGGAGGCTCCCACCACCTCATCTCCCGACCTCTCTAAAGTTCCTCCAGAGTACCATGACCTCGGAGCCACTTTCAGTGAAACCCAGGCCCTGTCCCTCCCCCCCACCGCCCGTATGATTGTGCCATAAATCTCCGTCCTGGAGCTCCGCTACCGTCGAGCCGTTTGTACAGCCTGTCACCTCCGGAGCGGGAGGCCATGGAGGCCTATATCAAGGAATCCTTGAGTTCTGGCATAATTCAACCATCTTCTTCAGCGGTGGGGGCGGGATTTTTCTTTGTCGGCAAGAAGGACAGGTCTCTGAGGCCATGTATTGACTTTGGGGAGTTAAATAACATCACTATTAAGGATAAATACACCCTTCCCTTGCTCAACACAGCCTTTGACTCCCTCCAGGGGGCATCCTGGTTTACCAAGCTGGATCTCCGCAACGCTTACCACCTGGTGCGGATCAAAGAAGGCGACGAGTGGAAGACGGGGTTTCAGACCCCCAGCGGCCACTTTGAATATCTGGTAATGCCTTTTGGTCTGACCAATGCCTCTGCGGTATTCCAGCACCTTATTAATGATGTGTTAAGGGACTTTCTGGGTGTGTTTGTATTTGTGTACCTTGACGACTTTTTGATCTTCTCCCAGTCCTTGGAAGAACACCGGGTGCATGTGCGGCGAGTCCTGCAGCGGTTGTTGGAGAATAAGCTGTATGTTAAAGCCAAGAAGTGCGAGTTCCACACCTCCAAGACGTCCTTTCTGGGGTTCATCATATCCCACAAGGAGATATTTCCGGATCCTGGCAAGTTTAAGGCGGTAGTGGAGTGGCCGACTCCCTCATCCCGGAAGCAACTCCAGCTGTTCCTTGGGTTTGCAAATTTCTACCGCCGCTTCATTAAGGGTTATAACATGATGGCACTCCCCTTGACACGCCTTACCTCGTCCAAGGTGCCCTTCCTGTGGTCGGAGGAAGCGGCTATGGCTTTTTCTGCTCTCAAGGAGAGATTCGCCGATTCCCCCATCCTGGTTCAGGTGGATCCAGCCCTGCAGTGTTTGGTGGACATGGACACCTCGGACTCAGGAGTAAGGGCTGTCCTGTCCCAGCGCTCCCTGGCGGATGGCAGGTTCGACCTTGCACCTTCTTCTCCAAGCGGCTGTCGCCGGCAGAACGTAACTACAGCATCGGCGACAGGGAGCTTCTGGCAATCAAACTTGCGCTGGAGGAGTGGTGCCATTGGTTGGAGGGGGCCTCTCAGCTGTTCGTGGTCTGGACGGACCCCAGGAATCTGGAATACCTCCGGACGGCTAAGCGCCTGAATGCCCGTCAGGCCCGCTAGTCCTTGTTCTTTGGGCGATTTGACTTCACCATCACATACCGTCCTGGGTCCAAGAACACTAAGCCAGACGCCCTATCCAGGCAATTTGCCACTGATGCCTCAGATCCTGAGGACCACCCCATCCTGCCTCTTTCCTGTGTCGTGGGTGCCCTCTCCTGGGGCATCAAGGAGAAGGTCTTGAGGGCTCAGGAGTCTGAAGCGGACCTGGGCGGAGGACCGGCGGGTAAGCTGTTTGTTCCTTCGGCCGTCCCGGGGGAAGTCATTCATTGGGCTCATGCCTCCAGGTTGGCCTGTCATCCAGGGAGAAAGTGCACTGAGGAACTCCTGAGACGTACATTCTGGTGGCCTGCCCTTCAGAAGGACATTGGAGAGTACGTTTGTGCCTGTCCTCAGTGTGCTGCCGGCAAGTCATCTTCTTCCTCCCCAGCTGGCCTTCTCCATCCTCTCCCCGCTCCTGGCAGGCCTTGGTCCCATGTGGCATTGGACTTTGTGACCGGCCTTCCTCCCTCTGACGGTCACACCATAGTGCTCACCGTAGTCGACAGGTTCTCCAAAGCTGCTCATTTTGTTCCTCTACAGGGATTGCCTTCGGCTAAGGAGACAGCGGACCTGCTTGTACAGCACATGGTAAGACTACACGGGATTCCCCTGGACATCGTTTCAGACCGGGGGCCCCAGTTTACATCCCAGGTATGGAAGATGTTTTGCAACGCCCTTGGGGCTACGGTAAGCCTGTCATCTGGTTATCACCCCCAGTCCAACAGTCAGTGTGAGAGAGCCAATCAGGATACGGAGGCGGCTCTGCGGTGTGTGGCCACCACCAATCCTGCATCATGGAGTTCGCACCTGCCCTGGATCGAGTATGCCCACAATTCTACAGTATCTTCAGCCATTGGTATGACCCCTTTCCAGGCATCTCTGGGTTATACTCCTTCATTGTTCCCTGAGGAGGAGGCTGAGATCGCCGTACCGTCCGTCAGGGCTCACCTTAAGCGCTGTCGTTGGCTGTGGAGGGCGACCCGAGCTGTGCTACGACGCACTGCGGAACATAACTCCTCGGTTGCCAACCGCCATAGGACTCTGGCACCTTCTTACCAGGTGGGTCAGCAGGTTTTGTTATCTACCAAGAATATCAATTTGAAGGTTGAACCCAGGAAGATGGGTCAGTGCTTTATTGGACCTTTTGCCATCTCCCGTATTGTCAACCCAGTATCTGTAGGCCTGGCCCTCCCCCCCTCCCTCTGCATCTGTCCTACCTTCCACGTCTCTCAGATTAAAACTTTTTGGCCAGCCCTCTGTGTCCTCCTCCCGGGTCTCCACCTCCGCCGATGGTGATTGATGGCGACCTGACGTGGAAGGTCACCGCCATCCTGGACGTCTGTCACCGGGGTCGAGGCCTGCATTACCTGGTGGACTGGAAGGGTTACAGACCAGAATGGAGATTCTGAGTGCGTCCTTCCTTCATCCTGGATAAGGACCTCATCAGGGACTTTCACCGGATGCATCCAGGTAGGCTGGAACGACCGCCAAGAGGCGTTCCATGAGGGGGGAGTTCTGTTATGGTCTGCTCTGTGATTGATTGCCAGCAGCTGGGTGCACACCTGCTTCCCATCAGGCCTGGGACTATTTAGACGGCTCTGCCCAGGCTTCTGGGCGGAGGTGTCTCACTGCGCTCCAGAGGAGCTTCATTCGTCAATCCTCTCGTCCTTGCCAGAGTCTACAGTCCCTTGCTACCCAAGCCTGCTGTCCCAGTGCCTGAGGGACATCACCCACAGCTCACGTAAGCTACCATTCCTCAACTCACCTTGTCTTCCAGTCCCCTGTGCACAGGTGGAGCGCCTTGGCGGCGGATCCTTTCCTCCTCTGTGGCGGCGGACTTCTACCCTCTCTCTCAGCACACCACTCCTCCACATCTACACACCAGCAGGAGCTACCACACCCGACAACGGACACTGTCTCCCTGGCCACAGCCACCGAGCTGAACCTGAGCCTCCCACCATCTTCACGCCCAGTAAGCCTCTGACTAATTATCCAACACCAATTGTCTTCTCCGCTAACTGTCACGCTTCTGTGTGTTTCCAGGGTTGTCAGGCCGAACGGTGTCCTGCTTTGTCCCCTGCTGTTCCTGTACACACTCACACGCACGCATTCACACACACATTTACATTTACATTAATAAATCTAATTGAATCTATTCTTGAGTCTGTGTGTGGTCACTGGGTCATAAAACCATGTCACTTCTCTTGTTACTGTGTAAAAGGTTTTATAATGTGTTATACATTTTAAAAGCACAATATTGCACTTCAGAGTTACTATGTACAGTTGAAACCAGAAGTTTACATACACTACATAAAAAGACACATAACCCTTTTTTTCTCACTGTCTGACATTGTCAGGCTAAACTTTTCCTGTTTCAGGTCAATTAGGATTATAAAAATTATTTTCATTTGCCAAATAATTTCTATATTTGCTAAATATTTTTTAGATAATTTTGTATTACTTTTTTCAAAGTCAGAAGTTTACATACATTTGCTTAGTATTTGGTAACATTGCCTTTAAACTGTATGATTTGGGTCACATGTGTTGGGTATCCTTCCACAAGCTTCTCACAATAGTTTTCTGGAATTTTGGCCCATTCCTCCAGACAGAACTGGTGTAACTAAGTCAGGTTTGTAGGCCGTCTTGCTCACACGCGTCTTTTCAGTTCTGCCCACAAATTTTCACTGAGATCGAAAGCTTTGTGATGGCCGCTTTAATTTGGCAGTATGCTTAGATTGTCCATTTGGAAGACCCATTTATGGCCAAGCTTTAATTTCCTGGCTGATGTCTTGAGATATTGCTTCAATATTTCCACATAATGTTCTTTCCTCATGATGCCATCTATTTTGTGAAGTGCACCAGTCCCCCCTGCAGCAAAACACCTCCACAACATGATGCTGCCACCCCCGTACTCCACAGTTGGGGTGGTATTCTCAGGCTCTCAATCTTCCCCTTTTTCCTCCAAATGTAGCAACTGTCAATATGGCCAAACAGTTCAGTTTTAGTTTCATCATACCACAGGACATGTCTTGAAAAATTAAGGTCTTTGTCCTGTGTGCATTTGCAAACTGTGATCTGGCTTTTTGTGCTGCTTTTGGAGTTATGGCTGAGTGGCCTTTCAGCCCATATTGGTACAAGACTCGTTTCACTGTGGATAATGACACTTTTTTACCAGCTTCAGCCAGCATCTTTGCAAGGTCTTTTTTAAAATTTTTTTTTATTGAACCTTTATTTATAGAGTTCCATTGAAAGGCAACCTCTTTTTCAAGGATGCCCTATTCACACTCACACATTCACACCAGGAAGCTGCCCAGTACAACCACAGACTGACCTGTGGTCACTGAGCAGCTCCACTGGAGCAGTTGGGGTTAAGGGCCTTGCTCAGGGGCACCACAGTGGGGTTAAGAGGGTGAGGCAAACACTGATACATTATCTGTCCCACCCAGATCTGATCCTGCCGGTCTAGGGATTGAACCGCCAACCTTCTGCTCACCAGTCCACATCCCTACCCATTAGGCTACCACTGCCCCCATTGCTTTTGTTCTGGGGGTGATGTGCACATTTTGCACCAAAACACATTCATCTCTGGGACACAGAACCTGTCTCCTTCCTGGGTGGTATGATAGCTGGACATTCCCATGGTGTTTATGTGCAGTTGTTTGAACAGATGAATGTAGCACCTTCAGGCATCTGGAAATTGTACCCAAGGATGAACCAGACTTGTGGAGGTCCACAATTCTCTTCCTGATATTTAGTCCATGAGCCGAATACAATTGGTACCAAAAAGTGGCCGGGTTTGTTTGGTGTTATTGGAAAGCTGGTGACCTAAGTAGTTTGAAAATGAGTGATAGCAAGTAAAATTCAGTAGCTTAAGAATTTTATTGCAGTGATTCTCAACTGGTGGGTCATAACCAGTTTTGAGTGGGTCGCGAACAGCAGGTCAAAAAATAAAAAATATTCTTAAGTGTAGTTACATCTGAAGTCGGACTTGTCTTATTTTGAAAAACTTTTATTTTGACAGGAACGTGTCAGAGAGGTGCAGCTCTCTAGCACCATAACCATGGTAACAATCATTTGATTGAGTTTACTTCAAGTTTGTGTTGATATTCAGAGGTGAAATGGCAGTGCAAATATGACCCAGAGTATCTGAAATGTGGATTTTCTTACACTGAGGATAAAAAGGGACAGAAGCCACAATGTATAATATGTAGTGAAGTGCTTACACATGAGAGCACAAAACCATCCAAACTTAAGCACCATTTAGAAACTAAACATCCCGCATGCAAAGCCAGTGGCGACGACTCCAGGAGATGAGAACATCACAGAAGTGTCTGACAGCGTCTTGCTGCAAACAAGAACAAGCACTTCGGGCTTCTTACCACGTAGCTCACCATATTGCCAAGGCCAAGAAACCCCACACAATAGATGAAGAGCTAATTTTACCTGCTGCCATGGACATGGTAAGAGAAGTGTTGGATCAATTGTCTTATTGACTTCCACAAATGACTGGTTAGGAAGAGCATCTCATTTTGTGGGCCTTTTTGTGATGATTCGCTCTGCCTGCCTGATTCTCCACAGCTGCGCGCACACCTGCTGTCCCTCATCATCGGAGCTATTTAAGCCGTGCTGCCCACAGATCAGCACAGAGTCGTCTTACTCCTTGGTCTGATGAGACCGGCACACATCTTCGTCTTCCTCCAGAGTCTTCCTCCTCCTCGTCTACGTTCTCCAGTGTAACTTGTCTTCCTTCGTTGTTTGCCTGGAAGGGCTCACGTCTCCACGACAAGTAAGCCATCTCTTCCCTCATCATTATTCTACACTCTTATCCCCTGTGCACAGGTGGAGATCCATGGCGGCGGACCTCTCCCTCCTGGCGGCGGACCGAGCGACACTACACCCTGACAACTCCACTATCCTCTCCATCTGCAACCGGGACAGTAGGCGCTGTCTTCCTGGCCGGAGCCTTCGGTTCTAACCTGAGCTGTACACCATCTCATTGACAGTAAGTGCTAAACATCACTGTACTTCTCCTCTGGGGTTCAGACACTAATCCTCCCTGTCTTTGCTCATTTCTAGGGTTGCCAGGCTGCACGGTGCTCTGCTTGCCCCCAGCTGCTACATCTACACATACACGCACGCACACACACACTCAGCACACAATAAAGATAATTACCTCCGCTAAGGAGGTTATGGTTTCATCGGCGTTGGTTTGTCTGTCTGTCTGTCTGTCTGTTTGTCTGTCTGTCTGTTTGTTTGTTTGTTTGTTAGCAAGATAACTCAAAAAGTTATGGACAGATTTTCATGAAATTTTCACAGATTGTCAGAAATGGGGTATCCTACAGATGATTAGATTTTGGTGGTGATCCGGATCACCGTCCAGAAGAAAACCGCCATTACGGAAAATGTGATTTTCGTGAATAACTACTGAACCACTAATCCTATCATTGTGAATCCAATTGCTAGTCATATGTTTTCATGGGATATCAGATGTTTAACATTAACAGATCTCAAAAAAAGGGTGGTGGTGTTGCACTGTATATTGATGACCTATATAGATGTAAGCTTGTAAATGAAATGTCCTTAGCACTACCAGGGATTCTGGAATGTGTTACTGTTGAGATTGACCTAGACAAAACAAAAAATCTAATCATAAGCTGCATATACAGAACGCCGGGAACTTGCATTGAGACATTCAGAGATAAATTAGTCGAGCTGTACAATAATATTACTAGTAAGAAAATGGTAGCAATTTGTGGAGATTTCAATATTGACCTACTTAATCCACATCAACAAAATGTAGTTACAGAGTTCATGAACTCTATGTACAGCATGAGTCTATATCCCACAATAACACATCCCAGTAGAATCACAGCTCACTCTGCTACACTTATTGACAACCTGTTTGTCAATGTTCTCGACAAGAAAATAGAAAGTGGATTATTGATTATTTATTTATTTATTTAGCGAATGCAAAGTCCTTAAGCCAAGCAGTTGCCTCCTGGTTTGCTGTATGGAGGGTGTGTAATCCTCCTTCCAGTCTTTGGAGCGGGCAAGCCTCTATGATGTGTTCCATAGTTTGCTCCTCTCCACATGCGCACAGTGGGCTAGGGCTACTGCCCCATCTGTGAAGGCTGGCCAAGCAGGGGCCATGTCCAGTCCTGAAGCGATTGAGTGTAGATCACTGTCTCCTTGGGAGGTTGGTGCCCGGGACCTGTTGGTTGGGGTTTATCACCAGCTGTTTATTTGGGACCTCCTTGGTTTCCCATTCCTCTTGCCAAGCTGTCTGGATGGTAAAGTCAGCTGGGGGAGGGTTTTTCCAAATCGGCCGTCTGGATGAAAGTCGGGCAGTGGGTGGGGTGTAGATATCTGCATGGATTGGTAAGTGAGGAAAATCTTTAACTTTTTGGAGCATCCTTTGAGTTAATGCTGCTCGCCGGATGTGTGGAGGGGCTATGTTTGACAGTACAGAGAGCCAGGGGAGTGGTGTTGAGCGGATTGTTCCAGTTATAGTTCTCATGGTTGAGTTGAGCTGGGTGTCTACATGGTGTGTGTAAGATGACCTGGACCAGACAGGGGCACAATATTCTGCTACAGAGTATGAAAGGGCCAGTGCTGAGGTGCGCAGGGTGGAGACTGCCGCCCCCCATTTTGCACCAGCGAGCTTGCAGAGCAGGTTGTTTCGTACTTTCACCTTAGCAGCCGTCCCCTTTAGATGTTCCTTGAAGGATAAGGTCCTATCAAGGGTCACTCCAAGATAAGTTGGATTTGGGGCATGCTTAAGCTTGAGTCCGCTCAGGTGGATGTTTAGTTCTCTGGCAGCTTTTGCATTGTGGAGATGAAATACACTGGAGACGGTTTTTGCTGGGCTTGGTTTTAGGCGCCAGATTTTGCAGAACTGGTCCAGTTTAGCAAGATCTTCCGTGAGCACCCGTTCCAGTGGTTCAAAGTCTGGTGCTTGGAATGCCAAACAGATGTCGTCTGCATAGATGAATTTGCGGGATTTTGTAGTAGGCAGGTCGTTTATGTAGAGGTTGAACAGAGTTGGAGCTAGAACTGAGCCTTGTGGGAGTCCGTTTTTCTGCATTCTCCATGCACTTGTGTTCTGACTGAGGTGGACTCTGAACCTTCGGTTGGTCAGCAGGGTTTTTATAATTGCTGTTGCCCAAGCAGGGATCGCCTTTATAAGTTTCAGGAGGAGGCCTTTGTGCCAGACCGTATCATAGGCGGCTGTAAGATCGAGAAACACAGCCCCTGTCTTCAGTCTGCTCTCGAAGCCATTTTCAATGAAGGTGGTTAGGGCCAGTACTTGTTCTCCTGTACTGCGGTTCTTGCGGAAACCTGCTTGATCCACACTTAGAATATCCTCTATTTCTGGGGAAATGCGTTGCAGTATTAGGCGCTCCATGATTTTGTAAGGAACGCTGAGTAGGGAGATTGGGCGGTAGCTTGCTGGTAGTTTGTGGTCTTTGCCAGGTTTTGGGATGGCAATGACCTTTGCTGTCCGCCATTTCTTTGGGATCGAGTTCGTTTGTGTGATCCTTGTGTAGAATTGTGTCAACCAGGTTAGGGCTCGGGGGCCAAGATTCTTCATGAATTCTGGGAAGATGTTATCGTATCCTGCTGCCTTTCCACATTTCAGGCCCTGTAGGACTTTCTCCAGTTCAGCAGCCTCGAAGGGTTCAGGGTTCGTTTCCTCTACAGGCATTTTTTGGTGTTTTTTTTAGCTCAGTTGTAACTGCTCTTCTGGTGTCTTTGTCTTGGGGTGCTTTGGCGATAGTCAGTAGGTGGGATGCAACTTGGTTGGGTGTGACGGATGCTCGGCTTTGGCTAGGGGGCTTCTGTGCAGCTCCTAGGCGACGGATGAGGCTCCAACATTTCCTGCTAGAGTGGGTAAAGCTCCGGTCAGCAACTGTCTCCTCCCATTTCTTTCGCCGGGCTGTATTTAGCGATTCAATGAGATGGTCTGCTATCTCTGGGTCCCCTGATGTTTGATAGGATTGTAGGAGGGCAGCACTTTCTCCGTCCAAACATGGGACATAGAGGGGTCGGTAGCCTCGTGGGATTGCAGTATGGGCAGCCTTGAAGATTGCGCTGCAGAAGCGGTTGTATGCTTCATCTACAGTGATGGTGTGGAGTGGGATGGTAACAATGCTCCGGTCCAGAGTTTCACTGAATTTCTTCCAGTTGGCTTTGCGGAAGTTCCAGTGCATCTTCCTTGGGCTGTATATGACTGGAAGTTGTAGGCCAATGTGTACAAGCAGGGGCCGGTGTTGGCTGTGTGGAAAATCATCAAGAATGAGGATCTGTGTAGGATATGGCTCCCCATTCAAAGAGCTGACCCAACACAGGTCAGGAGAATAGTCCTTCTTCCACCTAGCAGAGTGGAAGGTTCCTCTTTGTTTGGGGTCGTATATCAAAGCGAGGTCATTTCTGGATGCCCAGTCTGAAAGTGCCTCCCCATCACTGTCCACTGCTGGGTACCCCCAGTCAGGGTGATGGCTGTTAAAGTCCCCCACATCGATGGCCGGGTGGGGTTGGGTGGGTAAGACCTGCAGATCCCAGTTGGCATTAGGGGGCTTGTACACATTGACAATATGGAAGCCACCAATGATTATGGTGTCTGAGAAATGTGTTGTTATCAGGTGATTTGCTTCAACTATGTCAGAACGCACATAGGTGGCACGTCCATGTTTAGCATGTAGAACATAGCACAGGAGGTCAAAGCCTTTGATGGTGAAGCGGCCAGCTTCCTCTGTGCCAATATGAGTCTCTTGGAGGCAGATTACATCAATCGAATGTTGGAAGGCGAGGACTTCGATAAGGCTTCGCTTGGCTGCAGATAGGCCTTCAACGTTTAGTTGTAATATGCGAAGGGCAGATCCTACCACAAAGTGCTCTTGGGGCTGTTTGCTTTCGGCTTTAGGACTGTGACTAGGATTCTTCTTTGACTTGGCACAGAGGCGTCGTCTCTTTGAATTTAGTCTGCTGGTAGGATCATTAGCTTCCCCAGGCAAGCCCGGGTACTGGCGGAGGGCGCGACGAGAACGCTGATCCAGGGATTCTGGAATGTGTTACTGTTGAGATTGACCTAGACAAAACAAAAAATCTAATCATAAGCTGCATATACAGAACGCCGGGAACTTGCATTGAGACATTCAGAGATAAATTAGTCGAGCTGTACAATAATATTACTAGTAAGAAAATGGTAGCAATTTGTGGAGATTTCAATATTGACCTACTTAATCCACATCAACAAAATGTAGTTACAGAGTTCATGAACTCTATGTACAGCATGAGTCTATATCCCACAATAACACATCCCAGTAGAATCACAGCTCACTCTGCTACACTTATTGACAACCTGTTTGTCAATGTTCTCGACAAGAAAATAGAAAGTGGATTATTGATAAATGATATAAGCGACCACTTGCCAATCTTTGCACTTATCCATGGCCACACGGGGCCCAACCCAGAAAAAATCTCAAAATCATTCAGACACAAATCACCAAACGCAATCAGTTCTTTTAAAGAGGACTTGCTGAAGCAAGACTGGACAGAAGTCTATGTATCAGATGTAAATGAAGCCTATGACACATTTACAAACATTGTAACCACTCTTTATGAAAAAAACTGCCCATTAGTTAAAAAAAAGCTTAAACACAAATTTACTGACAAACCATGGCTAACCAAAGGACTACAAAAGGCGTGTAAAAAGAAAAATTTATTATATAAAGCTTTCATAAAGAAAAGGACAAAAGAAGCAGAGCAGCGGTATAAAACATACAAAAATAAGTTAACATATATAATAAGATGTAGTAAAAGAGACTATTACAGTAAAGAACTGGAAAAAAACAAAGACAATATTAAAAATACATGGACAATAATCAACAGTATCCTTGGAAATAAAAGCAGAAATGCCAGCTACCCAACTAACACTCCAAAAAATAATAAATCGACTCCGAATGTGAATATAGCTTCACCTGCAGATGAATTTAATAATTTTTTTGTTAACATTGGACCTAAACTGGCCCGAGAAATACCCACTACGGTGCCAACAGGTGATTCAATATGCAATAACACTGCTGTAAAAGACACCATCTTCATAAAGAACACAGACGAAAGAGAGGTCATTGAAATTGTTAAATCGTTCAAAAGTAAAACATCTACTGACTGCGATGGTATTGATATGCTACTAGTCAAAACTGTTATCGAATGCATAGTGAAACCACTGACGTATATCTGTAACCTGTCTCTCCAATCAGGTATATTTCCCAATGCAATGAAAATAGCTAAAGTAATTCCGATTTACAAGACAGGCGACAGAGGGGAACTCTCCAACTACAGACCAATTTCACTATTACCGCAATTTTCCAAGATACTTGAAAAAATATTCTCTGAGAGAATTGACAACTTCATACTGAAGAATGATTTATTGTGTGAGCAGCAATATGGGTTCAGACACAAAAGGACAACAGCATATGCCTTAATGGAATTTACAGAAAAAATATCAACAGCCATTGAAAATAAAGAGTATTCAGTTGGAGTATTCCTGGATCTTAAAAAAGCATTTGATACAGTAGATCACAATCTATTATTAAAGAAACTACAAAATTGTGGTATCAGAGGGGTAGCACTGTCCTGGTTAAGAAGTTACTTAAAGAATAGATATCAGTTTGTATGTGTTAACAACAAAAACTCAGAGCTACTGAAGGTCACCTGTGGAGTCCCACAGGGTTCAGTTTTGGGACCATTATTATTCAATATGTATATAAATGATATATGTAAAGTTTCAGAAAAAATGGACTTAATATTGTTTGCTGATGACACTAACCTGCTATGCAGTGGAAACAACTTGGAACAACTTCTGGATACACTCGGAAAGGAATTAGGAAAGCTGAAACTGTGGTTTGATTCAAACAAATTAACGCTCAATTTAAGCAAGACAAAATTTATAGTCTTTAACAACCATCACAACTACCCAGTACCCAAACTCAGTGTAAATGGTGTAGAGATTGAAAGGGTATCCGAAACTAAATTCGTTGGAGTAATAATTGATAACAAACTGTGTTGGAAGCCACATATTAATTATATAAAAGGTAAAGTATCCAAATCAATTGCAATATTACACAGAGTGAAAAATTTGCTGAATCAACCCACACTATACACCTTGTATCATTCATTAATACTCCCATACATGACATATTGTAATGAAGTATGGGGAAATACATATAAAACAAACATATATCCACTCTTTATGCTTCAAAAGAGAGCTATTAGAATAATCAACAAAGCAGCTTACAGGGAACCAACAAACCCACTTTTTCTTAAACAAAAAACTCTCAAGTTGAAAGATCTGATCGACTTTAAAACCGCAATAATAATGTTCAAAGTGAAGAATCTATCACTGCCCGCAAATATCCAAAAGTTGTTCCAAACAAGGGAGAAACGATATCACTTCAGAGGAACATGTATATTTCAAAAGCCTACAGTGAGAACAACTACCAAGCAACACTGTATTTCAGTGCAAGGAGTCAGATTATGGAACGATTTTGGACCTGAATTAAAATCATGTACAAAGCTTGGACAATTTAAACAAAAACTAAAGGAAGAAATACTCCAAACATATTTACAAGACGACATGTAAACTCACATAAGGATTGACATTTCCAGCCTGTGTTGTGTTATAGCTTAGTTTTTCTTTTTTCTCTGTGACACTATGTCTTAGATTTGTTTTTGAATAGTAACCGCTTAACTTAGACTAGCTCAGTTTTCTTTTTCTCTCAGTCATATTTTGTCTTAGCCTTGTTTTAAATTGTAATCGCTCTTGTCTTGTTTTCTCTTTTTCCTCCTTTGAATTCTTGGATGGAATATGGGTGGGCAATATAAGCTGCGGCTTCAGCCATCACCCATTTCGGATAACTCACGTGGAATTGTATAGTAGAAGGAGTCTTTGTCTAATTTGACCTTGTTGTTATATTATACAGTTTCTTTTAACCTGTAATGTACTATCCGAAATAAATAAATTCATTCATTCATGGTCAAGGAATCTGAAAACGTACACACAAACACTGTATGGGGGGAACTGTGGCACTTGGCGGAGGTCTGTGCTCTCCGAGTGCTTTTCTAGTTGAATCTGCTTTTGAGTCTGTGTCTGCTCACTGGATCCTAAAAACATGTCACTTTTTGATTCTGCGCACTTTTGATATTTGTTTTCTTCACTTTTTATACATGCAGTTGTCATGTTCTTCCTAAGTTTGTGTTCTGGATGCAGAGATAACCAAAGAAGTGAAATATCTAGCCTTATTTGTTTTGTGCTGTTTTGCTATTCAGTTTTACATTATTCACTAAAGCAGTTGTCTCTGTTAGTCCTCAATTTCTTAAGAATGTGCTCTGAAATGCACTTTGCACATATAAATAAATATGTATTGTTTAAAAAAATGACATACATGTTTTCAAAGGCTAGCTTTGAAAAATAAATTAGCATTGGGTGTGCCCTGCCTCTCGCCCAAAGATGCTGGGATAGACTCCAGCCCCCCACGACCCGAAAAGGATTAAGCGGTAGAAGATGAATGAATGAATGAATGAATGAATGAATGAATTCTATATAAGTGGGTTGCCAGTTGATGACCGTGGGAAAATGTGGGTCCCAGGGTGAGACCAGTTGAGAACCCCTGTTTAATTGCATTATATATTTATAAGAATGGCATTAAAAAAGTCATTTTGATTCATATATGGGGGGGGGGGGGGGAGGACTGAAAAGTTCATAGGCTGACTAAGAAGGAGTTATGCTCATAGGTGCTGAGCCAGTAGTATTTGTGCTTCAGTGGCTGAGGAACAAGAGGGCAGAGCTGAGAGTGAGAGAACTGTCAAGAGTATGGGTACAATAAACCACATTTGGTCAAATTTGAGCACTGCATCATCATCAGCCTATGAACTTTTCAGCCCCCCTCATATGTATTTGCTTGTATGGAGGTCAGTAGTGGTGCTATATACATAAATAAGGTATGAAAATGTGTGGAAAAGCAAGGCAAGCATGACTAAATAATATGTGTTATACATGCACTTACCATCCATTGGATGTTTCCATATGAGGCTATGTTTCTTTTTTATCAAGTTATTTGTCTGTGTGTATTATGAAGGTCTTTTTTATTTTTATTTATTTAACACTTTATTTATAGGAGGCAACCTCTCTTTTTCAAGGATGCCCTGTTCACACTCACAGTTACCCTTTCACACCTGAAGCTGCCTGATACAACCACAGTCTGACCTGTGGCCACTCAGCAGCTCCACTGGAGCAGTTGGGGTTAAGGACCTTGCTTAAGGGCACCACAGTGGGGTTAAGAAGGGATGGGCAAACACTGCTACACTATCTGTCCAACCCAGACCCCATCACCAGTCCACATTCCAAACCATTAGGTCACCACTGCCCCAATTGTTTTGCTGTTTTACTCTTGTTTACTGAGAGTTGTGTTTTATTATTGTATGGCTAGCTTCACATCAGTGTCTTTTTATGACACTTAAAGAGGCTTTACAATGAGTCCGTTGCCCTGCCCTGGGGCAGACTGATGGAAACATGACTGCCAATCTGTGCCAATGGCCTCTCCGACTGCCACTGAACATTTATTCACAGTCATACACCAGTGTCAAAGACACTGGAGGAAAAGTATAGTCATGTGAAAAAATTTGGACACCATTTAAATATTCAGTACTTTATTAAGAAATGTTCATATATCTATGTCTAATCTTGTTTTTGTTTTTATTTGCATTTTTTAAAATTTGTTTTAGCCATTGTAAGTGGGAATGAATGTGGGGGTGTCCTAAAAAAATGGGAGGGTGTCCTAATTTATTCCTCACTATTTGTTTAGAATTACATTTTCCAGAAAATTTGAAAAAGGTCTTTAATTCATTTTTAATTGTTTAGTTGTAGTACGTGACTCTCCCAGTATTTTTAACGTTGATATTAAATATCCATATGCCCAAATATGTAAAAAAAAACAGGCTTATACAGGGTGTGCTAATTTTTTTCACATGACTGTAAATAATGTGTCTTGCCCAAGGACAGAACGGCAGGGTGGGGGCAGCAGGATTTAAACTGCCATATTGGACAGCCTGCTCTACCTCTTGAGCCACGACCACCCCAGTATAGAAGAAACTGAAATAACTGCTATTGCAGAGCAAAAGTGCGACTAGCATTATACTATGTGTTCGCAAATTTAGTTAAATGCCATTATAATACAGTTTAAAATAAAGTTTATCTATTTGCAGAATTTTAATGTTTACATCGATGAGAAACAAACAAGACTGCATTTGTAAAAGGACTTGAAGATAAAATAAATATTTCCTCCACAAAAACATCTTATTTGCTTTGAATGGGTCACTCACATATCAATATATACGAAAAGCTACAAAATTTTTCTTGCTATTAACTGATTTGGAGATCCTGAGAAATGTATCTTTCTAAAAAACTTTATTAAACCCAGGCACCTTGTTTGGTACCGATGACCCAAAATTTAGCCTTTGGCTGAAGGACTAATTAATATATGTAAACTTCTGACTTTGAAGAAAGTAATAAAAAAAATCTCTAAAAAATTACAAGATAAGATAAGCCTTTATTAGTCCCACAATGAGGAAATTCCAGGATTGCAACAGCACAGGGATAGCAACACTCAGAGCAATAATTTAGAAGATAAGAAGATAAGAGCAGTGAATATACATATGTACACATAAATGTATAAATATACAGTATATACACAGTGCGGAGCATTGTAGCTAGATGGACTAAACAGCATAGCCGTCTATTTAGTTACCCTACATAGTATGAATATGTACCCATACATATTGTCACCCTCCGTAGCGATTGATATTGTCCTAGTTGTATACTGGAGGGGGACCATTTGTGTGTTTGTTGCGTCTTTTGCATTCAATACTATTAGGTTGTAGCGTTTTTTTTTTACTATCTCTGCGAGCAGCTCTGCTTAGGTTATAAAGTCTGACAGCCGTAGGTAGGAAGGACCTGCGAAACCTCTCGGTTGTGCACCTAGGATGATGCAACCTACTGCTAAATGAGCTCCTCAGTGCATTCAGTATGTCCTGCATAGGGTGGGACTCGGACTCCAGCAGAGATGACAGTTTAGCCACCATCCTTCTCTCTCCTATCTCCTCCACTGGGTCAAGGCGTTGCCCCAGGACAGAGCTAGCTTTCTTGATCAGTTTGTTCAGTTTCTTCCTGTCGGCTGCTGTGATGCTGCTGCCCCAGCAGACCACTCCAAAAGTGATGGCTGATGCCACCACCAAATCGTAGAAGGTCTTCAGGAGCACCCCTTGTACACCACAAGACCTGAGTCTCCTCAGTAGGAACAGCCTGCGCTGTCCCTTCTTGTAGAGTGCGTCGGTATTGTGTGACCAGTCTAGTTTATTGTTCAAATGAACACCCAGGTACGTGTAGGATGTCACCAACTCAATGTCTGTTCCCTGGATGTTTACTGGTGCTGTGAGGGGTTGTCCTTGCCTGCGGTAGTCCACCACCAGTTCGTTAGTTTTTCTCACGTTGATCTGGAGGCAGTTCCAATGGCACCAGTCCACAAAGTCCTGGATAAGTCCTCTGTACTCAGCTTCAGCTCCGTTGGAGATGAGGCCGACAATCGCAGAGTCATTAGAGAACTTCTGCAGATGGCAGTGTGTTGTGTTGTGTGAGAAGTCCGCAGTATAAAGGGTGAACAGGAAGGGAGCCAAAACCGTTCCCTGGGGGCCCCCATACTGCCGATGATCGTGTCGGACACACAATCCTGGGTTCTCACAAACTGTGGCCGGTTTGTGAGGTAGTCCAGGATCCACGATGACAGGTGCTGGTCCACCCCTGCACACAGCAGCTTGTCCCTCAGGATCACTGGTTGGATTGTGTTGAAAGCACTGGAGAAGTCAAAGAACATGATCCTCACTGTGTTCCCAGGCTTCTTCAGGTGGAACAGGGAACGGTGAAGGAGGAAGATCACTGCATCTTCCACCCCGATGCCATGCTGGTAGGCGAACTGGAGTGGATCCATCGCTGGTCCCACCAGGGGGCAGAGGTGAGCAAGGAGCAGTCTCTCCAAGGTCTTTGTCAGGTGAGACGTCAGGGCCACTGGTCTGTAGCTGTTCAGGTCTCTGGGGTGGGAAGTCTTTGGTACGGGTACCACACAAGATGTTTTCCATAACTGTGGTACCCTCCCCAGCTTCAGGCTCATGTTGAAGATGTGCTCCACAATCTCACACAGCTGGTCTGCGCAGGACTTGAGGAGCTTCGCGTTGATGCAGTCCGGACCCGAGGTCTTCCTCACCTTGATCTTCCTCAGCTCTGCCCTCACCTGGGTCTTAGTGAGGATCAGGTTGGGGCTGGGGGGCTGTGTGCTGGGAGTGGGGGGGGGGGGGTGTTGGTAGAGGGGGGTGGTGGACAGCAGGTCTTGATGACGGTAGAGGCAGCAGTGGTTGTGCAGGCAGAGGGGAGGGCAGTTGGTCAAACCTATTAAAAAACAGGTTCAGATTGTTCACCCACTCCCTGCCCCCCGTGGCCTGGGAGGAAGTATTCTGGAGCCCAGAGATGGTTTTGAGGTTTCTCCAGATTCCGCCGATGTCGCTCTGTTGCAGCTTGTCCTCCATCTTCTTCCTGAAGCTGTCCTTGACTTCTCTGATCTTCCTCCTTAGCTCCCTCTGTACAGACTTCAGCATCTCCCTGTTCTGCGACCTGAAGATCCTCTTCTTCTCTCTCAGTAGTCATTTTATCTCAGGGTTGATCCAGGGTTTGTTCTTTGAGCAACACCGTATGATCTTGGTGGGTACGGTGTTGTCCACACAGAAGTTGATGTAGTCTGTGATGGTGTGATTGAGGCCATCGATGTCCTCACCGTTGTGGATCGCAGAGCTGCTCCTAGGCAGTGATTTCAGAACAGTCCTTTAGAGTGTCCATTGCCTCCTCAGACCATATCTTCACCGTGCACATAACCGGAAGTTGTCTGTGTACTAGGGTTTTGCACACAGACAAAACTTTTCCCCTCACCCCCCAGCCAGTCGCAGCAGATGACTGCCCCTCCCTGAGCCTGGTTCTGCTGGAGGTTTCTTCCTGTTAAAAGGGAGTTTTTCCTCTCCACCGTCACCAAGTGCTTGCTCACAGGGGATCGCCTGATTGCTGGGGTCTTTCTGCAACTGTGGGGGTTCCCCCTACAGTTGATAGTGCTATGAGATGACTGTTGTTGTGAAATGGCGCTATATAAATAAAGTTGAATTGAATTGAATTGAATTGAATTGAGATGAACCAAGTTGTGATCCGATCTCCCAAGTGGGGGGAGTGGCGATGAGGTGTACGCCTCCTTAGTATTCACATAGAATAAATCCAGTGTTTTATTGTCTCTGGTGTGGCATGTGACATACTGGGTGAACGTGGGAAAAATGGGGGACAGTGAGATATCGTTAAAATCACCCGAGATGAGGAGGAGAGCATCTGGGTGTTCTGTCAGAAGTCTGCCAGTGACTGAGTGGATGGCGTCACGTGCTGCCCCAGCGTTCGCCGTTGGATTTGCATAAATAACAATGCAGATCACGTGTGAGTATTCCCTCGGGAGATACACAGGCCGCATGCTAACAGCTAGCAACTCCATGTCTTTGCTGCAGTGTTGCTTTTTAACCGTGATGTGTCCCGGTTTACACCAGCTATTATTGACATACATTATCACTTCTCCGCAAATAGAAAAAAATATTTAGCAAATAGAAATGATTTTGGTAATGCTAACTGACCTAAAACAGGAAAAAGTTGAAAATGATTTAATGTCAGACAATAGCCATGTTTACATGGACACAAGTAACTGGATTAAAAGCCTGATTGGAATAAAAATGCTTCATGTACACACGCCAATCTGAATATTCTGACCCGATCACACTCATTCGGATCAAAATTTCCTTCCGATTGAGACGGGTGGGTTATGCCAATTGTTAATCTGATTGGAGCACATATAAACACTTACTCCGAAGTTTGGGTAAAAATATGTTTACTGCATATGTCTGTACGTCAGCCACACGTTGACGTGACGTATTTCTGCCTTTACAGCAGCTAGCGGAAGACATGGTGGGAGTAAAACAGAACTGGTCAGTATCGTCCTGCTGTCTCCTTCTGTTCGTCATATGTAGAAGTGTGTACTGCTGGGCTTGTAGCTTCATTACGGAGACCAGCAGAAGCAAAAGTACAGTCTGAATAACACAATACAGGTCCATTTCAAAAAGAGAAAGACACGAAGCGGGGTTTGTTTACATGATAAGTTGTAACTTTATATAACTTCCGGCTTTATATAACTTTATATAACTTTATATAACTTCCGACATAACTTTATATAACTTCCGGCTTTCAGAGAGAGCAGACGCATTTCTTCTCCTCTCCCCTCTCCTCCCTTCACTGATCCCAGCTTGCTGTGTCCTGTCTGTGTCTCGCTCTTCTTGTCGCTGATCTCGATCCGAACGGAAAATTATGGAATTGAGCTGGGCTTTAAATGCAATTGACACCACTTTTTCAAACAGAAAATCGGGCCCAGGGGAGCCCAAGTATGTGAGAGACTCATGGGACAATTGGATTGAAGATGTGGAAGACATCTACCTGTTTGGCTTTATGATCACAGGATTTCTGCTGTTTGGCTTTGGAGTTTTCCTGGTGTATCGGAAATTAAAGAAGCTGGAAAGAGCTAATCAAAATGCGGACCCGGCGAAGCTCCTTCAACAATTCGACCAGCTGGGAAGAGCACTGATAGCGGCAAATGGTGAACTGAATCTAGGAAGGTGGGAAACATCTCGGAGTCGCTGGGTGCTCTCCAGGGAATGATTTTAAAGCCTGTGAATGTATGTAAATTGTAATGCACAGAATCGCATGAGAGAAGAAATTTCTATGCTCTAAGTGAACTGTGCTCATCAGGCCTTGATTCGGCGTCCTTGGGAGAACTCATTCCTCCAGGAGAAGAGATAAAGCAGAAGGGAGTTTTGGCTTCTCTCTAACCCAAACAATTGCTGATGTGCAGCAATCTGAACTCTCCAAGGACAGCGTCATGTGACTAACATGGAATTTTACCATCTGGCATGCACTGAAGAGATGAACTCTGTGGACATGTTATCTATGTTTTAGAACACCAAGGACATAACATCTAGCCGTTGCCTAGGAGAGG
Organism: Pholidichthys leucotaenia; assembly: GCA_020510985.1. NCBI lineage: Eukaryota > Metazoa > Chordata > Actinopteri > Cichliformes > Pholidichthyidae > Pholidichthys > Pholidichthys leucotaenia. The sequence continues at coordinate 57,220,994 of CM035843.1, read as the reverse complement.
ATTTTTGTTGTCCACCAGTAACTGATACTTCACACAATGCATTCACACTGATATCACATGACTGACATACACACACTGGTCTTTCTCTTGCTTTGTTAATGTGTGGATCTGTATTGTCTGCTAAGTGTGCAATTAGAGGGTTTTTTTCTATTTGACCACAATCTTGCTCACTCGAGCTATATTTTGATAACTATGTTTTTTCTCTCTGCCTAATGTGTCACCCCCTCCCCCTCCCCCTCTTTACCCCCCACTGTATGAGGCACCTGTATGGCTGCTGCGTCATTAGGGAGCGCTTAACACGAGCGCACCTTAGTGATAAGTAAAATTCCTTGTATGTGTAAGCATACTTGGCAATAAAGTTGATTCTGATTCTGATTCTGCTTCTTCTTCTACTTTTTCCGGAATGTCGGATAATTGTGCGCATGTCGAAATGATTTAGTCCGTTCAAACGTGTGACACATGGAAACACACGTCCTAATCGGATCAGCTTTTTCAGGATCCATGTAAACAGTACAGTTCTGATCTGAACTGTAATCATATTGAAGAAATTTTGCACATGTAACCGTGGCTAGTGAGAAAAAAAAAAAGACTTTTTTGCTCACTGGCCACTGTGGCTAGTGATTTTCCAAAGTTATTTACTAGCCACTCAGCCTTTTGACTAGCCACAATTTTGTGGTTGGAAAATTATGTTTAATATGATCAAATTTGACTATCACATGCTAAAATTTACTTGAACTAAATTTACAACCTTTTAAAATGTAAATGACCCTTATACATGCATAAAAATAGCAAGAGAAATACTTTAATTATTAACAGGAGTAAATACTATAAAACAGTTGAGAAAAATATTTGCAATATGAGAGTGAAATACAGGTAGATTTGGGGTCTGTCCAAATTCTCATTTGTACCTCTTCCCCTTTGCCTACCCCACCCCTTGGTCCTTGAAATCAAAGGCCAAAAGGTAGAGGTTAAAAATGACCCCAATGAATTGGGACACCCCTTCAGGGATGCATGACATCATTAGTAATTGCTGATGGATTTAATCTACATCTACACTACCTATTTTCACCAGAAAAAAAAAGAAGAAAAGAAAACTGATAAGAAAAAAGTCTCATCTTATGGAGAAAAATGTCTCAAATTTACGTAAAAAATTCTAATCAGGAGAAAAAAATCAGAAATTTACTAGAAAGAAAGCTGTAAATTCAGAGGAAAAACTTGGACCGTTTTTGGCCTGTGGGCCACATGTTTGACACCGCTGGACCAGCACATGAAAAATTCATAATTAGAGGTTTTACTTCCATGAAATAGCTGCATATCACAGATATCATAGATAATCACAGATAAACAAAAGTTCACCTCAGAAGAAGGTGTTATGATCCGAGTGCCGATCTCGTCCGCGCTCGGGTCATACATCATCTCCTTCAGGCTTGACAGCAGTGTTTACCTTCTGGCTCCCCGGGCTCTTATTGTGACAGCGCTCGGAGGAGCTTCCTGCTGTCAAAGCCGAACAGCTGTGCTGCATTCGGGGCTCATTAGTGCCCGGCTTTTAAGCGGACGCTGAATGCAGCCTGATGCAGCAGTCTCGTCGAAGATTCCTCTTCAGACGTCGAGCGAGCGTTCCTCATCTCAGACGTCAACACTCCTTATTGTTTCCACGTCTGTGATCACCCTTCGTCGTAATCGTAAGTGAGCTTGTTCAGCCTTACGGTTCCTGTGTCTTGTGTTGTGTGTTTAGCCCACCGAGGCTCATTACTTTCCGTTCCTTTGTGTATTATCTTCTGTTCTTCGTCATTAATAAACATCATTGCAAACTCACCGGTGACTTGTTAGCGTCTTATGGTGGCTCACGAGGGCCACCCTTGACAGTAGACTGCTGCCAGGACGCCTAAACGGAGGCGCCACACCGAGATGCCGTTCCCGGTGAGTTTGCATTTGGACTTTGCTCTTTCCTGTCTGGGTACTGCGTGCTGGAAGCATGCCGTCGCGGAGGGGCCGCGCTCGGAGTCAGAGCTACGAGCTGGCGGACGCCCTGGAATACGTTGATGAAACCCTCATCTCCGCCTCCCTCCTCGACTATCACAGCGACGTGCGCTGGTACCTGGACTGTGCTGAGGACGTCCTTAATCATCTCCCTCACTACGCCGACCATCCTGAAGTCGACGTTAGGAGGGCTGACATTGCTGCACAACGCGAGATTCTCCGCATGGTAGAGGAGGACTACGGCGAGAAGCAGAGGAGAAGGCATCCCCGCTCCCTGCTTTGGGATCCCATTCCTGTCCTCGATCCACTCAGGAGTTTGCGCCACCCGGTGGTTGTCGAAGACGTCAGCGCCCCGGCCAAGATAACCCTCAGCAAGAACCCTGTCCGGATCCTGTTCTGGGTCGTCGGAGGAACCCTGCCTCCCAGCCAGCTGCTCCTTCGGCGTCATGTCAGGAGGGAATCCCCGCAGCCTCTCCCCCAGAGCCACCTGTTCCCGTTGTCCCGTCAGCTTGTCGTGCCCGGATCGTCTCGGCTGTCGTCCCCTCCTCTGTGACATCACCTCCTGCTGCAGAGAGAGTTCTGAGTCCTGCTCCGGTGAAGCCCATTCGTGGTCCATCGCGAGCTGCCCCTCCTCGTCTTCCCAGGGGGCCCTCTGTCACCATCCAGCGGGGAAAGGGAGGAGCAACATCCGCTACAGTAGGCACCATCCTTCCTCCAGGAGACAGGCAAGTACAAGCTCACTCATCTCCTCATAATTGTGATTTGCCTTGTCTGACTCCTGGGGGTGGAGTTCGGGGTTCGCGTCCCCCGAGCTCCCACCACCTGCCGTAGCTTCTATTATTAAACCCGCTGCGTCTGTGTCTCCCTCCGCTGAGCGATCCTCGACGCCAGGCCAATGTCGCCGGATGAGGAGGGGGCCTGTGGTTCTGGAGAGCCTGGTTCCAGCCCCGCAGCCACGTCATGGGCAGAGGAGGAGAGCGGACTGTAACGTGGGGCTTGCGCCGACGACGAAGCGTCCCCGGGTCTCCACAGATGAGCGGTCCGGTCCAGCAGGTCGAGGGTCCCCAGCCACCACGCCATGCGGGTCGTTGGCGTGGACGTCTGTGCCGGAGGGTCCTCAGGCTGCGGAAGCCATCATGCCAGCTGCGGAGCCCGACGTAGCTGAGTGGGAGCCAGAAGACGATCTCCTTCCGTCTGAGCCTGGATCGTAGGAGTCCTGGACAGCGACAGAACCTGAGTACATGCAAGTGCTCTACTTTGTTTTTCTCCTTTGTATTCTGGAGCACTTTTGCCTGTCTCTCGGAGAGACGAGCAAGGGGCAGCCGTCCGCTGCTCCCAAACTCATCTCGCTGGGCTCTGTCACTACCGGTGATCCTGATCCCGATTCTTCTCTCTCTCCTGAGCCTTCCCCCAGGGTCACTGGCGCGGAGCTGATTCCGGTCGCTGTGCCAGAGGTTTCGGGTTCAGGGTTGGAGGTCGGTTCTGGTGTGGCGCCAACCCAGTCGGGGTCTGACGCGGGTGCAGCCAAGGCCCAATCGGGGCCCATCGTGGGTGCAGCCATGACCCAATTGGGGTCAGACGCCGGTGCAGCCGTGACCCAATCAGGGTCCATCACGGGTGCAGCTGTGACCCAATCGGGGTCCATCGCGGGTGCAGCACCAGCAGAAGTCAAGGTCGTGAGGGAGCTGCAGATCCCCTGCTACTGGACACTGGACGGGCTCATCGTCATCATCATCCTCACCCTCAGGATCTTCACCCCAGCTCATCTCCACCGGGGACAGTTGGGGTTCCTAATACTCCACCCGGCTCTCCCTCATCTTCCCCCTCTCCAGGGAGGCCGCCTTCAACTTCTCCCCTTCGGTCCTGGTGGCTGTGTGATGCGCGTCGGCCGCCTGGTGAGCTGTTTCGCCGGTTCGGCATTCTGGGTCGGCCACCCGACAAACTTTCCCACCCTTTCGCCGATCTGGCCCGGCCGCCGGAGGAACTGTGTTTCCAGGCATGGGACTGGGGTAGGCCGCCCGAACTGTTCCTTTTCCCCCTGCCTGCGATGTGGACGCTAGATGCAGGGCGGCCCCCCGAACTATCGGCCTTCATGCCACGGTTCTAGGACTGCCATCATCCCGGGTTCTCATTTTTGTTGTTCCTGTAACCTTTTGGGATGTGCGGGGGGTCTTGTATGATATCGTGTATCTCACCCCTTCCTAGCTGGTGTTTTTTCGTTCATGTTTCCTCTGTTAAATGTCCACTCATTGTCTGTAACAGTTGGTGTGTTTTTGCCTTTGGGGATATGGTATTTTCTGTTGTCGTGCCCTGTAATTGTTTTATTTCTCAGTCTGCCTTGATCATGGGTTGTGTATTTGTGAATATCCTGTTTGCTGTTATTTTGACCTGTGATTGTTTCCTTTACGCTCTACCTTGATTGTAATTTGTGCATGAGAGTGTCGGTTTTTTTTGTTTTTTTTCTCTGTGTGCTCCTATTATCATCATGGGTTTTTTTTTTTGGTCTATGGTGGTCCTCTCCCCCCTGGCCTGTTCCCCCATCCGGACACCCTGGGGGGGGGGGGGGGGGGCGTGGGGGTCACTAGGCGTTCGGAGCCCGCCCTCGGGGGGGGGGGGAGGTACTGTTATGATCCGAGTACCGATCTTGTCCGCGCTCGGGTCATACATCATCTCCTTCAGGCTTGACAGCAGTGTTTACCTTCTGGCTCCCCGGGCTCTTATTGTGACAGCGCTCGGAGGAGCTTCCTGCTGTCAAAGCCGAACAGCTGTGCTACATTCGGGGCTCATTAGTGCCCGGCTTTTAAGCGGACACTGAATGCAGCCCGATGCAGCAGTCTCGTCGAAGATTCCTCTTCAGACGTCGAGCGAGTGTTCCTCATCTCAGACGTCAACACTCCTTATTGTTTCCATGTCTGTGATCACCCTTCGTTGTAATCGTAAGTGAGCTTGTTCAGCCTTACGGTTCCGTGTCTTGCGTTGTGTGTTTAGCCCACCGAGGCTCATTACTTTCCGTTCCTTTGTGTATTATCTTCTGTTCTTCGTCGTTAATAAACATCATTGGAAACTCACCGGTGACTTGTTGGCGTCTTATGGTGGTTCGCGAGGGCCACCCTTGACAGAGGGAGCTTTATTTGCTCTTTACAACAACATTAGTCACTTTTTCTCTCCGTCATAGGAAAGCTTAAATTTGCACAACTGCGGACAGTGAACGGGAGCTTCTTGCTCTAAAAATAATCATATTTATCCACAGAGGTAGGCGCTAATGTGGGGGGAGAGCGTAGGTTATTTTTACCAGTGGGACAACAGGAGATCAGGGGCAGTTGTTCCCATGATCTGATTGTTGAGAGTGGCTGCTGTCTGTTCAAACATCCTTTCTCCAGACTGGAAATAAAATGAAATGATCTGCATAGCCAGACTCCGTCCACGTCGACCGGGCTGCAGCTGGCGAAGGTGGACCAATGAGAATACACTGTGTGTGCGCAGATAGTGCTTACAGGAGTTGTAGTTTTGTAGTCTCACTTTGTGATATAGGTTTATTATTTAGATGTCGCTTGAGAAAACTACAGCCCGCCAAAGTGGCTAGTGGGAGTGGCTGTCTTACCCACCACAGCTGAAATCTGTGAGGAAGATGTTAATGTCAAGCCCTGAGTGTATGTAAACTTCTGGTTTCAACTGTATATTTAAGATTATGTCAATGTTTACATTATTTTTATATGCCTGTCTCTAATGATGGGACGCATTACAATGATGTCTGCCCGTCCGTCTGTCCGTCAATCCATACGTACATACGACTTGTCCGGCAAACTCCTCCCACAGTTTTCAAGCTACAACTTTTTTATTTCACAGTGTTTGCACATGTGTTGAAGCTGTGAATTATTCTATGGAAGTAATCAATGCTAAAATAGCAACAGTTCTTCATATTCATGCCCCAAAGTCCTCTAAATGAATACTTGAGCAGCAATTGATGCAACCTGCTCTTTATATCTGCTAATGGACAAATCTACTTTTTTAGAAATTGGGTGATCATTTGCATGTAACTGCCAGGCAAAGACAAAAAGAGAGTGATACAGGGGAAAAAAGAGCAGTAGTGAGTGTGAGAGTGGGAGATGAATTGTGTGAGCTTTAGAGAGAGAGAGAGAGGGGTGTTGCATGCTTTTGATAATACATGAGCCTTGAGAGCGATCTGTGGCTGCTGTGACAGAGGAAGCTCAAGGAGAGCTCAATAACAGAGCTGTCAATGTATTCCCTATTTGAGTGTATTTTTAGTGCAGGCATCATGGGTCTCATGCATATTTCAATAGATCTTTTGTATATTAGGTGCGAGCGCACACACAAACTAGAGTGAGGACTAGCACAACATGACTCCAAGAAATATGGGCTTGATTCTTAGATTTGACAGAAGAGCTCAGAGAGGCCCGGGATAGGTTGGGTTTGACTTTCAGTGGAAGGGGTAGAAAGACCTTCATTGATTGCATTTTGAGACAACAAAGAGATGACATTGAATTCACTATAAGGAATGAGACAGAAAAAGATGTACAACATATTAAACTGGCAGTGCTGGATAGTGTGTGATAATAATAACATGCAAACAGAAGAAAATTAATAGATGCCTAGTTTTGGCATGTCTGTATAGAATACACAATATCAGCCAGTTAGGTTATGAATACCTGTTTTTATTTTTTCAAGGTGTTTTCTAGATTGAACACAAAGGTTTGGGTCTTCTGTATCAAAGAGTTGTTGATTATGTTGAGACTGTTCTTCAACAGAAAATACCCTATGTGATTGTTATTGTTTATACATTTTAACATAGACCTCTAATTTTCTTGGAAATGATGACATGAAGAAACATGACAGAGGGTTGTAGTTGTAATGTGTGTAAAGTAGACCCCCGACTTCAGGGCTATGTGTACCTGTTTGTGGGTCCCTGTTTTTGTAGTGGGGAAGAGTTCAAACCCTTTAAAATGGGGAAAAATATTTCTCCTCCCACCAAAAACAGTAAAACAAAAATAAATTGAATGATAGATGAACAGAAAATGAATGAAACGATTACATAGAATAAAAATTTAACAAGCATCCATATGAACATGGAAACAACAGATAATGAAAATAAAATAGCAAGCAAGCATCTATTTTAAAGTGCAAATAATACAGTAAGTAAAGTATGAAGTAAAACCACGAGAAGAGTATTTTTTTAATTATGTAGTTTGAAAAGAACCAAAACTTCTTAAGCTGGGTTCACACTATAGTGTTTGGACCGACTTTTACAGACATTTTGAAAAATCAGAGAAATTAGTCGAAACGTTGGTGAAATTACATTCGTGAGCAGTTTTTTTTTAATCCAGCGTACGCCAACTTTTACAAAATTTTGCTTGCATTTGCCAGTGTTGCATTCAGCACTGGCAAACTTTTGCCAGCTTAGGCTAGTGTATGTGCAGCAGTTGCCAAATTAGGCTAACTTAAGCAAACAAATATTCAGCGCAGCACAGCTGACATCAGCGTCAGGTGATGCTCATATAAAGATCAGTGTTTGTGGAGGCTTCCTGCCATTCTGGACCTGATTTTTTGGGTGGATTGACACTACAACGTTTGGACCAACTTTTACTGATGTTTTGGCAAATGTCTGGGCCTGCTGGCAAATGATGATAAAAGTTAATGAAAGATGGTGTTTGTTGGCAAACGCTGGCGAAAGTTGTATTCATTGAGAATTTTCAGCATGCTGAAAATTTGCTGACGTTTGGAAATAAATGTTGGTGAAAGTTGTGCTCAGTTTATAAAAGTTCCTGAGCGCTGGGATAAGATATGCAGAGTTCGCCTAAGTCCAGTGATGTGCACTCAGCGGAAACAGGTGAGGCAGAGCCTCACCTCTTATCATGAAAAAAATGAAAAAATATAAATATATTATTATTTGTCCACTAATCTGTTGTGTATGTTTAAATGTAATTTCTGAATGATTCCAATCATGATTCCAATCATTTCAACAATATTTATATCATAAAAATAGCCAAATCTACGTATTTCCTGCTCAAATACAAGAGAGAGCGGTAGGTGGTGGGCCGAGTGGCTCTATCTTTTTTTTTTTTTTTTTTTTGTTACTTATTTGTACCCGTAGGTAGACTTGGTTTGCAGTCTGGTGACAAGCCACCGGCTGCTGGTCGCTGCGTGCGCGAGCGCCCTAAACCTACATGTTTTTGGTGTGCGGGAGGAAACCGGAGAAATCCCGGAGTAAACCCGCGCAACACGGGGAGAACATGCAAACTCCACACAGTTCACTGTTGGTCGGGGGCTGGGATCGAACCCACGATCTCATGATCCCCGCGATCCCCCGGCCGAGGGTAAAACTGTGCTGCCACAGTGCTAAACCACTGCGCCACCGTGCAGCCCTTCTGCTTTAGTTATCTGCTTTAGTTTTTGTCATGAAATGCCCCACCGGGGCAGAGAGGAGAGACCCATGTGCTGGACTGGGAGTTTGTGACGATTTATTACAAACATAAAGAACAAAGTGCAGAAAATAACTATAAAGCTACAGAGACATACACGATAACTTAGAGAAGAAAATAGAGGACGTCAAACTTATGTCGGGTAGTAGTAGTCAAGATCGCAGCAAGGAAAACACGGAGCCGTAGTTCTTAAATAAGGCACAATGCAAATGAAAACAGGTGTGGGAACCAGAGCGGGCAGGAGGAAACAATAATTATAACTCAGGTCAGCTGGGAACAATGAGAGGGGAGAGGACGGGGCTGACAGCTGACAGGGACACCGGCCACCATGGAGCAAAAACCCGGAAGCGCCACTGACAGCTGTCAACCCGGAGGGAGAATCACAACAGCATGATATAAAGAATAAAATGTCAACAAATAAAGACTGAGAAATAAATACAAACTAATACAAAATAAAAGAGTAACAAAACTCTGACATAAACAAGAGGATGAGAAAAATAAGAAACTGTGTGAAATATACAGAACCCAAAAGGCACAAAATACAACAAATATACAAATATAGAGAAGAGCCATGAGACTGAGCATAGCAGAAACCTCCAGTGCTCAGCTCATGACAGTTTTTGAGATGATTGATCCCCATCTAGAGAGTAACTGAGTTTCACAGATAAGCTAACTCATATTTTTCAAAACATGAGTGTCATGAATGCCCCTATGGGGCAGGAAGACAGACCCAGGCGCTCAATTGTGTTAGTGACATTTATTAACGAAAAGAATATAACAGTCCAAAAACAGTGCTGACAACATACAAAAATGAAAAACAAGAATAACTTACAGATAGAGCCTCAGAGCAAGGCGCACTCTGGAGAAGCAAAATACTTCAGAAGATGGGAGACAAGAAGTGATCAGTAGTAGAATCAATGTAACCACAACAACACAGGGAAAAGGCAGTGCTTAAATACCACACAGTCTAATAAGCTGCAGGTGTGAGTCAGTGAGCGAGCCGGTGACCTAATTAGACCCACTGCCCACAGCTGAGATGGCAGGGAAGTAGCCTGTGGGCAGTAGTGGGAGTGTCTGGGAAGAGGAGGCACAAAAGAAAACAACCCAAGATACATATACAGAAATAAACAAATCAAACTAACAGACAAGCAATACTTAGAAATAAAGTGAAGGTCTGAGCTCAGTAAAAACATCAGCTCAGACACATGACAATGAATCTGTTTGTTGGCAGGTTACGCGCATTTTTTTTTAATGTAGTGGTTTTATGGGTTTTATAGATGTTTTATTGTTGGTACAAGTATTAATGTAAATATGAATGTGAGTAGGAATGAAGATTTCCTTTCATTACACTCATATCCTCATAGGGCACCAGTCCAGATAATGGACAATTTTATTAACAATTCTTTATTTGTACCAATTATGAATCAGTCTAAAAAAAATAACCCTTGTGAGTTCTTGTCTGCTGATAATCAAGAAGATGGACATGAAATCAAACAATAACTCCCATATGTTTTTCAATAGTTTAATAAGAAATGTCAGGATAGGTTAACACATTTGGATAACTTTAAAACAGAGAATTCAACATGTATCATGGGCATCATAGACTGAGTTATGGAGCATCACATGTGAATCAAACATTTGTGGAACCAAAGAACCCTAGTTTAACTTGTCAGTATACTGGAAATTGGAAAGCCATAAAATAGCATTGGTTAAGAAAATTGGTGTTACTCTGAAAAGAACATAAATTAATGAAAGGACAAAATGCATTTTGAAATTCTGATGGGGATTTGCATGAAATTAAGTTTAAAGAACTTATACCAGGAATATTCTGAAGAATTAAGTTTAAATTAAACAACAGACCATCAACCAAGCAGAATCATTGTGTCCCAGTAGGTAGCAGATGGTCCACTGGATTTTGTTTCAACTGGACCGGTGTAGGTTCTGTTGGAATACTGGCAGACAGGCCCCTTACCACGGTTATGGCCTACTCCCAAGATCACAAAGGGCTGGTTCTTCAGCAGGCTGGCTGCGGTCTTCTCTTATGCACTGAAGAAGGAATTAGTTTATTATACAAAGTCCTGTCAAAAATTCAAACTGAGGCAAAAACACATCACAAATCTGTTTCTTCCAATGTTGGTGGTTTAAATGAGTTGGTTTAAGCTAAAAAAAAAAAAAAAATCAAACAAAATCTTCTTGCACGGTAATTTAAAGAAAAAGGATTAAAATAAGGAAAAGTGAACTTGGAAGAAAAGAAAAAATTTTCACAGAGCATGAGAGGCTCTGGGCCTTACTTTGAAGACAGAAAAAAAAATGTGAGAGCAGAGACGTCTGCTCCTTACAGCTTGACCAACGCCCCAAAACTGAAACAAAGGAAAGTTTTTTTCAGGTGTGGCAGAATCTCACTGAATTTCATGGAACTGGGCTGAACCAATTACATTTGAGCTTCTTTGTTTGGTAGAAGTCATAAATTGACTAAAAAAGGCAATGAAGATAGGTTTGGGAGCCAATTGTTCAGTTCAAATTTCTGAGGTGGGGGTCTCCCACAGACAGAGGAGAGAGCGAAATTTGATATGAAGAGTGAAATTCTCCTAAAACATATATGTTGCTGAATAAAGCATAAATTCCTTAAACTTTAGTGACTAAGATATTCTACTCAATAATAAGTGAACATACAATGTCTCTACATTGTAACTGTAATTATTTTGTGATAGTAAGCATGCAAAAATTAATTTCTTACTGAAAATAAAGCAACACATTAAATCATATCAATAAAAACATCTGAAACCGCAATTGTCCATTCCTGAGTTCAGCCAGGTCTTCAGTAGTGGATGCTGTCTTGAGAGAAAGAATATGAATTAATTTATTGTTTACAACTGCAGAGATTCCATTTCAGAGAGGAAAAAAAAATGAAATATTCCTGCATCATCCACCAGATGGCACTGTAAAACTGTCTGGTTGGTTAATGAGGAATCTTGACTCCCAAGTCTGGATTATATCAACCATAAATCTGTCATTTGAAGCATTCATTTGCCAAAGAGCAGAAAAGGGAGAATGACTAAGTCCTGGAGAAGGGATTAACTTCCACTTTATGGCCAATGGATAGTGTTACAGCTCTGGTCCTTGGGTGATAGAAGCAGTTCATGACCAGACTTTCGAGTTGAAACAATTTTTCTTCAGCAAAGAATGGTTTTAAAGATTGGAACCCAAGGTCAATGCTACATTTATGAAAATTAAACTTTAGTTACAAAACCTAATAAGGCGACTCTGAGGCGATCACTAAGGACCTCTATATGCTTAACCAATCAAAACAGCACTCCATGATCACTTGACTTGAGTTTGTCCAATGAGCTGCGTCATTGTCGGAAGTAACTGTAAAGGAAAGATGGGCTTATGAAGCTGCAATTTCATCAGCCAGGTGAGCACAATAACATTATATTTATGTCCTTGTATTTTCTTTTTGTGTTACAGATCTCCATATTTAATATTACAACCAAGTGCATGCTCCCCATTGTCCCTTGTCTTGTGTAGCATATCGCTAAATAAATTTACACGTCCTTCGCATTGTCCTGCTGCTAAAGAAGCCCTGCTGAAAAAAACAGCATACAACAGCATCAGACCAGCACCAATAAATAATAGTTTAGTATTGTAAATAGTAGCTCAAGTAGGTTTCTTTTGTCTTCTTTTAATTATTTATCTTTTGTTCTTATGTAGTTTTAGTATTGTTTGTGAGAGATTTTGAGTGTTTATTGTTTTTGTTATGTGTTTTGTTGTGTTTTCAGAGCATCTTTTTTTCATATTGTTCGTCTTTTTTGCTTTAGTTCTTGTTTTTTTTTTTATTTAAGTTTTTGTAAAGGATATACATGTCATTACAGCGTTGCATTGTTTACATTTTCATCACATATTCCCCCTTTTTTTGTTTTTTGACAACATTGGAAAAAAATTATAGTTCTTGTTTTTGTAGATTTTTTAAATAATAATTTGTAAATAGCTTAGCAAAAAATGTTGAGGAGATCAACTAGAAAGAAGAATGCCCCATGGAAGAGGAGGAAATCTCAGGAGAAGTGTCCTAATCTCAACCACAATTTATTCCCAGTTTTGTTACAATATTTTTTTCAGTATCTGTTTATTTATATTATTGCTATTTTTTTAAATATCTAGTGTATTTTTTTCTTATTAGCTTTGTTTCAAATTGCTTTGTCATCGTTATATTTATTACTTATTTGGATACTGTTGAACATTTGCGCTTGAAACACAAGTTTCTTTTGGATAAATCTTATCCAATCTCGTGCTATATATTTATATTTTTAGAGATTGTTCAGATGAAGAGCCATCCACAGGACCAGCAGTGGAACAGGAACAGCTGGAGAGGAACTGATTCCTCAACTACCACAGAGCTAAGAAAATGCCTACACATGGACACATAAAACAGCCTGTAAACTGGACACCGTAAGTTCTGGGCAAACACAGATATTTGAAAACATGTATAAGGGGTTCAGTTTACTTTTTGCTATCGCAAAACTTTTGTTCATGTACATTTGAAATATTTATGAAGAGAAAACCGGTGAAAATTGAAATCTGTTTTTTTTTTTTTGTTATTACACACTGTTTTAAGCATTTAAAACATATAATATTGACACATACTTGCCAAATTTTGAAATGTACACTTCTGAAAAAACAGAGCAAAATATTTTGCACAAAGGACATTTTATGACATATTTATTGAAAAAAGGATAAAAAGCACCAGGCAAACTATTAAAATTATAGCACTAAAAGGCTTTAAAGCATTCCAGCGAGTTTCCAGTCAATGTGAAATGTTCCACGGGTGGAACATCGGAATTTTAAGAGGTTAAAGATTAAATATTCACCATTTCAAACATGAGTAGCTCATTTTTCTACATTAGCTTTAACATTTTTATTGGTGTTATAATCACCACAAAAACACCAACAAACAATGAACAAGTGAAGCACAACTGACATAACGCACGGTTCAGGAGACGCACACACACAGGCTCAGAGTAGCTCAAATAGCTTTATTGACAACAGGAGTGTATGAATGTGTGTCTGCGAGATGTGAATGTGTTGGTGGCGGCGTCTGCTTCAGGCACAGAGGCAGGAGACCGTACAGCCGGACAACCCTATGGGAAAAGCACAGGGAGAAGGGTGACGGGCACACACCAACACAGGGGATATGTAAGTAAGAGAGGAGCTTACTTGGAAAGGGCGGATGACTGGCACAGCAAGGAACGAGGTCCGGTAGACAGCCACCTGGAAAGCCCGGTGCAGCAGCGAGGAACAGGCGATGGAGAGGAATAGTCCGCCGCCGGGGAATCCACCTGTGCACAGGGGAGCAGACTTGGAGGAGAAAAAGGTAAGATCTTCTTACCGCAATGTTTGTTGAGAATGAGACGGAACTCACAGCAATGCGTAGCGAAGTCTGATGGCTTCAGGCCGAAGCCCAGGGCGAGGCGGCTTAAATCCCTCGCCGCTGATGATGTGCAGGTGTGTGTGCAGCTGGCGCCGCTGATGAGCGGCACGGCGTGACAGTACTCCCCCCTCTAGCAGCGCCTCCTGGCGATGGCTTCTCTGGGCGCGCTCGGTGGAATTCAGCGATGAGCGATGGGTCTAACACAAACGACGAGGGTACCCACTGCCGATGTTCAGGCCCATAGCCCTCCCAGTCCACCAAGTACTGCAACCCATGACCCCGGCGCCGGGAGTCCAGGATGGAGGAGCCAGGCCAGGCCGGATGGCCACCAACCATCCAGGGCGCGGGTTGCGCAGCAGGAGGAGGGCAAAGGGGGTCGGAGACTGCCAGCTTCACCTTGGACACGTGGAAGGTGGGGTGGATGCGGAGGGAGGGGGGAATGGCTACACGCACAGCCACCGGGTTGATGATCCTGGTGATGGGGTATGGGCCCATAAAGCGCTGTGCCAGCTTCCTCCTCTCGCCCTTTAAAATCACATCCTGGGTTGACACATAGACTTGCTGACCAACTCTGTACGCCGGGGCAGGTCTTCTGTGCCGGTCCGCCATGGCTCTGTTGCGCTCCGCCGTGCGTAAAAGCGCATTGCGCGCTGACGCCCAGATGGAGCGGAACTGCCTGAGATGCGCCCGTACTGAGGGGACAGTTACCTCACTCTCCTGCGTCGGGAGCAGCGGGGGGTCGTAACCCAGGGACGCCTTAAAGGGGGACATCCCTGTAGCAGAAAAGCGAGCGGTGTTGTGGGCGTATTCAACCCAGGCGAGGTGGTTACTCCAGGACGTTGGTTTGGACGCCGTGACGCAGCGGAGCGCAGCCTCCAGCTCCTGGTTGGTCCGCTCACACTGCCCGTTGGTTTGGGGGTGATGGCCGGAGGAGAGGCTCACCTTGGCTCCCAGGGCGTTGCAGAACGACCTCCAAACCTCTGAAGCAAATTGGGGCCCCCGGTCTGAGACCACGTCCACCGGAATCCCATGCAGCCTGACCACGTGCTGGATTAGGAGGTCCGCCGTCTCCAGGGCAGTTGGGAGACCTCGCAGGGGGACGAAGTGTGCCGCCTTGGAGAAGCGGTCCACGATGGTCAGGATGGTGTCGAAGGTGTTTGAGACAGGGAATCCGGTGACGAAATCCAGGGCGATATGCGACCAGGGCCTGCCAGGGACGGGCAGAGGCTGGAGCAAACCCGCTGGAGGGGCATTACCTGATTTGCTGGTGGCACACACTGGGCAGGCCCGGGCGTAGCGGGCAGCGTCCCTCCGCAGGCCCGGCCACCAGAAGGACCGCTGGAGGAGGTCAATCATCCGGGAGGAGCCAGGGTGGCAGGTGAGCTTGGATGTGTGCAACCAGTGGATGACCTCCCCCCGAACCGTGGATGGCACGAACAGCCTCCCCTCCGGTCCGCCGCCAGGGTCAGGTTCCACTTCCTGCGCCTCTCGGATCTTGCTTTCAATATCCCAGGTGACGGCTCCCACGACGCACGACCTGGGTAGGATGGAGTGGACCGTGTCTTCCGACTCCTCAGGGGCGAATTGCCTAGAGAGGACGTCGGGCAGACCGTTCTTGGAGCCAGGCCGGAAGGTGATGTTAAACCGGAACCTGGCAAAGAACAAGGACCAACGCGCCTGGCGGGCGTTCAGACGCTTGGCAGATCTCAGGTACTCCAAGTTCTTGTGGTCCGTCAGGACCACGAACGGCTGGTCCGCCCCCTCTAGCCAGTGACGCCAGTCCTGCAGCGCGAGCTTGATGGCGAGGAGCTCTCTGTCCCCCACGTCGTAATTGCGCTCCGCTGGGGACAGGCGCCGGGAGAAGAAGGCGCAGGGCCGTTTGTCCCCACCATCTGGCGACCGCTGGGACAGGACCGCTCCCACTCCTGTGTCCAAAGCGTCCACTTCTACGATGCACTGCAGCGCAGGGTTGACTTGGCTAAGGACCCGGGAGGAGGAGAACTCCGCCTTCAGCGCCTGGAAAGCAGCCACGGCCTCTTCGGTCCACCGGAACGGGACCTTAGGGGACGTGAGGCGGGTCAGCGGGCCGGCGATGGTGCCAAAATTAGGGACAAAGCGGCGGTAGAAATTTGCAAACCCAATAAATTGCTGCACCTGTTTTCTTGATGCAGGTGTGGGCCATTCCACCACCGCTTTCACCTTCCCTGGGTCCGGAAGCACCTGGTCGTGGGAGATGATGAACCTGAGGAAGGATGTCGTCCTAGCGTAGAACTCGCATTTCTCAGCCTTCACATACAGCCGATTCTCCAACAGTCTTTGAAGGACCCGCCTCACGTGGACCCAGTGCTCGTCCCTGGATTTGGAGAAGATGAGAATGTCATCCAGGTAGACGAACACAAAAAGGCCAATGAAATCCCGGAGGACGTCATTAATGAGGCGCTGAAAGACGGCTGGAGCGTTGGTCAGCCCGAACGGCGTCACAAGGTACTCAAAGTGGCCGTTCGGGGTACGGAAGGCTGTCTTCCACTCATCTCCCTCCCGGATCCGGACGAGGTGGTATGCGCTGCGTAGATCCAGCTTGGTGAACCAGGTCGCCCCCTGGAGGGAGTGGAAGGCGGTGTCCATGAGGGGCAGGGTATAGCGATCCTTCTCCGTGATGTCGTTTAGGGCGCGATAGTCGATGCACGGACGGAGGGAACCGTCCTTCTTGCCCACGAAGAAGAATCCTGCCCCCACAGGTGATGACGAGGGTCGGATTATCCCAGCACTCAGCGATTCCTTGAGGTAAGCGTTCATGGTCTCCTTCTCCGGCGCCGACAGGCTGTAGAGTCGCCCAGAGGGTAAGGGTGCCCCCTGGCGGATGTTTATAGCACAGTCATAGGGTCTGTGTGGAGGAAGAGACATCGCCTTGGACTTGCTGAATACCATACCCAGGTCGTGAAACTCTGATGGCACCAGGGACAGGTCCGGGGGTGCAGCGTCCGTGGATGATGGAGGAGAGGACGGAGAGCAAGCAGCGGACTGTAGACAGGTGCTCATGCAGAATGTACTCCATGCCGACACCCCGGCGGACTTCCAATCCAAAACGGAGTTGTGGAGGCGTAGCCAGGGATACCCCAGGATGACGGGCGACATAGAGTTGGGCAGGACGTAGAAGGTTATCTCCTCCCGGTGGTTTCCAGAGATGATAACCGGAACGGGGACGGTCTGGTGTGTTACTCTCCCCAGGGAGACACGGGAGAGGTTGACCAGGGAGACAGGGGTCTTTAATGCCTGGCAGCGGATGCCCAATCGGGTTGCCAGGCTTTGTGAAATAAAACTGCCCTCCACGCCCGAATCCACCAGTGCGTGAGTGAGATGCCCAGTGGAGTTGTGACAAAATCGGACGGGCAGCTTCAGTTGGGTGAGGGGACTTAACCGATTGATGTCCGCGAGGCCCCCTACAGTGACTCGCGGACCCCGCCGTTTGGCTTCTGTGGACAAAGCTCTACCGTGTGTTGACTATCTCCGCAATACATGCAGAGATTTAACTCACGGCGGCGCTGTCTCTCCGCTGGGGAGAGCTTTGTCCAGCCCGTCACCATCGGCTCCGACTCCTCGGGGCGCGATGGTGGTGGCGTCGCCAGGGGGCGAGCTTGGGACAGGCGCGACGAGGCTCCACGAGGGCGAGAAGAAGACGACTTCCGTCCCGAGGAGCGCTCGCGCAGCCTGTTATCCAAACTGATCGCTAGGGATGTTAGCTCCGCTAGGGTCTCCGGGATATCCCGCCCAGCCAGTTCATCCCTCAGATCATCGTTGAGGCTGCGGAGGAAAAGGCCACAGAGGGAGCGTTCCTCCCAGCCCAATTCCTCCGCCGCTACCCGGAAGTCGACCGCGTAGTCCGCGGCCAACCGGCTTCCCTGCTGGAGGCTGAGAAGCCGATCGACCTGGACCGTCTCGGTACGAGAGTGGTCAAAGACCTCCAGGAAGCATCTCACGAATTGGTCATACGTGAGGGTGGCATAACTGGGCCTCGCCATTACGGTGTAGGTCCAGGTTAATGCTCGCCCCTCTAGGAGATTCCCAATATAACCAATTCGGCTATGATCAGAAGGAAAGTCTCCGGGCACACGGTGGAACACGGACTCACATTGCATTATGAACCCCCGCGCTCCGCCGAGCTTACCGCTAAAGCGGGCAGGGGTTTGAATGGGCGTGAGCCGAGTCGGTGCTGCCGGAGCCTGCTGGACGGCCACTGGAGCAGCAGGAGCCGCGCCACCCTGACGAGCCGGGGGGAACGGCTGTTGGGGGTCCAAGTGGTCCAATCGGTTAGTTATATTAATCAATTGATTGAGTATCACCTGTTGCTGATAAGCTATCTGATCCACTCGAGCCTCGAGAGTGGTAAGCCGGTGTGCGAGCCCGCCGTCTGCCGAGCCGCTCTGCTGAAGCCGTACTGACATAATGCACGGCTCAGGAGACGCACACACACAGGCTCAGAGTAGCTCAAATAGCTTTATTGACAACAGGAGTGTATGAATGTGTGTCTGCGAGATGTGAATGTGTTGGTGGCGGCGTCTGCTTCGGGCACAGAGGCAGGAGACCGTACAGCCGGACAACCCTATGGGAAAAGCACAGGGAGAAGGGTGGTGGGCACACACCAACACAGGGGATATGTAAGTAAGAGAGGAGCTTACTTGGAAAGGGCGGATGACTGGCACAGCAAGGAACGAGGTCCGGTAGACAGCCACCTGGAAAGCCCGGTGCAGCAGCGAGGAACAGGCGATGGAGAGGAATAGTCCGCCGCCGGGGAATCCACCTGTGCACAGGGGAGCAGACTTGGAGGAGAAAAAGGTAAGATCTTCTTACCGCAATGTTTGTTGAGAATGAGACGGAACTCACAGCAATGCGTAGCGAAGTCTGACGGCTTCAGGCTGAAGCCCAGGGCGAGGCGGCTTAAATCCCTCGCCGCTGATGATGTGCAGGTGTGTGTGCAGCTGGCGCCGCTGATGAGCGGCGCGGCGTGACAACAACAAGAAAACTCATTGCAACATACCACACCCAAAAGTATATTCAGAACACACAGTGTGTGTGTCTATGTGGCCTAGTCAGAAATGTTCTTGCCGTCCAAGCAATAACACGTCTGTGCATGGAAGCTCATTCTGTCTGCATGTGCATCTCCCTTTCACATGGTGTGTTTTTTACAAAAGCAGTATACAAGCTCCAGAATGCTGACAGGTGCAGGGGGAAGAGTCACCCAGTCAATCTCAAAGGAGTCTTCCTCAATCTTCCAACCATGAGCCATTGGTGGAGGTTTGTCTGGCTGACTCTGCAGCCATCTTCTATAGATGGCTGCCTGGTAGTTTGTTCACTGAATGTGTTTATATAGTGAGTCTCTATTTGGTGGAAGACTTCTGTCTGTGCACTTGCCACTCTTAAACAGTTGGCATCTTGTGTAATTCACATCCTTGGAGCCTTTGAGGTCATAAAGAACACAAGTTAATTTTTCAATGGCCTCATACTGTTCTGGGAGTAGTTGAAAAGCTTTTCCCAGTGTCTTTAATGACACGCAGTGTTCTTTGTTGGACAGTAATATTTTCATTGCTTAAGTTTCTCAGCCTCTTTCCATTATATTTTTGAGTTGTATACTTTTCCCTTCTGCATATGATGCACTGCCTTGGGAGCAGATGTGGTGCTCTTCTTAGGTTAACTAGAACCTCTGTTTTTGTTGACCGGAGAACCTGGTTTGATTGGGGATTTGTAGCGGAAATATGTGGTTTGTCATCTAAAATATTGTAAAGGAGACAAAATTGGGTGGGATGCTAAATTTGGGACAACTATATATTTACTGCATAAGTGTTGATTCTAAAGATAATTACATTGTGTTAACATTGTCTCTTCTGTTCTGCAGGTAACTTCAGATGCTCAGACATTCCTGATATACTCCTGGACCTGTCTGGATCTTTCTGTCTTGTCTTAAATTGACTATTGGGGCAGTGGCTAGACCTTGCTTGGAGCTGGTCTAGAATGGAGAAGTAAAGGGCCCCCTTCCCTCCACTAGCCTGGGTGTACATCTTGGGCAAGTGTTGGCACACCCTTGGCCCGGGATACGGCCTAGGTCACTACACTCGGCAGTTCTGCTTGTTAACTCGGCATCAGTCCCGGCAATCCTTTTTGTGAGCATGCCACTTCTGGGCTTGCCTACCCAGCATGTGAAGTCAGCCTTTGGCTGATTTTTTTTTCCACAATATCTTTATTGAACCTTTTTTTTTTTTTTTAACAAACATGATACAATCAAACACTAACACTAAAGTACTACAAAAAAAAAAAATGCACTAAAAACACCAACAACCACCAACAAAATCAAGTCTTCAACAATGCTCCTCTGTTTAGTCTAGACAATCCAATACATAAGTATACATATTATGTTCACCAGTTTGGAATTTACAAGGTCCACACACATCATTCACCTTCTTCTTCAAGAGTTATGTTTAAATTTTTTACATAATCAATAAAAGGTCTCCATATATTCTCAAACACAATTTCCTTTGATTTTAGTATATATGTTATTCTTTCTAATGGAAGGTTTGTTAACATCTGTCTTAACCACTGAGTCACATCTGGTCTATGAGTCTTTTTCCATAATAGTGCAATACATTTTTTGGCATTAAGCAAACTGAGGTCTATGAATGTTCTTTCACTTTTATTAAAATTATGCTTTTCTGGGTACAGACCCAACAAAAACAGTTTAGGATTCAATATGATTTGTTTTGAGATTATTTTTTCAATTGTTACCCTCACCTCTTCCCAAAACATTCTTATTAATCTACATTCCCATAAACAATGAAATAGGGTTCCTTTACTTTCCATGCATTTTGTGCATGTATCTGGTATATTTTTGTTATATCTATTTAACTCCTCCGGTGTAACATACATCCGCATTAACCATTTGAAATGTATCAATTTAAGGCGTGCATTTATTGATTTGGTTTGAGCTTCTGTACAAGCCCTTTGGCTGATTTTTGTTTTAAATTCTTTTTTTCTTTTGTCTGAATGTTCAGATAAAATTAATCAATCAGTCAATCAAAGCTTCGAACCATCAGATGCTTCAGTAAGCTGGATGGTGATCGCTGCAACGTGTTGTGGACTGCGAAGAGCGTGACGAGGCACAAGAAGTCATGGTCATCCACTGCATCTGTCTCTTCCTCCAGCCATCTTGATGATGTCTTGCTGCTGGATCCAGGAGGAGTTTGGATGAGAGAGTGAGGTCGATGTGTCGCGCACACTCTTCCTCACTTTAAACAATTTTTTCACGCAAATCACCTTTCAAATTGACTATTAATGTTTACACTCATTAATGTACATGATCAGTTCAGACGGATTTCCATCCATCCATCCATCCATCTTCTATCGCTTTTCCGGAGGTCTGGGTCATGGAGGCAGCAGTACAAGCAGAGAAGCCCAGACTTCCCTCTCCCCATCCACCTGCTCCAGCTCTTCAGAGAGGATACCAAGGCATTCCCAGACCAGCTGGGAGACATAGTCTCTCCAGCGAGTCCTGGGTCTGCCCGGGGGTCTCCTCCCAGATAGACGTGCCCAAAACACCTCAAGTGGAAGGCGACCAGGAGGCATCCTGATCAGATGCCCATACCACCTCAACTGGCTCCTTTCAATGTGGAGGAGCAGTGGTTCTACCCTGAGCCTTTCCCAGATAACTGAGCTCCTCACCCTATCTCTGAGGGTGAGTCCAGCAATCCTACGAAGAAAGCTCATTTCAGCCGCTTGTATCTGCGATCTCATTCTTTCGGTCATTACTCAAAGCTCATGACTATAGGTGAGGGTAGAAACGTAGATTGATTGGTAAATCGACAGCTTTGCCTTAGAGCTTAGCTCCCTCTTCACCACAACAGACCGGTACAACGTCCGCATCACTGCAGATGCTGCTCCAATCCGTCTGTCAATCTCTCGCTCCATTCTCCCCTCACTCGTGAATAAGACCCCAAGATACTTAAACTCCTCCACTTGGGGCAGATGGATTTCATCAAATTAAAAATGAGTACTCACCATCACTTGTGTGTACTGATTTTTGTGTCCTTTCTTGGGTTCTTTCAATATTTCTTGTATTAGCATACTGCATGTAGCATTGTCTATGATAGCCTATGTTAACTGACACATCTTAAGGGTGGGTATTATGCAAATTATATTTTTCTATTGCGTTTTCAGCTATTTTGCTTTCCTTTGTATAAAGATTTACCTACTCTATTGAACACTGCACAATTTCTTTCCAACTCCTGTCTGAAAATTGAATTATATTTTCTAAAGAGCTTGTAACATGTATACAGCACTCTATACCTGTCCCTTATAGTCATGCTAACTAATGAAAGCACGTGTCTGACCTGACATAATTGACATGTTATAAATAAAGATAGGCCCATACCAAAGCAAGAAATTGAGCAGCAGACATAAGGGTGGGACAAACTAGTTTATTTTAACATTCTGATCAGATCTAAATATAAGAAGTGATGCTGGTGTAATAGTATTTTATGAATAAATGTCAAATTTCCTAAGGATATTGTGAGACATTTGTTATGACCGTAAAAATGTGGCACAATAATGAGGCGAAGGGTGAACTACACAGTACTTCATTATAGGACTCACAGTGACACAGAGACGCTCCCACTAGGCAGAGAGGTGGTCAAAGAGACCGCCCCTCTGCCACACAGCCCTCTTACACTCCAGGTGATGTCACGACCCGTGTCACATCATAAAGGGTCCCAAGAACCACACTACATACCCCCCCCCCGTAGAAAAGTCCAAAACACATGCACACCAATCAGACCCTCCCCAAATTTAGAGCCTGAAGCATACACTAATAGTGAACAAAGTAATTAGAACCTAACCATGCACATAAACAACTAAAACTAGAGGGGGATAGGTGGACTACTGTCCCAAGTCCACACGGCTTGATGGCTTATTCTGCCGTCTTTAGTAATGTATAGTCCATGAAAATAAATCCCGCCGTGTTCCTAATATAACAAATAAAATAATCCCATAAACATATATACATACAGGTTATAGCCTTGAACATGAATACCCAACATAATCACCCCACAACTCGGGCAAGACACACAGCAAACACGTGTTAAGACACGCTAAGGTAATCACTCAGCACCATGGACAGCTCACATAGCAATCCAGCGTAAGAAACACATTGGTATAATTCCATTGTAAACTGGGCACAGTCGCATAGTAATTTTGTGCATTAACCACGTCGGGTTCCAAGGTTGTCATAGCCAGGAGCGGCACTGGGGTTAAGCTC
This sequence comes from Pholidichthys leucotaenia, assembly GCA_020510985.1. Lineage (NCBI taxonomy): Eukaryota > Metazoa > Chordata > Actinopteri > Cichliformes > Pholidichthyidae > Pholidichthys > Pholidichthys leucotaenia. The sequence continues at coordinate 57,197,854 of CM035843.1, read as the reverse complement.
CCAGTGCTCATAAAATGCTCCTTATGGCGTGCGTCTCGAAAAGCCTCTGACAACTAAGTCCAACTCCTAGCCTGCCCGTGTGGTTTAGTCTCTAAGCCCGGCGGAACTGCTTTTACTAATAGGAGAAGGGGCGAGGGCGGATCTCTGGCGCCTTAAAACCAGATGCTTCGGGTAGATGGTGGCTCGTCAACCTGGGAAGGTAGCCCATCTAGGGGAAGGTAAACCCTGATTTCAAACCTCCGCTGCCTTGCGGCACACCCGGTCACGGGAAAGGCTTCGGGAGTCAACCCTGAGGAAAAATCCGGAGTCGGAGCCCCTAAGGCAGTTCTCTGTTGTGCTCAACATCGTTCTGGCAGCTCCTGCGACGGCGCTGGTGCCAAACTATAGCAGCCCTGCTGTTCCTTTGGATTCATCAGTGACGTGGAGAGGGGGGACATGCTGCATGGGTAACATCTTGTCCTCCATATCTTCCTGCCCAGGCTTGAATCCTACCAACGCCCAACGCTGGAAGGTAGAACACCGGTGTGCATCGGCCTGTTCAGCCACAGGCGGTGCTGTTCCAGCAGAGTAGACGTTCAGGATTCTCTTCCATGGTCATCATAGACCGACGGAGGCCGACGAACCATGTCGACATAGCAACAGCGTAGCCTGGGTAATATACACCTTAGCATTTCAGCAACTCACCCAGTAACCTCATGCAGAACACACTAAGTCGGGCAATCAGTAAAAAAAAACACACATTAAACACATTGCCCCCCAAATTACCAGTTAGTCCTCATGGAGAGCCCACCCCATGAGACCCGTCAGGCGGGTCCCAACCTGAGCATCTTCTCTTGGTGCCCGGAGGTGACCCACGTTGACGCCGAGACACCTCTCCCTCTTCATTGGCGCGTCGCAGCCCGTTGGGATGTCTCCATGTACCATCAGACAGCTGAAGGTAGCTGTCTTCCTGAACAGCCACCACCTGCAGCCACCCCTGGTCCTCCTGTTATTTTCTCTTCGTGCAAACCCCTCTCAACCGGGCCCTCTCCCTCGGCCGGACCACATCAGCGACCCCCAGAGGAGCCCGGCTCAGCTTCCAGTGTTCCTGTGTGGCATGTCGTTTCACCGTGCCAGCTGGTCCTGCCCTGCTCACTTTCATTTCAGATGGTGGCAAAGCCGTTGTGACCCCCTGCTTCTCGGTACCTCCCAGCCGAACTCCGGAAAGAGGATAAGTCATCCACTTGGCTCCATCCGCCGTCACGGGCGTCCCACGGCGCCACCCAGTTCCCTCAGCTAGGGCAACTTGGACCCTGGCGCAGGCACCCTCCCGCGATGGCCCTGGATGAGGTTGGTCCTGCTCATCTCCCAGAATACTAGGCCAAGGTTCGTCCCATATTGCGTTGTCCAACACTTGCGGAACCGGCAAGCTACAGCCCGACCAATCCTCTCCACTATCGCTGGTGATCATGAAGCCAAGTCCGTAGAAAAGGTCGCAGCCCATCACATTCGCTCCACTGGCGGTCACCACATACTGCAGATTGGCTACCTCCGCTGCCTTGCATCTAGCCGTCAGTTCCAGCGAACCCACGATGGGCGGTCTATTTCCACCATATCCACAAAATGGCGTTGAAAGACCTCTCACTCAGTCATATGGGAAAAAACTCCTCACAGTAGGCCATTTCAGCATGGACCTCACTGTGCCCGTGTCCACCAGTAACAGCACCTCCTTGCCGTCCAACTTCACTATACAGCATGTGTGGCCCTCTGTGCTCGGGGAGGTGGTGTGAATCACCGTAGGAGTTGGAGCAGGGGCATCCACTTTGTGTCGCTGTTCCCCTCGCTCGAACCTATTACAGGCCCTGGCAAAACGATGCAGGTGTCCGCACTTGCTACAGCATTTACCTCTCGCCGGACACTCTCTAGCCTTGTACCGGTGCTTAGTGGACCCACAACCCGAACATTTGGGTGATCCCGAGGCGGACCTCATCTTTACAGCTGCAGCACATTCCTCTTGCTCGCTGTCTTCGCTGTCAGGATCCACTGAGGTCTCTCTTACCGAGGTCATGTAACAACTTGTCCACCGCTTTACACTGCTGGGTTAGCTCCACAGCCATGGCTAAAGTTAATTCGACGGAGTGTGTAAGCAATCTCAAACGAGCTGACGAACACAGCGTGCCCTTCGCCAGCTGGTTGCAGACCATTTCTTCTTCCAACTCCCCAAACTGGCAGTCCCCAGCCAGCTGCTGTAGGTCTGCAACACAGTGCCGCACCAACTCACCGGCCCATTGGAGGTGCTGCAGAAACTGGACCCTCCCGACGATGACGTTTGTAGGCGCGCAAAAATGTTGCATCATTCGCTCAACCACGTCATCAAAGCTATCGCTAGCTCCCAAAGTAGAAAGGATACGTTGTCCTTCCATACCCAAATTATGGACCAAAATTGCCCTTGCTCGTACCTTCTTCAGTTCGTCGATGTTTAGTGCCACCAGATAGTTCTGAAACGTGGCGAACCACCTCGTCCAAGGCACTGGAGGCTCCCCCGGAGTCTCCAAAAATGGCCGAAAAGACAACACGCCCGCATCCATACTGTATCCTCATCGCCAAATGTTATGTCCATAAAAACGTGGCACAATAATGAGGCAAAGGGTGAGCTACACAGTACTTTATTATAGGACTCACAATGATACAGAGACGCTCCCGCTAGGCAGAGAGGCGGTCAAAGAGACCGCCCCTCTGCCACACAGTCCTCTTATACTCCAGGTGATATCACCACCCGTGTCACACCATAAAGGGTCCCAAGAACAACACTATTCTTAATGATATGTATTTTGTTCACAGAATAAACCTGAAAATGTATGTGATAATCTCTGAGGTAATGAATCAAAGCTTTTAAGTGTATTATGCTTGTTTTTCAACAAGCAAGACATGTTTTTTATAAGCTAGCTAAATTCTTGAAAATTAATATTCACGTCAGACCGGCTGCATTTTGATTTCTTTCTTCTTCTTTTTTTTTTTTTTTTACCGGGGGGGGGGGGGGTCCTGATTAAGTCGAACGTGATTGGTGTATGCGGTCACCTACCGCAACCTGATTGGTTCGTCAGCTAAAGCTGCTCTGAGAGATACCGGAGAGGACTGACGATAAAAATGTAAGTTTATTAAAAAAATGCCGGCAGACCGAGGCTGCCAACAGATGTTCTCAGATTTACCAAAAATAGCGAAGACCATATTTAAAAAATGGCGTACTCTTCCGATGCCGGCATGAAAAATGCACGTGGCCCGCCACCTAAGGCAGGCCACAAATGCTGCCTCACAAGGATTACGCAATCCTTCACGGCCCGTTATTAGAGCTCGTGCGAGATGCACGTTCCTGGTGACAGGTCTGTGTATGTTGTAAATGATAATTTTTGTAGCAGGTTTTATTGTGTGCCCTCCTTTTACATAGTCTATGTAATGTATTTAACATGTGTGTATAACATATTTAGTCTTCTTAATCTGACATAAAACTTTAGTTAAAGATTACAGTCAGAGGCTGCGCGCAGGACCGTGACCTCAACGAGGGGGGCGTGCTTGAGCACCGTAGGCTCAGGAGTTGACTTGTTTTTCTTCTTCTACGCTGAGGCTAAGAGCTAAAGATAAACTCAGAAAGTCAAGTGTACCGAGGACTTCGTTTGTGCTTCTACTGTATATTATACAGACTGACAAATGGAATATTTTACAGCTAAACTTAAAAAAAAGCCAAAATTGGACTTTTCATTCAAAAGTGGCAGTAATATCGATTGAGACAGAGACTTTTAAAACTAAAGAAGACAAGGAGAACTTTTGCAGCAAAGTGAGATTTTTGTCCAGAGTATTTCATTTACAAGCAAAGGTAAGACCATGCAAAGTATAATGGTATAAAAGTATACCCCCCCCCCCCAAAAAAAAACAAAAAAACAACCAAACAAAAAACAACTGGCTTGTAAAATAACCTTACACTTATTTTGATAAAATTATTTATTAAATCTGACTTTAAAATGTAAGGTTAGCACATTATAAAACCATGAAAGCTTTCAACTGCATGTTGAATTTAAACTTAACCTACTGAGTTCATATAATTTGTAAATCTGACTCTGAAAGCATCAGTGCCTCACTGCACATCACTGCCTAACCCTGGATTTACACTGACTACGGGTGCGCTACGTTACAGCTGCGATCCGGCCTCCGCAGCAAATAGTTCCCACTCTCCTTAATTTTCTAATCCCCACCTGGTCCAGACCACTGTGGAACGAATCCGGCTCATCAGATTTATTTAAGTTTATTATTGACAGATGCCGGATACAATCCGCAAGGAAATCCTGCAGTATCTCATGGTATTTAATAGCTGTTTTATCCTTGAAAAGGGTTTAAGGATCGTCCATTATTTTCTGAGGTCTACTTTTACGCTACTGTGTCAGAGAATGTAAAAACTTGACATAACATACAAACGCTTCATAGAATTAAAAGTGATGGGCTACTTACGTTTAATTTAAAGCCCCAAAATCTAGGTGGGGAGCCGCCGCTACATCACACTTCCTTGTTGTTATCACGTGATCGCAATCAGTTCATCTCAGTCACTCTCAGGTGTTTCTTGAGATCTTACGTTATTTTGTATAATTCTCATGTGATCTTTTATTTCAGACTCTGTTCTCATCCATGCCGCTGCAAAACACAAACGGATTTGGTAGGGACAGATGCAAGGCTGCATCTGCAACGTACTGCATCCGGAGTCAGTGTAAATCCTGGGTAAGTCAGCCTAGGTTAAGCTCCGTCGGCAAACGTTGACTGAAATGCCGGTGGAAGCAGATGTTTTTAGACCGAAACTCACTTCAGACATGCACGGACGAAAGAGAAATAGAGGGAAGGGGGAATTAAAAAAAAATATATACAGTATATATAGTCTCCCAAAAATGTGACAACCCAAAAGAAAAAAATCTCCTCATTGAGAAATTTACTATTCTTAGTTTTCTGCTCCGCGCATAATCATTCTCCAGGATTTATTGGTTTGGGTTCCATTGTGTGGAATCAAACAGCACTGATATGGTGTCAAAAAGTAAATGACATTTAACAGGATTTTATGTTATTTTAATGGAGACAGTTGTAGCAGTCAAAATATAATCACCTGTCATTTTATTTATATGATTATACACTAAATAGATTTTTTAATTCTATTTAAAAAATAGAATTAAATAATTCTATTAAAAAAATTCTATTTTTTAATATTTTTTTAATTCATTTTAATTGCGGACTTAGAGTTGGAGTCTATAGACATTATTGTATTTTTTTTTTAGAGGAATGAATGAGTGAATGAATGAATGAACAGGGGAAAGGGTGTGTATGTAGCAATATAAAACGAATTGTATGCCCACGGGAGATGTGTTCACTCCAAAAACAGAATGGCAGGAAGCCTCCACAAACGTTGCTCTGTATATGAGCGTCGCCTGATACTGATGTCAGCTGACCTGCGCTATTTTTCAAAACGTCTGTAAAGTCAGTCTAAATGCTACAGTGTGAACCCAGCTTTAATTTAGGCTGACTTAGGTGAACCCTGCATAACTTAGCCCAGCGCTCAAGAACTTTTACAAACTGCGCACAGCTTTCACCGATGTTTATTTCCAAACATCAGCAAATTTTCAGCATGCTGAAAACTTTCATAGAACACAACTTTTGTCAGTGTTTGCCAGCAAACACCAACTATTATTAACTTTTGCCCGCAGAGCCAGATGTTTGCCAAAATGTTAGTAAAAGTTGGTCCAAACTTTGTAGTGTGAATCCACCCTTGGTTTAGGAAGATGTAAACTGTAAAATTTATTATTTAACTAAATGTAAAGCTAGCTGTAATATAAGCAGGTGTGAGTAAAGAGCCAGAAAATGTACTGAATCAAATTATTCTTACTTTATGATATTAATTAGTACTGTATGTAAGGGTAGTCTAGATAAAAAATTCGTAGTGGACTTTACTTTCACCAATTTTAGGGAGGATTTTTGTTAAATTTGTGACTCTGTTCTCATTGATTTGAGGTTATTTTTTTCACTCATAAATGTGGGACATTTTGCTCATGTGCAACTGTCTCATAAATTTGTGGGGTTTTATCTTTCCAACTTGTGACTGTTTTCTTGTAAATTTAATAATAATAATGGATTGCATTTATATATTGCCTTTCAAGATACCCATAGTGCTTTACAATGAGTCCATTGTTCATTCATTCCAAAGACAAACAATGGTAGTGGTAAGCTACTTCTGTAGCCACAGCTGCCCTGGGGCAGACTGATTTTATTACCCTTTTTTATATATAAATCCTGACCTTCTTTGTGATAAATTTATGACTTTTTGTATATAAATGTGCTGCTTTACCCTGAAATTTTCATCTTTTGTAGCTTTGTAGCTAACTTTTTTTTTTTCTTGAAAATTTACTTTCCCTCCCTTTGGGAGGATTTTCTCTTAAAAAAACCCTTTATTTTCTGGTGAAAATAAAATATAAACTATCCATATTAAAACCCCTCCTGAATTATACCATATAAAGAAATATTTCCTGAGCTACAATAGGAGAACAATAATTTCAACTTTAATTTCAATGAAATGGAATAATAAATTCACCATAATAACTAAAGATGCAGCCATTTCTGATAAGAAGTTATTATAGTATAAACAAAGTTTGATGCACAGTGTTGTAACTTTATCATGCAGTTTGTTTAGTTTTTAAAAGTAATTTTAATTCTCCTCCAAACAGTCTTGAGGCTAAACATTTTTGTCCTCTGCTTACCTTTTTCTAATTCTAGTCCTAATCTTTACCCTATCCTGAACCACCTAAAATGTGTATTTATTGCCTTATTGGGCAGCACGGTGGTGCAGTGGTTAGCTGTTGCCTAACAGCTAGAAGGTTCCAGGTTTGAATCCCCAGGCTGGCAGGGGTAGGAACCTTTCTGTGTGGAGTTTGTATGCTCTCCCTGTGCTGCGTGGGTTTACTCCGCAGGCTCTGGTTTCCTCCCGCAATCCAAAGACATGCATGTTGGGTTAATTGGTTGTTCTAAATTGTCCCTAGGTATCTGGCTCCTATAGGCCCTTAGAATAGAGGGTTAGTGCTAGTGAAGCGCTTTGAGTGGTCTTTGAGACTGGGAGTGCTATTTTTAGTTTCATCCACCATCCCCCTCCAATCTCTGTGCTCTTTAGATAAGATGAGATAAGATAAGCCTTTATTAGTCCCACAATGGGGAAATTCCAGGATTGCAACAGCACAGGGATAGCAACACTCAGAGCAACAATCAGAAGGCAAGAAAAAACAAGGGCAGCGAGTATACATATGTACATATAAACAAATATATAGACACACGGTGCGGAGCATTGCAGCTAGATGGAATAAATATATGAATATATAAACACACAGTGTGGAGCATTGTAGCTAGATGGAATAAATGGTTTTGAAATGGGAAAATGTGATGATGTCAGTATGTTCCTGATGGTACAGTCATTCTGAGGTGAGGACCTTACAATCTATTTTTAAGTATCAGATGGATGATTTCTTAAATTTTGCAGTAGGGCTGCAAAATATTAGAAAAATGATATGACACTGTTGTTGAATATTACTTGTGATATCCAGTGTTTCCTCTGGCTTAAAGACCTTGGCGCAGTGGCAACATATTTTTCGGGGGGGGGGTGGGCATGACACTATTGTAACTGGAATATGTTAATTTTATACTTTTTATTTCTTCTTTTTAATTTTGCACAGTAACTTTGCACATGGAACTTACTGTACCATTTGAAGTATTGTACAACTGAGGCTTGAATGTTGGAATATTGGGCCAGTTGGTGTCCCACCCAGATGTCCTGTGTTTGGACTTTTTACTGGTGTCATCCTTCTCTCCTTCCTCTGCTCTCACCTCTCCTGGACCCTCTGTCTGAACACTTTCCTCTCCTTGGCTCCTCTCTTCTGTCTCATCTCGCCCTCACTGAGTTCTGTCTAATTCAGGTTCTTTCTGTCTATGGTGGTATACAAACAGGTTAGAAAATATCAAGTGTCAAGATTTTTTTGTCATGGTTTACATAAATGACATATTTTTATTCTAGTGTTTTTTTTTTCCATTGAGAGAGTAGGGAAGGGAAAAAAATAGTCATAATAGTAATTTACTCATGCATACTTCAATGATATGATCAGAGGTGGGTATAGTAGCCAGAAATTCTACTTGTGTAAAAGCAGTGCTTTGAAATGAATAATTAAAAGTAGACAACCAAAAATTTCTAGTTGAGTTAAGGGTACAAAGAGCACCCACTTAAAAACTTGAGTAATGACTTCAGTCTTGAAGATTTGAGGTTTTTCTCCAAAATTTATAACAATTGTCATATTGTTTCTGCTGCCATTTCTCTGTTTGTTAGCAGCATCACGCAAAAACTCATAGATGGATTTGGTGTGATTGGCTGTGCTCCACGTGTCAGTCACATAGCTTTCACCCAGTCAGAGTAGGGGCTTATGCATAACAATGTGGAGCCCTGAAACATGCACAGAGTGACTTTCTAAATCTCGTAAAATGACACAGAAATAATTTTTTGTTTAGCAAAAATACAGATATATGTTCTTGATTATGTCAGAATTTGAAATTAATCCATGAAAAAGGCAATAAATGGGACCATTAATGTACATTACAGCCTCCTAATTTGTTGGCGTGTAATAACAAGCAGACTGTGTAAATGCTACCCTAAAATAGCAGAGCATGAATAGGCATGCGTAGTGCGCAATATTGCATATTGAACTCATTGAAATTGTGAACAAAAATATTCTTTATATTGTACAGCCCTTTTTTACAGAAATTTTGGTGCATCAGGGAGGAAATACAGTATATGTTGGCACTCTTCAACACAATGGTTGATAACTGATAACCAACCAATGCTCCAGCGATTAAAGACTCAATTCACAGTCCAACTTCATAAGCAACAGAATTTCAGATTTTTTTCACAAGAGCTTTATTAAGATCAGAGGGGCATTTTTATTTGTCATTACATCAAGGTCTTGGAATTTACTCCTGATGATTGCTGGATTCTATTAACGTGACTCTGTTGGCTTTGAAGCTTAACTTTAATGTGCATGCATCACATTATCCCAAATACATTCTAAAACACACTCTTGTGATGAGACAAGTGGATGACATTTGCCTGGTCTGTGTAATGTAACAGAGACAGCTCTATCTTCTGTACCACATAAGTCTGCTGTGGAAGATGAAGGAAATTTGACTACTATGAGCCCCGTCAGGTTAAGCATCCTCAGATGTCCGAGGCTGCTGCTACACACTCTGACCTGCACTATGGAGCCCTGCCAGGAGAGGGAGTTTTCCTTTTTTCTTTTAAACAGTGTTTGTTCCTTTCCGTCTCATCAGTAATCCAGTTTTTAAAGATGCTTTATGGTTTTTTTTTTCAGCAGAAAATAAGTTATGATGAAGCAGCTGGACACAAGAGATGTACAAGAAAATGACTGTGATGCCACGTTCACGTACTAAGACCTACTGTATGTGTTAAATTAATTACTCAAAGTCATGAGAAAAGTTACTTGAGTAAGAATATCTTCTTGAAAAGTTACTTGTGTCGTGAGCAGTGACTTAACTCGCACCAATTTGAGTTTTTTTTTTGTTCAGTTTGTACAATTTCAATTGTAAATTCATCACTTTCAGCTTTTTCATACAACATTTTGTCTTAAATTAGCATTTTAAAATCCTAATTTATGACTTTTTAAAACATTTGAACATTTGACATTTTTACATTTGTATGTTTTTTTTCATCAATTTGAGACATTTTCCTGTTAGTGTGACTTATTTTTTATTTATTTGTGATTTTGTGATAAATGTGACTTTATAAATAAAACATAAATTATTCATGCACTGTAAAGAATTTTTCTGTAAAATAATGCTACAATGCTGCCAGCATTTTACCATTATTTTCCAGTATTCTTACAATGAAATGACTTTATGGCTTATTACTGTCAAAGTGACAAACAGTATATTTCTGTATTTATTTAATTTACAGTAAAGTACTGGCAGTAGAGATGCCAGCAGTATACTGTAATTTTACAGTATTCATACTGTTACGTACATATTCACAATCTATTACTGTAAAACTAAAATGCAGTGTATTTCTGTGACTATTCTAATTTACAGTAACATTCTGGGGTTACTTTAAATTTTCACTGTTTAAGGTGCATTCAGACCAAATGCAAAGCAAATTTTTCACACAGGGCGAATACATACAGAGTCAATGGAAAGACGCGAGCACACACAGATCTTGCATTTGCACGTTCGCATCCAAGGGCTAATGCTAGCTAGTAATGGCCTTGGGATTCTGCTGTCACTGGAGCAAAAGTATCAACATTGGAGAGTAAACTAGTTTGAAAGTGAGACTGACGCTCGCCTGGAGACAGATGGACCGGGAGCTCTGCAGCTGAATCAGAGTGTCGGAGTTTTTTACCCACAGGTGTGCTAGCTGACATGATTGTTAGTTAACAGACTCAAAAGCAGACAGCAAGGAGACCAGAGTGACTGTGCAACAATAATATTTTTATTGAAAAATTGCTGGATGAGTACGTGGAGCGTGTGGCAACCCTGTAAGAGGGGAGAGGAGAAAAGAGGTAAGTATTGGTAAGTAGTGGAATTTGGCACTTGTGAATAATATTGTGTCTCTTACAGGTTTGATCAAATAACCCAACGGTGGCAGGCTTCTCTGGCGACTCTTCAGCGTGGAGGATGCAGTCCAGCAATGGTGAGTAGGAACACTGGGTGAGGATTGGTGCTTGGGGGCGGGGGGGATAAGCAGCCAAAGGGTTTAAGTGCACGTTGAGAGTGATGGTGGAGATGATGGTGGAGATCTGGGTACATGGCTCTGCCAAATAGGACGTCCAACTCCACCAAGATGGTCCTGGAAGATATATTGGGAGAGGGTAAAGGGTGGTGTGGATAAACTGCTTACAACAAGCGCGAGGAGAGGACCTCCTGAGGCGTTGACCTCAGGAGCTTTTAACACTGGAGTTAACATAGAAACTTTTGCTCAGGAGATGACAACATAGGAACTTTCTGCTCAAGAGATAACAGGAATTTTAACCCCAGGAAATAATGGCAACATAAACACTGGAGATAATGATAACACAGAGACTTTAACCTCAGGAGGTGACAACAAAGACCCTTTAAACTCAGAAGAGTTTAAAGGGTCTTATGCTTCTGTGTGTGCATGTGTGGCGCTCACAGCGAACTGTGATTTTTCAACCCGCTGCATACACTCTGGCGCAATTGGAGCTGCAGAGAGGGGCGTTTGGGGGACAGCTGAAGGGGGAGTCTGCAGCAGGAGAGCGCCCAGGGGCTTGTGCCATAATCTGTCCGGGCGGTCGCCAATACAGCAGTTCAGTTCTGCCTTTTTTTTTTTTTTTCTCTCGCTTTTTTCCATCAAAACAAAACAGTCTCCCTTTTTCCCAAATTGTATCAAAAGATTTCGGGGTCCGGACAGAGGACTCTTGGGGTCCGGATCGGGGTCCGGAGTCCACCAGTTGGTGACCCCTGCACTAGGTGGTAACAAATTAAATATTTTCTGAAAAATAAAATTCTGATACAGAGAGCAATTATTTCAACATGGCTGTTAATGAAATAAAATAATAAATTCACTAAAATGACAAAAGAAGGAGTTATTTTTCACAAAGAACAGGTTAAAAATATATGTAGTTTTTCTTCAGAAATCTTGCAATAAAGCTAGTCTGTAAAGTACAATTTTGTAAAAAAAAAAAAAAAAATACTTGAGTAGATGTACAGCGCCATGAAAAAGTATTTGCCCCCTTCCTAATTTCTTATATTTTTGCATATTTGCCACACTTAAATGTTTCAGATCATCAAACACATTTCAGTATTAGACAAAGATAACCTGAGTAAATACAAAATGCACTTTTAAAACAATGATTTCATTTATTAAGAAAAAACTATCCCAACCTACCTGACCCGATGTGAAAAAGTAATTGCCCCCTAAACCTAATAACTGGTTGTGCCACCCTTGGCAGCAACATTTGCAATCAAGTGCTTGTGATAACTGGCATTGAGTCTTTTGCATCACTGTTGAGGAAATTTGGCCCACTTTTCTTTGCAGAATTGTTTTAATTCAGTCACATTGGAGGGCTTTTATTTTGAGGTTACAAACTGATGGGCAGACATTCTCCTTAAGGATTTTGTGGTAGAGAGCAGAATACATGGTTCCATCAGTTACTATAAGTCATCCAGGTCTTGAAGCAGCAAAGCAGCCCCAGACCATCACACTACCATCACCATGTTTGACTGTTAGTATGATGCTCTTTTTATGAAATGCTGTGTTGATTTTACACCAGGTTTAATGGGATGCACACCTAACAGCTCCACTTTTGTCTCGTCAGTCCACAGAATATTTTCCCAAAAGTCTTGGGGATCATCGAGATGCTTTTTGGCAAATGTGAGATGAGTCTTGGTGTTCTTTTTGGTCAGCAGTGGTTTTTGTCTTGGATCATCATGGATACCATTTTTGTCCAGTCTCTTCCTTATTTCTGAATTACAGACCAGTGTCCAAACTGAGGCAAGTGAGGCCTGCACTTATTTAGATGTTGTTCTGGGTCTTTGTTTCTCACCTTTTTTGAATTTCTTTAGATGATGTTGCTTTTTTCCCTTTTTAGCTTTTTTCCCTTAATAAATGAAATCATCATTTAAAAACAACATTTTGTATTCACTCGGGGTATCTTTGTCTAATATTAAAATTTGTTTGGTGGTCTGAAATTTTTAAGTGTGACAAATATTCAGAAATATAAGAAATCGGGAAGGGAGCAAATATTTTTTTGACGGCACTGTACGTGAAGCTGGACAGTACAGACACAGAATGTAGACTTTTTCTTCAGTGATTTATTCTACAAGTAATCTAAGCAAGACCTTACAACGCCAGGTCCCTATGATGTTACATTAGCTAGTCATGCATGAGTAGCAGAACACAATGTAACATGGCTGACAATTACGATTTACCAGGAAGTTAACATGAGATAAACTCTGATTATAAGTTGCTGTCCTAAACAGACTTCAAAAACTGTCTGTACCAGTTTTGGTAATTGAGAGATTTAGTTACTTAATCATTTAACGTTTTATCATCTATAAAAAAAAAAACCCCAAACCAAATGCATATACAGGCATGTGAAAAAATTAGGACACCTCATTAAATAATCAGTTCTTTATTAAGAAATGTTCACATATTGTCTAATCTTGTTTTTATTTATCTCTGGAAAAGAAGGTGATTTAATTGCAGGTAAATAACAAAAATTAACCTTGTTTTACTCATTAAACAAAAAATAGCAAAAATGCGTATTCTGAGGAAAAAGTTAGGACACCCTACCGCCTAATAGCTAGTGTTACCCCCTTTGGCTGATACAACTTCAGTGAAACCTTTCTTGTAGCCATCTACCAGTCTCTAACATCGGTCTGAGGAAAATTTGCCCCACTCCTCATTGCAAAATTCTTTCAGATGTGAGATGTTTGAGGGGCTTCTTGCATGCACAGCCCATTTCAAGTCACCCCACAGCATCTCAGTGGGATTAAGATCTGGGCTTTGACTTGGCCATTCCAGGACTCTCCATTTCTTAGTTTTTAGCCAGTCCTTGGTGGATTTACTGGTATGTTTTGGGTCGCTGTCATGTTGCAGGGTCCAGTTCCGCTTCAGCTTTAATTTTTTTACAGATGGTCTCACGTGGTCCTCAAGCGCCCTCTGATACCCTCTGACAGGCAGCTTGGTGGTGCAGTGGTTAGCACTGTATCAGCACAGTGAGAAGGTCATGGGGTCGATTCCACCCCTGACCATCGTGGGTTCGATCCCACTCCCTGACCATCAGTGACCCTTCTGTGTGGAATTTGCATGTTCTTCCCGTGTCTGCGTGGGTTTACTCCGGGTGCTCCGGTTTCCTCCCACAGGCCAAAAACATGCAAGTTAGGTTAATTGGAGACTCTAAAGTGGCCCTAGGTGGGAATTTGTGTGTGTGAATGGTGAAGAGATTGGCACTGCACTGTGGCTGCCTCATCCATCCAGGTGGATGCCCTGTAATTTCCCCATTGTGGGACTAATAAAAGATTATAAAATTAAAAAAATACAAGAATTCATGGTGGATTCTATGATGGTGAGCTGGCCAGGTCCTGCTGCAGCAAAGCATCCCCAAACCATGACACTTCCAAAAAATCAAATCAAATCAACCTTTATTGTCATATTTTGCTGTACATACAACTGTAGTGCAGGCAAGATGAAACTGCATTTCTCTCGGCATCCAAAAAGTAAAAAAAAAACCCCAAAACATAATTTAAGACACACTCACACACACACCCTCACCCCACACCCCAACACAGCCATTCACACTTCCCTGAGACATACTTGAAAACTAACCAGAACTATAATATTCAAATAATACACTTAATGTCCATAGGTGCAGTAGTATGTATGAGAGATTCCGGATCAACTGTTCAGCATCCTAACAGCTTGTGGAAGGAAGCTGTTAATCAGTCTGGTGGTTCTGCCTCTGATGCTCCGGAATCGTTTGCCCGATGGCAGAAGTTCAAAGTGTTTATGCAGAGGGTGAGAATGGTCCTTGACAATGTTCAGTGCCCTGTTCCTACAACGGTTCTGAAAAAGTTCTTGGACAGAGGGGAGGGAAACTCCAATTACCCTCTCAGCTCCCCTCTCAGCTCCCACCTACATGCTTTACAGTTGGTATGAGGTTCTTTTCCTGGAATGCTATATTTGGTCTACGCCAAACACGTCCTCTTTTGTGGTGTCCAAATAATTCAATTTTAGACTCATCCGTCCAAAGAACATTGTTCCAGAAGTCCTGGTCTTTGCCTGCGTTCTCTCTGACAAATTTCAGTCTGGCCTTCATGTTTCTCTTAGAAAGCAAAGGTTTCCTCCTTGCACGCCTCCCATCCTTCCTTCCATCCATCCATCCATCTTCTACTGCTTTTCTGGAGGTCCGGGTCACGGAGGCAGCAGTTCAAACAGAGAAGCCCAGACTTCCCTTTCTCCAGCCACCTGCTCCAGCTCTTCAGAGAGGATACCAAGGCATTCCCAGACCAACTGGGAGACATAGTCTCTCCAGCGAGTCCTGGGTCTGCCCCAGGGTCTCCTCCCAGAGGGGACGTGCCCAAAACACCTCAAGTGGGAGGCATCCAGGAGGCATCCTGATCAGATGCCCATACCACCTCAACTGGCTCCTTTCAATGTGGAGGAGCAGCGGTTCTACTCTGAGCCTCTCGCAGATGACTGAGCTCCTCACCCTATCTCTGAGGGTGAGTCCAGTGATCCTACAAAGCTGTTTGCTGGGACAGTTTGCCGCTTCACACTCAGCAGCAAACTGTCCCAGTAAGACCTGTAGGTCATTGCTGGATGAAGCCAGCAGGACAACATCATCTGCAAACAACAGAGATGAGATCCTGTGGTCACCAAGCATGACACCCTCCGTTCCCTGGCTGTGCCTAGAAATCCTGTCCATAAAAATGATGAACAGGATCGGTGACACAGGGCAGCTCTGGCGGAGTCCAACTCTCACTGGGAATGAGTCCGACCGAGTATTGGCAATACGGACCAAACTCTCACAACGGTCGTACAGAGACCGAATAGCTCGTAACAACAAGCCCGATACCCCATACTCCTGAAGCACCCCCCACAAAAAAACATGAGGAACATAGTAGAATGCCTCCTCCAAGTCCACAAAACACATGTAAACTGGTTGGGCAAACTCCCACGAACCCTCGAGGATTCTTGAGAGGGTAAAGAGCTGGTCCGATGTGCCATGGCCAGGACGAAAACCACATTGCTCCTCCTGAATCCGAGGTTCGACCAACGGCTGGACTCTCTTCTCCAGTACCTTGGCATAGACCTTCCCAGGGAGGCTGAGGAGTGTGATCCCTCTGAAATTGGAACACACCCTCCAGTCCCCCTTTTTGAAGAGAGGAACCAGTACCCCAGTTTGCCATGCCAAAGGCACTGCCCCCGACCTCCACCCAGTGTTGCAGAGGCGTGTCAACCATGACAGCCCTACAACATCCAGGGCCTTGAGATACTCAGGACGAATCTCATTCACCCCTGGGACCCGGCCACCAAAGAGATTTTTAACCACCTTGGCGACCTCAGCCCCTGTGATAGGCAAGTCATCCCCCTTGTCCACAAGCCCTGCTTCCTCTGTGGAAGGCGTGTCAGTGGGATTGAGGAGATCCTTGAAGTATTCCTTCCACTGTCCGACGATATTCCCATTCGAAGTCAGCAGTGCCCCATCCGCACCATACACAGTGTGGACAAGGAGTTGCTTCCCCCTCCTGAGCTGTTGGACAGTTTTTTTTTTTTTTTTTTTTTTTTTTGTTACTTATTTGTACCCGTAGGTAGACTTGGTTTGCAGTCTGGTGACAAGCCACTGGCTGCTGGTCGCTGCGTGCGCGAGCGCCCTAAACCTACATGTTTGCCAGAATCTCTTCAAGGCCAACCGAAAGTCTTGTTCCATGGCCTCACCGAACTCCTCCCATACCTGAGTTTTTGCTTCAGCAACCACCCGAGCTGCAATCTGCTTGGCCTGCCGGTACACCTCAGCTGCTTTGGGAGTCCTACAAGCCAACCAAGCTTGATAGGACTCCTTCTTCAGCTTCATGGCCCCCCTCACCACTGGTGTCCACCACTTGGTTTGGGTGTTGCTACCACGAGATGCCCCGACAATCTTGCGGCCGTAGCTCTGAGCAGCTGCTTCAACAACAGACTCTCATGATGAATGGTAGATCAAGGATTCATTGTACCCCGCCCAGTATGGGGTTACCGGGGCCTCACCCTGGAGCCATGCCTGGGGGAAGGGCTTGATGGCTAGTGTCTGGTGGCTGGGTTTCCACCCATGGGACCCGGCCGGGCTCAGCCCAAATGAGTTACATGGGTCCACCCTCCAGTGGGCTCACCACTTGCAGGAGGGACCATGGGGGTCCGGTGCTATGTGGATCAGGTGGCGGTCAAAGGTGGAGACCTTGGCGGTCTGATCCCAGGCTTCCTAAACTGGCTTTTGGGACATGGAATGTCACCTCTCTGGTGGGGAAGGAGCCTGAGCTGGTGCATGAGGTTGGGAGATACTGGCTAGATATAGTTGGCCTTCACCTCAACACACAGCTCCGGTTCCGGAACCAGTCTCCTGGAGAGGGGCTGGAGCTTGGCCTACTCTGGAGTTGCCCCGGGCGAGAGGCGACGAGCAGGGGTGGGTATTCTTGTATCCCCCCACCTTGCTGCCTCTATATTGGAGTTTTCCCTGGTGGACAAAAGGGTTGTTTCCCTGTGCCTTCGGGTTGGGAAACGGGTCCTGATCATTTGTGCCTATGCACCAAATGATGGTTCAGAGTACCCACCCTTTTTGGAGTCTCTGACTGGGGTGCTGGAGAGTGCTTCTCTTGGAGAACCCATTGTCCTACTGGGGGACTTCAATATGCATGTGGGCAACAACAGTGAAACCTGGAGGGGGGTGATTGGGAGGAATGGCCTGCCCGATCTGAACCCGAGTGGTGTTCAGTTATTGGACTTCTGTGCTAACCACAGTTTGTCCATAACAAACACCATATTCAAGCATAAGAGTGTCCATATGTGCACCTGGCACCAGGACACCCTAGGTCACAGGTCGATGATCGATTTTGTTATTGTGTCATCAGACCTGCAACCGTATGTCTTGGAGACTCGGGTAAAGAGAGGTGCAGAGCTGTCAACCGATCACCACCTAGTGGTGAGTTGGATCTGATGGCAGTTGAGGATGCCATTCAGACCTGGTAGACCCAAACGTATAGTGAGGGTGTGCTGGGAACGTCTGGCTGAGTCCCCTGTCCGGGAGGTCTTCAACTCCCACCTCCGGAAGAACTTCAACCACATTCCGAGGGAATCTGGAGACATGGAGTCTGAGTGGGCCATGTTCTCCACCTCCATTGTTGTTGCACGCCTCCCATACAAGTTAAACTTGTGCAGTCTCTTTCTGATTGAAGAAGCATGCACTTTCACATCAACAGTAGCAAGAGCCTGCTGTAGGTCCCGTGATGATATTTTAGGGTTTTTGGAGACTTTTTTTTAAGCATCTTGCGGTCTGCTTTTGGGGTGAACTTGCTTGGACGGCCAGACCTGGGCATGTCGGCGGTTGTTTTGAATGTCCTCCACTTGTAGACTATTTTCCGGACAGTGGAATGGCTGATTTCAAATTCTTTTGAGAGCTTTTTAAATCGCTTACCAGACTCATAAGCTGCTACAGTCTTCTTTCTGAGGGCCTCAGACAGCTCTTTCGATCTCCCCATGGTGTTCACTCTCACTCCAACAGTCAGGAGCACACCAAACTAATTGTCTGAGGTTAAATAGAACAAGCCTCCTTCAGAATGCTGGGTAACGATGTTCTAATCATGTGCACCTGATGTGATACACCTGTGTGTGATTTTAGTCATTTTAAGTGGGAATAAATGTGGGAGTGTCCTAATTTATTCCTCACAAGAAAATGCATGTTTTTAGAATTACATTTTACAGAAAATTTAAAAAAGTCTTTCCTTCACTTTTAATTGTTTCGTTATATTACTTGAATCTCCCAGTATTGTTAAAATTGATACTAAATATACATATAAGATAAGATAAGATAAGCCTTTATTAGTCCCACAACGGGGAAATTCCAGGATTGCAACAGCACAGGGATAGCAACACTCAGAGCAACAATCAGAAGGCAAGAAAAAAAAAAAAAAAAAAAACAAGCAAGCAAGAGCAGCTAATATACAGTACATATGTACATATTACTATAAAATATATATATACACACACACACAGACACACAGTGCAGAGCATTGTAGCTGGATGGAATAAATATATGAATATATGAACACACAGTGCAGAGCATTGTAGCTAGATGGAATAAATATGTAAATATATAAACACCCACAGTACGGATATGTCCAAATATGTAAAAAAAAACCCCAAAAAAACCACACAGACTTTCATAGGGTGTCCTAATTTTTTCACATGACTGTAGTTCTTAGGTGAAAGCTTCTTATGAACCTAGAAAAACTTGGAAGTGTTTACTCATTGTGTTTTTAACTTAATATTAAAATTGTTATCACAAAAAAATTGAAAATATGCAGTACTTTCTTTCTGTTATCTTTCACTGTTTTATAAAAGATTAGATAATTATCGGGTTCAGGAGTCAATAACATGAAATTGCTCAAGCAGCAATTAAACTCCAAATTAAAAGCCTATTTGTAGACACTTTATTACTTCTAAACCAGTGCAACCACTGCTAAAAGTGAAAGAATGGAGCTGTTAAGTAAGGCCACTCTCACTGTGAATGTTTTTATTTCATTGACTAAAGATGCTATTTGTGCAGGATTTTAAATTGCATAGGAAACCAAGAAATAAGCACAAGGTAATAACTATAAATGCATGGAAGAAATAAACATATCAAAAGGACTACAAAGTGGACAGTGTGTTTAAGGCTGGAACCTTATTTAGAGGTGTAATTACATGGAGAATACCAAAGTCAAAAAATATCCTTACACTATTGGAGACCTGCTGGGTCAATGGATTGGCCTAGAACTTTCAAGGTGCTCTAACGAGAGGGAGAGGAACGGTCACATTGATGGCAGAGGGGGCATCAGATTTCCATTATTGACTGCCTCAGATATTGCACTGTAGCAGTGTGTAAATTGGTTCCTGAGGGGTTTTCAGCTCTCTGAGCTGGGGCGAAGTGTGCAGGTTTACCCCCACCCCCATCCTCTGTAAATCGTAGTGGCGGATTGCTTCCAGTCTCTCACTGGCGCCGGGCTCCCCTGCTTCTGATCAATACCTAATTCCAGCCTGTGCAATCAGCTGTCGTTACCCAGGCAACGCTGATGTCACACAAGTTGAGTGCTCGCTGTTACAACAAATCATTTCCTTTAAGCAGACGTAATTGAGTATTTGAGCAGTACGCTGTCAACTGAGACTATTTACATCAAGCCTGAACCTGCAGGACATTCGTTATGCCCATTCTCTGAGGGAAGAGCTCACCGGAGCTGGTGACCTTACAAAGTAACTATGGCAACATACAATACTGCAGAGCAGTGCAACTCTGGAGAGGATCAGGGGTCAGAGCGGTGCAGGAGATGGGATGGGCTCACTTTCTTTTCACTTTTCATTCCAACACTTTTAAACAAAATTAGTCACTTGGCCTTGTTCACAGCCAGAAGATACAGGTCTACAAACCTGACTGGTGTCCAGCCACTATCAGTTGCTCTATCGTAAATGAGGGCGCTACTTTTCATTTACAATATCATTTCTAGGGAGACAAAGACACTTTAATTAAATAATTAGCATAATGTGGGACAGTTTAATTAACCCTCATATTTTACAGCACCACAGTGCTGTGCCTGCATCGCACAGTTGGCCAGTGAAATAAACTGGAAATGCTATACAATTGTGAAAAATTAGGACACCCATTTAGCTATTTAGTTATTTTTTTTTTAAGAAATACAATCATTTCAGTTTTTGAGTTTCTTTTAAATTGTATTTATAGATAAATGTGATTATAATTACATAAACTATGCAAAAGCAACAAATAAATCACTTTTATAGCATAATAAATCAATAAAGATGCTAAATTTTGAGAAGATTTTAGGACACCTTTTCTCCTAATATCTACCCCCCTCCCCCTTTGGCTGAAACATCCACAAGATATTCCTTATATCCATCTATCAGTCTTTGATGCAGAATTCTTTCAGCTGTGTGATGGGTTTCTTATGCATAAAGTCATGAAAGGCATGATCACCAGTGGGCTGATTGTGACTCATTCTTTGGGTTTTGTGTCTTTCATAGCTTTGGACTTTTATTTTGTTATTGTATTTCACTTGATTCTACTTTTATCTGCTCATTCTGGTGAATGTAAACTCTTGAGTATCAATTAACCAATTTAGGTTTCAGTCCACTAGAGTGCAAATTAAGAGCCCATTGTCATGTGTAGTAATAGCTTGTCTCGCAAGGTTTACTGCCAGGTGTACAAATTAAGATGGAGAAGCAAAACTGGAAAAAGACTGTGAAATGTTTAACTCAAATGTCTGGACTGTTTTTGGGATGGAACGAAAGACCGTGACGTGACACTCAACCTACAAGGAGTGCTGCGTTTAAAAAAACAAAACAAAAAAAAAAAACACTCTCAGGCAACACTATGAACACAAGAGCCCGCCTGCTCGTCTCCACATCATCCAGTGGGATCACCATTAGCGGGTGACAGTCAAACCAAAACAGCACCAGGTAAAAATCATCCCACTCCAGACACACCCAGCCCAACAAAGCCACCTCCAAATTTTGATTGAGCCAAGAACACAACACAGTCCACTGCACACCCCATGTCTGTTCTTTTTTTTTTCTTCTTCTTCTTCTTCTTCTTCTTCTCTATACCCTCACCCCCCAGCCAGTCGCAGCAGATGACTGCCCCTCCCTGAGCCTGGTTCTGCTGGAGGTTTCTTCCTGCTAAAAGGGAGTTTTTCCTCTCCACCGTCGCCAAGTGCTTGCTCACAGGGGATCGGCTGATTGCTGGGGTCTGTCTGAAATTGTGGGGGTTTCCCTTACACTCAAAAGTGCTATGAGATGACTGTTGTTGTAAAAAGGCGCTATAATAATAAAGATGAATTGAAATTGAATTGAATGTGCAAAGACCTACATTATTGTACATACTAGATACATACAGGACCGTGGAAAACAAAGGCCCCTGCCACATGATTAATACGTTGGAGTCCAGGCATGCGACCCCGTTCCACTGTGACGGCAGTCCCCATACTTCACAAAGAAGTGAAACCCAAAACCAAGGAATTGGTTTTGTTAGTTGGCGGCTAAAGTCACACCTTATAATTGGCCAGTAGAACTCAGGCTGTAAAACATGCAAGGTTTTTTTTTGGTGTTCTTCCCAGGAAAAAGGTTCATGGTGCATGTTGCAGGCCTACTCAGGGAAAAATGAAAGTGACATTCACCTGGTCTAATTTTGATGTGCCATTTGGAGGCACTGCTATTATATCATTATAATGTTTTGACCCATCTGTCTGTCTGTTCATCCATCTGTTCAGTCGTTTGTTTGACGTTTTGTTGTCACTGCTCTAGCTTCTACATTTCTGATTGACTTGACTTCAGATTTATACAGAAGCTTTAACTCATCAATACCTTGGACGCCGTCTAACGAGCGGTTCCATTTATTTTGGGGACGGGTCCTTTTATGTTGTCACCACATTCAACATTTCTGTTCGGATTCACTTCAGATTCATACATCTAATGATCGGGGTCCATTTTGGGGGGACAAGGGCTTGTATTTTTTCAGTCCATTTTATATTGTTTCCTGTAGTTTCTACATTTCTGATGATTGACTTCCTATTTATACAGGAGCAGTGACTGAAATGAGGGGTTCCATTTTTGGGGAGGGTGACTTATTTTTTTTCCTGGCCATTTTATCTTGATCACAGTTCTCATTGGGCCCCCCGATATGCAGATGTGTGGGTATGTGAGCTTGCTCACTAATGTTCTTTCATTTTAAGGTAACTATGTTACATAAGGCGCTTTTGCACTGTAGGGACCTTTTGCAGTTCCTATAACCTTTAAACTGCCTAGGTTGGTTTTCTTATGTTCGGACAGCATAGGAACTAGGGACCACGGACCTCAGTTCCTGAACCATTTTAGCTCCAACTCTGAGGCAGGGTCTTTTCATGGTTCCATAGGTACTCATATGACATAGGTGTTTGCTGATTGGCAGAACTCGTAAGCTACGCCCACTGCCAGAGACTTCTGCTTCTCACGGTGCCGCCACGTTTAAAAAGAAACTTTGCCATGTTTTTTCCTGTAATTGCTAACGGACATAGAAGTTTTAATATGAACAAAACACCGACTCATTGACTCATCTTGTTTCTGGACTCTCTCTGTGAGTTCCTCCAGCCCTGACATTGGACGCCCCATTTGGCAGTTCAAAATAATACCACGATGAAGAACATGAATGCTGTAGCCTCCTCACTCTCCATGCTGGCTTCCTTGTTGTTGTTGAGTGTGGCTCTTAAGTACACGTCACTGTCGCAGATCCTTGCGTCGCACCAGTCCCTGCCGTGCCCCCTCACTGCCTGTGCAAATGCAAAATGAAAAGGTTTTCCTGGGGTAGGGTAGTCCCTAGAACTAAACAGTTCCAGAACTGAGTTCTTAGACCATCTCTGTCCGAAAGCGCCTGTTGTGTTGCTTTGATGCTTTAGTGCTCTAAGTCACCATGATCCGGGAGTTTTTTTAAAGCTATACTTGAATTTGATAGAAAAAGCCTGTACATTGAACAATGATATTTGACTCAAAAAGTACAAGAGAAAACTCACAGCACCACAGAAAAACTCTGAGTGGGATGTTAGCTAACCACATATTTGCCTGTTTAATCTGGACTTATGCACATGTTGAACCTCTGTACTGATGGTAAGTCAGTGCCACTACTGCATAATGTGCAAGTATGTTATATGACTGTAGAACACTTTTAAAGTGCTTTGTAAAAAAATGATACATTTTAAATGTGCTGTACAATAGCTTTCCCTTTTCCTCACCAAACACACAAGCAAAATTCTTTCAAATGACCTAGCCTTTATGATACCGCACTGTGCATTTGTATCTCTCCAGCTGTATTAACCCACATCATTAATGTAAAAATACGTGACGTGAGTCATGATTTCGAGGGAAAGCCCTAACTGATCATATTTGTATTCATGGTCACTGGATGGGAACGATGTGTTTTCACAGTTAATGACACAGCCTAGACTTGAAACTGTTTTATTTCTCCCAAGGCCTCTAAATCTAAAGCATAATATCTTTTATTTGATAGTAATGTAATATTCATATTAAAAGTGCTGAACTCTATGGGATAACCTGTCGAGTCTAAAAATCCAAGTTGTATTATCTTACTTTTACAGGCAATTTTGCTGTCATTTGTCAAAGTTATTGGTCATATTTTCTTGGAGAATGATGATATGTCTCAGCACAGTGAAACGTAAAATAGTCAGTGACTCATAAAGGCATAAAGGCAGGAGCATAGGGTGACTGTCATAAATACTGAATTGTTTATGTCACAGAAAATAAATTGTGGCTCAGTTTTTGTAAATCAAACCACTTAAACTGCAAGGTGAACAACAATGTTTGAACTTCAACACAAGTCGATGATTATATATAGCTTTTGTGTGCTTCATTTCAAATTGTGCACAACAATTAAATGTAGTGAGGATACACAGTGAATACAGAAAACAATTAACTGCAGTTCTGTAGCATTACAACAGTTATTTAGGTTTGCTTTCAATACAAAAAGAGAGAAAACTGCACTTTGTGTTTTCTCCGCTTTGTGCTTAGTCAGGAAGAAGTTCAATGAATGACCTGTAAGTCCTTAAACATAGTTACAGCAGATACAGTTAAGAGGGATTCTTGTGTGTGTTTGCTGCCCGTTTGGTATAGATGAACTCTCCCCAGGGCCCCCGTGGCCCCTGATTCAATCAGTGTGTCTCCACGTTCACTGTTTCCTGGCACTGATGGATTGCAGGGAGCGAGCGGCTGGTGTGTGCCATCACTACGTGGATCAAGTTATGTCACAGCCATTTCACAGCAGCTGCAATTTTATTCAGGGGCTGTTCAGAGAGGGGTGACGACATTAGTTTGATCCCTTTATCTGAATGTGGATTAAAGAAGGCAAGATGAAGGTCGACTGGATTTTTTGTGTACATGCAGAGAAGATAAGGAGACTGTAATTGCAGGAAGAAAGCGTGGCTGGAAACAAAGGACAAAATTAGCCTAATTTTGTATTTAATCAGCTAAATTAAAACAGGTAGTTTTTTCTGTTCTTTATTACCTCCGCCAAGGACATTGTTTTTACCAGGGTTTGTCTGTTTGTCTGTTACCAACATAACTCAAAAAGTTATGAATGGATTTTGACAAAATTTTCAGGAAAGGTGTGTAATGGCACGGGGAACAGATGATTAGATTTTGGTGATGATCTGAGAGTGCATATCTCCACCAAGGGCTTTGTTTGTATTTGTGCAGCAGGATTACACAAAAACTACTGGATGGATTTGGATGACATTTTCACCAGAGGTGGTTCTTGGCCTAGAGAGGAACCCATTACATTTTGGTGATGATCTAGGAATGCATACCTCCGCCAAGGCTCTTCTCACAGTGTATCAGCCACAATACTCCAAAACTAAAGGACGGACTTTGATGCAGTTTTCATCACAAGTGGCTCTAGGTCTAGACACAAACCCATTACATTTTGGAGGTGATCCATGAGAGACTGAAGGAGCCTTGGCAGAGGAATGCGCTCTCTGAGTGCTTTTCTAGTTTTCTCATTGTGAACAAATCCTATGAAAGCTAACAGGTCTGTGCCAGTGAGAATTCCTCTTTTAATCTTGAAAAAAATAAATGATGATTATTATCTGGCTACATAAGTACTTAATGCAAATAGAAAAAAATAGAAGACTTGTGTAAAAGTACACTCATTATAGCGCCAGTAGGCAATGTGTTCACAAAGCAGCCCTGGTTGAACCTCTTCAAGCTGCACAAATGCAGAACTTGTGATTGGATCACAGTTGTACTCATGGGTTGGCTCTTTGCTAATTTCCACATCATCCAATATTACACCTTAGCAGAAAACTTTCTTTAAAAACAAAACAGCAATTAGTGTTTTTAAAAACATTTGAGGTCAAAAACAAACTGTTTAATTATTCAATCTGTCTTTATTTGACATCAAAATCACTAACATATTTCAGTTATAATGTCTATAAATGGATATATGGACAAGGGATGGAAGATGATCCTGCATGAAAAATGGGTGTTTCCCAGTGATGGATAGAATTTATAGAAAATAGACAAATCGACCACAAGGTCGATCAGAGCTCCCAGCTGTGCCCTTTTTGACCAGCTAATGTTAGCAACCCAATCAACCTGGCTGAAAAAGCCAAAATATAACAAAATAAGCCAGAATGGCACAAGCTATATGATCGACCGTAGATTAATAAATGAGCTTTGCCGGCCAAGGGTAAGTTGCTGTGCAGCCGGGGGATCCTGGGTTCGATCCCAGCCCCCGACCAACAGTGATCTGTGTGGAGTTTGCATGTTCTCCCCGTGTCTGCGTGGGTTTACTCCGGGATTTCTCTGGTTTCCTCCCACATGCCAAAAAACATGCAAGTTAGGTCAATTGGCATCAAACTGGGGATTCTAAATTGTCCTTAGCTATGACTGAGAGAGTGAATGGTTGTCTGTCTCTCTGTGTTGGCCCTGCGATGGACTGGCGATCTGTCCAGGGTGTACCCTGCCTCTTGCCCAAAGATGCCGGGATAGGCTCCAGCCCCCCGCGACCCGAAAAGGATTAAGCGGAAGAAGATGGATGGATGGATGGATGAAAAAAACAAAAACTAAAAAAAGGCACACAATCCCTGGTTGTGCTGATTAGCATTGCAAAGTTAGCAATGCTAACTATGCCAGTGTTTAATAAAATAGGTAAGAATGACCTGAGCTATATTATTGACTGTGCATTAATGCATGAGCTGGGGCCACAGATGTACAGTATGTATAATTTCACAAAAATACATCATAATGCATGAAAGTAAAGAACCCAGAAAGCATAATAGGAGGTCTTTAAAGAATCTTGCCACACCTCTCCCAGAATGCATTGCGCTTTGTAGACAATGAATAAGAAGTGGGGAAACCACAGATCCAGTGTTTTTGGATAGTTTTAAAATTTGGTGATACACACGATGGATTTTATTTCTTTTTTCCTCACCACTTTAATTATCGATAGCTGTTGGGATGTGAAGAGAATTTCAACATCTTTGGTTTAAGGTGCTTTTTCTAGGCCAGCCCATGTAGAAGTGGTCTCTGTGTATAGCTCGTCCCTACTTCTCTTTGTCAGTGGTATCTCAGGGATCCAGGTGTAGAGCTTTCCTGTCTGTAGCTACTGTTTCTCACCAGTCCTGTATGGTCACCCATTGGTGGACTCTGGTCCGGATGTGGACCCTGAAACCCTTTGATACAGTTTGGGGAAAAGGGAGACTGTTTTATTTTGGTGGGGTAAAAAAGTGGAAAAAGTGGAACTGGACTGCTGCATCAGCGACCGCCCGACAGATTATGGCACAAGCCCTTGGGCCCTCTCCTCTGCAGACTCCTCTCTTTGCTGCCCCATGAATGACACTCTCTGCAGAGACTCTGTGGTTCCAACTGCTCCAGAGAGTATGCAGCAGGTTGCAAAATCGTGCCCCCCCCCCCCCCAAACACACACAAGGCCGACAGCCAGGACATCCACCCTGGGTCTGCGGAGCACTTCTTCCTCTGTTCTGCCAAGAGTGGTCCATGCTGGGATGCAGAGGTGAGGTCGCTGGTATGGAGGTCCTTTTCACAGCCTCTGATATCACTTATAAAAACTATGTAAAAGCTCTGCGTTACTGAACATAAAAAGTTCCCATCCCCTCTCCCTGTAACCATGGAGTTACAGTTCCATCCATGCTGTAACAGAGTTTACTGTTGAGATGAAAAAAAAAAATGTCGAGGAATTCTGTAATGTGGAATTATATCCTGGAATGATATTTTGTGTCCGTTTTTTTTTTTTTTTTTTTTTGTCTTAAACAGTTTTTTTTCTGCAC
Organism: Pholidichthys leucotaenia; assembly: GCA_020510985.1. Classification (NCBI taxonomy): domain Eukaryota; kingdom Metazoa; phylum Chordata; class Actinopteri; order Cichliformes; family Pholidichthyidae; genus Pholidichthys; species Pholidichthys leucotaenia. The sequence goes on along the minus strand of CM035843.1, from coordinate 57,170,218 downwards.
TGAAAATATTGTACAGAGGTGGACTTTTTGTGATTTTTTTTTTTTTTTTTTAGATATTAATCTTTTTTATAAAATGCAATACAGTTTAGTTTGTGTTCTCCTGTAAAACATTTTTAGGATTTTAGTTGTAGATTTTAGAATTTTAGACCTATTTATTTGGAGTCAACAAACACATTTAGTGTTCTGTATTATAAAATTTTGTATAACGTTTTGTTTGAAATTGAACAAAGAATTCATTTTAATATTTTTTTTTTGTTCAGAAATTAATATAGAGCTAAAACCAGCTAAAATGTGAGCTTAATAAAATAATATGTGAAAGCAAGTTAAATGATATTGGCCTGTCTGGAGAGAGCTGTGGTTTTCTGAAAGAATGTCAATGAAAGGATGACAGTTCTTAAAAGCACTTTTTGAGATAAATTTGTCCATGTTATTTAACCTTTACTTATACAGAGTAGTTCCACTGAGAGGCAACCTCTCTTTTTCATGGATGCCCTGTTCACACTCACACATTCACACCAGAAAGCTGCCCAGTACAACCACAGACTGACCTGTGGCCACTGAGCAACTCCACTGGAGTAGTTGGGGTTAAGGGCCTTGCTCAAGGGCACCACAGTGGGGTTAAGGAGGGTGGGGCAAACACTGCTGTGTTATCTGTCCCACCCAGATCTAATCCTGCTGGTCCAGGGATTGAACCTGCGACCCTCCGCTCACCAGTCCACATCCCTAAGCATTAGGCCACCACTGCCCACTATGTGTCAGATTTCTCTTCCATTTGTTTTAATAAAATATGTTGGAAGTACTGTAAATTCATGGGTCATTGCAAATACTTCGCTTTAAAAGGGCCAAGTTGTCACACAGTGGGAGGGAAAAATCTTGAATAGAAAAAAAAAGCATTACGATGCATTGAGAATGGTTTTAGAATCAAGTCAGAGTTCTGAATCATAATCGAATCATGAGGTGCCTAAAGATTCCCATACCTATCCTATCTAATCCAATCCACCTTTATTTATAAAGCACCTTAAAAACAACCACAGCTGACACAAAGTGCTGTACATCAACAATAAATAAAATATTAAAGCATAAGACATAAAAACAATAAAATACAACTAAAAAATACAATACAGCACAAATAAACAGTCATCATACAATAAAAGCAACAAAAGCAAGTAAAATCAATGTCTCAAACTGGGTCAAAAGCCAAAGAATAAAAATGGGTTTTAAGATGAGTCTTAAAACTGAACAGTGAAGGGGCCTGTCTGATGGACAAAGGCAGATTCTTCCACAGTTTGGGGGAAGCAACAGAAAAAGCTCTGTACCCTCTGAGCTTTCTCTTCATTTTTGGTCTTGCTGGAGTTTCGGTCTGCTCATCAGCAAAAGTTCCAGTCTGGGTCCCAAACTGGCTGGATCAGCTTGGATGCGGTTTCTTGGTGCGGAGCAGGAGGTGGTGTTACGTTTCTGCGACGGCTGGCATGCCATCGTGACCCATCAGCCAGCTGGAAGGTGGTTGGTCCAAGCTGAGCGGTGATCATGCATCTGCGTTAACCGGAACAACTGCAGCTTGTGCGAGCGATTGGGTCGCTGGATCCAGACCCAGTCGTAGCACCGTGAGCAAGGGTTACTTCCGCTTTACGATGTGCTGCTGTTCCTTCGTCCTGCTGCCAGAGAAAGACCCCATTGCTGGGACATCGTCTGGCGGAGGACATGGGCATCCGCTGATTCATAGTGAGGCTAATTCATAGCCTCGCTGCCAGTGCTATGAATTAGCATGGCTTGTAGCCTAGCTTTGCTAGCTTTAGCTAAGTCAATGGCAGACACAAACGTCTTAAACGACTTGTACCAATGAGACCAAGGAATAGGTGGCACACCAGGCAGAGCGAGGAACGGTGGTAGAGCTGTCAGCAGAGTTTCCATTATCCTCGTCGCCAATGTTATGTCTGGAAATAACAGCAGACACGTCCACGTGTTGAGGTTAGCGTTATTGAATGTTAGCCAAATGATAGAGTACTCAGTGCAGGGGGAGCATGGAAGGGTGGCGTGCCAAAGAGGACGGCTGTCCCTGGGCAGCTGTCTAATATACCCTGCGGTGCCATGGCGTCACCCGTGCGTGCATGCTACCGCAGCGTGGTGTGTTGCGCTGTTTCACATACACCACACATCTAAACTGTGCTTAAGGCCAAGGTCAATGGTCAGGAGATCTGAACATTTGGGGTGATTTCATCAGGCCGAAATGAACTTCTCCATCATTGATGGTCTGGTTTGACCATTTGAGGCTGTAAATTAATCTGAGCTATACAGCAATCCCACATGCAGTCTTCACAGTTCAGAGTACACAAAACAAAATTGAAGGCAGATTAGCCTCAAACAGCAGTGTGCAATACCCATGACTTAAAGCAATAAAAACATTCCAACAACATTGCCCCTACATGGGATGTATGAATTCTCCATCCTATCCAATGAGAGCACTGTCTCCTTGATAGACTATGGAGATATTCTAATGTAAATCTGATTCAACCCTGAGCGTAAATTTCCATATTACCCAAATGTATTCTTCTGGTGCATGTTTTATTCAAGGTGACATAGCTTGCTATACATTATGGCATGATGATATTCTGAATGTGATTATAAAGTACTTATTCAGGTTGTCATTTCTCACAAGGGTTAAGTAAATACAAACTGAATTAAATGTGACTATTCTTCCTTCTCCAAAGGAAGACAAAAGTACAGATGCTGTTTTGCATATTCTGACATGTCTGGACTAACAGATGAGACGTGATTTAAATAACAGCTTGATTTCATCATCTGTCGACCCCCTGTAAATATTATTAATGGTCTATATATACACCTCTTTTAATTCCAGATATTTTTGTTGTGATAGCCAATTGTCAATTCTTTGACTTAAAATACCAGCTTGTGCCCATTTTTCAAGAGCTCTATGAATATTCAAAAGATGTGCTTTACAAATGCTGAAAAAAGAAAAGGGGAGAGTTAACGTGAATTAATATTCGAAGCAGTAAAAATGAAAGCTAGACCTGCACTAATTTCAATGAACAATTAATCATGAGGCTCAGTAATTACACCGGGGAGTTTACAGATGATTTTTTTTTAGGGGCCAGAGTAAAGGAAAGCAGATAATCCCCTACCCATCACAATCACTGGCTTTCCACCAATCCCTGCAGAAAGAGCAATTAGAGCAAACAGCAGCAGAGCAGTAATTGTGTACCAAGAGAAGATGAAGGCAGAATCTTAATTGCAGTGAAGGAAGATCACTTGCTCTCACACCTGATTGTACTGAGGGAAAAAGAATGTGCAGGCCGGCGCAAGTCTGTAACACCTCCAGGTGCTGGAGTAAAAATAACCTTAACTCCAGCTCCGGCTGCATGAGTTTGTGAGTACATGACATGCCGGCATCCACAGTGTCCCATTCTAGTTCTGTCACACATTCACACACTCTCACGGGGCATGTTACCATTATTTCACACATTTTACTTGGTTCAAATGACTTCTTTTAAGATCTGAAGATGGAGAAAAAAGGCTTTTAGTAACATTGTGTTTTGCACTTAAAGGTGTATAATCGAATTTGAAAAAAAAAAAAAAAGAACTCTGTAGGGATAAATAAGTCAACAAATTTTCACTTTTCTGCATTAGTAAATACAAAAAATTCACATTATACATAAACAGCAATATAATAGCTAAATACTAGGGGTGGGAATCATGAGGGACCTTGCGATTCGATTCTGATCACTATACCTGGGTCACGATTCGATCCTATCACGAATCAACAATAATCACGATATCACGATTATCGAGTATCACGATCCCATACATTTCAAATTTTTTCACCTGATTGAGCCTCAAATAAGATAAGATAAGATAAGCCTTTATTAGTCCCACAACGGGGAAATTCCAGGATTGCAACAGCACAGGGATAGCAACACTCAGAGCAACAATCAGAAGGCAAGAAAAAACAAGCAAGCAAGAGCAGCTAATATACATATGTACATATTACTATAAAATATATATATACACACACACACACACAGACACACAGTGCAGAGCATTGTAGCTGGATGGAATAAATATATGAATATATGAACACACAGTGCAGAGCATTGTAGCTAGATGGAATAAATATGTAAATATATAAACACCCACAGTATGGAGCATTGCAGCTAGGTGGAATAAATATGCAAGTATATAAACACACACAGTGCGGAGCAATGTAGCTAGATGGAATAATATGTAGATATATAAAAACACAGTGCGGAGCATTGCAGCTAGATGGAATAAATATATAGATATATAAATATAAACACACCCAGTGCAGAGCATTGTAGCTAGATGGAATAAGTATGTAAATATATAAACACACACAGTACAGAGCATTGTTGCTAGGTGGGATGAAACAGCATAACCGTCTATTTAGTTATCCTACATGGTATGATTATGTGCCCATACATATTCTCACCCTCCATAGCGACCGGTATGTTCCTAGTTGTATGCCGGAGAGGACCATTGTGTAAGTCTATTGCATCTTTTGCATTAAAAAAAAAAAAAAAAAAAAAAAAAAAAAACTATTAGTTTGTTACGTCTTTTTGCTATCTCTGCGAGCAGCCCTGCTTAGGTTGTACAGTCTGACAGCCGTTGGTAGGAAGGACCTACGAAACCTCTCGGTTGTGCACCTGGGATGATGTAGTCTGCTGCTAAATGAGCTCCTCAGTGCATCCAGTATGTCCTGCATAGGGTGGAACTCGGACTCCAGCAGAGATGACAGTTTAGCCACCGTCCTTCTCTTTCCTATCTCCTCCATCGGATCAAGGCGTTGCCCCAGGACAGAGCTAGCTTTCTTAATCAGTTTGTTCAGTCTCTTCCTATCGGCTGCAGTAATGCCACTGCCCCAGCAGACCACTCCAAAAGTGATGGCTGATGCCACCACCGTGTCATAGAATGACTTCAGCAGCGCCCCTTGTACACCAAAAGACCTGAGTCTCCTCAGCAGGAACAGCCTGCGCTGTCCCTTCTTGTAGAGTGCGTCAGTATTGTGTGACCAGTCTAGTTTATTGTTCAGATGAATACCCAGGTACTTGTAGGATGTCACCATCTCGATGTCTGTTCCCTGTATATTTACTGGTGCTGTGAGGGGCTGCCCATGCCTGCGGCAGTCCACCACCAGCTCCTTAGTTTTCCTCGCGTTGATCTGGAGGCAGTTCCGATGGCACCAGTCCACAAAGTCCTGGATAAGCCCTCTGTACTCAGCTTCATCTCCGCTGGAGATGAGACCAACGATCGCAGAGTCATCAGAGAACTTCTGTAGATGGCAATGTGTTGTGTTGTGTGAGAAGTCCGCAGTATAAAGAGTGAACAAGAAGGGAGCCAGCACCGTTCCCTGGGGGGCCCCCGTGCTACTGATGATCGTGTCGGAAACACAGTCCCGGGTTCTCACAAACTGAGGCCGGTTCGTGAGGTAGTCCAGGATCCATGATGACAGGTGCTGGTCCACCCCTGCGCGCAGCAGCTTGTCCTTCAGGATCATCGGTTGGATGGTGTTGAAAGCACTGGAGAAGTCAAAGAACATGATCCTCACCATATTCCCGGGCTTCTCCAGGTGGGACAGAGAACGGTGAAGGAGGAAGATCACCGCATCCTCCACCCCAATGCCATGCTGGTAGGCGAACTGGAGTGGATCCATCGCTGGTTCCACCAGGGGGCGGAGATGAGCAAGGAGCAGTCTCTATAAATAATGTCCTAAAGTAAAACTGTTGACATCTCTTTCATATAATAAAGTATTCTTGAGGCTTCATTTTCCACAAAGATATGTCTGTTTGCACACAGGGAGGGTGGTGGACGGTGTTTGGAATAGACTCCCACTCCAGATATGTTTTTCTGACTCTGTGGACTCTTTTAAAAAACAGCTGAAAACTTTTTTGTTTAGCGAGGCTTTCCATTGAGTTTCAACTGCTTTTTAATGGCAAGTCTGATATTTTTAAATTATTTTAATCTTGTGCTTTAACTTGTTTCATCTATCAACTTCCTTTTATTCCATTTTATTGTGCAGCGCTTTGTGACTATATGTCTGTGAAAAGCACTTCATAAATAAACTTTACTTACTTGGCAATCGGAGAAAAAGCTCCATGCCAGTTTCTCTTTAGCTTATCCATCCATCCATCCATCTTCTACCGCTTTTCCGGAGGTCCGGGTCGCGGAGGCAGCAGTTCAAGCAGAGAAGCCCAGACTTCCCTCTCCCCAGCCACCTGCTCCAGCTCTTCAGAGGGGATACCAAGGCGTTCCCAGACCAGCTGGGAGACATAGTCTCTCCACCAAGTCCTGGGTCTGCCCCGGGGTCTCCTTCCAGTGGGACGTGCCTGAAACCCCTCAAGTGGGAGGCGTCCAGGAGGCATCCTAATCAGATGCCCATACCACCTCAACTGACTCCTTTCAATGTGGAGGAGCAGCGGTTCTACTCTGAGCCTCTCCCGGATGACTGAGCTCCTCACCCTATCTCTGAGGGTGAGTCCAGCAATCCTACGGAGAAAGCTCATTTCAGCCGCTTGTATCCGCGATCTCGTTCTTTCGGTCATTACCCAAAGCTCGTGACCATAGGTGAGAGTAGGAACGTAGATTGACTGGTAAATCGACAGCTTTGCCTTAGAACTAAGCTCCCTCTTCACCACAACAGACCGGTACAACGTCCGCATCACTGCAGATGCTACTTCAATCCGTCTGTCGATCTCTCGCTCCATTTTCCCCTCACTCGTGAACAAGACCCCAAGATACTTAAACTCCTCCACTTGGGGCAGGAGCCTGTCCCCAACCCGGAGAGGACAATCCACCTTTTTCCGGCTGAGGACCATGGACTCGGACTTGGAGGTGCTGATTCTCATCCCAGCCGCTTCACACTCAGCGGCAAACCGTCCCAGCAAGAGCTGTAGGTCATTGCTGGATGAAGCCAACAGGACAACATCATCTGCAAACAACAGAGATGAGATCCTGTGGTCACCAAGCATGACACCCTCCATTCCCTGGCTGCGCCTAGAAATCCTGTCCATAAAAATTATGAACAGGATCGGTGACAAAGGGCAGCCCTGGCGGAGTCCAACTCTCACTGGGAATGACTCCGACCGAGTGCTGGCAATACGAACTAAACTCTCACAACGGTTGTACAGAGACCGAATAGCTCGTAACAACAAGCCCGATACCCCATACTCTCGAAGCACCCCCTACAAAAATCCATGAGGGACGCGGTCAAATGCCTTCTCCAAGTCCACAAAACACATGTAAACTGGTTGGGCAAACTTCCACGAACCCTCAAGAATTCTCGAGAGGGTAAAGAGCTGGTCCGATGTGCCACGGCCAGGACGAAAACCACATTGCTCCTCCTGAATCCGAGGTTCGACCAACGGCTGGACTCTCCTCTCCAGTACCTTGGCATAGACCTTCCCAGGGAGGCTGAGGAGTGTGATCCCTCTAAAGTTGGAGCACAGTGCCTTTGGCATGGCAAACCGGGGTGGTGGCTCTTTAGCTTAGCCGTTGCTAATGCTACTCTGAGATGTGTATGGCCCGCCATGTTCTGAGTGTTTTTTCTTTTTTTCGTGCAGCGCTTCTTGCGGGTTGTGTCATGTCAAGGTCTTTCTTTCCATCTTTATGTTCCACTGATTGGTATAACCAATAGGTAGTAGGCTAGTTATAATCTAGTAATAGGCCAGGATCAAGAAGATCTAGGAATGACTATGGAGCCTGTAAGAGTAGTGTTAGCAGAGAAACCAGACACAAGACTCAAGATAGGGTGGTATTGATAAACAGTCCCTCCAGGATTTCACGGGATGTTTTTATGATTGTTGCAGTCCAAAAAGCCTGAATTCACGGGAAGTTTTTTAAAAAGTTGTGATAAAAGTTGCAATGTTTTGAGGTGGGTTTTTTTTTTTGCACTAAAAGTTGTGGGAAGAATTACAAATTTTAAAGCAGATGTTTTTTTCCCCACAGTTTACTGCAGCAATATTCTATATAACAATACAAGAAAAACACAGGATTGCCAAAAATTTCCTATTACAGTGATTTGTAAATTAAGCAGAAACTTCTACTATACAGAAAAACTTTTGTGCAACAGCAAATACAGACTTTAACACAATATCCATTACAACAACTAAATTGCATTGAATGCATGTTAAAGAGTATAGATTTGGAAATTATTGGCAACACATTCACTTGAAAACTCCCTACGGTCCCCAACCACTTGGCACCGAGCAAAGAGGAAAAAATGAATAATTTATTCTGTTGCTCTGTATTGTCTATTGGAGTCTGTTTTTCTGGAAAAAAAAAAAAAAGAAATTACAGACAATATTCTCTCTTTCCATGCCTAACTCCTACCTGTCTATCTGCTGGCGTCTTGACACACACACACTTGTCTCTTCAGACACACGTCTTTCATGTACGGTGGTGGTGGTGGGGGGTCCATGTCCAGACCGCAGATTCACAGATTTAAAGCTCATTGACAAGATGTAGTAATGATTTTACCTGCAGTAATAATGTATAAAATGTTCAAACACTGGTTGTAGTGTTAGATTTGCTGGTTTTGTTTGTGGTTTTATGCTGTCTGTCCTCACGCGTGCTCCCATGATGGGGTAGTTTTGAGGCAGGAAGACGTTTTTCAACACAAACCCGGCACTTCATACATGCGGTCAGGACGGAGATGTGGCGAGACATCCACCGGCAGGCTGGGGGAGACGGAGGAAGTGACAATGTTGGAAACCTCGCGGGTGAGTGTTTTTTTAAAATCACACACTTTGTTTTTGCTGATGTGTTCGGTTAATACTCACTGTAAACACGGAAGTGAACGCGGTGCAGCGACATATTTGACTGGTTAGACTGAGCGCCACACATAGACAAATTTGATTGGTGAAATTGGTGGAAGTTGATGAGGATTGGCCAAAATTGTGGGAAAGTTGCGGTGAATGGACAAAGTTGCAAGGTCACGCAGCAGTTGCGCTGATTGACTGATTTTGCGTGAATTGACATGATCACAACATCACGAAATCTTGGAGGGACTGGATAAAGATTGTATTGTACAGAAAAATAAAAAAAACCCCATTACACTCCCTGCGTACCTAAGCCGGCTTCCTAGAGTACATAGGTGCAGAACTGTCCCAGTCGCTGTATGGTGACATAACCCCTAGTGGTCAAGAGTAGTAAATATTTTTTGTCAATAAAATAGTTCAGATTTCCAATACTGTAACTTGAAAGTTGTAAGAGATAATGGCTTACTGTCAATTAGAAAGATGTAGATTATGATCTAAAGTTTCAGATAAGAATAAATTTACACATCTAATTTGCATAATGTCACGGCAGCTATATAAATTCCATAACTCAGTCAAAAGTGGACTTTGGACATATTTACACAAAGAATGGTTTGGTTTTTTGACACCGTTATTTCTACAGTTGCATTTTGTTATCTTATCTTCAAAGTATATGAACCAGAAAATCAGTACAATGTAAAAAAAACAAAACAAAAACAAATAAATTCGTCACTTACTGGTGGTGGTGGTGGTGGTGGTAGGGGGCTCGCTCGCTCACGTGACCGGTCCATTTCCGTCCATCGTGGTCATTATTTTGCGTTCTGTCGGTCATTTGTGCTCTCTCCCACATCTACAAACTCTTAGGGTTATCCCATGTAAATTTTGTTTGAATTCCACGGCTATTTTCGGAGTACGAAGCCGTTATATGACGACAAAATGACGATCGATGGCAGCCATATTAGCTTTCTGGGCTAAAAGCAGGAAAACAGGAAAAGGAAATAAGGACTTCTTCTTCTTGGGTGTATTACGTGTCATCCATGAGTCCTCCAATGCATGCCTGCCACCTTCTGAAACTGGCAGATCAGTACAAATCGGTACAAATCCTCAGTACAGCTGGGGATGTCAGAGTGAGTTGACAGGCACAGTTGCTGCGCTGTGCCACTGGGAGCATGTGAAATCTGACAGTTAAAAGGTTAAGTGGGCCCAAAAAAGTAAAATAAATAAAATGAAATAAAATCGTCCCCTTTGGGAGACTGTCATTAGCAAAAAGGTAAAGTGCCAAATTTAGTTCAGTTCCCGATGTGCACTGCTCCTTTACGGGAAAGAGCTCAAGTCACTTGTGTGTGTGTTTGAGAGTGTATTTGTTTGAATCGTCTCTGTTCAATGTCCAATACTACCCGGGTAGAATTTAATTGTCAATCTTATCTGTATCGTGAGTGATGGGATGGATCGACACGTTGTTCTCTGCGGATGGACCCTGCAGCTGGCCACACCGCATTATAGGCTCCTCCACAGTCAGTTTGTCTTGGTTTGGTTCACCACTGAATCCACAGGTTCAGATCCCAATTTATCCGGTCCAGATCAAAAAACCAATCTATGCACACAGTGTAGAATGCAAAAGTCAAAATCTTCTCTCTATCTCATTAACTTACTGTCGTCACTCAAACTCTCTTTTCAAGTATAACCAACTATCAAGGGTATACAATACTCTAATTGTCATGAAACGAATAAGTACACATCACATAACACACATATTTTAGTGCAATTGAGTAACCAATCATGGACTCCCTTTTTACAGCATTAAACAAACAATGAAATCATATAATAATTCTGGAAACATTTTTACAATGTAATATTTTAAACCTATTTATGCATCTGCATTGATATATTCACTTTTTGACTGTTGAAATGAATTATAGTAACTCCTCTGGATTAATATTCATTGCAAACATATGCATTTTAACCAAGTGATATAACTCACCCAGATTTGACATGTGACCAATAACAGATTAAATATGGTCTCAATGAAATAACTTTTAAGTCAGTAACCAAACACAAGACACTTTTGTCAGTATGAAATGCCGACAGTGCTCTGCTAAAGAGCTAACAATAGCAAACTTAGCTGAATAACTATGTTGCAGTCAACAGAAAGTAGCATCAAGATGCTAGCAGTTAGCTCGCGGGTAGCGTGATTAGTAATCTTTTCTAAGTGTTTTCAACAACTTGAAACATCAGTATCTGTGTCTATGAGGTGTTAAACACACGATAACCATATAACAGTGTCACAACTCCGATTTAAAAGAACAATAGATTAAGACATAATAGTCACAGCCAACATGGCGTTAGCATTAGCATTCCTTATAGTGTTGTTAAGCTCAACACCGCCCACTCGACATTGATTCGAGCAATATAAAGCGGAAGTGTCATGAGCAGTGCATTGAGCGCCGTTTCAGCAAACCCACAGTCACATGACTGTAGCAAGCAAGGCCTTGTTATGTCGGTCACATCACATGACTTGAGGGCTTGCAGGAAGTTTGAGAGGGAATTAAGTTTTTTTTGTTTGCTTTGTATTGTTTGTTCCTGCCATCCAATTTTGAATAGAACTCGGATGGCAAACTGCTCAAAAAAAAGTATTGAGATTTTTTTCAGGTTTTCCACTCAGATGCAGTTCTGACAGTCAGTCACCAGATGGCAGTCTTTATTGCATGTTTCATAACACTGTGTTGCTCACGAAGCAGTTGTCTCAAAGTTGCTCATTGTTTCATAAGGCCTCAGTTTTAACATCACTAATTCCTTACTGGAGTTCACAATAACCCGTTAACCCAATAACCCAATAACCTGTTCACGGAGTGAACCCGTGAACAGTTGCGGCTCATCCACTTAACATTCACATAAACTCCAACCCTGACAAATAAACAACATGTCAACAGTTTATACAAGAGGCATCAATGTGAATTTTAGTCTTTTAAGCATATTTCCATACCAAATGCTCTTGTAGTTTGGGCACGCGGTCTCATGGCAATATCTTTGCCAGAAAGGAGGTAATGCAGGAGAGGATCTCCCTGTGATGTTGTGCCACCCTCACGCAGGGAAAGGAATTACACCACTTCATAATAGGCTCAGTAACCACATGTGGGTTACATGCGCATTTTTAAAAATAAAAGATCGATCCATGCGTTGATGGATCGATGCATTGTCGCCAGTGCCAAGTATGACGATCCATCACTGAGTTAATCTTTTTTCCCACTCCTAAATACTATATAAATTTCTGTCAAAGACACACCAGTTGCAACTCTCTCAGCTGATTTAATCATAGCTGACATGCTGACTCAAATTTTCTTTCAAAAAAATTTAATTGAATATAAATAATTATTACATACAGTGGGGAAAATAAATATTGAACACGTCAACATTTTTCTTATTAACCCTTTATAGGGCAGTCATTTATATACTTGAAAATTCAAAGTTCCAACCCTAGACCATTATTGGCAGATATTAGAAGATTGTTTCAATGATTTTTATTACTATTATAGTATTACAATATATTATGCCTCCTGAAGTTACCAAATATGGTTCTTTGCCCAATAAAGGGTTAAACATATTTCTGATGGTGCCATTGACCTGGGATTTTCACCAGATATCAGTAACAACCCAAATAATCCATACATACAAAGAAATCAAGGCAACTGTGTTCACAAAACAAGTTATATTTAATAAAGTAGAATGACACAGGTAATAAGTATTGAACGTATGAAGAAAAAGGTACAAAAAGACATAGAAAGCCAAGAAACCAGCTGAAATCCATCAGAATTTAGGAAGCCATCCCATCCCCCATCAGTGCAAATTAATTTCAGCTGGTTAAGTCCTGACTGACTTTTTTTTTTCCCCCTTGTCCTGTCAGCAGCTAGGCAAACAGAACAGGGATCTGTCACCCTTATTGTGCCAAAACAGATTTACTTTGCCAAGAGGAGCTTATACAGTACCTAACTGTGTATTGTATATTGTTGTAAACTCCTCCTGTAATAACTTTTAATACTTTATTTTAATTGTTTTACTCATGGAAGACCCAACAGGATGGGGAAGAGGGAAAGGAAGTGTGTGAAGGGGGAAAAGAAAAGGGAGGGGAACAGACAAAACCCCCCCAAACAAACCAACAACTAAAACAAACAAAAGACAAACTGCTTCTTCCACCGAAGATGTCTCAACACGAGTCTGGTTTCCGCACCTGTTAAAGGAGGGACACTTGTGCGTGTATGTCTGTGTGCATATATATGAGAACGCGCGCAAAATAAGTGTGTGCATGTGAGTGGTTTGTCAGGAAACATACGAAGCGGAGGGTCGGTCGCAGCAGCTCTCCCCCCGGGAACCCCGAGCAGGCAAGGCAGCGCCACCAACCACCACAGGGCACAAACGTCCGAGGTCAGCAAGCCCCAGGAAAGCCAGGCATCCGCCCCCGGAGGGACGATCAAGGGAGGCCAGGCTGCTCAGCGGCCGGTGTGGTGAGCCCACACCCCTGGACCCACCCGACCCCCCCCCCCCCCCCCCAGCGGGGCCAACATCTGCCCCCGGGCCCCAGGCACCAGGAGGCCAGCGACCCCACCCCCCGGGGCAGAGACTGGCCCGCGCCTCCCGGCGCAAGCCCCCCCCAGGCACCCCCACAGCGGGCCCGCCCCAGCGCCTCTGTCACACACCCTGGGGACCCCACGTCCAAAGAAGTCCCCCCGCCCAGGGGAGCCCACGTTGCCAAGAGGCACTACCCCCCTTAATCTGGCACCTCCTGACTCAAAGACACACCCCTCTCCACACCTTCACACCCACATGCTCCCATGCACACCCCTCTCACTCACCCAGACTGACCCATTCTCTCTCACTCCTGTACCCATTCAAACTCACCCCTCATTCACCTTTGTTTCATAAGGCGGCTGCGAAGCAGATGCAGCGAGCCTGAATACGCACCAGTGCCCGGCAATGACCAGGGAGACCACTGGCGCAGGCCACAGAAGCAGACCCCCACCCCCGGCGCCCATCTGAGCGAGCCCATGGCGCTAAGCCCATCTCAGCACCCCGAGATGCCACCCAGCATGCAAAGCGCCGCACAAAACCGACCCCCCATTACCACCTCCATTCATCACCCCCTCACTCTCACTTAGACTCATATTCAGCCCCCCTCTCACTTCCTTGGTTGTATCTATATATTCAGTAGCACCCAGGGATTTTGACAACATGATAGGTCCCAGGCTCCCCACCAGGCCCCCACGCCTCCAGCAAGAGCAGGGCAACAGAACATGGTGGGTGTGTGTCAGTTATATGATATAATTGTGTGTAAATGTGTGGACTACCAAAGTGCAATTAAAATTAGGGGGATAGTGATTGGAGCACTGCTAGCCACTGCGATGGGCAGCAGAGCCCCCATCCCCCAAGCCCTCAGTGTCTAAAATGCAATTAAAATTGAGGTGAGTGCAGCCCCACCACGCAGCAAAGGTATCCCCTTCACCGACACAGTGCAGCACCCCCCCACCCCAAAGCCCTAAATGTAACAAAAATGATGTATATTCCACCCAGAGTCAGGGGGAGTGGAAGGGCGGGAAATAAGACTGAGAGGTAAGCGGTCTAAAAGCGAGGCCGTCCCCCCCCCCCTCAGAAGCCAGCTTGCAGACTGGTTCATGAGGCCACCCACTGCCCCCAAATCCCAACCCAGGGCGAGGGCCGCCAGTGGAAGCAGCCCAGGACCCACCAGCCTCACGCCTCGGCGCTCCCAGCACCACTAACATGATGGGGCAGCCATACATATTTCCACTCTTCTTACACACACAAACATGGACAACAGCAGTCACAATAGCGAACAATGGGCTGGACCCACACGGCGCCCAACATGCCAGGCGACACCCTCGAGCGCCCACGACCACCCACTCCAGATGCACACCGACAGCCGCAGGCCGCCCTGCAATCACAGCCACCCCGGAGCAACCCAATGGAAACACGGCCATCAACCTGCGCCAATGGCCCCCCAACCACCCCCAAGCACCAACACACACCTGCCGCCAATGACACCAGGGGCGATGCGACAAAGCGCCTCACCCCGCAACACAACAGCAGGGTGGCCGGGACAAGCAGGCCCCGAAACGCCAGCCCCCATGCCACTAGATGGACTGCCCAACTCTTGCTACCCAACAAAGTTCTCCTACCCATACACACATCCTCCACCCCCCAGACATCTACCCACAACTAACTGCTTCCATACACACACGTATCGCCACCCACCATCACACATGCCCACCTACACCCACACACAGCCCCACCTGCCCACTCAACACACACCCACTTCCGCATCTGCTCATACACAAGCCCCCACTCACACCCACTCTCACGCACACACACACACACACACACACACCCGCAGACCCCAGTGGACGGGGAGGGCGACCCAGGATGCAGGCACCAACCCCAGGGTGCCACCAGGGCCCCAGGGAAAACACGACCCTGCCGAGCAAGGATGCATCGGGGGCAACCCCCACCACTGGCGCACACCCGACCCTGGCCCGGGGTGGGGGTGGGGCGCCCCCTCCCCCAGCACCAGGGGCCCAGGGCCAGACCTAGACCCCCCCCCCCCCGAGGGGCGAGGCCAGCAAGCCGGGGGCCACAGCCCAACCCCCCCCGGCCCACCCCGCAGCCCCCCCAACCAACTCCCCCCCCCCAAGGTCAGACAGATGGCCACCCCGGAACAGGACCCCCAGACACCCGCGGTCGGGGCGCAGCCAGCCGCCAGAGGTGCCAAGAAGAGCGAGTCACCGCCCGCCAACCCACAGATTATAGAATTAATAAGCGGGGACCAGAGAGAATTTAAAAAGGTCTGTGAATATCGGATTGTCACACTGCAAAGAACTCATGATAGGTAGAAGCAAAGAGCTCTCTCGAGAGCTTTGCAACTTATTGTTGCAAAACATAATGATGGCATTGGTTACAGGCACATTTTTAAACTGCTGAATGTTCCAATGAGCACTGTTGGAGCCATCATTCGGATGTGGGAAGAACATCATTTTACCATAAACCGGCCACAACTAGGAGCTCCTCCCAAGGTTTCTGACAGAGGAGTCAAAATAATTATCAGAAGAGTTATCCAAGAGCCAAAGACCACTCGTGGAGAGGTCCAGAAAGACCTGGAGTTATCAGGTACTGCTGTATCAAAGAAAACAATAAGTAATGCACTCGACCAACATGGGCTCTATGCCCGCTCACCTCACAAGGCTCCATTGCTGAAGAGAAAACATGTTGAAGCTTGTTTAAAGTTTGCTGCACAACATTTGGGCAAGCCAGTAAAATACTGGAAGAATATAGTCTGGTCAGATGAGACCAAAATTGAACTTTCTGGATGCCACAACACAGCATGTTTGGAAGAGAAATTGCACTGCACATCAGCCCAAAAACACCATACTAACAATTCACTTCAATTCAAAACGCTTTATTCATCCCCAAGGGGGTGTTTTTCAGCCATGGTACAGGCAGACTTCATATAATTGAAGGAAACATGAATGAACAAATGTACAGAGACATCCTTGATAAGAACCTGTTGCCATTGTCAAGATGCTGAAGATGAAACAAGGGTTGACATTTCAGCAAGACAATGATCCCAAACACACAGCCAAGGAAACTCTCAACTGGCTCCAGAGAAGGAAAGTAAAGCTACTAGAATGGCCCAGAGAAGGAAAGTAAAGCTACTAGAATGGCCCAGTCAGTCACCTGACCTGAATCCAATTGAAAGTCTAGGAGCGAACTGAAGATCAGAGTTCATAGAAGACACCCACGGAACCTTCAAGATTTGAAGACAGTTTGTATGGAAGAATGGGCTAAAATCACTCCTGAGCAATGTCTGTGAAGCCAAGTGGACGTGCTGTTAAGCCCCAACTGGCGACGTCCAACTGGGGGTTCGAACCCACAACCTCCGGCTCCAGAGTTCAGCACGCTACCTGTGTCGCCAAGATGGTCGACCCACTTGGCAAACCAAATAGGAATGCTTTTATTGACTCTGTTACATATTCCCCCTTAGATTTTGACATTGTCCCGATGTCAGAGGTGCATTTAAGCTTTAAGGATGTCCGCCTTCTGACTATGTCAACACCAGTGAGTCCTACCAGCAACACCTCTTGTGGTGGGGAGTAAGCACCACTTGCGGGGCTGACGCACTGGTGATATATGGGGAGTGGAACTAATTTGCAACCAGTAAACCTGCTCACAGCGCCAAGTGTAGCCAAGTGGACGGGCAGTTAAGCCCCAACTGGCGATGTCCAACCGGGGGTTCGAAAACACATACTCCGGCTCCAGAGTCCAGCAAGTCGACCTGTGTCACCAAGAAGGTCGACCCACTTGGCAAGCCAAGTAGGAATGCCATCAATAAAATGAACTGTGTGCCCAAAGTTAAGGTTTGTGGAATAATTATCTGGGTGAAATTCTCAGGGTGGCATTGTTTGGTTCTCATTGTGTATTGTGTGGAATTAAGGTCAGTACTTTGTACATCACCCCTTATTTTGGGGATCTCTGTGCCGCAACACCTGCACCTAGTTTCTCCATACAGGAGGCATCTGGAAGCTGTTATTACCAACAAAGACTTTTCTACTAAATATTAAATGAATTTCAGCAAGCGTGTTCAATACTTATTCCCTGTGTCACTCTACTTTATTAAAGATAACTTGTTTTGACAACACAGTTGCCTTGATTTCTTTGTATGTATGGATTAATTGGGTTGTTACTGATATCTGGTGAAAATCTCAGGTCAATGGCTCCATCAGAAATATGTTTAATGAGAAAAATGTTGACGTGTCCAATACTTATTTTAACCGCTTTAATTAACCCCTGCCCCTGTGGTAATAAATAACGGGAGATCCACCTCAGAATCTAAGGAAATTTGATTGAAATTGGGTTAGTAGACAGACAAATGATACTGAAGACATGTTGGCAGAGGTAAGTATCAGTTCTTTAGCTTCATTCAATTTTATCCAGTGTTGGGCAAGTTGCTAAAAAATTGTAACTAATTACAGTTACTAGTTACTTCTTTTCAAAAGTAATTGAGTTACTTTACCAATTACTGCATGATTAAAGTAACTAGTTACTTGGAAAAGTAACTTTCACCTTACTTTTAAATGCATACTTAAATCATATTGCACACATAGCAAGATAATTTAATTAATGGATTACATTATGGGCTTATTAATGTCAGGCTGAAAACAGACTGTTTCTGACAGAGCTTTTAGAACATGTTCAGTCTGCTTAATCCTGCCTTGAGAGCTCTTATTGTGAGAACAATCTGAAGAAAATCAACATGATATTGCCAGTAATTTCCTCATTTTGGAATGAGAGTTGGCAACACTGTATAAAGCTGTCCATGTTTATTTTACCTTTATGATATGGTTTTAATCCGATGTGCAGTGATCCAAAGAAAATGTCCATTATCCACAGTCCAAATGTCTGCTGTAACAGAGACATGATCCAGTCCCTCAAATTCTTTTTGGAGATCAAAATCCATTTTTGAATAATCTTTATCCAGGTAGCAAGTAAATATGTTTTAACTTCAGTTGATCACAGTCTCAGCTGTCTGATGGAAAGTCACTGTTTAAATCATGTCTTCAGTCTGTAACAATGTATCTGGCAGTCAGTCGGTTTAATTCTTGCTGGGTCACAAACTGTTCAGATGCATACCTGTGCTTGAAATCCAGCTATGGTTATTGAGACAACAGTATTTCCACTTACATCCAGCTGTGGCTGTTCAGTTAGCGTTGATCCACTAACACAGTGTTGTTAGTATAGCTAGCCATTACTTAGCACTAGCTTTGTTGGAGCTTGTTGCTGTTTTCAAGTGCTTCTCAAGATTGCAGTAAGTCTCAGCTGGCACTTTAGCTTGCAACCCACCAATATGCTTTTGTCCTTAACCGCAACAAAGGGAAAAATAATCTATTTCCACAAAAACAAAATAGCTTCATCTTTTCCTCTGCTCATTAGTGAAGACTCAGCTCTCTGCAACAGGTCACTTTGACTGATGGCTACGTCTCAGCTATGGTAGGGTCAGTTTGTATATTCATTTATTTGCGCTAAAAATATCAATCCATATTATTAAAACGAGTAACGAGTCACGCATCTGATCAAATTTCAGGAACTGTAATGCATTACTGATTTTTTTTAAACAGTATTTTCGTTACACAGCACGTTACTGCAAAAGTAGTGGTGTTACAGTAACGCTTTACTTTGTACTGCGTTACTTTGTACTGCGTTACTTTGTAACGTGTTACTCCCAACACTGATTTCAACTAATAGGGAAACGGCAAACACATCAGAAAAGCATTTATCACCGTCACAGCCTTATTCCAAAATGGATTAAATTCATTTTTTTCCTCAAAATTCTACACACAATACCCCATAATGACATTGTGAAAAAAGATTTTTTTTTGAGATTTTTGCAAATTTATTAAAAATAAAAAACTAAAAAATCACATGTACAGAAGTATTCACAGCCTTTGCCATGAAACTCAAAATTGAGCTCAGGTCCATCCTGTTTCCATTTATCATCCTTGAAATGTTTCTACAGTTTAATTGGAGTCCACCTGTGGTAAATTCAGTTGATTGGACATGATTTGGAAAGGCACACACCTGTCTATATAAGGTCCCACAGTTGACAGTGCATGTCAGGGCACAAACCAAGCATGAAATCAAAGGAATTGTCTGTAGACCTCTGAGACAGGATTGTCTTGAGGCACAAATCTGGGGAAGGGTAGAGAAAAATTTCTGCTGCTTTGAAGGTCCCAATGAGCACAGTGGCCTCCATTATCTGAAAATGGAACAAGTTCAGAACCACCAGGACTTTTCCTAGAGGTGGCCGGCTGTCTAAACTGAGCAATCGGGGGAGAAGGGACTTAGTTAGGGAGATGACCAAGAACCCGATGCTCACTCTATCAGAGCTCCAGTGTTCCTCTGTAGAGAGAGGAGAACCTTCCAGAAGGACAACCATCTCTGCAGCAATCCACCAATAAAGCCTGTATGGTAGAGTGACCAGATGGAAGCCACTCCTTAGTAAACGGCATATGGCAGCCCACCTGGAGCTTGTCAAAAGGCACCTGAAGGACTCTCAGACCATGAGAAACAAAATTCTCTGGTCTGATGAGACAAAGATTGAACTCTTTGGCATGAATGCCAGGCATCATGTTTGGAGAAAACCAGGCACTGTTCATAACCACGCCAATGTTGGTAGCAGCATCATGCTGTGGGGATGTTTTTCAGTGGCAGGAACTGGGAGACTAGTCAGGATAGAGGGAAAGATGAATGCAGCAATGTAAAGACATCCTGGATTAAAACCTGCTCCAGAGTGCTCTTGACCTCAGACTGCGGCGATGGTTCATCTTTCAGCAGGCCCTAAGCTCACAGCCAAGATATCAAAGGAGTGGCTTCAGGACAACTCTGTGACTGTCCTTGAGTGGCCCAGCCAGAGCCCAGACTTGAATTCAATTGAACATCTCTGGAGAGATCTGAAAATGGCTGTGCACCGACGCTTCCCATCCAACCTGATGGAGCTTGAGAGGTGCTGCAAAAGGGAATGGGCCAAGCTGCCCAAAGATAGGTGTGCCAAGCTTGTGACATCATATTCAAAAAAAACTTGAGGCTATAATTGCTGCCAAAGGTGCATCAACAAAGTATTGAGCAAAGGCCGTGAATACTTATGTACATGTGATTTCTTAGTTTTTTTTATTTTTAATAAATTTACAAAAATAAAAAAAAAAAATCTTTTTTTCAAATTGCCATTATGGGGTATTGTGTGTAGAATTTTGAGAAAAAAAAAAGAATTTAATCCCTTTTGGAATAAGACCGTAACAGAATGAAATGTGGAAAAAATGAAGCTCTGTGAATGCTTTCCGGATGCACTGTATTTTTCCGTCACCTTCTACATTGTGTTGCTTCTTAATAGCAGCACTAGAAGCACACAGAAGACTACAAATATGAGACCACAACCTCAGTCCCAACAGCCAATCACAGGGTACTTAGTTGTTGGTGGCTGCAGCTGTGCCCTGTGATTGGCTGTCGGGACTGAGGTAACAGTCACATAGTTGTAGTCTTCTCGGTGTTTCTAGCAAGAACAGAGCTGTTGCAAGCAGTGTTGGACCACTCATACAATAGAGGAAGTGACATTTACCCAGTTAAAGATATAGATAGATTGATAGATAGATAGATGTACTTTATTGATCCCATACTGGGAAATTACAGTGTAACAGCAGCATGACAGTAAAGGACCATACTACACAAACACACGCATGACAGACAAAGGGATTACCCATGGAAATTTGATGACCCGTATAAACACATGAATCATCCTGTTGCACAATGAAGGATTATTAGGAGCAGAGTGAAATGTGAGGTGCCAGTTAGACTGTAAGGTGCAGTGTGGCAGCTTAAAGGTTGATGTATCATCAGAATAATTTTAGAAACAGTATTACCCACAAACAGAGTTGTGGTGTGAGTAGGGCATCCCCTCTGTCCTGTCTTGAGATTTTTTTAATCCAGCGCACACCAGCTTTGATGAACTTTTACAAACTTTTACAAACTTTTTCTAGCATTTCCCAGCGTTGCATTCAGCGGGGGCAAACTTTTGCCAGCTTAGGCTAGCGTATGTGTAGCTGCTGCCAACTTAGGTTAACTTAGGCAAACAAATACTCAGCACAGTGTTATGTCTGGAAACCCAGAATGACCAGCGGAGAGCGATGTTGCTTGGAACACGAACTTTGTTACACCTTGTGTATAACTTACAACTGGGGTCTGCTACGGGAGGCTGCGCACCAGAGAGCCAAGAGGAGAAAGAGACCCTAAGATGGCCGACCCTCACATTATATGTGCGTCAGCATGATGACGTCACCAAGCGACTGTGTCACCATACCAATGTCAACCAAACCTGTGGTTCCCCTTATACCACACACAGGTCAGCTGACATCAGTGTCAGGCAGCGCTCATATAAAGATCAGTGTTTGTAGAGGCACATTGCCATTCTGGACCTGCTTTTTTGGGTGGATTCACTCTACAACGTTTGGACCAACTTTTACTGATGTTTTGGCAAACGTCTGGCTCTGCTGGCAAAAGTTGATAAAAATTAATGATAGTTGGTGTTTGTTAGCAAACACTGGCCAAAGTTGTATTCCTTGAAAACTTTAAGTATGCTGAAAATTTGCTGACGTTTTGAAATAAATGTTGGTGAAAGTTGTGCTCAGTTTGTAAAAGTTCCTGCATGCTGGGCTAAGTTATGCAGAGTTCACCTAAGTCAGCCTATGTTAAGCTCCGTTGGCAAATGTTGACTGAAATGCCGTTGGAAGCAGATGTTTTTAGACCGAAACTCACTTCAAACCTGCACGGACGAAAGAGAAATGGAGAGAAGGGGGAATTTAAAAAAAGAAAAAATATATAATCTCCCAAAAATGTGACAGCCCAAAAGAAAAAAAATCTCTTCATCGAGAAATTTACTGTTCTTAATTTTCTGCTCCATGCGTAATCATTCTACAGGATTTATTGGTTTGGCTTCCATTGTGTGAAACCAAACAGCGCTGATGTAGTGTCAAAAAGTAAATGACAGTTAACAGGATTTTATGTTATTTTAATGGAGACAGTTGTAACAGTCAAAAAATAATCACCTGTCATTTTATTTATATGATGATACACTAAATAGTTTTTTTTTTAATTCCATCCACATTCACATTTTAATTGCGGACTTAGTGTTGGAGTCTATAGGCATTGTTGTATTATTTTTTGGGGGGAATGGATGAATGAATGAATGAACGAACAGGGGAAGAGGGTATGCAAAAGTAGCTACATAGGAATACAAAACGAAAATAAATACTGAAACATATGCCCAGGCGAGATGTGTTTACTCCAAAAGCAGGTCCAGAATGGCAGGAAGCCTCCACAAACGCTGATCTTTATATGAGCATCGCCTGACGCTGATGTCAGCTGACCTGGGCTGAGTATTTCTCTGATTTTTCAAAACGTCTGTAAAAGTCAGTCCAAATGCTATAGTCTGAACCCAGCTTTAACTTAGGCCGACTTAGGTAAACTCTGCATAACTTAGCCCAGCACTCAAGAACTTTTACAAACTGAGCACAACTTTCACCAACGTGTATTTCCAAATGAGATGGCGGCGCGCCTAGACACAGCGGCCCCTCTTGGCATCAGTGAGTGTGAGAGTTTTAATCATCCTAGACGTACATTCTGTAAAACTTACAACCGTGAGACCTTATTAAACATCAAGGTACTGCACGCTGCAAGAATCGCGGCGATCGGTTGTGATTTGGACATTCTACGCCAGCATGGAATTCTGGCGGAGTCCCCGATGGAAGCTACCCGAGAGAGGAGGAAGTGGAAGCGGAGCGAACGCAAGAAAAAGCGAGGAAAAAGGGCCGGGATCCATGCTAGGCTAAAGGCTAACCCCTCCAGACCAGCGGTACCGTCGCTTCTTCTATCTAACGTCCGCGCCCTCGAAAACAAGGTGGACGAACTGCGTCTGCTGAGAGAAACCCGGAGAGAGTGGAGGGACTGCTGTGTGTTTGTTTTTACCGAGACATGGCTCCACAGCAACATTCCTGACGAGGCCATTCAACTGGAAGATATGGCGATGTTCCGTGCCGACAGGGAAACGGCGAGCTCCGGTAAGAGCCGGGGGGGTGGGCTATGCATCTATGTTAACAAGAACTGGTGCGTTAATGCCACGTTAGTGTCTAAACACTGCTCTCCGTTGGCAGAGTTCCTTATTGTAAATTGTCGGCCTTATTATTTGCCGAGGGAATTCAGCAACGTGTTTGCAGCTGGTGTTTACATAGCGCCGAGCCCTAATCCTAAAGCTAATGCTAAGAAGGCACTCAGGGTACTGCACAATGCGATCAGTGAAATCCAAACTTCACACCCGGACAGTTTTGTGGTGGTTGTGGGGGATTTTAACCACACCAGCCTAAAGACTGTGCTCCCCAAGTTTAAACAATGTGTAGACTTTAAGACCAGAGGAGAGAATATGTTGGACTTAGTGTACACAAACACAGATGCATATAAAGCGATACCCCGCCCCCATCTCGGCCGTTCTGATCACATGTCCGTGATGCTGCTGCCTGCCTACAAACATTTATTGAAGCGCAGCAGGCCAGCAGTGAAACAAATCAGGATTTGGCCAGAGAGTGCAACCTCTGCACTGAAGGACTGTTTTCTGCACACAGACTGGAAGGTCTTCAAAATAGCAGCCTCCCAGGAAGACAAGACAGATGTGGAGGAGTATGCTGATACGGTCACCAGCTACATCGCGAAGTGCACAGAGGATTTCACTACAGTGAAGACCATCACTATGCGGGGTAATCATAAGCCCTGGATGACTGCAGAGGTGCGCTCGCTGCTTACAGCCAGAGATGCAGCCTTCAGAGCGAAGGACAGGATCGCCCTCTGCTCAGCCAGGTCTGCGCTTTCAAAGGGAATTAAGGCGGCAAAGCGCGCCTATGTGGAGAAAATCCAGGGACACCTCTGTGGCACTAGGAACACCAAGCAGATGTGGCAGGGAGTTTGGACACTGACGGGCTTTAAGTCTAGGCAGGGGGTCGATGATGACGACGCTTCGCTTCCAGACAGGCTTAACGACTTCTTTGCACGTTTTGAAGCATCAAACTTGACAATCAGAGGGAGTGCTGGCCCACCCCCACCATCGGTTGGACCAGCTTTTACCATCAACACAGCGGACACACGGAGGACCCTAACCAGAGTCAACCCATGCAAAGCTGCAGGTCCAGACAACATTCCGGGACATGTGCTCCGAGACTGCGCGAGCGAGTTGGCGGATGTCCTGACTGACATTTATAACATCTCCCTGAGTCAGGCCATCGTTCCCAGATGCTTCAAGACCTCTATCATTGTACCGGTGGCAAAGAAACCAGTGGTGTCCTGTTTGAATGACTATCATCCTGTTGCACTGACACCAATTGTGATGAAGTGTTTTGAACGGCTTGTCAAACCACACATTACAGCCTGCCTCCCTGCATCACACGACCCACTCCAGTTTGCATATCGTTCAAACCGCTCCACAGAGGATGCTATGGTCACCACCCTACACTCTGTCATCACCCACCTGGACCAGAAAGACACCTACGCCAGACTCTTGTACATTGATTTCAGTTCAGCATTCAACACCATTATTCCCCAGAGACTGATGGAGAAATTACTCCTTCTCGGTCTGAACACCGCCACATGTCTCTGGATCCTGGATTTCCTGACTGAGAGACCTCAGTCTGTCCGGGTTGGAAACAACATCTCCAACTCTGTCACGCTGAGTACCGGATCCCCTCAAGGCTGTGTACTCAGTCCACTGTTGTTTACACTTCTAACACATGACTGTGTATCCAGACACGAGGGGAACCAGATTATTAAGTTTGCAGATGACTCCACGGTGGTGGGACTTATTCAGAGGGATGAGGAATCAATGTACAGGGAAGAAGTGAGAGACCTGGAGGGCTGGTGCAGGGAGAACAATCTGGTGCTCAACGTGGACAAAACGAAGGAGATGATTATCGACTTCCGGCGGTCACAGCCTGAGCACGTCCCCCTCAGCATCGGCGGCCGTTTAGTGGAGAGAGTAGAGAACATCAAGTTCCTCGGAGTGCAGATCTCGCAGGACCTGACCTGGAGCAAGAATTCCTTGGAGATCAGGAAGCGGGCTCAGCAGAGACTACACTTCTTGAGGAAACTCAAACAGGCCTCTCTCCCCATCTGCATCCTCAGGACCTTCTACAAAGGTGTGGTGGAGAGTGTTCTGACGTACTGCATTGCTACATGGTACTCCAGCTGCAGTATGTCAGACAAAAAAGCCCTGCAGAGGATAGTCAAGGGGGCGGAGAGGGTAATTGGAGTCTCCCTCCCCTCTGTCCAAGAACTTTTTCAGAACCGTTGTAGGAGCAGGGCACTGAACATTGTCAAGGACCGTTCTCACCTTTTGCATAAACACTTTGAACTTCTTCCATCTGGTAAACGATTCCGGAGCATCAGAGGCAGAACCACCAGACTGATCAACAGCTTCCTTCCACAAGCTGTCAGGATTCTGAACAGCTGACCCGGAATCTCTCATACACACTACTGCACCTACGGACATTTTGTATATTATAGTTAGTTATTCTTTTTCTCCAAGTATGTCTCAGGGATGTGTGAATGGATGGGGGGGTGGGGGTGGGAGCTATGTGGGAGTGTGTCTTAAATCATGCTGCTTCTTATATGGATGCCGAGAGAAACGCAATTTCATCTTGCCTGCACTACATGCTTGCCTGTTTATTTCTTTATTTCTTTTATTTTATCATGTTTAATGTTGCAGCATTGCACCGAGACAAATTCCTAGTTTGTGTACTACATGAACAATGGCAATAAACCTGATTCTGATTCTGATTACAGTTGTATGTACAGCAGTATGACAATAAAGTTTGATTTGATTTGAAATGTCGGCAAATTTTCAGCATGCTGAATTCATGGGAATTCAGCATGCTGAAAATTTACAAAGAACACAACTTTTGCCATCGTTCGCCAACAAGCACCAGCAATCATTAACTTTTGCCAGCAGAGCCAGACGTTTGCTAGAACATCAGTAAAAGTTGGTCCAAACGTTGTAGTGTGAATCCACCTGAAGGGCCTAACAGAGACAGATACCTAGGGACAATTTAGACTCACCAATTAACCTAACATGCATGTCTTTCGATTGTGGGAGGACACTGGAGCCCCCAGAGTGAACCCATACAGCACAGGGACAACATCCAAACTCCACACAGAAAGGTTTCCGCCCCTGCCAGCCCGGGGATTCAAACCTGGGACCTTCTAGCTGTGAGGCAGCAGTGCTAACCACTGTATCACCGTGCTGCCAGAGACATTGTGTGTGTGTGTGTGTGTGTGTGTGTGTGTGTGTGTGTGTGTGTGTGTGTGTGTGTGTGTTGGGCACATGACAAATGTCAAATGCCTTTGACCTTTGCTTTAACCTTGAGCATCAATAGGGTCTGAAGTTAGGTCACTTGAGCACCAAGTTTCATATTAACATTCTGGCTTATAACCTTGAAACTTTCCTTATGATGTCTTTATTATCAAGTTTAGTGCAACCAGAATTTGAATATATGTCATACAACATCCAAATATTAAATGATCTTTGACCCTAAAGATTGGTAGGGTTTGATCTAGTTAATCTGGACATTCCCATTACAATAGGGGGTGAGATACTTTGAATGATCCATCCATCCATCCATCCATCCATCCATCTTCTACCGCTTAATCCTTTTCGGGTCGTGGGGGGGCTGGAGCCTATCCCAGCATCTTTGGGCGAGAGGCAGGGTACACCCTGGACAGATTGCCAGTCCATCGCAAGGCCATGGATGATGTCCACCCTAATTAGGGCAGGACTGCAGCTCATGGGTCTGTATCTCTGTTGAGTGCAATTCTACTTTCAAGGTGAAAATTCTTCTTCTTCTTCTGCTTCTTCTTCTTCTGCCTGCTCCCTTTATGGGTCGCCACAGTGGATCATTTGCCTCCATCTCACCCTATCCCTTGCATCTTCCTTTGTAACACCAACCCTCTCCATGTCCTCCTTCACTACATCCAAGAATCTTCTCTCTGGTCTTTCTCTTTTCCTCCTGCCTGGCAGATCCATCTTCAACATACTTTGTCCAATATGGAGTGGTGTGAAAAAGTGTTTGCCCCATTCCTGATTTCTCATTTTTTTGTATGTTTGTCACACTTAAATGTTTCAGATCATCAAACAGATTTAAATATTAGACAACGATAACACAAGTAAACACAAAATGCAGTTTTTAAATGAAGATGTTTATGATTAAGGGAAAAAAAATCCAAACCTACATTGCCCTGTGTAAAAAAGTGATTGACCCCAAAACCTAATAACTGGTTGGGCCACCCATAGCAGCAACTACTGCAATCAAGCATTTGCGATAACTGGCAATGAGTCTTTTACAGCACTGTGGAGGAATTTTGGCCCTCTCATCTTTGCAGAATTGCTGTAATTCAGCCATATTGGAGGGTTTTTGAGCATTAACTGTCTTTTTTAAGGTCATGCCACAGCATCTCAATCAGATTCAGGTCAGGACTTTGACTAGGCTACTCCAAAGTCTTCATTTTGTTTTTCTTAAGCCATTCAGTGGTGGACTTGCTGGTGTGTTTTGGATCATTGTCCTGCTGCAGAACCCAAGTGTGCTTCAGCTTGAGGTCACCAACAGATGGCCGGACATTCTCCTTCAGGATTTTACCACATATTACCACAGCAAGTCTTCCAGGTCCTGAAGCAGCAAAACAACCCCAGACCATCACACGACTACCACCGTATTTTACTGTTGGTATGATGTTCGTTTTCTGAAATGCTGTGTTACTTTTACGCCAGATGTAAAGGGACACACACCTTACAAAAAGTTCAACTTTTGTCTCATCAGTCCACAGAGTATTTTCCCAAAAGTCTTGCGGATCATCAAGATGTTTTCTGGCAAAACTGAGACCAAGCCTTTATGTTGTTTTTGCTCAGCAGTGGTTTTTGTCTTGGATCTCTGCCATGCAGGCCATTTTTGCCCAGTCTCTTTCTTATGGTGGAATCATGAACACTGACCTTAACTGAGGCAAGTGAGGCCTGTAGTTCTTTGGATGCTGTTGTGGGGTCTTTTGTGACCTCTTGGATGAGTTGTTCCTGCGCTCTTGGGGTAATTTTGGTTGGCCGGCCACTCCTGGGAAGGTTCATCACTGTTCCATGTTTTTACCATTTGTGGATAATGGCTCTCACTGTAGTTCGCTGGAGTCCCAAAGCTTTAGAAAAGGCTTTATTGTAGAGAGGAATGAGCAGGCGAGGCAGTGAGCTGGATCAGCGTGGACTTTATTCTCTCTAACCACAAGTCAACAAGAATATACCAGGTCGCTGGGCATCTCTCTTTTATATCTTACATCCTTGCCTAACAACCTGGGGGTTCACACCACAGTACACACAATACACACAATTACAGTGCACGTCCTCACAAAGCCTGTCGGCGCATTAACATACTATCCGGTGGTTCACATCACAATACACACAATCACGATGCGCGTCATTGCAAAGCCTGTCAGCGCATTCACATGCAGTCCGGTGGAGAAGCCACAGTCTGCCTGGCGCATCTGCCTAACAGTCCTTTAGCATTTCCATCTCCGCTGTCCCGTCTCAACCCCCCGTCAGCTTCTCTCCTCCTGTGCCATTCAGTCTGAGTGGAGAATGTAACATCTAGGTCCCCCCCCCCGCCGAACACTCAAAATGGGCCTTAATCCTCATGTCCTGTGGGCTTCAGCCAATGTCCGTAGCGGCTGTAACGGGCAGTCGCCGGCCCCGGGACGCTGCTGTGCCGGTGGGGCACTCCTGGAGGCGCGTCTGTCCATGGGGGAACATTGGGGGGGGTGGGGGGGTGGACACATCTTCACCATGTAATTGTGACTGAGCTGACGAGTCATTTACCTGGGGAGCTCTCATGGGGGTTGTCTGCGCCGAGGAGCTCGGGCCAACACCACCTGCTCATCTGCTAATACAAACGCGGGCTTAAGCCTGTCTATGCAGACTGTTTCTCTGCACCCCTCAAGTCTAACACAAAATGTTTATCCCCAGGTTCCAACACTCTGAACGGGCCGTCGTAGGGTGGGCACAACGGGGTCCGGTGGGCATCGTGCCTGACAAACACGAACGGCGCATCCTTCAAGGTCCTTGGGATGAAAGCATGGGGAAAACAGTGGCGGGCCGGGCTGGGTACCGTCCCTGCCTCTGTGCTACGTAGTGAAGGCGGGGATGGATTGGTGTTCGGCGTGGGGTTGTCAGGCAAAAATTCTCCAGGGGGCTGCAGCGGCTGGGAAAAAACAAGTTCTGCTGGGGAGGCAGCCAAATCCTCCTTCAGTGCGGAACGCAACCCTAGCAGAACCCACGGCAACCGGTCCACCCAATTTGCGTCCGTAAGCAAAACCCTCAGCGCTGCTTTAAGCGACCTATGGAAGCGCTCGCATAACCTGTTGGCCTGGGGGTTGTACACGGTCGTGAATGGTGACGCCCAGGCTCCGGGCCATCGTGGACCAGAGGTCGGAAACGAACTGCGGGCCCCGGTCAGACGTGATATCCGAAGGGGCACCGAAGCGTGCCACTTATGTCGTCAAAAAAGCGTGTGCAACTTCTGTAGATGTGGTGTAAGCTAGCGGCACTGCTTCAGGCCAGCGCGTGGTGCTGTCCACCACTGTCAGGAGGTGCATAAACCCCTGCGATGGCGGGAGGGGGCCCACGAGCTCCATGTGAACGTGGTTGAACCTCTTAGCCAGGACATGGAATGGCTCAAGGGGGGCTTTTGTGTGCCTGTGCACCTTGGCTCGTTGGCATGCTATGCAGGCTGCAGCCCACTCTTTCACCTGTTTGCGCAGGCGCGGCCAGACGAACTTTGCTCCCACCATTTTGACTGACACGCGCACTCCCGGGTGCACCAGGGAGTGAACCGACTCAAAAATGCAGCGGCGCCAAGCGCGTGGGACCACCGGGCGTAGGCAGCCTGTGGAAACGTCACAGAGTGCGGGGGGGGCCATCTTGCAGTACTCTGGTCTCTAGCCTTAACCCTGTTGGTCCAGACTGGAGCGTGCAAACATCCGTGTCATCGACCTGCTCGGCGGCCATGGCCGTGTAATCTATCCCTACGTAGACTGGGGCCACTAATGCGCGCGAGAGGCAGTCTGCCACCACATTGAGTTTACCGGCCACATGCTGAATGTCGGTCGTAAACTCCAAGATAGCGGCCAGCTGTCTCTGCTGCCAGCCCGACCATGGTTCCGAAACCTTGGCCATAGTGTACATTAGCGGCTTGTGGTCCACAAACGCAGTGAAGCTGTGCCCTTCCAGCCAGACCTGGAAGTGGTGTATGGCCAGGTGGAGAGCCAGTAACTCCCTGTTGAACGCGCTGTATTTACACTCATTGTCGCGCTGCTAAAAAAGGTGAGCGGCTGCCAACAACCGGCAACGCGCTGCTCCACGATGGCCCCTATGGCCATGTCCAATGCGTCGGTAGTGAGCGCTATACGAGCCGCCGAGTCCGGGTGCGCCAGTAGAGCGGCATTCGCTAGGGCTGTTTTGGCATTGGAAAATGCCTGCTCCCGCTCAGGAGTCCAGTCGATGCTGTCCGCTGGTTTCCATTTCTTAAGCACGGCGTACAATGGCTGAATGAGCTGGGCTGCGCGGGGAGGAAACGGTTGTAAAAGTTAACCATCCCCCAAAACTCCTGCAGCGCCCTGACCGTCTGAGGCCGGGGAAAATCTGCCACTGCACGCACTTTGTCTGGTAAGGGTATCGCGCCCTCCGGTGAGATGCGGTGGCCCAAAAAGTCGATTACTGTAACCCCGAACTGGCACTTCGCCGGGTTGATTATTAACTTGTGCTCTTCCAACCTCTGGAAAACCGTCCTGAGGTGGGCTACATGTTCGTCCTCGGACGCACTGGCCACCAGGATGTCGTCCAGGTAGACAAACACAAATGGCAGATTGTGCAGCACCGCATCCATCATGCGTTAGGTCTGCGCTGTGCCTTTTAACCCAAAAGGCATGCGTAGGAACTCAAAAAGACCGAACAGGGTTATTACTGCCATTTTGGGTATGTCTTCTGCGCGCACCAGGACCTGGTGGTACCCGCGGACCCGGTCCACCTTGGTCTCCAACGCTGTGGCGTTGTTTAATCCAAGTCTCCTAGTCACATGCATGTGCAAATGTGAACTGACTGACAGTTAAAGAAACGGAGAAAGACGAGAGTGAAAAACAGAGACTGAACAGTAATTGGCTTAACTGCTGTGTTTGGCTGGCATCTTCAATCACCACTGACCAAGGAATGCCTGTAAAACAACAAATAACATTTAGTAACAGTGTCACAGTTAAAATAAGAAACACATTAATGGAGGGAGAGAGAGGCAAACATAAATGAGGGTACACAAAGGAGCTAGAGAAATAGAATGTATTTCAGGAAGAGACAGAAAGTGGTGTCCTTGGTGGCTGGGCCCCGGGGGTGGACGAGATTCGCTCTGAGTACCTCAAGGCCCTGGATGTTGTTGGGCTGTCATGGTTGACACGCCTCTGCAACATTGCGTGGAGGTCGGGGGCAGTGCCTTTGGCATGGCAAACTGGGGTGGTGGTTCCTCTTTTCCAAAAAGGGGACCGGAGGGTGTGCTCCAACTTTAGAGGGATCACACTCCTCAGCCTCCCTGGGAAGGTGTATGCCAAGGTACTGGAGAGGAGAGTCTGGCCGTTGGTCGAACCTCGGATTCAGGAGGAGCAATGTGGTTTTCGTCCTGGCTGTGGCACATCGGACCAGCTCTTTACCCTCTCGAGAATTCTTGAGGGTTCGTGGGAGTTTGCCCAACCAGTTTACATGTGTTTTGTGGACTTGGAGAAGGCATTTGACTGCATCCCTCGTGGTTTTTTGTGGGGGTGCTTCGGGAGTATGGGGTATCGGGCTTGTTGTTATGAGCTATTCGGTCTCTGTACGACCGTTGTGAGAGTTTGGTTCGTATTGCCAACACTCGGTCGGACTCATTCCCAGTGAGAGTTGGACTCCGCCAGGGCTGCCCTTTGTCACCGATCCTGTTCATAATTTTTATGGACAGGATTTCTAGGCGCAGCCAGGGAATGGAGGGTGTCATGCTTGGTGACCACAGGATCTCATCTCTGTTGTTTGCAGATGATGTTGTCCTGTTGGCTTCATCCAGCAATGACCTACAGCTCTTGCTGGGACGGTTTGCTGCTGAGTGTGAAGCGGCTGGGATGAGAATCAGCACCTCCAAGTCCGAGTCCATGGTCCTCAGCCGGAAAAAGGTGGATTGTCCTCTCTGGGTTGGGGACAGGCTCCTGCCCCAAGTGGAGGAGTTTAAGTATCTTGGGGTCTTATTCACGAGTGAGGGGAAAATGGAGCGAGAGATTGACAGACAGATTGGAGCAGCATCTGCAGTAATGTGGATGTTGTACCGGTCTGTTGTGGTGAAGCGGGAGCTGAGTTCTAAGGCAAAGCTGTCGATTTACCAGTCAATCTATGTTCCTACTCTCACCTATGGTCACGAGCTTTGGGTAATGACCGAAAGAACGAGATCGCGGATACAAGCGGCTGAAATGAGCTTTCTCCGTAGGATTGCTGGACTCACCCTCAGAGATAGGGAGGAGCTCAGTCATCCGGGAGAGGCTCAGAGTAGAACCGCTGCTCCTCCACATTGAAAGGAGTCAGTTGAGGTGGTATGGGCATCTGATTAGGATGCCTCCTGGACGCATCCAACTTGAGGTGTTTTGGGCACGTCCCACTGGGGAGGAGACCCCGGGGCAGACCCAGGACTCGGTGGAGAGACTATGTCTCCCAGCTGGTCTGGGAAAGCCTTGGTATCCTCTCTGAAGAGCTGGAGCTGGTGGCTGGGGAGAGGGAAGTCTGGGCTTCTCTGCTTGAACTGCTGCCTCCGCGACCCGGACCCTCAGAAAAGCGGTAGAAGATGGATGGATGGATGGATGGATGGATAGACAGAAAGTGGTTATATTCAGGACAAGAAATGCAAAGATGGGAGACCAGTAATTCTCTTTTTACACATGCACTCCTGCTCTTAAATTTTCCAAATATTTTCTAGAGCAGCTACATGTGAGAACACAAATGCCCACATCAAATGGATTGGACTTTTCGTGGAGTTTACCCAGCCAGCTCCCTACTACTAAGCCTGGAAAAACGTTGAGGGAGACCATGTGTAATTATGGTAGATAATTTTCTACAAAATTCACAGAGTGTGCAAACTGATACCAATTGCTGCTTTATACTTTTTTTCTTATGATTTGTATGTTGCTTTTTTCCTGCTTGTCCCTACTGCAGATACAGTTGAAACCTTTTGTTTACATACACTTTATAAAAAGACAATTTTTTCTCACTGTCTGACATTAAATCAAACTAAACTTTTCCTGTTTTAGATCAGTTAGGATTACCAACATTATTTCTATTTGCTAAATGCCAGAATAATGAGAGAGAGAATTTTTTAGAGATTTTTTTTTTTAACTTTCTTTAAAGTAAGGAAATCTATGTGTGGTGATCCGCGGTGGGTGTGCTGTGTCTCTAATTATCTTCCACAGCTGTGCCCACACCTGCTCCTCTCATTAATACAGCCTTTATAAGGATTGGTGCCCTGCAGTCTGCATGGAGACGTCTGTGCTCCTCCTGGGTAAAGTACTCTGTGCTTAAGTCTTCCCCTTCCTTCTGTAAGGGAGTTTCACCTCCCTCATCTCTACTATGGTGATTCATCGTCTGGGAGTCTCATCTCCCCAACTCTGCCGTAAGCTACCTTTTGGAAATAATCCCCTCTGCTCCTGCCTCTCTCTCTGTTCCCTGTGCACGGGTGGACTTACCTCTTGGTGGACTTCCTCCTTCTCCTGGCGGCGGACCGGACTTCCATCTGCGAGCTGTGGGCTCCACTCCTCTCCTCGGCAGAAGTGCAGGTTCCCAAAACTGAACTCTTTCTCCTCGGAGGCACCAGCACTGTTTATACTGCATGAGCACGACTTTATGCCAGCGGGACTCTGGTTAACTGGTGAAGAACTGACGCTCTTCGATGCTGCTACAACCCTCCTGCGCCGTAAGATTAATTCATTAATTTGCTCATTCAATCAGTGTTCAGAGAGCTCATATTTCTGTCTCTCTTCTCTTTACAGAGTTGCCAGATTCGTCCCCGCTCTGCACGGCTTCATTCCCTTATTCACACATTCACCCACTCACACACTCTCACTCATTCAGTAAAGATTATTGTGTTTATTTTGAGCCTGTGTCTGCACTTGGGTTTTGTCTGAATCATTTCACTATGTAAACTTCTGAACTTTTTTTTTTTTTGTTACTTATTTGTACCCGTAGGTAGATTTGTTTTGCAGTCTGGTGACAAGCCACCAGCTGCCGGTCGCTGCGTGCGCAAGTGCCCCTTAACTCCCTAACCTGCATGTTTTTGGCGTGTGGGAGGAAACCGGAGAAATCCCGGAGTAAACCCACGCAACACGGGGAAAACATGCAAACTCCACACAGATCACTGTTGGTCGGGGGCTGGGATCGAACCCACGATCCCCGTGCTCCCCCAGCCGAGGGTAAAACTGTGCTGCCACAGTGCTAACCACTGCACCACCGTGCAGCCCGAAGAACTTTGAAGAAAGTAATAAAAAAAATTCTCTAAAAAATTTTTCTCTCATTATTCGGGCATTCCATCTAGCTACAATGCTCCGCACTGTGTGTGTTTATATATTTATTCCATCTAGCGACAATGCTCCACACTGTGTGTTTATATATTTACATATTTATTCCATCTAGCTACAATGCTCCGCACTGTGTGTGTGTTTATATATTTACATATTTATTCCATCTAGCTACAATGCTCCGCACTGTGTTTATATATTTACATATTTATTCCATCTAGCTACAATGCTCCGCACTGTGTTTTTATACATTCATATATTTATTCCATCTAGCTACAACGCCCCACACTCTCTGTGTGTTTATATATTCACATATTTATTCCATCTAGCTACAATGCTCCGCACTGTGGGTGTTTATATATTCATATATTTATTCCATCTAGCTACAATGCTCCGCACTGTGTGTTTATATATCTATATATTTATTCCATCTAGCTGCAATGCTCCGCACCGTGTTTATATATTTACATATTTATTCCATCTAGCTACAATGCTCCGCACTGTTTATATATTTACATATTTATTCCATCTAGCTACAATGCTCCGCACTGTGTTTTTATACATTCATATATTTATTCCATCTAGCTACAACGCCCCACACTCTGTGTGTGTTTATATATTCACATATTTATTCCATCTAGCTACAATGCTCCGCACTGTGGGTGTTTATATATTCATATATTTATTCCATCTAGCTACAATGCTCCGCACTGTGTGTTTATATATCTATATATTTATTCCATCTAGCTGCAATGCTCCGCACCGTGTGTCTGTATATTTATGTTTATATGTACATATGTATACTCGCTGCTCTTGTTTTTTCTTGCCTTCTGATTGTTGCTCTGAGTGTTGCTATCCCTGTGCTGTTGCAATCCTGGAATTTCCCCATTGTGGGACTAATAAAGGCTTATCTTATCTTATCTTATCTTATTTAGCAAATAGAAGTAATTTTGGTAATCCTAACTGACCTAAAACAGTAAAAGAATCAGACAGTGAGAAAACAATGGTTTTGTGTCTTTTTATACAGTGTATGTAATAGAATAGAATAGGCTTTATTGTCATTGTGCAGTTGTCCAGTACAACGAAATTGTGGGTGCTCCACCAGGCTACTGTGCAATAAAGTAAGTGTGAAGAATTTGAATAAAACACAGTCACAGAACAAATGATTAAACACACGACTGAAATAAAAATAAAAATAGCCCATACTGTAGGTATATACACAGGTACGGTAGTGGCTTCACTGGTGGAACTATGTACATAGGAGTGCAGAACATATAACTGAGTAAAATGGCCCAAGGATTATGGAAAATAAGTACAGTAGTGATTTCACAGATGGGTCAATATACATGAAAGTGAGGAGTGCAACAACAGGTGAGTTATAGTGATAATTAAAAGGTCCTCAGTTCTGTGCATGTGAGCGTTCGGAGGGAGGGGGGTGTGGCCTCTGACTGTTGGCAGTTCGGATGGCCCATGGGAAGAAACTGTCAGTCTGGAGGTGTGGGACCTGATCGATCTAAACCGTCATCCAGAGGGAAGCAGGTCGAGCAGGTGGTGGGCGGGATGTGAGGGGTCTCCTGTGATGGCCTTGATCCTTCTGAGACAGGAGGATCTGGAGATGTCTTCCAGGGAGGGCAGAGGGCTGTCGATTTTTTTTTTTTTTTTTTTTTTTTTTTGACGGTGTTGATGACCCTCTGCACAGCCTGCACAGTAAACATCTGGTTTCAACTGTACATCCAAATACATTAAGTACAGGTGCATCTTAACAAATTAGGATGCCATCAAAAAGCCAATTCATTTCTGTAATCCAATTCAAAAAGTGAAACTCATGTTATATACAGTTGAAACCGTATATTTACATACACTGTATAAAACGACAAACATTTTTTTTCTCACTGTCTGATTCTTTTCCTGTTTTCGGTCAGTTAGGATTACCAAAATTATTTCTATTTGCTAAATGACAGAATAATGAGAGAAAATTTTTTAGAGATTTTTTTTACTTGAAAAGTCAGAAGTTTGCATACAGTACATTTAAGATAAGATATGCCTTTTTTAGTCCCACAATGGGGAAATTCCAGGATTGCAACAGCACAGGGATAGCAACACTCAGAGCAACAATCAGAAGGCAAGAAAAAACAAGAACAGCTAGTAAACATATGTACATATTACTATAAATATATATATATACTGTATATATATATACTGTATATATATATATATATAGACAGTGCGGAGCATTATGGTTGGTGAATGTGCAGCAGAAATTACTTTGAAGCAAGTAATAAACTGAAAGTTGAAAAAAGTTCAACTTTTGAAGCACCACAGTGCTCAGCAGAAGCACACCTCTCTACTTAGCTGACCAAATTCAGGCTGAATACATGTTTAACAGCAAAAGCTTGGAATAATGCATGTTTTGTTACTTGTTTGATGCGGTTTAGTGCAATTAGTAGAGAGCTTTGGGGCAAGCTGCAGAAATCTCTACTGCAAGCTTTGAGTGTCAGGTATAGTGGCTGCTAGAATACAGGGCGGAGACCTGTTTTTTTTTTTTTTTTAAGAGCGCCTGTGAAGCACCCAGGACAGTGGGTTTAGAGTGTTTTTATGCACTCAAGGTACACATAAGGGATAAGGGGGATAAGGACCTGTACTTATATAGCGCTTTTTCTAGTCTCAAAGACCACTCAAAGCGCTTCACTAGTACTAACCCTCTAGGGACAATTTAGAACAACTAATTAACCTAACATGCATGTCTTTGGATTGTTGGAGGGAACCGGAGCCCCTGGAGTAAACCCACGCAGCACAGGGAGAACATGCAAACTCCACACAGAAAGGTTCCTACCCCTGCCAGTCTGGGGATTCGAACCTGGAACCTTCTAGCTCAGGGGTGGGCAGTGAGGGCCATTCCACTGCAGGTTTTTTGTTCCACCCAGTCTCTTCAGCAGGTGTGTGCTCTGACCAGCTTCAAGGATTGCTAATCATTGAAAACACCTGCTGAAGAGACTGGGTGGAACAGAAAACCTGCAGTAGAATGGCCCTCCATGGCACATGATTGCCCACCCCTGTTCTAGCTGTTAGGCAACAGTGCTAACCACTGCACCACCGTGCAGTGCACTTAGCCTAAATGAAGTTGCCAGGTAACTCTTGAAGAGTGCGATACCCAAAATGGTGGAATAAGCAAAGTCACATGAGCGGTTGATGTTACATGAATGGGGTCCATAGTGACAAGACAGCTGTGACTTACCTAGATGAAGTTCCACTCGAAGTCCAGCAACTTCTTCAACAATGTGGCAACATGTGGGTTGACACTTTGAGGCTTTTTCTGGAGAATCTTCCCACTCTTCTTGGAGATAACCTTCCCTTGTGTGGCTCTGCTGCCTCTCTCTGGATTTATGCCGATGAATATCTTTAAAAAGAAAACAAGAATTTGTCACAAACACCCCAAATGCATAGTTGTTATGATCATATGAAATGTAAATAACATACATCAGAAAGACAATGTTTTTGAAAGCCGGGGATCACACCGCGAAGGTCTCTGCCTTCACCTGCCACCAGATCCGCATAGCACCAGA
This sequence comes from Pholidichthys leucotaenia, assembly GCA_020510985.1. Classification (NCBI taxonomy): domain Eukaryota; kingdom Metazoa; phylum Chordata; class Actinopteri; order Cichliformes; family Pholidichthyidae; genus Pholidichthys; species Pholidichthys leucotaenia. The sequence goes on along the minus strand of CM035843.1, from coordinate 57,131,631 downwards.
CCCCCATGATCCCTCCTGCAGGTGGTGAGCCCACTGGAGGGCGGACCCATGTAACTCCTTCGTGCTGAGCCCAGCCGGGTCCCATGGGCAGAAACCCGGCCACCAGATGCTAGCCATCAAGCCCCTTCCCCAAGTTTGGCTCCAGGGCAGGGCCCCAGTAACCCCATACCGGGCGGGGTACACTGAATCCTTGATTTTTATTCATCATGGGAGTCTATTGGATCACTAGTCTGGCCCTTCACCCAGGACCAGTTTGTCTTGGGTGACCCTACCAGAGGCAGATTCCTCCAGGCAACATAGCCCCTGGGATCACTAGGGCACACAAACCCCCCACCATGATAAGGTGGCGATCCATGGGGGGGTAGCGAACCACCTACTAGAGAGAGTCCGACTGCTGGTCAAACCTCGGATCCAGGAGGAGCAATGTGGTTTTCGTCCTGGCCATGGCGCATCAGATCAGCTTTATACCCTCTCGAGAATCCTCGAGGGTTCGTGGGAGTTTGCCCAACCAGTCCACATGTGTTTTGTGGACTTGGAGAAAGCATTCGACCGCATCCCTCATGGTCTCTTGTGGGGGGTGCTGCGGGAGTATGGGGTATCTCGTTGTTATGACCTGTCCGGTCTCTATATGACTGTTGCAAGAGTTTGGCTCATATTGCCAACACCCAGTCAAACATGTTTCCAGTGAGAGTTGGACTCCACCATGGCTGGTCCTTTGTCACCGATTCTGGTTATTTTTATGGACAGGATATCTAGGCGCGACCAAGGATTGGAGGGTGTCATGCTCGGTGACCACAGGATTTCATCTCTGCTGTTTGCGGATGATGTTGGCTTGTCGGCTTCATCAAGCAATGACCTACAGGTCTTACTGGGATGGTTTGCTAATGAGTGTGAAGCGGCTGGGGTGAGAATCAGCACCCCCAAGTCCGAGTACACGGTCCTCAGCCAGAAAAAGGTGACTTGTCCTCTCTGGGTTAGAGACAAGCTCCTGCCCCAAGTAGAGGAGTTTAAGTATCTCGGGGTCTCATTCATGAGTGAGGGGAGAATGGAGCACGAGATTGACAGATTTATTAGAGCAGCATCTGCAGTGGTACGGACGTTGTACTGGTCTGGTGGGGTGAAGAGGGAGCTGAGCTTTCAACCAAAGCTGTCAATTTACCAGTCAATCTATGTTCCTACCCTCATCTATGGTCATGAGCTTTGGGTAATGACTGAAAGAATGAGATCATGGGTACAAGCGGCTGAAATGAGCTTTCTCCGTAGGATTGCTGGACTCATCCTTAGAGATAGGGTGAGGAGCTTAGTCATCAAGGAGAGACTCAGAGTAGAACCGCTGCTCGTCCACATCGAAAGGAGCCAATTGAGGTGGTTTGGACATCTGATCAGCATACCTGCTGGACGCCTCCCACTTGAGGTGTTTCAGGCACGTCTCACTGGGAGGACACCCCGAGACAGACCCAGGATACGCTGGAGAGACTACGTCTCCCAGCTGGCCTGGGAATGCCTTGGTATCCTCTCTGAAGAGCTGGAGCAGGTGGCCGGGGAGAGGGAAGTTTGGGCTTCTCTGCTTGAGCTGCTGCCTCCGCAACCCGAACCTCTAGAAAAGCAGTAGAAAATGGATGGATGGATGGACAGTCTTTTCAGGTATGCCTGTAATAGTTTTAGAAAAGTTTGGTAGTCAAACAGCTTGGATGGAGGTGCTATGTGGAGGAGAACAAAACCTGAATTTCAAGAGTAGCCACTTTTTTTGTTTAAACAGCCAATAGGCTGTTTGCAGTCATGTAATTCTGGTGGGTAAGAGTAGAACGTACTAGAAGTGACATTGTCAAGAGGCAACATTAGCTTTACTAACATACAGTAGGCTGTCTGGTTGTCACTGTGGCTAATCATTTATGCTCTGAAATAAATTACAACCCCAATTCCAGTGAAGTTTGGACACTGTGTAAAATGTAAATAAAAACAAAATGCAACGATTTAAAACTCTTTTTTTTAACCTGTATTCAATTGAATACATTACAAAGACAACATTTTCAATGTTCAAACTGATAAACTTTACTATTTTGTTGTAAATATTCCCTCATTTTGAATTTGATGCCTGTAACACATTCCAAAAAAGCTGGGACAGGGGCAAGAAAAGGCTTGGAAAATTGAGGAATGCTCAAAAAAACCCCCCACCTTTTTGGAACATTCTACAAGTGAACAGGTTAATTGGAAACAGGTGAGTGTCATGACTGGGTATAAAAGGAGCATCCCCAAGGCTCAGTTATTCACAAGCAAGGATGGCGTGAGGTTCACTGTGTGGGCTAATAGTCCAACAGTATAAGAACAACATTTCTCAACATACAGTACAGTTGCAAGGAATTTAGGGATTTCATCAATTACAGTCCATAATGTCATTAAAATATTAAAAGAATCTGGAGGAATTTCTGCACATACGTGGCAAGGCCGAAAACCAACACTGATGAAACTGACATTATTCTGTAAAGGATATTACCACTAGGGGTAGGCAATATGGCCTAAAAATGATATCACAATATTTCTGTGAATTTTCACGAGAACGATATTTTTCATGATATTACAGAATACATTTTTTTTCTTTTAAATTTATGGAAGAAGGACAGTTTCACAGCCCAGCATTATTTACCTTCAACATATTTAGGAAAAACAAAACAAAAACTCTGTTTCTTCATTTTAGAAACAGCAGCTCAGATTTAGTTTAAAATATTTTTTAGTTCTGTATCAAATATTACAAGAATAGAAACCGTTACCTCTTAACTGCACACAGAGGTCGGGTTTTATGCTGAATCGCTTTACCTGCATTACTCCCGTTGCATGGACCTGTCCTTCGGCTTTTGGCTCTCTGGACAGATGTTTTTTTCCCCTCTCTCTTTGGGTGGTTGAATTAAATCAAGATGAAGCGGCCAAAATGAAAGTAAAACTCTACAGCCACTTCGAGCTGCACATTGTTCAGTGTTAATACTGCTCCAGCGGTGTTCTGGACGTGTGGAAAAAAATGCAGGGAGGTTATCCACGCTGCTGCACTATTTAAAAAAAAACAAAAAAAAAAAACATGACAGCAGTCTGAAATAGAAAGTGAAACTTAAATATTTCCACTCAACTGGAGATGGTCTGATTTCGAAGCGGCAGCTTCCTGCCATGTTTGTTTTGCCGTTTCTATGTGGTGTGACATCGTCACGCAGCAGATCTCAAATATTGCAATAATCATTTTTACACTGGTATCAAAATTTATACCGGTATTATCGTGAACAATACGATATGGCACACCCCTAATTACCATGTGGGTTCAGGGACACTTCAGAAAACCATTGTCAGTTATTAGTTTTTATCAGCGTTAAATCCAAAAGCCAGCATCTGTGATGGTATGGGGGTGTTCAGGTTCAGGTTACTTTATTTGTACCCGTAGGTAGATTTGTTTTGCAGTCTGGTGACATCCATATTTACAAGCCACAATTACATTCAACATAGACACAAACACAGGCACACATGAAGCTGACTATAAACATGATAAAAATACTCAAGGCTCCATCAATCAGGGTATAAAGACAAAGAGATGAGAGAAAAACCAGAGATAAGAGAGAAGGGTCATATTAAAAAGTTAAAAACTAGTCAAAGAGGTTAAAAACTCAAAGGTCTAAAACCCAATAAAATACCCAATAAAGAATAAAGAACCTCAATCAATAAAGAAGAATCAATAAAGAACCCAAATAAAATCCTACAAAAATAAGTAAATATAAAATGGAGTTAATAAATAGGTAACTAAATTATGTGCAATATATTGTTACAACTTGTTCAACTCTTTGACAGCAGCAGGAACAAAGCTGTTTTTGTAGCGCTGGGTTTTACTTTTTGGGACAGCAAACCTCCGTCTTGAGGGAAGAAGCTGAAAGTTGCAGTGCAAAGGGTGGGAGTCATCATTTAAAATGGAGGTAGCCATCCTCTGTACTTGTCTGGTGTACAGGGATGTCAGGCTCAGCTGTGACTCACCAAGCAAACGACTGGACCATCTAACTACCTGATCCAAGGATTTCCTCTGTTTCAGTTTTATCTGACCAAACCATGACACTAAAGAAAAGGATAAAACAGATTCAATAAAAGCCCGATAAAACATTGTCATTATGGTTCGGTCAATTTGGAAGCGTGCAAGTTTCCTCAAGCAATGCAAATGTTGCTGACCCTTTTTGCACACCCTTTCACAGTTCTCTTCAAAGTTTAAATTACTATCAATAATCGTCCCAAGATATTTGTAGGATTGTACACATTTGGTGGTTTGGCCTTTTAGTACGGTGACTTTGTGCCTGGGAGTTTTCCTCCTAAAGTCAGTAGTCATATCTTTAGTTTTTGTCGTATTCAGCTGCAGGTAGGAATCCTCACGTCGGCCTCCGTCGGTCTATGATGACCATGGAAGAGAATCCTAAATGTCTACTCTGCTGGAACAGCACCGCCTGTGGCTGAACAGGCCGATGCGCGAATGGTAGTCCCTGTCACACAGGTCGCACTTGTGGGTTGTCTCCGTGCTGCTGGAGCTGTGGCGGTTCTTCCTGCGGGTCCTTTTTTCATCTGCTGCAGCAGTCAGTCTCTCTTCACCCGCCTTGAGCTGTCTGGTCAGGGTGCCTCTCCATTTGGAGCGGTCCGTTGCAAGGTCCTCCCAGCGCTCTGTGTTGCTCTCCAGGGCCTTCATGTCTCTCTTGCAGACGTCTCTAAAGCGCAGCTGTGGGTGGCCAACGTCTCTTCTGCCAGTCGCCAGTTCTCCGTAGAGGACGTCTTTGGGGATTCTGCCATCCTCCATATGGTGAACGTGGCCTAGCCAGCGGAGCCTGCGCTGCCTGAGTAGAGTGAACATGGAGGGAAGGCCGGCACGGGACAGAACTTCTGTGTTGGGCACTTTGTCCTGCTAGGATATGTCCAGGATGCGGCAAATGCAGTGCAAGTGGAAGGAGTTCAGTCTCTTTTCCTGCCGGGTGTATGTTGTCCACGTCTCACTCCCATAGAGCAGTGTGCTGATGACGCAGGCATTGTACACTGCCATCTTCATCTTGACAGAGAGTTTGGGATTCTCCCACACTCGTGTGGCGAGGCGTGCGAGTGTGGAGGCTGATTTTCCAATCCTCTTGTCGATCTCTGTATCAAGGGAGAGGTTGCTGCTGATTGTGGACCCCAGGTACGTGAACTGATTCACGACCTCCAGCTCCTAGTCGTCGATGGTGATGGTTGGTGGTACTTCTGTGCCTTGCGCCAAGACGTTAGTCTTCTTCAGGCTGATGGTAAGCCCGAAGTCCTTGCATGCCTGGGAGAAGCGGTCCATCAGGGTCTGAAGCTCCTGCTGTGTGTGGGTCGTGACTGCAGCGTCATCTGCGAACAGCATGTCTCTGATTAGAGCCTCACGTACTTTGGTTCTGGCTTTCAGGCGGGCGAGGTTGAAAAGCCTGCCGTCAGATCTTGTATGCAGGTAGATTCCTTCTGTTGCTGTGCTGAAGGCATGCCTCAGGAGCATAGCAAAGAAAATCCCAAAGAGGGTTGGCGCAAGTACACAGCCCTGTTTCACTCCGCTGCGTATGTTGAATGGCTCTGAGACGTTGCCGTCGTGCTGCACTATCCCCTGCATGTTGGTGTGAAACAATTTGATGAGGCTTTGCAACTTTGGTGGGCATCCTATCTTTGGCAGGATCTTGAAAAGGCCCTCTCTGCTGACCAGATCGAACGCTTTGGTGAGGTCGATGAAGGGGACATACAGGGGCATGTTCTGTTCTCTGCATTTCTCCTGGAGTTGGTGGATGGAGAATATCATGTCTACCGTTGATCGCTCAGCATGGAAACCACACTGAGACTCGGGATAGACACGTTCGGCAAGCTTCTGTAGATGAACGAGAACAACTCGTGCGTAGACTTTGCCAACAACGCTGAGGAGGGAGATGCCCCTGTAGTTGTTGCAGTCGCTTCTCTCCCCTTTGTTTTTGTAGAGGGTGATGATCTTGGCGTCCCTCATGTCCTGTGGTACGGCACCTTCCTTCCAGCACTGGCAGAGGACGTCATGCAATGGCAGCAGTAGGGCGGTCTTGCAGTGCTTGATCAGGTCGGAGGGTATGCCGTCGTTGCCTGGTGCCTTGCCAGCGGCCAGGCTATCAATGGCCTTGCTGAGTTCGTCGATGGTTGGCTCGGCGTCAAGTTCGTCCATGGATGGCAGGCAATCGATGGCATCAAGGGCTGACGGTGTCACGGTGTTCTGTCTGGAGTAGAGGTCGGAGTAGTGCTCCACCCATCTCTCCATCTGCTTGTTCTTTTCTGTGATCATCTCCCCAGTGGAGGATTTGAGGTGGGCCGTCTTGCTCTGAGCCGGACCAAGTGCTTTCTTGATGCCATTGTACATACCACAGATGTTCCCTGTTATGGCAGTGGTTTGAATGTTTTGGCTGAGCTGAGTCCAGTACTCGTTGGCACAGCACCGAGCAGTCTGCTGAACTTTGCTTCTTGCAGCCCTGAGAATCTGGAGATTCTTCTCGTTTGGGTACTTCTTGTACTCGGCAAGAGCTAAGCGCTTGGCTTCAATGACGGGGGTCATCTCGGTCAACTTGGCATCAAACCAGTCCTGTGACTTCGAGGTCTTCCTCCCAAAGGTAGTCAAGGCTGTGCAGTGGATGGTGTTTTGCATCTCTTCCCACTTCTGCTTTGCTGATTGTCCTTCTTGTGGTACACCAAGTTCCTTCTCAAAGGTGGAGGCAAACCGCTCAACAAGTTCTGGTTGGGCCATCTTGCTGGTGTCAATCCGTGCCTTTCCAGGCTGTCTAGCACGATGGAATTTCTTCAGCTGCAGCTTGACCTTGCAACACACCAATGAATGGTCTGTGTCGCAATCTGCACTCTGGAACGAACGGGTGATTAGCATGTTCTTCAGTGAGGTGCGCTTGGTCAGGATCAAGTCCAGCTGGTACCAGTGCTTTGAGCGCGGATGTCGCCAGGAAACCTTGTGTTGGGGCTTGGTCTTGAAGAACGAGTTTGTGATGCACAAATCGTGATAAGTGCAGAACTCGAGCAGCCGCTGTCCATTGTCGTTCATTCTGCCAACGCCAAATGGTCCAAGACAGGAGGGCCAGGAGTCATAGTCAGCACCCACTCTGCCATTGAAGTCTCCAAGGAGAATGAGTTGTTCAGAGTTGGGGATGATCCTGACAGTTGTTGTGAGATTCTCGTAGAACTCGTCTTTTGCCTCTGGTGTGGCTGTCAGTGTTGGGGCATACACACTGATGAGGGTGACTGAGCCTTGAGTGGTGTTGAGGCGGAGGGTGAGGAGTCGTGCAGAGCCATTGCTGCCCGGTTCTACCATCTTCAGCAAGGTGTTCTTCACTGCGAAGCCCACTCCGTGTTCCCTGTGTTCGTCACTGCTCTTTCCCTGCCAGTAGAACGTGTAGTCCTTCTCTCTCAGTGTGCCTGCGTCAGCCAACCGTGTTTCCTGGAGAGTGGCGATATCCACTTCCAGTCTCTTCAGCTCATTATTGATGATGGCAGTCTTCCTGGTGTCGTTGATGTCCTTGAGGTTAGCAGCGAGTCCTGTCATCATAGTGTGGACGTTCCAAGTTCCCAGTTTTAGAGTTGGTCTCTTTTGTTTTTTTGTCTTGCCTGGTGCGAAAGTTCTCAGCCTGCCGTTCAGACTTCTCCTCATCCCCATACACCCAATGAGGAAAGCAGGCTGTGGCGGGACAACACCTTATTGGCTGGGGGCTGCCCAGCTTGAGGCGGGCGGTAGCTGTCCAGTGAGATCCGATGATCCCTCCCACCATCGGGAACAACCCCTGATGCCGCGCTCTACGCCAATTGAGCGGTGGCTTATAACCGGTAACTGTCATTCCCCGTGTTTTGTCTATGCCAAAGGCGAAGCTGGAGTGTCCTCTCCAGTGATCCGGTGTTCTACCTTCCAGCATTGGGCGTTGGTAGGATTCAAGCCTGGGCAGGAAGATATGGAGGACAAGATGTTGCCCATGCAGCATGTCCCCCCTCTCCACGTCACTGATGAATCCAAAGGAACAGCAGGGCTGCTACAGTTTGGCACCAGCGCCGTTGCAGGAGCTGCCAGAACGATGTTGAGCACAACAGAGAACTGCCTTAGGGACTCCGACTCCGGATTTTTCCTCAGGGTTGACTCCCGAAGCCTTTCCCGTGACCGGGTGTGCCGCAAGGCAGCAGAGGTTTGAAATCAGGGTTTACCTTCCCCTAGATGGGCTATCTTCCCAGGTTGACGAGCCACCATCTACCCGAAGCATCTGGTTTTAAGGCGCCAGAGATCCGCCCTTGCCCCTTCTCCTGTTAGTAAAAGCAGTTCCTCTGGGCTTAGAGACTAAACCACACGGGCAGGCTTGGAGTTGGACTTAGTTGTCAGAGGCTTTTTGAGACACACGCCATAAGGAGCATTTTATAAGCACTGGGATCTTAACCCCAGTGCTGCTCCTAGCTATGACAACCTTGGAACCAGTGAACCAACCAACCACACCAGTGAACAAAATCATCAACTACTGGGCCGTGGCCACTCTCACCATCCTGGAGGAGACAATAACTGAATCATCAGCATACTTTATAATGTGTCTGTTGTCATGTCTGCTCCGACACATGTTTGTGTACAGGATGAAGAGTAGTGGTGACAACACACACCCCTGAGGAGAGCCAGTAGAAGAGCACTTTAGGTCAGACAATGCACCATTGACCCTTACTCTCTGTGTCCTGTTGGTTAAGAAATCCAGAATCCAACCCACCAGATCATTGCTCAAATCAAATTGTTGCAGGAGCCTTTCAACTAAAATATGAGGTTGGATTGTATTAAAGGCGGAGGAAAAGTCCACAAATAAAAGCCTGGCGTGTGTCCCATTAAAATCCAGATGTTTAAAAAGCATGTTAAACAGAGTGACAGTGGCGTCCTCCCGTCCTCTGTGAGGCCTATAGGCAAACTGCAGAGGATCCAATGCATGCTCAGTCTGCTTTAGGACCTCACATCTGACCAGTTTTTCAAAAATTTTCATTAAAATTGAAGTCAAAGCAACTGGTCTAAAGTCGTTTACCGTTTTAGGACAGCTGGATTTTGGAACGGGAACAGCCACGGCTTCTTTCCAGATCTTAGGCACATGTTGTGTCTGTAAGGACTTATTGAAAATGTAATGAAATATAGGACTCAGTTCATGTGCACAGGACTTTACCAAGCGCCCACATATATTATCAGGGCCCTGACTTTTGTTCACTTTTACAGCGTGGAACTCCGTTTTAGTATCCTGCACCTCAATATTAAAGTGCTGATTGTCTGAGTTTCTGTTTCAAATCTTGGGTTTCAGTGCTAAAATCAAAGGAGTCAAAACGACCATAAAAACAATTAAGAGCATTAGCCAGCTCTGTGTCTGAATTAAAACCATCTAAAAACACACGATTACTGCGTTCTGTGCTCTGAAGGCCTGCAATAGTTTTCATACTGGCCCAGGCTGAACCAAGTTTCTTTGTTGCCATCTTGCTTTCCAACTCTGATTTATAATTCTGTTTTGCTCTTAAAATTTCGGCCTTCAGCTCTTTTGTGGCAACCTGTAGCTCAGAAACAGACCCCTGTTTAAAGGCAAGTGCTTTCCTCTATAAGCAGGATTTAACTGATTTTGTAACCCATGGCTTGTTGTCGGGATATATTTTGACACGTTTACGTGGAACGATCATATTTTTACAGAAAGCCATGTATGAGCATGTGACGTCTGCCAAAGAGTCCAAATCATCCCCGCAGGACAGTGTGAACATCTCCCAGTCTGTACAGTTAAAGCATTCCTGGAGGCAGTGCACTGAATCTTCTGTCCACACATCTATGTCTCTGGTCTCCACCTTGCCTCTTCTGAGAGCAGTTTTATATGTGGGCAGCAAATGTACACAGTTGTGATCTGAGGATCCTAAAGGAGGAAGGGGAAGTGATTTATAGGCCCTCTCAATGGATCCATAGCACAGGTCCAATGTCTTTTTTCACCTGGTTGGGCAGGAGACATACTGATAAAAGTTTTTAAGTGTCTTCTTTAAAGAAACATGGTTAAAATCCCCAAGAATAAAGTTTGGCGCCTCTGGAGAAATTGACAGCAGCCGCTGTACCACATCAAAGACGGTGCTGGAGGCGGAGTCAGTGTCTGCCCTTGGGTGTTTGTACACAGTTGTGACGAAAAGTTGGGGGAACTCGCGAGGCAAATAAAAGGAGCGTAGTGACACAGACAGAAGCTCCACATCGGGTGTAGAGATGCGCTCTCTGACCGTGACAGATGTGCAGTACTGCTTATTAATGTATAAACATACGCCGCCCCCCTGACGTTTCTCCGTTACCTCTTCCTGCCTATCCGAGCGGAGTGGGGCTCCAAAGCCATCAATCCACAGGTCCGCGTCCCGGTCATGCGCAGTAAGCCAAGACTCGGTGTAAGCCATGACACAGCAGTTCTTAAAGTCCTTCTGGTAGCGTACATTCCCTTGAATTTCATCCACCTTGTTCCTCAGAGATTGTACGTTCCCCAAAATCATAGAAGGAAGAGGAATGTTACCAAACTGACGTCTCCTCAGGCGTAATTTCACGCCTCCACGCTTTCCGCGCCTCCTTCTCTTGTCTCTCTTTTCACCGCTGTGTCCATGAACGTCTCTCAAAATAAAGTCTGGCAGTTGTGGCTTAGACCCAATCACAGACGCTGCATCATCCGTGTTTAAGTGCAGCAACATGTCCCTGGAATATTGTATTCTCCCCGGCATAATCACGATCGCTCTCACCTCAGAGACACAGGGCCGTTAGAAAATTAGCAGCAGTGCAAAAATGGGGAGGAAATCCATATTGATGGAACCAGGAAGCTCTTCGCCATACAGTCCACAAACATTCCAGGACAGAAACGACACAGAGAATTTCGTTAAAAACACATTGAAGTGCGTAAAAACAGACACACAGATGATGGACTTTTTTCACCAGCTGCCGGTCGCTGCGTGCGCATGCGCCCAGGTGTGTTAGTGCCCATGGCTTGGGTAACTTGCACATCTGTGAAGGCACCATTAATGCTGTACAGTACATTCAGGTTTTGGAGCAACATATGCTGCCATCCAAGCAACATCTTTTTCAGGGACATCCCTGCTTATTTCAGCAAGACAATGCCAAGCCACATTCTGCATGTGTTACAACAGCGTGGCGTCATTGTAAAAGAGTGTGGGTACTAGACTGGCCTATCCAGACCCGTCTCTCATTGAAAATGTGTGGTGCATTATGAAGCACAAAATATGATAACAGAGACCCTGAACTTTGAACAACTGGTCGTACATCAAGCAAGAACGGGAAAGAAATCCACTGACAAACCACCAACAATGAGTGTCCTCAGTTTCTAAACACTGACTGAGTGTTGTTAAAAGGAAAGGTGATGTACTGTGGTAAACAAGCTCCTGTTCCAGCTTTTTTTGAATGTGTTGCAGGCATCAAATTCAAAACTAGAAAAGCACTCGGAGAGCGCAGACCTCCGCCAAGCGCCACAGTTCCCCCCATACAGTGTTTTACATCATAAATATTAATCCTACATTTATTGTGTGTACGTTTTCAGATTCCTTGACCATGAAAACATATGAGTAGCATTTGGATTCACATGGATAGGATTAGTGGTTCAGTTGTTATTCAGGAAAATCGCATTTCGCATAATGGCGGTTTTCCAGATCACCACCAAAATGTAATCATCTGTAGGATACCCCATTTCTGACAATCTGTGAAAATTTCATGAAAATCCGTCCATAACTTTTTGAGTTATCTTGCTAACAAACGGACAGACAAACCAATGCCGATGAAAACATAACCTCCTTGGCGGAGGTAATGAGTGAATATTTGCAACAAAACAAAGTCTATCAGTTTGAACATTAAATATCTCATCTTTGTAGTGGATTCAATTGAATATACTGTAGGTTAAAAAGGATTTGCAAATCATTGTACTTTATTGTTTACGTTTTACACAACGTCCCAACTTCATTGGAATTGGGATTTGTAAGGACAACCACAGTGAATTTTTTGCTCATTATAATGAATGCACTGCCAGCACAAACAAATATTAACTACAGTGTATCCCTCGTTGTTATCAGTATAATATTACATCAAGATAACAAATTAAGTTTTTAGTTTACTCATAAGTTTTTCCTTATGAGTAAAATAATTTATCTAGTAATTCCTACCTTTGAATCAATTCCAGGGTTTTGCAGGCCTCATCTTGGTACAAGATGAGGCCTGAAAAACACAGCAAACAGTGCAGCAAGTCCTGAAGCAAACGTAGACTGAATGTCCTCACAGATGACTTTTCCCTCAACGCTGATCATCCACTGAAAGTTTCTTGTGGCCTCAATTCCTGTAAAATACAGTTTGAAAATTAGTCCCAAAAGTATTTTCAATCTTATTCAGTACATCTGACATGATTTTGATTGATATCTGACACCAAAAATGGCAGTGGGTTGGATTGCCATGTGGACCTGTACAAGGAGAAAATAATACAGTTGCAAGAAAAAGTATGTGAACCCTTTGGAATTTCCTGGTTTTCTGCACTAGTTAGTCATAAAATGTGGTCCAATCTACATTAAAGTCCAAAATATAGACAAAGACAATGTGCTTAATCTAATACCACTGTCATGAGTCTGAGCGCATGTTTCCTCAGAGCTCAGACTCTCATTTTATTGTATGTCTGTTAGTATGATTTTGTTAGTTTCTTTATATATTTTGGTTTGTGACGAGAGCCTTTCCTCTTTCTCCAGACACGCCCACCAGCTGCTCACTGTCTCCTCTTCTGCCATCCCAGCTGTGAGCAGTTACACAATTAGGTCACCTGCTCGCTCAGGGGGCGCGCACCTGCCGCACATTGACTGCCAGCTATTTAAAGACTGCCTGGTTATTTTCTCACTGTGGCAGCATTGTCAATTGTCTAAATGTCTATGGACTGTTACCTGATGTCTGATGGACTTATCCTTCTTCCCTCTCGCAGTGCGATTTTGGCTCTGGAGTGTTCTCCTCTGTAAGTTACTTTAAGTTTGCATTTTTGTGAGTCCTGCACAGTTTGTTTTGTGTTTTCCTTTATTTAATAAATGTCACTACTGCAGTTCAGCGACTGGGCCTGTCTTTCTGCCCCAGAGAGACCATTCATGACAGAACGCTGCCGACATAATAAGATCCAGCTGCTGTAGTAGTGCATATTTTTTGCCTTTTAAGATAAGATAAGATAAGCCTTTATTAGTCCCACAATGGGGAAATTCCAGGATTGCAACAGCACAGGGATAGCAACACTCAGAGCAATAATCAGAAGGCAAGAAAAAAACAAAAAACAAGAGCAGCTAATATGCATATGTACATATTACTATAAATATATATATATATATACACAGACACACAGTGCAGAGCATTGTAGCTGGATGGAATAAATATATAAGTATATAAACACCCAGTGCGGAGCATTGTAGCTAGATGGAATAAATATGTAGATATATAAACACACCCAGTGCGGAGCATTGTAGCTAGATGGAATAAATATATAGATATATAAACACACCCAGTGTGGAGCATTGTAGCTAGATGGAATAAATATGTAAATATATAAACACACACAGTGCAGAGCATTGTTGCTAGATGGGATGAAACAGCACAACCGTCTACTTAGTTATCCTACATGGTATGATTATGTACCCATACATATTCTCACCCTCCATGGCGACCGGTATTTTCCTAGTTGTATGCCGGAGGGGACCATTGTGTAAGTCTATTGCATCTTTTGCATTCAAAACTATTAGGTTGTTACGTCTTTTTGCTATCTCTGCGAGCAGCCCTGCTTAGGTTGTACAGTCTGACAGCCGTTGGTAGGAAGGACCTGCGAAACCTCTCGGTTGTGCACCTGGGATGATGTAGTCTGCTGCTAAATGAGCTCCTCAGTGCATTCAGTATGTCCTGCATAGGGTGGAACTCGGACTCCAGCAGAGATGACAGTTTAGCCACCGTCCTTCTCTCTCCTATCTCCTCCACTGGGTCAAGGCGCTGCCCCAGGACAGAGCTAGCTTTCTTGATCAGTTTGTTCAGTCTCTTCCTATCGGCTGCGGTAATGCCACTGCCCCAGCAGACCACTCCAAAAGTGATGGCTGATGCCACCACCGTGTCATAGAATGTCTTCAGCAGCGCCCCTTTTACACCAAAAGACCTGAGTCTCCTCAGCAGGAACAGCCTGCGCTGTCCCTTCTTGTAGAGTGCGTCAGTATTGTGTGACCAGTCTAGTTTATTGTTCAGATGAACACCCAGGTACTTGTAGGATGTCACCATCTCGATGTCTGTTCCCTGTATATTTACTGGTGCTGTGAGGGGTTGTCCTTGCCTGCGGCAGTCCACCACCAGCTCCTTAGTTTTCCTCGCGTTGATCTGGAGGCAGTTCCGATGGCACCAGTCCACGAAGTCCTGGATAAGCCCTCTGTACTCAGCTTCATCTCCATTGGAGATGAGGCCAACGATCGCAGAGTCATCAGAGAACTTCTGTAGATGGCAGTGTGTTGTGTTGTGTGAGAAGTCCGCAGTGTAAAGGGTGAACAGGAAGGGAGCCAAAACCGTTCCCTGGGGGGCCCCCGTGCTACCAATGATCGTGTCGGACACACAGTCCCGGGTTCTCACAAACTGAGGCCGGTGCCTCAGTGCTTTTTTTTGTGCTTTTTTTCTCTTCTCACCTGTCCGGTGGAGCTGTCATGTCTCCTGCAGGGGAACCAGACCGAAAGAGGAGAAAGTGGAGTCGGGATGAGCTGGAGTTTGTCTCCATGATCGAAGACTTGGTGATCGGTGCTCGAAACTGCTCATCCCAAAAGGATGGAAGTCAAACCCAACGTACGCTTCCCTCCTCGGGTAATAAGACTCTTCCTTCCTCCACTCCTGCCAATGCCATCAGCCTCCTCCTCGCCTGCTCCATCAGCTTCACGGCGGCAATGTCGTCCCGCTCCGGACTGCCGGAGGAATCCCCCGCCTCTTCGGTAGCCATTTCCCTTACGCCCAGCCTGACAATTCCTGCAGCAGTTCCTCTCTCTCCTTCTCCTTCGCTGGTTGTCCCGTCAGCCTTCGCTCTCTCTGCTGCTGCTGCAACTTCCGTCCCCTCGACGTGTCCTCCTGCTGCCAAGAGGTCCTCCATGTTTTCCCCAGCTACATCCACCTCCGTGACTACAGGGGCGGCTCCTCCACAATCCTCAGAGGGGCCCAAGCTCACCATAGACAAGGAGAGGGATGACTGTTCGCCTGCTGCAGCAGATAACATCGCACCCCAGGATGACAGGCAAGTTTCATTTCATTCCATGTCAATTTATTATGATATGCCTTGCCTGATTCCCTGTAGGGAGACTCAGGAAATGCAGTCCCCTGAGCTCTCCCCACCTGCTGCAGTAAATAATTCATCACCTGCCCTCTCCATGTCTCCTCCACCTGTCCCTGAGCGTCCGCCGGTCCCTGAATTGAGCCGCCGGGTGATGGAGGAGCCTGTGGCCCTGGAGGACCCAATCCCAATGCCAGCACGGAACCAACCCCCAGCTGCCACACCAGATGAGCCACCAGCATGGGCTCCTTCGTCTGGGGAGACAAGGACTGCGACCATCATCATGCCTGGAGGCCACCACAGCAGAGTTGGAACCAGAGCTGGACCTCCAATGGACCAGGCCCGAGATGCCGTCGTCTGGATTGATGGAGTCCTGGATGGCGGTGGAGCTTGAGCTCAGGCAAGTGCTCTCTTTTGTTTTTCTCTTTTCTGTTCTGGAGAAATCTTGCCTGGCTCTTGGTCAGGAGAGTCAGGTGCAGCCACCAGCTGCACCTGAGCTCACCTTGCTGGGCTCTGCTGCTGCCGGTGACCTTGACCCTATACCTCTGCCTGTCTTTTCCGAGCCTTCTCCCAGGGTTGCTGGGGAAGATCCACCGCTGCCAGATGACTCCGTGGGTCCAGGCTCGCCACCTGAGAAGATCGTGGGTCCAGCATCCCCTGCTGAGGTTGTCGTGGGTGTTCCCTCTCAGCCTGGGACCTCCGTGGGTGCAGCCTCCCCTCTGCCTGAGGCTGTCGTGTGGGTCCCTCCTCAGTCCGAGTCTCCGTGGGTGCTGTGTCCCGGTCGGGGACCCTTGTGGGTGCTGCACCCCAGCATTAGTCCAACATGGGTGCTGCACTCCAGCTTGGGCTCACCATGGGCACCATGGGCGCCATGCCCCAGCCCGGGGTCCACCGAGGGTGCAGCATTGGCCCAGTACGGGTCCACCAAGGGTGCAGCATTGACCCAGTCCAGGTCCACTGAGGGTGCAGCGTTGGCCCAGTCTGGGTCCACTGAGGGTGCAGCGTTGGCCCAGTCTGGGTCCACTGAGGGTGCAGCGTTCGCCCAGTCTGGGTCCACTGAGGGTGCAGCGTTCGCCCAGTCCGGGTTCACCATGGGTGCTGCAGAGCTCCAGCCTGGGTCCATTGCAGGTGCTGCAGAGCTCCAGCCCGGTGCCACCGCGGGTGCTGCAATGCTCCAGCCCAGAGCCACCACGGGTGCAGCTACGTCCCAGTCCAGGACCCCCATGGGTGCAACCGTTCCTCAGCCCGGGACCACCGAGGGTGTCGAGGCCTCTTCTCCTCTTCCCGACATCATCATGGTTTCCTCTCCACTGCCAGATGGCATCGTGGATCCTCTCCTGCTACCAGACACCATCGTGGTTCCTCCCCTTCGGCCCTTCATCCCTTCATTGGGCCTCCCCGTGGGGAAGCCACCTCCTGGGTCACCCCTCCGGTCTTGGTGGCTGAAGAACTCCGGCCGGCCACCCGATAGACTGAGCCGCTAGGTTGGGTAGCCCATATTCTCCGGCAGGCCACCTGATTCATACCACCTTGCCATCTGTCTGGCCACCCGAACAGCTTAGTTCTTCAGCCTAGGGGGCCCAGGGGACTGGTGTAGCATGGGTGCGGGTCCTGAGCGGACACCACACTTTTTCCCTCCTAACCTTTTTTCCCCCACCTCCCACCCAGGGTGTTTATTTGCTGTACCCTTTCTCGGCGGGGGGGGGGGGTGTCCTTTTTTGGTGTTACCCGGGGGTGTCTGGAATCCACCCCTTAAAGGGGGGGCCTCTGTCATGAGTCTGAGCATGTTTCCTCAGAGCTCAGACTCTCATTTTATTGTATGTCTGTTAGTATGATTTTGTTAGTTTCTGTATATATTTTGATTTGTGACAAGAGCCCTTCCTCTTTCTCCAGACATGCCCACTAGCTGCTTACTGTCTGCTCTTCTGCCATCCCAGCTGTGAGCAGTTACGCAATTAGGTCACCTGCTCGCTCAGGGGGCGCGCACCTGCCGCTCATTGACTCCCAGCTATTTAAAGACTGCCTGGTTATTTTCTCACTGCGGCAGCATTGTCAATTGTCTAAATGTCTATGGACTGTTACCTGATGTCTGATGGACTTATCTTTCTTCCCTCTCGCAGTGCGATTGCTGCTGTGGAGAGTTCTCCTCTGTAAGTTACTTTAAGTTTGCATTTTTGTGAGTCCTGCACAGTTTGTTTTGTGTTTTCCTTTATTTAATAAATGCCACTACTGCAGTTCAGTTACAGGGTCTGTCTTTCTGCCCCAGAGGGGCCATTCGTGACAACCACACAAACATCCATCCATCCATCTTCTACCGCTTTTCCAGAGGTCCGGTTTGCGGAGGCAGCAGTTCAAGTAGAGAAGCCCAGACTTCCCTTTCCCCAGCCACCTGCTCCAGCTGTTCAGAGAAGATACCAAGGCATTCCCAGGCCAGCTGGGAGAGGTAGTCTCTCCAGTGAGTCCTGGGTCTGCCCCGGGGTCTCCTCCCAGAGGGACGTGCCCAAAACACCTCAAGAGGGAGCTGTCCAGGAAGCATCCTGATCAGATGTCCATACCACCTCAACTGGCTCCTTTCAATGTGGAGGAGCAGCGGTTCTACTCTGAGCCCCTCACGGATGACTGAGCTCCTCACCCTATCTCTGAGGGTGAGTCCAGTGATCCTATGAAGAAAGCTTATTTCAGCCACTTGTATCCATGATCTTGTTCTTTCGGTCATTACCCAAAGCTCGTGACTATAGGTGAGGGTAGGAACGTAGATTGACTGGTAAATCGACAGCTTTGACTTAGAGCTCAGCTCCGTCTTCACCACAACAGACAGGTACACGGTTCACATCACTGCAGATGCTGCGCCAATCCGTCTGTCAATCTCTCGCTCCATTCTCCCCTCACTCGTGAATAAGACCCCAAGATACTTAAACTCCTCCACTTGGGGCAGGAGCCTGTCCCCAACCCGGAGAGGACAATCCACCTTTTTCCGGCTGAGGACCATGGATTCGGACTTGGAGGTGCTGATTCTTATCCCAGTCACTTCACACTCAGTGGCAAACCGTCCCAGTAAGACCTGTAGGTCATTGCTTGATGAAGCCAGCAGGACAACATCATCTGCAAACAGCAGAGATGAGATCCTGTGGTCACCAAGCATGACACTCTCCGTTCCCTGGCTGCGCCTAGAAATCCTGTTCATAAAAATTATGAACAGGATCGGTGACAAAGGGTAGCCCTGGCGGAGTCCAACTCTCACTGGGAATGAGTCCGATTGAGTGTTGGCAATACGAACCAAACTCTCTCAACGGTCGTACAGAGACCGAATAGCTTATAACAACAAGCCCGATACCCCATACTCCCGAAGCACCCGCCACAAAAAACCACGAGGGACATGGTTGAATGCCTTCTCCAAGTCTACAAAACACATGTAAACTGGTTGGGCAAACTCCCACGAACCCTCGAGGATTCTTGAGAGGGTAAAGAGCCAGTCCAGTGTGCCACGGCCAGTATGAAAACCACATTGCTCCTCTTGAATCCGAGGTTCAACCAACGGCTGGACTCTCTTTTCCAGTACCTTGGCATAGACCTTCCCAGGGAGGGTGAGGAGTGTGATCCCTCTAAAGTTGGAGCACACCCTCTGGTCTCCTTTTTTGAAGAGAGGAACCACCACCCCAGTTTGCCATGCCAAGGGCACTGACCCCGACCTCCATGCAGTGTTGCAGAGGCGTGTCAACCATGACAGCCCAACAGCATCCAGGGCCTTGAGGTACTCAGGGCAAATCTCATCCACCCCTGGGGCCCGCCCACCAAGGAAATTTTTAATCACCTTGGCAACCTCAGCCCCTGTGATAGGCGAGTCATCCCCCTCGTCCACAAGTCCCACTTCCTCTGTGGAAGACGTGTCAGTGGGATTGAGGAGATCCTCAAAGTATTCCTTGCACCGCCCGATGATATCCCCAGTCGAAGTCAGCAGCGCCCCATCCGCACCATACATAATGTGGACAGGGAGCTGCTTCCCCCTCCTGAGCTGCCGGACAGTTTGCCATAATCTCTTCGAAGCCGACCGAAAGTCTTGTTCCATGGCCTCACCGAACTCCTCCCATACCCGAGCTTTTGCTTCAGCAGCCACGTGAGCTGCAGTCCGCTTGGCCTGCCGGTACACCTCAGCTGCTTTGGGAGTCCCACAAGCCAACCAAGCTTGATAGGACTCCTTCTTCAGCTTCATGGGCCCCCTCACCACTGGTGTCCACCACTTGGTTTGGGCGTTGCCACCACGAGATGCCCCGACGACCTTGCGGCCGCAGCTCTGGGCTGCTGCTTCAACAATGGAGGTGGAGAACATGGCCCATTCAGAATCTATGTCTCCAGACTCCCTCGGAATGTGGTTGAAGTTCTTCCGGAGGTGGGAGTTGAAGACCTCCCAGACAGGGGCCTCAGCCAGACGTTCCCAGCATACCCTCACTATACGTTTGGGTCTACCAGGTCTGAATGGTATCCTCCCCTGCCATTGGATCCAACTCATCACCAGGTGGTAATCAGTTGACAGCTCTGCCCCTATCTTTACCCGAGTGTCCAAGACATACGGTCGGTCACAGGTCTGATGACACGATAACAAAATTGATCATCGACCTGTGACCTAGGGTGTCCTGGTGCCAGGTTCCCATATGGACACCCTTATGCTTGAACATGGTGTTCGTTATGGATAAACTGTGGTTAGCACAGAAGTTCAATAACTGAACACCATTCGGGTTCAGATTGGGCAGGCCATTCTTCCCAATCACCCCCTTCCAGGTTTCACTGCCGTTGCCCACGTGCGCATTGAAGTCCCCCAGTAGGACTTCCCCAGTAGCACATCATTTGGTGCATAGGCACAAATGGTGGTCAGGACCCTTTTCCCAACCCGAAGGCACAGGGAATCAACCCTTTCGTCCACCGGGGAAAACTCCAATATAGAGGCAGCAAGGTGGGGGGATACATGAATACCCACCCCTGCTCGTCGCCTCTCGCCCAGGGCAACTCCAGAGTAGGCCGAGCTCCAGCCCCTCTCCTGGAGACTGGTTCCGGAACTGGAGCTGTGTGTTGAGGTGAGGCCGACTATATCTAGCCAGTATCTTTCAACCTCATACACCATCTCAGGCTCCTTCCCCACCAGAGAGGTGACATTCCATGTCCCAAAAGCCAGTTTAGGAAGCCTGGGATCAGACCGCCAAGGTCTCCGCCTTTGACCGCCACCTGATCCACATAGCACTGGACCCCCATGATCCCTCCTGCAGGTGGTGAGCCCACTGGAGGGTGGACCCATGTAACTCCTTCGGGCTGAGCCCAGCCAGGTCCCATGGGTGGAAACCCGGCCACCAGACGCTAGCCATCGAGCCCCTCCCCCAGGCCTGGCTCCAGGGTGGGGCCCTGGTAACCCCATACCGGGCGGGATACACTGAATCCTTGTTATGGTATTTTGATGGTATTTTGGTATTTTTGTTCTGGTAACACAAACAGTTACGTATAATATTTCATGTCTTTATTGCATACATCCATTACACATTTACAGTGCTGGTGGAAAAAGTAGGTGAACAGTTGGATTTAATAATTGATTAAACCTCTTTTGGCAGCAACAGTCTCTCACAAATGCTTCTGGTAGCTGCTGATCAGACCTGCACAACATTCAGGAAAAATTTTGGGCCATTCTTCCTTACAGAACTGCTTCAGCCCAGCCATATTCTTAAGATGTCTGGTGTGAACTACTTTTCTTGAGGTCATTTCACAGCATCTTTGTTATATTTAGATCTGGGCTCTGATGGGGCCACTCCAAATGGTGGATTTTCTTTTTTTTTTTTTAACCGTTCTGTAGGAGATTTGCTTTGATGTATATGGTCATTGTCCTGCTGCATTACCCAACTTCTACTGAGCTTCAGCTGGCAGACAGCCACCCTGACATTACTCTGTAGGATACCTTGATAAACTTGAGAATTCATTTTCCCCTTCAATTCAATTCAGTTCAATTCAACTTTATTTATATAGCGCCATTTCACAACAGTCATCTCATAGCACTATCAACTGTAGGGGGGAACCCCCACAGTTGCAGAAAGACCCCAGCAATCAGGTGATCCCCTGTGAGCAAGCACTTGATGGTGGCAAGCGGTCCAAACCCCAAGGCAGCAAAGAAGCCCCAAATCATGATGCTCCCTCCACTGCACTTCACCATTGCAATGGTGTTTTCATGTTGGTATGCGGTGCCCTTTTTATGCCATACATAGTGCTGTGTGTTTTTCCCCAACAATTCAACCTTAGTTTCATCAGTCCACACAACATTTTCCCAGTAGTGTTGTGGAGTGTCAAGGTGCTCTTTGACAAACTTCAGGTGTACAGTGATTTTTTTGGGGAAAGCAGTCTTCTTCCACGGTGTACTGCCATGGACACCATGCCTGTTCAATGATTTGCGTATGGTAGACATACAAACAGAGATGTTAACCAGTTCCAATGATCATTCAAGCCTAGAGTTCTTTTTTACCTCATTGCACATTCTGTATTGTGCCTTTGGAGTTAACTTGGCTGGGCACCCACTTCTAAGGAGAGTAGTGACAGTACTAAATTGTGTCCATTTGTAGAAAATTTGTCTAACTGTGGACTGGAAGATACCAAAAGCCTTGGAGATTACTTTGTATACCTTTCCAGTTTTATGCAAATCAGCAGTTCTTGATTGTAGGTTTTCTGAGATCTCTTTATCGTGAGGCATGGTTCACATCAGCAGATGCTTCTTATGAATAGCAAACTCAAAATGTTCTGCAAGGAAGAATGGTTCAAAATTCCTCCTGAACGTTGTGCAGGTCTGATCAGCAGCTACCAGAAGTGTTTGTTGGAGGTTATTGCTGCCAAAAGAGGTTCAACCAATTATTAAATCCAAGGGTTCACTTACTTTTTCCACCAGCACTGTGAATGATTAATGGACGTGTGTAATAAAGACATGAAATATTTATATTGTTTGCGTGGTATTAAGTTAAGCACATTGCGTTTGTCTAAACGTAGGACTTAGATGTATATCTGATCACATTTTATGACATATTATTGCAGAAAACCAGGAAATTCCAAAGGGTTCACATACTTTTTCTTGCAACTGCACTTGTGGAACTGGACGCCCCATTACAAATTTTTCCAAATGTATTGCAATAATTTCAGCTTCAGTTGCGCAAAACTATCTTCAATAAAAAAGAACAACTGATGTGCTGTGTTTTCAATATGACATGTTATTACGTTTTTTATTTATTTAGCGAATGCAAAGTCCTTAAGCCAAGCAGTTGCCTCCTGGTTTGCTGTATGGAGGGTGTGTAATCCTCCTTCCAGTCTTTGGAGCGGGCAAGCCTCTATGATGTGCTCCATTGTTTGCTCCTCTCCACATGCGCACAGTGGGCTAGGGCTACTGCCCCATCTGTGAAGGCTGGCCAAGCAGGGGCCATGTCCAGTCCTGAAGCGATTGAGTGTAGACCACTGTCTCCTTGGGAGGTTGGTGCCCGGGACCTGTTGGTTGGGGTTTATCACCAGCTGTTTGTTTGGGACCTCCTTGGTCTCCCATTCCTCTTGCCAAGCTGTCTGGATGGTAAAGTCAGCTGGGGGAGGGTTTTTCCAAATCGGCCGTCTGGATGAAAGTCGGGCAGTGGGTGGGGTGTAGATATCTGCATGGATTGGTAAGTGAGGAGAAGTTATTACATTGATGGACGTGGACTCTGCACTCTATAATAACTTCATTCTCCATCCATCCATCCATCCATCTTCTACCGCTTTTCCGGAGGTCCGGGTCGCGGAGGCAGCAGTTCAAGCAGAGAAACCCAGACTTCATTCTAACTTCATTCTACTGTACTAAAATACATACCAAACAAGATGAGGCGAGGACTGGCTGGTAAAGTTAATATCCCCTCTACGTCAGTAGATGTGGCAGCCACCTGATAATCAAAAGACAGTATAGCAAACTAATAATATTGTTCTGAGTTTTGGGAAAGTTCTGTGATATCCAGGATAAACACACTTAAAAGAAGCATTAGGTGTGCAACTGTGGGTCCGCATGTGCCTCACATATAAGTTAACATATCAGTGCAAGTCTTTGTACACGTCACATGCTGTCAGCTTGTCTGTCTTTGAGATTTTCAGCTTTAATGTAAAAAAAGAAAACGTCTGTCATTTAGGAACAGCAAATTGATGTATGATAGTCCAAGAAAGTGATACTAGGCTTCTTCTTTCTGCTGCTTCATATTTCATGGGTCACCACAGCAGATCATCTGCCTCCACCTCACCATATGGAAGTCTCATTCATGATGATCCTGATTTAGCAAAGATTCTACACTGGATGCCCTTTCTGATGCAACCCTCCCCATTTACCCAGGCTTGGGACTGGCACCACCAGTACATTGGCTTGCCCCCCTCCTCCCGGGCTGAGTCTAAAGTAATACTAGGCTGAAATTAACAGACACCACTCGTATGGGATTAAATGAGTAAGGATGTAGATTTCTTAACTTCTCCTTGAAGACAAGCTTCCATATCTGTGTTCCTTTATGTAAATTTTCCAGTTGGGTTGCACAGTTGGTGCTGTAAAAGCAGAAGTGAACATAAATCGGCTACACCTTCAACTGTGATATTGAAAACAGTTAATAGGCTGTTCCTTCTAATCTGCCTGATGTTAATAAATACAAATAAAACAATGTACCTTGACCAAATTCAAGAAAAAAAACACTAAATTAGGAGAAAAATCCCATAATTTTAAAAGTTTACAGATTTACCAAAATAGTCACAATTTCACATGAAAAAAAAAGCCATATATATGAGATGAGATTCAACTTTATTGTCATTACACATGTATGAATACAAGGTAACGAAACGTGACTTGGCATTTGGGCACGCTCTGCAGAGCGCATCCAAGGCCGGGGCAGCTGCTAGGCGCCAGTCATAAAGAAGAAAGGAAAAAAAAAAGAAAAGAAATGATATGACACAATAGGCGAGAGAAAAAAACATGTTTTATCAAATTGACGCTTAATGGGTAAGCGAAATTTTGATTGCAGGCAAAAAAAAAACCCTCAATGCATATTTAGCAAACATTTAGTGGACAAAAAACCAAAAGACCAAAAGTCAGAGAGAGTCAGTGAATGGATGGGTGTAATTCAGTATTATGAATCAGTGTGTTCGTGTATGTTGAATGCAGGTGGGTGTTTATCAGTTACTGGAGGCAGCAAAATCTCTCCCAGCCGAGATGTTATGTCTTAGTGTCTGAAACTCGGAAGCATGTCCTTGAGGCATGGCAGATGGAAATTTCCTGAGCCAGTCACTTGTCAATGAGAGTTCAGATGCAGTCCCAGATTGTTTATGAAAGAGAAGCACAATCTTCTGTTTTGTCTTAATCCAGGAGGAAAATAGACAACAAGGCATCGAATTGAAGGTCTGGTAGACACAGATCACAGAGCATAGAATTTTACATCTCATGCAATCCTGTGTCCATAATTTCCATACTTAGGCTTTAAATCCATTCCTTGGAGGCACCAAAAACGACTCCAGATGTTTCCCTTCTAGAACATGGGTAAACATGTCCGGTAGAGTCCATTCTCTCTACAATGCATGCCAGGTGGAAATTTCCATGTTAATCATTGCCGATAGTTAGTGCACTCCCCCGTCTAGTCGAATTGTTGAGAAGCAGCTATGCCGGGACCGCTTTTAATTAGCTTTTCCAGTTAATTTTTCGATACACCAGGAAAAACTTCAGAGCCAATCAGCAGAAAATCCTGTGATCCTAGCCAAACCAGGTAGATGTTTCCACATCCTCAGTCGAATTATGCAGACACATGCTTTCCAATCCATGGGTCTCTCCATAGGGGCTCCCCCTGGCCCGAATTTATATAAAATGTTGTTAATTTTATTAAAGCCGCTCACCAAATCCATTTTTTTCGTTTGGATCAAGATTCAGCCAGAAGAACAGCGACGCAGACAAGACAGCAAGCTGGGATTCTCAGTTAGGGAGGGAAGGAGGGTAAAAGAGGGGAGCAGCAAAGAAAAAGGCGTCTGTTCTCTCTGAAGGGCAAGAAGAAAGTTCTTATATTCACAGGACACCTCACAAATCTATGAGAAAAGGCCTAAAATTGATTGTTCTTCTACTCTGTATCAAGAAACATTTATTATTACACATTATCATCTACTCTTTCTTTACATGATGCAGTTTGAATTATAGGGTACATGTGGATAGTTTGTATTTTAGTTTCCGCAGGTTAAAATGTTTGAGAGGAGAATAAGGTTACAAATTTACAAAAAAAAAGTTGAAATTTAAATTTAAAAAATTACAAATTTTTTTTTGCAGTTGACATATTTCCCAACCGCACCCCACCAAAGCTAACGGCTGTTAATTAGAACCAAGTATTCAGAGCCCCAAAACGGCATCTGAGACAGTCCTATACCCAATCCTAAATTTGTAACTCGTTGTTAACTGAAGTTAAACTTGCCTACATAGCATTACCTCAAACATTATGGCCTGAAAACACACCGTCGCTTTTCTATTTAGCTAAAGGTTAGCTAAGTAGAAAGCTAACAAAAGAGCTTGTTTCGCCAAATGAGTGAATGAACTCAGAATTTCATCTGAAATACTAGCTGGTCAGTACTCATGCAGACAAAATGATCACAAACAGTGATAAATATTTGTTACCTTACCTACTTAGGTGAACTCTTTATGGTGAAGTTCAGTGAGCTGGAAGCTAGGCAAGGCTGGTGTTCCGCAAGGTCACACAAAAAGGAGCAGTTTCAATAAGAGTGCTTCTCAAAAAGGGGAAAAAATGTCATTAAAATGATGGTGATGGGCAGTGACTGCAGGTTAAAAGGGATGACCGTGGGACAATCCCAATAACCTCAGGTAGGCCTATATATTGCTAAAGTCTAAATCACCAGAACAGTCTTCAAAGTCATCATGACCTGGTAATGTCATGAGAATTCATCCATCTCATGAAATATTTCCAGAGGCTTGACAAAAAATACTATATCATCATCATCATCATCATCATCATCATCATCATCATCATCATCATCATCATCATAGCAGTCTGTTGGGGCGAAATACTGTTTAATAGCAGAAATCTACTGTTATTTGTTGGCCAACAGTACCATCTGTAAATTTACATACAATTTATGATTATTTAACAGTATTCTGCAGTTGTTGTTAACGACAGTACACTGCTGTCAAAAATCCACTGTAAATTTACAGAAATTTGTTAGTGTCATACATTACCATTTCTGTTCTTAATCAACCTAACCTGCTGTACATTCTTTCCAGCTCGATCTCTCTTTCTAGCCAGTCGATACAAGTCCTTTTCTCCTTCCTTAGTGTCCAGCCTCTCATACAACTCGCTATATGCCTTATCCTTTGCCTTTGCCACCTTGCTCTTTGCCATGCACCTAGATTCCAAATACTCCTGCCTACTTTCTTCTTCTTCCTGACTATCCCACTTTTTCTTTGCTAACCTCTTCCTTTAGATACTTTCCTGTACCTCCTCATTCCACCACCAAGTCTCCTTGTCATTCTTCCTCTGTCCACTGGATACACCACATACCCTTCTACCCATTTCCCTCAATACTTTTGCTTTACTTTCCCAGTCATCTGGTAATTTTTTTCTACCACCCAGAGCCTGTATCAACTCCTTCCTGAACTCTGTGTGACCTTCTTCCTTCTGTAACTTCCCCCACTTAATCTTTGGCTCTGCCTTCACTGTTTTTCTTCTTCTTGCTTTGCAAAGTCATCCTACAGACTACCATCTGATGCTGTCTAGCTAGATTCTCCTCTGCCACCACCTTGCAGTCTCTTATCTCGTTCAGATTTCTCCTTCTGCATAAGATATAGTCCACTGTGTGCACCTTCCTCCACTCTTGTAAATCACCCTATGTTCCTCTCTCTTCTTGAAGTATGTGTTCACCACAGCCATCTCCATCATTTTAGCAAAATCCACAACCATCTGTCCTTCAACATTTCTCTCTTTAAGACCATACCTACCCAGCACCTCCTCATCACCTCTGTTCCCTTCACCTACATGTCCATTAAAGTCCGCTCCAGTCACCACTCTCCCCTCGGGAACACTCTCTACCACTTCATTCAACTTACTGCAGAATTCCTCTTTCTCTTCTACCCGACATCCAACTTGTGGGGCATACGCACTGACAACATTCAACATCACACCTTTGACTTCTAGCTTTAAACTCATGATTCTATCTGACTTCCTCTTTACCTCCTGAACACTGTTCACATACTCTTCCTTCAAGATTACTCCTACTCCATTTCTCTTCCTATGTACACCATGGTAGAACAGTTTAAATCCCCCTCCAGTGCTTCTAGCCTTGCTCTCCCTTCCATCTGGTTTCTTGAACACACAGTATATCTACCTTTCTTCTCTCCATCATATCAGCCAACTCTCTGCCTTTATCATATTCTCTATGTTTAAGGTCCCTACTCTCACCTCCACACTTATACCTTTTCTTTTCTCTCTCTCCCTCCTAACACATCTTCCCCCTCTCCTCCTCGATCTTTGACCAACAGTAGCCCAATTTCCATCGGCACCCTGTCGGTTAACAGCACCGGTGGCGGTCGTTGTTAACCCGGGCCTCGACTGATCCGGTATCAAAGTCTCATTCATCATGATCCGCATGTTTGATTTGGCAAGGGTTTTATATCGGATGCCCTTCCTGACACAACCCTTCCCATTTACCCAGGCTTGGGACTGGCACTAGGAGTACACTGGCCTGTGCCCTCCCTGTGGCTGGGTTAAGGTGAAAATCTTATAGTGTTGCTTTAATGACAAAATGCAGGAAAAATATCAGTCTTTAAAACAGTGAGATATAATGCTTTTTAATTATTGATACTTTTAATTCAAATAATTGCTGTTAAAACCAAGGTTGGGTGTCTCCTTTGAATTATGTTCCAGTTTGGAGTTTTTTTGATATGCAGTACCTACAGTATGGCTAAAGAGCTAAGCCTTATGCAGCATTCCGTAGAAGCTCTGTATACTTTGGGTTAATGTGGTAATGCAGTGACAGAATTGCCACACCTTAAGGCAAATATTATTAGAGTGCTCTCAAAGTTTCCTGGAGGCTTAGACGCTCTTCATAGCCTTGGTGAGGAGGCAGTGACTTAATTGTAAAATAATGGCATACAATAGGAGGAAGAAGTGACAGAATTGTATTTCAACACTTGATAGTTATCCTCATTAGCCAATTTAAATCAGCATAAGCATATTTGATTCTTAGCAATCTGAATTTGCTATTTTCTTTGCTCAGCAGTAGTAGTACTGATATGGTATGAGTGACTGACAGTCTTCTAGAACAACAAGAATCAATTTGATGAAATGGATGCATTATGCAATACCAGCAGTTGTTTTGAAGATTGAAACAAAAACATAATACAGTATATAAAAAAATGAAGGAATCTTGAGTCAGGCACCAGTTGGGTCTCAGATGAAAAATCTGTCAGTTAACAGTGAGGGGTAAATACATTCACAGTTAGGAACCAGCAGTGTGGAAGTTTCTGTCATGTTGGGATTACTCATATTTTATCCACTTCCTTAGTATTTTTAGAATGGCTTATTAATTCATTTATCAAAAATAATTGTCCAAAGACACAACAAACAGTTTGATTATTTTAGCCCTGTAGAATCTAACATCATTACAGCTTGATCTAGTCCTCCAAACTCTCATCTTTTGAGACTGGAGACAAATGTCATTTCATCCATCCATCATTGTGTTTAAAAAGTAGTTATCACTGAATAGCCAGCCTGTCTTCCAATTCATACGCTTACTGTAGCTGGGCATCTGCTCTCCTCATATGAAGCAAAAAATCATCACATTTCCTTTCAAAAGGTGCAAAGGTTGCTTAAGGAAGCAGGTTGGCGGTGGTTGGCAGTACTAAAAAAACCCTGCTTTCATGCTAACTTTAAGTTTCACTTTTGCTTTACGTCTAGGTTTTGGATTCATTTTCACTCCTTCACTTTCATTCAATCTTTTTTAAACTTTTGTAATATTTCAACTATATTTAGGGTTTGGTATTAAAAATCAATCAAAAGGACAAGTTATGGTTAAAGATAAGGGGAGGGTGAGGGGATAAATCTCTCAGATGTCCAAAGTCCCTGAAGAGCTGAGTTGGTCACAGCAGATGGTCTTCTTGGAGGCATGCAGAGGAATAAGCGAAGCTGTCATGTCTGATTGGCAGCACTGTAAACACTGGACTGAGCGTGGGCTGCAACTGAGCGTGCTCAGTACAGGCAGAATGCTCAACCTGTTCGTGACGACTTCATGTCCTCTGATGCATCATCGTCATGACAACAATAGCGCATTGAGTAAGCATGTAAAATGAATAAATCTCAACAGTCTCATCCACATTACAACTCTCTTGGTTCATTCCTATTCTGTCTGTGGTCCATCACTAGTTGTCATCATAGAAGTCCCGTCACAGTTTTTTACGTCCTGAAAAAGCCACCCAGGAACTAAGATGGATGCCCCCAGGAAAGCTAGCTACCTAGCAAAATCTAGTGCAAGCTCTTGTAGAATACAAACATATACAGAACAAATCTGAGGAACGTCTCCTCAAAAATTGTGAGACATAAAACACCAAAAGTACATTTGTTTTCCGTTGTATTCGTTTGTCTACATAATATTTTGACTGCATTATGGGGAGGGCTGAAAAGTTCATAGTGGTCAAATTTGACCAAATGTGGTTTATTTTTCAACATAGTCTTCCCTTCAGTCCAAACACTTCTTCCATTGGTGTTGCAGTGCTTGGATCCCTACGGTTGAAAAATAAACCACATTTGGTCATATTTGACCACTATGAACTTTTCAGCCTCCTGGGTTGGTCCTTCTGGGCCAAGGATGGGTGATTGGGGTTCTGTTTTTAGGAGTGCCACAACATGATCTTGGGTTACATGAAATTTGCCTGACATCAGTATATAAATGATAAATAAATGATAAATAAATAAATAAATAAAGGCCCGCAAGTAGTTGTTGGGCACGCCCCAGTTGCATTGCTTAGAGGTAAAGGAACACACCGTTCCATCCTATCACTACATGCCATATTTTGATAACTATAGAGAGCTCCTTTTTTTCAAAATCATAACTATAAGTTATATTTTCTGTGGGTAAAAATTTCTATATGGTCATTTTCTCTTTGAGAAGGCTCAAATAGTACTTCTTCTTGACATACTTTCGCCAGTAATGCCCCTTTTATTGTGTGAACATTCTGATATTAGGATGTTAACTATGTGCCTATAGTCAGTGTATCAATAAAGTTACTGGCATCAGTTCAGCTCAAGTGCTTTGTCTAAAAATATGAGATGGCACCTGGGAAATGGGTTTTATTGTTCTATTCAGAGAAGTGTGTCCACCACAGAGCCGGCTAATCATTTCGATATAAATTAGATCCACAGTGAATGATCAGTGTGAGCTCAGCGTAAGAGGATACAAGGACAGGAATAGTGGAGGCTTGTGTTTTAACCCCGGCTTCCTGTGTAACACTATAGCATTTCTGTTTAACTTTATAATCAGGGCTTTATTAATGCAATGCTTTTCTTCCGCCTAATAATGAAACAACACAAATAAAATAAATTGTGATCAATGGAGGCAAGCAGAGACAGATGAGGAGAGTGTCACGCTGGGGATGATACCAATTTATCTCTTTAATGCATCTCCATGGGGTTCTCTCACTAAAGGATACAGATTACTGAACCTCTTGTCTCAGAGGGAAATGCGTGAGAAGAATCCATATAACACAGAGAGATGGAGAGCCCTTCTTTCATCTTGGATCATTCATGCTTCTTGGTCACTCTCTACATCAAATTCAAGAATCCAGCTCTCACATGTGCACACCTTCAAAGGAAAATGGTGCTTTCTCTCTATTTATTCTCTTTAATTTCACACTTATCATGTAACTCTGCGATGAAACAGAAGCTTTCTTGTGTCATGCATTGATTTTATGCCCTAAATGTGTATTTGTAGCAGGTTTCATAAGTTACAGCTCGTCTGTTTTCCCTTGGATTGATTTGTGTTTTCTTTCTTGCGTACATTTTTTACGGCCACTGAAGAGAAGCCCCATATAAAAAAATCTGGAATGACACAATCAGCAGCTTGAGGGTTTACACTTTCCTGGAAGGATGCACGGGGAACAACTAAAGCTATAAACTCAAGCTGTGCAGCAGGGAAAAGGCAGAAATGTGACATGAATGATGAACAGGGAATGACATCTCTAGAAGGTATACTTGTGCAGCTATGCTCACAATCCAGATTTAGAATTTGGTAAAACAAAAAAATCATATTTAATTTTAAGGTTATTCTTATTATTACTTTAGTTAGATATTTGAGGTATCGTGAGCATGATTATGTGCAACAACTTGGACAAAAAAACAACTGTTCAATTTGTAATTAAAAATTCTACAGACAAAATGCCAAATCGTGAAACCAGGTTATATCTTCATAAGCTGTGTAGCCATGCTTTTATTCACAGGGTTTCTACATTTTTGAGCAATGGCATTTCAAGAGGCCCAAGGTCAAATCCAGCCTAGGTCATAAATTGCTTTGTTTGATAGCCTGCGTTTGCCTCTATAGCGGGGGGTGGAGGGGAGGCCAAGCCCATAAAAGCGTAAAGCTGGCTGTGGGCTTGGCTGCCAGCATTGTTGTCCTGGGGACCACGAGATGCTCCCAGTGGAGGTCTCATGGTGAATAAAGAGGGTTATGGTCCACCACTGGCACGTACTGGGGGGCTCATGGAAATCATTACTGCCAGGGCTCATTCAGGGAGGAAGACACAATGGCAAACTCAAAACTGAAGCCATTCCATTGTCAGCAGAACGCAGAGGCCTGGCACCAACACAGGGCTGCATTTCTTTTTACTGACACGCTCAGGAGAGGCATTAAATGGACATATAATAGATTCACCAAAATGTGCTGAAAACTGTTATTTTGTTTATACTGAATCGATTACTTGATTTATATGGAAATATTTTAGTGCCGTAATGTTTATATCATGCTACGATTGGATGATAAACAATTTAATGAGTCAAATGCAGTGGCAGTTAAGTGAAATAAACACATACACAAGCAAATATTCTTAATACTTTGATATCGAAACCATCTTTCATGCTTCTGAACTCTCAGACCTGATTGTGAGGTGCAGGTCACAAGTAATTTTACTTCATGTTAAGATAAGATAAGATAAGCCTTTATTAGTCCCACAATGGGGAAATTCCAGGATTACAGCAGCAAAGGGATAGCAGCACTCAGAGCAATAGTCAATAAGATAATAAGAACTGATTAGCCAAAGCAGTAAATGAATATCCATACAGTGGTGTGAAAAAGTGTTTGCCCCCTTCCTGATTTCTCATTTTTTTTGTATGTGTGTCACACTTAAATATTTCAGATCATCAAACAAATTTAAATATTAGACA
Source organism: Pholidichthys leucotaenia (assembly GCA_020510985.1). Classification (NCBI taxonomy): domain Eukaryota; kingdom Metazoa; phylum Chordata; class Actinopteri; order Cichliformes; family Pholidichthyidae; genus Pholidichthys; species Pholidichthys leucotaenia. Next base: position 57,098,876 of record CM035843.1, on the reverse strand, counting down.
AAGATAACACAAGTAAACACAAAATACAGTTTTTAAATGAAGGTGTTTATTATTAAGGGAAAATAAAATCCAAACCTACATGGCCCTGTGTGGAAAAAGTGATTGCCTTCCCCCCCACCATTAAAACATAAATTAACTGTGGTTTATCACATCTTTGGAAAGCTGAGTTCAGTTTCTCTAGCCACACCCAGGCCTGATTACTGCCACACCTGTTCTCAATCAAGAAACCACTTAAATAGGATCTGCCTGACAAAGTGAAGTAGACCAAAAAATCCTCAAAAGCTAGACATCATGCTGTGATCCAAAGAAATTCAGGTACAAATGAGAAATGAAGTAATTGAGATCTGTCAGTCTGGAAATGGTTATAAAGTTGATTATATTTGTAGCTGCATTAACACAGTTAAAGCAAAAAAAAAAAAAACAAACAAGAATTTTGCTGAATTTATGTCTAAAAATTACATTTAATTTCTGTATAATTTAAGTGTATTTGACACAAAAATTTAGTGCAAATTTCTTACATAACTGGATTAAGTAAAACTAATAAATTATTATTATTTGTGATAATCACATTATCATCACATCAAATTATCATCATAAAACAAACAATGAGTTATTGAAAAGGTCTAAAGATTCTAATAACAGTATGTAAAAACAATACCAAGGATATGGTGAGTGATAGTGGTTTAGCGTGGTATGGCACAGAGGCGGAAAGGTTTGGGACAACTTGTGGCTCCCAACTTGAATTCCAGACTTCATTTCAATAGCACATGTTGTGCTGTTGCTTAGTTTTTTGTCACGTTTTGTCTTAGCTTTGTTCTGATTTGTAATCACTGTTATTTTATTTTCCTTTTGAATTCTTAGATGGAATATGGGTGGGCAATATAAGCTGCGGCTTCAGTCATCACCCATTTCGGATGACTTATGTTGAACTGTATAATCCGAGGAGTTATTGTTTAATTTGACCTTGTTAGATTTTTTTCCCCTTTGTGATATTATTCTGTTCCTTTCTTTTAATCTTTACATCTAATCTATCCGAAATAAAGATTAATTCATTCATTCATTCAAAAAAGCCATATCTAAAGCTTTGGGACTCTAGCGACCCACAGTGAGAGCTATTATCCACAAATGGCGAAACACGGAACAGTGGTGAACCTTCCCAGGAGTGGCCAGCCGACCAAAATTACCCCAAGAGCGCAGCAACGACTCATCCAAGAGGTCACAAAAGACCCCACAACAACATCCCAAGAACTGCAGGCCTCACTTGCCTCAGTTAAGGTTAGTGTTCATGACTCCACCATAAGAAAGAGACTGGACAAAAATGGCCTACATGGCAGAGTTCCAAGACGAAAACCACTGCTGAGCAAAAAGAACATAGAGGCTTGTTTCAGTTTGTCAGAAAACATCTTAATGATCCCCAAGACTTTTGGGAAAGTACTCTGTGGACTGACGAGACAAAAGTTGAACTTTTCAGAAGGTGTGTGTCCCATTACATCTGGCGTAAAAGTAACACAGCATTTCAGAAAAGGAACATCATACCAACAGTAAAATATGGTGGTGGTAGTGTGATATCTGGGGCTGTTTTGCTGCTTCAGGACCTGGAAGACTTGCTGTGGTAAATGGAACCATGAATTCTGCTGTCTACCAAAAAATTCTGAAGGAGAGTGTCCGGCCATGTGTTGGTGACCTCAAGCTGAAGCGCACTTGGGTTCTGCAGCAGGACAATGATCCAAAACACACCAGCAAGTCCACCTCTGAATGGCTTAAGAAAAACAAAATGAAGACTTTGGAGTGGCCTAGTCATAGTCCTGACCTGAATCCGATTGAGATGCTGTGGCATGACCTTAAAAAGGCGGTTCATGCTCGAAAACCCTCTAATGTGGCTGAATTACAACAATTCTGCAAAGATGAGTGGGCCAAAATTCCTCCACAGTGCTGTAAAAGATTCACTGCCAGTTATCGCAAACGCTTGATTGCAGTTGTTGCTGCTAAGGGTGGCCCAACCAGTTATTAGGTTTAGGGGGCAATCACTTTTTCACACAAGGCCATGTAGGTTTGGATTTCTTTTCCCTTAATAATAAACACCTTCATTTAAAACTGAATTTTGTGTTTACTTGTGTTATCGTTGTGTAATATTTAAATTTGTTTGATGATCTGAAACATTTAAGTGTGACAAACATACACAAAAATGAGAAATCAGGAAGGGGCAAACACTTTTTCACACCACTGTAGGTACACAGATAGTGCAGGAGCATTGCAGCTAGATGGAGTAAACAGCATTACGGTTTGTTAAATTACTCTGCAGAATATGAATATGTACCCAGACAATATATTCCGCATTTGAATCTACAGTGTTGTTGCCACCCTCAGTAATGATTGTTATTGTCCTAGTTGTGTATTGGAGGGGACGATCTTTATTGTGCAAAGTTGTTGCTTTTAGTACATTTAATACGACCTCTACGAGCATCCCTGGTTAGGTTATAAAGTCTGACAGCCGTAGGTAGGAAGGACCTGCGGAACCTCTCCGTCGTGCACCTAGGATGGCACAGCCTACTGCTAAATGAGCTCCTCAGTGTGTTCAGCGTGTCCTGCATGGGGTGGGACTCGGACTCCAGCAGAGTCTGAATGTATATTTAGTTTAATTTAATTTAATGTATATTTAATCCTCATGTATATTTTACTACATTTTAGGTTCTACTGAAGTTTTTGCAACATCAAAAATCAAATAAACAGCTAATGGCTTTAAAAAATTAACTATATGGCTAAGATTATATAGAAGAATGTTGTTTAGTGCAATAGCACTATTGTTGAGTAGATTGTTGCAACAAGTGAATAACTGCAATATACTGTATACTTAAAGTTGGTGCGTGTGTGAGAGAAAGACAGGGAGGGAGAGATATTTCTTTTTTTAAACCATAATAAATTGATCAACTAGAAAACTTTAGGATGAAGGATGCAACATCAGGTGCCTGACAATGCGTGGTGTTACAAGTTTAGCTTCTGAAGTCATTGGCAAAGAAACAGAGACTTCCTCATTAGTGCTTCTATTCAAAATACAAAACTAACCACACAATATCATCAAATCAAATCAACCTTTATTGTCATGTTGCTGTACATACAACTGTAGTGCAGGCAAAAATGAAATTACGTTTCTCTAGGCATCCATATATGTAAAAAGAACATAAATTAAAACACACTCACTCACCCCCCACCCCAGCACAACTATTCACACATCCCTAAGTCACATTTAGTTATTACAGTAATATTAGCTTATTACAGTTGCAGTTTAAAGTGATAGTAACTGCCTGTGTATAAAATACCAATTAAAGTGGCTGAGTGAGTCAAAGTGGCTACTTGAAACTAACTAGAACTATAATATACATAAATATACATAATGTCCATAAGGTGCAGTAGCATGTATGAAAGATTCCGGCTCAACTGTTCAACATCCTAACAGCTTGTGGAAGGAAGCTGTTAATCAGACTGGTGGTTCTGCCTCTGATGCTCCGGAATCGTTTGCCAGATGGCAGCAGTTCAAAGTGTTTATGCAGAGGGTGAGAGTGGTCCTTGACAATGTTCAGTGCCCTGCTCCTACAACGGCTCTGAAAAAGTTCTTGGACAGAGGGGAGGGAAACTCCAATTACCCTCTCAGCTCCCTTGACTATCCTCTGCAGGGCTTTTTTGTCTGACATACTGCAACTGGAGTACCATGTTGCAATGCAGTACGTCAGAACACTCTCCACCACACCTCTGTAGAAGGTCCTGAGGATGCAGATGGGGAGAGAGGCCTGTTTGAGTTTCCTCAAGAAGTGCAGTCTCTGCTGGGCCCGCTTCCTGATCCCCGAGGAATTCTTGCTCCAGGTCAGGTCCTGTGAGATCTGCAGTCCGAGGAACTTGATGTTCTCCACTCTCTCCACCAAACAGCCGCTGATGCAGAGAGGGACGTGTTCAGGCCGTGACCGCCAGAAGTCGATAATCATCTCCTTCGTTTTGTCCACGTTGAGCACCAGATTGTTCTCCCTGTACCAGCCCTCCAGGTCGCTAACTCCTTCCCTGTACATAGATTCCTCATCCCTCTGAATAAGTCCCACCACTGCGGTGTTGTCTGCAAACTTAATAATCTGGTTCCCCTCATGTCTGGACACACAGTCATGTGTTAGAAGTGTAAACAACAGTGGACTGAGTACACAGCCTTGAGGGGATCCAGTGCTCAGCGTGATGGTGTTACGGTGCAGCCCTCACGGACCGCTAATGAGACGCTATAGGTGACCAGTGAGTTTGCGTATTTATTAAGCACAGGACAAAAAGGTACAAAATAATGAGCCACGAGGGGCAAAACACAAAAAAAGACTAAGGCAAGAACACACTGACGATACACACAGATTAATGAATAAACTTACGAAGAGTAGAGAGGAGTTAGAGGATGACTGGAGCCGGGACGTAGGGACTCCAGCCTAACATTGGGGAGACCAGCGTTATCCATTCATGAATGAGGTCGCCGCCCGGAGTAACCAAAGCTGCTCCCTTAAATAGGGCCAGCGATGAAACAGCTGATGAGGCAGTCATCAACTCCATTGATTCCAGCTGTCACAGCCAGCTCTGCTCTGACAGCCGGAAGCCCCGCAGAGACGCTGTCAGAATAAGAGCCCTGCGGGACCATAAGAAATACTATCGAATGGGAGGAAAATACTGCATGACCCGAGCATGGACGAGATCGGTGCTGAGGCCATGACAGACGGAGTTGGAGATGTTGTTTCCAACACTGACAGACTGAGGTCTCTCGGTCAGGAAGTCCAGGATCCAGAGACATGTGGTGGTGTTCAGACCAAGAAGGAGTAGTTTCTCCATCAGTCTCTGGGGAATAATGGTGTTGAATGCTGAACTGAAATCAATGTACAGGAGTCTGGCGTAGGTGTCTTTCTGCTCCAGGTGGGTGATGACAGAGTGCAGGGTGGTGACTATGGCATCCTTTGTGGAGGGATTTGAACGATATGCAAACTGGAGCGGGTCATGTGATGCAGGGAGGCAGGCTGTGATGTGTGGTTTGACAAGCCGTTCAAAGCACTTCATCACAATTGGTGTCAGTACGACAGGACGATAGTCATTCAGACAAGACACAACTGGTTTCTTTGCCACTGGTACTATGGTAGAGGTCTTAAAGCATCTGAGAACGATGGCCTGACTCAGGGAGATGTTATAAATGTCAGTCAGGACATCCGCCAACTCGCTCGCACAGACTCGGAGCACACGTCCCGGGATGTTGTCTGGACCTGCAGCTTTACGTGGGTTGACCCTGATTAGGATCCTCCGTGTGTCCGCTGCATTGATGGTGATAGCTGGCCCAACAGATGGTGGAGATGGGCCAGCCCTCCCTCTGATTGTTGGGTTTGATGCTTCAAAACGAGCAAAGAAGTTGTTGAGTCTTCTTTTGTGCCTATATTTTTGTGCCTACATCATGCCTACATTTGTGAGTAATGCACGACAAGGATATGATGGTCTAGTATGTACAAGTCTATTCTCTACATATATTTTTCTTTCTCTAATGGTAAATTTCCGGTTCCGGTTCCGCCGGACCGGTGGCGCCACACGAGTAGGCTGCCCGTTGCAACAGCCTTTTTTTATCTTCCTTCTTCTTTCTACACCTTTCACTCTGTATATACATCACGGACGCACGGATCGCCCCGGGGGTCTCCCAGGTCGGCGGACGGAGCCACGGTTTGCAGCGGGAGACGTTACAGCGGGGAGGAGCTAGTGCTAGCTAGCACTTGGCCGCCGCCCGGTGCTAATGGGAAACTCGACATACCGGGAGCTGTAGCGAAAATGACGCGGGTACCGGGCTGGAGTTTAGGCGGCGTGCAAGAAATATAAGACAGAATAATAAAGAGCGATGGCAAGAACCAAGCAGACCGCCCGTAAAATCTACTGGAGGAAGAAGCCCACCAGGAGACAGCTAGCCACCAGGGCTGCTCGGAGAGGCGCTCCGGCCACCGGCAGAGTGAAGAGGCCTCGCCGTCACAGGCCCGTGGCTCTGAGAGAGATCCGTCGCTACCAGAAATCCACGGAGCTGCTCATCCGTAAGCTGCCCGTCCAGCGCCTGGTGAGGGAGATCGCTCAGGACTTCAAGACCGTCCTGCGTTTCCTGAGCTTCGCCGTCATAGCTCTGCAGGAGACCAGCGAGGCCCACCTGGTGGTCTCTTCTTCGCTAAGGGGGTCACCATCATGCCCAAAGACTTCCAGCTGGCCCGCCGCATCCGCGGAGAGAGAGCTTAGACTTTCTGCTGCACATTCACCAACCAACCATAATGCTCTGCACTGTGTGTCTATATATATACATTTATAGTTATATGGACATATGTTTACTAGATGTTGTTTTTTCTTGCCTTCTGATTGTTGCTCTGAGTGTTGCTATCCCTGTGCTGTTGCGATCCTGGAATTTCCCCATTGTGGGACTAATAAAGGCTTGTCTTATCTTATCTTATCTTATCTTAAATGGCATTCACTTATATAGCACTTTTTCTCATCTCTAGATGACCACAGCGCTTTACAGATCCTGCTATCCACCCATTCACACACACATTCACACACTTATGGTGGCGGAGCTGCCATGCACAGGCTGGCCTGACCCACCGGGAGCAACTGGGGGTTCAGTGTCTTGCTCAAGGACACTTCGACATACAGACTACAGACAGAGTGGGAATCGAACCCCTGACCCTCCGATCAATAGTCGGCCACACTACACCTGCACCACAGCCGCCCCCTCTCTAAGACAAGTGGGACCTTTTAAATGAAAAAAAAAAAAAAAATCAACCCAAGGTTAACCCTGTTGAGTGATGGTAGAATGTTGAACCCAGACATGGGAGGCTGTGAGTTTGATTCCTCACAGATGCCACCAGTATTTCGGTCAGTCACACTCGGGGTGTTTTCTCACCTATTGTATGTTTGTTTGATTTGGTCAGAATCATTTGAGGTGTTTCCCATCTATTTTTTACTGCTTATCTGGGGGTCTGGGTCACGGAGGCAGCAGTCAAAGTAGAGGAGCCCAGTCACCACCTCCAACTCTTCAGGGACAATACCAAGGTATTCCTAGGCCAGTCGGGAGACAATGTGTCCTGTGTCTGCCCCGGGGTCTCCTCCCTATGCCCGAAGCATTTCATGTGTGAAGTGTCCAGCTAGCATCATGATTTGTTGCCCAAATCACCTAGGCTGGCTCCCTTTGATGTGGAGGAGGAGCGGCTCTACTCTGAGCCTCTCCTGAATAACTGAGCTCCTTACTATATGCCACCCTACAGAGAAAACTCATTTCATCCACTTATATCTATGATCTCATTCTTTCATTACACAAAGTTCATAATCATACGTAAGGGTAGGAATGTGGATGGATGGATGATTTCTTCCTTGGATCAGTTTCCTTTCACATGGACAAAAATCCAGGCGCACCAAAATGTGTCACTTCAAACTAGGCGAGAACCTCCTCTCAGCTTATCCATCAGATGGGTGCCATGGTCACAAGAAATGTAAACAGAGGACTAGAATATTTGTTCTTGAGAACATGTTTCCATGATGGGGAGAGATGGATTTACTGTTGATCTGGTGATTTTTTTATTATTATATTACTTGCCCCCTCCGTGGATTGTCACTTTACTATGGTGGAGGGGTTTGAGTGCCTGAATTATCCCAGGAGCTATGTTGTCGGGGGCAACTTGCCCCTGGTAGGGTCTCCCGAGGCAAACTGGTCCTGGGTGAAGGGCCAGACTAAGAGCGGTCCAGTGGATCTCCAAGAAAAAAGTTACATCAAGGATCCAGTGTATCCAAAGGAGCCAAGTGGGTCCACCCTCCAGTGGGCTCACCACCTGCAGGAGGGATCATGGGGATCATAGTGCTATGTAAACCGGGTGGTAGTCTGAACTACTCTGCATAGACTGATGCCCCTGCGACTACTGCAGATCCCCGAATAAGTGGTAGAAAATGGATGGATGGATATAGTACTTGCATTTACAATGCAAGACAAAACAGTTTGAAGATGAAGCAAAGCTACTGACTCAAAATAACGTATTGATGCACTGGAGTCCCAGCAGGCACATACTGAGATGTGGTGGTAACCATTAAAGGGGACATACAGTATTATGCACTTTTCCCACATTGATAGTTCCCATAGATCCGGATAAAATGTCTTTGATATGCTTTGGTCAAACTAGATCAGGGGTTAAATATTGCAGCACTGTTTTCCACCCAGCTTAAGCAAATTTACTCAAATTGAGCCATTTCATGCATTTTACTTGGTTAGCACTGCGGCAGCACAGCAACTCACCCTTGGCCGGGGGATCCTGGGTTCAATCCCAGCCCCTGACCAACAGTGATCTGTGTGGAGTTTGCATGTTCTCCCCGTATCTGCATGGGTTTACGCCAGGATTTCTCCGGTTTCCTCCCACATGCCAAAAACATGCAAGTTAGGTTAATTGGCACCAACTGGAGATTGTAAATTGTCCTTAGGTATGACTGTGAGAGTGAATGGCTGTCTGTCTCTCTGTGTTGGCCCTGCGATGGACTGGTGATCTGTCCAGGGTGTACCCTGCCTCTCGCCCAAAGATGCTGGGAGAGGCTCCAGCACCCCCCCCCCCCCCCATGACCTGAAAAGGATTAAGCGGAAGAAGATGGATGGATGGATGGTAATGAGTCTTCACCCCACCCCGCTTCCTCCATCACCTCTGAAATGTGGGGACTGATGCTATATTGAGGCTAAACTTAAATGGCTACTAATTGGCTGCAGTTGTCGGACACAGCCTAACAGAAAATTGGCTAAATATAAGAATGGAAAAGCACAAAGAGAGCTCTGTCAGAGACTGCTGTTTGGTGTGAGTGGACAATCACATGAATAAAATAACCATAACATCTGACCATCACCTCCAGCTAAACTAACACAAGAGGCCTGATGTGTCTGGCTGTTTTAGCCATGGTTAGAAGATCTGACTCGGCTGTCTAGCCAAGCTAACATTAGCAACCCAATCTACCCTGCTATCAAGGTCAAGCCCCCCTGTGACCCAAAAAGGATTAAGCGGAAGAAGATGGATGGATGGATGCAGTATATATTATTGTACTGGTATATACTTCATAGCTTTTGGTGCTGTTTTCTACATGTTTTCTCACTTAGAGCACTGCACCAGAGTTATGAACTAAGACATCATTTGATGTTTGCTTGAGGGCAGAACCACAGTGAATGTCACCTGGTTCTGTTTTCATACTGTTTTGACAAGAATTAGGCTCCAAAAGGCGTGGGGATACACTGTACCGGTCCACATTTTGTATAGTATGTTTATTATATTAATGATATTGAATATGCCATGGGACCTACAATAAAATTTGATGTGTGAAAAGCTAATTTAAATTTTGACCCCAAAGTGTTAAAGCATTACCCAAATGAGTAGATGAAAGTTCCTGAAAGGCACTCAGTAAATCCTCTTCAAAATAACCTTTCAGAATATAACCACGGTTTACACAGGCTCACTAAATCACTGCGGTGGGCAGTTCTCAGCATTTGCTAATAGCTCTTGCTGAGTAGATATTAACACGTGAAGAGAGGCAGTTTTTTTTTTTTCTCTTTTTGCGCTGAGAGGGGGATTTGGGGATCCCTGGACAGACCTCCATGTTGGGATACACTGGACAGGCTACACCCCACTCCTCTGGCCAGCCTCTCCTCCCCTTCACTCAGCTACATCTGCTCCTCATTAACTCTCCTGTAATGAGTCATAGCACCTGAGGTAAATAAAGATCTGGCCTGGCTCTCGAGCTGCTCCCTCACCAACACATCTATGTTATTACTCTGTGCGGGAATTTAGCTTGCTGCTGTTGTCCGAAGGGCTTGGATGCACCCCCTTCGACCCTGCCTCCCTTTTTTTTTTTTTGTTGAGAGGACATTAAATGTGGTCAGTGGAGGAGCTACTGGCTACACATAAAACCCACACAGGTCCTCCATTCACAGCCATGGCCACAGAGCGGATAATGAGTTCCATAAAACTGTCAGGAAGGAAGAATAAATGTGCATCGGATACACCAACCGTAACTCAGACGTGGCTCTAAGTAGCTGGAAGAATGATAAAAAATGGTTTTGTGTGGCATTGATCAGACACTACAGAAATATTAACGTTTTAAAACCCCGGCATAAGAAGCAGTAGTAAGTTTCTACAATAGGAATGACCATGACCTCTGGCGGTTTGGCTTTTGGCCAATTTAAGTCTCACTAATTCAAAAAGGTTAAGCACTGTTTCAGGTTACATAGTTTTCCACTGTAATTGTTTTTGATTCTTGCCTCGACAGTAAACAAGGCTCCAACTGTTTTCTCTTTTGGCAGATTTTCAGCAAAGGCTGACGTGTGCAACACCTGTTTCTGCAGAATTACTGCACGTGTGCTGATTAAATATGTTCCCTCTTAAAAAAATTCAGCAACTCATTCTCACATTTGTGGTGTCCTCATTAGTTATGATATTTGCTTAAATGCATTAGGACTTAGATAGATTGCATTTAAAACTGTGCACAATTTTATTATTGTTACATTACCATAACTATGACACCCAAATAAAAATCCCCTCAAATCTGATTTTGTTGGACGTGAAGCAGTGGGCAACTTTGAACGGCGCTGTTTTGACAAATGAACATGGCATGTGGGGGAAAATAATTTGACAGGTGACAAATGTTGAGCAGTGATACAATCTGAAAAGCAGGCCACCTGAAATATGACTCACTCTATTAAAATCATTCATGGAGGATATTGAATAGTTTTTTAAAGACTCCAAATATCTGATAAGACTTATGTTCATTTGATTAAACATTTAGGTTTTACGACAGAGGCACAAGCTTAGTGCATGTTGCAGCTGTGTACACAGTGGCTGTCAGTAGTGGAATATTGTACTTGTATGTTGAAGAATACACATTTCTTTCTGGAATTAAAGTATTGAAACAGTAAAAGCAGTCCATATTTTAGGTAAATTATTTATTCAATTAATCAAATAAAATTAAAACGTTAAGAATTATATATAAAACCAACAGGAATAAAACAAAATCCTGACATTTATTTTAATTTAATTATAGTAAACCTGCATAAATGAGGTCATTTGCTCAGACAGGTGAGGATTTCCCCGCAACGGCTACTTGTGGCAGATTTAGCTGACACAGACACACAAACATGTGCGAGAATAAAATTTTAAGTGTGCAGATAAATGAACCGACTCTGTGGCATAAAGAGAATTCAGTAAATCACACATTCCTTCAGCTCCAATAGATCGTCACAGATGACTGTTGGCTTTATGTTCTTGTTTCTACTTTTGCTGCAGCCGTTATTTTCAGACACATTCAGCATATAATTATGAAATCCTAAAAGAAAATAGAGCTATTGCTGGATTTGGTTTTTGTGCCAAAATGTAACTCAGGTTTATGTTGAATTCTTTATGCTCGTGCACAGCTCACAGCAAATGCAGATTTGACGCTGTGGAATTGTAAAGACCTGTCATTTTCCAGTTTGTATGTTTAATTATGTAACCCTAAACACATCAAATTGGATTTCCGTGTTCTGAGAAATATTTTGTATGATTTATGACCTTCCAGTCCAAGCCCAGTTTAACAGACTTTCTTAATTTTATCCTGACTCTTCATTTCCAACACAAACACAAGGCCCATGTATGGTGAAGGTCTGATTTCTTCTTTTTCTGCAAATACTCAACTGCCACTTAAGTTTCAAGCATGCACTGCATATACTATGTATTCCTATTATTTATGCATGATAGTAAAAGAAATAAAGAATACAGGAGCAAGCTACAGCAGTGAAGAGAAACAACAGCCTTGGTCCTGCACACAGTTGCTTAAGAAAACAGTTGCTATAGTTAAGCAGAGCGGTGGTTCTCCAGAGTGTGGTCTAGAGCTCCTATAGGTCCCAGGTGTGTGAAAAATAACTAATATACAGTAAATACAAATGAAAAAGATGCATTAGTAATAAAACATGCGTCTCCAAATGGGCACCATTGACTCTTGTCCTTTGAGAAAAGAGTAATACATGACTGAGATTCATCAGGTTGGAAAGTTTTAAAATTCTGATAACTCCAGTGGTATCTAAGGTAGTAAAATGTTTAGCATTGCTCCAGCACTGGGGTAGCATTCTACAGTAGTGAGTTGGAATTAAGGCTTGGTTCATGTGTTATTTTCTCATCTGTAAAGGTAAAAGATGGATTGAAGCTAGTATGTCATGGAGCAACAAATGCTGATGAACATTACAGTTTTTGGGTTTTGTCAGGGTTTGTAAAAGGTTGCAAAACAGTTTGCAAATAATGTTTAAGATTGCAAACAGTTTTTCTTGTTTTCTCTTGTTGCAAATTTTTTTTAACATGCTCAAAATTTTTTTGCAGCAAGAAAAGCTGGGTGTGACCATAAAAACTGTTGGCGAACTGTTGTGCTTTATGAACCCTGACAAGACCCCAACAATCGCAACATTTGTGAACGTTCTTCAGCATTTGCTACTCCGTGAGCTACAACCTTAAGTTCTTTTTAGTTTGCCAAGTAGTGAACACTAGGAATGGTTTAAGAACTTTTATGAACCCTTGAAATCTGAATGCTGGGGAAAGTTTGCTCACCCCTTTATAGGGTTGGGTCAAAGATTCTCCTGACATTTGCCTGGTGTTTTTTACATGGAGTTGGCATAAGGTTCCGTACATTCCCAAACAGTTGCAAATAGTTGCTAATTGTCACAAACACTTTAGCTAAGACTTGCTAACAGTCTCTAATGTTTGCCGCCTGTCTTTCACAAACACTTTCGCAAAAATTCGCTTGAATGTTGCTAATTGTCGCTAAATGTCACTAAGGGTAGTATCTCAAGGAGCAGTGAATGTAGATCAACATGACGATTTTTGAATTCGCTAACTTTTCTGAGGAATGTTCATGAACATCAGGGTTCACCTCTGTCAGTGGCAACAATTAACAATGTTTAGCGACCTTTAACAATCAGGTGCAACATTCACGCAAGTGTTTGCAAGAGTGTTTGTGAAAGAAGATGGCAAACATTAATGGGGTAGTCACACTTATTCAGATTCAGCAGGAATCAAGCTTATTTAGAAATAGCAGGAATCAAGCAGAACCAGCTGAAATGAAGAATTTTCAAAATTTGCACCACATTCAGAAGGGAATGTCAAATTGGCTGTAGACTCAGCTGACTGATGTTCCAGTGGCAGCTGGCCACGTTTTTATGCGATTCGGCTCTCCCTGGAATGCGCTCAGAATGTTTCGGATGCTGTTGGAATGCTGTAAGAATATTTAGAATGCAGTCATAGTGCCATTAGAATACACTTTGAATGCCATTTGATATTTCCCCACTTCAAATGCACCTGGAAAGTTTTGAGTATAAGCAAAACATTCAGGCTGGCCACTAGGATGGGCCCGAATATTTTGAATTCATTCAGAATGCAGTCAGAATTTTTTGAATGCACTTCGAATTAGGGCTGCAGCAAATGACTATTTTACGGTTCAGGTAATCGCCCACGCTCATCAAAGATTACTTGTGTAATCTGATACGTTTTTTAAAGAAACTTGCATTGACCAACATTTGTGGAACTTTCTTTCCTAAAGAGCAGTAGTAATTGTACCAAACACTCAATAACACAGGTACATACAGTATTTATTGCAATGCTTATTGCATAGAACATAACTTTAAACGGTACGTTACACCATAAAGTTCCGTTCACTAGCCATTAGCATCTGCTAGCAGACGCCGTTAGCATCTGAATGCTAACGGCGGTGGCTATATGTTTTTTTGGTCATATATGCATAATTAGTGTAGCTGACTACATTCTATTCATCTTAATTTAAAATCTCATGTACCTTGTCTCGGATGTGCTACCTGTGCATGATGTGGGATGCTTTCTGCCGAGACATCTGACTTTGTAGCATTCTAGCTCACTGCTCGGCTTTACCGTGGACACACTGTACAATGTTTTCCTTCAATTTGAGCTTGAAATGACTCCAGACTTGAGATACTTTTGTCATTTTTTTAAAAAAAAATTCTTCATCTTTGCTGGCCCATCACTATGCTGCTCTGACATGGTGCTATTAAACAAATCTGCATTTTGTTTAGGTAGCATGACCGGAAGAATGTCGCACCAGAAGAAGCTCATATAGCTTATTCATTATTCATTCATTCATTCATTCATTCATATTAATTCATTGAGAATCCTTCGGTGTGATTTTCTGGATTTTTTTTTCTCATTTTGTCTCTCGTGGTTGGGGTGTGCCTGTGGTGGGGGTTGGAGACCTCTCTCATCTTTTGGGTGGGAGGACTTGCACAATTGGTGGCTGACTAGATACTCTTTTACCCCACTGTATTTACATATTTATTCCATCTAGCTACAATGCTCTGCACTGTGTGTTCATATATTCATATATTTATTCCATCCAGCTACAATGCTCTGCACTCTGTGTCTGTGTGTGTGTGTGTGTGTGTATATATATTTTATAGTAATATGTACATATGTATATTAGCTGCTCTTGCTTGCTTGTTTTTTTTTTTTTGTTTTTTTTTTTTCTTGCCTTCTGATTGTTGCTCTGAGTGTTGCTATCCCTGTGCTGTTGCAATCCTGGAATTTCCCCGTTGTGGGACTAATAAAGGCTTATCTTATCTTATCTTATCTTATAGACTGGAAGTGCTACATTAAATGACATGTCTACACATAAATTTTGAATCGAGAATTTTTTGTAATCGAATTATTCGAGTAATCGTTGCAACCCTACTTCGAATATCCAGGTATATACAAGGAATTTTCATTCTGACGTCATTTTGGCTCATTCCGCCTCTAGTGTGACTACCCCATAATAACTGTTAACAAATGTTAGCAACAACATTTGCAATGATTAGCAACTATTTACAACTCTTTTGCCACTGTTTGAGAATGTTTGAGACCTTTGCCAACTCCAGATAAAATACCAGATGAATGTTAGGTGAATCTTGGAAACATCCTGTTAAAACAGGGTGTGCAATCCCTCCCCAGCCTTCACTTTATCCTATAGACAGATGCCCTTATAAGTTTTACAGAACGTATATTGAATAACAAAATATATGAACACAAAACACGATATAACTCAGCCTGGTTTGACTGGGTATTTACTGTGGCACACAAGCCAAACCTATGGACAGCTGGGGCAAAAGCTTCTCATCTCATCCCTGCTCACATGAGCTACAGATTGCAAAAAGCAAAGATAGAACACACACGTAGGCTAAATATATAAACTGTATTTTTTTAAACTAGCCCTACTTTCATCTGGATATGATGTGTGAGTGCTTATTGGGAGAGCTGTTGTTTCTTTCAATTCTGTTGAGATTTATTATTATTTTAGGTTTTCTTTACTTTATGTTTGTGTTTGGGATTATAATAAAAGTCTAGATCCTTTACAGTTATTCTACCTGTAGATGATACAGGTCTAAACAGTCTCACAGAGACCGGACACGTGGTGCTGAACTGGACAGCAGTTGGCATTGGGTGATTGTGCTATTGAAACTATAATTCTTTTTTTACAAGGGTAATTTCATTTGGTTACATACTAAATCAATTTCTATTCACAAAATAATATCTGCGTAGTAGTGCTTCCTACCTGGAGTGGACATAGCAGATGTGACAGCGGACAGGAGAACGTAATTTTGTTTATGTGCAAGCATGCACACTAAATGACAATAAAGAAATCTTGAATCTTAATAAAACCCCAAACTATAAGTCAGACTGTCTAGTGATTCGGGTTCACTACTTGGTAAACCAAAAAGAACTGTAGAGACCTATGTCACAACCATTTACAAACGTGTTACAACCATTTGCAAACATGGTACAACCATTTGCAAACGCTTACAACTATTTTGCAAACATTTGCAACTGTTTGTGGAAAAATACATTGGCCAAAAAAATTCAAACATGTTCAAATTTTTTGGGCGACAAGAAAAACAGTTTGGGACCTTGAAATCTGTTTGCAACTTGTTTGGCAACATTTTACAAACCTTGACGAAACTTCAGAATCGCTACATTTGCCAGCATTCACGGCTCCGTGAGATACGGGGGTAAGGGCTCTATTTTGACAGCCAACAGGGGACTTTTGCACTGTGCTTCCCGCCTTGTGCCAGTGCTTTTGTTAGTTTCTGTCAGTGCATTGTCTCTTTTTTATGCTTTGCGTCAGTGTCACACTGTCTAATTACCAGTAGATGGTGCGCCAGCTTTCGCTTGGAGGAGTGGAAGAGGTGTGGCAGTGTGCAGTCTAATATTTTGGTGCATTTTATGACAGTGCGCTTTGATCAGGAAAAAAGGAGGTCTGTTGTCAGAAGCGCATTGTTTAATGCAATTTCAGTAGCGTGTTTTGAAATTGTGCAATTCCTACTGACAGGAACACATGAGGAAACACAGCATGTGCTGGGATTTTGTTATTTTACTAGACATAGTTGGAACAGCTATCATCCAATCACCCTTCATTTTAATTACAATATGATGATACATTTAATAGTTTTTTATTCCATCGGACTTACAGGTGGAGTACAGCCTATAGGTTAGGCTGTGGTGACCCACCACAATCTACAGGAACATTCCTCACACTCAGCAAATTTGGAGGAAGCAGAGGACAATTTGCAGAGGACAATTTGCATACGGACAGAGAGCCCCTGGAGGACGACCAGAACAATGGACTATTGTTTATACATCCCCGGATTAAGGAGAGGACGTCCAGGCGCCAGTTGGTCATGCGAATGATATGTATTGACTGATATGTATATCAATATGCTGTGCCATGCATTCTCTCTGTTTGTATAACATATAAAAGAGCTGAAGATACATGCCTCAGCAGCACAGTACAACAGAGTAGTGCACTGAGCCACGAAATGCGTCTCATTATGTTGGAGGAAAATAAAACTCTGCAACCTTCCAGCTCGTCGCATCTCGCCTGATCTTATTCCTCCACACTGGTGACCCGACATGTCATGGTGTGCCCCTCGCCTGATCTTTTCCCTCCACACTGGTGACCTGACGAGAGAGAATGACCGTCTGCTCCCTCTCACCGCGCTGTGGACTCCAGAGGACCAGAGAACGCCTGCAACCTCTTCATCCTCACCGGAGCGCACTTCCCCTGAGCGGGCAGCGCTGCGACTGACATGCACCATGAACGGCGACACGATCGAAACAAAGGAAGCAGCCTGAATGGGGACGATCATCGACGCCGTCTGCATTGATTTCCACCAAGCTCTCCGACCCTGACTCAGCTCGCGACAGCGGACCTCCCGCGCACAGAAGCCCCGCACACACACTGCAGGATTACGAGGACAGCGCAACTGCCAGCTATATGGTCACAGCGCCAAGCGCGCGCCACGCACAGGGACAATCCGGGTCCACAGACTGATACGTCGCCCTCCAACGCTGCACATGCCCGAGAATCATGGCCGATTGCCATCCTCGGAACCTTCAGGGCTGCGCACGCACCTGAAGCAGACGTGCAGCCCGCACACAGGACTTTATATGGGTTTCTCAGCAATGGCGCACAAGGAGAATTTAGCCTTGTATTAGGCTACCCTGAGAGGAAACATCAAAATTGGTTTGATGAGCATGATGAACATCTGAAGAAACTACTAGAAGTAAGGAATACAGCTAGGCAGGAAAACCTACAGTTTAACACAAGGTCGAAGAAGAAGAAATACTCAAAGGCTCAGAATGAGCTACAGAAGTACACCAGAGAGATGAAGTCCAACTGGTGGGATGAAAAAGCGGAGGCACTTCAAACTGCAGCAGACAGGAAGGACATGAAAACATTCTTCACAGGTTTGAGAGAAATCTACGGCCCTAAACCAAGAGGATTGATCCAACTAAAGGCTATGGATGATGAAATGGTTTTGCAGGAGAAAGACAAGATCCTGGACAGATTTGCAGACCACTTTGACCAACTACTAAACAACCCTGGAGATCTCACTGAAGAGGCTAAAGAAGCTCTAGTGCAGCGACCAGCTGTATCAAGGCTTAGAATTTTTTGTTTTTTAAGCAAAGAGAGCAATTGGTTTATTTCACATTACTCTGTAAAGACACTGCTGAATAATTAAGAGCATTATGACGGCCTCCTTGCACTTTGTGCCTCGTGCAAAACTCATTTTTTTGCACTGCTGTAAGAGCAAAATGAACTTGGAAACACCCACAAACGCCCCCTGCTCTTCTGACAATTAACTTCAGGCTAGAATGTCAAAATAAGGCCCTAAATAATCCTAATAACAAAGGCGAACCCTGATTTTCGCAAACATTTGTCAGAAAAATTGGTGAATCAGTAAGGCTGCGTGTCGACCAAACCCGTTTTTCCGCTCTGGGTGACTATTTTCAATTCATTCTCTATGTAGTCCAGTGTTTATGAAATGCTCTCGGCGGTGGCCGTTTTTTGTCACGGCACTCAAGAGTTGAAAAAAGTTCAACTTGTCAGAGACTGCAGCTGAGCTCGTCAATGTCAGACCTAAGCAGCCAATCAGAACTGCTGCGTGGGCGGGACATAGGACGCCGGTGCTAGTCTGTACTCAGACTCCTGCTTTCCGTGTCATCATATTTCACATCCAGAGCTGCTAAAACACATTTCCTGCCCAGTGTTATTTAGAGACTGCTATTAAAAAATCAGTCGAAAGTCTGACCATAGGAAAATGGAAGTGCTGAGATGAGAGTGACAAGCTGTTGCTGGGATACAGGGCACAGACTTTTTTTCCCCCAGAGCGCTGTGCACAAACGCTGAAAAAAAATGCTCAGGGCGGTCGGACGACAAAAACGTTTGGTGGACATGCAGCCTTAATTGCAACATTTGTTAGCATTCACCACAATGTGAGATGCTAGCATAACTGTGAAATAACACAACAGAGAGAAGTCCCATGAAATTGTCACAAGGGAGCTCCGACGGGGCAGGAAACAGGACCTAAATGCAAGGAACTTGGTTTGTGAAGATTTATTTTCAAACACAAAAATAGCACTCAGCTCAGGAGTTGGAAACAAAATGCTAAAGCAAGGTAGGGCAGGTAAAACACACAGGCTTGGCAAGGCAGGACAAAACTAGCCAAGATGCGCATATGAGGCGCAATACAATAACACAAGATGCAACACCAGACAAAGACTGACACAGACATATACGTATATACAGTGGGGCAAAAAAGTATTTAGTCAGCCACCAATTGTGCAAATTCTCCCACTTAAAAGATGAGAGAGGTCTCCAATTTTCATTATAGGTATACCTCAACTATGAGAGACAAAATGAGAAAAAAAATCCAGAAAATCACATTGAAGGATTTTTAATGAATTAATTGTTAAATTCCTCTGTAAAATAAGTATTTGGTCACCTACAAACAAGCAAGATTTCTGGCTCTCACAGACCTGTAACTTCTTCTTTAAGAGGCTCCTCTGTCCTCCACTCGTTACCTGTATTAATGACACCTGTTTGAACTCGTTATCAGTATAAAAGACACCTGTCCACAACCTCAAACAGTCAGACTCCAAACTCCACTATGGCCAAGACCAAAGAGCTGTCAAAGGACACCAGAAACAAAATTGTAGACCTGCACCAGGCTGGGAAGACTGAATCTGCAATAGGTAAGCAGCTTGGTGTGAAGAAATCAACTGTGGGAGCAATTATTAGAAAATGGAAGACATACAAGACCACTGATAATCTCCCTCGATCTGGGGCTTCACGCAAGATCGCACCCCGTGGGGTCAAAATGATCACGAGAACGGTGAGCAAAAATCCCAGAACCACATGGGGGGACCTAGTGAATGACCTGCAGAGAGCTGGGACCAAAGTAACAAAGGCTACCATCAGTAACACACTACGCCGCCAGGGACTCAAATCCTGCAGTGCCAGACGTGTCCCCCAGCTTAAGCCAGTACATGTCCAGGCCCATCTGAAGTTTGCTAGAGAGCATTTGGATGATCCAGAAGAGGACTGGGAGAATGTCATATGGTCAGATGAAACCAAAATAGAACTTTATTGTAAAATCTCAACTTGTCGTGTTTGGAAGAGAAAGAACACCATACCTACTGTGAAGCATGAGGGTGGAAACATCATGCTTTGGGGCTGTTTTTCTGCAAAGAGACCAGGACGACTGATCGTGTAAAGGAAAGAATGAATGGGGCCATGTATCGTGAGATTTTGAGTGAAAACCTCCTTCCATCAGCAAGGGCATTGAAGATGAAACGTGGCTGGGTCTTTCAGCATGACAATGATCCCAAACACACCGCCCGGGGAACGAAGGAGTGGCTTCGTAAGAAGCATTTCAAGGTCCTGGAGTGGCCTAGCCAGTCTCCAGATCTCAACCCCATAGAAAATCTTTGGAGGGAGTTGAAAGTCTGTGTTGCCCAGCGACAGCCCCAAAACATCACTGCTCTAGAGGAGATCTGCATGGAGGAATGGGCCAAAATACCAGCAACAGTGTGTGAAAACCTTGTGAAGACTTACAGAAAACGTTTGACCGCTGTCATTGCCAACAAAGGGTGTATAACAAAGTATTGAGATGAACTTTTGTTATTGACCAAATACTTATTTTTACCAAGGAATTTACCAATTAATTCATTAAAAATCCTTCAATGTGATTTTCTGGATTTTTTTTTTCTCATTTTGTCTCTCATAGCTGAGGCATACCTATGATGAAAATTGGAGACCTCTCTCATCTTTTAAGTGGGAGAACTTGCACAATTGGTGGCTGACTAAATACTTTTTTGCCCCACTGTATAGCACACTGGGTGATTAGCAAACACAGGACAGGTGAGAGCAATCAGGGTCAATCACAAACAGCAGAGAATGGCTACAGGTACAGAACACATAGGGGACTGCGAACAAAAAGTGACAAAACAGAGTATACACATGAGATATGCGGACGCAGGACCAGGGGAGACGTGACCATGACAATGACTTTGGCTATGTTCACACTGCAGGTTTTAATGCCCAATTCCAATTTTTTTGCACAAATGTGACCTATATCTTATTTTTTAATGACAGTCTGAACAGCACATATCCGATTTTTTCCACACCAGACCCAGGCCACTTTCATATGTGGTCCTAATTCGGATACGTATCTGATATTTTCCAAAGCGATCTCAGTCTGAACGGTCATGTTGCATTTCATCCGACTTTTTTCTCACTGAAGTGAGACAGACGTGACAATTCTGCAGTGGAGGATGCAGCAAGCATGGCAGACACAGCTCATTTGTGCTCTCTTTTTAATCAATCTTCTTTCCCTTTATCACTGGATTGTAATTTTGTTGGCTTTGACTGCACAATAACTTCAAAATTTGGGAGGGGGGGTGTTTGGGTCTGAAACTGTCAGACAAACAGGCGCACAGTAACAGCACATTTTTTAAAAAAAGTAATGGCACATTTACTGGATGTTGCAAATTCCTGTTTCTCTTTAAACAGCACACCGTGAGTCCTGGCCACTGTGGAACAGAATGGCCAGATAGGGGGATACGCCAACACTGCGCCACCGTGTTGGGCTGCACGGTGGCGCAGTGGTTAGCACTGCGGCAGCACAGTTTACCCTTGGCCGGGGGATCGTGGGGATCGTGGGTTCGATCCCAGCCCCCGACCAACAGTGATCTGTGTGGAGTTTGCATGTTCTCCCCGTGTATGCGTGGGTTTACCCCGGGATTTCTCCGGTTTCCTCCCACATGCCAAAAACATGCAGGTTAGGTTAATAGGAGACTCTGAAGTGGCCCTTGGTGTGAATGTGTGTGTGAATGGTTAAAAAGGGATGGCACCGTATTGTGGCTGCTTCATCCATCCAGGTGGTGGATGACCCTTAATTTCTGTAAAGCGTCTTTGAGTGTCTATGATAAAGCGCTATATAAATCTGATGCATTGATTGATTGATTGATACAAAAACACACAGTCCAGGAGAAGGGAGTCTCTGGCGGCTCCTCCTTCCTGTGCGAGACTGGCGTTATGCAGCTGGTACTAGCCACGCTGTTTATCAGGGCGCGAGCCACTGACAATGTCAGTGGGCGAGAGCCCTTTGTGGCACCTTCTCTTGGTTGCGAGCTGTGTGGTCTCCCGGCGTGGGGGGCTCCACAGGATGGTTGCTCCTTCACGTGGTGCCTCGGTGCCGAGCAATGTCTGTTTTATTTTATATGTGTGTAAGAGAAGTAGGGGGTGATGTATGTACCTGTGTGTGTGTGTGTGTGTGTGTGTGTGTGTGTGTGTTTATGGGAGGGTTGGAAGGGGTGGGGATGTATCGTGTAAATTATGTAACTAAATGTGTCTACTGTTTTTATCTATGTAAAGCACTTCTAATCTATCCATCTAATGTTTAAAAAGTGCTATTGTAGAGGATGCCTTCACAAACAAGACTGAGTTTATTTCTCAGGAAAGGTTTATTTGGAGTCACATCCTCTAACAGCAAGTATCTCAACAAAAGAGACAGGACGATCTTTCCTCAATGCTCTTATACCCCCAGAGACACAAACCCCCCCCCACATCAAATACATCACACCTTCCACCCACAGTCCTTCAGTAAACATATGAACCCACAGTTCTTCAGTAACATATAGCCGCCGAGGCTCGTTGGCGTCTCTGATGTTCTCTGATGTTTCATCCGCCTCGGGGGCTCCTGCTGGGACATTGTCTCTGACTTCCCGTCTCCCCAGAAACCACTTCACACCTGCCGAGGTCTCTGCCGGGGCATGTCCTTTTGGACGTTTGAAGTCTGTAGAGTATGCACCGTCATGCCTACTAAATACATGTGGGAGAAAGTGCGTACCATACAAGCATGCCATATATGCGCCCTAAATATGCGCCATATAACCCCCCCCAAACGTCTAAATAAGGACAAGTTACACCTCAAATGCATAGAATCATGACATATCACACAGCACGAGAAAAAATTGGCACAACAGATCATACATCCAACTGCCTGGGCTTCAACTCCCTGCCATATCTGCTGTGAGCAGGTCTCGCTCTGCCTGTGGCTGTCTCTTGCATCTGTGGATCAGAGTCATTAGCACATCATTGTGAAAGCTTAGCAGAGTGTCTCCCCGGCGGCCTGCCGCGGCGGGGGGCCCTGGCCAACTGTACCTGTTCATCAGCTAACACAAAAGCAGGTTTGAGTCTGTTAATGCAGACTAATTCCCTCCTGTCTCCCAAATCGAGCAAAAAATGCTTTCCCCCGGTTTCCAACACTCTGAAAGGTCCATCGTAAGGTGGTCTTAAACCTAACCTCTGTGCGTCGTGTCTAACAAAGACGAATTCTGCATTCTTCAAGGCTTTAGGCACAAAAACGCGTGGAAAACTGTGATGAACTGGACCAGGGAGGGTGTGTGACCCCGCGCTGCCCTGCAGCAGCTGAGCGGGGGGGCGATCTGGTGCGGGGTTCTCAGGAAGGAATTCTCCCGGTAACCGGAGAGGTTGGGCGAAGACAAGTTCGGCCGGAGAGGCTTGCAAATCTTCTTTAGGTGCTGAACGCAACCCTAATAAAACCCATGGAAGCTTATCAACCCAATTTGTGTTCGTGAGAGTCGCTCTGAGAGCTGCTTTCAATGACCTGTGAAAGCGTTCGCACAAACCGTTGGCCTGGGGGTTATACGCAGTTGTGCGATGAATTTTCACCCCCAGGCTGAGTGCCATGGACCACCAGAGCTCTGAAACAAACTGGGGTCCTCTGTCAGACGTTATGTCTGACGGGACTCCAAAGCGCGCGACCCAAGCTGTTAAAAAAGCACGCGCAACGTCTGCTGCTGTGGTTGACGCCAGGGGAATCGCCTCTGGCCAGCGCGTAGTGCGGTCCACCATAGTTAGAAGGTGTGTGAACCCCTGTGACAGCGGGAGGGGCCCCACCAAGTCGATATGCACATGGTCGAAACGTTTGGCTGGGATGTGAAAAGGTTCTAGAGGGGCTCGCGTGTGCTTGTGTACCTTTGCTCTTTGACACGCTGCGCAGGCTGCAGCCCATGCTTTGACCTGTTTACGTAGCCCCGGCCAAACAAACTTCTCTCCCACCATTTTGATCGACGCGCGAATGCCCGGGTGTGCCAGCGAATGTATTAGGTCAAAAACACGGCGACGCCACGCAGCCGGGACCACGGGGCGGGGGCGCCCCGTGGAGATATCGCAGATTAGGGGGGGCATACCTCTTTGATGCACCCTGTGCTCCAGCCTTAGCCCTGTTGGCCCAGACTGGAGCGCGCGCACGTCCGCATCGTTAATCTGCTCAGCGGCCATGGCTGCATAATCTAACCCAATGCAGACCGGGGCTGTGAGCGCCTCCGCGCCGCAAGCCTGGCCCGCGTCTACAGCCGCCGCGTCTGCTCCCTGGGGGCCTGGCATTGCAACTGCACGCGAGAGACAATCTGCCACCACATTGTGCTTACCCGCCACGTGTTGAATGTCGGTGGTAAACTCCGAAATTGCGGCCAGCTGTCTCTGTTGTCGGCCCGACCAAGGCTCTGAAATCTTAGCCATTGCAAAAGTTAATGGTTTATGGTCCACAAACGCGGTGAAACGGCGCCCTTCCAACCAGAACTGGAAGTGGCGGATGGCCAAATGCAGGGCTAAAAGCTCCCTATCAAACGCGCTGTATTTACGCTCATTATCGCGCAATGTTTTGCTGAAAAACGCAAGTGGTTGCCAGCTCCCTGCTACCAGTTGCTCGACAACCGCTCCCACTGCCACGTCGGAGGCGTCCGTGGTTAGCGCCATGCGAGCTGCTGGCACCGGGTGTGCCAATAATGCAGCGTCCGCGAGGGCCGATTTGACCTGTGAGAAAGCGCGCTCCCGATCCGGGGACCACTCAACCTTAGATGCAGGTTTTTGCTTCTTTAACGCCGCGTACAGTGGGTGCATGAGCCGTGCCGCGTTGGGGAGGAAACGGTTATAAAAATTGACCATCCCCAAAAATTCCTGCAGCGCCTTAACTGTCTGTGGTTGGGGGAAATCCGTTATCGCGCGCACTTTATCCGGCAGCGGGACCGCACCCTCTGGAGACACGCGGTGTCCCAAAAAATCGATTTGCGCTACCCCGAATTGGCACTTCGCTGGGTTAATGATCAGCCCGTGCTCTGTCAGCCTCTGAAAAACGGCTGTGAGGTGGCATTCATGCTCGGCTTCGGATGCACTGGCTACCAAAATATCATCCAAATAAGCGAATACGAAAGGGAGGCCGCGCAGCACTGCATCCATCATGCGTTGGAACGTCTGCGCGGCGCCTTTGAGGCCGAAAGGCATGCGCGAAAACTCGAAAAGCCCGAAAGGGGTTATAACTGCCGTTTTGGGTATGTCCTGCGCGCAGACTGGAACTTGGTGATAACCGCGCACCAAATCTATTTTGGAAAAGATGCGCGCCCCCACCAAATGAGCGGAAAAATCCTGGATGTGCGGAATCGGATAGCGGTCGTGTGCTGAAGCATTATTTAATCTGCGGAAATCACCGCAAGGGCGCCACAAGCCGTCAGCCTTGGGCACCATGTGCAGGGGTGACGACCAAGAGCTGTTCGAGCGCCTAACAATGCCCAGTTTTTCCAAGTTGGCGAATTCCTCGCACGCGATGGCCAGTTTAGCTGGGTCCAAACGCCGAGCTTTTGCAAAAACAGGGGGGCCAGAGGTAGTTATGAAATGCTCGACCCCGTGTTTGGCAACTGACGCTGAAAATGTTGGGACCGTGAGTGTCGGGAACTGGTTGAGTAATGCATGAAACTTACCACCCGCAGCTGTGACATTGGGATGTGCAGAAGGCAGGGCCACCCGAGCTGTGCAGGAGATAGAGTAGAAAGACAGTGCATTTACAATACGTCTGTTAGCAAGATCAACTAACAAACTGTTTGAGCATAGAAAGTCAGCACCTAGCATGTTGTTGTTAACTGCAGCTACCACGAAGGTCCACTCGAAGGTGCGCCCATGGAGGGACAGGAGAAGCGTCTTCTCCCCATAGGTTTTGATCGTGGAGCCGTTCGCCGCTAACACCAGGGGTCCGCTGGCAGGCGCCAGCGTGTCCGCGTAGGTAGGCTTGACAAAACTTAGCTGGGAGCCTGTGTCCACCAGGAATTCCTTCCCTGAATTCACGTCCGTCACGAAAAGCAGCTTGTTCTTCGTGCCGAGAGTCGCAGCTGCTACCGGCTCCCGGTCTTGGCGTTTCCCTGGCGCTGGTACCGGCACGGTGGAACGCATCTGTGCGCTTTCTCAGCGAAGCGCCGATGGTAGAAACAGAGGGCGTTGTCCGCCCCGCTTCTCCTGGCCTCTGCCGCTGCTGCCGTCAGTGGATCCGGTGCCGCAGCCTCTGGTCTCCCCTCGTCTCGCGGGGGGGCGTTCAGCTCTGCTGCTGCCGTCGTGGCTGCGTGCCGTCTATGGGCGTCGACGAGCCGCTGCGCCTCCTGGCCCAGCTCGTGGTAGTCACGGTTGTTGAGTGGCTGCGAGTTGGCCAGGGTGACTCTCACTGCTGGCGGGAGCGTTCTGAGGAAGAGGTGGGCGAAGATAAAGCTGTCGTCATCCTCGCCTCTCAGGCTCATCATCTTCGCCATCAAATCTGCCGGCCTGTCTGCTTCCCCTTCTGTCAGCGCCAGGACCTTCTCTGCTCGCTCTCCCAGCGAGGGAGTGAAGGCTCGAATGAGGGCGGCTTTCAGTGCGCCATACTTGTTGTCTTGGGGCGGGTGGTTGGTCAGGCTCTCCACCCGCTGCACTGTGAGGCTGTCCAGCTTCGCGACGACATGGTAGAACCTCATTGCGTCTGCTGAGATTCCCCGAAGGTGGAACTGCGCCTCCACAGTGGTAAACCAGGAGCGCGGGTTATGTTGCCAGAAATCGGGCAGCTGTAGTGTGGTAGCTGCGTTAACCCGGTTGGCTCCTGAAGAGTCCGGTGCGGAAAGCTCGCCGTCACCGGCCATGATTCGTCGTAGGTCACCAGTGTAGAGGATGCCTTCACAAACGAGACTGAGTTTATTTCTCAGGAAAGGTTTATTTGGAGTCACATCCTCTAACAGCAAGTATCTCAACAAAAGAGACAGGACGATCTTTCCTCAATGCTCTTATACCCCCAGAGACACAACCCCCCCCGCCCCCACATCAAATACATCACACCTTCCACCCACAGTCCTTCAGTAAACATATGAACCCACAGTTCTTCAGTAACATATAGCCGCCGAGGCTCGTTGGCGTCTCTGATGTTCTCTGATGTTTCATCCGCCTCGGGGGCTCCTGCTGGGACATTGTCTCTGACTTCCCGTCTCCCCAGAAACCACTTCACACCTGCCGAGGTCTCTGCCGGGGCATGTCCTTTTGGACGTTTGAAGTCTGTAGAGTATGCACTGTCATGCCTACTAAATACATGTGGGAGAAAGTGCGTACCATACAAGCATGCCATATATGCGCCCTAAATATGCGCCATACTATACAAATAAAGTTTGATATTGTAATTGCTAGGATTATTTATTATTAACCTTATTTATACAGGTAATCCCGCTGAGACATTTTCTCATTTTCAAGAGAGCCGTTTAATCGATCAGTTCTGTTAAAGCAGGGCGGATCACAGCGGTCATCTGGCATGTAGAGCAGTGAAGCTGGTCTCATATTTATTTTGTGCATAATCATTTCTGAATGATTTTAACATTTTATTTTGCTGCACTGCATCAAGGTGAAGAAGTTCTGTCCCCCTCAATCGCTTAGGGCTGATATTTACTTCTGTAAACACAATGCTGTGTCTGACGTTACGTTTTCTTCTGCGCATGCGGGTCACTTCATAGCTGTAGACCATTCACACTGGAGTCTGATGGGGGTCGCATTTAAATTATAATGTGAATGCCCACACACACACAAAAAAAATTGAATCTCGGCAAAAAATCAGAATTGAGCATTAAGACCTGCAGTGTGACCATGGCCTATGACAACACCACAATATAGATCATCTCAATAATAACAAATAATAATGATACCAAAAACCATGAAACAAGCAGGGATATTGACAATACTAAACATGAGTGAAAAACAACACAGAGAAACACAATAAATAAACTCAAGGCAAAGCCATGGGCTGGGCTCATGTCCCGGTAATCACAGAATACTCAAATATAAACACAAGACGGGCACATGAGCACAGCCCATGTTCAAACCCTTACAGAAATGTTTTCAGGAAAAGGATCAGTGCCAACGTTTGATAACATACAGTAGAGATGACTAGGAATTGCATGAATAGATATCAAACAACCTTTCTACAGTGATAGACAATGCTGTGCTTTAAGAAAAACTAAGAGGGCTACACAAAGTTTCTGATTAAACTGAAACCGCTCACCTCTTATAATAAGAACATCCACATCTCTGTGAAATGTTTTAACTTGAAATGAAACGTCACACCTAAGATATGTGTACATAGCGTCAGCTGATCGTTGATGTTTCCATGAGTCTTGTTATTCTAGCTCCATCCTTTGTCATGTATGTTTAATGGTCTGTGGTTATTCAACACAAAAGTAGCTGCATGTTTTCACTAATAATTACTTGTTCTTTTACAACCAAGCGTGAATGCAAATATTGACTTTTTCCCAGAAAGTCTTTCCAAGTTATGAAAGTTTATTTTATTGTTCTGCATTTCTCTGCATCTTCTTATAATGTGGTTAAAAATAACTATAACTCATAAAAAAATCAATTGGTTACATATGCTCCCTCCCTAATTATCTTTTATGCATTGGTTTATTTCCTCCTTTTTGTATTTGTTTTTTATTTATTTTTTCCAAAGCCAGTGATTTACTGTTCATGAATATATGCATCATGGGAAAGCAGCCAGTTCGGGAGGCCATAACTCATCGGCCAAAAGTTGGCCTTATTTACGTTGTACACAATACAAATCTGATTTCTCACTTTGTTTTAGGCTTGGCAAGTAAATCTTCATGGGAATAGTGTACATGTAGCTGATAATAAAGCAGAGTTTCACTGTGTTCTAGTGGCCAGAATCATGTTCCAGAGTTTTAAGATAATTAAACATGTGAATCTTTATAGGGATAATTGCATTCCATTTAAATCTTCATTTAGTTACAGTGACATCTACAAACACTTTTAGCTTTTAACAGAGCTAACATTTGGTATGAATACAATAACAGGACCTTTTCGAACTACAAAGTCATGCCTTATGTTTTCCAAACTGTCGGAGCAACTATTGAAGTAACAGTAAAGACACTTTCCTGAGGTTAATGGATAAGCTTAAGGTCTCTCACCCAAATGTTATTTTTATGGGCGACTTTGGCAGGGAGCCTTTTGTTTCATTAGACCGCGTCTTTATCATTTATGCACTGATGAGAACACAAGGTTTTGGGGTTAGAGACACTTATTCTCTAAATGGTATCTCACTCATTCAGCCACAGGGCAATGCTAATGGAATCTGCTGAACCCTACTGCTTCAAATGGCTTAAGAGAAGACAGGCGGCGGCCCAAATTCTCTTTGAGATTCTGTGTGCAAATATTGCCAGAAGTAACGCATTATATATTTTATATTCAAAATATTTGATGGCTATCAATAAACTTCATAACAGCTTTCATAGATCTATAAAAATATCTTTTGTTTTGTTTGCATTTTCATCTGCAATGAATTCTCAGTTTCCACAGGCTATGAAAGTGAACTGTGAATGTTTTACGTATTTTATATTGATTGGGTGGGCTTATTTAATTCAATTGCTGCATATCCTTACTTGGAGGTGCAGTGAAAATCGTTTGAGAATCAATGGGCGGAAGCAAGCAAGACAAAAATAATTGACTGTTTTCAAACTCCTGCAGGCAGTGGAATAACTAACCAAAACAGCTCCCAGGGATGTCTGAAATTGCTTTTTTGCAAATCCCTCAACCACATATCCAAACTGACAAAAATGGTCATGCAGAAATCAGTCTTAAAGTCACTGCACATATCTGTTTATTTATTTATTAAATGTCCTGACACTTATTCTGACATGTACTGTAGCTGGAGGACGATACACAACGAGATCTGCTTCAGATAAAGGAGAGACACGGTGTATGTGTGTGTCTTGCTGTTTGTTTGTTTTGTCGTGACCGTTTCAAAGTCCAGATGCACTGAGGTGGAGCTCTCCCCCGCAGAGCTGTCTTCCTGGGTGCCTGGAGGTCCGCTTCCAATCTATTTGCTGTAATTGCCGTCAGAGTGTACACCTTGGAGTCTTCTAATTCCCTCTTTTATTTCAGCCACCATGAGGGAGGCCATCTGTCCTCCTGCCTGTGCTACCCCCCACCCTTTGGCGTCAGGTCTCTCCCGGTCTGTGCAACCCCCCCCCCCCCCCACACACACACACACACACACACACACAAAGACACAACCACAGCAGGCCATGATTTTTGTGTCGGGGCTTTGATGCATCACACCTTCGTCCAGCCGGCATCACATGACTGGTGCGGAGGACATGAGTGTGGTTTTACGAGGTGCCAGTGAGGACGACCACAGCACCATTAAATAATGACAGCAGAGCGACAAAGATCTTATCTGCTGACTTTTTTGTTTTCCAGAAAGGTTAAATTAGCAAGCACAGGCTGGAGACAGACTGGCTTTATTTTTTTATTTATTTTTTTTAAGATTATATTATTGCTACCTCCTACATTTCCCATGTCTTCTCCCCTGAGAGCACACTCAAGCTGTTGTTTGCAGTTATCACAGCCGTTAGTTTTCTCCTGAGGTGGTCACACTTTGTTTCACGGACTGTAGCTCTGTTCCAGACCACTGATGACAGGCAGGGTCTAGCCTCAGCACCTTGGCAGACCAGTGCTTTGCAGGTGGATTCCTTTACCTTAATTGGCTTTACTTCCGACTTTTTTGCCGAACGTTTTCCAGAGGATCTCCTGGCAATGAGCTTCACACTACACATCCCCTGAAATAGAAATGTTCAGCATTAGTTTCCGTTATTCAATCAAAAAGCATTCAAAGACTGAGCAGCAAATGTTGTTCTGCTTAAATAAACAAAAAACAATCATACTACTAAAAAATGCTGGCAGCCTGTACTGAATAATAAGTGACATTTTCTGTATCTATCTCACTGCATCCGTGCTCTCTCACTGCGTCTTTGTTTGTGGTTTTCTAGTCTGCAGTCACAGTGTCTGGGCCGCGACTGATTTAAATACCATCCTATCTCATTAACATGCACAGATAGACCAGCGAGGGCCAATTACATTCATCTTGTCATGTGGCTGGGCTTCCAAGTCGTTAATATTTTATGGCAACACGCTCCCCCAGCCACAGCAGCAACACACCAGTGCTTTTACATTATTCTACAGTTCAGGACATGGGATCAGAAACATTCCCTGAATAAAAACACTTCTAGGTCATGACAACATAAGCATGAAAAATGAGTAGAAGAGGAAAATCCACATATAAATTATATATGCCGTTTTTATGACAATTGACTATTATCAGACCTCTCCCTCGATTGCCTCCTCACTGTGGTGGAGGGCTGAAATGGGGGTGTCTCATTGATCTCTGGAGTTGATTTGCTTCTGGTACCATCTGTCATACCAACTTGTGCTATGGGCGACGAACAGGACTGGGCGCTTTTCAAATATTTCCTTTGATGTGAATACCAAGAAGCTCAAAAAGCTTGCCCAAATTACAGATGAATGTGCATGTGTTGGCCTGGCTACTCTCAGTGCAAACAAGCCACATTCCTGCAGGGGTGAGTATATCCTCTTGGTTCCCTGCTTGTACTGTAGGGTTTCTCCAGTGAGTGAAAAGTTGTTTCTCTGAATTTTGAGTAAGTAAATGGAATTATAGTGCAGTCAGCATTGGCAGTAGATGCCCAGTTTGGACACTCATTTGTTTTACTGGTGAACCTCAACACTCAATGGCAGTGAAACCTTTAGAGGATGTTAGTTTGTATATAATAAACACTCAGGGCCCTATTTTGACAGTCTAGGCTGGGCATTTGCACCTTGCTTTACGCCTTGCACTGGTGGTTTCCTTAATTTTTGTTAATGCATTATCTGGTTTTCCACTGTCTGTCCTCGCCAGCTGAATAGAAACTGACTGTGCATATGCCCTGCGCTTGTAGGATAATTTTAAGTGAGTAAGGCTCTGTGCCAAGTTCAGTGTATTGGTATTAAGGTGCATTTTATTCCAATTTGCTTTTGATCTGCAAAAAACAGGTCTGGAATCAGCAGCACATGATCAACCTCTATTTCAGCAGCATGTTTAAAAGGCATGTGTGCGCATGTATGCCTGTGCCTACACCAGGGTTAGACTTTCTCAGTGTCCATTATTTTGACAGACTGATTTTGTAAAAATCTGTCATAATCCCTTACCTGATCTTTCATTCAGTCGCTGGCGATCTGTCCAGAGTGTGCCCCACTTCTTGCCCGAAGATGCTGGGACAGACTCCAGCCCCCTGCAGCCAGAGAAAGACTGTTAAGAAGTCTGCTCATGACCTGACAGTAATCAGTGAATCTTTCTGGATGAGGAGGATAAGACTGTTGTTGAGATGCTCTTGTTACTTTTCTGTTCTCTATCTATCTATCTATCTATCTATCTATCTATCTATCTATCTATCTATCTATCTATCTATCTATCTATCTATCTATCTATCTATCTATCTATCTATCTATCTATCTATCTATCTATCTATCTATCCTCTCCTTAAGTGAACAAAATGTGGGTAACTTTTTTTTTTAAACTACTAGACTTCTGTGCAGTCACACAGTGGGACCACGGCCAGATGAGAGCCTGGCAGGTGTATGGAAAGCCAGCATCCATTATCTAATTAATGGCAGTTTTTACATTTTTTTATACTCATTCACTGTCATTCGTTTAACAGAATGATTCAAATTTAAAGTATCCTGACCTGTTTTGAGTTAAAACGCAATAATTTTACATTCAGCAGAGCTCCAGAAGTGCACATGGTGTTACCATAGTGGGAACATTAATGGACCTCAGGTCAAGATGAGCCTTTTCTCAGTTTAAAGGAGAAGTTCAGATATAGTTTGTGATAATATAACTGAAGGAATTTTTACAACTTGGTCTGTCAAAATCAAGGACAGAGAGAAAGACTGGCATAATCTCTGACTTGTACAGCGCTCATTTGTGCGTAATTATGATCAGGAGGACCAGGAGATTAAGAAGCCTTAACCACATTTCCACTTTGTGAATGAGCGTGCATTAAGATAAGATAAGATAAGATAAGCCTTTATTAGTCCCACAATGGGGAAATTCCAGGATTGCAACAGCACAGGGATAGCAACACTCAGAGCAACAATCAGAAGGCAAGAGAAAAACAAGAGCAGCGAGTATACATATGTACATATAAATATAAATATACTGTATATACTGTATATACTGTAGACACACAGTGCGGAGCATTGTAGCTAGATGGAATAAATATATAAATATATAAACACACACAGTGCAGAGCATTGTAGCTAGATGGAATAAATATATGAGTATATAAACACAGTGCGGAGTATTGTAGCTAGATGGAATGAATATGTAAATATATAAACACACACAGTGTGGAGCATTGTCCTCAGCGTAAAAAGGATTTCTCCTGCATTTAAAAGCTGTCATATTAGTATTACATAAGCCTTTGATCTTGTGCCCCTGTATATTAAAGGAAATGAGAGCAAAGACAGCAATTGGTTTATTTCATGTTACGCTCCAAAATACTCCTCTGAATAATTAAGAGCATTAAAACAGCCTCTTTGAACTTTGCACCTGGCACAAAACCACTTGTAATATTAGTTGTGTTGAGCTATTTAAATTATTTTTGTTTAAGTTGTTTATTCCATATGCTGTTTGCATCAAACCTAATTTGCAGTGAGGGTTGAATAATTTTGATTGCAACTGTAGTTTTGAAATTGCTCTGCAAAACAGAGAAAAGTTTTGCCTTGTTTATTTTTGGTCTTTGTTACCAAAAGCCATGACAGTTTTCATTTGAAAATAATTACAGCATAAACTGTTCTATTGACATCATGGCTGAACATTATGATGGTCAAGTTCATAAAGAAGTCATAAGGACTCTTCATTTTGATGGTAGTGACAGTTTCAAATATTTGCTTTTGACACATAGACTAAACATTTTTAGCAAATTACACACTTTTGCAGGTCATCTGGGCGGTGCAGTGGCGCAGTGGTTAGCACTGCACCAGCACAGCAACTCACCCTTGGCCATGGGATCCCTGGTTCGATTCCAGCCCCTGACCAACAGTGATCTGTGTGGAGTTTGCATGTTCTCCCGTATCTGTGTGGGTTTACTCCGGGATTTCTCCGGTTTCCTCCCACAGGCCAAAAACATGCAGGTTAGGTTAATTGGAAACTCTAAAGTGGCCCTAGGTGTGAATGTGTGTGTGAATGGTTAAGGGATAGCGCCGTACCGTGGCTGCTTCATCCATCCAGGTAGATGCCCTCAATTTCCCCTCTGGGGATCAGTAAAGTATACAAAATCAAAAAAAAAAAAAATCTACTGTGTTTTGCAGTTTTCACACTTTGTTTTGAGAAATGCACTTAGCGTTGTGTAAACTTTAATTCTGTTCAGAGAAATGCACCAAAGTAACTGAGAAAAACTGTAGATCAAGCAGAGGAAAATATATAATCACTCAATTCTGAAGAAAATATTATGGAATCACCCTGTAATTTGCCTAAAACAAATATCTGCATCAAATTTAATCTCCTAATTAGTGTGCATTTAAAATAAGAGTGCTTGAACACCTTGGTGTGCTGTTGTACCAAGCTGATAAACATGAATCAGGGCTCCAACACAAGAAATGTCAATTGAAACAAAAGAGAGGATTACAAAACTTCTTCAAGAAGGTATATCATCACGGAATGTAGTAAAAGATGTTGGTTGTTCCCAGTCAGTTGTGTCTAAAATCTGGACACGTACAAACAAAATTTGAAGGCTGTAAAAGGGAAGTATACTGGTAGGGTAAGGAAGACATCAAAATGTGAAGATAGAAAACTTAAAGCAGTATGACTTGAAAACAGAAAATGCACAACGAAACAAATGAGGAACAAATGGGCAGAAACTAGAGTCAGTGTCTGTGACTGAACTGTAAGAAATCGCCAAAAGGAAATTTACATACAGAAAAGCCAAATAAAAGCCATAATTAGATAAGATAAGATAAGCCTTTATTAGTCCCACAATGGGGAAATTCCAGGATTGCAGCAGCACAGGGATAGCAACACTCATAGCAACAATCAAGAAGACAAGAAAAACAAGAGCAGCAAATATACATACTGTATGTACACATAAATATATAAATATATATACACACAGTGCGGAGCATTGTAGCTAGATGGAATAAACAGCATAACCGTCTACTTAGTTATCCTACACAGTATGAATATGTACCCATACATATTGTCACCCTCCGTAGCGACTGATATTGTCCTAGTTGTATACTGGAGGGGACCATTTGTGTAAGTCTGTTGTGTCTTTTGCATTCAATACTATCTCTGCGAGCAGCCCTGCTTAGGTTATACAGTCTGACAGCCGTAGGTAGGAAGGACCTGCGAAACCTCTCGGTTGCGCACCTAGGATGATGTAGTCTGGTGCTAAATGAGCTCCTCAGTGCGTTCAGTATGTCCTGCATAGGGTGGGACTCGGACTCCAGCAGAGATGACAGTTTAGCCACCATCCTTCTCTCTCCTATCTCCTCCACCGGGTCAAGGCGTTAACTAACGCCTTGTAATTAACACCTAAACAGAAAAAAAAACAAGGTTACAGTATGCTAAAGAAAAGCAATCGTGGACTGTGGATGACTGGATGAAAGTGATATTCAGTACGGAATCATGAATCTGCATTGGGCAAGGTGATGATGCTGGAAGTTTGGTTTGGTGTCATTCCAATGAAATTTATGAACTGCCTGTAGAAAGCATGTAGATTTCCACAATCATTGATAATATGGGACTGCATGTCAGATGGGGGAGATGGCAGTCAATACATTTTCAATAAATGTGCATGTTTATACTGAAATGTTGGACACTTTTCTTATTCCATTAGTTGAAAGGATGCTTGGTGATGATGACATCAGGATGGTAATGCATCTTGTAGCTACACAGTCTTTTCTTCTTCACAGGTTTATCCATGTTTAGTCACAAAACTGACCAAACAGCAAGAGGTATCACTAAAACGTTTTCTTTGCCAGTATTTACACTAGATATGAGCGATGCGCACTACAGGAACTGTGATTGATTAATTCTCACCCTTGACCCCAGGGGTGACCGGGGTGTGACCAGCACAGCAATCTGCTACCTGTAATAGAGCTAGGATCTGTTGCGTTAGGGTGCCATCTAGTTGTTAGTGCAGTCAATTTACGGGACAATGCACATCCCGCTTTGGGCAAACATATTCAGCCCAATAAACAGGATGTCCCGGCTAAAACGGGATGGTTGGCAACCCTAACCATAGGGCCAACCGTAACCATGCCTTTCCTTCAAGAAAGACAAATAATGGCATGACCTGCAAATAGTCCGGACCTGAATCTCATTGAAAATCTATGGTGGAAATTGAAGAAAATGGTCCATGACAAAGCTCCAACCTGCGAAGCTGATCTAGCAACAGCAATAACAGAAAGTTGGAGCTGAATTGGTGAAGAATACCATTTTTCAGTAGTGAAGTCCATGCCTCAGAGAATTCAAGCTGTGATAATAGCCAGAGGTGGTGCAACAAAGTACCAGTGGTTTAACATTTTTTTTTTCATGATTCCATAATATTTTCCTCAGAATTGAATGATTCCATTTTTTTTCTCTGCTTGAAAAAAAAATTGCAATTGATCACAGCAGCTTTGTTTCATTTGTTTTTAGAAATATGTTTCTTACAGCCATAAGGTTGGCATTTTGAATAAAAAATAGTTTTGTGACATGCCTGTGATTTGTTTATTTTTATTTATTTTTTACAAAATTAAACAATTGAATGAACATCCAAAAAGAGTGGTGATTCTGTAATTTTTGCCAGCATTGTACTGGTGACAGTTGATTATTAATATGAAATTGTTCCATTTCCCCAAACTGTGTCTCAACTTTAAGGTTGTGCTCGTGGTAGACCGTTTGGTTCAGCTCTCTGGAGACAGTACAGTCATTTACATTTTTTCCAGCTATGATACCTGAAGCAATTAAGCAGCAACTTCCATCCATCCATCCATCTTCTTCCGCTTAATCCTTTTCGGGTCACGGGGGGGCTGGAGCCTATCCCAGCATCTTTGGGTGAGAGGCAGGGTACACCCTGGACAGATCGCCAGTCCATCGCAAGGCCAACACAGAGAGACAGACAACCATTCACTCTCACAGTCATACCTAAGAACAATTTAGAATCCCCAGTTTGATGCCAGTTAACCTCACTTGCATGTTTTTGGCATGTGGGAGGAAACTGCCCACTTCTGTTAGTTTATTTGGTGGTTGACAATTTTGGAATCTGTAGCTCTTCAGATTTATTTATTTGATTTGTCTTACATAAACTGTTTGGACCACAAAAAAAGTCACACACATTGTGATATGTTGTTGGACTTCAGCTGTTAACTTTGATTACCCTTGACATAATTTTGATAAGCTTATGCAATGTCAGAACATTTATTTCTGTCCTGAGTTACATTAATTATTTGCTAAGAACTTGTACTGATGATGAGAGATTTGATGAGAGTTGATGATGAAGATGATGGTTTACCCAACTGCAGTATTCTTTGCAATTGCCTTAGTTTTTTTTTCCTGCTTGATTCATAGTATAGGTCTGAATAAGACTCTTTTTGTTGGCATTGGGGTATTCTTGTGTAATTTCATGATACAAGCTAGCCGATTTGTAGGAAGTCTATATTTATTACCTCTGGTTATAAAGGTTATGTTTTTGCCGGCGTTTGTTTGTTTGCCCGTTTGTCTGTTTGTCTGTTAACAGGATTACGCAAAAACTACTGGATGGATTTTGATGAAATTTTCACCAGAGGTGGTCCTTGAGTTTCAGATGAACCCATTAGATTTTGGAGGTGATCCATGAGCACATTTCTGCACCAAGGCCCTATCTTGCAATGTATGGAGTGATGGAGGCAGGGAGATACAGACAGATGGATGTACAAAGGGAGGGAGGGAAGGAACCTTGCAGAGGTATGTGCTTTCTGAGTGCTTTTCTAGTTACCTCCGCCAGGCCGAAAAGGCCAGGAGGAGGTTATGTTTTTGCCGACGTTTGTTTGTTTGCCCGTTTGTCTGTTTGTCTGTTAACAGGATTACGCAAAAACTACTGGATGGATTTTGATGAAATTTTCACCAGAGGTGGTCCTTGAGTTTCAGATGAACCCATTAGATTTTGGAGGTGATCCATGAGCACATTTCTGCACCAAGGCCCTATCTTGCAATGTATGGAGTGATGGAGGCAGGGAGATACAGACAGATGGATGTACAAAGGGAGGGAGGGAAGGAACCTTGCAGAGGTATGTGCTTTCTGAGTGCTTTTCTAGTTACCTCCGCCAGGCCGAAAAGGCCAGGAGGAGGTTATGTTTTTGCCGGGGTTTGTCTGTCTGTTTGTCTGTCTGTCTGTCTGTCTGTTTGTCTGTTTGTCTGTTGGTTAGCAAGATAACTCAAAAACTTTTGGACGGATTTCCATGAAACTTTCAGGCGTTGTTGGAAATGGTACAAGGAAGAACTGATTAAATTTTGGGGATGATCCGCATCACCGTCTGGATACAGGAATTTTTTAAAGCATTTTTTTTAACACTGTGACATACGGCCATTTTCAACATCTACGCAGGCGCAATGGAGGGCGCTGGTCGTCGTGTCTGACCAACACAAACTCCGCATTCTTCAACGTTTTAGGCACAAAAGCACGCGGAAAACACTGGTGGCCTGTGCCCGCCAGCGTGCCTGTGTTTGCGCGCAGCTGCAAAACCTGACACGGGCAGCTGTCCGCCGCCGGATTATTTGGCAGAAATTCCCTGGCCAGCCATAGGCGCTGCGCATTTGGCAGAAATTCACCGGCCAGCCATAGGCGCTGCGCAAAAACGATCTCTCTGCCGGGGAAGCTTCTAAATTCGGTTTTGCTGCGGAGCGCAACCCCAATAATATAATATAAAACCCACGGCAAACTGTCTACCCAATCTGCATCCGTCAGTGGAGGACATGGACACAACAGCAACACTTCAGTTTATTACCTCCGCCAAGGAGGCAATGCTTTTACTACTGAACCACTAATCCTATCACTATCACATTGATTGTCATTGATTAATTGTCTATGTTTAGTGCACTGTCCCTGTCAAATAAACAAATAATCATTGTGAATCCAATTGCTAGTCATATGTTTTCATGGTCAAGGACTCTGAAAACGTACACACAAACACTGTATGGGGGGAACTGTTGCGCTTGGCGGAGGTCTGCGCTCTCCGAATGCTTTTCTAGTTATTTATTCATTTGGGATGGATAAGTGGGAAGGTGGATACTGTACATTTGGTGCTTTAGGTTGTCTCAAAGCAAACTACATCATCTTTGTACATACTACCCAGTGCAATTATCATTTTTTGTGATTGTGTTTCTCGGGGATATCTAACCAATGGATTATGAGCTTTTGACAGATATGGTAATGGTTAGCACTGCGGCAGCACAGCAACTCACCCTTGGCCGGGTGATCCTGGGTTCGATCCCAGCCCCCGACCAACAGTAATCTGTGTGGAGTTTGCATGTTCTTCCCGTGTCTGCGTGGGTTTACTCTGGGATTTCTCCGGTTTCCTCCCACATGCCAAAAACATGCAAGTTAGATTAATTGGCATCAAACTGGGGATTCTAAATTGTCCTTAGGTAT
This sequence comes from Pholidichthys leucotaenia, assembly GCA_020510985.1. NCBI lineage: Eukaryota > Metazoa > Chordata > Actinopteri > Cichliformes > Pholidichthyidae > Pholidichthys > Pholidichthys leucotaenia. The sequence goes on along the minus strand of CM035843.1, from coordinate 57,059,160 downwards.
GACTGTGAGAGTGAATGGCTGTCTGTCACTCAGTGTTGGCCCTGTGATGGACTGGTGATCTGTCCAGGGTGTACCCTGCCTCTCGCCCAAAGATGCTGGGATAGGCTCCAGCCCCCCCGTGACCCGAAAAGGATTAAGCGGAAGAAGATGGATGGATGGTACTGCTTACCTCCGCCAAGGAGGTTATGTTTTTACTGGCATTTGTCTGTTTGTCTGTTAGCAAGATTATGCAGAAACTACTGGACAGATTTGGATTCAATTTTCACCAAAGGTAGCCCTTGACCTAAGGATGAACCCATTAGATTTTGGTCATGATGTGAGAGTGCCTACCTCCACCAAGGCCCTTGTTTGTGTTTGTGCAGCAGGATTGCACAAAAACTACTGGATGGATTTTGATGAAATTTTCACCAGAGGTGGTCTTTGGGCTACAGAGTAACTCATTAGATTTTGGTGATGACCTGAGAGCGCATACCTCCGGCAAGGCTCTATCTTCTCACAGTGTGTTAGCAAGATTAAACGATAACCTCTGGACAGAGTTTGATGAAATTTTTACCAGAGGTGGTCCTTGGGCCACAGATGAACCCATTAGATTTTGGATGGGATGGAGGCACGGATGTACAAACAGGTGGATGGATAAAGGGAGGGAGGGAAGGAGCCTTGGCGGAGCTACAGTCATGAAAAAATTAGGACGCCCCTTTAAATATTCAATTCTTTATTGAGAAATGTTCACGTATCTATATCTAACCTTGTTTTTGTTTTTATTTGCATTAAAAAAATTATTTTAGCCATTGGAAGTGAAAATAAATGTGGGGGTGTTCTAAAAAGATGGGGGGTGTCCTAATTTATTCCTCACTCTTTGTTTGAATTACATTTTACAGAAAATTTGAAAAAAGTCTTTAATTCATTTTTAATTGTGTGGTTGTATTCCATTAATCTCCCAGTATTTTTAACATTGAAATTAAATATCCATATGTCCAAATACGGTAAAAAAAACAACAACACAGGCTTATACAGGGTGTCCTAGTTTTTTCACATGACTGTATGCACTCTCTGAGTGCTTTTCTAATTAGAAAATGCAATGATAGTTTAGAAATAAGAACAAAGTAATTTTTATTGGCGGTAATTTTAGTAATCAACAATACTCTTTTCTTTCTCCAAACACGCAATATTTCAAGGCAGCATTGTAGTTATATGCTTGATGAACCAAGCAAATTCCAACTACAATAATCCAAGAAAAATCTATGACTTGGTTGCTGTAATTCAGTAATGATTTCTGTAATGAAAGTGACCAGGTTTCAGAACACTGGCTACAGTTTGTTCCTTCAATGTACAGAGCAGGAATGGCCAAAGGAGACAAGCTCAACACATTTGTGACTGGTAACAGCAGCCTACACCGACGCGCCTTCTGGCTCTGTGGCGATACACCCCAAGATTGATGAGTATTCCTGACAATGGCCATTTATATAGCAAGATGCTGCTTCACAATGTGAGGGGAAGAGTCACTTAGCAGAACAGTTTCCTCACGCAGCATGGTCCTTTCGCCTCATCTTGCCAGCGCAAATTATATTCAAAGAAATTGCCTTATTTTCAAACTACAGAGAGTTGTACCTTATTGGATCACAGATCCACTTTGACAGCAAAAGTAGGGAAAATGAAAAATGTCTTTGACTTGATAAATACCATACCACACGAGATCACTGACCAGCTTAATATACAGCATTTATGATAACTCAAAGCAGTCTTGTATTAATGTTTTTTTTTTTTTCCACAATATCTTTATTGAACCTTTTTTTTTTTTTTTAACAAACATGATACAAACAATCAAACACTAACACTAAAGTACTACAAAAAAAAAAAAAAAATGCACTAAAAACACCAACAACCACCAACAAAATCAAATCTTCAACAATGCTCCTCTGTTTAGTCTAGACAATCCAATACATAAGTATACATATTATGTTCACCAGTTTGGAATTTACAAGGTCCACACACATCATTCACCTTCTTCTTCAAGAGTTATGTTTAAATTTTTTACATAATCAATAAAAGGTCTCCATATATTCTCAAACACAATTTCCTTTGATTTTAGTATATATGTTATTCTTTCTAATGGAAGGTTTGTTAACATCTGTCTTAACCACTGAGTCACATCTGGTCTATGAGTCTTTTTCCATAATAGTGCAATACATTTTTTGGCATTAAGCAAACTGAGGTCTATGAATGTTCTTTCACTTTTATTAAAATTATGCTTTTCTGGGTACAGACCCAACAAAAACAGTTTAGGATTCAATATGATTTGTTTTGAGATTATTTTTTCAATTGTTACCCTCACCTCTTCCCAAAACATTCTTATTAATCTACATTCCCATAAACAATGAAATAGGGTTCCTTTACTTTCCATGCATTTTGTGCACGTATCTGGTATATTTTTGTTATATCTATTTAACTCCTCCGGTGTAACATACATCCGCATTAACCATTTGAAATGTATCAATTTAAGGCGTGCATTTATTGATTTGGTTTGAGCTTCTGTACAAGCCAATTCCCATTGTTCCTCTGAAATTTCAATTTGCAGATCTTCTTTCCAGTAGTTTAATCTTTTCAGTGAATTTTCACTTGAAGATAGTGTCAATGAGTTATAAAACTCTGAAATAATACCCTTTCTTTTACTATCTTTCATCATCATTTTTTCCAAGGATGAATAAATAGGTCGAGTGAGAGCTTTATTTTGATTTGATCGAATAAAGTTTCTAAGTTGAAGATATTTAAAAAAATGTGTTCTATTGAGATTAAATTTGATCCTCAGCTCTTCAAAAGACATTATGTTGTCTGCACATGGCAAATATAAATCCTGAATCTTTTGTATCCCTTTTAAATTCCATACTTTAAATACAGCGTCCGCTCTCCCTGGTTTAAAATATTGATTACCCCATATTGGACTAAATTGTGACAATAACTGTGGTTCTTTTAAATAGTTTTTAGCTTCACACCATATTTTGATCATATGCTTTACAAATGGATTTTTAACTTGTTTTTGTAATTTTTTTGCCGAATCTGAGTATATGAATATGGGAAGAGGTAAAGGTAAATTGTATGATTCCATTTCAGTCCAGTGAGGGAGATCATTTGATGAAAAATAATATGTCATAGACCTCAGTTGTGCCGACCAATAATACAACATAAAATTTGGACATTTCAGACCTCCACGATCAAATGGTAAATATAATAAAGACAAACGTAATCTAGCCCTCCTGTTGTTCCATATAAATTCCACTAACTTTTTTTTTATTCTTGAGAATAGATCTAAAGGTGGTGGTAAGGGAATGTATTGAAATAAATAAAGTATTTTAGGTAAAATATTACTTTTAAGTATATTGATTCTCCCGATCATCGACATTGGTAGTGACATCCATCTCTGAGTTAACTCACTGATATCTGACATTAAGGCTTCATAGTTGACACTGGCGACTGATTCTAGCTTAGGCATAATTTGGATTCCTAAATATTTAAACTGATTTACAACATTGAATTGATTTACCTCAGGGGCTGGGTAATTTCTCTGGGTCTCATTTAGCATTAATATTGAAGATTTAGTTTTATTTATTTTATATCCTGATATTTCCCCCAAATTCTTTATTAAATTCAACAAGGTTGGAATTGATTTTTTTAGATTCGACATAAACAAAATTATATCATCGGCGTACAGGGAGATTTTATGTTCTGTTGGTCCAACTTTAATTCCATATATTTGTGAATGTAAACGTATCGCTATCGCTAAAGGTTCAATTGCCATAGTAAACAGTAAAGGTGAAAGTGGACAGCCTTGTCGACATCCTCTATTGATTTTTATTGGTTTTGAAATATTGTTATTTGTTAGGATTTCTGCTGTAGCATTATTGTATATTATTTGAACCCATTTTATGAAATTATTTCCAAGTCCAAACCTTTGTAGGACTTCAAAAAGAAAGGGCCATTCAACTCTATCAAAGGCCTTTTCGGCGTCCAATGATAGGAGAGCTGTATCCGGTGCTTCTTTATTAAAATAAATAATATTAAATAGTCTTCTTACATTATGGAAGCCTTGTCTACCCTTTATAAAGCCATTCTGATCTCGATTAATAATATTTGGTAAAATTTCTTGTATTCGTCTTGCTAAAATTTTACAGATTATCTTAAGGTCGGCGTTTAATAGGCTTATTGGTCTCATATTTTCACATTTATTAGAGGGCTTACCTGGTTTTGGCAGCAGTATAATTAAGGCATTATTTATGTATGATGGTAAATTATTATTTTGAAATGCTTCTAAAACCATTTCCAAAAAAGGTTTTATTAATTTATTCTTAAATTTTTTATAAAGGTCAACTGGAAGACCATCTGGTCCTGCACTTTTTCCTGATTTCATATTATCAATGGCTAGCCCAACTTCTTCTTGACTAATTTTAGACTCCAATATCTCCCTGTTTTCATTTGGAATACACGGTATAGATAGTTCGTTCAAAAACCCATTTAGTTTTGTTAAATCAGGTTCATTTTTGGTATCATATAATTTTTCATAGTAATCTCTAAAGGCTCTATTAATTTCTAAAGGATCTATAACTACCTGTCCGTTACTTATAATACTGGTAATTGGTGTTTTAATTTCCAATTGTTTAATCTGCCATGCTAATAATTTTCCTGATTTTTCACCTTGTTCATAAAAAGATTGTTTCAATCTTAGAAGACTCGAGGCAGCTCTATTCGCTGATTTTTTGTCGTATTCAGCTCTCAAAATCAGTAATTCATTCTCCAACCTTGGGTCACTTCCTGCATACACTTTTTCCTGAAGATTTTTTATTTTATGTTCCAATTTAGCTCTCTCCTCTCGAGTCTTCTTAGATTTTGATCCTGTATAACTAATAATATGTCCCCTAATAAAAGCTTTGAAAGCCTCCCACTTTACACATGCTGATGTTTGTGTAGTATTGATGTCAAAGAACTCGTCTATCTGTTTTTCTATATACTTGACAAATTCCTCATCCTGAAGCCATTTATGCTGAAATTGCCATCTACCTGATTCCTTTGTCAATTTTTTATCTACATATATTAGACAACAGGGTGCATGATCAGAGATCACGATGTTATCATAAAAGCAGTTTTGAATCTTGGACCTTAATTCTGTGGAAATCAAAAAATAATCAATACGTGAGAATGTCTTGTGGGTACTGGAATAACAAGAATAGGCTTTAACTTGTGGTTTCATTTCTCTCCATATATCTAACAATCTCAATTCTTTCATAAAATGATTAATAGTCATCCTACATCCAATGTGCGTACAATCCAGTCCTGTTGATCTATCCACACCTGGATTCAATGTACAATTAAAATCCCCTGCTATTATATGTTGCCCTGTAAGTGATGATGAGAAATAAATTAGCAAAGAACTTCTGATCATCTATATTGGGACCATATAAGTTCACAAGATTTATATTTTCTAATAGCAAAGAACCTTGAATGATTACATATCTTCCAAATTTGTCTCCAATTACATTTTTCACTTGAAAAGGAACTGATTTATGTATGAGAGTCATAACTCCCCTGGCTCGGGATGAAAATGAAGAGGTGAATACACTTCCCTGCCATCTACTCCTAATTCTTTTAACATCCTCCTCTATCAGATGAGTTTCTTGTAAAAACACAATTCTTGAACCCATGTCCTTTATTTTATTCATAACTTGTTTAAGTTTTTTTAAATTTTGTAGACCTCTGCAATTCCATGAAGTTAAATTAAGATTAACACTTTGGTCCATGATCAATAGAGAGTTTGGGATTACCTTGCAGTGTAAACATGCTCATACAGAGAAGCAAAAACATGAGTGGTTGAACATTCATCCTACAAACTACACACAAACAAATTTCCCCTTCCCACACTTGTGGCAAACCCCCCAAAATCAAAAGAAAAATTCTGTCTCCCGATATAGCCATCGACCGTTCCACACCCACGGGGAACAGCCTAAGCCACTCCTTCTTCATCCTCCCAATCACCCTAACTCTACTGCTTTTAATGACGTAACATTAACTCTCCTCTGTAGTTTTCCAACTTAACTCCAAAATTTTTAACAACTTTGTACATCATAGTTTTTTTTTTTGTTTGTTTTGTTTTGTTTTTTTAATATACTGTATAATACAATCTATATTTTGTAAACTTACTATTTACTTCAAGTCAGTCAGATGCCTGTGCAAATGCTTAATTATTCTACCTTATATTTTGTTCATGCTTAGCTCCCACCAGTCTCTTCTTCTTCTTTGATCTTCTTGATGAACTCCTGCGCCTCCTCTGGGGTCTTGAAGATGTGGGTTCTGCCCTCATACGTGGTCAGCAGTCTCGCAGGATAGATTACACCATGACGAATCCCAAGGTTGCGCAGCTCCTTACGTACGGGATCAAACTGCTTCCTCAATTGCTGGATTCCTGTGGCCAAATCTGGGTAGAACCGCACCTGCTGGTCCTGGTATTTAATCTCTCCTTTAGCACGTGCAGCGTTGAAGATCTTCATCCTGTCTCTGTTGCTAAGAAACTTCATAATTAAGGTCCTCGGCGGTCCCTTATCTCTCCGTGGGCCAATACGATGTGCTTTTTCCAGAACCACTGCTGATTGCAACTCCTCGCTGCCCAGCACCTCCGGAATCCACTTTTCCAGAAAGGAACATACGTCCCGACCTTCTGATTCCTCTGGAAGACCCACCAGCCTCAAATTATTCTGTCTCGACCGAGATTCCAAATCCAAAATATTATCTTCCAGAGATTTATTTTTTTTTTCCAAAGTGCGCACCTTTAATTGAAGACGGGTGACGTCATCTTCAGCACTAGCGAGACGGAGCTCCATCTGCGCCGTTCATTCTACACAGTCACCCAATTCCTTTCTTATTCCTTCCAACGCTGTCATAATCCCATCAAATCTAGAGGAAAAGTCCGCTCTCATTGAACTCATGGCTGCCATCAGCGCATCTGCGCCATTCCCCGCAGAAATCGCAGCGTTGCCAGCCTCCTCCGCCATATATGGAGTTTTGTTTGCTGCGTCACAGACCTGAAAGTCCGTTAATTTGGACTGTTTCGGCGGCTCGCTTTTTCCTTTTCCTGGTTTTCCAGCCTTAGGCTTCGCCGACATATCCTCGCCCAAATGCTGGGATACGTTCTGTCCCAAATGAGAGAGTTATTTGCCGATTTTTTTTTTTCCAGGAGCAGAGCAGAGCGAGACACGTCCGTCCTACGTGGCAGCCATAACCGGAAGTCGTATTAATGTTTTTGACCTAAAATGATCTGTTATCTCATTGTCATATTGGAAAAGCCATTTATTTTATTCTTTAATCCAGAAAGTTAGACAATTAGAAATTTGCATGTAAAGTAGACTTTTTATCAGTAGCTGTTTACCAGTGAGTGAGTGCTGTGAATTAATCTAATCAAGTGCAGTTTAGCCAACTTTTGACTAAAGTTATGTAGTTACTGCTTTTCTATGACTAAAACACAGTAAATTAAGGGTGCTTCCACACCTAACCTGTTTGGCCTGTACTTTCGGACTTTTCAGTTTGGTTCGGATGAAAATTTTAGGTGTGAAACCTCCCCCAAACCAAGGTCCAGAACAAAAACCTGAAATTTGGCCCAGGTGGTCAGTCTGGATCAAACCAAACCTTGGTCCGGTTTGTTTAGAGTGTGAAAACAAGTTTCAGAAAGGGTTGGATTTTTGAACCAAACACAGGAAGTTAAGGCAGCCAATAAGAATGAAAATGAGCTGTGGCAGCACTCAGAGAGAGGAAATATGGCCATCAGTGGGATAGTCACTTGAAAAAAAATCATAAAAACGCACATAGAGAGTTTTTTTGGGGGGAAAAGGACTAGCAATGCCACCTGAAAATCACCGTGGCTTATAAGAAGGACGTTCTTTTAAAATGAAGACCTGGATAATACTCTAACGCAAGGGTGGGCAAACTTTTTAGCTCAGGGGCCACGTTGACTTTAAAATTTTACCAACGGGCCGGGCCATTATCAGTTAGATGGTAGAGTGTTTGTGTGAACTAAAATGAAGTGCATGTAAAAGCTGTGACCTAGAAGTGAAAGAAAACTTACCTTCAGTTTCAGTGGGAACAGTGTTGTTGGTCACCATTTTTTGCCAGTGCATCAAAGTTTGCTGTCAGTTTGGTTGTGATGCAGTTCTCAGGACAGATCTGAGGTGTTCATTAGTTAGCTGGAATCTGTGGGGAGCTTTGTTGATGTTCACACTGAAGGTCTGCTCACACACGCAGGTAAGAGCCAAACAACCCCAGCATCCTCTGTGCCATCTTCTGAATGTTTGGAAACTTGGCTTCACTAAGTGAAGCATAAAACTCATCCAGTTTAAGGAAGTTGAACTTCTCCTTTAAGACAGAGTCACACTGAAGATCGATCAGTTCCAATTGAAAATCCTGTGGTGCTGTTTCATAGTCTTGTGACACGGGACATGACACAAGCTGAAGTGACTTTTTTCAAAAATCAGAGAATGAGGCCAGACTTCTCCATACAGGTCATCCAGTGATCTGCTGTATTTCTTCACATGTTGAGGGGCCTCTTTCAGTGTCTCAAGTGTGGGAAAATGAGCGAATGATTTGTTTGACATTTGCCTTGAGAATAAAGTTCGCTTGGCTTTGAAGGCTCTCACATTCCTGTACATACATGTCGTGCACAAACTGATTTTTCCCTTGTAACTTTATGTTCAGCTCATTCATGTGTGCCAATATGTCCACAGCAAAAGCAAAAATCACAAAGCCAATTTGTGTCACTCAGCTCAGGAAAATCATTGGCGTTCTCAATTAACTCCAAAAATTAGCTAATCTCCCATTTGAGTTCCCACACTCGTTGACATACTTTCTCCAAACTTAACCAGTGGACTCGAGAATGGTAAAGCAAGTCCTGGTGATCAGCATCAGTTTCCTCAAGGAACTTAATAAACTGACAATGCTGAAGGCCTCTCGCTCGGACGAGGTTAATGAGTTTTACGACTGGTTTCACAACATGATCAAGCTTCAACACGGTCTTACACAGGGCTTCCTGATGAATTATGCAGTGTAGGAAAATTACATCCAGCTCAGGGTTTTCCTCTTTCACCTTATCATGGATTCGTTTCAGCAGTCCAACGTTTTTCCCTGTTAAGTTTGGCGATCCATCCATTGTGAAATTGGCAAGTTTACTCCAAGGTAGCTTCAGCCTCTCGATGACACCATACACCCTGTCATACATATCCCCTCCTCGTGTTTTCCCCTTTAGAATCAGAATCAGAATCAGATTTACTGCCATTGTTCATGTAGTACACAAACTAGGAATTTGTCTCGGTGCAATGCTGCAACATTAAACATGATAAAATAAAAGAAATAAACTATACATGCAATAAAGTGTAGAATAAGAGTGAGTAATACTGGTCAGCAGTTAAAATATATTAGCGAGCAGCAGATAATGTGAAGAACCATATAGTGCAGTCGGTAATGCAGGAAGAAAACAGTGATGATTGACATGAGTCTGGTTGAGCTGCTGTACATAGTGCACGAGAGTCAATAAGTCACTTAGTGTTCAGCAGTCTGATGGCAGAGGGGAAGAAGCTGTTCATGTGACGGGAGGTTTTAGTCTGGTTTTAGGGATTCCATGGTCAAAAACTCCTCCGTTATCTCAAAATTGCTATTAATCCCTCTGATAAAAATTAAGAGCCGAGCGGTGTCTTTTACGTCATTACTTTCATCCAGTGTTAACGATATAACTTAAATGACTCAGCTTTTTTGTTTAACTCGTTGGCCAAGTCATCGTCATCAATTAGTTCTCCATGGCGAGTAACTGTCCTGCATGATAAACTATTTTTTTCAAATTTGTTTTTGCTCTCTAGACATAACATGTCTGCTTTCTCTACCATGCATTCTTTCAAAAACTTTCCTTCGGAGAAAGGCCTGCTGGCTTTTGTTAATTGAATGTCAGCAAATACAGTGGTGTGAAAAAGTGTTTGCCCCTGTTCTGATTTCTCATTCTTTTGTATGTTTGTCACACATGTTTCAGATCATCAAACAAATTTAAATATTAGACAAAGATAACACAAATATGCACAAAAGGCAGTTTTTTAAATGAAGGTGTTTATTATTAAGGGTAAAAAAAAAATCCAAACCTATATGGCCCTATGTGAAAAAGTGACACCCCCCCCCCCCCGTTAAAACACAAATTAACTGTGGTTTATCACATCTCTGGAAAGCTGAGTTCAATTTCTCTAGCCACATCCAGGCCTGATTACTGCCACACCTGTTCTCAATCAAGAAATCACTTAAATAGAACCGGCCTGACAAAGTGAAGTAGACCAAAAGATCCTCAAAAGCTAGACATCATGCTGTGATTCAAAGAAATTCAGGAACAAATGAGAAACAAAGTAATTGAGATCTATCAGTCTGGAAAAGGTTATAAAGCCATTTCTAAAGCTTTGGGACTCCAGCCAACCACAGTGAGAGCAAATGGCGAAAACATGGAATCAGAATCAGAATCAGCTTTATTGCCAAGCATATTTACAAGTAAACATACGAGGAATTTGACTTGACATTGGACGTGCACGTTAGGCGCATCCAATGACGCGGCAGCCATGCAAGGCGCCTGTCATACAGTGGGGGTAAAGAGGGGAAGGGAGGGGGAGGAAAACACAATAGGCAGAGAGAAAAAACATAGTTAATCAGAATAACGCTCGTATAAGCTCAGATAAAGCTCAAATGAGCCAAATTTTGACTACACAGAAAAAACCCCTCTATGCACAATTAGCAGACAATATAGATCACACAAAAACAAGAGTTGAGAGAGGCAGTGTATGTATGAGTCAGTATACATGTGTCAGTCGTGTAATGTTGTATGCATTTGTATAGTGTAGGTGTGACAGTTGCTAGTGAACAGCAGAGGGTGCCTCCAGGCAGTGGATAGATGTTATAATCATGCGACTTATAAACAAGTCCGGAGTCTATCTCTTCGCTTGCAGATGAAGGCACATGGGCTGTCCTTGAGAAGTTCAATCCGCTGAAACAACAGCAATTGTATGTCGATTGTTTGGGTTAGCAGCTGCCAGTTCTACCTTATCTCATCGAGGAGGAATGTAAACAGGGCATCAAAACAAGGTCAAATCTACACAGCTCAGAGCCCACGGAGAATAGAATTTTCCTCTCTCATGCGCTTGTGCTTCATAATTTCCATATACAGGCTTAAACAGGCATTCCATGGAGAGCACAGGGCTCCAGATGTATTCCTCCGCTGAATCACTGTCATTCAGTTCACCATTTGCCGCTAATCGTGCCCTCCCCAACTGGTCGAATTTGATGAAGGAGCTTGCCGGGTCCGCTTTGATCAGCTCTCTCACCTTCCTTCAATTTCTGATACATCAGGGACCTTCACAGCCAAAATAGAAGTCCTGAGATCATAACCAATAATGTTTCCTGCCAAATCTCCACAGACGCATGAATTCCAATGTCCATGAGTCTCCTCGTTGGGTTCCTCCTGACCCGATCTTCTTTTAAAGTGGTGACAATCACAGTTAAGCCGCTTTCCAGATCCATAATTTCCATTTAGATTAAGATTCAGCAGAAGAGCGACTAAACACAGACAAAAACGCAACATTGCAAGCTGTGATCAGAAGGGAAAGAATCAGGTGGGAGAGAAGGAGGAAAAAGCATCTGCTCTCTCTGAAAAGCCGGAAGAGAACAGTGGTGAACCTTCCCAGGAGTGGCCGTCTGATCAAAATTACCCCAACAGCTCAGCAGTGACTCATCCAAGAGGTCATAAAAGACCCCACAACAACATCCAAAGAACTGCAGCCTCACTTGCCTCAGTTAAGGTCAGTGTTCATGACTCCACCATAAGAAAGAGACTGGGCAAAAATGGCCTGCATGGCATAGTTCCAAGACGAAAACCACTGCTGAGCAAAAAGAAGATAAAGGCTCATCTCAGTTTTGCCAGAAAACATCTTGATAATCCCCAAGACTTTTGGGAAAATACTCCATGGACTGATGAGAGAAAAGTTGAACTTTTCAGAAGGTGTGTGTCCCATTACATCTGGTGTAAAAGTAACACAGCATTTCAGAAAAGAAACATCATACCAACAGTAAAATATGGTGGTGGTAGTGTGATGGTCTGGGGCTGTTTTGCTGCTTCAGGACCTGAAAGACTTGCTGTGGTCAATGGAACCATAAATTCTACTGTCTACCAAAAAATCCTGAAGGAGAATGTCCGGCCATCTGTTGGTGACCTCAAGCTGAAGCGCACTTTGGTTCTGCAGCAGGACAATGATTCAAAACACACCAGCAAGTCCACCTCTGAATGGCTTAAGAAAAACAAAATGAAGACTTTGGAATGGCCTTGTCAAAATCCTGACCTGAATCTGATTGAGATGCTGTGGCATGATGTTAAAAAGGTGGTTCATGCTTGAAAACCCTCCAATGTGGTTGAATTACAACAATTCTGCAAAGATGAGTGGACCAAAATTCCTCCACAGCGCTGTAAAAGACTCATTGCCAGTTATCGCCAATGCTTGATTGCAGTTGTTGCTGCTAAGGGTGGCTAAGGTTTGGATTTTTTCCCCTTTATAATAAACAGCTTCATTTAAAAACTGCATTTTGTGTTTACTTGTGTTATCTTTGTGTAATATTTAAATTTGTTTGATGATCTGAAACATTTAAGTGTGACAAACATACAAACAAATGAGAAAACAGGAAGGGGGCAAACACATTTTCACACCACTGTAACTTGCCTTGGCGCTTGACTCTTGAATTGTAGCTTGTCAAAGAAAAATATTTTGCCGAGTCTGTATATTGCCTGCCAACCTCTGAGCAGTAGCCGCCCGTCCTTCCGTTGATTGGTTGCTAGTGTAGTTTCCATGCTTGATGGAAAAGTGAGCTGAGCCACTCCTTATTAAACCCTTGGCACTCACTGTCGACTTTTCTTTTCTTTGGTCCACTCATTGTTAAGCTGGCTTTATACTTTTCACATCTATGATGCATCTACCTACGCCAAGACCAGCGGTCAGTCAGCTGCATGCTTCATTAACGTCTACTGCTCGACCAAACGTTTAACGCATGCGTAATCATCAGCTACAGTTTTATCCCAGCCTAATGGGTGGTGCAGATGCGCTAGACCAGACTCCAGCAAAGGTGGTGTCTGGAGTGCACCGTCCAGTGGAAAACCTGAGGGGGATGAAGTGGGCTGCCTTCGAGAACCTGTCCACGATGGTGAGGATGACGGTGTTGTTGTTAGAGGGTGGAAGCCCGGTGATGAAATCCAGGGCCATGTGGGACCAGGGTCTGCCAGGAATAGGGAGAGGTTGAAGAAAACCGGCTGGAGGAGAGGAAAACGTCTTGCCTGTGGCGCTCTGGGGACAGGCGTGGATGTATTCCCTGACGTCCTTCCGGAGCGAAGGCCACCAAAAAGTCCTCTGCAGCAGCGCCACCGTGTGTGCCATCCCAGGGTGGTACGAGAGCTTGGAGGAGTGGGCCCAATTAATCACTTCGCCCCGGACGGCAGATGGAACAAACAGCCTCCCCGCTGGTCCCCCACTCGGGTCTGCCTTGGCCTTCTGTGCTCTCAAGACCTTCTCTTTGATGCCCCACGAGAGGGCGCCCACGATGCATGATGGGGGGATGATGGGGTGCTCCGACACCTCCGTGGTGTCTGAGGCGAACTGCCTGGATAGGGCGTCAAGCTTGGTGTTTTTGGACCCGGGACGGTAGGTGATGGTGAAATCGAAACAACCAAAAAACAGGGACCAACGGGCCTGGCGCGCGTTCAGACGCTTGGCCGTCCTGAGGTATTCTAGGTTTTTATGGTCCGTCCAGACGATGAATGGCTGGGAGGCCCCCTCCAGCCAATGGCGCCACTCCTCCAGCGCAAGCTTGACCGCCAGGAGCTCCCTGTCCCTGATGTCATAATTCCTCTCTGCCGGGGAGAGGCAGCGGGAGAAGAATGCACGGGGCGGATCTTGTCGTCTACCAGGGAACGCCACTTCCACTTCCACCAGGCATTGCAGAGCAGGATCCACCTGTGCCAAGATCGGAGGGGAAGAAAATTGAGACTTCAAATAGACAAAGGCCGCCTCAGCCTCCCCTGTCCACCGGAAGGGCACCTTGGAGGAGGTGAGATGGGTCAGGGGGAGGGCAGTAATACTGTAATTCTTGATAAAGCGGCGGTAGAAATTGGTGAATCCCAGGAACTGTTGTAGTTCCTTCCGGGAGGAGGGAGTTGGCCACTCTACTACTGCTTTTACCTTGTCAGGGTCCGCGATGACCTCATTGTGAGAGATGATGAACCCCAGGAATGACGTCTTGGAAGTGTGGAATTCACATTTCTCAGCCTTCACAAACAGTTTGTTCTCAAGAAGCCACTGCAAGACTCGCCTCACGTGCACCCGATGCTCATCCAGGGACTGGGAAAAAATTAGAATGTCATCCAGGTATACAAAGACAAATGAGCCCAAAAAATCCCTCAATACGTCATCGATAAGGCACTGGAATACGGCGGGGGCGTTGGTCAGCCCGGATGGCATTACCAGATATTCAAAATGGCCACTAGGGGTCCTGAACCCTGTCTTCCACTCATCGCCCTCCCAAATCCGCACCAGATAGTAAGCGTTGCGGAGGTCAAGTTTGGTAAACCAGGAGGCCCCCTGGAGGGAATCAAACGCCATAATGGTCAAGGGAAGAGTGTATTTGTCCTTGATGGTGATATTGTTGAGCTCATGGAAGTCGATGCAAGGCCTCAGCGAGCCGTCTTTCTTGCCCACGAAGAAGAAACCCGCCCCTACCGCTGAAGACGAAGGCCAGATTAAGCCCGAGTTCAATCACTTCTTAATATAAGTTTCCATAGCATCCCGCTCCGATGCTGACAGGCTGTAGAGCCGACTCGATGGCAGTGGGGCTTCAGGCTGGAGGTTGATGGCACAATCGTATGGACGGTGGGGGGGGGGGGGGGAGAGACAGAGCTTGGGCCTTACTGAAAGTGGCCCCCAGGTCATGATATTCCGGGGGGACCTTGGACAGATCGGGGGGGGGGGGGGTCGGGAACCCCGAGGGGCACGGATGGCGAGCAAGCAGCGGACTGAAGGCAAGCACTGAGACAGAATGAGCTCCAAGAGACTACATTCCCCGAATGCCAGTCTATCGAGGGGTTGTGTAATCGGAGCCAGGGGTAGCCGAGGATCACAGGAGAGGTGGACACCGGCAGCACGAACAACCTGAGCTGCTCCTGATGATTCCCAGACACTATGACAGACACTGGAGCGGTCTGTTTTGACACCACGGCCAGTGGGGCTTTGGACAGGGCGATAAGTTTCAGTGGTGTCTGTAATTGGTGACAAGGGAGCCCCAACCGGGTTGCCAGTTCCCCCGAAATGAAGCTCTGCTCGGCCCCCGAATCAACAAGAGTGTGTGTGGCTATTTCAGTCTGGTTATGGACAAAGCGGATAGGTAAAAGGAATCTAGTGAGGGGATTGTGTTGAGGTGAGTCCGTGAGTCCCCCTGCTGCGACGCATGGACTTCCTCTTTTGACGTATGGGACAGGTAGCTACTTCATGCTTCTCGCTACCGCAATAGAGGCATAGCCCTAACTCACGACGACGCTGTTTCTCCACTAACGGCAACTTCGACTGCCCTACTATCATTGGCTCAGGGGAGTCTGGAGAATCAGAGGGAAGTAGGGCCAGCAGGGGGGGCTGCAGGGAGCTGCGAAACTGGGTGCCCAAGCGACTGGAAGCCTTACGCTCGGTGGCCCGCTCCCTTAGTCGATTGTCTAGGCTAATGGCTAAAGAGATAAGCTCGGTTAACCTACTAGGCTTCTTAAGGTGGGTTAGCTCATCCCGCAGGCTTGGGCTAAGGCTCCTGACAAAGATGCTACAAAGCGAGGCATCCTCCCACCCCACCTCCGTGGCTACCACCCGGAAATCTACAGCATAGGTGGCCACGGATTTGCTTCCTTGCCTTAAGTTAAGCAGCCGGGAGGTAAGCACACTGTCACGGTTGGAGTGGTCGAAAACCTCGTTAAATTCACTAACAAACTGGTCATTGGTCATATTAGCATAGTCAGCCCTAGCCATCACCGCGTATGCCCAGGCTAATGCCCACCCCTCCAGGAGATTAACCACGTAGCCTATATGGCTATGACTGGTGGGAAAATCCCCGGGCACCCGCTGAAAGACTATCCCGCACTGTAATAGAAACCCGCTAGCCTCCCCTAGCTTGCTGCTAAAGCGAGTGGGTGTGGGAATCGGTGTCAGACAAGATGATGGAGACTGAGCAGGTAGGGAGCTAGCGGGAGCAGTAGCGCTACCTGAAGTCAGTGGGAAGAGCTGAGGACCTGACAGGCGATCCAACCGGGAACTGATCTGGACCAGCTGGGTGAGTATGACCTGTTGCTGGTGTGATAACTGATCTACTCGAGCCTCCAAGATGTTTACCTTGCGTGCTAGCGCACTGTCTGCTGGGTCATTTTGGCGGAGTCGTACTGACATGTTTTTAGGACCCAGTGAGCAGACACAGACTCAAAAGCAGATTCAGTTATCTTTATTATGTGCTGAGTGTGTGTGTGCGTGCGTGCGTGCGTAGATGTAGCAGCCGGGGGCGAGCAGAGCACTGTGCAGCCTGGCATCCCTAGGAATGAGCAAAGACAGGGAGGATTAGTATCTGAACCCCGGAAGGGATGCACAAGTATGTTGGCGCTTACTGTTGACGAGATGGTGGACAGCTCAGGTTGACCTGAAGGCTCCGGCCAGGGAGACAGTGTCCGCAGTCCCGGTTGCAGGTGGAGAGGATAGTGGTGTTGTTGTGGCGCAATGTTGCTCGGTCTGCTGCCAGGAGGGAGAGGTCCGCCGCCACAGATCTCGGCCTTTGCACAGGGGATTGGAGAGCAGAATAATGATGAGAGAAGAGATGACTTACTTGTCGTAGAGACGAGAGTCCTTCCAGACGAACGACGAAGCGAGACGAGTTTCACAGAAGAAGGTAGACGAGGAGGAGGTAGATTCTGGAGGAAGACAAAGACGCGTGCCGGTCTCATCAGACCAAGGGAGTAAGACGACTCCACGCTGATTTGTGGGCAGCGTGGCTTAAATAGCTCCAGTGATGAGGGAAAGCGGGTGTGCGCGCAGCTGTGGAGAATCAGGCAGGCAGAGCGAATCATCACAGGCATAACTGTGTCTCATAAAGTTGTTTAGTTTGTTTGGAAAAGGAGTAGTGTGAAACCAACCTTAACCAGACCAAATGTATACAGTCTAACAAAAATATGAACTAATGTGGACTTCCAGGTGTGAAAATGTCCTAAAAGTAAGGCTTTCATGATATTAATGGTTTCCTGGATAATTACTCACTGTATAATAAAGCACTTCAAAATATCGATATAATTACAATAGCTACAAAAAATCTTCAATTTTGTAATTTTTGGCAAATGACTGGGAATAAAACAAAAAAGACAATTATTTCATATTAGTATTTAGTATTTCAGTTTTTAAATATTACAGTCACATTTTTATATAGGACATTTTGGTTTTTGAATTTTATTTTCTCTCTACTGTCACCATTCTTTGACAAACACTCGGGTGGAAATAAAAATACATAAAGAGTAATAGCATCTACATTTTCCCAACATTACTCATGTTTCTTATCTGTTGTGTTGTAGCAGGGCATTCCTCATATCTCATTTTTTCCAACAGCCAGAATTACTTCTCCATAGTTTGCATATCAACCATCTTCCTGCTGACAAATGTTGTCTTTAATAAAAACCACAGAATGGAGAGAAAGCCCACCGTGATGGGACTAGAGCTCACACAATTTACCAGGAAATGAAAAAGTAGAATTGTCTGTGGAGAATATCAAAATCATCATAATCATTTGTCAAACTGTGATCTGTATCTTTACAGCTCAGATGGTTTATCATCTGAAACCAGGCTCGCTGTTGCAGAACTCCATTGTACTTATTGTCTGCATATTTTCAGACACATACCTACATTGCTTCTTACGCCTAATACTGTTATGTGGAATATGCAATCCAATTACAAATTAATCATATCAAAACAAAAACAGACAGACAACAGACAACCAAGTCTTAACAAAGACTTTGATCATGAGAAAATCTGACTGTTCACTATAGTGTTCTTTATTGTTTACAGTTTAATCAGGAAGTGAGTCTAAGATGGGTTAATAATGTGTATAGGAGGGCTCAAACTGCTTCAATATGTGTGAAACCATCACATCTCATCCCATAAGGTTGTCTAACCCAATTTTAGGGGGAAGAAAACTACATTGCAGCTTTTTGACAATCACAACAGTTTGCCTCTTTGAAAGCAATTTTGACATCTTGCAAATGTCTTTTTTCAGCAAAGATACTGTATGTTTGTGAATATTTGTTAATTCTGTCTAGAAATAATGCTGTCTTTTTTCATTTAATAAAAAATGTCCAAGGCATAAATACATGATATGCTAGGAATTTGTAAAACAACAACAACACAAAAAAAAAACATGCTATCATGTTTTTTGTGTTAAAACAATGGCATGATGCTTAAAAAAAATTGGTTAACACTTTATAACACAGCCCACGAAGTGCTATGAAACTACTGCATGCCTTATGTGTTAAGTACTGGTGTTAACCCCTTGCACTCTGGTTAATTTCCCTAAAAACGCCTAAAAATAACGTACCCAAAGTAAATCAAAAGCTGTTCTTCAACCCTTTGCAGCATCTTCATGGGGTTGGTCTCATTTAAATGAAAACACTTTGAATTTTTTGGCAAAACAGTCATAATCTCTCTAAGTGCTCCTGCCACTGAATAACAGTCATCTAAACATACTGAATTTGAAGAAAATAAAGTTTGCCTGGGTGTTTTTTTAGAAACAAATGCTTGCAAATAACACACAGCTGTCATATACGGGCTGGAAAATGCAACAGAAATGTAGAACCAAGTGTTATTCAGCTGAGGTCAAAATTTTGTAACAATACCCCAAAAAATGAATATATTACACAGCTTTCTTCTCAGGTTGTTCCCAGGCGTTTTTGAACTGTGCCAAATTGTGCCAAATGGCACAGTTTGGAAAAACGTCTCTAACTTTTGAATGATTCAATATAGAAGCTTGATCTTGGACTCTAATGAAAGGTGACACTCAGGGCTGTGTGTGTGTGTGTGTGGGGGGGGGGGGTGTTTATTCATTCATGAATGATTGAATGAACAAACAAGCCCCCCACACACAAAGAAGCATGCCATGTAAAAAATGTGTGGCTTTTTTTACAAGAAAAAATAACCTACAGTGCAATAAAAATTATACTAAAATATCTGCAATGTAGAGGATAACAACTCCCCCCCCCCCGCCCGCTACAGAGGAGCGTGGCGCACGGTCCGGTCTGTGCGCTGCGGTCCGTCATGTGAGACACGGTCCAGTCCGTGCACCACGGTCCGCCATGTGGCGATGACGCACAGTTGTAATTTACCGATCGGTCAAAAGTAATTTTTATTCCTATTTTCAGTAATAAAGAATAATTTAGCTTATAACACTTACCTGTCCACAACAGCAGTGTCGCTGGCGAACATCTCTTCCTCATTGTCAGACGAACATGATGCTGGTCCGCTTGTTACGACTTGTGGTTCTGGTCATGCGACCCGGTCAAACCATGATTCCATTATTGCGGTTTTGCGCTCCCATGATTGCGGTTTTGGCAAACGATTTTTCAAAACAAATAAGAACAGTAGTAATTAAAAGACTGGCGAATGCTACCATTACACGCAGCGGCTTACACAAAACAGATTTTATGCACGGAAAGCACGCTTTCAATCGTCGAACTTCTCTGCTTCAATTGGCTCGCTGTATTCGCAGCCATTGGTAGGCGGGCCCTTCTTGCTAGGTTTTCAGTCATTGGTTCTTCAAGGTTTCAGAAACCCAATTCAAGGCTCTTATTGGTCGAATGAGAGGGCAATCAAATCTAAACCAATCAAAGCACTCCTTTGGCTTTCTGTTCACAGCTGTGTCTGTAGTGGAAGAACGGAAATGCAGCTTTTTTTTTTTTCAGTGCACACTAGGACGCACTGTGCGCACTTGGACACAGAGACGTGACCACCCGCGGTATCCCGGAGTGCAAGAGGTTAAACAGTGCAAACACTGTGCTCAAGATAACAGCCCCATTTTTTACCATAAACATTGTTGTTATCATTTAACACTTACATACTGTTCACATTTTATGCCTTCACAGTATTGACTTGGGCCAATAATTCCCTCATAGTGTCTATACCAAATTTTGAACTACACATCTATTTAGAATGTCTAAATAGCCTATCTCACATTAATAAATGTATGATTAATCATTAATAAATGTTTCAGAAAGCAGGGGGAGTGTATTTTTAAGTTTTATAGTACTCATTTTGGAGAAAAACATCTGCTATTACACAGTATTATGTCCTGTTTTATATAAGACATAAAAACATCAAAGCTACATGTATATCAATTTAAAGATGCCCTCCAGTGGATATAAATTCCCTTTAAAAACAAATCTACATTGTCTGAAAAGATATTGTATGCTCTTTTTTCTACAAAAAAATCTTTCATTGTCTTACAGTTTCATGTCAGAATCTTCATTTTTCCTCCTCGTTCAAATGCCAGGATCTATAACTAGGCCCACCCACATACCACAAGGCTAATAGTGGCTAGCACTACATTAAACAGAATAAATCCTGTGATAAAAAGAGTTACCGGTTGAAGGACATGCCCAATTGTATGCACAGTGGCCCAGCACAATGACTGAAACTGCATTGGTCCTTAAAAGCAGTTTAATGGTAAAACACATTTTAATTTGGATCATGTTTTCAAAGTAGCTGTCCAAAAATGCTAACTGGACCTGGAGGTTAACGTCATTTAGGCCAGAGAGTCCTGATTGACTGAACACTAAGGACCTGAAAAGTTACATCACCAAAAACACTCCATCTAAACTCATCCTTTTTCGGGGGGTGGGGCTTAACTGAAACTTTCAAGCAAAACAAAAACAGAAACATGACACATTTGAGGGCTTTTGCTCTTGACATGTCTTGTAAGTCATAAAAA
Source organism: Pholidichthys leucotaenia (assembly GCA_020510985.1). Taxonomy (NCBI): domain Eukaryota; kingdom Metazoa; phylum Chordata; class Actinopteri; order Cichliformes; family Pholidichthyidae; genus Pholidichthys; species Pholidichthys leucotaenia. The sequence goes on along the minus strand of CM035843.1, from coordinate 57,038,088 downwards.
AATGTTACAGACATGGTAACAAGAAAAAAACCCTCAATTTTTGGCATTATTGAATCTGAAAATGGCATGACCTTGTTTAACCATTGCAACCATTAAACACTACCCTCACTGCTATAAGAAATTATAATTATTAATATTAATTCAACATTTACCACTTAAAACATCAAACATTAGATAATAAAATGCTTATTTCAAATTAGTCACTGCATTCAAAGCAGTGGTAGGAAACTTTGCATGTGTGGAACTTGCACGTGTTTGCCACATTTGCAGTAGGCCATCCCTGTTTTGCGGTCCCTCTTTGCAGAGCAGAAGTTGCATCTTCTTCTCTTCTGTCCCCTGGTGTTGGCTTCTTGTGTGACTCTTTTATCAGGGCCAGGCTCAGATCACTTCCCTTACCAATGCTGCTGACGCTGCTGTGTGGGGAGGGTGGTGTCGCTGTTGCATACAAGGAGTAACAAGGGCCTTTCCAGTTACAGGTGCTTGTACTTACAGGTGCAGATCTTGTGTCTGCGTCAAAGCATCCTCTGACTTCTGCATGACTTCTGTTCCTTATGTGTACCATACAGTATATGATCACTCCGATGGTGTTTTACTATTTCACTGCTTTAAGATCCCCCCTCAAAGACCAGCAACTGTCTGTCTCTGCAGAAACCTGGGCAAATGTGGTGGGGACACAGACATTTGTCGTGACAGATTCAAGGTCCCCCTTGAACTCTTGTCACCACTGTCCCTTAAAAAATACACACAAACATGGCCTGTGTAGTTGCACAGTTTCAAGATTCCCTAAAACCACATTTTTCCTTCAATTGACCCACAGTGGTAGGGCTAAAATCCATTTCAACAGTAACAGGTCAAATCTGACCTGAAAAAGTCTCAGTGTACAAAAATGTGTAGCACCTGTCAAAAGTATAAAATTTTTAAATATTTTCATTTTTCTGTGACCCGGGTCACTTTAGGAAAAGTCATCAAATTTAGATAGATAGATAGATAGATAGATAGATAGATAGATAGTTTATTTCGAACACAAAAATATAACAAATACAAGCAAATGGCAAATGCAATAAAGTAACATTATACACTGTTCGAAAGGGAGAAGGAAGAAGTGAACACTTATTAATTCCATCTCCTCTTTTCCATAGATACACCCATGTGAATTTTATACAAATTACCACCTTTAAGACCCCAAGTAAACAATTTACTGTATTTTTTACAAATCAACATTAACACCCATCCATTCTAACATACAATGATGTCTATACAACAAAACCAGCCTCAAACAACACAGATATACACAGTGCTGTCCTACCCACCATTCCATAGTGTCCCATAATATCCCAGAGTGAACATAATGAATCGTACATATAACTACTACCCTTCTAACATATACCCTTTCAGCAAATGGTGCTTATACCTCTTTTTGAATTGATTTCTGTTTGTACATAGTTTCAGTTCCGGCTCTAGACTGTTCCACAAATCCACCCCACAGACAGATATGCACATACTTTTCTTGGTAGTACGTATCTTGGGTTTTGTAAAGTTTAAGTCTCCCCTCAAATTATGATCATTGTCTCTTTTTTAAATATTTTTTGTATATTAGTTGGTAGTTGATTATTAATTGCCCTGTACATTACTTGTGCTGTCTTAAATTTAACTAAATCGATGAACTTTATGACATGTGACTTTAAGAACAATGAATTGGTATGGTCTCTATATCCTGCATTGTTTATTACCCTTATAGCTCTTTTTTGTAATGTGCATATTGACTGTAGGTTGGTTTTGTAGGTGTTTCCCCAGACTTCTACACAGTAGTTAAGATAAGGTAAAAACAGTGAATTGTACAATAAGACCAATGATTTATAGTCCAAGAAGTGTCTTGTCTTCCCCAGTATGCCTATACATTTTGCTAACTTGGCCTGGATGTGACTGATGTGAGGTTTCCAGCAGATTTTATTGTCAAGCGTCACCCCCAGAAACTTATTTTCCTGTACTGTTTCTATTCTGGTATCATCTATCGTTACCATTATTTCATGATTTATTTTATAATTTCCAAACAACATAATCTTTGTTTTTTTTAGATTTAGAGATAATTTATTTTTGTTGAACCACTGCGTTAATTTTTCCATTTCAGTTGTGACCACCTCTAAAACCTGCTGCAAATTCTCACCAGTGCAAAGGATATTTGTGTCATCCGCAAACAAAATAAATTTCAGAATTTTTGATACTTGGCATTTGTCATTTATATATAAAATAAAGAGTTTGGGTCCCAAAACTGACCCCTGGGGCACACCACAAGTGATGTCCATGAAGGGTGATTTGTGCTCTCCAATTTGTACAAATTGTTGTCTGTTACTTAAATAACTTTCCACCCAACTCAGTCCAACCCCTCTTATCCCATACCTTTCCAGTTTCCTTAGTAGTATTCTGTGGTCAGTGGTGTCAAAAGCTTTCTTTAAATCTATAAATACTCCTACAGCAACATTTTTTTTATCTATACAACTAGTAATTTCTTCTATAAGTTCGATCAGTGCCAAAGAGGTAGATTTATCTGCTCTAAAACCGTACTGGCTATCTGTAAGGAGGTTGTGTTTTTCAGTGAAATCATCCAGTCTCTTAGTGAAGATTTTTTCAAGTATTTTGGAGAATTGTGAGAGTAAAGAGACTGGCCTGTAATTTGTGAAGCGATGACTGTCTCCTGTTTTGTATAGAGGTATTACTTTTGCTATTTTCATTTTGTCTGGAAATGTACCAGTTTGAAATGACAGGTTACAGATGTGGGTGAGTGGCTTAACAATTCCCTCAATTACTTTTTTCACTATTGTCATGTCAATTTCATTCCAGTCCGTTGATTTTTTGTTCTTAAATTTACTCACAGTCTCGATAATTTCCTTTTCAGTAACTGCACCCAAAAAGATTGTGTTTGGATTTCTATCTTCTATTTCATTCACAGAACCACTGTAGTTTGTTTCTGGTGTCACTATTGATTTTGCTAATTCAGGACCAACGTTTACAAAAAATTTATTGAAACCACTGACCACATCTTCCATATTATTTATCAAATTGCCATTTTCGATAAAATATTCTGGATAATTTGCATTCTTAGGACGATTACTAATAATCCCATTGAGTACTTGCCATATTCCTTTTATGTTATTTTTGTTATCCTCTAGTATTCTGTTGTAATATTCTTTCTTACAGGTCCTCATTATAGTAGTAAGCTTATTTTTGTATCTTTTATATTTGATCTCAGCTTCCACCATTCTGCATTTAATGAATTGTTTATATAATGTATTCTTCTTTTTACATGCATTTATTAACCCCTTGGTGACCCAAGGAATATTTTTTTTTGTTGTCTGTCACTGTATTGTTTTATAGGACAGTATTTATTGTACAATGATTGAAATATTTGTAAAAATTTATCATATGCTCTATTTATGTCATTTTCATCATAAACTATCTTCCAATCTTGTATTAATAATTCCTTTGTCAGTAAATGCATTGATTCTTCGGTTCTTATTCTTTTATATTTAATATTTTTGGTATACTTTTTCTTCCTATAATTACATTGATAGACAACAAAAATCGGCAGGTGGTCACTGATATCATTCAATAAAAGCCCACTCCTGATATTATTTTCCATAATGTTTGTGAATATGTTATCTATTAGTGTGGCACTGTGTGACGTGATTCTGCTAGATCCGGTAATTGTTGGATGTAAGCCCATACTGTACATTGTGTTGATAAATTCTTCTGTCAAACTATGTTGTTTTGAGTTCATCATATCTATATTGAAATCCCCACAGATGAACATAACTTTATGAGTTAGTTTTGCATACATTTTTTCCATCCAGTCCTTAAATAAGTCAATGTTTGATCCAGGTGTTCTATATACACAGCTCACTACTACATTCTTCACATTGTCCAGACAGATTTCTATTGTAATACATTCAAATAAATCATCCACAGTTACTGACAGATTTTCAACAACCTTGTATCTCAAGCTCTTGTCAACAAAAATTGCAACTCCTCCTCCTTTTTTCACTTTTCTATTTATATAATTTAGTTCATAGCCATCCATGGTAAAATCCACTCCTTTCTCTTCACTGAGCCACGTCTCTGATATTGCCACAATATTGAAGGGCTCTTTAAACTGGTGTAAATAATCTTTAATGTTATTAAAGTTTGCATAGAGACTCCTGCTGTTGAAGTGGATCATAGAAATATTGAAATCAGATGTGACCATTGTGTTAACCTGTTCATCTGTGTAGTAATTACAGTCATTATTGATGGAGCTAAATAAATTATTATCAGGGTCTATGTCATATTCTATGTCCTGTGGGTTGTGATCTGTGTATTCAAAAACTTTCAGTTCCTGTTGTCCCTGTTTGTTGATTTTTTGATTCATGTTGTTGAATGTTTTTTGCAGATGAGTAAAATCCTTCAGTGTCCTACAGTTGTCTGAATTGTTGCTGTGACTCCAGTTCATAATATTCATTGATAATTGTCCAGTTCCATAATATTACGGATGTTAATGACCTTGGCTTCTTCAGGCGATCCGTTTAATTTGATGTATATTTTACAATTTGATGTCCAGGTGTTTTGAATCTTTTTCTGCTTTTTCATGTATCTTGCTTTCCTGGCTATTTCTGCGTTTTCCTTCGTGAGGTGCTCGTTAATGTAAATGTTTGTTCCTTTTAGCTTCCTACCTTGTTTCAGTAGCGCAGTCTTGTGTTTTTTGTTCACAAACCTCATGATCACAGCCGGTTTGTCGCCGCTTTTCCTGGGCAGAGGGTGGCAGGACTCTATGTTGTTGCAGTCCAGCTGAATTCCATTGGCCTGCATGCAGGCCGCCACTTGTTGCTCAGCGGAGTCCTCATCCAGCTGACTTCCACTGCTGTCTGCGGCCACTGCTCTCGCGTATGATCGGGGTTTGATGTGGAGCCCCGTGATGATCACGTCGTTCGCCCGAGTGCTCTGGTCCATCTCAGCCATTCTGCTCTCCAGATACGCTAGCCTCCTGTCTTTCTCAGCGTTCTGGTTCCGCAGCGCTTTAATCTCCTCCATTAGGTCCAGGATGCTTCTTTGCTGTGCCTTTACAGCGGAAATCTCTTCCGCCAAGAAATCCAGCGCTTTTTTTATTTCATCTTCATTTTGCAGAGCTTTCTTGGGACCCATTTTCCCAGCCGATGATCGCTGAATCCGATAGTAAGGAGAAAAAAAAAAAAAACACACGTGGGAGAAATCCCTTTGTTTTCCTGAGCATGAGGGGCGAGGGGCCAATTGGTACACCAGCTTCACCAGCTACTACTGACAAATTCTCCTTATTTCTCACGAGTAGGTTCACACTCCAGCGGCAGCAACAAAAAAAGCTCAAAACGCCAGCTCCAAACTGCGTTCTAACTGCGTTTATCTGCCTTTTAAACAGAAACGAACTGGGAGCCTTTACCCGTGCGTCCTTACCCGTCCTCACCCGGAACCGGAAGTGAATTTCAGGCTAAAAGAATGATGTTTAGAGTATTTTTACTGCTGTCAAATGTCAAAATAGGTTAAATTTGACCCTGTGGAGGTAAAAGATCAGGCGAGATGCGACGAGATGGAAGGGTGCAAAGTTTTATTTCCTCCAACATCATGAGACACACATTGTAACTCAGTGACCTACTGTGCTGCTGAGGCATGTCACACAAGCTCTTTTATACGGTGATACAGACAGAGAGAATGCATGGCACATTAGCATATCAGTCAATACATATCATTAGCGTGACCAACTGGCGCCCGGATGTCCTCTCCCTCATCCAGGGGATGTATACACAACAGTCCATTGTTCTGATTGCCCCCAAGGGCTCTCTGTCTGCATGTAAATTGTCCTCCATTTCCTCCAGCCCTGCTGAGTGTGAAATCATGTCAATCTACAGTGTGCTGGGTCACCACACAGCTCCCCCCAGAACGCTCAGAAGGGGCTGTGACCCCCCCCCCCAAGTCATTTGGGCTCCAGCTCCGGTAGAACTGTCCTGCTGTAGAGGAGTGTCGGACGGCATGTCAGTCTGTGGGGGGACGGGGGAGGGGTGGAAAAGACAGTGTGCTCCGCTCCGGGTCCCAGCACGTTGAACGGCCGTGGATTGTGGGTGCATCGTGCGTAATGGAACCAACCAGCGATCGGCCGGCTTTAGGGAGTGAGGTGCGGGAAGAGCACTGTGGAGGAGGAGGGGGAGGGGGTGGGAGTAAGTGAGTGCCGGCCCGGGACATCAAAGGTGTCTGGGCCGCACAAAAATTGCGTGTGGATCCGCGATGGTGAGGGACTTTCCCGGTCAAACTGGCGGTGATCTGCAGCGGCTGTGAAAAAATTAAGTCTCTGACTCCTCTCGCGGCTCGGTCCCGCGAAGATGTGGGGAAGGCGAACGGCCAAGTTCTCCGAGGATGCGTAGCGGCTGTGAAACAACTGCAGCTGTGTGAGGGACTTGGCGGTTTGGCTTTTAGGTGCGAAAGCAGTCCTAAAGCCATCGGAGACAGCAATCAGCTAAATTCCCCTGGTGCGCCATGGCAGAGAAACCCATAAAAAGTCCTGTGTATGGGCTGCTTGTCTGCTTCAGGTGCGTATACAGCCCTGAAGGTTCCGAGGATGGCGGTCGGCCATGTTTCTCAGGCATGTGCAGCGGCGGAGGATGATGTATCAGTCTGTGGAGCCGGTTTGTCCCTGTGCGTGGTGCGCACTTGGCGCAGTGACCACATAGCTGGAAGTTGCGCTGTCCTCGTAATCCTGTGGTGTGCGTGTGGGGCTTCTGTGCACGGGAGGTCCACTGTCCGGAGTGAGTCAGGGTCGGGGAGCTTGGTGGAAATCAACGCAGACGGCGCCGATGATTTTCCCCATTCAGGCTGCTTCCTTCGGTTTGCTTGTGTCGCCGTTCATGGTGCGTGTCGGTCCCAGCGCTGCCCGCTCCGGAGAGTGCACTCTGGTGTGGATGAAGAGGATGCCGGCGTCACCATGACATGTCTAGGGTCACCACTGTGGAGGTAAAAGATTAGGCGAGATGCGACAAGCTGGAAGAGTTTTATTTCCTTCAACATCATGAGACACACATCGTAGCTCAGTGAGCTACTGTGCTGCTGAGGCATGTCACACAAGCTCTTTTTTACAGTGATACAGACAGAGAGAATGCATGGCACATTAGCATATCAGTCAATACATATCATTAGCGTGACCAACTGGCGCCCGGATGTCCTCTTCCTCCTCCAGGGGATGTATACACTGCACGGTGGCGCAGTGGTTAGCACTGCGGCAGCACAGTTTACCCTTGGCCGGGGGATTGTGGGGATCGTGGGATCGTGGGTTCGATCCCAGCCCCCGACCAACAGTGATCTGTGTGGAGTTTGCATGTTCTCCCCGTGTTGCGTGGGTTTACTCCGGGATTTCTCCGGTTTCCTCCCACATGCCAAAAACATGCATGTTAGGTTAATTGGCTGTTCTAAATTGTCCCTAGATATTTGTTTCCTATAGGCCCTTAGAATAGAGGGTTAGTATTAATGAAAGCGCTTTGAGTGGTCTTTGTGACTAGAAAAGCGCTATATAAGTGCAGGTTAGTTAGTAGTTAGTTAGTTACACAACAGTCCCTTGTTCTGATTGCCCCCAAGGGCTCTCTGTCCGTATGTAAATTGTCCTCCGTTTCCTCCAGCCCTGCTGAGTGTGAAATTGTGTCAGTCTGCAGTGTGCTGGATCACCACCACCCGAACAATATAGTAACACTTATCATACTTACAATAGGGTCAGGGGTCACACACAGCACCCCCCTCTGATCATCAATGGTGCAGCTGTGGAGAGGGTGAGCAACACTAATTTCCTGGGGGTGCACATCTCTGAGGACCTTTCCTGGTCCAACAACACCACATCACTGGCCAAGAAGGCCCAAACTCGCCTTCTTACACACTCTCATGCTGGTCCAGTGACCAGTATGAGAATGTGAGAGCGATAACACCAAATTTAACACACCTGCTCCTCATTCACACCTGAGACCTTGTAACACTAACGAGTCACATGACACCGGGGAAGGAAAATGGCAAATTGGGCACAATTTGGACATTTTTCACTAGGGGTGTACTCACTTTTGTTGCCAGCGGTTTACACATTAATGGCTGTATGTTGAGTTAATTTGAAGGGACAGCAAATTTACACTGTTATACAAGCTGTACACTGACTACTTTACATTTTATCAAAGTGTCATATCTTCAGTGTTGTCCCATGAAAAGACATAATGAAATATTTACAAAAATGTGAGGGGTGTACTTACTTTTGTGAGACACTGTATTTTCCATAATCTTTGGGCCATTTTACTCTATTATGTGTTCTGCACTTTTATGTATATAGTTCCACCCGTGAAGCCACTACCGTTCCTGTGTATATACCAATGGGCTAGTTGTTATTTTTTACTTTTATTTTTACTTCAGTCAGATGGTTAACTGTGTGTCCTGTAACTCTTTTATTTTCAAATTCTTCTCACTTACTTTATTGCACAGTAGCCTGGTGGAGCACCCACAATTTTGTTGTGCTGTGCAACTGTACAGTGACAATAAAGCCTATTCTATTCTATTCTATTTTCTGTCAAGAGGATCCCACATTTCAAATTTGGATTCATCAATCCATAAAATTGGTTTCCACTGATTTTCAGTCCAGTTCTTGTGAATTTGGCATTCCTCATCCTTTTGTCCCTGTCTTCCTTTCTAAAGAATGACTACTTGACAGCCACATTTCCATTTGAGATGATACTGATGAGGCTTTCTTCAATGGTAGATGGATCAACCGAAGGGCCTGTTGCACATCCCAGGTCCTGTGTCAAGTGTTTTCTTGATTTCCGCCCCCCCCCCCCCCATTTTTAAAGGATATGAATTTCAAATGCTGTTCATCGGTTGTAGATGGTTCTTGAAAGTTCTTCTTTTGTACTACATTTGTCTAGTTTCCTCAAAACTACACTAAACGAAAAGAAAAGAAACTGCTGAGGACTAAGCTAAAAATGCGTGAAAAGCACCCAATGTCCAAAACAAGACAATGAAACACCTTCAGAAAACCTGGGAACTATTGCTCAACACCCTTTGGAAATCACAAGAAAATCTGGCTCCTTAGAAGCAAGATTTAAAGAAATGAGAGTTTATTAAGACTTCTGCACAGTATTGTATATTTCCCTATTTTCACTCTGTTATAAAAGTGCATTCTCAAATTAATCATGGTCAAAGTTCCAAACTAGAAAAGCACTCAGAGAGTGCAAACATCTGCCAAGGCTCCTTCTGTCCCTCATAGATCACCTCCAAAATGTAATGGGTTTGTTTTGGAGGATTCTTGCTCATGCAGTGTGAGAAGATAAGAGCCTTGGTGGAGGTATGTGTTCTTGGATCATCACCAAAATGTTATGTGTTCCTCTGTAGCCCAAGGACCACCTCTGGTAAAAATTTCATCCAAATCCATGCAGTAGTTTTTGTGTAATCCTGCTGCACAAACACAACCAAGGTCCTTGGTGGAGGTATGCACTCTCAGGTCATCAACAAAATTTAATTGGTTCATCCTTGGCCCAAGGGCTACCTCTGGTGAAAATGTAATCAAAATCCATCCAGTAGTTTTTGCATAATCCTGCTAACAGACAGACAAACAAACAGACGGACGGACAAACAGACAAACCACCCCGATTACATTACCTCCTTGGCGAAGGTAATAAGGGCAGTATTAGTACTCCCTGTGAGTTCAGTTCAGTCTAGATTTCAATAAACATAATTTCAGAAAGTTTTTTATTTCCTGCTTTTGGATCTCATTGTAGTCAACCCTTAATAAAGCCATTAACTGTATGCTTTGTGTTATTACCTCTGCCAAGGAAGTAATGTAATCGGGGTGGTTTGTCTGTTTGTCCAGCTGTCTGTTTGTTTGACTGTCTGCCTTTTAGCAGGGTTATGCAAAAATTACTGGATGGATTTTGATGAAATTTTCACCAGAGGTAGCCCTTGGGCCAAGGATGAACCCATTAAATTTTGGTGATGATCTGAGAGTGCATACCTCGAGCAGAACCTTGTTTGTATTTGTACAGCAGGATTACACAAAAACTACTGCATGGATTTGGATGATTTTTTTTTTTTTTTTACCAGAGGTGGTCCTTGGGCTAGAGAGGAACCCATTACATTTTGGTGATGATCCCAGAATGCATACCTCCACCAAGGCTCTTACAGTATCTTCAATAACATTACTAGTAAGAAAATGGTAGTAATTTGTGGAGATTTCAATATTGATTTACTAAATCCACATCAACAAAATGTAATTACAGAGTTCATGAACTCTATGTACAGCATGAGTCTGTATCCCACAATAACACATCCCAGTAGAATCACAGTTCACACCACTACACTTATTGACAACCTGTTTGTTAATATTATTGATAAGAAAATAGAAAGTGGATTATTGATAAATGATATAAGTGACCACTTGCCAACCTTTGCACTTATCCATGGCCACACGGGGGCCAATACAGAAAAATTTTTAAAATCGTTCAGATACAAATCACCAAATGCAATCAGTTCTTTTAAAGAGGACTTACCTCCATTAGTAAAAAAAAAAGCTTAAACATAAATTTGCCGATAAGCCATGGTTAACCAAAGGATTACAAAAGGCGTGTAAAAAGAAAAATTTACTATATAAAGCTTTCCTAAAGAAAAGGACAAAAGAGGCAGAGCAGCGGTATAAAATATACAAAAATAAGTTAACATATGTAATAAGATGTAGTAAGAGAGACTATTACAGTAAAGAACTGGAGAAAAACAGAGACAATATTAAAAATACATGGACAATACTTAACAGTATTCTTGGAAATAAAAGCAGAAACACAAGCTACCCAACCGATTTTTCAAAAAATAATAAAACGACTCAGAGTGTGAATGCAGCTTCACCTGCAGATGAATTTAATAACTTTTTTGTTAACATTGGTCCTAATTTGGCTCGAGAAATACCCATTACGGCGCCTACAGGTGATACAATAAGCAATAACAGTGCTATAAAAGACTCCATTTTCATAAAGAACACAGACGAGAGAGAGGTCATTGAAATTGTTAAATCGTTTAAAAGTAAAACATCTACGGACTGTGATGGTATTGACATGCTCTTAGTCAAAACTATTATTGAATGCTTAGTGAAACCACTGACGTATATCTGTAACCTGTCTCTCCAAACAGGTATATTTCCCAATGCAATGAAAATAGCTAAAGTAATTCCGATATACAAGACGGGTGACAGAGGGGAATTCTCAAACTATAGACCAATTTCACTATTGCCGCAATTTTCCAAGATACTTGAAAAAATATTCTATGAGAGAATTGACAACTTCATACTGAAGAATAATTTATTGTGTGAGCAGCAATATGGGTTCAGACACAAGAGGACAACTGCATTTGCTCTAATGGAATTTATAGAAAAAATATCAACCGCCATTGAATATAAAGAGTATTCAGTTGGGGTATTCCTGGATCTTAAAAAAGCTTTTGATACAGTGGATCATAATTTATTATTAAAGAAACTACAAAATTGTGGTATTAGAGGGGTAGCACTGTCCTGGTTAAGTAGTTACTTAAAGAATAGATATCAGTATGTATGTGTTGGTAACAAAAACTCTCAGTTACTGAAGGTTACTTGTGGAGTCCCACAGGGTTCAGTTTTGGGGCCATTATTATTCAATATGTATATAAATGATATATGCAAAGTTTCAGAAAAAATGGACTTAATATTATTTGCCGATGACACTAATCTATTATGCAGTGGAAGCAATTTAGAACAACTTCTGGATACACTCGGAAAGGAATTAGGAAAGCTTAAACTGTGGTTTGATTCAAACAAATTAACGCTCAATTTAAGTAAGACAAAATTTATAGTCTTTAACAACCATCACAACAACTCAGTATCTAAACTCAGTGTAAATGGTGTAGAGATTGAAAGGGTATCTGAAACTAAATTTCTTGGAGTAATAATTGATAATAAACTGTGTTGGAAATCACATATTAATTATATTAAAGGTAAAATATCCAAATCAATTGCAATATTACACAGAGTGAAATATTTGCTGAATCAACCCACACTATATACCTTGTATCATTCATTAATACTCCCATACATGACATATTGTAATGAAGTATGGGGAAATACATATAAAACAAACATATATCCACTCTTTATGCTTCAGAAGAGAGCTATTAGAATAATAAACAAAGCTGCTTACAGGGAACCAACAAACCCACTTTTTCTTAAATTAAAAGCTCTCAAGTTGAAAGATCTGGTTGACTTTAAAACTGCAATAATAATGTTTAAAGTGAAGAATCTATCACTGCCCACAAATATCCAAAAGTTGTTCCAAATAAGGGAGAAACAAAATCATTTTAGAGGAACATGTATATTTCAAAAACCTTCAGTGAGAACTACCACCAAGCAACACTGTGTTTCAGTGCAAGGAGTCAGATTATGGAACGATTTTGGACCTGAATTAAAATCATGTACAACGCTTGGACAATTTAAACAAAAACTAAAGGAAGAAATACTCCAAACATATATACAAGATGACATGTAAATTCACATAAGGATTGTCATATCCAGCCTGTGTTGTGTTGTAGCTTAGTTTTTTTTCTGTCACATTTTGTCTTAGCTTCGTTTTTGAATTGTAATCACTCTTGTCTTGTTTTTTTTCTTTTGAATTCTTGGATGGAATATGGGTGGGCAATATAAGCTGCGGCTTCAGCCATCACCCATTTCGGATAACTTATGTTGAATTGTATAATCAGAGGAGTTATTGTCTAATTTGACCTTGTTGGATTTTCTCTCCCCCTTTGTTATATTATTCAGTTTCTTTTAACCTGTACTATCCGAAATAAAGATTCATTCATTCATTCTCACAATGTGTTAGCAAGAATACTCAAAACCTACTGGATAGATTTGGATGAAATTTTTACCAGAGGTGGTCCTTGCCTTAGAGAGGAACCCATAACATTTTGGTGATGACCCGAGAACACATACCTCCACCAAGGCTCTTATTTTCTTACAGTGTGTTTGCAAGAATTCTCCAAAACTAGTGGATAGACTCTGATGCAATTTTCACCAGAACTGGCTTGTGGCCTACACACAATCTCATTACATTTTGGAGGTTATCCATGAGGGACGGAAGGAGCCTTGGTGGAGGTACAGTGGTGTGAAAGAGTGTTTGCCCCCTTCCTGATTTGTCTTTTTTATTTGTATGTTTGTCACACTTAAATGTTTCAGATCATCAAATAAATTTAAATATTAGACAAAAGATAACGCAAGTAAACACAAAATGCAGTTTTTAAATGAAGGTTATTATTAAAGGTAAAAAAAAATCCAAACCTACATGGCCCTGTGTGAAAAAGTGATTGCTCCCTCCTGTTGAAACACAAATTAACTGTGGTTTATCACATATTTGGAAAGCTGAGTTCAATTTCTTTAGCCACACCCAGGTTGGATTACTGCCACACCTGTTCTCAATCAAGAAATCACTTAAATAGGGCCTGCATGACAAAGTGAAGTAGACCAAATGATCTTCAAAAGCTAGACATCATGCTGTGATCCAAAGAAATTCAGGAACAAATGAGAAACAAAGTAATTGAGCTCTATCAGTCTGGAAAAGGTTATAAAGCCATTTCTAAAGCTTTGGGACTCCAGCCAACCACAGTGAGAGCCATTATCCACAAATGGCAAAAACATGGAACAGTGGTGAACCTTCCCAGGAGTGGCCGGCCAACTAAAATTACCCCAAGAGTACAGCGACGACTCATCTAAGAGTTCACAAAAGACCCCACAACAACATCCAAAGAGCTGCAGCCTCACTTGCCTCAGTTAAGGTCAGTGTTCATGACTCCACCATAAGCAAGAGACTGGGCAAAAATGGCCTGCATAGCAGAGTTCCAAGACGAAAACCACTGCTGAGCAAAAAGAAGATAAAGGCTCGTCTCAGTTTTGCCAGAAAACATCTTGATTATCCCCAAGACTTTTGGGAAAATACTCTGTGGACGGACGAGACAAAAGTTGAACTTTTCAGAAGGTGTGAGTCCCATTACGTCTGGTGTAAAAGTAACACAGCATTTCAGAAAAGGAACATCATACCAACAGTAAAATATGGTGGTGGTAGTGTGATGGTCTGGGGCTGTTTTGCTGCTTCAGGACCTGGAAGAATTGCTGTGGTAAATAGAATTATAAATTCTGCTGTCTACTAAAAAGTCCTGAAGGAGAATGTCCGGCCATCTGTTGGTGACCTCAAGCTGAAGTGCACTTGGGTTCTGCAGCAGGACAATGATCCAAAACACACCAGCAAGTCCACCTCTGAATGGCTTAAGAAAAACAAAATGAAGACTTTGGAGTGGCCTAGTCAAAGTCCTGACATGTTGTGGCATGACCTTAAAAAGGCGGTTTATGCTCGAAAACCTTCCAATATGGCTGAATTACGACAATTCTGCAAAGATGAGTGGGCCAGAATTCCTCCACAGTGCTGTGAAAGACTCATTGCGAGTTATCACAAATGCTTGATTGCAGTTGTTGCTGCTAAGGGTGGCCCAACCAGTTATTCGGTTAAGGGGACAACCACTTTTTCACACAGGGCCATGTAGGTTTGGATTTTTTCCTCCCCTTAATAATAAACACCTTCATTTAAGTGTGGCAAGCATACAAAAGAAAAATAGAAATCAGGAAGGGAGCAAACACCTTTTCACACCACTGTATGTGCTCTCTGAGTCCTTTTCTAGTTATAATATGCTGCCAATCAAGACAAAGACAGACATAAACACAAAGAGCCACCCTGTGACCAACAAAGGACTTAGATGGGATATGCAGCAGGATTTAGTTTATCTATAGATGCTAAAATTGTGATTTGCTGAGTCATAAATCTTATGGGAGCAGCAAGAATGTTGTACTAAATACAGAAATACAAATGAAGGTAGAAATTTCAAAACATATCCTGTATACAGTGGGGAAAATAAATATTGAACACGTCAACATTTTTTCATTAAACATATTTCTGATGGAGCCATTGACCTGAGATTTTCATCGGATATCTCTAACAACCCAAGTAGATTCAAGATTCACGATTCAAAGGCTTTATTATCATGTGCACAGTTAAGAAATGCAACATTTTCTGAGCAATGAAATTCTTATTCTGCTCTCCGAACAAATGCCAAGGTAATAGGTACACAACATACTAATAAGGTAATAACACACCTAATACTAATGGATACTAATAGCACACACTATACACACAGTTAGGCAATTAGGACACTAAAGCAGTTAAAGCAGTCAAACTAGAGGAAACAAGAAGAGTGAAACTGAAAGTTCACTGGATGACTGTAGTGGACAGTGGTATATTGATATCAGAGATGATATGAACCAGAGGTGGCATAAGCCTATGTACAGTGTGCAAATGAGCAGTATGCAAATTACAAATTAGCACCCAGTATGAGAATTTCTCTAGAATAATAATACCAGTAGACTGTACATTATAATTAGCAGCGGCAATGATATGGACAAAGCAACAGGGTGAGACTATGTACAAGTGAGCAATGTGCAAATTTAGCAACTGGTGTGTGAGTTCCTATTTGCAAAGCTGTGTTGCGGAGTTTTGGGAGTTTGTTATTTGTTCAGGAGTCTGATGGGAGTGGAAAAGAAGGAGTTTTTCAGTCTGGTTGTCCTGCATTTCACAAGTGATCCATACATACAAAGAATTCAAGGCAAATGTGTTCACAAGACAAGTTTTATTTAATAAAGTGGAATGACAGGGAATAAGTACTGAACACATGAAGAAAAAGAGGTGCAAAAAGGCATAGAAAGCAAAGAAACCAGCTGAAATCCATCAGAACGTAGGAAACCATCCCATCCCCCATCAATGCAAATTAATTGCAGCTGGTTAAGTCCTGGGCAGCGCGGTGGCGGAGTGGTTAGCACTGTGGCAGCACAGCAACTCACCCTTGGCTGGGGGATCCTGGGTTTGATCCCAGCCCCCGACCAACAGTGATCTGTGTGGAGTTTGCATGTTCTCCCCGTGTCTGTGTGGGTTTACTCCGGGATTTCTCTGGTTTCCTCCCACATGCCAAAAACATGCAAGTTAGGTTAATTGGCATCAAACTGGGGATTCTAAATTGTCCTTAGGTATGACTGTGAGAGTGAATGGTTGTCTGTCTCTCTGTGTTGGCCCTGCGATGGACTGGTGATCTGTCCAGGGTGTACCCTGACTCTTGCCCAATGACGCTGGGATAGGCTCCAGCCCCCCTGCGACCCGAAAATGATTAAGCGGAAGAAGATGGATGGATAGATGGATGGTTAAGTCCTGACTGATAGCCTTTAAAAGGTCTGTGAATATCAGATTGTCACACCACAAAGAACTCATAATGGGCAGAAGCAAAGAGTTCTCTCTAGACCAGGCCTATTTAATTAGCAGCCCGCGGGCCACATGCGGCCCAGAAGCAACCTCCGAGTGGCTCGCAGGCTCAGGGCACTTCAAGGAAATATAAATTTAAGAAAAAAATATGAAGGAATGATGGTCCACAAGCACGCACACGAACAACGTGCGTGACCATCATCCGCACGGAGTTCAGAAGTGCCCCGTCCGCATGACCGTTCCAGTCGGCAGGCAGAGTATCTCGCTAGTGTCACTGTCCGAGAGAAGCATGAGTTTATTAAAGTACTTTAAATGCAGAAAAAAGCAGAAGCGGTATATAAGCAGTGGAGGCATTTATGGTGGTTTTAACCCACTGGTAACGGGAACTTTAATCCGTCAACAGCCTTCAGACAAACTAAACCTGCCAAAATTTGGATTTCAAAATAAGGGAGGTTTTTCCTGCTGTCTGGTTGGAGAGGAGCGTTCTAAAAAACTATAAATATATAGAAACATTATAACAGAAATAACTGCATCTTTGGTAATCTAATTTATTTCATTCGTTCATCTTCTTCTGCTTAATCCTTTTCGGGTTGCGGGGGGGGGTTGGAGCCTATCCCAGCATCTTTGGGCGAGAGGCAGGGTACGCCCTGGACAGATCGCCAGTCCATTGCAGGGCCAACACAGAGAGACAGACAACCATTCACTCTCACAGTCATACCTAAGGACAATTTAGAATCCCCAGTTTGATGCCAATTAACCTAACTTGCATGTTTTTGGCATGTGGGAGGAAACCGAAGAAATCCCGGAGTAAACCCACGCAGACACGGGGAGAACATGCAAACTTCACACAGATCACTGTTGGTCGGGGGCTGGGATCGAACCCAGGATCCCCCGGCCAAGGGTGAGTTGCTGTGCTGCCGCAGTGCTAACCACTCCGCCACCGCGCCATCCTTTATTTCATTAAATACAATTTTAAATACAATTTTATTAATATTTTTTTCTTTGAAATCAGAGTTAAATTATTGTTCTGTTCTGACTCTGCAAAATTATGGTCAAAAGTGTAAATTGTATAAGGAAAAAAAAGTGAAAATTTTACCACAATCTGTTTCAAATTTATATGAAAAACCCAGAAATTTTATTTTAAAAAATAGACAAAAATTAGCCATAAAATAATCCACAGATTTATTATAAAGTTTCAACTGTACAAGAAAAGTCAATTTTACAAGAGGAATTTACAAACTTGAGGAAAACGGTTTCAAATTTAGGTAAATTTATAGAGAAAAGTAGAAAACTATAAGAAAATTCTTATAAATTTTGGAGAAAAACCTCAAGCCTTTGAGACTGAAGTCATTACTCAAGTTTTTAAGTGGGTGCTTTTTGCATTCTTAACTCTACTAGAAATTTTTGGTTGACTGATATGTGTGTGTAATGGAATGTGTAGTTATAAAAATAGGTTCCTACTCACACATATGATGATTTAAAACAAAACGAACCACAATAGTGGATGTGCAATATTTGTTAATGTTATCAATCTTTTCTTGGGGGGTTTGTGCACTGAAGTGTTTGACAGTTAATTTTTTTTATTCAGATAAATGCACTTTGTGATGTGCCAAGGTCAGTTATGACCAGGATGTAGTATATTTTATTTCAAAAGGAAAACAAATGTTAATGCTACTAACAGTGCACATTGAGTTTTTATGTAGTTTGAGATACTGCATGCCTGAGTAAGATGTAACCAAAATGGTTTACAGAATTTTATTTTTTTAATTCTATTTATTTAATTGTTGTTCAAGAGGAAAACTATTTCTACCACTTCAAGTTCTGCTCAACCCCAGCACTGTTATTGTGGTTTTATGCATTTTTGATGTGCCTTTGTCATGTGCCAAGCGCACATTTAAAATCAAGACAATGAATAAAAAGTGCATATTTTTCGTCATATTTATCTGTTTTGGTTTGAAATTTGTCATATTCAACAGATCGCTGAACATGTGCGGCACAGTTACATGTCTTGATTTCAAACTGTGGCCCAACTGATTTTGTAATTGAATAGCCCTGCTGTAGACCTTCGCAACTTTATTGTTGCAAAACATAATGATGGCATTGATTACAGGTGCATTTCTAAACTGCTGAATGTTCCAGTGAGCACTGTTGGAGCCATCATTCGGAAATGGAAAGAACATCATTTTAGCATAAACTGGTTACGACCAGGAGCTCCTCGCAAGAGTTCTGACAGAGGAATCAAAATAATTATTAGAAGAGGTATCCAAGAGCCAAAGACCACTCATGGAGAGCTCAAGAAAGACCTGGAGTTGGCAGGCACTGCTATGTCAAAGAAAACAATAAGTAATGCACTCAACCAACATGGGCTCTATGCCCACTCACCTCGCAAGACTCCATTGCTGAAGAAAAAGCATATTGAAGCTCATTTAAAGTTTGCTGTAAAACATTTGGGCAAGCCAGTAAAATGCTGGGAGATTATATTCTGGGCAGATGAGACCAAAATTGAACTTCCTGGATGCCACAACACACAGCAGGTTTTGAAGGAGAGATGGCACTGCACATCCCATCATGGTGTGGGGGTGTTTTTCAGCACATGGGAAAGGCAGACTTCATATAACTGAAGGAAAGATGAATGGATAAATGTACAGAGACATCCTTGATAAGAACCTGCTGCCATCTGCGACAAGATGCTGAAGATGAAACAAGGGTGATCATTTCAGCAAGACAATGATCCCAAACACACAGCCAAGGAAACTCTTAACTGGCTCCAGAGAAGGAAAGCAAAGCTACTAGAATGACTCAGTCAGTCAGCTGACCTGAATCCAATTGAAAATCTATGGAACGAGCTGAAGATTAGAGTTCATAGAAGACACGCACGGAACCTTCAAGATTTGAAGACAGTCTGTGTGGAAGAATGGGCTAAAATCATTCCTGAGCAATGCCTGTGCCTAGTTTCTCCATACAGGAGGTGTCCGAAAGCTGTTATTACCAACAAAGGCTTTTCTACTAAATATTAAATTAACTAATTGTAATGCTGTTGATACCATTGAGCTGCAATGCTCCTGCACTGTGCACATACTGTATGTATAGTTATTTATTGCTTTGGCTAACCAATTCTTATCTTATTATCTTATTTACTATTGCTCTGAGTGCTGCTATTCCTGTGCTGCTGCAATCCTGGAATTTCCCCCTTGTGGGACTAATAAAGGCTTATCTTATCTTAGCTTATCTTATCTTATCTTATTAAATGAATGTCACCAAGCATGTTCAATACTTATTCCCTGTGTCATTCCACTTTATTAAATATAACTTGTTTTGTGAACACAGTTGCTTTGATTTCTTTGTATGTATGGATTACTTGGGTTGTTACTGATATCTGGTGAAAATCTCAGGTCAGTGGCTCCATCAGAAATATGTTTAATGAGAAAAATGTTGATGTGTTCCATACTTATTTTCCCCGCTGCATGTGTACAGGAAAGAATGCATGAAAAATTACAACTTGTGGTCTTTGGTAAAGACTTAGAGACAAACGGCATTCAACTATACTTTAAAGTCAAGTGGATTACTTTCAGTTCCTGTACACCAGATCTTCGTCTTCTAATTGCCATAATGGAATCATGTGTTGCGTGTTTGGTGTGTGAGCCATCTGTGTTCCAGCTGTAACAACACAGCTCTGGCACAAAGCATCCTTAAGAAAACTCACAATGTTGCAAGAGTTAATAGCAGTAAGCTGATAGCATGTTTATTTATAACCAAGGTATAAATACATATTATTAACCATGTTTAGAAAAGGGCTTCATAAAACAAAGTCTTTATCCAGACAGCTTTTGTAAGAATGATTTAGTGAAGGACATGAGTTTGATTTCTCTAAAATTGGAATGTAGTATCTATTTTCAGTGGATGGCACAGCAGCAATAACCAGTTTAAAATACTTCACATGAAGATGATGCTGGTGTATTATGTCAATCGATGCAAAGATAATCAGATCAGAGAGGGTGCAAAGTGGGCAAAATTTGATTTTTCTATTAAATATGAACAAAACTCGGCTCAGTGTCAAGGCACCTCCGAGCACAGCACAGAGGAGGAAGACCCCATGATGGGAGAGAAAATGCAATTCCCAACAACTCTCTTCCTCTTGGACAAAACTGATGAAACAGCCTATTAGGATGACATGTGAGGGCAGGCTGTATGATTAGAAAAGCTGTGGGGATGTCATGGTTTGCATCATACTCAAGTCCTCTCATTAGGGTACCAATAGTTCAGTTTATAACAGGTTATGGCTTATAGCATGGAGGACAGACTTGAAACAAGTCCTCCAACAAAACATAAACCTCAGTTCCGGTGAAGTTGGGACATTGTGTAAAATGTAAATAAAAATAGAATACAATGATTTAAAAATCCTTTTCAACTTATATTCAATTGAATATACTACAAAGATAAGATATTTAATGTTCAAACTGACAAACTTTCTTGTTTTTTTGTTTTTTTTTTTCCAAATATTCACTCATTTTGAATTTGATTCCTGCAACATGTTCCAAAAAAGCTGGGACAGGAGTGAAAAAAGACTGGAAAAGTTGAGAAATGCTACCCCCCCCCCCCCCACACACACACACACACTTTTTGGAGCATTCCACAGGTGGACAGGTAAATTGGAAACAGGTGAGTGTCATGATTGGCGATGAAAGGGGCATTCTTGAAAGGATGAGTCGTTCACAAGCAAGGATGGGATAAGGTTCACCACTTTGTGAACAACTGTGAGCAAATAGTGCAACAGTTTAAAAATGGTTTTCAACATACAGTTGCAAGGAATTTAGGGATTTCATCATCTACAGTCCATAATATCATCAAAAGAGTCAGAGAATCTTGAGAAATTTCTGCACCTTAGCAACAAGGCCGAAAACCAACATTGAATGCTCGTGACCTTGGATCCCTCAGGTGGCACTGTATTAAAACCAACATCATTCTGTAAAAGATATTATCACATGGGCTCAGGAACATTTTGGAAAACCATTGTCAGTTAACACAGTTTGTCGCTACATCTACAAGTGCACGTTAGAACTCTACCATGCAAAGTGAAAGCCATATATCAACAACACCCAGAAACTCTGCTGGTTGCTCTGGACCTGAGCTCACCTGGGACGGACTGATGCAAGGTGAAAAAGTATGCTGTGGTCTGACAAGTCCACATTTCAAATTGTTTTTGGAAATCTTGGACGTCGCATCCTCTGGGCTAATGAGGGCAAAGGACCATCCAGTTTGTTTTCAGTGTTAAGTTCAAAAGCCAGCATCTGTGATGGTATGGGGGTGTGTTAGTGCCTATGGCATGGGTAGCTTGCACATCTGTGAAGGCACCATTAATGCTGAACAGTACATACAGGTTTTGGAGCAACATCTGCTGCCATCCAAGCAACGCCTTTTTCAGGAACGTCCGTGCTTATTCCAGCAAGACAATACTAAGCCAAATTCTATACTTGTCACAACAGTGTGGCTTCGTAGTAAAAGAGTGTGGGTATTAGAATGGGCTGGCTGCAGTCCAGACCTGTCTTCCACTGGAAATGTGTGTCACATTATGAAGCGCAAAATATGACAATGGAGACCCCGGACTGTTGAGCAACTGAAGTCATACATCAAGGACGAATGGGAAAGAATTCCACCTACAACGCTTGAACAATTAGTGTTCTCAGTTCCTAAACACTTCGTCTTGTTCCTCTTTTAGATTTTATTAGCGGTTGGCAACCAGCTTACAGGTGCATTACCACCACGTACTTCACTCTATATCATCACTCTATCTGGTCAGGAGCTGTAGTCCTTCTTGAGTGTTGTTAAAAGGAAAGATGATGTAACACAATCGGGGCCAGCCCTGGTTGTTTTGGCGCACTAGGCGGGATCTGGGTACGCACAGTGCCTCTGACTATGAGGAATTTTATTTATTAATTAAAAAAAATTGAGGGCTTGCAGCTGCCCCCCCCCAAGCAGAAGGCGCCCTAGGCAACAGCTGATACAGTGCATCCAGAAAGTATTCACAGCGCTTCACTTCTTCTACATTTTGTAATGTTGCAGCCTTATTCCGAAATGAAATAAATTCATTTTTTTCTTCAGAATTCTACACACTCATCCAGCCATCTTCTACCGCTTTTCCAGAGATCCGGGTCGCGGAGGCAGCAGTTCAAGCAGAGAAGCCCAGACTTCCCTCTTCCCAGCCACCTGCTCCAGCTCTTCAGAGAGGATGCCAAGGCGTTCCCAGGCCAGCTGGGAGACATAGTCTCTCCAGCGATTCCTGGGTCTGCCTCGGGGTCTTCTCCCAGAGGGACATGCCAGAAACTCCTCAAGTGGGAGGCGTTCAGGAGGCATCCTGATCAGATGCCCATACCACCTCAACTGGTTCCTTTCAGTGTGGAGGAGCAGCGGTTCTACTCTGAACCTCTCCTAGATGACTGAGCTCCTCACCCTATCTCTGAGGGTGAATCCAGCGATCCTACAAAGAAAGCTCATTTCAGCCACTTGTATCCGCGATCTCATTCTTTCGGTCATTACCCAAATCTCATGACCATAGGTGAGGGTAGGAACGTAGATTGACTGGTAAATTGACAGCTTTGCCTTAGAGCTCAGCTCCCTCTTCACCCCAACAGACCAGTACAATATCCGCATCACTGCAGATGCTGCTCCGATCCGTCTGTCAATCTCTCGTTCCATTCTCCCCTCACTCGTGAATAAGACCCCAAGATACTTAAACTCCTCCACTTGGGGCAGGAGCCTGTCCCCAACCTGGAGAGGACAATCCACCTTTTTCTGGCTGAGGACCATGGACTCGGACTTGGAGGTGCTGATTCTCATCCCAGCCGCTTCACGCTCACCGGCAAACCGTCCCAGTAAGAACTGTAGGTCATTGTGGATGAAGCCAGCAGGACAGCATCATCTGCAAACAATAGAGATGAGATCCTGTGGTCACCAAGCATGACACCCTCCATTCCCTAGCTGCACCTAGAAATCCTGTCCATATAAATTATGAACAGGATCGGTGACAAAGGGCAGCCCTGGAGGAGTCCAACTCTCACTGGGAATGAGTTTGATCTAGTGTTGGCAATACAAACCAAACTCTCACAATGGTCGTACACAGACCAAATAGCTCGTAACAACAAGCCCGATACCCCGTACTCCCGAAGCACCCCCCCACAAAAAACCACGAGGGACGCGGTCGAATGCCTTCTCCAAGTCCACAAAACACATGTAAACTGGTTGGGCAAACTCCCACAAACCCTCGAGGATTCTCGAGAGGGTAAAGAGCTGGTCCGATGTGCCATGGCCAGGACGAAAACCACATTGCTCCTCCTGAATCCAAGGTTTGGCCAATGGCCGGACTCTCCTCTCTAGTACCTTGACATAGACCTTCCCAGAGAGGCTGAGGAGTGTGATCCCTCTAAAGTTGGAACACACTCTCCGGTCCCCTTTTTTGAAGAGAGTAACCACCAGCCCGGTTTGCCATGCCAAAGGCACTGCCCCCAACCTCCACACAATGTTGCAGAGGCATGTCAACCATGCCCTACAACATCCAGGGCCTTGAGGTACTCAGGGTGAATCTCGTTCACCCCCGGGGCCTGGCCACCAAAGAGATTTTTAACCACCTTGGCGACCTCAGCCCCTGTGATAGGCGAGTCGTCCCTCTTGTCCACAAGCCCTGCTTCCTCTGTGGAAGACGTGTCAGTGGGATTGAGGAGATCCTCGAAGTATTCCTTCCACCGCCCAACGATATCCCCAGTCGAAGTCAACAGCGCCCCATCTGCGCCATACACAGTGTGGACAGGGAGCTGCTTCCCCCTCCAGAGCTGCTGGACAGTGTGCCATAATCTCTTTGAGGCTGACTGAAAGTCTTGTTCCATGGCCTCACTGAACTCCTCCCATACCCGGGTTTTTGCTACAGCAACCACCCGAGCTGCACTCCACTTGGCCTGCCAGTACACCTCAGCTGCTTCGGGAGTCCGACAAGCCAACCAAGCTTGATAGGACTCCTTTATCAGCTTCATGGCCCCCCTCACCACTGGCGTCCATCGCTTGGTTCGGGGGTTGCCACCACGAGATGCCCTGATGACCTTGCAGCCGCAGCTCTGGGCCGCTGCTTCAACAATGGAGGTGGAGAACATGGCCCCTTCAGACTCCATGTCTCCAGACTCCCTCGGAATGTGGTTGAAGTTCTTCCAGAAGAGGGAGTTGAAGACCTCCCAGACAGGGGCCTCAGCCAGACGTTCCCAGCACACCCTCACTATACGTTTGGGTCTACCAGGTCTGAATGGCATCCTCCCCTGCCATCGGATCCAACTCACCACCAGGTGGTGATCAGTTGACAGCTCTGCACCACTCTTTACCTGAGTGTCCAAGACATACAGTTGCAGTTCTGATGACATGATCACAAAATCGATCATCGTTCTGTAACCTATGGTGTCCTGGTGCCAAGTGCACTTATGGACATCCTTATGCTTGAACATGGTGTTTGTTATGGACAAACTGTGGTTAGCACAGAAGTCCAATAACTGATCACCACTCGGGTTCAGCTCGGGCAGGCCGTTCCTCCCAATCACCCCCTTCCAGGTTTCACTGTCGTTGCCCACGTGCGCATTGAAGTCCCCCAGTAGGACAATGGAGTCTCCAAGAGGAGCACTCTCCAGCACTCCAGTCAGAGACTCCAAAAAGGGTGGGTACTCTGAACCATCATTTGGTGCATAGGCACAAATGATGGTCAGCACCCGTTTCTACACACAATACCCCATAATGACAAATGGAAAAAAAGTTTTTGAGATTTTTATATGTCATAAATAGATAAAAAGATATTTATGTACACTACCGTTCAAAAGTTTGGGGTCACTTAGAAATTTCCTTATTTTTGAAAGAAAAGCACTTTTTTTCAATGAAGATAACTTTAAACTAATCAGAAATACACTCTATACATTGTTAATGTGGTAAATGACTATTCTAGCTGCAAATGTCTGGTTTTTGGTGCAATATCTGCATAGGTGTATAGAGGCCCATTTCCAGCAACTATCACTCCAGTGTTCTAATGGTACAATGTGTTTGCTCATTGCGTCAGAAGGCTAATGGATGATTAGAAAACCCTTGTGCAATCATGTTAGGTCTGCAATGCTGTAATTGCTGCAAATGGAGGATTCTTTGACGAAAGCAAAGTTTGAAGGAAAAAATTATTATTTCAAATACAAATCATTATTTCTAACCTTGTCAATGTCTTGACTATATTTTCTATTCATTTAACAACTCATGGTGGTAAATAAGTGTGACTTTTCATGGAAAACACAAAATAATTGTCTGGGTGACTCCAAACTTTTGAACGGTAGTGTATATTTATATAGTGTGGAGAGAGCAAATAATCAGGCAGATAGGCCCAGAGCATAACAGGCTTTATTCATCTCTCTCTCACATTTATCTAGAATCACAAGCATCAAAAGAGGAAGAGGTCACAGGCCCTTCTGCTCTTATATCCTCCCACTAGGTCAGCCTTCTTTGGGGCTGCATTAACATCAAAGCCTTTGCGATTTCCATTCTCTTTGTCACTGTTCACATCAACACACCATTCCCCGCATCAACACACAAACCCCATGACGATTCCCCTTTGTCCCTCCGTCTGAGTGTAAATACACTGAGTGAGGAGGATTCCCACACCGCCCCCCCCCCCCCAGACTCAGACTGAGCCTTGACCCTCATGTCCTTTGGGTTTCAGTCTACGTCCGTAGCGGCTGTAACATGGGGTCTGCGGCTTTGAGGTGCTGCTGTGCCGGTGGGGGGGCTCTTGGGGGTGCGTCCGTCTGTGGGGGGACATTGGGAGGGGGGAAAACATCTTTAGCATGCCATTGTGACTGATCTGACGAGTCATTTACCTGGGGAGTTCTCAGTGGGGGTCGTCCACGCCGAGGAGCTCGGGCCAACACCACTTGCTCGTCTGATAACATGAAAGCGGGCTTAAGCCTGTCTATACAGACTGTTTCCCTGCGTCCCCCCAAGTGTACCACAAATGTTTCTCCCCAGGTTCTAGCACTCTGAACGGGCCATCCTAGGGCGGGCACACAAATACGAACGCCGCGTCCTTCAAGGTCTTTGGCACAAAAGCGCGTGGAAAACAATGGTGGACCGGACCGGGTACCATCCCTGCCACTGCACTACGCGGTGAAAGTGGGGATGGATCGGTGTTCGGCGCGGGACTGTCTGGCAAAAATTCCCCTGGGAGCTGCAGCGGCTCGGAAAAAAACCAGCTCTGCCGGGGAGGCTGCCAAATCCTCCTTCGGTGCTGAACGCAACCCTAATAGAACCCATGGCAACCGGTCCACCCAATTTGCATCCGTAAGCGAAGCCCTGAGCGCTGCTTTAAGCGATCTATGGAAACGCTCGCATAACCCATCGGCCTGGGGGTTGTACGCAGTCGTGCGATGAAGTGTGATGCCCAGGCTCCGAGCCATGGTGGCCCAGAGGTCGGAAACAAATTGCGGTCCTGATCGGACGTGATATCTGAAGGGGCGCCGAAACGGGCCACCCATGTCGTCAAAAAAGCATGTGCAACTTCTGCGGAAGCGGTGGAAGCTAGCGGGACTGCTTTGGGCCAGCGCGTGGTGCAGTCCACCACTGTCAGGAGGTGCGTGAACCCCTGCGATGGTGGGAGGGGGCCCACGAGGTCCACGTGAACGTGGTTGAACTGTTTAGCCGGGATATGGAATGGCTCCAAGGGGGCCTTTGTGTGCCTGTGCACTTTGGCTCGTTGGCACGCTACACAGGCTGCAGCCCACTCTTTCACCTGTTTGCGCAGGCTCGGCCAGACGAACTTTGTTCCCACCATTTTGACTGACGTGCGCACTCCTGGGTGCGCCAGGGAGTGAACTGACTCAAAAATGCGGCGGTGCCAAGTGCGTGGGACCACCGGGTGTGGGCGGCCCATGGAGACATCACAGATTAGGGGGGCCCCCCGTCCTGCAGCACTCTGCTGTCCAGCCTTTACCCTGTTGGTCCAGACTAGAGCGTGCAAACGTCCACATCACCGATCTGCTCAGCGGCCATGGCCGTGTAATCTATCCCCATGTAGACTGGGGCCACTAATGCGCGTGAGTGCATTAGTGGCCCCATCACTTCCGCCCTCCAAAGAGAGCAGACGCTTTTCTTCCCAGCTCCGGCTCCCTATCTCTCTCTCCCTCCCTAACTGACTGGATCCCAGCTTGCTATCATCTGTCTGCGTGTCTTTACTGCTGATTTATCTAACGAAATTATGGATTTAATAAGCTGGGCTTTGAACGCAATTGACGCTGTTTTTTCAACGAGGAAATCTGGCCCGGGGGAGCCGATCTGTCCCACAGGAACTGCTGCTGCGGGTTATTTAAAGGACACAAGCAATTGGAAACTCTTGTGCCTGTGTGATCTTTCTATTGAAGATATTGAAGATTTATATCTTTTCGGAGCAATGGTCATCGGAATTCTACTGATTGGATTTGGGATTGTTCTGGTGTACCGCAAATTGAAGAAGATGGATAGAGCTTATCAAAAAGCAGACCCGGCGAAGCTCACCCATCAAATTGACCAATTGGGCAGGACTCTGACAGCGGCCAATGGAGAACTGTACAGGAAAATGGATTACATCACGATCACGCTGAGAGCTGTCCACGAATCGATTTCAACGCCTGGCCATGAAGGAATTGGAGCACTGAATCCGTAAGAGAATAGAAAGTTTTTTCTCTGAAGTCAGTGCTATTCGACCTGTTCTTTTCGGCACCCTCAGCACTCAGTCCTCCAGATAATCAACAGTATATTTGTTTTCATAACACTGGCGGGCAGCATCTGACTCTCAAGGACAGCTGGCTGGCAAAACTATTCCATCTGCCGTGCTCAAGGACACGTGCCTTTGCTTCAGACTGTAGTCATAACATCTGCTGAGGAAGAGACTATTGTTGTCCTCCAAACTGATTTGCCACTGATTGCATCCAACTCACACATACTGATCCACTATACTGACTGTTGAAGATATACACTCACTGCTCTCTTTGTGTCATTGTGTGGATTCTATTGTCTGCTAATTGTGCATTGAGAGTTTTTTTCTTGTAATCATAATATCAGTCATATATGAACTTTATTCTGATAAACAATGCTTTTTTCTCTCTCCTACTGTGTCCACCCCCCCTTCCCCCCACTGCCTTCTGTTCCCCTCCTGCTGACAGGCACCTCCACGGCTTGCCGCGTCATTGAGAATGTCATTTATGACGTTTTCAGTGTCAAGTCAAATTCCTCGTATATTTACCTGCTATTTACTTGTAAATGTGCTTGGCAATAAACTTATTCTGATTCTGATTCTAATTCTGATTCTGATTCTGAGAGGCAGTCTGCCACCATGTTGAGTTTACCGGCCACATGCTGAATGTCGGTTATAAACTCCGAGATCGCGGCCAGCTGTCTCTGCTGCCGGCCTGACCATGATTCTGAAACCTTGGCCATCGCGTACGTTAGCGGCTTGTGGTCCATGAACGCAGTGAAGGTGCACCCTTCCAGCCAGAACTGGACGTGGCGTATGGCCAGGTGGAGAGCCAGTAACTCTGTTGAACGTGCTGTATTTACGCTCACTGTCGCACAAAGACCTGCTAAAAAAGGCGAGCGGCTGCCAAGAACCCGTGACGTGCTGCTCCACGACGGCCCCTATGGCCACATCTGAGGCGTCGGTAGTGAGCGCTATCTGAGCTGCCGGGTCCGGGTGCGCCAGCAGTGCGGCGTTCGCCAGGGCTGTTTTAACCTTGGAAAACGCCTGCTCCTGCTCAGGAGTCCAGTCGACTCTGTCCGCCGGTTTCCGTTTCTTAAGCGTGGCTTACAACGGCTGCATGAGCTGGGCTGCGCGGGGGAGGAAATGGTTATTGTAAAAGTTTACCATCCCCAAAAATTCGTGCAGCGCCCTGACTGTCTGAGGCCGGGGAAAATCTGCTACCACACGCACTTTGTCCGGTAATGGTATCACGCCCTCCGATGAGATGCGGTGGCCCAAAAAATCGATTTCCGTCACCCCGAACTGGCACTTCACCGGGTTGATTATTAATCCGTGCTCCTCCAATCTCTGGAAAACCGTCCTGAGGTGGGCTACGTGTTCCTCCTCGGATGCGCTGGCCACCAGGATGTCGTCCAGGTAGACGAACACAAATGGCAGATCGCGCAACACCGAATCTATCATACGTTGGAATGTCTTCGCCGCACCTTTTAACCCGAAAGGCATGCGTAAAAACTCAAAAAGACCAAACGGGGCTATTACTGCCGTTTTAGGTATGTCCTCAGCACGCACCGGGACCTGGTGGTAACCGCAGACCAGGTCTATCTTGGAAAAAATGCATGCCCCGGTGAGGTGAAGGGAAAAATCCTGAATATGCGGGATGGGGTAGCGGTTGTGCGCTGTGGCATTGTTCAATCTGCGGAAATCTCCGCACAGTTGCCACGATCCCTCGGCTTTAGGAACCATATGTAGCGGGGATGCGCATGGGCTGTTTGAGCGTCTGATGATGCCCAACTTTTCCAAGTTGGCAAACTCCTCGCGCGCTATGGCCAGTTTAGTTGTGTCCAGACGCCGAGGTCGTGCGAAAACGGGCGGCCCCGTGGTGGTAATGAAGTGCTCCACCCTGTGTTTAGTGACGGTCGCCGAAAACGTCGGGACCGTGAGTGCTGGGAACTGGGTGAGTAGTGTGTGGAACTTACCCCCTGGAGCTGTGACATTGGCTAGTGTTGTGGGCCCGGCTTTTCTCGCTGTACAGGGGAGAGAATCAAAAGACATTGCGTTAATCAGGTGTCTGTTAGCCACATCGACTAGTGGACCGTGTGCACACAAAAATCAGCGCCCAAAATGGGGAAGCTGCATGCCACTATGACGAATGTCCATTGGTATGTATGGCCGTGCAAGGATACAGTCAGTGTCCTCTTACCAAAGGTCTTAATGTCTGAGTCGTTTGCGGCCGTCAGTTCGGGGCCGCTAGTTCCCGCCAGCCGGTCGGCGTAGGACGGCAGGATGAGGCTCTTTTGGGTGCCGGAGTCCACGAGGAACAGTCTCCCGGAGCGTGAGTCTGTCACATAGAGCAGCTTGCTTGCTTCACCGGTGGTCGCAGCTGCTATCGACTGCCGGCCCTTGCGTTTCCCGAGTGCTTAAATTGGCACGGTGGCACGCATCGGCGTGTGTCCTCTCCAAAACGGCAGTGGTAGAAACAGAGCGTGTCTCTCCGGTGCTTCTTAGCCTCCGCTGCAGCCATCGTCGCTGGCTCCTCACCTCCACTGGCCGTCTCGCTGGGTTCCGACGCCGCTGCGTTCACTGTGAGTGCTCTGGTGGTGAGGATGATCCAATCTGCCTCTTGGGCTAGTGCCCGGTAGTTGCGCACGGCCAGCAGCGGCGAATTGGCAAGGACCGCTCTGGCCACTGTCGGGAGGTTCCGGAGGAAAAGGTGGGCAAAGACGAAATGCCCGTCACCTGTGCCCATCAACGTCAACATCTTCTCCATCAATTCGACCGCCGACCCATCTCCCAAGTCGGAGTGCATCAGGAGACTCTCTGCTCTCTCACAGTCTGAGACCGTGTAGCGCCAGGTCAGCGTGGTCTTGAGAGCACTGTATTTGTCGCGGGCTGGGGGCTGTTGGAGCAGGCTCGCCATCTGCTGAGTTGTGCGTGCATCCAGTGCTGCGACCATGTAGTAGTATCTGGTGTCATCTGCTGTTATTCCCCGGAGCATGAACTGGGCCTCGGTGTGAAGGAACCAAGATTTCGCGTCATGTAGCCAAAAATGTGGGAGTTTGACCGAAATGGCGCGCGCGTTGCTGGCACTTCCCGTCCGGGTTTTCTCCGGGGTGTTTGCCTCGCGTTCCGTTGTGCGTCAAGGGTCACCAGTGTGGAGAGAGCAAATAATCAGACAGAGAGGTCCAGAGCATAACAGGCTTTATTCATCTCTCTCTCACATTTATCTAGAATCACAAGCATCAAAAGAGGAAGAGGTCACAGGCCCTTCTGCTCTTATATCCTCCCACTAGGTCAGCCTCCTTTGGGGCTGCATTAACATCAAAGCCTTTGCGATTTCCATTCTCTTTGTCACTGTTCACATCAACACACCATTCCCCGCATCAACACACAAACCCCATGACGATTCCCCTTTGTCCCTCCGTCTTGAGTGTAAATATACTGAGTGAGGTGGATTCCCACAATATCATATTTCATATGATGCCACAAGTTTGGCACACCTATCTTTGGGCAGTTTGGCCTATTCCTCTTTGCAGCACCTCTCAAGCTCCATTAGGTTGGATGGGAAGCGTCGGTGCACAGCCATTTTCAGATCTCTTCAGAGATGTTCAAGTGGATTCAAGTCTGGGCTCTGGCTGGGCCACGCAAGGGCATTCACAGAGTTGTCCTGAGCCACTCCTTTGATATCTTGGCTGTGTGCTTAGGGTCGTTATCTTGCTGAAAGATGAACTGTCGCCCCAGTCTGAGGCCAAGAGTCTTCTGGAGCAGGTTTTCATCCAGGATGTCTCTGTACATTGCTGCATTCATCTTTCTCTCTATCCTGACTAGTCTCCCAGTTCCTGCCGCTGAAAAACATCCCCACAGCATGATGCTGCACCATGCTTCACTGTAGGGATGGGTATTGGCCTGGTTATGAGCGGTGCCTGGTTTCCTCCAAACATGACGCCTGGCATTCATGCCAAAGAGTTCAATCTTTGTCTCATCAGACCAGAGAATTTTGTTTCTCATGGTCTGAGAGTCCTTCAGGTGCCTTTTGGCAAACTCCAGGTGAGCTGCCATGTGCCTTTTACTAAGAAGTAGCTTCCATCTGGCCACTCTACCATACAGGCCTGATTGGTGGATTGCTGCAGAGATGGTTGTCCTTCTGGAAGGTTTTCCTCTTTCCACAGAGGAACACTGGAGCTCTGAGTGACCATCGGGTTCTTGGTCACCTCCCTGACTAAGTGTAGAGAATGTGCTCAAGGATGAGGCTGAGTTTATTTCTCAGGTTCAGCTTTATTGTCAGAACACATACTCTAACAATCTCTCAACAAGAAAAGAGGCTGATCAATGAAACATCACACTCTTATACTCCTGGAGCATCGAAACCTAAGTCACATGGTGCTTTAGCAAACATACAGTCACTTGTCTCTTATTCTTCGATGATCCGGAAATCCCTCTGGGGCATCTTCTCTGAGACAAAGGCCAAATCTCACACCTCCTCGTTATCTCCTGCAGACCTCTGCAAATCCAGACCTTCTTTGTCCCGCGAGACGTGAAGCACCCAATACACATACAGCAATACATTTGTGGAAAATATGAACCCAACATATGTGCCACATAAGGCCCTTTTCCCCCGATCGTGAAATTTAGACGGCCGGCCAGCTCTAGGAAGAGTCCTGGTGGTTCCGAACTTCTTCCAATTACAGATGGTGGAGGCCACTGTGCCCATTGAGACCTTCAAAGCAGCAGAAATTTTTCTCTACCCTTCCCCAGATTTATGCCTCGAGACAATCCTGTCTCGGAGGTGTACAGACAATTCCTTTAACTTCATGCTTGGCTTGTGCTCTGACATGCACTGTTAACTGTGGGACCTTATAGAGACAGGTGTGTGCCTTTAAAACTGAAACAGAGGAAATCCTTGGATCAGGTAGTTAGATGGTTCAGTCATTTGCTTGGTGAGTCACAGCTGAGCCTGACATCCTTGTACACCAGACAGGTACAGAGGATTGCTACCTCCATTTTAAATGATGACTCCCACCCTTTGCACTGCTACTTTCAGCTTCTTCCCTCAAGACGGAGGTTTGCTGTCCCAAAAAGTAAAACCCAGCGCTACAAAAACAGCTTTGTTCCTGCTGCTGTCAAAGAACTGAACAAGTTGTAACAATATATTGCACATAATTTAGTTACCTATTTATTGACTCCATTTTATATTTACTTATTTTTGTAGGATTTTTATTTGGGTTCTAAATCTTTTATTGGGTTTTAGACCTTTGAGTTTTTAACCTGTTTGACTAGTCTTTAACTTTTTAATATGACCCTTCTCTCGTATCTCTGGTTTTTCTCTCATCTCTTTGTCTTTATATCCTGACTGATGGAGCCTTTGAGTATTTTTATCATGTTTATAGTCAGCTTCATGTGTGCCTGTGTTTGTGTTTATGTTAAATGTAACTGTGGTTTGTAAATATGGATGTCACCAGACTGCAAAACAAATCTACTTACGGGTACAAATAAAGGAACCTGAACCTGAACCTGAACCTTTCCAAATCATGTCCAATCAACTGAATTTACCACAGGTGGACTCCAGTTAAGCTGTAGAAACATCTCAACGATGATCAGTGGAAACAGAATGCACCTGAGCGCAATTTTGAGCTTCATAGCAAAGGCTGTGAATACTTATGTGAAAAAATTAGGACACCCCATTAAATACACTAGCTAGATGGAATAAACAGCATAACCGTCTACTTAGTTATCCTACATAGTATGAATATGTACCCATACATATTGTCACCCTCCGTAGGTGGGTGACATATTGTCATGTCAATGTTACCAATATGTAACACTGACATGATTTTGTTTTGTTTTGGCAACATCACAAAACCATGTGCATATTTCATGATCTGCATATGTTACCTTCACATGATTTTGTTGTTTTGGTAACATGATAAAGCCAACTTTGTTGTCATTCAATCCATACAGCCAATCATGTACAGTAGAACGAAATTACGTTTCTCTTATCTACAATGTTAGTCACATCTAGAATCAGAGGGGTCACTGCCATGCAAGGCGCCGCCACAAATTTCCCTCCTCCATTCCATTATTGCTGAGCACCAAGCTGGACAGTAGGAAGTTCCACTTTTAGATGGTCTTTGTCATGACCCAGCGGGCAAACCAAATCATGTTGGTGTTACATATGCATATGTAACACTGACACTGATTGTTTGTTTTGGTCGTGTGCATGTTTCATGATCTGCATATGTAACATTCACATGATTTTGTTTACACGTGATTTTAGGAGTCTACCTAGTTGGTAGAGCATCCGCTCCACATCCGGGAGGTCTGGGGTCAAATCCCGGCCGGGTCATGACGAAGACCATATAAAAGTGGAACTTTCCTACCATCCAGCTTGGTGCTCAGCAATAATGGAACGGAGGAGGGAAATTTGTGACGGTGCCTTGCATGGCAGCGACCCCTCTGATTCTAGATGTGATTAACATTGTAGATAAGAGAAACATAATTTCATTCTACTGTATATGATTGGCTGTATGGCTTGAATGACAATAAAGTTGGCTTTATTACGTTGTCAAAACAACAAAATCATGTGAAGGTAACATATGTAGATCATGAAACATGCACATGATTTTGTGATGTTGCCAAAACAAAATAATGTCAGTGTTATATACAGTGGGGCAAAAAAGTATTTAGTCAGCCACCAATTGTGCAAGTTCTCCCACTTAAAAGATGAGAGAGGTCTCCAATTTTCATCATAGATATACCTCAACTATGAGAGACAAAATGAGAAAAAAAAAATCCAGAAAATCACATTGAAGGATTTTTAATGAATTAATTGGTAAATTCCTCAGTAAAATAAGTATTTGGTCACCTACAAATAAGCAAGATTTCTGGCTCTCACAGACCTGTAACTTCTTCTTTAAGAGGCTCCTCTGTCCTCCACTCGTTACCTGTATTAATGGCGCCTGTTTGAAGTCGTTATCAGTATAAAAGACACCTGTCCACAACCTCAAACAGTCAGACTCCGAACTCCACTATGGCCAAGACCAAAGAGCTGTCAAAGGACACCAGAAACAAAATTGTAGACCTGCACCAGGCTGGGAAGACTGAATCTGTAATAGGTAAGCAGCTTGGTGTGAAGAAATCAACTGTGGGAGCAATTATTAGAAAATGGAAGACATACAAGACCACTGATAATCTCCCTCGATCTGGGGCTTCACACAAGATCTCACCCCGTGGGGTCAAAATTATCACGAGAACAGTGAGCAAAAATCCCAGAACCACATGGGGGGACCTAGTGAATGACCTGCAGAGAGCTGGGACCAAAGTAACAAAGGCTACATCAGAAATGCACTACGCCGCCAGGGACTCAAATCCTGCAGTGCCAGACGTGTCCCCCTGCTTAAGCCAGTACATGTCCAGGCCCGTCTGAAGTTTGCTAGAGAGCATTTGGATGATCCAGAAGAGGACTGGGAGAATGTCATATGGTCAGATGGAACCAAAATAGAACTTTTTGGTAAAAACTCAACTTGTCGTGTTTGGAGGAGAAAGAACACCATACCTACTATGAAGCATGGGGGTGGAAACATCATACTTTGGGGCTGTTTTTCTGCAAAGGGACCAGGACGACTGATCCGTGTAAAGGAAAGAATGAATGGGGCCATGTATCATGAGATTTTGAATGAAAACCTCCTTCCACCAGCAAGGGCATTGAAGATGTAACGTGGCTGGGTCTTTCTCAGCATGACAATGATCCCAAACACACCACCCGGGCAACGAAGGAGTGGCTTCGTAAGAAGCATTTCAAGGTCCTTGAGTGGCCTAGCCAGTCTCCAGATCTCAACCCCATAGAAAATCTTTGGAGGGAGTTGAAAGTCTGTTTTGCCCAGCGACAGCCCCAAAACATCACTGCTCTAGAGGAGATCTGCATGGAGGAATGGGCCAAAATACCAGCAACAGTGTGTGAAAACCTTGTGAAGACTTACAGAAAACGTTTGACCTCTGTCATTGCCAACAAAGGGTATATAACAAAGTATTGAGATGAATTTTTGTTATTGACCAAATACTTATTTTACCAAGGAATTTACCAATTAATTCATTAAAAATCCTTTGATGTGATTTTCTGGATTTTTTTTTTCTTATTTTGTCTCTCATAGTTGAGGTATACCTATGATGAAAATTGTAGACCTCACTCATCTTTTAAGTGGGAGAACTTGCACAATTGGTGGCTGACTAAATACTTTTTTACCCCACTGTATGCAGATCATGAAACATGCACATGATTTTATTATGTTGGCAAAACATAACTTTATTTTGTGAAACCACTTTCAATGATTTTATTATGTTAGTTCAAAAGAAAAATTTTTCAGTGTGTTCAGTTTTTTATTTAGAAATGTTCACCTATCTATGTCTAACCTTGTTTTTGTTTTTATTTGCATTTTTTTTAACATTTATTTTAGCCATTGTAGGTGGGAATGAATGTGGGGGTGTCCTAAAAAAGATGGGGGTGTCCTAATTTATTCCTCACTACTTGTTTTAGAATGACATTTTACAGAAAATAGGAAAAAAACTCTAATTCATTTTTAATTGTTTAGTTGTATTACATGAATCTCCCAGTATTTTTAACATTGATATTAAATACCCATATGTCCAAATATGTAAAAAAAACAAAAACAAAACACACACACAGGCTTATACAAGGTGCCCTAATTTTTTCACATGACTGTACGTGTATATACATGTGATTTCTTAATTTTTTTATTTGTAATAAATTTGCAAAATTCTCAAAAAAACTTTTTCACATTGTCATTATGGGGTATTGTGTGCAGAATTTTGAGGAAAAATGAATTTAATCCATTTTGGAATAAGGCTGCAACATAACAAAATGTGGAAAAAGTGAAGTGCTGTGAATACTTTTCGGATGCACTGTATGGCCTATGCCTTGGGCCGGCCCTGAATACAGTAGTAAACGTGCCTTTGTCCCAGCTTTTTGGGGATGTGTTGCAGGCATCAGATTCAAAATGAGTGAATATTTGCAAAAAGAACCAAAAAAAAACAACGTTTGTCAGTCTGAACATTAAATATCTTGTCTTTGTAGAGTATTCAACTGAATATAAGTTGGAAAGGATTTGCAAATCCATCGGCCGGGCTCAGCCCGAAGGAGTTACATGGGTCCGCCCTCCAGTGGGTTCACCACCTGCAGGAGGGATCATGGGGGTCCGGTGCTATGTGGATTAGGTGGCGGTCAAAGGCGGAGACCTTGGCGGACTGATCCCAAGCTTTCTAAACTGGCTTTTGGTACGTGGAATGTCACCTCTCTGGTGGGGAAGGAGCCTGAGCTGGTGCACGAGGTTGAGCGATACCGGCTAGATATAGTCGGCCTCACCTCAACACACAGCTCCGGTTCCGGAACCAGTCTCCTGGAGAGGGGCTGGAGCTTGGCCTTTTCTGGAGTTGCCCCGGGCGAGAGGCGACGAGCAGGGGTGGGTATTCTTGTATCGCCCCACCTTGCTGCCTCTATATTGGAGTTTTCCCCGGTGGACGAAAGGGTTGCCTCCCTGTGCCTTCGGGTTGGGAAACGGGTCCTGACCATCATTTGTGCCTATGCACCAAATGATGTTTCAGAGTACCCACCCTTTTTGGAGTCTGTGACTGGGGTGCTGGAGGGTGCTTCTCCTGGAGACTCCCATTGTCCTACTGGGGGACTTCAATGCGCACGTGGGCAACGACAGTGAAACCTGGAGGGGGGTGATTGGGAGGAACGGCCTGCCCGATCTGAACCCGAGTGGTGTTCAGTTATTGGACTTCTGTGCTAACCACAGTCTGTCCATAACGAACACCATGTTCAAGCATAAGGGTGTCCATATGTGCACCTGGCACCAGGACACCCTAGGTCACAGGTCGATGATCGATTTTGTTATCGTATCATCAGACCTGCGACCGTATGTCTTGGACACCCGAGTAAAGAGAGGTGCAGAGCTGTCAACTGATCACCACCTGGTGGTGAGTTGGATCCGATGGCAGGGGAGGAAGCCATACAGACCTGGTAGACCCAAACGTATAGTGAGGGTGTGCTGGGAGCGTCTGGCTGAGGCCCCTGTCCGGGAGGTCTTCAACTCCTACCTCCGGAAGAACTTCAACCACATCCCGAGGGAGTCTGGAGACATGGAGTCTGAATGGGCCATGTTCTCCACCTCTGTTGTTGAAGCGGCGGCCCAGAGCTGCGGCCGCAAGGTGGTCAGTGCATCTCGTGGTGGCAACCCCCGAACCAAGTGGTGGACACCAGTGGTGAGGGGGGCCATTAAGCTGAAGAAGGAGTCCTATCAAGCTTGGTTGGCTTGTGGGACTCCCGAAGCAGCTGAGGTGTACCGGCAGGCCAAGCGGAGTGCAGCTCGGGTGGTTGCTGAAGCAAAAACCCGGGTATGGGAGGAGTTTGGTGAGGCCATGGAACAAGACTTTCGGTCGGCTTCAAAGAGATTCTGGCAAACTGTTCGGCGGCTCAGGAGGGGAAAGCAGCTCCCCGTCCACACTGTGTATGGTGCGGATGGGACACTGTTGACTTCAACTGGGGATATCGTCGGGCGGTGGAAGGAATACTTTGAGGATCTCCTCAATCCCACTGATACGCCTTCCACAGAGGAAGCAGGGTTTGGGGACGAGGGGGATGACTCGCCTATCACAGGGGCTGAGGTCGCCAAGGTGGTTAAAAATCTCCTTGGTGGCCGGGCCCCGGGGGTGGACGAGATTCGCCCTGAGTACCTCAAGGCCCTGGATGTTGTTGGGTTGTCATGGTTGACACGCCTCTGCAACATTGCGTGGAGGTCGGGGGCAGTGCCTTTGGCATGGCAAACCGGGGTGGTGGTTCCTCTCTTCAAAAAAGGGGACCGGAGGGTGTGCTCCAACTTTAGAGGGATCACACTCCTCAGCCTCCCTGGGAAGGTCTATGCCAAGGTACTGGAGAGGAGAGTCCGGCCGTTGGTCGAACCTCGGATTCAGGAGGAGCAATGTGGTTTTCGTCCTGGCCGTGGCACATCGGACCAGCTCTTTACCCTCTCGAGAATTCTTGAGGGTTCGTGGGAGTTTGCCCAACCAGTTTACATGTGTTTTGTGGACTTGGAGAAGGCATTTGACCGCGTCCCTCGTGGATTTTTGTGGGGGGTGCTTCGGGAGTATGGGGTATCGGGCTTGTTGTTACGAGCTATTCGGTCTCTGTACAACCGTTGTGAGAGTTTGGTTCGTATTGCCAACACTCGGTCGGAGTCATTCCCAGTGAGAGTTGGACTCCGCCAGGGCTGCCCTTTGTCACCGATCCTGTTCATAATTTTTATGGACAGGATTTCTAGGCGCAGCCAGGGAATGGAGGGTGTCATGCTTGGTGACCACAGGATCTCATCTCTGTTGTTTGCAGATGATGTTGTCCTGTTGGCTTCATCCAGCAATGACCTACAGCTCTTGCTGGGACGGTTTGCCGCTGAGTGTGAAGCGGCTGGGATGAGAATCAGCACCTCCAAGTCCGAGTCCATGGTCCTCAGCCGGAAAAAGGTGGATTGTCCTCTCCGGGTTGGGGACAGGCTCCTGCCCCAAGTGGAGGAGTTTAAGTATCTTGGGGTTTTGTTCACGAGTGAGGGGAAAATGGAGCGAGAGATCGACAGACGGATTGGAGCAGCATCTGCAGTGATGCGGACGTTGTACCGGTCTGTTGTGGTGAAGAGGGAGCTTAGTTCTAAGGCAAAGCTGTCGATTTACCAGTCAATCTACGTTCCTACTCTCACCTATGGTCACGAGCTTTGGGTAATGACCGAAAGAACGAGATCGCGGATACAAGCAGCTGAAATGAGCTTTCTCCGTAGGATTGCTGGACTCACCCTCAGAGATAGGGTGAGGAGCTCAGTCATCCGGGAGAGGCTCAGAGTAGAACCGCTGCTCCTCCACATTGAAAGGAGTCAGTTGAGGTGGTATGGGCATCTGATTAGGATGCCTCCTGGACGCCTTCCACTTGAGGTGTTTCAGGCACGTCCCACTGGGAGGAGACCCCGGGGCAGACCCAGGACTCGGTGGAGAGACTATGTCTCCCAGCTGGTCTGGGAACGCCTTGGTATCCCCTCTGAAGAGCTGGAGCAGGTGGCTGGGGAGAGGGAAGTCTGGGCTTCTCTGCTTGAACTGCTGCCTCCGCGACCCGGACCTCCGGAAAAGCGGTAGAAGATGGATGGATGGATTTGCAAATCGTATTTTGTTTTTATTCACGTTTTACACAACGTCCCAACTTCATTGGAATTCGGGTTGTAGATCAGAAATTCTTAACGTCTGAATACGACCATAAGTACCATGTTGAAGATAGTTTCATCATCATGTTTCGTGGTGTTTCCCCATTTCAAAACCATTACAATCTTCATGGGGATGGTGAAAGCTGCAAAAACCCTGTGATATATGAGGTGCTTCCTTTATGTACTAAATGCACATATTTGGTTTGCATTAAGGAACAAATGTGGGTCTGCTTTACACAAGTTGCAACTGTAACACTGACTCCATATCACTTCATGGCATTATTTACACAACCGTTAGAGGTTGCGTAATGTCAAAACATGCATATACTGTAGGATCATGCTGATAAAAATGATCAGATACGTACAGTATGCCATTTTCCATTTGAGAATAGTCTCAACACAACACACATAGCATGTATATTATCACACACTTTCCCTTTTGTTTTGTACTTCAGAGAACTTATTGAATACAGAAATCCCTTTACCACACAGTGTTTTAATAGCTGCCTCACATCCTCTTGTGGCTTGTTATGCTCCTTTTTGTAAACTTCAGTTGAATATTCAAAACTGAATTTATTGTTCCTGTTCTTTCTCCAATAACATTTGACTCAGGGAAGACAATCGGTGTTGGCCGCCTTTTTAACTGCTCGGTCTGTAGCGAACCCATGGGGATGTTGCTGCCTCAGATACTTTCCACATACAGTCTGAGCCGATATCTGCCACACAGACCCAGAGCAGAACTGCAACTGCAGCAGCACAGTTCATTAAAGAGAAGAATGCACTCTAGAAGAACCCTGTGCCTCAGCTGGCACTCACTGCTTGCGTAATCAGACGTCCTGAGCAGATGAATCATGGTGCGGCGTGCTGGAGCCGACTGCTACATTTACTTAAAGGATGTTTCCATCTCTGGAGTGTCATCTGGAACCTGTTCGCTGTACCTTTGCTCCATTCCAAACCAATTAGCATTTGATGGTCTGCGTGAAGGAGGTTTCCACTCCATTGAAAGACTATCTAAATAATCAATACTTTGCCACCCAGCAGATCTTTGAGTTTAAATGCCAGGAAGTTTGTAATGAAACTGTTAAACATGTGCAGAAGCACACATAAAGGAAGACATTTACAACAAAGGAGGAATGACAATTATATATCAGATTGATTGAAGAGAGTTCAGCACATTTGAAAATGTGTTTGGGTACAGTGGCATTCAGAAGTAAAGCTTAAAACATTTTTAAATTTAAGAAGTAGCCATAATAAAATGTAATAAATTCTCTGCAGCCGCTAAAGATTTGGCCATATTGTCTCAGTTTTGATTTGGTTCCATTTGTTAAAGAATGCCACTTATGAATGTGTTGGTAAAAAGTGAGCAACATTATACAATTTTTTTTTACAGTATGATACCAAAAGTTTCAAATGGAGGCAGTACTCCTTTGAGATCAGCTGGCGATGATCACAAACATAAATTTCAGTTCAAAACTTAACATCTTATCATGTTAAAGTAGAAGACAAAAACATTCACTTGTAGGTGCAGGAGTAATATGCTATAATAAGATAAGCTGAATGGTTATTGAAATATTGCCTAGTGACAGTATAAGTACACTGTAAAACCGAATTAGTTCACAGAACTCAAAACTTATGTGGAAACCAATTACCTAATAAATTTTAAGTAAATTAAATTATTTTTTTGAGTAATCTTAAATTTATAAATACACTTTCAGCAAATATTTTTTAGTAAACTTTGCTGAAAATGTATTTTTAAAT
Organism: Pholidichthys leucotaenia; assembly: GCA_020510985.1. Lineage (NCBI taxonomy): Eukaryota > Metazoa > Chordata > Actinopteri > Cichliformes > Pholidichthyidae > Pholidichthys > Pholidichthys leucotaenia. The sequence goes on along the minus strand of CM035843.1, from coordinate 56,995,972 downwards.
TTAAGATTACTCAAAAAAAAAAATCCTTTCATTTACTTAAAATTTATTAGGTAATCAGTTTCCACCTAAGTTTTGAGTTCTGTGAACTAATTCGGTTTTACAGTGTGTTTTAAAAGTATACTCAAAGTGTGACATTTTCTGGATAATAGTTTTAGAAACCAATTTAAATAGTTTCTGTGAAAGAAGTTATTTTGAGAATATTTATAATTTTGTAATTTCAGTCATTTGGGAAGTTTTTTAAAAAAAATATTTCTGTGTACAAAAGGTGATATGGATTGGTAACTTGGACAAAAATGATTATTGATTAAAAAACTAATTAGTCAGTTGCCAATGCCCCCCCCCAAAAAAAAAAAAAAAAAAAATAAAGATAAGTTACTAAAAAAACCTCATACATTTGCAGTGAATATTGATTTATTTTTTTTTAATTTATGGACATCTTACAAATCTACAGGGTCTGAGACCAGCCTCGGGTTGACAATTGAGGAACTGCAGTCTGACACTCATATGATGGCTTCATTTTTACTTTTGTCTGCCATAAAAAGCATAAAATGTTAAAGACATTAGCAGGGAGAAGATGACTAATCATTATTTGCCATTCTTTTGCAGACAGAGTAGAAAAGAAGGTGTTTCCTTTTCTTGCTGTTCCCTTAAAATGATAAACCAATAAACATATTCATGAAGTCATTGCATGAGCAGAATATGTGGTGGCTCTTAGCAACATTTTTAGCTGAACATTGATTTATTGCAGAAATCGATAACTGCTGTGGAAACAACTCGATTACCACCTCATTTTGACAGGATGAATGTATTATCAAAAGCAATTAAGGTGTCAGTGTTTGTATAGAGAGATGGATGGCGCTTTGATGATTATGATGAAAAGCTGCAGTATTTGGTGAGCAGAACTGTACTGGCGTGGTGGTTATCTGACAAATAATCTGATGGTTTGTTCAACATGTTCAGTTATTAAAAATGCATACCTTTTATATGTGGATATTGGGGGGAAAAGTTACAGGTAAATCTCTTTAGAGATACTTTTCTCCAAAAGAAAACACCCTATGTAACAGTTTTACCACTATGTATTACAACCTACTGTATATATGAACCAATCCAGTAAAATAAGGGAAGTAAACAAGCTGCCATTACCACAGTGACCACGTTCAAAGGGATGTCCTTGTGACACTAGTGTCTTTTTCCTCTTCCTTTTATTTAACAACAAATGCCAAGGAAAGCTGAAAGAATGTGTGTGGTTCTTGGATGCTCCAACAGCAGAGGCAAACTTCAGCTATGGAAAAAACTGTGCAAAATACATAAGTCTTTACTGTCTAAGACCACAGAGTTTACACAGATTCCCTGAATTGCAGTGGACAAAGATACTCAACAGAAGTGGGTCAAGACTATTAACAGAAATTATTTTGTTTTTAATTACAAGAGCAAAATGATTAGCATGCAGCTGCCTGGTTTATCATGCAACAGTAATGTTTTTAATAGTGCTGTAACATTTGCAGACAATTCTTTCGAATGTACTAGTTTTTGTGGGGTGAACATACTGTACTGAATCACTTACCGGAACTGTACTGGAAGCCAGGGATCACCAGCTGAATCACCTGCCTAGGCAGTGAATGAGCCCTGCCTGCTCTGTTCAGTCGACTGTCAGTTCAGTGCACGTACTGGAGAACAGCGAACAAGCCCTGCCTACTGCTCCATTCAGCCGTTTGATCAATTACATCTTAAAACCATAAAATTATAGTAGCATGCATGTCAACACAGTTTTCAATGGCATAATAACTTGCGCTGCTGCAGTGAAAACCACACAAATGCATTGTCTGAAACTGGAGACCCAGCATATTACAACGAGCCAAGTTTTATTGCTAACCAACATTCGCTGAGTCAGCAGCCAAAGAAGAGCAAAAACAAACTTCACTTTATACAGCCACCACAATAAATTTTGTCCTGCCTTTCCTGTTTTGTCTTTTTAAATCACTAGTGCATTGCCCGTAGAATGCAAGTATTCCTGTCTGAAACAGGTATCCCAATTAGGCTTTACAGGCCCAAATGTCGGCTGTGTTTGAAAGTGGAATACAAAGTTTTTAATTTTTAGATACGCGGGAAGGGGGACCATGATCCTGCATAGTACAGTGGTACTACATGGGTGAAGCAGAAGCAGGGACTCCCATCTACCAATGACTGGGCAGGCTGGGCATGCCTCCCCGTGAAGGACCGTGGTCTGCCCGGTTGGGCCGCTGCTTCTGCCAGCATGTTCTGTGTTGGATACACCAGTGTTCTTTGTCAGACCCAGGTCCCCACTGACGCTCCGCCCAGTCTGCTCACACGCCTCATGTTCTCCACATATGTCGAATTATCCTTTAGACCTATGCAATCACGGCAACTTTATGGTATAATTTTTTAAGCATTAAATCTTCAATATTATCTTTTTTTAGTTAAATTTGTCGCTTTTTGCTTCCTTGTTTTGCTCACGGTGTGCTGTGGTTACTGATGCTGTGATGTTGCATGTTATCCAATCAGTACGGAGTCAATACAACAACCCTGCCCACACCTCTAGAAGCCAGAGCATGAGGAGAGAGCAATGACTAAACTTTTATTAATAAAAATTACATATTTTGACTGAACAACTCCATGCTTGGGTCGCACACCCTCGTAACCTCAGCAAAGCACTTATAAAATCTTAGGCCAGTCTGACAAATGGTTCAAAAGATATGCGTGGAACAGACACACACACATACACACAGATTCTGTGCATTTATAGATAAATATTTGGATCAATAACTTCAGTCCGGGCGGACTCTCTGTAGTCCGTGTTCCTGATGTGTTGGCTGCTAACAAAAAAAGCTTTGGCTTGCTGGAGGTGGAATTGCCGATGGTACTAGTTGCTTTGTTTATGCTGTTTAATCGATCTGATCTGTTAAAGCAGAGTTTCTCACAGCAGTCATCTGGTATGTAGAGGAAGTAAAACTGGACTCTCTTCGCTGTTTAGTCAATCGGCATATTTATTTATTTTACAAATCTCAACAAGTTCCTTTCCGCAATTTGTTTATATAAGACACGCAATGGTACCTGCAAGAGCGAGAGGTGGGGGCAGGGCTAATTTAGGGAGTTCTGTGAAGGCCTGTCTCAGTCATTGCAAACTCTAGTTTTCACATTGCAAATTGCCATTGCTGTAGCGATTCAAAGTTGGTCAGCTCTCGGGGGCCCTCTTCTGGCCTGGCTGGGGCCCCAGGCACTTGCCTGCCTTGCCTGCCAGCACAGCACCTCTGACTATTATGAATTTATTTTATTTATTAAAAAAAATTGAGGGTTTGCAGCAGTGCCCCCTCCAGCAGTTGGTGCCTTAGATGACTATCTATATGGCCTATGCCAGGGGTCGGCAACCCACAGCTCCGCAGCCACATGTAGCTCTTCAGCCCCCATGCTGTGGCTCCCTGCAGTTATATCTCAAAACACATGGCAATTAATGAAGTTCATTTTAAATATTTTATTTTTCAAATTATTACCTTTACCAAGGAGGTAATATAATCGGGGTGGTTTGTCTGTTTGTCCATTTGTTTGTCTGTTTGTCTGTTGTTAGCAGAATTATGCAAAAACTACTGTACGGATTTTGATGAAATTTTCACCAGAGGTAGCCCTTGCGCCAAGGATGAGCCCCTTAAATTTTGGTGATCATCTGAGACTGCATACGTCCCACCAAGGACCTTGAAGCAGCCTTGGCAGAGGTATGCACTCTTTGAGTGCTTTTCTAGTTGTTTATTACAATGGGATACATTTCTCAACGGAAACACATACTTTTATAAACATAAAATATATATTTTTTTAATTATTTATTATGTTGTCAACCATGCATGACTGCATCACATTTGACAGCAGCTCACATGCGTGACGAGCCGCTCAGCCTCTCCTCAGTGCATGTGGAGAGCATGGAGAGCAGGAGCTTCCTGCCACCCTCTGGGTAAGACATGAACAAATCCAGAAAAAGTAAAATCACAGCCGAAAATAGAGATTTTAATTCTATGTGGACAGATTCATTTGCGTTCATGTATGATTGCCACCTCATTAGTGTCTGCAGGTCCATAAAAAGTGATAAATGTGATTATCTAAAATCAACACCTTAATCTATCTATAAATGCACAAAATCTGTCTGTGTGTCTGTCTGTTCCATGCACATCTCTTGAACCATTCCTCAGACTGACCTAAGATTTTATATGTGTTTTGCTGAGGTTACGAGGGTGTGCATCCCCGAGTATGGAGTCACTCAGTCAAAATATGTAATTTTTATCAATAAAAGTTTAGCCACTGCTCTGTCACCATTCTGTCTCTTCATGCCCTGGCTTCAGGAAGTGTGGGCGGGGTTTCGGATTGACTCTGTGCTGATTGGATTGTACGCAGCATCACAGCCATGCTGACTGGATAATATGCAGTATCATGGCCATGCTGATTGGATAAGACGCGGCATCACAACCATGCTGACTGGATAATACGCAGCATCCTGACCAGTCAGTCACCACAGCGCTTCACAAACAGAGATTTCATAAGTGCTTTGCTGAGGTTACGAGGGTGTGCATCCCCGAGTATAGAGTCACTCAGTCAAAATATGTAATTCTTATCAATAAAAGTTTAGCCACCGCTCTGTCTCATACTCAGGCTTCTATCAGTACAGATTGACTCCGTACTGATTGGATATTACGCGGCATTACGGCATCAGTAACCACAGCGCTCCGTGAGCCAAACAAGGAAGCGAAAAGTGACAAATTTGACTAGAAAAAGATAATACTTAGGATTTAATGCTTAAAAAATTATACGATAAAGTTGCTGTGATTGCGTAGGTGTAATAGATAACTCAGCATGGAGAACACGAGGTGCGCAGGTGTGCTGGGGCGGGGGGCATCACTGGCACATGGATAAAGCAGGAGCCGAGACTCCTATTAACTGATGGGGATCCGTGGTGCTGCAAAGGACATCACTGGCACTCGGGTAAAGTAGCAGCCGAGACTCCCATCAATCGAGCAGGCTGGGCTTAGCTCCCTGTGAAGGACTGCGATCCGCCAGTTCAGCTGCTGATTCTCCAACACCGGTGTCCGACCGGGTACTCTACGATCGTTCATGGGGAGGTACACCCAGCCTGCCTGGTCAGTGGTAGATGGCAGTCCCGACTGCTGCTTCATTGTGGAGCGGAATGGCCAGATCAACTGCATATCATATGTGAACACATTTGCACACTTTGACTAAACGATAACAAGACACAAAAATGCCCAAATCACAAAGTAAATCATTTTTATTTAAATATTTACAGACAAATGGGCAACACTGATGCAGCAGTTGCAGCCAAACGGGTCATTCTGCTGTGTATAAAAAACATGTAAATTAGGTTAATTGGAGACTCTAAAGTGGCGCTAGGTATTCAATTCAATTCAACTTTATTTATATAGCGCCATTTCACAACAACAGTCATCTCATAGCACTATCAACTGTAGGGGGGACCCCCACAGTTGCAGAAAGACCCCAGCAATCAGGTATGAATGCTGAAGGGATTGGCGCCGTACCATGGCTGCCTCATCCATCCAGGTGGATGCCCTGAATTTCCCTCTGGGGATCAATAAAGTATACAAAATACAAATGCAAAAAAAAAAAATAATAATTATAATAATAATGTTTGGTGTTTTGTACTTGTAATATTGCTAAAATATAAAAGGATGCACTACAGTGGGTCTCAAATATGTGTAAACATGTTCTGTTATAGTACTGCATGAGTTTATTGACGATAGACCATAAACTACACATATAAACTAAATTATAATGGTGACTGAACAACTCCCATTCCCCAAAGTGCAAGATACACTATTATGAATATAAGTCATAAAAGATCACACAAGTGATCTGACAAAAAAATAAACCAGCGGTTCTCAAATAGTGGCTAATATTGGATGTCCCATTCATTTTCAGTTATTCTGTAATTAATATTCACACAATCAAATAAATCTCAGTTCAGTTTTATGATGACATCGATCTCTCCTTTCATCACACATGCAGTGGTAGCTCTCCATTGAGTTGTTTCTGCCTGTGATAACTATGCCAGTTAAATCGATCCATGTCTATGGTTTCCCAGGTGGCAATGTCTATGCCAAAGTCCCGTAGGTCACGTTTCAGCACATCTTTTTAACGGAGTTGGGGTCGACCACGTTTTCTGGGAGCTAGTTCCCCATAAAAAATGGTTCCAGGGAGACGTTTTTCCTCCAACCTCACAACATGACCGGCCCATCTTCGTCTGCGATTGCGTAGCAAAGTGTACAGGTCAGAAAAGCCTGTTAATTGAAGGACAATAATGTGGGGCATATAGTCAGACCAGGAGGGTCCGAGTATTGAACGCAGACAGCGTAGGTGGAATGAATTTAGTTGGTATTCTTGTCGCCTGTACGTAGACCAACTTTCACTTCCATGCAAAAGGGTACTGAGAACACAGGCAGAGTAGACTTTCACCTTTGTCTTAATGGACAGGTGCCGATTGTTCCAAACCCTGTCCTTCAGCCGGCCAAAGGATGTTGCAGCTTTGCCAATTTGGATGTTTATTTCTGTATCAAGGGAGTTGTCAGATGTTACTGTGGATCCCAGGTACGTGAACTGGCCTACAACAGATAAGTTTATCCCATAGATGGTGATAGCAGCGATAGTGTCTGTGTTTTGCCCCAGAATTACAGTTTTTAGTAGGCTTATATGGAGGCCAAACTCACAACAGGCTGCTGCAAATGCATTGCACATGTTTTGGAGATCAGATTCTGAGTGAGCAACAAAAGCTACATCAACTGCTTAAAGAAACTCTCTGACCAGGAAATAACTGACTGTCAGAAAATTGTATATACATGTTATCATTTTGTATCCATTTTTTATACTCAAGTGTATATTGTATGCATATTATCATCTTTTATAAAAGACATAAGTTCATTGCACACTGTTTCATTTTTGAATAATGAGAAGACTTACTGAGTGTCCTTCATGTGTAAAACTAAGATGTGCTTAGTTTGAGAAGTAGAACTGTCTCACTAGATAAAACTGTGTACGTGATAAGGGGTCTGGGAATAAGGGAAAATTAATCTTGTTTTCCTATGAAATGCTGTGACTATGGTTAACTTGGAGTCTGGACTTTATGTGAAGCACACCTGCAAGGTCATGCTGTTCTCCTTTCAGGCCAATGTTTGCATATTCCTGTTATGACTGTATATGGTATTATGGCATTCAGCAGATGTTCTCTTGTGATTGTATGACTGACAATGTATAAAAGCCTCTAGATTGTTGTCCATCTTTAGTGCTGAAATTCTGTTAAAGGTATGCACTCCTGCAGTAAAGACTCATATGAGAACTAATATTCTGTGTCATGAATCTTGATTGAGGTAACGAACTGACATACGATCACTCTGAGTTTTCAGATTCTGACATACTTGGTGCCGGTGACCCGGATGGGCAACATCTAGGGGACGGCTAGAGGTGACGCGCTGTCCGGGTTGAAACCCATGCGCATGGTCTGACTGCATACAGTCAGTTTTGGACTCCCCATTGAGGAAATCTGGACTGCGCAGGACTCTAGGCGTCATCTAGTGAAGCCCATCCTCGATAAAAAGAAAGAAAGTAAGTGACGTCTTTTTATTGTTAAAAGTGAAAAGGATATAGTGAGTTTCCTATATCCCGGTCTGGGACCGCAAGTGAATAAAAGTTAGTATATACTCTCAGATGCGTTAGAAGACCCTCCTAGTCCAGCCTGAGTGAGCAATGTAAAATATATATTCTTAAATATGTTGCAAGACTCTCCTAATACACCCCCGAGTGAGTAACGTGATAAAAAGAAAAAGGATATATCCTTAATGCATTACAAGACCCTCATAATCCAACCACGAGTGACTAACGTAATAAAGAGCCACAAGAATCTTTTAAAATAAACAAGTGAGTGCTGCTCATAAATGAGAGAAGAGTATAATACTAAGTGAGTCTTAACAGTTTGGTTGTACAACCCGGTCGGGGACCTGAGACGAGAGTTCATAGCTATTGTCACTTCGGCTGTTTCCTCTTCACTTAGCGGAACAGGGATCATGGGTATTGCAGTCTTGTGTGAATGGGGTAGCAATGAACACACATAGCAAGAAGTATTGATTCCCAGTCCTCTCACCGAAACCACCATTGTTTGGTACCACAGGTTATGCGTGTAATCCACGTATTGTCCATTGTCTGTACTTCGTGGGCTCCTTGTCCTTGAATCAAAAAGGGTCCACCACCCCACTGTCATGAAAAGTACGGAACACAGAGTCGTTGGTGATTTAGGCGCCATGCTTCCACCCGAGAGATGTGCTTTTCCACACCCATCTGGAATTGCTCTGCACTCTTGTAGCTCTGTAAAACTCTACAATCTAGCAAGACTTCAAGCAAAAACTAAAGTCAGTGTCAGAATCTATGAAAACTATAAGTAGAGGCCTGTTTTGCTCCACACACTTTTCCTCCAGTTGACGAAGACAGAACACCATCAATAGTAGAGCGTGCGGGACGAAATCCACACTGACTCTCAGGCAATATTCTGTCTACAATCACTTGCAGGCGAGCTAACACAATATGGGCAAGTGTTTTCCCGGCTATGCTAAGAAGAGATATACCATGATAGTTATTGCAGTCTTGGCGATCTCCTTTATTTTTGTGCAGGGTTATGATGGTAGCATCCTTTAGATCTTGTGGAATGCAGTGATTTTCCCAGCAGGAATTCATGAATTTCAGCAATGATTGTGACAGCACATCTTCTGCACATTTGAGAAGCTCGGGGGCAATGCCGTCAGCCCCTGGGGATTTATTGTTGCAAAGTGCTTTAATGGCCATGGATACCTCAAGCGATGTAATTGGGGCATCGAGCTCTTCCAGTAGGGGTAGTGTAGGCACAGCTTCACAGATGGCAGTTTCATTGGCAACAACTTCTGAGGTGTAAAGGGAGCTGAAATGCTCGACCCAGCGGTTAAGTTGGGCATCAATGTCAGTAAGGACGATGTTGTCTGTGGCATGCAGAGGTGCAGTTTTTTTCACTGGTGGACCCAGGGCTTCTTTGACACCTTCATACATTGCACAGATGTTGCTGGTGTCTGCACTAGTCTATATTCATGTTGACAAGTTGAGCCAGTATGACTTGATGCAAGCACGAATGTGTTTCTGTGCAACTCGAGTAGGTTCATTTTGTCTTCTCTTTTGTTTTCTTATTAAAGGCAAGGATAGAAAGGAGATGTTTTTACCTTAACATGTTTCGACTGTCCACCGCAGTGAAGACTGCAGTGGACAGTCTGCAGTGCAGGCTGTGTTTCTGTGCATTGCGTTTTATTGTGAGATGCCGTCAACCGGATATACTTGTCTGAATATCAGACAACCAATTATCAGACAACCAATCCACTAGTTGTCAAATTGAAAATCTGAAGAACAGGTGAATTATACAGATTTATATTATATTAATACATTTGAATAAGGAGCATTATGAGGGAAAAAAAGGATGAAAAGTAGCTTCTTGTAAATAAAACGTTTGTCTCTAATTTATTAAAATACCAGGAACTAAAACTGTGTGATAACTGCTGAAAGTAGGAGATGGATGATATTTTTAACATTTAAACAATTTATGAATATGCTGATAATTGAAAACTGTACAAAAAAATTAAGGTCAGATATTCAGATATAGCCTTTATTTTTCAGCACAAAACAATTTATAATATATTTGTAATACTTTATTTCATGAATGTAGCTACAGTTGTGAAAAAATTTGGACACCCCTTTAAATATGCAGTTTTTTATTAAGAAATGTTCACGTATCTATGTCTAACCTTGTTTTTGTTTTTATTTTCATTTTTTAAATTTATTTTGGTCATTGTAAGTGGGAATGAATGTGGGGGTGTCCTGAAAAAGATGGGGGCTGTACTAATTTATTCCTCACTATTTGTTTAGAATTACATTTTACAGAAAATTTCAAAAAAGTCTTTAATTCATTTTTAATTGTTAACTTGTATTACGTGAATCTCCTAGTATTTTTAACATTGATATCACAACATTACAAAAATAATTTTTTTGTAAGTTGTCTGTGTTTTTTCAACTGATTTAAGACAATTTTGCGACGCTGAATCTGAAAATGACATCCGTTTTTCTCGATCAGGTCAGGTTTTTATGCTAAGTTGACTTACAAAATCTTCTGGTCGAAGCCATTTGATTCGCCTGTAAAATAAAAATACCAATTAGTCATAAATTGGCGCATGCAAACTCTTCAGAGTTCAAGAAATTTCAAGAAATAAAAAAGAATTTTGCATCATATAAAGCGAAAATACCCGTACGTGTAAACAAAAACGTAAAAAAAAAAAACATGTGATCATAGTTCAAAAAGTTGACCTGATTGAGCAAAACCAATGTGATTTTTGGTTTCAGCACATCAAAAATGTCCTAAATCAGCTAAAAAAAAAAAGACAATAAATTTGGTGTTGACCAGTGTATTAAACACCCATATGTCCAAATATGTTAAAAAAAAAACCCCACACAGGCTTATACAGGGTGTCCTAATTTTTTCACACAACTGTATATATAAAGCTTGACAATTTTTTTTCACTTTTGTATGAATTCATTAATGCCACATAATATTCAGAGCTATGTATATAAAAAACTTTATAAGTAGCAGTTGTCAACCATGCGTGACTGTGTCACATCTGACGGTGGCTGCACAGAGAGCCACTCAGCCTCTCTGTCCTCAGTGCATGTAGAGAGCATGGACAGCAGCCGCTTCCTGCCACTCTTAGTAAGACATGAACAGATCCAGAGAAAGTAAACTCAGAGGAAAATAGAGAGTCTAATTCTGTGTGGACAGATTCATTTGCATTCATATATGGTTGTTGTGGAAGAATTTCTCTGCGAGAACACAAACAAGGAGAAAAACAGCCACCTCATTAGTGTCTTCAGGTCCATAAAAAGTCTGAAATGGGATTATCTAAAATCAATGCCTTAATTATCCTTAAAAATGAGAAACAATCCTTGAATTCCTGCTCAATAACCTTATAGTTGCCTGCGCTATAAATGCTGGATTCACCAGACATGACTAAAGTCTGAATTAGTGTGAATTTAATTCCACAGTCACAGCTCAATACTTCCCAAGTGATGTAAAAATAAAAGCCCTCTACAGCAATTCAGTTTTCAGAATGGTTTGTGTCTGTTATGCACTTTTATTGTGAAATGCCATCAACTGGATATACTTGTATGAAATCACAGCCGACAGTTTTCCTCATTTTGTCTTCTTTTAATTATTTACCTTTTGTTTTTATTAAAGACAAAAAATAGAAAGGAGATATTTTTACCTTCTTTACATGTTTCAACTGTTCACTGCAGCCAAAGGCTGCAATGAACAGTCGAAACATGTAAAGAAGGTAAAAACATCTCCTTTCTATTTTTGTCTTAAATAAGAACAAAAGGTAAATAAGTTTTTCCTCACAATATGTAAATTAAAAAGAAAAAAGAGAAGAGAGAAGATTTTGTGATAGTGGTGTAGAGGTGAGCCTTTTCTTTTAAGGATGTTTTCAGCTTTTTGTCTGTAGGATAACTGATTGTTTGTTATCTGTGGGGTTTTCGACAGTGAATTATAAGTGCAGACTGTCTATCAATGTTACACATTTTTAAAAAAATTATAACCAATATTTAGCTCAGTGGAAGTGTGGGAATGTGGAAATGATGAGACAGGTTTCTCTCATGGCAGCTTTATTCACATTCACCAACATCTCAAAGAAGAAAGAGGGCATTACAGGGAACTCTCGTCCTTAAATACCAGGACTCTCACAGTTCACAAGTCTCATTGCGTCACAGGTCACATTGCATTATAATCGCCAGTAACAATGCATCTCCTCTTTAATCCTCTAATATCACCCCCACAGTCTCAAGCCCTGCATACCAAAGCTAACATCCTCGCAGCTTCCTGTTATCTCCAAGGAAGCTCTGTCTTTGTTCTGATCTAAAATGTGAGGCCTTACATCAGTCACAAAGTAGGTCACATATGTGTGGCCACCCCCCCCCCAAACATTTTAGAACAAACAAGAGAATAACAGTATGCATGTCATGATAGAATCAATACACATCAGTCCGCATGCTGTCTAGGCTTCAGTCTCCTGCCGTATCTGCTGTAGCCAGGATTCAACGTCTCCGCGGCGCTGTCACGCTGGGGGTTTGCTGTCTGGGGGTGGAAACCTTTTGTCAGTCCCTGCGGGTGTTCTGGGGAAACATTACTCTGTGAAGCCCCCCATGGGGGTCTACCTCGCTGCGGGGCCCTTGCCAACAGCACTTGCTCATCCGCCACCACAAAAGCGGGTTTGAGTCTGTTTATGCCAACTTTTTCTTTCCTACCCCCCAAATCTAGCAAAAACTGCTTGTCCCCTGTTTCCAGCACTCTGAAGGGTCCGTCATAAGGTGGTCGCAGTGGGGGTCGATGCGCATCATGTCTGACAAAAACAAATTCTGCCTTCTTCAAAGCTTTAGGCACAAAAACGCGCGGAAAACTGTGGTGCACGGGGCCGGGCAGCGTGCTTGATTCTATGTTACTCCGCAACAGCTGAGACGGGGAGGTGTCTGGCGCCGGGTTATCTGGGAGAAACTCCCCAGGCAGCCAAAGTGGTTGCGCAAACAAGAGCTCTGCTGGGGAGGCTTCTAAGTCCTCTTTAGGCGCAGAACGCAACCCCAATAAAATCCACATTAACTTGTCTACCCAATTTGCATCCGTCAGTGACGCTCTGAGAGCCGCTTTCAATGACCTATGAAAACGTTTGCATAACCCGTTAGCCTGCGGATTGTACGCGGTTGTGCGGTGAATTGTGACACCCAGGCTGCGGGCCATTGTCGACCAAAGTTCGGACACAAATTGAGGGCCTCTGTCGGATGTAATGTCCGACGGAGCTCCGAAACGCGCCACCCATGCTGTTAAAAACGCACGCGCTACCTCCTCTGCCATGGTTGATGCCAGCGGAACGAACCACTTCAGGCCAGCGCGTGGTGCGGTCCACCATTGTCAGAAGGTGTGTGCACCCCTGTGATGGCGGGAGGGGTCCCACGAGGTCCACATGAACGTGATCGAACCTCTTGGCCGGAATGTGAAACGGCTCCAAAGGAGCCCTCGTGTGCCTGTGTACTTTGGCTCGTTGACACGCCGTGCAGGCTGCTGCCCACTCTTTAACTTGTTTGCGAAGACTCGGCCACACAAATTTCTCTCCTATCATTTTGACCGACGCGCGCACTCCCGGGTGCGCCAAAGAATGAATCGAGTCAAAAACGCGGCGGCGCCGCGTGGCCGGTACTACTGGACGCAGCCGTCCAGTGGAGACATCGCAGATTAGGGGGGGCATACCGTCTTGCAGCACCCTGTTCTCCAGCCTTAACCCTGTTGGTCCAGACTGGAGCGCGCGCACATCCGCGTCACTAACCTGCTCCGCGGCCATGGCTGCGTAATCTATTCCTACGCTGACTGGGGCCGCCACGGTGCACGAGAGGCAATCTGCCACTACATTCAGTTTGCCCGCCACATGCTGAATATCAGTGGTAAACTCTGAGATCGCGGCCAGCTGTCTCTGCTGCCGGCCTGACCACGGTTCGGAAACCTTGGCCATCGCGAATGTTAGCGGCTTGTGGTCAACGAACGCGGTGAACCGGCGTCCTTCCAGCCAGAACTGAAAGTGGCGGATGGCCAAATGGAGAGCCAGCAGCTCCCTGTCGAATGCGCTGTATTTACGTCCGCTATCGCGCAAGGTCCTGCTGAAAAAGGCAAGGGGCTGCCAAACCCCGGCTACATGCTGCTCCACGACCGCCCCTATGGCCACATCTGACGCGTCAGTAGTGAGCGCTATGCGGGCCGTTGGGTCTGGGTGTGCCAACAACGCAGCCTTTGCCAAGGCTGCTTTTACCTCCGAGAACGCTTGCTCCCGCTCCAGGGACCACTCGACCTTATTCGCGGGTTTCTGTTTTTTGAGCGCGACATACAGCGGTTGCATGAGTTGCACCGCACGGGGGAGAAAACGGTTATAAAAATTCACCATTCCCAAAAACTCCTGCAACGCCCTGACCGTCTGCGGCCAGGGAAAATCTGCTACCACGCGCACCTTGTCAGGAAGCGGAACCGCTCCTTCGGGGGAGACGCAGTGTCCTAAAAAATCAATCTGCGCCACCCCGAACTGACACTTCGCTGGGTTGATTATTAACCCGTGATCTCCCAACCTCCGGAAAACTGTGGCTAGGTGGTTTTCGTGTTCGTCTTCGGACGCGCTGGCTACCAAAATATCGTCCAAGTAGACGAACACGAAAGGGAGATCATGCAGCACCGCGTCCATCACGCGTTGGAACGTCTGTGCAGCCCCTTTAAGCCCGAATGGCATGCGCAAAAACTCGAATAGGCCAAATGGAGTTATTACTACTGTTTTGGGTATGTCCTCAGCGCGCACTGGGACTTGGTGGTAACCGCGGACCAAATCTATCTTAGAAAAAACACGAGCCCCTGCCAAATGAACGGAAAAATCTTGGATATGCAGGATTGGGTAGCGGTCGTGCGCTGTAGCGTTGTTTAACCTGCGGAAATCCCCGCAAGGTCGCCATGAGCCGTCAGCCTTCGGGACCATGTGTAGCGGGGAAGCCCAAGGGCTATTTGAACGCCTGATTATGCCCAACCTCTACAGGTTGACGAACTCCTCACGCACTATGGCCAGTTTAGCTGTGTCCAAGCGCCGAGCTTTTGCAAAAACGGGCGGTCCGGTAGTGGTAATAAAATGTTCCACCCCGTGTTTAGCGATGGTTGCCGAAAATGTGGGGACCGTGAGTGCTGGGAACTGAGTGAGCAGTGTGTGGAACTTACCGCTTGCAGCTGTGACGTTGGCTTGTGCTGTTGGCGGGGCCACTCGCGCTGTACAGGGAATAGAATCAAAAGAAAATGCATTAACCAGGCGCCTGTTAGCGAGATCGACCAACAAACCATGTGAGCACAAAAAATCAGCCCCCAACATATTGAAATTCACTGCTGCTATAACAAAAGTCCACTCAAATGTACGGCCGTGTAGGGACAGAAGCAGAGTCCTCTCACCAAAGGTCTTAATCTCCGAGCCGTTCGCTGCTGCCACCCCGGGACCTCTGGAACCTGCTAGCCTGTCCGCGTAGGAAGGTGTGATGAAACTCAACTGGGAACCTGTGCCCACGAGGAAATGTCTCCCCGAGCGTTTGTCCAACAAGTAGAGCAGCTTGTTCACCTCCCCGAGGGCCGCGGCTGCTCCCGACCCCGGGTCGTTTCCCGAACGCTCGAACTGGCACGGTGGTACACATTTGCGTGCCCTCTCTGCGAAGTGGCGATGGTAGAAACAAAGGACGTCTCCTTCGCGTTCCCTGGCTCCCGCCGCCGCCGTCGTCGGTGGGTCTGCTACTGCTGCCCCTGGCCCCCTGCCATCTCCGGTCGTCGCGCCGCGTTCTGCTGCTGCGGCCGTGGCCGCGCGCTGTCTGCTGGCGTTGACAATTCGCTGCGCCTCCTGGGCCAGCGCGCGGTAGTCCCGCTGGGCCAACAACGGCGAACTGGTCAGGGTCGCTCTCGTCACTGACGGTAGGGTCCTGAGGAAGAGGTGGGTGAAGATGAAGTGGTCGTCATCTGAGCCTTTCAACCTCAACATCTTCTCCATGAGATTAACGGGCGTGTCATCTCCCAACTCAGTCAGCGCCAGGAGTCTCTCTGCTCGCTCCTCAACGGAGGGGGTGAAGTGCTGGATGTGCAGCCTTCAATGCGCCGTATTTGTTGCTGTCTGGCGGCTGCTCGATAAGGCTCTCCACATGCTGAGCCGTGTGGTTGTCCAGTTTTGCGACCACATGGTAGAATTTTGTGTCGTCTACCGATATCCCCCGGAGGTTGAACTGTGCCTCAACCGCGTGGAACCAGGAGCGTGGATTGTTCTGCCAAAAGTCCGGTAGCTGGACCGTAGCGGCATTCGCTTGGCTGGGGGCTCCTGACGAGGCTGGCCCCGGGGAATTCTCCTCATGCTGCATGCTACGTCTTGGGTCACCAGTGTGGGAATGTGGAAATGATAAGACAGGTTTCTCTCATGGCAGCTTTATTCACATTCACCAACATCTCAAAGAAGAAAGAGGGCATTACAGGGAACTCTTGTCCTTAAATACCAGGACTCTCACAGTTCACAAGTCTCATTGCATCACAGGTCACATTGCATTATAATCGCCAGTAACAATGCATCTCCTCTTTAATCCTCTAATATCACCCCCACAGTCTCAAGCCCTGCATACCAAAGCTAACATCCTCGCAGCTTCCTGTTATCTCCAAGGAAGCTCTGTCTTTGTTCTGATCTAAAATCTAAAAAGTAGGTCACATATGTGTGGCCACAGAAGAAGATAATTTGTTGAAACGTTTTTCCACTCTGTTGTAATTATTTCTAATTGGCTTAATTTGCACCAAATGATTTTTAAAGTTATATTATTTAGAAAGTTGTTTAGAATTATTTTTGTTTTATTCCAAAATAACGAAAAATATTAGACAACCAATTATCAGACAAC
The DNA here is from genome assembly GCA_020510985.1 of Pholidichthys leucotaenia. Taxonomy (NCBI): domain Eukaryota; kingdom Metazoa; phylum Chordata; class Actinopteri; order Cichliformes; family Pholidichthyidae; genus Pholidichthys; species Pholidichthys leucotaenia. Next base: position 56,979,409 of record CM035843.1, on the reverse strand, counting down.
CAATCCACTAGTTGTCAAATTGAGAGTTTGGAGAACAGATGAAGGATCCAGATTTATATGATATTAATACATTTAAATAAGGAGCATTATGAGGAAACATAAAAAGGATGAAAAGTAGCTTCTTCTAAAAAAACCTTTCATCTCTAATTTATTGAAATATCAGGAACTAAAGCTATGTGATCACCGTTGAAAGCAGGAGATGGATGATATTTTTCAGATTTAAACAATTTATGAATGTGCTCACAATTCGTAAATAAATATAATATAAGTTGAGTATGAATTTAAGTTTTTAGCAGTTTTACTTTCCATGGGTAATCCCTTTGTCTATGATGCTGTGTGTGTTTCTGTCATTTTGGTCGTCTACTGTGATGCTGATGTTACACTGTAATTTCCCAGTTTGGGATCAATAAAGTACATCTATCTATCTATCTATCTATCTATCTATCTATGTGCTGATAATTTAAAAAAAACTATATAAAAAAATATAGTCAGATATTCAGAAATTTATTTTTCAGCACAAAACAATTTGTAATATATTTCTAATAGTTTTATTTCACAAATGAAGCTATATATAAAGCTCGACAGTTTTTTCCACTGTCGTAGTATGAATTCATTAATGCCACATAATATTCAGAGCTATGTATATATATATATAAAAAAAAACTTTATAAGCAGCATAATCTTTATTTTAAAGGTCAAATTGCCATTGTGGCCCCCAGCCACTTCTATTTTAGTCGAGATAGTTGGAGAAGGGCAAAGGTTGCACACCCCTGGTCTATACATTATGACACTGAGTAACCTCTTGTGGTTATGAAAATAATAGCATTAAGTGGCAAAGGGAAGGGTGATAGTTGTAATTTGTATAAACTAGACTGTCACCTTTACCTAAACCTAACCCACCCCAACCTCTAGTCCTCATCAGTGCATTACAGAACAGAAAGTGACTCTCTGGGTATGTGGGACTCCACCATTGGTTTTAGTATTGCCCACCATCCCCCACTCACCTCCATATGAGTATTTCAGCTGTTTTGAAATGGTGAAATACTGTACATATTACTATATTCAGAGGTTGGAAACACATATTTTAGGTATTAGTTGGAGGACTTGTTGCTTTATAAAAATAAAAGAGAGAGAGACAGAGAGAGCGAGAGAAAGTGAGAGAGAGGAACTCTCGGCTTGCATCCTGATTGGCTACAGACCCGCACACCCATGTGCTCTTTCAGGGGGAGGCTATTTCCTCAAGGCTTTCGCCATGTAAATACAGCTTGTCTCCCATGACTTTATTTACAGTCAAAAACTCTTTAGTGTGCGCATTAGTGCAAGAGATTTATCACTCAGGTCTGTTTCATTTGAGAACAACTGTAACTCTTCTGCATGCTCTGTAATAAGGGTGCAGAAAAATGTAGACTAATCTAGCCGTCACAGGAATTTCTGTGAAATCTGCTCCAACCTGGACGCCTGGTGATGGCTGGTGAGGAGAGGAAGTGCAGAGTAATGGCGTTGGTAATTGGGAAAATAGGTCAGCTGGGATATGAGGTGTTTGCAGGTGGAGTTAATGGAGGGATTCCTTTGGTTAAGGACTAATATGAATCATGGCTAATGTGCTCTAAACACGGACGGCCATGCTGTCGCTTTAGTTCAAACAACCTGAACTGATTTAACTGATAGGTTTACACACCTGACAGATTGAGGTCATGGCTTTAAACGAATACTTCTCATGTCCTATTAGAAGTTTGCTTCACATCTAAATATCAATGTATGCTTGTAAAAGAACAATATTCAGAGAGCGGTCCTAGCGTTTATTGCTGGCATTGTCTGCATGTTGTGGTTAACTATTATTTCCACAGGAAATCCCTGTATCGAGCGACGACCCCCTCCTAAAACACACTGACACAACACACACACACACACACAGACCCATCGACGCGCATACGCAATATTGAACGCAGCTGCATCTCCCAGAGGGGAAAGGGTAATTTGTCCAGCACAGAAATAAGGGTCTCTCCATTTCTCTCAGCAGGATGATGAAAAACATGAAACCGTGCTGCTAATGAAAAGAACACTCAGGATGTGTATTATTATTCCATCAGTCTCACCTAGTGAGCCCTGGCCCGGGTCCATACAGAGGAAGGGCCGCAGCTTTTCCACCCTCTCCTTTCAGAGTGATCTCGTGGTAGGCTGCCACTCGCAGATTTCCTCTTCATTCATTCCGCAGGAATTTGGCTGCCATTTCCTGAGCAGAGAAGGTTTGACTGGCTTCGTGCGGGGCCAAGCTGGTATTTATCTAACCACACACTGGGCTTGATTCATGTGAAACAAGCACGCCCTGTAAACAGTCTCATTACTAAACCCCAACACTTCATTACTCAACCGGCCAAGTCACTGGCTGGAGAGGGAACCAAAAGTGGTGTAAAGCCTGGTTTGCACACATTTGCTCCGATACATCTACAAGTAGGCTGATGGATTTATCTCTGAGGTAATGTCATCTTGTTCCGGATGCGACTGATGTGGTTTAGTCGGCTGAATAATCTCTAAGAAAACTAGAGTTAAAAGCTGCCATGTGCCAACAGTTTTTATAATTTAGCATAGTCATTACAGTGGGGGACACACGTTGGCAGGAAACCATACTGACTGAAAATGAGGATTTGGTCTTTACCACAGGGTCCAATATATCTAATGAGGATGCTGGTCACTCCAGACTCGAAGCAGTTACACCAGTGCATTTTTAGCTCAAACATAATCCTCCCCTGCAGCAATGCTAACCTTATATCCTCATTAGCCTTCTGCTAACATGACAATTTGCAATACAACAAATCAACATAATGAAATCTAATGCTTAATTTGATTTATTTGTGATGAAAACAGACATATTCATTGCCTCCTAACAGCATTATGTTTATCACGGTGGGATTCACAAATTATATCCTAATGTCCTTTGTCATTTAATCTTTTGCTTTTGCACAATGGGAATCAGGGAAAAAAATCATTGCCCCTCTAAATCTATTTGTCTCACCTCTCAAACTCACAGTTCTCCTCGCTGTGGGTCACCTGTAATTTGTAATGTTAAATAAAGGGCAATTCATTTCCTGCTGGGCTGAGCAGTATAAGCCAGACTAATACTGAATCAGCCACAGATTCAAATTAATTACAGGCTAGGTGTCAGGCCGTTTCAGTTCATACCTGTATGGAGCCATGAATATTACAGCAGTCTGAGAAGTCCCGACATCAACACAAGTTACAGCAAAACTCCTTAAATGAAGACGCAGGACCCAGTCGATAAAGAACATGAGATACGAGCAGACATCGTCATCGCAAATTCAGGCTTTAGTGATATTATTTATAACTGATTATATTTATAAGCACGACCATTCTTTCTCCTGAAATTTGCAGATTTACCCAGTGTTAGGCGCTTTTGTGATCAGCTGCTGTGTAAGTGAATTAATTGGTGTTAAGCTAGAAACCAAATGATACAGTGAAGTAAGTTTAGTTTGATAAGACTGTTTTCTGTCCATTTATGTTCTGTTTTTGTGTGTTAAAAGTACAGATACAACTTTCCTTGAAATGTAAATATTCAAAGGAGAACGTTGTTAGCTAAGTTGCTTGTAGTGAGTCTGGTCACCCCAATAATAAACAAGTTTTACAATATTTTTTTTAAAAAAGGGAATAAAAAACAGAGTGGTTGCCTAGTTGATAGAGCATCTGCCCCACAACCGGGAGGTTGGGGGTTCAAGTCCCAGCCGGGTCATACTAAAGACCATATAAAAAATGGTACTTCCCACCTTCTAGCTTGGTGCTCAGTGTAATAGAATGGGGGAAGGAGAAGTTGTTTGTGGTGGCGCCTTGCATGGCAGCGACCCCTCTGATTCTACATGCGATTAACATTGTAGATAGGAGAAACGTAATTTCGTTCTACTGTGCATGATTGGCTGTATGGACTGAATGACAATAGAGATGGCTTCGTCTTCTAATCATCTGTAGGATATTTTTGTAAAGACAACAAAAATGTCGCCTATGCAAAACAATATTGTTCAGTACATCAAACATCAACCTCAAAGTTTGACAAAAAAGAAACTGAAATATAATATACACTGTCTATAAAAGGTATTCACCCCCCCCCCCTTGGATGTACCTTTTATTGCTTTATAAAATCAAATCATGGTCAAAATAATTTGGCTTTTTTGTGGTTAGCACTGCGCCAGCACAGCAACTCACCCTTGGCCATGGGATCCCTGGTTTGATCCCAGCCCCTGACCAACAGTGATCTGTGTGGAGTTTGCATGTTCTCACATTCATTCATGTTCTCACGTTCTATCTGCGTGGGTTTACTCCGGGATTTCTCCGGTTTCCTCCCACAGGCCAAAAACATGCAGGTTGGGTTAACTGGAGACTCTAAAGTGGCCCTAGGTGTGAATGTGTGTGTGAATGGTTAAGGGATAGTGCCGTACCGTGGCTGCTTCATCCATCCAGGTGGATGCCCCCAATTTCCCCTCTGGGGATCAATAAAGTATACAAAATAAAAAAAAAAAAAATTCTTTCATGTCAAAGTGAAAACAGATTTTTACAGACTACTGTCAATTAATTAAAATTATATAAGGTAAAGTAAATGACTACTAAGTATTCACCCCCTTTAAAGTGACTGACCTAATTCAACAGAGGTCCAGCTAGTTAATGCCTGCAGTCTCACAATTAGTGAAATGGAGATCACCTGAGTGTAGTTAATGTGTGTCAAGTGATTGCAATATAAAGGCACCTGTGTCTGGGAGGTCCAGTCCCTGGCTCATCACTATTGCTGCTACAATTACATGAAGATAAAAGAACATTCCAAGCAAGTCAGAGAAAGATCATTGAAAAGTGTAAGACAGGAGATGGCGACAAGAAGATTTTCAACTCACTGGGCATCCCACAGAGTTCAGTTAAATAGAACAGAATAGAACAAAATAGAATAGAATAGGCTTTACTGTCACTGTACAGTTGTACATCAAAACGAAACTGTGGGTGCTCCACCAGGCTACTGTGCAGTAAAGTAAGAAAGAAGAATTTGAAATAAAACAGTTACACAACACACAATTAACCATACAACTGAAGTAAAGGTAAAAGTAAAAATAACAAATAGCCGATAAGTACAGTGGTGTGAAAAAGTGTTTGCCCCCTTCCTGTTTTCTCATTTTTTTATGTTTGTCACTCTTAAATACTTCAGATCATCAAACAAATTTTAATATTAGACAAAGATAACACAAGTAAATACAAAATGCAGTTTTTAAATGAAGGTGTTTATTATTAAGGGTTAAAAAAAAATCAAGCCTACATGGCCCTGTGTGAAAAAGTGACCCCCCCCCCCCCCCCGGGGTAAAAACATAAATTAACTGTGGTTTATCACATCTTTGGAAAGCTGAGTTCAATTTCTCAAGCCACACCCAGGCCTGATTACTGCCACACCTGTTCTCAATCAAGAAATCACTTAAATAGGACCTGCCTGACAAAGTGAAGTAGACGAAAAGGTCCTCAAAAGCTAGACATCATGCTGTGATCCAAAGAAATTCGAGAACAAATGAGAAACAAAGTAATTGAGATCTGTCTGTCTGGAAAAGGTTATAAAGTCATTTCTAAAGCTTTGGGACTCCAGTGAACCACAGTGAGAGCCATTATCCACAAATGGCAAAACAGTGGTGAACCTTCCCAGTGTCATGAGCTGAGCACTGGAGGTTTTTGTCATGCTCGGTCTCATGGCTTTTTCCTTATATTTATGTATTTGTTGTATTTTGTGCTTTTTGGGTTTCTGTGATTCGTGTACTGTTTGCTATTTTCCTGTTTATGTTTTAGTTTTGTTACACTTTTATTTTGTATTAATTTACATTTATATTTTAGTCTGCTTTGGTTGATATTTTATTCTTTATATCTTTACTGTTGTTCTTTCGCTGGCTGACAGCTGTCAGTGGCATGGTGCTCCATGTGTCAGCTGTCAGCTCCGGTTACACTCCCCTTTCACTGCTCCCAGCTGGTCCTAATTATGTATCGTTGTTTCTTCCTGCCCGCTCATATGACCCACACCTGTCATTGATTATGTAAATTGTTTTTGACCCTATTTAAGGGAAGTTATTTTCATTTCTTGTCGCCGCAGTCTTGTTTGAGTTCTCCTCGTCTCCACCAGAGCCCTGCCTTGCTCTGGTGTGCTGTATCAGTAAGTCTGCTCTCTTGTTTGTGTTTTTTTGTGTTTGTTGCTTTTTCAATAAATGTCACAAACTCGCACTTTAGTGCATGGGTCTCGTCTCTCTGCCCCGAAGGGCAATTCATGACACCCAGGAGTGGCCGGCTGACCAAAATTACCCCAAGATCACAGCGACGACTCATCCAAGAGGTTACAAAAGACCTCATAACAACATCCAGTGGACTGCAGGCCTCACTTGCCTCAGTTAAAGTCAGTGTTCATGATTCCACCATAAGAAAGAGACAGGGCAAAAATGACCTGCATGGCAGAGTTCCAAGACAAAAGCCACTGCTGAGCAAAAACAACATAAAGGCTCATCTCAGTTTTGCCAGAAAGCATCTTGATGATCCTCAAGACTTTTGGGAAAATACTCTGGACTGACGAGACAAAAGTTGAACTTTTTGGAAGGTGTGTGTCCCATTACATCTGACGTAAAAGTAACACAGCATTTCAGAAAAGGAACATTATACCAACAGTAAAATATGGTGGTGGTAGTGTGATGGTCTGGGGCTGTTTTACTGCTTCAGGACCTGGAAGATTTGCTGTGGTAAATGGAACCATGAATTCTGCTGTCTACCTAAAAATCCTGAAGGAGAATGTCCGGTCATTTGTTGGTGACCTCAAGCTGAAGCGCACTTGGGTTCTGCAGCAGGACAAAGATCCAAAACACACCAACAAGTCCACCTCTGAATGGCTTAAGAAGAACAAAATGAAAACAGTCCTGACCTGAATCCAATTGAGATGCTGTGGCATGACATTAAAAAGGCGGTTCATGTTTGAAAACTCTCCAATGTGGCTGAATTACAACAGTTCTGCAAAGATGAGTGGGCCCAGATTCCACCACAGCGCAGTAAAAGACTCATTGCCAGTTATCGCCAATGCTTGATTGCACTTGGTGCTACTTAGGGTGGTCCAACCAGTTATTAGGTTTAGGGGGCCATCACTTTTTCACACAGGGCCATGTAGGTTTGGATTTTATTTTCCCTTAATAATAAACACCATTTAAAAACTGCATTTTGTGTTTACTTGTACTAGCTTTGTCTAATATTTAAATTTATTTGATGATCTGAAACATTAAAGTGTGACAAACATACAAAAAAAAAGAGAAATCAGGAAGGGGGAAAACACTTTTTCGCACCACTGTATATACACAGGTATGGTAGTGGCTACGTAGGTCGAACTATGTATATAAGAGTGCGGAGTGCAGATCACATAATAGAATAAAATGGCCCAAGGATTATGGAAAATATGCACGGTAGACAGTTCATGGATGGGTCAGTATACATGAAAGTGTGGAATGCAAAGACAGGTGAGTTATAGTGATAATTAAAAGGTCCTCAGTTCTGTACATGAGCGCATTCAGAGGGAGGGGGTATGGCCTCTGACTGTTTGCAGTTCGGATGGCCCAGGGGAAGAAACTGTTTGTCACTCTGGAGGTGTGGGTCCTGATTGATCTGAACCATCATCCAGAGGGAAGCAGGTCAAACAGGTGGTGGGCGGGATATGAGGGGTCTCCTGTGATGGCCTTGATCCTTCTGAGACAGAAGGTTCTGGAGATGTCTTCCAGGGAGGGCAGAGGGCCGCCGATAATTTTTTGGACGGTGTTGATGACCCTTTACACAGTCTTCCTGTTCTCGGCCACGGAGCCGGTGTATCACACACCCAGACAGTAGGTGAGCACACTCTTCACAGAGCAGCAATAGAAGGCCAGCAGCAGCTTCTGGTCCAGGTTGTGTTTCCTCAGGACACGGAGGAAGTGCAGCCGCTGCTGGGCTTTCTTCACCAGGGCCTTGGTGTTGACAGTCCAGGAGAGGTCAGAGGAGATATGAGTGCCCGGGAACCTGAAGGCGGAGACGTTTTCCATTAAGGAATGGAAGCACTATGGCGCTTGTCCAAATCTGCCAAGAGCTGGCCGTCCTCACACACTGAGTGATCAAACAAGAAGAAGACTGGTGAGGGAAGCCACTAAGACACCTACAACCACTCTGAAGGAATTGAGAGCTCCATTAGCCCAGATGGGAGAGACTATATATGCAACAACTGTTGCATAGGTTCTTCACCAGTCCAAGCTGTATGGAGGGTGGCAAAGAGAAAGCCACTGTTGAAAAAGCTCAGATGAAATCTCGCCTGGAATTTGCCCAAAGGCATGTGGGAGACTCCAAGGTCAGTTGGAAGAAAGTTCTTTGGTCTGATGAGACAAAAATAGAGCTTTTTGGCCATCAGACTAGACACTATGTTTGGCGACCACCAAACACTACACATCACCACAAACGCACCATCTCCACCGTGAAGCATGGTGGTGGCAACGTCATACTGGTATGCTTGTAAAGGTAGAGGAGAACACGAATGCAGAAAAATATCACCAAATCCTGGAGGATAATCTGATTCAATCTGCAAGATAACTACGACTTGGGAGAAGATTTATTTTCCAGCAAGACAGTAACCCCAAGCATACAGCAAAAGCTACACAGAAATGGTTCAAAGACAAGGTGACTGTTCTGGAGTGACAGAGTCAAAGCCCAGATCTCAATCCACTCAAGAATTTGTGGCTGGACTTGAAAAGAGCTGTTCATGCCCTATCCCCGAGCAACCTGACAAAGCTTGAGCTGTGTTGCAAGGAAGAATGGAGAAAAACTGCAGTGTCCAGATGTGCCAGCCTGACTGAGACATATACACACAGACTCAGTGCTGTGATTGCAGCCAAAGGTGCATATACTAAATACTGACCTGAAAGGGGTGAATACTTATGCAATCATTTACTTTCCTTATATAATTTTAATGAATTGACAGTAATTTGTAAAAATCTGTTTCCACTTCTACATGAAAGAAGCTTTTTTGGCAAATTTTTGTCAAAAAAGCCAAATTATTTTGACCATGATTTTATTTTATGAAGCAATAAAAGGTTGAAATGCCCAAGAGGGCTGAATACTTTTTATAGGTAGTGTAATTGTCAGTAGTAATTATCAGTTCAGTAGGCGATTTGTTATTTTTTTAACCAGGGGGATAGTGTTGTTAGGGGGTTATTGATATTGGCATGAGGTAAAAATTCATAAAGTTAAATTAAGTATAAGTTTGCAAGAAGAAATACGAGGGGGGACTGAAAAGTTCATAGGCTGACTAAGAAGGAGTTATGCTCGTAGGTGCTGAGCCAGTAGTATTTGTGCTTCAGTGGCCGAGGAACAAGAGGACAGAGCAGAGCTGAGAGTGAGAGAACTGTCAAGAGTATGGGTACAGTAAACCACATTTGGTCATATTTGACCACTGCATCATGGTCAGCCCCCCCCCCCCCCCCCCCCCCCCACCACCACCACCACCACCACCGGAGATGATTTAAGATGATAAAATTACAATTAATGTCAAAAAATACATGTAAGAAAAAGTTTGCTAATATACAAGAGTAAAACACTTTTTCTCTAATAAATTTACCATTTTCTCACCAATTTATGGCCTTTTCTTGTAACATTTTACTTGGAAATGTATAACTTCTGATAAATTTTTCTTGGCAAATTTGTGACTTTTTCCAGTGCATTTATTTTTGCTACCTTTTCCCTACACAGATTTATAACTCTGTACTAATATTTTTGCATTTTTCTTGTTTCTCTATTAATATGTATGTGACCTGTGAGTCGGAATGCGCACCGCGTCATTACAAGCTACAGGCACGAGAAGTCATGTCTTTAACCTTTAAGCTGTATGATTTCTTTTGCCCCTGGTGGCAGAGCGCGGTGCTGCACCTGCCAACTGATATGATAAGCAGAAACACTGCCCAGCTGTACTGAGGATTTGTACTAATCATGCCAGTTCACAAGGTGGCAGACACGTGTTGGAGGACTCATGGATGACACGTAATACACCAAAGAGGAAGAAATCCTTCTTCTTCTTCGTCTTTGAGATTACAAAGCAAAATGGACGGCACCCATCATTGTGGACGATGACGGCGGAGCAAATTTGGAGGATTTGGTCCCAAATTTACCAACTATTGATTCTAAAAAGAGATTATTTAGCTTATGAAGGTAGATGTTTACATGTTCTTATAACACAGGGAGTGTGAAGCTCGTTGATTTCACCTGCCGGCACCTGGAGCGCCATATGACTGTAGAGCAATCGTTGGTTGCATGTCTTCATATAACATAAATTACCGCGGAATAAAAGCGAAATTAAGGTGGAATAATCAAGAATAGTTTCTGGATGTAGGAGAGAAAGCTAAAATGACCGAGAGAGGACAAAATTACGGCCAGAATGCCGCAAAAGGACGCCGCCTTGCCAGCGGTAAGTGATGAATGTCTTTGTTTGTTTGTATGCAAATTAGATGGATAAATTTACTCCTGTCTGAAACTTCGGATCATATTTTACATCTTTCTAATTGACAGTAAGCCATTATCTCGTACCACTTTCAAGTTATAGCCTTGGAAAGTTCTGACATCTGATCTGAATATTTTCTTGAAAATTTTTTTTTACCACTGTTGACCACTAGGGGTTATGTCGCAGTTTGGTGACAAACACAGTTAAGAGAAAACAAAACAAAAGGCTAATAGTCATAAATCATATCATTTCATTTCATATCAAATCATGACTCTTTCTTTGTTTGCTAGCAGCGAGTCCCGGGAAAACCCCCATGAGTGCCTGGTATTGTAAAGCTTAGAAATTGTACTTTCTAAAAATGCATACAGTATGTTTTGGCAGAAGACTTAACTCCCGACCAATGGAACGCAAGTTTTCAACCTAGCCAAAATATAAACAAATCAGCTTTTTCTGGGTCTGTTTTTGCACACTTCCTACAAATTAAATATCATTTTGAAGGTCTTTCAATATAGAATATGGAAAAAACTTTACCTCAGCTTTGATAATTTCCTCCAAGTGACTCATTTTGCCAATACGGGTCACATGTGTAAGTAAGTTTTGTCTTATTTTAGTCTTTATTTGTTGCACAAAAAAATCCCTTGTTTTGAATTGGATTTTAGGCATCTTTCAGTTGTCTTTTGACACCTGAATTGCCAGTAGACTTGCACCTTAATTGAATTTCTTTTAACTGGTGAAACAGTTGGGTTCTAAGGAGGGCAAACCTTTCAGATGTGGACAGCTCTGTGGAGACAGGACAGGTTCTAGTCAAGAGGTAGAAGTGATGCTAGCTTAGCTGGACCTGTTGCTACCATAGTGGTGGACAGCAGTGGACAGACTCTTTTGTTGCTTTGTCGGCCTCCTGGTTCTATTCCAGTCATGAATTAAAACCTACTGAAGCCCATAGGCTGTATGTTGGAGACATGAAGATGATTAAACAAAGAAACAGGATAACTTAAGGGCTCTGTGGATAATTTATGGGGTAATATGGAAGCATTAAGGTAAAAGGAAATGTTACTTTTTTCTCTGCTGTGATTTTGCTGATTATTATTTTAAGGCTGGTTACAGTTAATGCTGCATACATATGCTGTTGTGTAGTGTTTGTGTGTGTACATATTTTAGTGTACAATTACAGTAAACCCCACAAACTTGTGGGTGTGTTTGTAGTGTGTGTGTGTGTGTGGGGGGGGGGGGGGGGTGTTGGCTAGCAGTGCTGCCTGCTTGATTTTGCTCGTTGTCAATAGAAAATTTGGCGCTAGTCCTTAATTTTACTCACTGTAGAAATCAGGCTGAAGAAAAACGACAGAAACAAGATGCTGCAAACTGTTAACGGCTGTTTAGGTGTCTCCTCCTGCTGATTTTCAGTGAACATAACACTCTGATAACTGATAAGACACCTGTAGAAATGTTGCTCCAGTTTTTAAGATGGGGTTGTTTTTAAGATGGTGTTGTTTTGGTTTATTTATTTGGAAACTTTAGCCCTTAGCCTGCCCAATGTATATTTTCTTTAGTGTTTCTCTTAGTGTGTGTAGTGTTTTTTTTGGGGGGGTGGGGGGTTGCCTCAATAACTTTACCTCCCCCACTGAGCTGCAGGAACATCAAACTCTCTATGTTCTGGGACCGCAGACTTTACAAATTAAGCACTGCATATTGGTGACAATCTATAAAACAGATTTGATTATTCTGTCATAAATAATATGGCCTACAATCATATTTTTCCCCTCCAATCATAATTTTTTTAAATTTTATTTCACAAAAACTCTTCTGTATTTATCATATTTACATTTTCCATTATTTACAAGAGCCGCCTGGTGTCTTTTTGGATACCTTTGCAATATTTCTGAACAGAGCTTCGGCGTGTGTTTGAGGAATGAGTGTCCGGTCGGACCTGGCCATAGTGCAAGCCCGCTGCAGAGCAGGGGACTGTGTTGCTGTCTGGCTGTATTCACCTGAGCCAAACAAATGGTTGTGTCAAGCTATCTCTGTTCATATACCCCTCCAGTTCAGAAAGCTCCATTTTTCAGCTAGAAGTGGCTGGCAAGCGACTATGGAGGAAGGTGCTTGACCCTGATGACTTCAGTGGCACTGCAACCAACTGTGAGACAGAAATTGATTTTGAAAATACAGATTGTGTGCCTGGAAGCTGTTTGGCGTTTCCCATGAGCTCTCTGATCTCATTAGAGGACTACAGAATGTAGCTGCCCCAGGTAATAAGAGCCCTTTATATCACATGGATAAAAACTGTTGCATTTTGAGTGGCAGGCTCTCTTCTGTCAAATCTGCATAACAGCTGGACTTGATGGAAAGAAATACAACTGTGCGCTTGTTCCTTTAATCACAGCATGACTGTTTGCATTTTCCGTGCAACAAAAATAGTCAGAGAATTTTAAAATGCAGCTCTAAGTGGTCCCGATGTGAAACTTCTTAAACTCAGTCATTTACCCTTCACCTCAGCGGGACTGGAGGTTGGAGTGTATGAATGCTTGAGGCTGTTGAGCAACACTTAGCCATGCCAAGGCTAACTACAGTGTTGCCTCTGTTAATGTAGCATAGAAATGATTATGACAGGTTTCATCACTCCTTCTGATCTTGCAGAAACGGTGCATTTAGTGCTGAGTGTACGGCGGTTTCAAGAAAAATGTTCCCGCGTCTCCAGCTTTCTATTTGCAGCTGGGATCACAGAGGCCTTTTTTTTTAAATCGTGTGTTTACAGTTTGGATGCTGCCAAGTAAAGAAGGATGGATATGAGGGTTGAGAGAGGAACAAGTGGCCATGTGGTTATCGGATGATCTATGAGGGAGTTTTCTGGGAAAGTTGGTTCATGTCATGTTACGTTTTTAAGTTAATGTGTCACTATTGTGCTTATAAGCAACAGCATATTAGTAAAATATGACAGCTGACCCACCACTGCTAAAACTAAACAACAAGGTGCAAGATTTCCAGGGATGACTGGCCTCCTTTTGCATTTTCCCCCCCTAAATAATCTGAACCCTGCCAGCAGAGGGAGCAGTTTGTACACGTCTCAGGCTTCATTGCCATGTCCAGCCTCTCTTGGCCCTCCATGGCTTCCCTGACAGCCTTAAATCACATGAATAGACTGAGAGAGAAGCATCTGCATTCCACAGGAGTTGTACGCTCCTGCCGGGGTCATGCTGAATGCTTAATGGCACGCACGAGAGCAGTGAAAACATTTATGATTTAAGGTTGAGTGAAAAGATTTTCAAATGTAGTTTGTGACTGTTGCTATTGTAACATACTGTTGATAAGTGTCAGCTGTAACCCTTCCAGAAACAGATTTTTTTTGTGTTAATTGATATTGTGCTAATTAATGTAGATAGTACATGCTACATACATTGGGGGGGGGGGGGGGAAGTACGTTTTTATAATATTGTTCCTTTTTGTTGCTTTTTGTGATACAGGAACTGCACCGTGAAAACACTGCTTACTCTGGCCACAAGGTGGTGCACAAAGAGGGGATTTGGGTGCTTTAACATCAAGCTGAAAGACTGTCATTATTATATTTATGTATTTGTTGCACTCTCACTACAGTGTAATGCACGCCACGTGCAACCTGATACGTTTCTGACTGGTTCCATATGATGCCTGCGCTGAACTTTATAACCAGGTTATTTACTTTGTCCCTTATCGCAGCCTTTCTTACTGCTTCCAAGACCCTTCATGAAAAAGAACAAAGCCAGCCCAGAAGCCTGGTCTGGATTCATGTTTATCAGCAGCATTTAGTGCCTCTAAAAAAGGATATACGGGATACACAAGAGTGCGGGGAGAAAGCGCTTAAAACAAGGCTGGGATGATGGTGGTGAACAATGCAGAAGGGCGGCTGCCAGGTTTTATGGTCTGGGATCCTGCTCCCAACCCCCACCACCACCAGGTCCCTCTTCCTTCCTGCGATGCACTGTAGTTTACGCCTGAGCCCGTGTGAAGCATGTTTGGTGAAAGAAGCGAGGCAGAACAATGAAACAATGAGGCCGTGCAGGGAGGCAGTGGACTGCGCTTTCTGACACCTTTGAGATCTCCTTCAGTATTACTCTCTCTTATTATCGACATTTAAACCTGATATTGTGAGGAATTTGTTACAATAATGGCTCAGAGGTGATGCAACATCCTGTCTGCATCGCTGTAACCCTAATTTAACCTGGATATATGGCTTTTAAGATTGTCTATTTTGTAAGATATTTCAGTCAACAGTGGTTACAGACTGAAAAACGTACAGTAAAAACTTACACACAAGGTAGAATGAGGAGTGGTGGAGGACAGGATAGTGAACAGTGAGATAAAAAGAGTAAGAAAAACAGGATTAGATCATGATTAACAGCATGTCAGCATCTTTACACCATGCACTGATATACATCAGTATTCGCTGATATTTATTTTATTGATATCAGCTATCAGCAAAAAAGATGTCAACAGTGCTGATATTTTTCTGGTGTGTTCCAGATGTCTGGCATTGCTCTCAAACAGATGACAGTAGACTACAGCTGCACATTCTGAAAACACAAACCATTTTAAAGTATTTCAGTTCAGTTTTTTTAAAAATAATGCATATTTCTCAGCTGATACCAAAACAATCAGCCGGTACAGAAACAACAACAAATAATAAATTGGCCTTTGACAAACTTAGTATTTTTGACATCGGTCCACACAGGAACAGTGTCCTCCAAGCCTATTAAAAGGAGGAACTTTACAGTTCTGCTGAACATGATACAAAAAAAGTATTTTCATATTAAGTTGAGGTAGTTGCATTATTTTCCTTGGGGGAGGGGGTCTTTATATGCCAGTCAATCATCATTGTAAGAGAAGGGAGGTGTAAATAGTTGGGGGGAAAAATATGCACATATTGATATCTGCATCAGCAATCAGCAAAAACTGTTTTCAGTATACTGGCTTATCTGTTATTGGTGCAAAAAAATTAAAATCTAATATTGTGAATCCTTACTTTACAGCATATACAGTTGAAACCAGATGTTTACATTCACGGTATAAAAAGATGCATCCTTTTTTTTCTTACTGTCAGACATTAAATCAGACTAAACCTTTTCTGTTTCAGGTCAGTTAGGATTACCAAAATTATTTCTATTTGCTAAATAATTTTTATACTCACTAAATAAATTTTTAGAAAATGTTTTATTACGTTCTTCAGAGTCAGAAGTTTGCATCCATTTCTTTAGTATTTGGTAGCATTATGTTTGAACTGTATGATTTGGATCAAACGTTTTGGGTATCCTTCAAAAAACTTCTCACAACAGTTTGCTGGAATTTTGGCCCATTCCTCCTGACAGAACTGGTGTGACTGAGTCAGGTTTGTAGGCCGCCTTGCTCACACATGTCTTTTCTGCTTTGCCCACATATTTTCTATGAGATTGAGAACAGGGATTTGTGATGACTACTCCAAAACATTGACTTTGTTGTCCTTAAAACACTCTGTAACTAATTTGGCGGTGTGCTTAGGGTCATTGTCCATTTGGAAGACCCATTTGTGCACAAGTTTCCTGGCTAATGTCTTGAGATGTTGCTTCAGTATTTCCATACAATGGTTTTTCCTCATAACACCATCTATTTTGTGAAGTGCATCAGTCCCTCCTGCAGCAAAACACCCCCCACAACATGATGCTGCCACCCCATACTTCACTATTGGGATGGTGTTCTCAGGTTTGCAAGCTTCCCAAGTTTTCCTCCAAATGTACAGATGGTCATTATAGCTAAACAGTTCAATTTTAGTTTCATCAGACCACAGGACATGCCTCCAAAAATTAAGGTCTTTGTCCCTGTATGCATTTGCAATCTGCAATCTGGCTTTTTTGTGTTGCTATTGGAGTAACAGCTTCTTCCTCATTGAGTGGTCTTTCAGCCCATGTTGGTACAGGACTCGTTTTGTTGTGAACAGTGGCACCCTTTTACCAGTTTCAACCAGCATCTTCACAAGGTCTTTTGCTTTTGTTCTGGGATTGATATGCACATTTCACATCAAAACATTTGTCTCTGGGACACAGAACCTGCCTCCTTCCTGACCGGTATGATGGCTAGACATTCCTATGGTGTTTATACTTGTGTATAATGGTTGGAACAGATGAATGTGACACCTTCAGGCATGTGGAAATTGTACCCAGGGATGAACCAGACTTGTGGAGGTCCGCAGTTCTCTTGCTGATATTTGCGTATATAAGCCTCTGGCTTTGAATAAAGTAATAATAACATTTTTTTTAATTATTTAGCAAATAGAAACATTTTTGTTAATCCTAACTGACCTAAAACTGGAAAATTTCAGTCTGATTTAATGTCAGACAGTGAGAGAAAAAAAAAAGGTTATGTGTCTTTTTATACAGTGAAGGTAAACTTCTGGTTTCAACTGTATGTATGTACGGTTTTGTAATTAGTTGGCAAAGTCATGTGCAACAATGTTTCCTGTTTATGCCCAACATTTATTAAGAAAATTTAAAATAAAATACTAAAGAAGGTGTTATCCTCTTGTCCTCATCAGCTCATAGTAATTCCCACTGTCTAAAAAGCATCAATATTTCACTGATACCGTTAATAGCCAAAGGAAATCGGTGGGAAGGCTCCCTTCAGAGATGCTGAAAAGGCTTTGTTAACTCATGCTGACAGCGTCAGGCCTGAATTTCACCAGTTTTCACAGACTCCAAGGTTGACTCTGGCTTCACATCCTCTCACACACACATGCGCGCGCGTGCGCGCGCGCACACACCCACACACACAGAGGGGTGTGACATGCTATGAAGGAACCTGTTTGTGACAGTGCTTTAACAGCTGGAACGGTGGTCATCCATCAGCACTGGGTTTGATATTAGGGCCGGCTCCCCGGTGGGTCATTGACACAGATGACAAACCTGTCTGAGGGAGTTATAGAGCTGCCAATCCCTCCACTATGTGCCACTTACTCTCCTCACATTCACCCAATCACAGGCCAAAGGCTAAATTGAACAACCCACTTCCACTACAGTCTAAATACTGTCGCTGCTAATGGCATTTTCTAATAAAGTAATATTTCAAAAATGACATTGCTGTTTTTGGCTTCTAACCCCCCCCCCCCCACACACACACACACACACACACATTCCAAAACCCTGCACATAAAAAAAAAAACCAACTTGTTGAGAGGTTTGCACTGGGCTCCGCGGCCGTGCCGCGTGCACATTAACACTCCGTGTTGCTGGTGAGAATACCGTGGCTGTCCCCACAACAGAAAACAATACACAGCCACACAGGCATTTACAACTCTAACTATATGACTGCAATAAAATGCACAGCAAATGAGGCATTCTGGGAGCCCCAAGCCAGATGTTGAGTGAGTGTTGTGCGTAATAAGGCTTAATGAAAGGTTGGAGTTACCAAAGTGTCCAGGGAATGAGGGGGAATAAACACAACATAAACAAGTCCTAAAAATTAAACTTGTCAGAAACATGTTGCTCACAACTGCTCCACACTACATACTGTAGGTGGACATTTCCTAAAGCACACCGATTTGCTTCTCCTCATTTTGAGCAGCCACCTGCACGCTGTTTGCCTGTACACGACATAGTTCCTTTTCTTGTGTGAGCCCTGTGACGGGTCAGCTAAGGACTGCCATGTTTTCAAGGTCACAACAAGAAGGGGCTTCACACACTCGGACCTTCTCTTCCTTCTTGTGGTGACAATCAGGGCCTGACATTAACTTTTGCACTCCCCACTCTGACTACTCATTTTCCAAAATTAGTAGCCAATCAGCCCTTTCACTAGCCAAGGGATACTTGTGTGTTTGTATGTTTACATCTTTTTTTTTTCTCTGTGAATTTATGATTTCCTTCTTGTAATTTTGTGAAGATATGTTTCTCAGATGTAAAACTTCTTTTAGATGTCCGTTTGCGTCTTTTCTCAGATGTTTTTTTTCGTGTAAATTTGTGATTTATTGTGAATTAGCATTTTTTTTTCTTTCAGATTTGCAACTTTTTTAATAGTTTCACAGTTGTTGCTTTTTTTGACTTTTTATGAGAAATTTTCAACTTTTTATCATGCAACTTTTGTTTTCCAGAATTTATGTTTTTTCATACATTTCTGGCCTTTTTTTATCATTATCACAACATTGTGTAACTTTATCAAAAAATTGCAACTTTTTTATAATAATTTCTTTTTCTTTCTCATAATTCTGCATTTTTTTTCTATAAATTTGTGACTTGCTTGAGGTAAATTGGTGACTTTTTATTTATTGTATATTTACATCAATTTGTCATAGATTCACAATATTATCCACACAAATTTGTTTTCCCCCCTACTGGAGTGTGCATATTGTTTATGGTACATTTGTGACAATCATAAGTTGCTAACTTTATGAGAAATTTATAACTTTTTCTTATGAATGTAGTTGGTTTATTATGACAATTGTCTTTTATTGAGACTATATAAATTATATTATTCCACCTGCCAAAGTGACTGTTAGCACAGACTGCACACCTCAGATCAGCCAGTATTCGGGGATGAGCTGCTGCTAATGTTCAGCCCTTATCTTACTTAAATATGTGGAAGTTGTTGAACGAAACACTATAAAATACTAGAAATAAAACCAGGTCACGGACTGAAATAAACCAGATTGCAACCGTGATGGAGCACAGCCACTATGCAGAATTTCAGCTCACATGCTATTGCTTCTGAAATGCATCTATTAACTGTTATATTTGGCTGTCAAAGGATGGTAGCACTTAGCAGTGCGGGAAATACTCTAATGAAGAAGTCGGAGGGGAGGTCACTGCCTCCTTCACACTGAGATAACATTTCCTTATCAGCCCCCAGCTGAAATGAAGTGTTTGATGTTTGTGCAGTGCAGAAAGGTGGCAGCGGTAAATCAAGAGCGGAGTGAAAACTTGCGGTGGCTTATTCTTTATTAACAGTTTGAATAATGCTGATCTAATAAGGGGAAGCAGTGCACAAGCCAGAGCATCTCATTCAAGCTGTGATGTAGTTTCACTGGGTGCCAAATGAAACAGACTGGGCTGTTTAGAGCAGCAGGCAACGCGACTAAATGTGACTTCTCCATCTATGCCTTTAATCCATACTTTCGCTCTTTCATGATGGGCCTGATGTGGTCCAGCTCCGTGGCAGCTGAGCATTTATAACCTGATAGTGAAAGGACGTTGTTGTTTCCTGAGAGCTCATAACAAGACAAGACAAATTAGGGAAAGGTTAAGAGACGCTGGTTGCTGCACAGAGGTCCACTCACTTAACGTGATGCATTGCAAAATTGCTTTCCTATTGGGTGGAACATTTATTTTGTGTGATAGGTGTAGGCTTTCCTGTGTCAGCAAACAGCCTTACACTTTGTGAGTTGGTGTTGCCTGCGTTTCAAAGCATTTTTTCTAGCTGAAGGTTTTAATAGATGTGGCCGGTGGGCATGTTTGTGAAGTGGCTCCAGTGGTGTCGTGTGCACTATATGAACCTTTAAATGAAGATGAAACATTCTGGATTTAATTTAGATTGATTAAACTTTTTTTTTTTTTTTGGCAGTATATTGTTTATGTCGCTGATGATTCAGTGAAGAAGCAAGAACAAAATCTTCCCAGTCATGTGGTGATAGGAACGCTTTTTTAAGAGAAAGTGCCACTATTTCGCCTTTTCCTTCTCGTGCACTCATGCACATTCACACTTATTCAGTGGTGGATGCTTGGTGGAGGTTTAAAAAAAATATGGGTCACCATATGTACAAGTGATCCCGGTGAGCCGGTTTCTCTTAGGCAGATATCTGGCTGAGAGTGCAGAAGCCCCACTCACCTGCTGTTTTGCTAGTGAAGGAGTAAAAGATAAAATGACTCATAAACTGGGGATGGTAGAATAAAATTGAATCAAAAACAATAGTAATTTGACCCGTGGTTACATAATCTACCAGAGTAAATATGCACACTCATACTATTACATATATGGCAGGCAGGTGATATAATTTACTTATTTCCTACTGTTATTAACATGGTGCTTAGGTGTGCTGTTATAATTGGTAAATATTGCTGTAAGCATGCAATTAAAGGTAGAGAAATATGTCAAATTAAGTTATCAATTGCTCATTTTATCACAATATTGATAGTTTATGCATTGCACCACAGTTAGCTTAAAGATAATCTTTATCAGTGGTTAATGGACAGCTCACAATAAAAATGTGTGCATTGTCAGAAGAGTATTAATTTTTTTTAAAAGGCATATGCAAAACAGAGGTTGCTCTAGACGTTCTCCTTATTGGTCATTTTGACAGACAGGATTCTGAAAATCTAATACTATCTGTTATTTCATTTTTCATATGACAACACGCTGAATAGCTTCCCTTTTTGTTCACATGTTCAATTTTCAGTTCAGTTTTATTTTATATGGACAGACAAATGTATTGGCCAAATAATATACTTTGCTTAATTGCTAACCAACACGTGCTAATTCACAACGCTAGTCCATGAAAGGATTTTGGAAAAGGAATAAAAGAGAAAATGAAACAAAGAAAAATGGTAGGATAAACAGAGGATTAAGGTGTTAAGACCAGCAAAATGCAGAGAAAAAGCAGTTGTATGTGTGTATATATATCCATACACATACACGCACATACCTACATACATATATACTATACATATATCCACTACGTGTGCCCACACATAAAAAGAAGGAAAAAATGCACTTTTTCGGTGCATGCTTGTATTTCATTCTCCTCTTCATCAGTCCCTCTTTTTTAACTAATCAGATCAACAACACAACTGTTTGGCTGTTTAAAGAAAGCGTTCAGGCTCAGCTGTTTTGATCTTTTTGCAGTTGTAGCACAGCGGAGAAATGTGAACTGTCATAAAGACTTATGATGCTAAAATAAAAGGCAAAGGCAATACTAGATAATTTAATAGTATATAAAGTGGACACACTGGAAGTACAAGTAAAAGTTCCAATAGATCACTCTCAGTGTAGCTGTCAAAATCACAGTAAAATAAAGATCAGAAGCTTCAGGTTGACCCACTTTGTTACCAAACACTCCTTACTGACCTGCCTCCATCTCAGCAATCCCATGCAAATGTTGGGGATCAATTGTCTGGGTGTGAGGTGACCAATGCGCTGCCAGAGAGAAAAGCCAGAGCTGAGAATCAGGCCTGCCCAGTTGGCCAGGTCAAGATTTCTGAGTGAGACAAACAGCAAATGGCACGCTGTTTGTCTCCTCGATGTCAGATTGGGGGCCAAGGAGTTTTTCCACCAACACCAGCATCAATTCCTGTGCAGCTTTATGCGCTTAGAGAAAGACACACACACACACACACACGGACAGCATCCAGTGCTTCACTGCTGCAAAGTTTCTATTTCCCAGACCTGCAACCCAGAACTGAAATTTGCACATTTCTGTCCGCCTGGAGTCCTGCATGACTGAGAGTTAAAACATCTCTTTTTGTGTCTGTGTCTCGGGCATGCACAAGTAGTCAGACATAAAATATAAAAAGTTAATTAGAAAAAAAAAACAAAACTTACCACTTGGGTTTGTGCTCAGACATTTGCAGCATTTTGTTGCTGAAGCATAATGTCACTTTCAAATAGAAAATTGCAAAATAAAGAACAAAAGGAGATAAAAGCGCTATATATCATAATCGATGGTTTGTCTCTTGGATGGACAGCCGAGTTTTTTAGTGGCTTTGTAGAACACTAAAGTGTTTCTTATGAATTTTCATAAAGTGCTGACATCTATAACAGCTATTTTCAATTGCCGACAGTATGCAGAATAAAAGTCTAAGCTGTTGATGTGAAACCCTATGTGAACTGACAAGCCATTCAATATCACGTTCAAAGAGTTTAGCTGTTGGCTGTGGTTCATGGACTGGCGGTGTTGTTGTGCAGGGGGAGGCAGGAGCTCGTGTCGGTGATGCTCTGACACTGTGAGTCACCACTAGAGGGCAAAGCAGCTCCAAAAATCTGTCAAGACTCATGGCAGCCTCAGCTGTTTGCTGCTGCTGAGATACTGAAGATGAAAACAACAACAACAACACACACAGCTTGGCAGATCATTTATCCATAGAGTGCAAATTACTAATTAAAACATGTAATAATACATAAATCCTCAATAAAATGACTGTTTGTTACAGGGGCAATTAAATTCATTGTCTCAATGAGATAGCCCGATACTGCAATTCTTCTCATTTAAAATCATCTGCCTGCTTGTACCCAATAGTTCTGAATGTTACAAACTGAAAACAGGTTAGTTCACCATCTACCTTTATTCTTTGTCGTTATTGCTGCTCAGTTGAAGCTGAAAGAAAACAGGCGCACGGACCTATAAATAAGACAACAGAAGGTGCTGAGATTTATTGTATTAAGTGCTTCCTGTCATGGAGGGATGTGGCATGGTTGTGGTATGGCGCTGGACTCACTGGTGTGCAGCTGCTCCTCTGTGTTCTGTGTTGCTCCCCTTGGCTGTGCAGTGCTCCACAGAGAGCCCCCGCTCTGCCTCTGTGAGTCTGGGCCTCGGGCCCCACAGCCACCTGGGCCACGGGGAGAAGGAATGGCTGACTTAATGGTGTACCGTAAATCAGAGGAGCCACACAGCGATCCCGGCACAGCCATTGGACACTACTATGCCCTGGAAGCCCGGCCCACTGTGAAACCCAAGCCTTGTACAAAAGGCATGTGGAATCGCAGTATGTGGAGCCACTTTGAATGAGTTTGCACAGGGGGATGTTCTGTGCCGCTACACTCTTGGTTGCTCCACTTCTCCAGTCACCTCTGCAGAGGTCGGGGAGGTCTCAGCGAGGCAGGACAGAGAGCAGAAGAGTTGAAACTAAGTGCAAGGAGCTCTATCCCCCCAAGGCTGATGGGAAACTAGTTGGGGGCATGGAGAGGCTGAGCTCTGAGGCAGACGGCCGTAAGTGATTGCAGCTGCTGCTAAGGCCTTGAAGGTGGCTACAATAACATCCAGCCAAGTCAGGCAGATGACAAGGTGTGAAGGAGCCTGTTTGTTTTAATCCTGATGCGGGTGCCACATCATAACTACGAGTAAACACAACCTAGGTGCAGTTCAGTGTTTAAAAAAGTGAAGAGAAAGATATTGATCATGTTGTATGCATTGAGAGATTATTTGAAATCTATTCGGAGGGATTTTTGGGAAAATTGAGTATAGTTCCATTGATATCATTGATATATGCATCTGCAAATGCAAATATAGAGCTGATTTCAAACATGCACCATTTGTTTTTACATCAGCTAATTAATTTTTTTGGATACTAATTCATATCAAGTTAATCATAGTCTTTTGCCTTTTATGGCATCAACTGTAGATCTCCTGTTTCTTCCTGCTAGGCAGCCCACTTTACAGTCCATCTGAACGAAGGCGTTTACAGCGCAGTTGCTGCTGCGCCAACAGAGAGATTGGTGAAGAACGGCGCTTCATTTTTCTCCCCGGGACTAACTTCTCCATGCAGTGTGGGACAGGACTAATGACAGTCATGTTAATGATGTTGACACTCCCACCAGCGCCAGCCAGCGTACAGTAATGAGGGGAAGTAAATAGCAGGTAGCTGACAACGCGCCTGCTTCCGCTGCCACACGACTAATGATCCCTTTCACACTCTCTGAACATACTTTGTAAAGATGACAGCGTACAGTTTGGGAGGGTAAATCCGGCCTTTCTTATAGCGTCACTCGGCCTGTCAGTGAAGAACACCTTTGTTGAAATGTGATCTGAGCTGTCGTCAGATAGAGCATTAAAAGTGATCTGTGGCATAGCCTTTGACTGAGCTGTACTTAAGATACCTTTCTTCTAGCTTCCATGGATATGGGGGGCTGGAGCGATTTCTGCCGTACAGGTAACCCACCATGAGGCATAGCTTGGGGAGAAACCTGTATTACACCCATGGAGGCACGGCACAAAAGGACCCTGCTCGTGTATCAGTGCTAACCACTCATCCAATATGCCACCACTGTAAAGTCCTAATATGTAAAGTAGTATTAATATTTATGTGCCTATAGGTACAGCTCTGTTCTCATACAAACACTGAGTGCTTTGTATAAACTCTTGTATTAAACTATATGAAATTTCATACCAGTTGACAGCTTTCAGATGTCACGTCTGCAGCACAGCATGCCATTCAATTTAACAGCATAACAACACAGCAGATCATGTTTAGCAACATCTCAGTCTGCTAAGTGGATGAATCGAACAGTGTAACATGATACTTTGGAAGAGGAAAAAAAAAAAAGGAGAAGGAAGAATAATGAGTGCTGTAAATCCTTTGCTTTACCTGCTGGGCTCCTCTCATGTGCAAGCGTATGAATGTCTGTGTGACCCTACACTGAACTTTGAGCTGAAAAATTCATTCACCTCAGAAGCGTCTGCACGACTTTTGAAGATTGATGTGTGTGGCGGAGCACTTGAGTAATGATGTCAACACTCATCTCGGCAGTGGCAGCCATTATTATCGTCTCTAGCATGTAGATTACACGAGGCCTAATCTGATCCCTAAACAAACTATCGCAGCCATGCTCTGGGCTCACATGAAATCATTTACATACCGAAATCAGTGGGACTGTGAGGTCTTCTTTGGTATTAATGGCTCCCCCAAACGAAAGTGATCTCCATGTTACGGCGGCATATCTTACAAACGGGACATGTTAGATGTTCCGCCTAGCAGCATGTGATATCTCTTGTGATGAGCATCAGCCCCGTTTGCCTCTGGTCGTGCCTCAAGCCACAGATCATAGGAAAATACATGCATCAACCCCAGGAGCCGAGAACCCAAATGTCTCCCCGAGATGCTGTAAATGCACACATGCAATTTATCACAATAAAGAAAATACACTATTGGTATTCTTTTTGAATGTGTGCATATTACATAATTATATGTATTATCATTTTATTGAAATTTGCATACATTTTTTTCAAGTAACCCTGCCAGCAAACTAACCACCAATCTCTTTCATGCATATAGCATTTTGTGACCCTCACCAGACGCACATGATGACCAGCGTTTTGTTTGTTTGGTTTGAGTGTGTGTTTGCGTCTGACTGAGGCAGACCTGACTGACAGAGGCGGGGTGGAGTTTCCATCAGCACATCGTCTGTGCAGGCACAAGGACCATCTGACCCTCCAGTGAACTTTCAGGGGGGTTGAAGGGGCCACTGCAGAGGGCAGGGGTCAGCATTCATGCTCATCACAAACAATGCACTGCTTTGCCAACAGCACAGAGGGAAGACAGTCACCACAGGCTGTTCATATGAGACCAAGCGTAGTTTCACAAAACAGGCTTTCATGATATTTCTTTCATGCCATTTTTTTTTCCTTTTGCGTTAAATAGAATCTAATTGACAGTATGTTTAGCATGCTTCATGAGTGTGTTCAGGAGAAAAGAGGGTAATTATTGTACACTACAAGGGCGATTCTAGGATCAGAGCTTTAGGGGTGCTGCGCACCCAATGAGCCCCACCACCACAAAAACAAAACAAAAAGACAAAAGCTGTATTTTCTAATGTAGTTTTGGATATTTATTATTTTCTCACCTGGTTCTTCCTGCGCTCTCGCCCTCTCTCCTTCTCCATCATTCTCTCGTCCCCTTTGCACTGACAATCATACACAATTATACAACAGATAGTTCCAACTGAGCAATTTGATTGGACAATAGGGATTCCAGGAGTTACTATAGTCCATGATAATTGTGCTCCAACGTTTCACTGGATATGTATCACTCCGCTTCGAAGGTGTTCATGTAACCATTAATTACTAACAGTAATTTACTGTCAGCTCTCAATGACAATTGCAATACTGTGTTGGATACCTTAATTTCCACAGTGAGGTGCTGTTTGAAAAGATTTTTTTACCTGACCCGGAAGCCCTGCCCTTTTGAAAGAAACTTTATTCAATTTACAAAGTCTGCTCTTGTATAAACATTGTTAAGCTATTTCTGTTGTATTACCTGTTTTTAAAAAATAGGCAGCGCTAGAGTTGGATTTATTGTCTCGATTAACAAACCACAATACCTTTGTGGTGAGTGAACCTTTGCTTCATCTGAAAATGCCAAGAAAAAGTGAGTGAAGTGTGCCAAAGCCAAATTGCTAGCATGCTAACTAGCCACCGGCATTGGTCAAGTTTTGATTTCAGCCCTTCCGTGGTACAGACTCAACAGGTGACCGGTATGTTTTAGAAACACTTACTTTTGGACTTGACAATATTGAATTTGTTTACATGTGTGTGAAATGACAACAGACATCTTCATGCTGATTGAGATGTTTAGCAGCAGTTACTGGCTACATTTGGAAGGGACTATTTTTTTCTCAGCTGTGCAAACTAACTGGTTAAACAAACAAATCATAATATTTAGTCTACACTGCATTCCAAATTATTATGCAAATAGGATTTTAGTGTCATAAACGTTTCAGTTTTTTTGTTTTTCAATTGAACTCATGGATGGTATTGTGTCTCTGGAGTCTTTGGATCACTGATATCAATCTCAGACACCTGTCATAATTAGTTTGCCAGATGAGCCCAATTAAAGGAAAACTACTTAAGAAGGATGTTCCACATTATTAAGCATGCCACAGGTTTCAAGCAATATGGGAAAGAAAAAGGATCTCTGCTGCCAAAAAGTGTCAAGTAGTGCAATGCCTTGGACAAGGTATGAAAACATAAGCTATTTCACGAAAACTTAAGCGTGATCATCATACTGTGAAGAAATTTGTGGCTGATTGAGAGCACAGATGGGTTTGTGCAGATAAAGGCATAATAAGGAAGGATTCTGCCAGATAAATTCATTGGCTTAGGGGAGCCACTGCTAAAATGCCATTACAAAGCAGCAGACAGGTATTTGAAGCTGCTGGCGCCTCTGGAGTCCCACAAACCTCAACATGTAGGATCCTTCACAGGCTTGCAGTTGTGCATAAACCTACTATTCAGCCACCCCTAACCAATGCTCACAAGTAGAAACGGTTGCAGTGGGCCCAAAAATACATGAAGACTAATTTTCAAACAGCCTTGTTTACTGAAGAGTGCTGTGCAACCCTGGATGGTCCAGATGGATGGAGTAGTGGCTGGCTGGTGGATGGCCACCATGTCCCAACAAGGCTGCGATGTCAGCAAGGAGGTGGCGGAGTCATGTTTTGGGCCGGAATCATGGGGAGAGAGCTGGTAGGCCCCTTTAGGCCCCTGAAAGTGTGAAAATGACCTCAGCAAAATATATAGAGCTTCTGACTGATCACTTTCTTCCATGGTACAAAAAGAAAAACAGTGCCTTCTGTAGCAAAATTATCTTCATGCATGACAATGCTCCATCTCATGCTGCAAAGAATACCTCTGTGTCATTGGCTGCTATGGGCATAAAAGGAGAGCAACTCATGGTGTGGCCCCCATCCTCCCCTGACCTCAACCCTATTGAGACCCTTTGGAGTATCCTCAAGCAAAGGATCTATGAGGGTGAGAGGCAGTTCACATCAAAACAGCAGCTGTGGGAGGCTATTCTGACATCTTGCAAAGAAATTCAAGCAGAAACTCTCCAAAAACGTACAAGTTCAATGGATGCAAGAACTGTGAAGGTTATATCAAAGAAGGGGTCCTATGTTAACATGTAACTTGGTCTGTTAAGATGTTTTTGATTGAAATAGCTTTTGATTTCAGTAAATATGACCTCCTAATGCTGTCAATTAAAAAAATGACAATTTTCAGTTCTTTACAACCAATAAAATGTTTTGAAACTGTTGCGCATAATAATTTGGAACACTGCATTTTGAGGTTTTGTTATTACCTCCGCCAAGGAAAGAGGTAATGTTTTTGCCAACGTTTGTTGGTTTGTTGGTTTTTCTGTCTGTTAGCAACATAACTCAAAAAGTTATTAAAAGATTTAGATGAAATTTTCAGGAAAGGTATGTAATGACATGGGGAACAGATTATTATATTTTTGTGATGATCTGAGAGCACATCCCTCCACCAAGGGCTTTGTTTATATTTGTGCAACAGGATTACATAAAAACTACTGGATGGATTTGGATGAAATTTTCACCAGAGGTGGCTCTTGGGCTACAGAGGAGTCCATTACATTTTAGTGATGATCTGAGAATGTATACGTCTGCCAAGGCTCTTATCTTCTCACAGAATGTTAGCAACAATACTCCAAAACTAATAAACAGACTTTGATGCAGTTCTCACCACAAGTGGCTCTAGGCCTACACACAAACCCATTACATTTTGGAGGTGATTCATAAAGGGCAGAAGGAGCCTTGGCGGAGTTATGCACTCTCTGATTGCTTTTCTAGTTTTTGCAAAAAAAAAAAAAATAGTCATCATTGCGAGGTTTGTTCAGTAAAATTTGAATTATGCTCCAACGGTTGATGACTTGAAAATTATATTGACTGTCATTTGCATCGACTATTTAGGAAAATCAGAGACAATTATCATTTGCATAATAATTTGGAACATGGTGTAGTATTGCTGTCATTTAAATTAAGTAAATTGTGCTTGCGGAACTGTTGTATAAATGCAATATTACATTCAAGGTCATATGGTATCAATGAATATAATAACTACGGGTGTGATACATACCTCTGTATACTCCCTCTCATGTAATATTGCTTAAATATATTGTGATCAATCAGAAAATAAATAGAATAGAATCGAATAGAATGAAGGAAATTCAGGGCAGGAGAGTTGATATCAGTGTGTCTTGTCACAAAAATATGAACATTTTAGATTCAAAACAGAGACTCTGATAATCTTTTCTTTATGTTATGTAGACTGTTTACAGATTGTAAGGATATGATCTAAAGACACACACACAGGCATGCCATTTTAAAGATGATTTTCAGCAGATAGAATGGTCACTATATTGTTGGACTTATCACAAATTCCTTTCACAGGAGAAGCTGCATTCTCCTTTGTGGGTTTAAAGTAAATAAATAAAAACAATGCCCATAAGTAATTTGATACAACATACAGACAATTCTCCTCATAGCTTGTTTACAGTATACTGTCTGTTACCAGAGCTTTACACTTATCAGAACAAACAAGACTGAGTTCTATATGGACTGTCCTGAAAATTTTCCAGGACATCTGCTCACCTCCCGTGGACAGTGAAGTCTCATCATTTTGACCTTAGTCTCTCCCCTGAACCTGGCTCTTTCCTCTGAAAAACATTTATGTCCATGATGACGGGTGACTGAATGAATAAATAACCATGCGCCGGGAATAAAAATAAATCTCTGAGAGAAGTCATTAGTATGTTTGAATATTTGATAAGCTTGAGGACTCTTCAGTTATAACTTTTAGAAAATAATTCAAAGTAAGCAAAAATGTGACTTGATGTCAGATTGAGGAGCAGTTGGTGTGGAGCTGGATTTAAAAGGTTTTTCTTTTTGTCGACTGCTCCATGGACTTTTTTCATCATTCAGCAAAGTAAACATCATTTTTGGGATGTATTTCAGTCTGTAAATCTTCCTTGGCTATAATTTTGATGAATATTTTTATGTATAAGGCTGCATCTATTGTAAAGGGTAAAAAAAAAAAAAAGCATTATACAGATACTGGTAAAGAGCTCTTTTTTACCTAATCCTAACCATAAACTATAAACACATCAATCTTAAAGTTTAATCACAGAGTTTGCATTTCTGTGAGAAATACAAGCTCCTTGGTGTGTGGACTGGCTGATATCTGCTGTTTACTGGGGCTGTAACATCACCGTTATGGTTTTACTCCATGCACAAGGAGATGTAACAAAGGTACCAGTAAAACCTTTCCACTCTGGAGACTGGTTTCAAATCTTTACACTTTCACACCAAAATGAGCAAAATGAGGATTAGTAATAATTATAAAGTGTTGGTAATGACAAGTAAAAGTGAAGAAGTGTGAGGCACATCCTTTGAGCTACTTACTGGATCCATCTGTGCATGTGCTAGTGTGCTAGTGTGGCGCTGGTGGCAAACTCAGAGCGGTGCAGAGGATAAATACCCTTTGTTTGCATTTTTGTGTTTATTCTTAAAAAGTTTAAACCACAAGCTACTGACTAGTTTTGGATATTATTTCAGTTTGTCAAAGGGGAACTGAAATTGAAAACAATGACTTTTCTTATCTCAAACAGGTTCATTTTGTCTTCTTAGTGATAAAACTGATCTTGTTCTTCTTTTAAGACAAAGCAAGGAGATGTTTCATACCATTCTGACATATTTGTTTCATACCATTTTGACATATTTCGACTGTCATGTACAGTTTTCTTCAGAAAGTGTCATCTGACGTCCCTGATGTGTCACATCAGCTGTTTTATCCTTTCCGTAGGCGTGACCGACTTGACAGATTTGACAGATCTGCCAGGTCGGTCACGCCTCCAGCCGTGCGATGGTCTCTGGAGGAGAGAATCCCAGGTGTGCAAAAGCATGAAGTCTCCATCATCTCAGTTTATGGTGTTGTGGGCTCGCTTAAACAAAGGAAAACACCACGTCCAAAACAAAGACCAAGAACAAAAACAAAAAGGAAAAAACACATCAAAAACAGAAAACAACAAAAACATAGTGACCCTACCATACATCTGTAGAATAACTGAATCCATACAAAGAATCATGAACACACGGAATAAACACAGCAATAAAATCCCACACAGAATTGCAGCAGCTTTTGGTTCACCCCAAGGACAAACTACAACCAAACAAAAAATGCAAAGTTATTTATGAAATACCATGCAAATCTTGTGAAAAAACATACATACGAGAAACGGGGAGGATGTTTGCAACACGGAAAAGGAAACACAAAAAAGAATGCAAAAAAAAAAAGAGCAGGGTGACTCACAAGAGCGCAAAAAGAAAAGGCAGAACAGGAAAACCTCAAATCAGCAATATCAGACCACTGCAAGGTAAACAAGCACATCATGGATTGAAACAATGCAAAAATAATTGGATCAGAAGACAACAAACACAAACACTGAATCAAAGAAGCAATTGAAATCAGGAAGCGAGCCCACAACACCATGAACCGAAATGATGGAGCCTTCATGCTCTCGCACACCTGGGACTCTCTCCTCCGGAGACCATCGCACAGCGTGGTGGTGGTGGGGGGCTGACCAACCTGGCAGCTTTGTCAAATCTGTCAGGTCGGTCACGCCTACGGAAAGAATAAAACAGCTGATGTGACATGTCACGGACGTCAGACGACGCTTTCTGAAGAAACTGCAGGTGACAGTTGAAACATGTCAAAGGTATGAAACATCTCCTTGCTTTGTTTTAATAGAAGAACAAGATCAGGTTTAATGACTTTTCTTACTCCAATTGTTAGAGGTACTGAGTTTCAATTTAAGTGGCTAGCCTCACCCACGGTGCAGTGCACTATATGTAAAATACATACAAAAATACACAAATACCTTCATATATAAAGTGTGCTTGACTGGCAATACTGCATTCTATGTTTCTGCAGAACTGTGCCACAGAACTATCTGCAGAGAAGGTGCTACAGATGCATGAAATTCAGCTTTATTGCAGACATTATGGATTAGCATGAAATGCAGGTTAGCATTTAGCTAAACTGAATAGAGAGCAATAGCACAGTGTGTGCTGAAAAAAGAAAAGAATGACCATATAGAGCCAGTTTTGAAAGCCAGTTTGTACCAGTCTGTTGTGGTGAAGAGCGATCTGAGCTCCAAAGCAAAGCTGTCGATTTACCGGTCAATCTGCGTTCCTACCCTCACCTATGGTCATGAGTTTTGGGTAATGACCGAAAGAATGAGATTGCGGCTACAAGCAGCTGAAATGCGCTTTCTCCGTAGGATTGCTAGACTCACCCTCAAAGATACAGTAAGGAGCTCAATCATCTGGGAGAGGCTCAGAATAGAACTGCTGCTCCTCCACATTGAAAGGAGCCAGTTGAGATGGTATGGGTATCTGATCAGGATGCTTCATGGATGCCTCCCACTTGAGGTGTTTTGGGCATGTCCCACTTGGAGGAGACCCCGGGGCAGACCTAGGACATGCTGAAGAGATTAGGTCTCCCATCTGGTCTGGGAACGTCTTGGTATCCTCTCTGTAGAGCTGGAGCAGGTGGCCGGGGAGGGGGAAGTCTGGACTTCTCTGCCTGAGCTGCTGCCTCCGTGACCCGGACCCCTGGAAAAGCGGTAGAAGATGGATGGATGGATGAACAGATAGAGTAGTTAAAGTGAGAAAAAGTACAACTGTGATATACAGTACTTTTAAACATGAAATCCCTCTTGCTGTATCATGGCCTAAGAATTGTGTATTGTACATGCAACTTTTGATTTTTTAAAATCTCAGATATTATTATTATTATTATTATTATTATATCTATACTGTAAACTTCTACAATGATCACACAGCTGGAATGCAGTTTCCTCAGAGGGGCGATGCTATATTATCTCTAAAAAAGTATTAATTTAGTTGCATGAACGGCGTAAACTGATTTCTTTAATATGTAATGAAATGTGTAACATGCAATATTTTTTCCACCTTTTTATCCTTAATATGTATCACCTTTGCCAAGATTTTTCCATTGAAATGCTCTTTTTCTTGCCTGTTGTCAAATCTAGCTTGTCTGCTCTGGTGTTCTCCATCTTTTGCATTAAATTAGAACAGACCGTGTATCCTTGAACAAAGGCTTATCAGAGCACCAATAAATCACTGTGCATACTCATGAACGTAAATGTTAAAGAGTGATCCAAACATAGTATGTGCTGGTGGGTGGTAAATTGTTATGTCAGCACAGAGCTTTGCTGAGAAAGGAGTGCCGAAACGTCCATTTTGCCCTTGTGGCAACATGTGCACCTGTTCTGCATTTGCCAGCGCTGTGATGTTAGAGATGTGGAGCTGGCAGCTAGCATGGTAAAGAGCATCAGGCTTTTTTTTTTTTTTTTGCCACGAAAACTGCCGTGCTAAGGAGTGGGTTTCCAGTGGAGACACAGAAGGGCACCAAAGGGATGAGTCTGTTGCAGAACGGTGGGAGCGACTAGCTCAGCTCTGCGTGGCCCAGTCGTACGTCCCCCGTGCGTTCCCCTGAGGCCCTGCAAAATGCTGAGCAGCAGGAAAGCAGCACACCAGAACAGACAGGCCCAGCGGTGCACCCACTCCACAACAACACAACTCCCAGCATCACAGCTGCACTGACATATAAACATCTGCACATACATAAAGGAAACAACCCAGCTGTTTGCAGCTCTTATTAACTATAAATGTTGCATTGTGCTGAAAGTGGACATTTTCCCCTTTGGTTTATCGGCACTTAAGTTTAGGTTTGGTATTGATTATTATCAGTACTGTTCAATATTGTTATCCTCTTTTATATTTCTTTCTTGACATTTTTTTTTAAACTTTAGAAAAGGTGGTTAGTGAGCTTAGAAATTCAGGAATCACCTGCTCTTTTAGACTGTGTGCAAGTATGAGTAACAGCAGTGTAGGAAACTTTAATATCAGTTAGCAGGGTTGATGTAAAAAAAAAAGAGTAATTGCTGTAGTATTTGCATTTTCATTTACCCTTTTTTTTCTGATTTCTTCAGTGTGCAGCTTTATACAGATTGTTCATAATGAGACTTGTATTCCTTCCCTGAACCACTAGGGGGTAAAACTCCCCACACTGGATGACTGCTGATGTATGCAGCAGGTCTAACCGCATCTAACCCTGATCCCCCAGACCAGACCTCCCTCTGCTCTGTTCTGTTATCCACTGGTCCAAATGAACAAGTCCACCTCCGCTTGATTATCATGATGTAAGGCTCTCCTAATTGGATTCTCTGCAGAGTAAGGACTTGTTATTGTAATGCGTTATCTGTTCTCTAGATTTCTCCCGCAGCATCTGGGAAATGTTGTCATTCCAATGATGAACACCATTTTCACTTGGGCCTTTATTACTAGACACTGTGTGGAAGAAATGGAGATAAATGAGTGAGAATCCCCAGGACCTGATACGCCACTATAAGCGTTCACCTCCTGTATACCCCAACACTCTGCCAGAGGCCTTGCCTCCGCATGGGAGATGCACAGGCTAACAAATGACCAGCAGGATTACACACTTTGAGCAAGGGAGGGGAAGCGCGGGGAGTGGAGGTTGTAATCACACATTGAGGAAACTCTGCTCAAGAAAAATACATTTACGGTTGACTGTTTGGCCTACCTAATCCTTATCTAAAACACGGAGAGACTGCACAAAGGAAGTACCTCAGGGACAACACTCTGAAGTTTTCCCTCATCAACATGTGCACGAAAGGGGATATTCATCTTGAAGTCCAGGAATATGATAAACTGATGCTCTGCCAACTGTTAAGGAGCTACAGCTTTAAGCGGACATCGATGCAGGGTGAGGAAACAGTGAAACATAGAGGCCACTGTGAGACCTTCAGAGTCTATGACTGTATTTGAAAAAGCTCCACATTCGTTTTCATTGGCTGGCATGTCAGAATAACATTTGGTAATGTCCTGGTGTGACTGCTGACCCAGTGCCCTCCTGACTCACGTACACATTAAGCAGCCGCATATACTGTAGGAAACCACCTCGCTGCATACAAAGTAACTGCCCACTGCCACAATGAAACTAATCTTTTTACATTGCAAGTCATATCAGAATCTAATAAGAGCAGCAATTTTTGGCCCACCTTAACCTGGTGGTGAACTCTATAGTTAATACGTAGCGGTTATTATTTTACCATCAATCAACACTGAGGCAGGCAGGGGTGCTCTCTCACCTCACAGTGCTGCCTTGCAATCTAATTGTGCCCGGGCTTCATCAGTTTCCAGAACAATCAATTCCTCCTCTAGCTGGATGCAGCAGGCAGCCGTGCCTTTGACCACCGCACAACCTTTAATACGAGATCCATCGTCCAGGCCTCCTAACCAGGGAGCCAGGAGGCAGCTTTGCTGGCCCGAGCGGCCCTGGCTCCAAACCTGTGTTCCATCATCATTTTTTTGTGGTATATCTCCTGACAGGTCCAGTCTCTCCACAAAGCTTTGAAAATCAAGATGTGGCGAGAATGTGATGAGACCCTTGAGGAAGTGGCTGAACTTTTGAACTGGCATGTGGGGACAGTCGGGGCAACACAGACAATATTAAGTGGCCTACAGCCTCGGAGCTGTCACTAATGGGGTAAACACTGACAGACGAGCGCAGTCTCAAGCTACCATTAATCTGAGCAACTTTGCAAACCTTGAGAGGTGGCAACATCCTCCTGTCTGTGACAATTCAAAACAAATAGAGAAAAGATTATTTTTATAAACACGTTTCCGAGAGTACTCATGCTCGACTAAGATGCATGAGCCTTGAAACCACACAATGTGCTTCTCATACATTGCTGAATGGTAAATGTTATAAGTGCATTATGGTGCTATACAGTACTATAAGTGCACACCTGTCTAATAAGAAACTCATTTGTATTTCACAAGCAAATTCTCCCCTCCTGTTTTTATGGATGTGCTTGTCAAGAAAAAGGTTTATATTCATTTATTTTACTAATTCATGCAAGAATCTCACTATAATGACACAACATGTAATGAAGTAACCCTGTGATGTGCATCAGAACCCTAAAATGTTGCTTTTGGGTTTTTGGCTCACATGGTGTGGTAAACTTATTTGTTATACGTGTGTCATTGCTGAAGATGAAGACATATGGCTCTTTTAAATTTCCTAACAATACCAATCAATATTCATAAATGTCTTAGTATTGTCATATTTCATATATTGGCTCCATTGTTTTCAGATGACAGTGATCATTCTGTACAGAGGCACAGCATGAATACATGCAAATAATTCTGTCCTGATCACAGTTATGTGAACTCTCAGCACTGACATCCATTATGTGATGTGGTCTAATAGTCCTGTAATGTCTCTCTGTTCATCTGTACTATGTCTCTCTTAACAGCCGCTCAGATGATCCATTTCAAAATATGGCAGCCATACTGCTCAGGTGTAGGCAAAGACCTTTAGATTTGATTTGAGGAGGGGCGGTGTTATGATGTTGTTCTTTGTTGTTCTTAAATTAGTGACATTAGGTCAATCCAAAATGTATGACATCATGCTATTATGTCAACACTGTAAGCTCATACACTTTAGTTTTGGCTTAACCTTAGTAAACCGTAGAGTTACTGGAGAGTGTGAATATTTGTAGCACAAGAACAAAAAAAAGAAGAAAAAAAGCTGTTCAGTTGCAACTGTCACAAACCTCCGTGCGACATAACACGGCGCATGAGAGAGAATAAAAAACCCAATTGCAGGAGTAGATAGTGTTGAGGCGGATGATAAAATAAAGGCAGCGTTGAGAGGTTTTAAGCAGGTTTATTAAATCATACCGCCATCACGCAGCTCGCCCAATGGGCGAGCCCGGGGGCTCTCCAGCAAAGGGACACAGTGTGTGTCAGCAGCAGCAGTTGAAGAGAGAGTGAGTTACAGAATCGTGCAGCATATATACCCAGTTACAAACAATACATGAAAGAGCATTCACAGCAGTTGGTATGGGCATTTGCATATGAGAGACATACATAATAATAGGTAGATTGCTGGCCTCTGCTCCAGCTGCAGGACAAAGAGGTTACAAGGCACATCTACATATTGATCTCAGTCTCTAGGTCACAGTAAGGACAGGACACATGAACACAATGCATGAATGGCACATTAACATCACAATGCATGAATGGCACATTACATCTCAGTAGTGCAGCGGAAAAAACCAGAAGTAGCGAGCTGTCTGTCCTTAGTCTGTTGTGGGGGTTATCCCAAAACGCCACACTGCTCCCCCCCAGAGGGCTCGGCAGGGGGCCGAGACCTCGATAGTGCAGCTTTGGCAGCGAGCAGGAAAAGCTCTGTGCAGGCGAAGGTGGAGGGGGGTGGGGGGTAGTAAATGCCGGCCGGGGACGGCGAAATCGTCCGGGCCGCGCAAAAATTGCTTGCTGTTCCGCGATGTCGAGGGGCTGTCCCGTTGAGCGTGCGGAGATCACAAGAAGAAAAATTAGTCTCTGACTCCTTTCGCAGCCATGAAGAAAAACAGGAGCGGCGAGGCTGCGTGGCGGCTGTAGGAAAAAAAAACCAAAAGCAGAGGGACTTGGCGTGTTGACTTTAGGTGTGTGCACAGCCCTAAAGCCCTCGGGAAAAGCTGACGGCTGAATCCCCTTGTGCGCCGTGGCTGTGACCGTTAGAGAATCCTGTGAGCGAGCTGCGTGCTTGCTTCAGGTGTGCGAGCAGCCCTGAAGGTTCTGTGTGCAGCGGCAAAGGACGATGGCGGTCTGAAGAGCCGTATTTGTCCCGTGCGTGGTGCGCCGTCCTGGTATCTCCCCGGTGCGTGTGCCGGGGTTCCGTGCGTGGGTGGGCCGCTGGGGAGGCGACTCAGGGTCAAGAATCTTGGTGGAGATCAGCGCAGTCGGCGCCGATAATCATCCATGTTGAGCTGTGGCTGTAGATTGGTCATGGTGCATTCAGGTCCACGCGCTGCGTTCTCCGTCGGCCCTGGAGGTTGCCGTCGTGGAGAGAGGACGAGGTGCGTGCACTCTCGTGTGGAGGAGGTGTGAGAGCGGCCGGTCCCAGCGTGGATGTGCGGATCTCAGGCGTGCAGATCTCACCATGAAGCTTTCTGCAGCTTTCCCGGTTGTTGGTGATGTCCGCAGAGTTCGCCTGGTGGTGGCTCTGCGTCGAGGTCTCCCTGAAGCAGAAGGGAGGGCAGATCATTTGTGTCAGGCTACTGCGTTCGCGTGTCGTCGGAGAATCACCGCCGGGTGCTGCGTTCATTGTCAGCGTGTTCTTTTCTGCCTTCAGGTCATGGTGCGTTGGAGCGGTGAGAGGGAGGAGACGTCTTGTGTCCCTCGGCCGGTTCAGGGTGGATGTCCAGACCAGAAGGTTGCGTGGCACAAAGCGTGTGCATGTTCGGGGTCACGAGTGAAGCAGTTGATAAAATTAAGGCAGCGATGAGGTTTTAAGCAGGTTTATTAAATCATACAGCCATCACGCAGCTCGCCCAATGGGCAAGCCCGGAGGCTCTCCAGCAAAGGGACACTGTGTGTGTCAGCAGCAGCAGTTGAAGAGAGAGTGAGTTACAGAATCGTGCAGCATATATACCCAGTTACAAACAATACATGAAAGAGCATTCACAGCAGTTGGTATGGGCATTTGCATATGAGAGACATACATAACAATAGGTAGATTGCTAGTCTCTGCTCCAGCTGCAGGACAAAGAGGTTACAAGGCACATCTACATATTGATCTCAGTCTCTAGGTCACAGTAAGGACAGGACGCATGAACACAATGCATGAATGGCACATTAACATCACAATGCATGAATGGCACATTACATCTCAGTAGTGCAGCGGAAAAAACCAGAAGTAGCGAGCTGTCTGTCCTTAGTCTGTTGTGGGGGTTATCCCAAAACGCCACAGTGTCAAGTTTATTTTAGTTCACCAAAAATAACAAGTCCAAAAATCACCAAATTCAGTTCAGTTAACCACACAGTATATGGAGAGGTGTAATGACAGGGTTAGGCCACCAAAGTAACATGGCACCAGCTGAATCCTCTACAGCCCGGTCTAAAATGGAGCCTCGTGCTACAGTGCTGCGTAAAGCACAAAAACGAAAGGCGAACAGCCTAGTGCTGCAGGGCTGCAATGCACAGGAGAAAAGGCGAAGAAAGACTTTCAAGGCTGGGGCTGATCCGGGGCACAACATGCAGTCTGGAGGATGAAGTGGAGAAGCAGGGCCAGCCAAAACACCAACGGATCAAACAGGTTAGCGGTGACAGGCTGGAGAATAACGAAGGGAGTGAAACCATATACAGGGAGAACTAGCTGCCGCGTATAGAGGTGAATGCCCCGACAATCTCTTTTCTCTGGAGCGGCCAACAAATACTCTTGAAGCTAACAAGGAAAGAGATTGCTGGTGTGGGAATGCGTGGGCAGAACTGATTGGCACCCAGTGTGTGAGAGAGCATGTGAATGAGAGTGAATGGAGCATGTGCATGTGTGTGTGCGCGTGTGGGTGTGTGTATGTGTGTGAGCGCCCATGACAGTGCAGCTGACGGCATTTGACAGGAGGAGGGGGCGTGCCCAAGCTGTCAGGAAGAAACTGGACAAATCAAAACAATAAGTCAGAACGATTCATGACAGCCCCCCCCCCCCCCCAGGGGTGGACACCAGACACCCCAGTACCAACAGCAAAAAGGGAAAAGAAACAGCACACCTCAAGGGAACCCCTCCCCCCCCGGCAACAAACACTAATCCAGGGGGGAGGTGGGGGAAAACCGGTTAGGAGGGAAGCAACCAGTGAAAACACAATAGTACAAAAACAGAATAAAGAACAAACCCTCCTAACGAACCCCCAACCTGGAGCACTAACCCCCCTCTCCAGAATTCCAAAGTTCAGGGGGTCGACCAGAGTCCCAGACTCCCAGTGTGGTGAGGAGTGGCAGATCGGTCTGCCCAAGTCCCAAGTCCAGCAGGTGGCCCGTGGGATAGTGTCCGGTGGCCTGCCTGGGCCGATGGACCACCCGACCCATAAACCAAGTCCCTTGGGTGGCCAACCAGTGTGGTGGAGCCACCAGGACCTGCAAGGAAGGCGGAGAGGCAGCCTCCATACTCAAGAACGTCGGCGGCCAAACCAAGGAACAGGAACCCCCCTGCCATTCGAGGCTAGGAGCAGGGGCACCGTAGCAACCGTGACGGTTCCGGTCTGGGACATGGCTGCACCTGCGAGGGTTCTGGTCTGGGATGTGGCTGTACCCACGACAGTCTCGGTCTGGAACATGGCTGCACTGGCGGTGGACTCCAGCTGGGGCTCTGCTGCACTGGCGGTGGACTCCAGCTGCGGCTCTGCTGCACTGGCGGTGGACTCCAGCTGGGGCTCTGCTGCACCGGCGGTGGACCCCGGCTGAGGCTCTGCTGCACCCACGGTGGGCTCCGGTTGGAGCACCGTTGCACCTTTGGTAACCCCCATCGGGGGCCTCACTGCTCCCGCGGTGGCCTCCCCAGCGAGGGAGGTGATGCATCTCACGTCCTCAGGAGTAGAACCCTGATCCTTGGTAGCCTCCAACAGCTCTCTGGCGACCCTGGCCAGAGGCTCCGAGCCCGAAGGGAGAGAAAGAGACTGGGTCAGGGTCACCGGCAGCGGCGGAGCCCGGTGTGGCGGTCCCGAGGGCTACAGTGAGCTGCCCCGGGTCCACCTCACCATGAGTTGGGCAGTGTGACATTAATATTGAAACTCCTGATATAATGGAACACACTTGCCTGAACTCTGGCTCCATCGCCATCCAGGGCTCCGGCCATCTTAGGTGCGCGGGCTCCTCTGGTCCGTCGGGTGCCTCATCCCCGTTGGCCTCCTCCGAGAAGGCTGGACCCGCCTCGTCGTCTATGAGCGGCCCAGGTGGTGGCAGCTCCTCTCCGGCGACCCTAGGATGGAGCTTGAAGGGGATAGGAGAGGGAGAGCGATTAGGGTCGCTGGCAGCGGCGGAGCCCGGTGAGAGGGGTCCAGATGCGGCTGGGGGTCGCACCCGACTCCCCTCCCCTAAAGCCAGGTAAGATCCCTCCACCATCAACAAATGAACTACAAGAGAGACTACTTACCTGTGCTTATGCTCTACCGCCGTCCAGGACTCCGATGACGATGCCCCAGGTCCAATCGGCTGGAGGTCCGGTCCGGGGGATGACTCCACTGTGGCGGCCTCCGCAGCGGGCGTGACGATGATAGCAGGAGTGGAACTCTCGTGCGCCGTCCTCCACGCCTCGGGTTCCTCCGGCGTGGCGGCCGTGGTCGACTCCTTTGCTGGCCCATGGACTGGACCCTCCTGGTCCTCTGGCTCCTCCTCCCCCAAGCGACCTGGATCCGGGACCGATGAGCTTGTGGGGGCACACAGAAAGGAGTCATTCAGACCAGGCACGAGAGTACTGTATGCCGCTGGGGCGGAGAACTCAGGGGACTGCACACCCCGAGTATCCTTGCTAGGAGGCAGGCAAAATTGATCATTGACTGTGGAACTCGAATGAAAAGAAACTTGCCTGTTCTCTTGGCACTGGAGGTCCCCAGCAGCCTCTGAGGCGTCTTCTCTTCTCTCCTTGCTTTCCTCATCGGGTTGAGGCTCCTCCTCCCTCTGGGAAAGCTCTTTAAGTCTTTCAGCCATCTCCGGGAGGAGCCACGGCTTCACCTCCAAGATGAGGTCCGTTTCAGCCAAGAGAGCCTGCCTACGTTCCTCCATCTCCTCCTGTGACAGGGCGGAGCATAGCCCGGAGCGAGAAGGTGAGGCTGCAGTAGGCGGGACTGGACACTTCTTACTGCGGGGTTTCCTCCCTCTCCTTCGCTTGGGTGACGCGGGGATGAGGTAATCTGGGACGCGGAGCACCGTGCCGGGCAGCAGGTCACCCATGCAGAGAGACTCCTTTCTGGAGAGGGAGGTGACGTGGCCACGGAGAGTTCAAGCGCTGAGGGATCCTCATCCAGATTCTCCTCCACTCGGCAGTCGAGCTGGGCCAGTCTCCGCTCCTCCTTCATCTGGCGTTCCTTCTTCACCCGGCGATTTACCCAAGCGATCAGGGCCTGCCACTCCTCCTCAGTCGCGTACGTAGATTGGGAAGACACGGGGGTGGGAACGCTCTCCGCCGGTGAAGCGCGTCCTTGTATCTCTCTCTCGCAGCGCTCCACCTCCGTCCTCACGTCCAAAAGTTGGGTGGGCGCTGGCCCGGGAGATGAAGAAGATCTGAGGACGGAGGAAGTCTTCCTCCGATGGGAACATTTCTTCTGGCGAGGGGCTGGCTCCGATCGCAGAGAAGCATCCTCCGGCTCTGCATCTGGAACGGGAAGGATGATGGAGAGGAGGGCGTCTACCTTATTGATAACCCGGAGGTGAGGGTAGCGCAGCTCGAATTCCTCCATGACGAGTTGTGCCCACTCCAGGTCCTCGGGAAACCGAGACCACTGAAAGCCGAAAAATCGCCTCCTCCAGCAACTCCTGGGCTTCCAGCTCCTCGTCCATCCAAATCATCATGCCAAAAGGGAGAAGGGAAAAAAAAAAACACACAACTCTACTCCGCTGGGTTTTTTTTTTTATGGTCAGGGCATTCTGTCACAAACCTCCGTCCGCCGTGTTATGGCGCACGAGAGAGAGAATAAAAAACCCAATTGCAGG
The DNA here is from genome assembly GCA_020510985.1 of Pholidichthys leucotaenia. NCBI lineage: Eukaryota > Metazoa > Chordata > Actinopteri > Cichliformes > Pholidichthyidae > Pholidichthys > Pholidichthys leucotaenia. The sequence goes on along the minus strand of CM035843.1, from coordinate 56,936,817 downwards.
AGAAGATGGTGTCAAGTTTATTTTAGTTCACCAAAAATAACAAGTCCAATAATCACCAAATTTAGTTCAATTAACCACACAGTATATGGAGAGGTGTAATGACAGGGTTAGGCCACCAAACTTACAGGGCGCCAGCTGAATGCTCTACAGCCCGGTCTAAAATGGAGCCTTGTGCTACAGTGCTGCGTAAAGCACATAAAGGAAAGGCGAACAGCCTAGTGCTGCAGGGCTGCAATGCACAGGAGAAAAGGCGAAGAAAGACTTTCAAGGCTGGGGCTGATCCGGGGCGCAACATGCAGTCTGGAGGATGAAGTGGAGAAGCAGGGCCAGCCAAAACACCAACGGATCAAACAGATTAGCGGTGACAGGCTGGAGAATAACGAAGGGAGTGAAACCATATGCAGGGAGAACTAGCTGCCGCGTATAGAGGCGAATGCCCCGACAATCTCTTTTCTCTGGAGCGGCCAACAAATACTCCTGAAGCTAACGAGGAAAGAGTTTGCCGGTGTGGGAATGCGTGGGCAGAACTGATTGGCACCCGGTGTGTGAGAGAGCATGTGAATGAGAGTGAATGGAGCGTGTGCATGTGTGTGTGTGCATGTGGGTGTGTGTATGTGTGTGAGCACCTGTGACAGTGCAGCTGACGGCGTTTGACAGGAGAAGGGGACGTGCCCGAGCTGTCAGGAGGAAACTAGGACAAATCATAACAATAAGTCAGAACCGATTCATGACAGCAACCAGCTGAGCTTCTACCTTCATCACAGAAACATGACCTATTTGTGCTCTAATATTGCAGAGATCGTTGTCAGACTTCCTATCTTCCAGCATCTGGACATACAGTAGGGAAAATATAGTGGTGTGAAAAAGTGTTTGCCCCCTTCCTGATTTCTCATGTTTTTGTATGTTTGTCACACTTAAATGTTTCAGATCATCAGACAAATTTAAATATTAGACAACGATAACACAAGTAAACACAACATGCAGTTTTTAATTGAAGGTGTTTATTATTAAGGGTAAAATAAAATTCAAACCTACATGGCCCTGTGGGAAAAAGTGATTTCCGCCCTGTTAAAACATAAATTAACTGTGATTTATCACATCTTTGGAAAGCTGAGTTCAATTTTCTAGCCATTTCTAGAGCTTTGGGACTCCAGCGAACCACAGTGAGAGCCATTATCCACAAATGGCAAAAACATGAAACAGTGGTGAACCTTCCCAGCAGTGGCCAGCTGACTAAAATTACCCCAAGAGTGCAGCGGCGACTCATCCAAGGGGTCACAAAAGATCCAACAACAACATCCAAAGAACTGCAGGCCTCACTTGCTCCAGTTAAGGTCAGTGTTCATGACTCCACCATAACAAAGAGACTGGGCAAACCACTGCTGAGCAAAAAAAATATAAAGGCTCGTCTCAGTTTTGTCAGAAAACATCTTGATGATCCTCAAGACTTTTGGAAAAATAATCTGTGGACTTAGGAGACAAAAGTTGAACTTTTTGGAAAGTGTGTGTCCCATTACATCCAGCGTAAAAGTAACACAGCATTTCAGAAAAGGAACATCATACCAGCAGTAAAATATGGTGGTGATAGTGTGATGGTCTGGGACTGTTTTGCTGTTTCAGGACCTGGAAGACTTGCTGTGGTAATCATCCATCGTCAGCGTCCGTCGGTCTATGATGACCATGGAAGAGAATCCCAAACGTCTACTCTGCTGGAACAGCACCACCTGTGGCTGAACAGGCCGATGCGCACCGGTGTTCTACCTTCCAGCGTTGGGCGTTGATAGGATTCAAGCCTGGGCAGGAAGATATGGAGGACAAGATGTTACCCATGCAGCATGTCCCCCCTCTCCACGTCACTGATGAATCCAAAGGAACAGCAGGGCTGCTATAGTTTGGCACCAGCGCCGTCGCAGGAGCTGCCAGAACGATGTTGAGCACAACAGAGAACTGCCTTAGGGGCTCCAACTCCGGATTTTTCTTCAGGGTTGACTCCCGAAGCCTTTCCCGTGACCGGGTGTGCCGCAAGGCAGCGGAGGTTTGAAATCAGGGTTTACCTTCCCCTAGATGGGCTACCTTACCAGGTTGACGAGCCACCATCTACCCGAAGCATCTGGTTTTAAGGCGCCAGAGATCCGCCCTCGCCCCTTCTCCTATTAGTAAAAGCAGTTCCGCCGGGCTTAGAGACTAAACCACACGGGCAGGCTAGGAGTTGGACTTAGTTGTCAGAGGCTTTTCGAGACGCACGCCGTAAGGAGCATTTTATGAGCACTGAGAGCTTAACCCCAGTGCCACTCCTGGCTATGACAACCTTGGAACCCTGTGGTAAATGGAACCATGAATTCTGCTGTCTACCAAAAAATCCTGAAGGAGAATGTCCAGCCATCTGTTCCTGACCTCAAGCTGAAGCGCACTTGGGTTCTGCAGCAGGACAATGATCGAAAACAAACCAGCAAGTCCACCTCTGAATGGCTTAAAATCTGATTGAAATGCTGTGGCATGACCTTAAAAAGGTGGTTGATGCTTGAAAACCCTCCAGTGTGGCTGAATTACAACAATTCTGCAAAGATGAGTAGGCCAAAATTCCTCCAAAGTGCTGTAAAGGACTCATTGCCAGTTATCACAAACGCTTGATTGCAGTTGTTGCTGCTAAGGGTGGGCCAACCAGTTATTCGTTTAGGGGGCAATCACTTTTTCACACAGGGCCATGTAGATTTGGATTTTTTTTTCCCTTAATCATAAACACCTTCATTTAAAACTGCATTTCGTGTTTACTTGTGTTATCTTTGTCTAATATTTAAATTTGTTTGATGATCTGTTTCCTCCCACATGCCAAAAACATGCAAGTTAGGTTAAATGGCATCAAAACTGGAGATTCTAAATTGTCCTTAGGCATGACTGTGAGAGTGAATGGTTGTCTGTCTCTCTGTGTTGGCCCTGCGATGGACTGGTGATCTGTCCAGGGTGTACCCTGCCTCTTGCCCAAAGATGCTGGGATAGGCTCCAGCCCCCCGCGACCCAGAAAGGATTAAGTGGAAGAAGATGAATGGATGGATGGATGGATCTGAAACATTTAAGTGTATTAAACATACAAAAAAAATGAGAAATCGGGAAGGGGGCAAACACTTTTTCACACCACTGTAAGTGTTTAACACGTTAACATTTTTCTCATTAAATATATTTCTGATGGAGCCATTGGCCTGAGATTTTCACCAGATATCAGTAACAACCCAAGTAATCCATACATACAAAGAAATCAAGGCAACTGTGTTCACAAAACAAGTTATATTTAATAAAGTGGAATGATACAGGGAATAAGTATTGAACGCATGAAGAAAAAGAGATGCAAAAGGCATAGAAAGCCAAAAACCAGCTGAAATCCATCAGAATTTAGGAAGCCATCCCATCCCCCATCAGTGCAAATTAATTTCAGTTGGTTAAGTTCTGACTGATAACTTTTAAAAAGGTCTGTGAATATCAGAATGTCACACCATAAAGAACTCATGATGGGTAGAAGCAAAGAGCTCTCTCTAGACTTTTGCAACCTTATTGTTGCAAAACATAATGATGGCATTGGTTACAGGCGCATTTCTAAACTGCTGAATGTTCCAGTGAGCACTCTTGGAGCCATCATTCGGAAGTAGAAAGAACATTATTTTACCATAAACCAGCCACAACCCGGAGCTCCTCGCAAGATTTCTGATAGAGGAGTCAAAAGAATTATCAGAAGAGTTATTCAAGAGCCAAAGACCACTCGTAGAGAGCTCCAGAAAGACCTGGAGTTAGCAGGTACTGCTGTTTCAAAGAAAACAATAAGTAATGCACTCGACCGACATGGGCTCTGTGCCCACTCACCTCGCAAGACTCCATTGCTGAAGAAAAAGCATGTTGAATTTCGTTTAAAGTTTGCTGCACAACATTTGGGCAAGCCAGTAAAATACTGGGTGAATATTGTCTGGTCAGATGAGACCAAAATTGAACTTTTTGGATGCCACAACACACAGCATGGTTGGAGGAAAAATTGCACTGCACATCAGCCCAAAACGCCATACCAACAGTGAAGTTTGGAGGTGGGAGCATCATGGTGTGGGGGTGTCTTTCAGCACATGGTACAGGCAGACTTCATATAACTGAAGGAAAGATGAATGGACAAATGTACAGAGACATCCTTAATAAGAACCTGTTGCCCTCTGCTGAGATGCTGAAGATGAAACAAGGGTGGGCATTTCAGCAAGACAATGATCCCAAACACACAGCCAAGGAAACTCTCAACTGGCTCCAGAGAAGGAAAATAAAGCTGCTAGAACAGCCCAGTCAGTCCCCTGGCCTGAATCCAATAGAAAGTCTATGGAATGAACTGAAGATCGGAGTTCATAGAAGACACCCACAGATCCTTCAAGATTTGAAGACAGTTTATGTGGAAGAATGGGCTAAAAATCACTCCTGAGCAATGCCTGCACCTAGTTTCTCCATACAGGAGGTGTCTGGAAGCCGTTATTACCAACAAAGACTTTTCTACTAAATATTAAATGAATTTCACCAAGCGTGTTCAATACTTATTCCCTTGTATGTGCAGAAGGTCTTGGTCTGCACACACATGTCCTGACATCATACATCAGTTTTTGTGTGGACATGTGTGTGCAGACCAAGACCTTCTGCACATACAACAACAATAAACCCTGGTTCACTCCTAAACTGAAGCAGCTACGTCAGACCAAGGAGAAGGCCTACAGGACTGGTGACTGGACTCTGTACAAGCGGGCCAGAAACATGCTGACGAAGGAGACCAGGCTTGCTAAGAGGAGCTACAGTGAGAAGTTACAACAAAACTTCTCAGCCAACAACTCCGCTTCTGTTTGGAGAGGCCTGCAGAATATCACCAACTACAGGAGACCATCCCCCCACCCTGTTGAAAACCTCCAACTGGCTAACGACCAGTTGGAGGTTACAGCTAAGGACCAGTTACAGCTTTTTTTGTAAGGACCAGTTACAGCTTTTACTGTAGGTTTGAAAAGAACCTACAGTTCTCACCTCCCACCCACACAAAAGGATTATCTGCAGCCCCAGGAACTCCATCCCTCCTCCACTCTGACCTCCCACCAGCACTAACGATCTGTGAAGAGGAGGTGCGCTGGGTCTTTCAGAGACAAAAGATCAAGAAGGCTGCAGGACCTGATGGTGTGTCTCCGTCCTGCCTGAGAGTCTGCTCCAACGAGTTGGCCCCCATCTTCACCCGGATCTTTAATAGATCACTGGAGCTGTGTGAAGTGCCTTCCTGCTTCAAATGCTCCATCATCATTCCAGTTCCCAAGAAACCCTCTGTTACAGGATTAAACGACTACAGACCTGTTGTCTTGACCTCTGTGGTCATGAAATCCTTGGAGAGACTGGTGCTGAACCACCTGAAGGTCGTCACAGGCCCCCTGATGGACCCACTGCAGTTTGCCTACCGGTCAAACAGGTCAGTGGATGATGCAGTGAATATGGGACTACACTACATCCTGCAACACCTCGACTCCCCAGGGACGTACGCCAGGATCCTGTTTGTCGAGTTCAGCTCAGCGTTCAACACCATCATCCCAGGCATTCTTCATCAGAAACTCCTCCAGCTCAAGGTGCCCCCCTCCACCTGCCAGTGGATCTCCAGCTTTCTGACTGACAGGTGGCAACAGGTGAAGCTAGGGAGATTTACATTCAGCTCCCGAAAAATTAGTACTGGCGCCCCCCAAGGATGTGGCCTTTCCCCACTGCTCTTCTCCCTCTACTTCAACGACTGCACCTCAGAGGACCCTTCGGTGAAGCTCCTGAAGTTTGCGGACGACACCACAGTCATCGGTTTGATCCGGGATGGTGATGAGTCTGCATACAGGCGAGAGATGGAGCAGCTGATCCTCTGGTGCGGCCAGAACCATCTTGAACTTAACCCAGCCAAAACGGTGGAGATGACTGTGGATTTCAGGCGACACCCTCCTTCATTCCCCCCACTCACCATCCTCAACAGCACAGTGTCCACTGTGGACTCCTTCAAGTTTCTGGGTACCACAATCTCCCGGAACCTGAAGTGGTCCTCCCATATAGACACTGTCCGGAAAAAGGCCCAGCAGAGGTTGTTTTTTCTGCGTCAGCTCAAGAAGTTTGATTTGCCTCAGGAGCTGCTGGTTGTCTTCTACACCGCCATCATCCAATCTGTCCTCTGCTTTTCCATCACTGTCTGGTTTGGATCTGCCACTAAACAGGACAAGACCAGACTGCAGCGGATCATTAAGTCTGCGGAGAGGATCATTGGTATGGACCTACCCTCCATTGAGAACTTATATCGGTCCATAACCAGGAAACGGGCAGAAAACATCTGTGCTGACCCGTCACACCCCGGCCACAAACTGTTTGAACTTCTATCTTCTGGTCGTCGTTACAGATCACTGAAGGTCAAAACCACCCGTCACAGGAACAGTTTCTTTCCTCAAGCCATCACTCTGATGAACTCCTAACATTCACCTAGTCCTACCTGTTGCTGTACTCATGACTTTTCATCCATTCTTACATTGCACATAACTCTCACACTGCTTTTTACTTCATTCACATTATATCACTGAATCTGAGTTCACATTGAAATACTGTGTGACTGTATATTTTTTCATATATTTCTGCAAAATGTGGATAGTCTGAGTAAATAACTGCATATATTCCTGTATATATTTGCATCCTTTTATAGAAACGTGGACAGACTGTAATTTACTGTACATACTCTGTTGTCATTGAATCCTTATTTAAATCTTATTTAAATCCTCCACCTGAACAACGAGAGCAAGTTTTTAGCCAAAGTCAAATTCCTTGTATGTGTTGTGCATACTTGGCCAATAAAGCTGATTCTGATTCTGATTCTGATTCTATGTCATTCCACTTTATTAAATATAACTTGTTTTGTCAACACAGTTACCTTGATTTCTTTGTATGTATGGATTTCTTGGGTTGTTACTGATATCTGGTGAAAGTCTCAGGTCAATGGCTCCATCAGAGACATGTTTAATGAAAAAAATGTTGATGTGTTCAATACTTATTTTCCCCGCTGTGAATGCTGATGACTTTAAAGCAACACTATGCTGGGCATTAGCCGTCAACTACCAAAGCACTCTGTGACTGGCTGTTGGTACTCAGGCTGAAAAATGTGCCAGTTGTAGTTTTTTCAGTGTTCATCCCAGAAACAGGAACGTTACATAGTGTTTTTTAACAGTCTCCACACCAGCTGGGGACATGAAACTTCCATCTGTTCAATTCAATTATGATTCAGCCATTAATAACTCAAATGCAAAATGATTCATGATGCATCTTGATGGATCTCTATGTTGCATCATCAGTTTTAAAAAAAAATTTTCTATGTAGTACATGTTTTAGATTTCAGAGTTTATTTTTGTAATTTATGAATGTGAAAAGCACTGAATTGCTGTGTGGATCATACAGATTTCTTTGACTTACTACATGACTACTTTTTCACTAATGAACAGAATTTTCTGGTAAAGGTGAGCTCTTTTTTAGAAAGTTTTTTTAGGAAGAAAATTAGACAGCAGGTCTATAAAAGAGTTGGTTCTCTTCAGTCACATGTAACAACTACAGGATTAGCTCTATGCAGAGACTCCATTACCTGTGCTTTGGTTTCCTTGTGCAGTGTGGGGGAAGCCTTGTCAGTGAAGTAGCTTTGTGAAGGGAGCTTATACTGCAGCTGAGGTCTCCGGTGGTTGGTCAGACCTGACGTTAATTGTTGCTGAGTGGGGCCAGAGGTCTCCAACTTTGAGTGCTGCCATGGTGTGGTTGAGGCTTTTTTTCTCCGAGTTGGTTGGCGCAGTTGGCAGCACCTCCTCTATTTGCTTTTCTTAGCCAGACTCAGTTTGTTGTTTGGGGTTGGTGTTGGACTTGGTGGGGGTGGCCGCTGTGTTTCCTCGGGTTTGTTGTGTTGCCTGGGTGGCTATTTTGTGGAGCATCTTTTGCGGGCAGTGTGTGTCTTGCCCAGGTCATGCTTCCCACCAAGTTCATAAAATTCAAATGTCTGCTTTCAAAATAACAGGTGCATTTTCTGTTACCTGTTGCTGTTCTTTGCCTCCATCTGCCATGATGCAATTAACAAAAAATTCAGTGCATGACAGTGTGTGGTTGCAGTAGCACAACTTTATTGAAAAGTAGAGGCTGGACAAATGACAGTCAAGATTAGCACTTCAGATTTTTGCACAGACGGCGAGGTCTTGATCAATAACGTTCTGCATCAGTGCAGAGGCCTGCATTACAATGCATCTAAGAACTGAGAAATGTCCACACCTCTAGAAATGGTAGACCCCTTCAGACATCTAGTCGGATTCTAGATGACTTTCCAAGAAGCCAACACAGACCCATTGTCATCCACAATAGCTTGTGAATCCCAGTCTTTAAAACTGTGGAGAAACTTCACTGTGACTGTTCCCGACTGCGACTGTGAAAGAAGACTGTTCCCAGTTTGATGAACTAACTGACAGGACGGGTATTCAATTAAAAAGTGATTTAATATAGTTAAAAGTGTGTAGTCCTTACACAAACCTTTTTTCATATGTTTCAGTGGAGAGTGTTTTAAATGTGGCGATTCAGTTAAAGCAGCAATATGTAAAGGTAAAGCCAACTTTATTGTCATTCTATCCATACAGCCAATCATGTACAGTAGAACAACATTACTTTTCTCTTATCTACAATGTTAATCACATCTAGAAACAGAGGGGTTGCTGCCATGCAATGCGCCGCCACAAATTTCCCTCCTCCATTCCATTATTGCTGAGCATCAAGCTGGACGGCAGGAAGTTCCACTTTTATATGGTCTTTGGCATGACCCGGCTGAGATTTGAACCCAGTCCTCCCGGGTGTGGGGCGGATGCTGTGGTGGCCTAGTAACTTTCCTATTCTGGGTAGGAACACTGAAAAGACTACAGCTAGGTGACTATGTCCTTGGTCCCATCAGCCGATCACAGGGTGCTAGTTGTTGGTGTCTAAAGTTATGCCTTGTAATTGGCTGTTGGGAATGAAGTCATAGTCACAAAAATTGTCATCCTTTCATTGTTCCTACCAATAATAGAGGTGTTGCAGGCAATGTGGCCCACTCCAGCTATGGGGGAAGTAATATTCACCCAACCAAAGGTTGATAGACATTCAAAATAATTTTGGAAACATTATTTTTTAGGTGAAAATCTTTCATAATGTTGCTTTAATATCAATGTTTAACCACTTACAGAGATGCTGCTGATTCTGTGGCATCATCTGTAATCACTGATTTCACAGGAGTAGAACTTTAAAGTAGGACAGAAATGGACAGATTTAAGTCAGTAGTATAAAAATGTTATATGTTAATGTACTGCTTTTATGTACAAGAGTTTGGGCAGCATCAGTGCTTGAGTATGCCTTGTATCAAAGTAAACAGAATTCTGAATGTAGAGTACAGTTGGTATTAGGGCTATGCGATATAAGGCTATATATCGGATGACGACATAAAAACGTCTGTTGTTTCACAGAATACACTATCGTTTCTGTCGTTATTTAAAATGCACATCCTCCTGTTTATTCAGTAAAGCTCCTCACCACTACTTGTCAGCGCCCCGTCTCTCCTCTGCAGTGCGCACAGCGGAACAGGCTTCAGTCCGGTGGATGCTAATGCTAACTGCAAACCACTGGTTCAGATAGCTGCTACTCCTCTTTGCCAGGGATGTGGGACTGGTTTCCATCGTGCTGCTTCAGAGAGGATAGTTCGCTAACCTTGTTTTAATAGGAAGTAAGTAACATTAACACCATGTCTAATTATAAAATGCTAAATGACAATGCTAAGTTGTGCTAACTGGAAACCATACCGGACCATTGGTTTTTTGTTGGGTTTTTTTGTTGTTTTTTTGGTTTAAATTACTGCTGAGTTTCTTAGTTTTGTCTGAAAAAAATTTATTAAAGCTGAAAAAGTGCATGATGGTGGCACATACACGCAACATAAATAATAAATACATTAAAACGGGTCGGAGGAGCAAGTTGGCTGTTAATGTAATTTATTTGATTTCTAACCATTTTAATTAGTCAAGTATTGATAATGAATAAAGTTAAAGTCATCACATGTATTTTATTACATTACCTTTTATGTCTTTGATTTTCAGATCATGACCAATCTGAAATATTTTTTACTAAGAAGCAAACAGGTTAAATCAGGCCAGAATGGCAGACTGCAGGTCTACACTGAAATGTTCACTGATTTAAACTAACAGCTAATTTATATCTGTAGGTGACAGCCATGGGTAATTTTCTCATTTTCCGGCATTTTTTTTAATGTTATCTGTTTTTTGTTTGTGTGTTTGTTTGTTTTTTTGCTTTTCTCCTCTGGCTCAGGAAATATTTAACTTATTGATGTTTACTTTTTATCATATATGATTTAGAAGAAAAACCTGAAATTTATGAGAATCAAGTCTCAAATGCACATTAAAAAAACTATTTTATAACAACACTGCAAAATTATGAGGGGAAACGGTGCATGTAAAAAAAAAAAAGATGGTCCTTTTTATGTGATTATTCTAAACTGTAGAATTTACAGAAAATGCATATCGTGATATATATATATATATATATATATATATAATTATCGTGATATAAGATGACTTATATCGTGATATGAATTATTTGTCATATCGCACAGCCCTAGTTGCTATAAAGGAAAGTTTGCACTACTACTCGTGCTATAATAATGGTTTAATGCATTAAGATGCATTACAGATTTAATTAGCTTTTATATTATTTTTTATCTGCTTTGGCTAACTTTGGTTGAAGTTACCATTTAAGAAAGTTTTATGTTGCCAGTAGTCTAGGAGCACTGCTGAACTGTTTAGCACCTGACAAACTGCAGTAGTTTAAAGCCAAATTTTTTCTGTAATGCTCAGACTCAGTAAAGGCTTAAAAAATATTTCAGACTTTTTCAGCACTTTATGTGTTTTAATTGTGTAATAATTTCCATCCTTTTAGATTTAAAAAGTTTAACATAAAACATACTAATAAAGTTGATGTGAGGTCCATTTGTCAATCAAACATAAACACACTTTACAGAAATAAGAATTATTATTAACAGTTATGCTTCCTCCTCACAAATAAAGCTAATGCAAGTCAAATGAACAGGAACAGATTTATGTATGTGTTACAAAACAATCCAGTTAGTTTAGATAAGTTTATTCATTCATTTTTCTGTCCGTTCAGTGTTTCATAAATTTCAACTAAACTGTTTTCATAATTAAGCTATTTATAATCCATATATGCTGCAATCCATTTTATGAGCTGTGCAAGAAAACAAGCTGTATTGTCAGAAAGTACATTTCTTTGTGCCAAATGTAGGAAATGCTCAGTGGCCGCTGTGCTGCGTCAAGGCCAGGGCTTCCTCTCAAATACAGTAAGTGACGAGTGACAAAAGTAAAATGAATAGGGCTGTCCCAAACACACGACACCTCACGGACACATTCATGCACCAAAAATAACAGAGAGGCTCTTCCTTGTGGTGGTGCACAAAGCACAGTTGAGAGTGATGTGTACGGGGTTGACGTATGTGGGAAAAAGCACAGGCGTATAACCGCTGAGAGGCATGCAGCAGGAGAGGAGAACTATCTGTCTCCGGACTTTTTTTTTTGCGTGTGACAGAGGAGCTAAAAATGACAATCTAATAGCTGGGATGACGTTCTGTTTAAAAACGTGCTGACAGAATGCTCCCATGTCTCTGTAACTGTAGCTGCTGCTGCTGCTGCTGGGCCAGGAGTCAGCCATTATTCTCTACTCAGCCACTGTCTATCTTGGTGGTCACTGTGAGCGCTGCTTGTAATGGGCTATGATGAGTTTGTATGGCTTATGATAGGATCTCCCGTGTCAGCCCATGTCATGCAAATATTTGTGTCAAGTAGGAGCACTTGAGATTGCGAGCGCATGCACTGATAGATGTGAATTCCCCACTGGCACTGGAGGGATAGAACGCTTCTTGGCCCGTGGCCTCTTTCCTTGTCCACTCCCCAGCCCTGGACACCCGCTCTGTGGCCAGGGCATTGCCCCCTCTTCCTCTGAGAGGTCCTGTGAGTGAAAGAGCCGAACACGGTGTTTACTTTGGCTGAGAGACACAGATGGAGAGAATCAGAATCAGAATCAGAATGAGATTTATTGCCATTGTTCATGTAGTACACAAACTAGGAATTTGTCTCGGTGCAATGCTGCAACATTGAAAGGGGAATAGAGAGACAAGGGCACAAAACTAGAAATGGAATGGAAGAGGCACACTGATCTAATGGCAATATTTTATGTATCAACAGGTGAAATTTGCCTTATTTTCTTTTACTATTGATGCATTGATGTTCCTACACATTGACATTCAAAACAGCAGGCACTTTGCCCAAGCCATTTACACTCTAATATGACATAATCAAACACACTGTTGGTTTGCGTGATTGCATTGCATTAGCTTTATTTATTCACTGCTGTAAAGGCAGTAATTTGAAGTGTAAGAGCTGATAAATACTGGTTGTGTCCCCCCCACTGCGAGGGAGCGATCTGAGTGGTGAACTCTCTCTTTCACCCTCTCCCATTGCCTGTGGCTTTCCCGAGCGTCAACATTCTTCCACTTATCTTTATAGCCATTAGTGCTGTCAGCTCCCCGTGTCTCTGCTCAGGCTCACTGTGAAGCCCTTGTTGAAATTCCATGAATATCAGTTGACAGGCGAGATGCTGCCTAAAAATGCAAGTCGCTAACAAATCCAGTTATTTGTGTTTCTTCAGGAGTAAACAGTGACGAACACGATCCAGAGGAAAGGAGCGTGCGATCCTTATGCTAGCCTCGGGCCGGGCAGCAGACGCACTCCAACACATGCAGACAAGCACAAAAACAAGCTGGAGTAAAGTGAAGGAGCTGGTATTTTTGGAAGGTTCCACTGTAGGTAATAATTCATTCAGTATGACTGCTGCACCAATTATTCATTTTAACCATTTCTCCTTGTATATTACAGATATTTTGTTTGTCATTTTTGCATCATAATAATGCAAAAAATATAGGGATACATAAATAGTTTAAATTAGACAAAAATTGCAGGGAATGTACATACATATATACAGACAGATGAAATCAAAATATTTCAGTTCCTGCTCTTGTTTTTTTTGCAAACAGCTAATAGTTTGGAAATTTTGCCAATAAACACAATTTGCAGTAGGGGTTGAATAATCTTGATGGCTACTGTATATATTCATTCACTGCTGTGGGAATGTTTCAGCCCTCACTATAGTTCTGCATTAATACAGTCACCCTATAGGGGGAGTCTGACATCACTGCTGTGTATCAGGTGGACCCCAACAGGCACACACACACACACACACACACACACACACATGCAAAGACTGAATATGCAATCCTGTCATCAGCTTGTAATTACACACTTTAACCAGCAAAATGAAATGTTCAAAGAAATAATAAAAAGAAGAAAAATCAGTTTCTTACCGGCATGACGTCTTTCACACAGTCCTGGTTTATGCTCATCTGGGTGGAACGTAAAGCTGCCCTTGCATATTGCATCAGTGAGAAAAGTCTAATTATAGGAAAGGGGAGTAGTATGACTTAAACACCACTTGCGACCAAAGTGCCTTCAGCTATTGTTGATAGTCTAATCTCTGCAATAGAGTTTAGGACAGACAACACACGGATTTAGCTAATCCTCTATTAAGGACCTCTGTAATCCTCTTAAAGTCCTTGTATATACTTTAAATGAACTGCTGCAGTAACAAAAAAGGTTAGAGGGATTAACCTCAGAGAAGCTGATCTGATGGTGTTGCCAAAAGAAAAAAAAGGAAGAGCTTGTTAAAAGAAAATACTGTACTTGGCTCTGCTGCATGTAAGCCTGAACTTCACAAGCACATGCTGGCTTTTAGAAAACAGCATTTGTTCTATTTAAGCTCTCTTAGCACAGACAAAAGTATGATTTTTTTTTAAATTATTATTACCCTCTAAATAATGAGGTGTGGCATATTAATAATTAGTGCAAACAGTGACAGATTGTTAAGACATAACTTGCATAATTCAATTTTTTTATGATATATATTCTTGGGAGGGGGCGATAACTGATATGCTGATATTTTGAAAATAGTTTTTGCAGATTGCCAAACTGATAATGATTCATGCACATATTTTCGCTCCTATTTACATCTCCTTTGTTTTACGGTGATGATGAACAGGCAAATAAAGACACATTCCCTTCGGAAAATAAGACAGCTACCAGCACTGGCGTAGAAGCTCAGGTTTTACGGCCCCATACTGCCCTATTGTAGTGATATTTTATGCTACTTCTGAAACTTTTTATCCTGAACATTTTAAACCTCGACTGTTTTTAACAATCTTGTCTCATCATGGAGCAAGCATCTGTTTTTGCTCAAAGTTGTGAGGCGAGGAAGAGGTAAACTGTCAGTACAGACTGCTGAATATTATTGTGTAAAGGACTAAACTGAGTATGGTTACCGCCGCGCCTGTCACCGTGGTAAGGGGAGAGTTAGCATCCATTGAGCAGCTCATCCTGGATCTCCTTTCAGCATCAGGCCACCCTCAGCTCCCAACTATCCTTGCTGGAAAGTCTCCAGGCGACTAGCATAACAGTTAGCATACAACACTCAGTCGACCTGTCTTCCAGCTTCTCCTCCATCTCCCGGCCGTTCTAGCTTAGCCTTGGTGGTCAACGACAAAGAAAGAGGTTCCTTATACCTCTTTGATTTCCCATGATGATTTCATTGAACTGGAATTATCCAACTTCTTCACTCCTCTGGTTGCTCTACCAGCTTCGCCGTTCATCACCATTCTTGAATGGAGGTCATAACAAAGGCAACGGCAAGGCTAATGCTACATCCAGAATAAGGGGATAAGGAATAAGGACGTGTACTTATATAGCGCTTTTTCTAGTCAATAGGCAAAGCTCTCCTGGCTGTAATCCTCACACTGGTGGGCACTGTGGAAAAAGCTGCTCCTGAAGGTTTTTTTTTTTTTCCTTTTTTTGTCATCACATATGTGCCACCCTGTTGTTTGGGCTTTGTGGATTCCTCGTGCTGCGTTTTTTGCTCCTCCTAGCGTGGTGGTTTGGAGGCAGACCTGCTTGTGTTGAAACATTCACCTGACATGATGACGTCATTCCCTCACGCCGCGGGAAAAACATAACACTGTTATATTTTCTCGGTTTTCTCGGTTGTAAATATTAATTTGTGCCGATCCCAATAAGTAATTTTAAATTCTTTATCAGCTGACTCCAGTAATGTGCTGATATTATTGTGCACCCCTAATAATTAGTTTATAAGGACGTTATTGATTGGGTTGTAAACACTTTACAAATCATTAATAAGCTGCTATAACACGAGAGAAAAGGGGAAATAATGAACTTGCTGAACAGTGATCATAAACTTATGTGTTCTCTCTGTCTTTGGCTGTCAGTTTGCTTAGATTACTCTATTTTCTTATCAGCTAGATTTTCACTATCAGACAAGTGTCATTCAGTTAATATCATTTAAGCACTGTTAACATTTTTAGCCAAAAGGTCTCTAGGTCTTGGAAACTGTGAGCCTGTGAAATATGTCTTATATAACCTAATTATATTACTTTTTAAAAATCAATTTTAAACCATTTCTAACCTAATTACTATCCATCTTTTATACTCTATAAATCCTTTATTGGGGTGGTCTTATCATAAAGTGGTACCATAAGTTCTTGGATAATCTCCTGTCACTAAGTAGTCCGGTTGTTCTGTTATTATTATTATTATTATTATTATTATTATTATTATTATTAATAGTTCTAGTAACCTAGATCTTTGTACAATGGTAAAGTCCTTGGGAATTCCTCTGTGGGTGGAAAATGTATATGCTCCACATGCTGTCTGGCTACTGATGTCAGGGCAGAGTGATTAGGTGGAAGTGGAGTTAATGTAAGCAATGGCGAGTGCAAATCAGCCCCAGATCTCCCCACAAGATGCTCACAACCCGCAGCACTTCTACACAGCACGCTGAGATATGTGATATTAAGGAGAAGGCTATAAAACCTTGTCTCAACCCGTGTGGCTGACTGCAAGTAATAGGGAACAGTTAAATATATTTTCAAGTTTTCAATGAAAGCTTGTTGAAAGTGTAATGATGTTAAAGTGCTGTCAGGGGAGTCCCGGCCTGATGTTTTATTGGCTGTTTATTTTATTGGAGGAGTAGCCATGAATCTAGGTAGCCTTCAGTATTATTGCCACAGTGTGGTTGAGTCCTTTAGCCTGCGTGAGAGATTTTATTAGCCAAACATTTGTTTCTCCATAATAAAAACACTCAGGACTATGTCTTTCCAGTTCAATGGTGAAAATAGCAAACAGATGTGTGTTAGATCTTTAGCCCGTCTACACTTCGCTGGCTCCCTCTGTTTACGTTGCTTTGCTTACAATGCAAACTTTAACTTTCACAATAAGAACCACTGGTTGTATTTAGAGCAAATCTATTTATGATGGGGTAAAATAAAATGCAGTTTTACACAGCAAACACTTACTTTACATTTGAGCACAATTAATTCTTATGGAATAACTGCACTGCAGTCAATTCAATGGGAGCTAATATCATAGCCAACATGAGTTTCTGCTTGCGTGGAGAGCTGCATGATTGTTTATGAGTGTTTCAAAACCCTAGGGATGAAATAATAATTTTCCCACAATGCTCCATTCTATAAATGTCTATGGGATGCTGGGCAATTTCTGTTTCATTTTCTCAGCTCACTAACTATTGGCTACACTGCAGTGTGTGATAACTACACCCGTAATATTTGGTCTATGGGACTAAATCCATTACAGTAAGCATTTGCATAATACGGTAGTGCCATTGAACAAATGAGGAATATGTAATGATCCAATCTGTGTGGGACAGAATGAGCGCTGCAAGTAAATATGTAATGATTTCCACATGGCTGCACACCTGACGAGATGAACAAAAGCCCTCTATGTGCCTTAGGAATGACCCTGATAATGCAGTTGCTAGCCCGGTCTGCACTAAACATATCAGTGACCCCGTTGCTGCTATTGGCAGGAAGTCCTGTAAATTAGTAAAGCATCAGATGTAAATCTCTAAAAGACAATCCCTTGGCAAGTCAGCGTAGCACACATAATCAGTACAATAAATATTTACAAGCTATTTGAGCCGACTGACAGGCTGCTGACTGATGGAGTTGCAAGAGAGTGGGTTGAATGGATGGCACAGATCGCCCCGAGGAGGTCAGAAAGCAAAACCCATTGTGCATCTGCCCCAACTGATCTCCAACTTAACTGAGGACTGACATCACACAACGGAGCAGACCACGTGAGCCACCTCTGGATCTCAAGCCAAAACATGTCGCACACACCCGCTTAACTTTCGCCACAGGCTAATGAAGAAGAAAGGAACGCAAGAATAATATGTTGCACCTAATTTTGTGTGGGTTTAAGCGGAGCCTGTGGATGCCCTGTGGAGGTTCATCCCAGGAGCCCTCTGCTCTGATGTTTTTTTTTTTTTTTTTTGTTTTTTTTTTTGTTTTTTTGTTACTTATTTGTACCCGTAGGTAGACTTGGTTTGCAGTCTGGTGACAAGCCACCGGCTGCTGGTCGCTGCGTGCGCGAGCGCCCTAAACCTACATGTTTTTGGTGTGCGGGAGGAAACCGGAGAAATCCCGGAGTAAACCCGTGCAACACGGGGAGAACATGCAAACTCCACACAGCTCACTGTTGGTCGGGGGCTGGGATCGAACCCACGATCTCATGATCCCCGCGGTCCCCCGGCCGAGGGTAAAACTGTGCTGCCACAGTGCTAAACCACAATCTAGTTTTTGCAGGTTTCTGCTGCTTCAGGGGTCCCTGTGTGGGAGAGGTAGTGATGAAACCTTTATAAAGGCTTGCTTGGTCTAATATGTCTTTTCTTAAAATACAGTCAATGCATCTACGACTATTATCTATCAATTAATGCGTCTGTCTCCATTGCAGGGGTCCGTTGCCCTGCTAGCTGCCTGACCAGGCAGTGAACTCTTGCATTCCTAAAAAACACGGTCATCCAGCCTCTGTAATTTGTCATGTTGGAAGTTGACAGTAAAAGGTCATCTACTCCCATCGCTGGAGGCAAGAAAAAGCACCAGGATGAAAGTGCACGTTCAGACGATCACTATTACTGGGCTCTCCCTATTTGTATAAGACTGGGAAGACACACACAGCTTTATCTAATCTAGGTCACCTATCTGTCTTAAACTTCTCTGACAGATCAGAAAGCAGAAGAATAGCTGTTCTATTAAACGGCACTTCATCGCCTTATCATCCTCCAAATACTTAAGAGATTTAAATGTTTTATTAGCACTGTTGTGGTTGTTATTAATGTTTCAAGCGTAAGACTGGCCTGACGTAGCTCTTTATAGGAATAAATACCCGTTTGTTTAAATGTGTGAATATTACAGGCAAGATTGTTTCCATGACATGAAATATAACTTCTGAGAGTCGACGGTACTTGTGTCAAAGAGCTCATGTTCAGTCTACTGTAGATATTATATCAGTAAGCCAACACCACCTTCCTGCAGATGTATGTTTTCTGTAGCAGTAGTAGCACATTCAGTTTCAAACCCGACAAGCTATCCATTAAATCGGGCCACCTCTGACTCCACTCCAAAGAGAGGGCAGGTCTGCCAACAGCTCATCCATCATGCACAATATCTATTGATTTCCAAACATAAACAGAGCATCTATGATATAAGGGAGAGCTGGATCAGAAGGGGCACGGTGGAGGAAATGCACTTACAGACATCATGGCCGAATCGTCCAGCTCCTGTCTGCTGCCCTCTCTCTCCCAGACTGGTATGATTTAGTTGTGTCCCTCGCTTCCTGCAATTATTTTACTTCCGAGGCACAGTGCTGCTAGAGCCAAAGCGCCGAGACACTCTGAGGTTTCCTCTAATGGCTCCTCTTGTTCATCTGCTGCTCAGCCGGAAGAATAATAACCTCAGTGGTGGCAGATATTCAACGCACACATTAACAAGCATATACTTAAACATGTAGCTTATACTTCACTTTCCATTATGTCATTACATGCATGTTTCCATTATGCTTTCGTACCACTATATCTGACAGGGAAGCAACAGCTTAATTTTACCTTAACTCTATTTTGTTTTCTCCATAGGTGTAACTACTTTCATCTGGTGTGAACACGGTAATCATGGACCAAAACGACTGGAACGAGACCCTGAAAAAGGGTTGGTCTTGATCCAAATCAGCTGGTGAACTCCAGTGTGGTCCTCCCAGTAAGAAAGAGCACTGATGCAAAACAGGAGCAAAAGCTATGAATCACATGATTTGGGGGGAATTAGATTATGGGTAGATGTTAATGTCTTTCTTTTGTACACCCAAAACACGCTGCAGGATGAAACATGGACAAACGTGGAGTCGTGAGGAGTGACAGAATTTTGGGGTGATTATTACATGGGCTCGCCACCATCTACCACAACACATAAAAGCACCAAATGCACTCTTTAGCAATTGGGTCAGGGAGCATTGGTTTCAGAGGTCTGCTGCACAATGCCACATCAGTTTACTGATATTATATGTATCGATATTTGGGGCCGTGCACATGACAATGTTTTTACCCCAAACTGGCAAAGTTCATTCACAGTTTGGCTGTTTGTGCTTAGGAGACAGGTGTAGCAGGCCAGATGAAATCCAGGTAGAGTTTGACCCAGACCAGAGTATACCCTATACTGTCCTAGGCCAAACTATACCCGGTGTGTAAAATTGCCTATAGGCCAGACTATACCTCTCCAGACCAGAATATACCCGTCTTGTGCAAAGAGATTTTGATTGTATTTACACAGTATATTTACTCACTAATATTTACAAACAGATAAAACATTTGGCATAGGACATCAATGTACTTTCTTAGACACATGTATAAGGTTACTGCATGGCTTACTGCACATGGACGTCTTTTCCATTTCCATCCAGTGGTGATTGACATGGCTAGGCAAACCGAAATATTGTGGCACAACAGTAGAACACCATTCATCGAAGCATCACGTGATGCCACTTGTTGTAGTAACTGCCTCATATTTTGTAATGTCGCACTATTTCTGTGTTTGTTTTTGTGTTGTTGTTGCGTTTTGTTTTTTTTTTTAACAATTTCCATGCATTGAATTCCTGCACGCCTCCCTGTTTGTTAGGTTGTCTAAATAAAATGTGATAAATGGAGAGATAAAAATAAAATGTTGAAAAATTAAGTAATTTTTATGTACGGAGGGAAGGGGGGGTGCTGAAACGTTCATAGTGGTCAAATTTCACCAAATGTGGTTTATTTTTCAACCGCAGGGATCCAAGCGCTGCAACACTGATGGAAGAAGTGTTTGGACTGAAGGGGAGACGATGTCGAAAAATAAACCACATTTGGTCAAATTTGACCACTATGAACCTTTCAGCCCCCCAGCCCCCATATATCACTCAACACTGCTGATATCATGGGGGGTCTCACAGAAATACAAGCTCCGTGATTAAACTTTAAACTTGATGTGTTTATAGTTAGATTACTTTTTTAAAAAAAGGGCTCTTAACGGTGTCGGTAAAATGCTTTCCCCCCTTTTTTACACAATTGATGCAGCCTTATAGATAAATAATCATCATATTTATAACCAATTAGTGAAATACAGACTAAAATAAATGCCTAAAATGCTTAACCTTTGCTTAATTATGAAAAAAGTCCTTGGAGCAGCTGACAAAAATTAAAAAAAAAAACAAAAACTTTTAAATCCTGCTCTACACCAGCTGCTCCTCAATCAGACATCAAGTCACATTTTTTCTTACTTCTAATTATTTTCTAAAAGTTGTCACTGAAGATTCCTCCAGCTTATGAAATATTCAATCTGACTGATTTCTATTAGTAAGTCTGAGATTTTTTTCATTTCCTGACACATGGGTTGGTTATTCATTATTTATTTAGGCATATATATATATATATATATATATATATATATATATATATATATATACTGTATATATATATATATATATAAATATATATATCATGCATATGTGAACAATAGCCACATTAGGTATCAACTAGGTACAATTGACAGCAATCTCTAAACGAACCCCCTAAATAGGCCAATCAAATTGGTTTGCTGCTGCTCAGAAACTATTAAATTAAAAAAAACGTTTTAACTAATCAAGCATTCAAAATATTAAAAGAAAAGGGAATTAGTCAATGAATGAATAAATCTATTAATTAATTTGCAGGACACTATGCCAGGTTTCCACCCTTGAACTCTTTACAAAAGAGCATAGTGTGTTCTTTAACGTGCGCTGAGTGTGGCTCTCCGGTAAACGGAACCTCCATTTAATGTCCTATCTGAGGGGCAATTTTGAAATTACGTGGAACCGAAGTCCATGGAACACACACAAGTGAATATATGAAAATCGACCAATCAGTCAGTCATCAGAGGCAGGCAGCGTGCACACCTGGTAACCTATGACTTAAACCAACGATGACACCACGTCTGACTGCACTGTTCTCTAGCAGTTTAAGGAACAAGTCCGGCAAGCTCATAAATCACAAGTGCTTTAGTAAGCCTGGTGGCACAAATACACCTTCAAGTACCCCCAGAAATGTAACCTGTCCCTTGCCAAATACAGGCGACCTTGCCAAAAGAGTTTCATGTTGCAGTTATGACCAGTAAGGAAACGGTGTCAGCAAGTTATTCAGTAGTTGTGAACACAGTATTTGAAAGACTGGATGCCATTATCGTTGATGACACCTACGACTGCATCTGGAAGGCCGAATTATTACCGCTACCAAGGAGGTTATGTTTTTGTCGGTGTTAGTTTATTTTGTAGTCTGTCTGTTAACAAAATAACTAAAAAAGTTATCAAGGGATTTGGATGAAATTTTCAGGAAAGGCGTGTAATGGCACAGGGAACAGATGATTAGATTTTGGTGATGATCTGAGAGTGCATATGTCCACCGATGGCGTTGTTTGTATTTGTGCAGCAGGATTACACTGGATAGGATTTGGATGAAATTTTCACCGGAGGTGGTTCTTGGGCTAGAGACGAACCCATTACATTTTGGTGATGATCCGAGAATGCATACCTCAGCTAAGGCTCTTATTTTCTCATAGTGCAGGGGTGAGAAAAAAGATCAATTCACAGTGATGGATCGCGATACTTGGCAGTGGCGACAATGCATCGATCCATAAACACATGGATCTATCTTTTATTAAAAAAATGCGCACATATATGCTTTTGGGTTATCAGTTAATCAATGGCATTTTCAGTCCACTAGATGGCACAAAGCAAGCATCCAGTCAAGTGAAGTCATAGCTTGTCTTGAGATTTGCAGCCAGCTTTGAAAGTTAGGAAGCAGTTAGCTCAAAGTTAGCTCAAATGTCGGGTCTTTTTTGGATTTTATAACAAAGATGGAAGGAGAGACCTTGACATGACACAATCCTCAAGAAGCGCTGCTTGAAAAAAGTAAAAACACTCAGAATACGGTGGGCCACACATGTCTCAGAGCAGCATTAGCAACAGCTAAGCTAAAGAGACACCGGCATGGAGCTTTTTCTCTGATCGCCAAGTAAATAAAGTTTATTTATGAAGCGCTTTTCAGAGACATATAATCACAGAGCTGTACAATGAAATGGAATAAAAGGAAGATGATAGATACAAATAATTTTAAAAATATAAAAACAAGTTAAAATACAAGATTAAAATAATTTAAAAATATCAGACTTACCATTAAAATGCAGTTAAAACTCAGCGGAAATCCTCATTAAACAAAAAAGTTTTCAGCTGCTTTTTAAAAGTCCAGAGTCAGCTAGACATATCTGGAGTGGGAGTCTATTCCGAACACTGTCCACCACCCTCCCAGTGTGCAGAGAGATGTATCTCCAGAGAAAATGAAGCTCCGAGAATACTTTGTTATATGAAAGAGATGTCAACAGTTTTACTTTGGGACATGATTTGAGATCGAATAAGGTGAAAAAAATTTGAGATACAGTATATGGGATTGTAATACTCGATTTTCACAATATTGTGATTATTGTTGAATCGTGATAGGATTGAATTGTGACCCAAGTATCGCAGTCCAAATCGAATCGTGAGGTCCTACTCAATCTTGTTGTTCAGTTTAAAAAAATGGAAAATATATATATTTCGATATTCCTTCCTCTGGGGAATCTGGCATTTGTAGTGTTACAAAAAAGTCATGAGGACTAGGTAAAAAAGAACTCTAAACTGATATCTGTAAGATGGATTTTTCTTAACAATAGATGCAGCTTTGTGGATAAAAAGAAAAAAAAATCATCAAATTTATAGCCAAGGAAGATTTAAAGGCTGAAATGCATCCGTAAAATGTTTCTTACCTTTGCTGAAGGAGGAGCAGCAGATTTGAATCCAGTTTTGCACAGCTCCTCAGCCAACATCACATCACGTCACTATTTTTTCTTACTTGTAATTCTTTTGTAAAAATTATGACCAAAGGGGATCACGTGATGAGTCGACGTGAACAGACGTGAGTTTCCTCATATCCGCACTGGATTGCCAGAAATGTAAATTTAATCATATTTTACCGGTGAAATTTCATCTTGAAGACGCCTATAATGTCATTGGATAACTTTTTTACACAGCCTGGATCAATAAGAAGAAAGAAATGCGGAAAAGAGGAGGAAAAGTCAGTGCTATTGCTAGCGATGCAGGTGTTAGCCATAGCCCTGATGAAGACACAACAGATGTAGCTAATGCTAACACTATGGACGAGGAAGACCTAAACGCGCAGCGAGATGACTCGATAGTGGAGCGAGTGTCTGCTAACATAGCGAAGATGTTGGACAGCAAGCTGGCCGCCATAATTATGCCGGTCACTGAGCTGTCTGAGAAATTTGACAGTCTAACTGAAAGGCTGGGAACGGTGGAGCAGCGGGTCTCTGACCTGGAGGATGTCGCGGCTACTAACACACCGCGGGTGGAGGCACTGGAAACCCAGCTGAAGAAAGTGCAAGACCACTTGGAAAGTTTTGAAAATCAAAGTCGATGGCAGAACATGAGAATCGTTGGGCTGAAGGAGGGAACGGAGGACCAAACACCAGTCGATTTTTTTGACAAATGGATTCCAGAAGTTTTGGCTATGCAAAAGGACAGAATCATGATTGACAGAGCCCATCGTACTGGACCTCCAATGAGACTGGCTGGAAAAGAGGGACCGTGGGCCGTCTTGGTAAGGCTGCACAACTACACCGACAAGCAGAGGATTCTGTATGCGGCAAGGGATAAAGGAACAATTAGCACTGAAGCGGGGAAGGTATCCTTCCATCAAGATTTTTCTGTGGAAGTTGTAAGGAGGAGGAAGGAGTCCGCAAATACATGTAAAGTTTTAAGGGATGCCGGAATACACTACTCCTTTCTGTATCCGGCGGTAATAAAAATTTTCCATCCTAATGGTTCCAGCACTTCACTCATAAACATGGAACAAATCAATGACTATGTGAACAAACTACAAGCTTCAAAGTAACGTATTGAACAGAAATTCTGATTGGCTAAGGCATGACTGTTAAATCCAGGTGGGTGTGATTTAGAAATTTGGGGTGGTTTTGTTCTTTGGTATTCTTCTCTCTGTATTGAGTTCAATTATATATATTTTAATAGTGGCTTTCCAGTAAGGGGGGACTTGGCTTCCTTTTTTTCTTTTTTTTTGTTATCCCCTCTAGGTGTGCTTTTTCTAGTTAAGTGCAGCTAAGCATAGTTGATTTTTTTTTCTTGTCTTTTATTTTAAGTTTTCAGTGATTCCGAGCTTGTGGTTCTGGTTTTGCTAGGAATACATGTTATTATTTTTGTTTTTTGATATGGTTATTGAAGACATAGACTGGTCTACTACATGTTTTTTGGTCAAAGTTAGCAGCTCACAATTTATAATGCAGCCTACTTCTGATGTCTTTTATTTAATATTGGAATATTCCCCCGAATATTCCATTAACATGGAATATTCGGGGAATCTGATAATGTGGTTAAAAGAAAATCTGTTTTGAACTCTCTTAAAAAGGATAGAGTCCAGATAGCCTTTTTACAGGAAACACATCTAAACGACGATGAGCATAAGAAGTATTGCAGAGAATGGGTAGGTCAGATCTTTTTTTTCATCCTATTCAACTAACAAGAGAGGGGTAATTATTTTAGTACATAAAAATTTGCCATTTACTCCCACAAACTTTTACAAAGACACAGAGGGAAGATATGTCCTGGTTATGGGGTGCTGTATGGTGAAGATATTTTACTGGGAAATGTGTATGCCCCTAATGTCCAAGATGAAGAATTTTATGCATCCTTATACAGTATAGTCAACTTGGTAATTTGGACTGCACTAATATTATCTTAGGGGGGGGGATTTTAACTGTACATTGTGTCCCAAGGTGGATAGACACCCATCACAAATAGCTCAATCTAAAAATGCTAAGAATCTTTTAAATATTATAAAGGATTTTGATCTCTTGGATATGTGGAGGTATCACAATCCCCTTGCAAGGCAATATACATTTTATTCTCAACCACATCTATCAGCATCATGTATAGACTATATCTTTGCCTCTAAACACCTTAATTATTTAGTTGAACAGGTAGACATAGGTACTATTGCTCTTTCGGACCACGCACCAGTGGTTTTGTCTATGCAGCCCCTTAGACCCTCTTGAAAGTTCATTCTCATGGAGAATGAATGTTATTGCTTTTGGATGAAGAATTTGTTAGGTTCTTGGAGGGACAAACAGATTTATTTTTACAGTTAAACAATAAAGATGACATTGACCCCAGAATCCTGTGGGATAGCTACAAGGCCTATATGAGGGGTGTGATTATCTCACAAACATATATAAAAAAAAAACCAGTGAATAACAAAGCAACTGGAGTTGGAAAAGAAAATAAAACAATTAGAAGAGACTTATTATGCAACAAAATCTGAGGTGACATTAACTGAACTTAAAAATACTAGAAATACATTACATGACTTGATAACTAGGAAAGCTGGAAAATATATATTGTTTGCTAAGCAAAAAATGTTCGAAATGGGTAACAAACCCAATTGTCTTTTAGCACGGCTGGCAAAGAATGCTCCAGTGAAATCTTTTATTCCAGCTATATTAAATGACAATAATCAGAAACAAGTTAGTAATCGTCAAATCAATGAGAGCTTCAAAGAATATTACACTAATTTATACAGATCACAGGCTGATGAGGAGAGGCTCGGATCAGGTTTCTTTTTAAATAATTTAAGTTTTCCGCAGTTAGTAGAGGACCAAGTTAAATTTTTGGAATCACCGATATCCCAGTTTGAGATAGACATAGCTATCTCAGCACTTCAGTCAAAGTTCTTTAAAGTGATGAAAGGGAAAATCAATAATATCTTACTCAGGGTTTTTAATAAGTCATTTGAGGGATCCGAACTTCCAGAGTCTATGTATAGAGCAAATATAATATTAATAGAAAAAAAAGGTAAGAACCCAGAATTATGCTCTTCTTATAGACCCATTAGTCTCCTGGGCATGGACAACAAAATACTGTCTAAGATAGTGGCTACTAGATTAGAGCAGATTTTACCTTCCATTGTGAATTCCGATCAGACGGGCTTTATCAAAGGTCGGAACTCATACTATAACACAAGACAGCTTTTCAACATTATTCACTATCTTAATTTTCATCAGATTCCTGGGGCCAGTGTTTCAATGGATGCTGAAAAGGTGTTTGATAGAATTGAATGGGAATATATGTTTGAAGTGATGAGAAGATTTGGTTTCGGACCAAATTATTTGAAATGGGTTAAACTTCTGTACCGAGCGCCTACTGCCTCAGTTTTGACCAATGGCCTTCTATCGGCTCCATTTAAAATGACTAGAGGTACAGCACAGGGAAGCCCATTATCTCCTCTTTTGTTTGCTCTGGCCATTGAGCCTTTAGCAATGGCTGTCAGACAAAACCCACATATTCAGGGAGTAACTGTGGGACCAAAACAACACAAAATTCTGCTGTATGCTGATGATGTCTTGCTGACATTAACAGACCCGGCTAAATCATTACCAGTACTGACTCAGTGTATCAGGGAATTTGGTCTAATATCTGGCTATAAGATAAATTTTGATAAGTCAGAGATAATGCCCCTGAGTTATACGGGAGACACTGAACCAATGTATGTCAAACCCTTCCGCTGGGCCCCGTCAGGATTTATATATTTAGGAATTAAAATTACACCTAAAATTACTCAATTATATGCAGAAAATATTAATCACATGATAAAAGAGATCAAAGAAAGTCTGACCAGATGGAAGAGCCTTCCAATATCATTTTTAGGCAGAATTAATCTTATCAAGATGACAGTTCTCCCAAAAATAATATATCCTATATCTATGCTATTTGTGATATTAAAATCAGAGGATATTAAAATGATTACTAAAGTTTTATCAGACTATATTTGGGCCGGCAGGAGGCCTAAGGTTAAATTGGAGATACTACAATTGCCAAATGATCAGGGAGGATGGGGTTTACCAAATGTAGAAAACTATATTTTGGCAATTCAGGCCAGAATCCTCTCCTCCTGGGTTAATGAACATTCACGTCAATGTCCCTGGTTTGAGATGGAGTCAGTAATGCGTAAACCTTTTTCCCCTGTGAATTTGCTGGAAAGACATCTAAATGAGTTACCATGTATTGATAAGGATAATTTTCTGATAGGAAATGTATTATGGGCATGGAAAAAAATGAGGAAAATATTTAAAAGTAACTCACTTAATACCCTCATAACACTGGATAATCCAGAACTCTCACTACAAAGTGCAGGATTAAATTTTACAAACTGGCGAAGAGCAGGTATAAGACTTTACGATCTTTTTGAAAATGGAAGATTTAAAACATTTGATTCTTTGAAAACTCAATATCATCTTGAAAATAAGGATTTCTATAAATATTTACAAATCAGACATTTCATATATAAGAAAGCTAACTCTTTGGACTTTATAGGTGATTCTCACCAACTGGAAAAGTTTTTTCTTAATAATAGAGAGCACAAACACTTCATATCAAAATTTTACTCTGAAATATATAGTTTGAGTTTAGATAAACTTGCATGGTTAAGAAAATCCTGGTGTACTCTACTCAAATGTGCTATAGGAAATGATGTCTGGGATAAAATGTTGTTGTTGCCTTCCAGAATTTCAGTATGTAACAGATTTAAAGAACTACAGTATAATTTATTACACAATGATTATATTTCGCCATATATTTATAGTAAATATAATACAGGAATTTCATCAAATTGTCCTAAATGTAAAAGTCAAGCTGGCACAAGATTTCATTGTCTGTGGAAATGTAATATCATTCAGACATTCTGGAGGGCAGTATGCACAAACATTAGTACAGCAGTAGGTAAACAGGTAGCAATCAATCCTCTATGTTTACTTGGAAATGTTCCCGACTCTTTGATGCAATATGAGGATGTTATTCAAACACTTCTAATGTTGGCTAGGAAAGTCATTATGGTGAAGTGGGTTGGAGATGAACCTCGCTCTATTGCTATATGGAAGTCGCTGATCCTGGAAACCCTGACTTTAATAAGACTGGGATATTACAGTGGGGCAAAAAAGTATTTAGTCAGCCACCAATTGTGCAAGTTCTCCCACTTAAAAGATGAGAGAGGTCTCCAATTTTCATCATAGGTATACCTCAACTATGAGAGACAAAATGAGAAAAAAAAAATCCAGAAAATCACATTGAAGGATTTTTAATGAATTAATTGGTAAATTCCTCGGTAAAATAAGTATTTGGTCAATAACAAAAGTTCATCTCAGTGCTTTGTTATATACCCTTTGTTGGCAATGACAGAGGTCAAACGTTTTCTGTAAGTCTTCACAAGGTTTTCACACACTGTTGCTGGTATTTTGGCCCATTCTTCCATGCAGCTCTCCTCTAGAGCAGTGATGTTTTGGGGCTGTCGCTGGGCAACACAGACTTTCAACTCCCTCCAAAGATTTTCTATGGGGTTGAGATCTGGAGACTGGCTAGGCCACTCTAGGACCTTGAAATGCTTCTTACGAAGCCACTCCTTCATTGCCCGGGCGGTGTGTTTGGGATCATTGTCATGCTGAAAGACCCAGCCACGTTTCATCTTCAATGCCCTTGCTGATGGAAGGAGGTTTTCACTCAAAATCTCACGATACATGGCCCCATTCATTCTTTCCTTTACACGGATCAGTCGTCCTGGTCCCTTTGCAGAAAAACAGCCCCAAAGCATGACGTTTCCACCCCCATGCTTCACAGTAGGTATGGTGTTCTTTCTCCTCCAAACACGACAAGTTGAGTTTTTACCAAAAAGTTCTATTTTGGTTTCATCTGACCATATGACATTCTCCCAATCCTCTTCTGGATCATCCAAATGTTCTCTAGCAAACTTCAGACGGGCCTGGACATGTACTGGCTTAAGCAGGGGGACACGTCTGGCACTGCAGGATTTGAGTCCCTGGCGGCGTAGTGTGCTACTGATGGTAGCCTTTGTTACTTTGGTCCCAGCTCTCTGCAGGCCATTCACTAGGTCCCCCCGTGTGGTTCTGGGATTTTTGCTCACCGTTCTCGTGATCATTTTGACCCCACAGGATGAGATCTTGCGTGGAGCCCCAGATCGAGGGAGATTATCAGTGGTCTTGTATGTCTTCCATTTTCTAATAATTGCTCCCACAGTTGATTTCTTCACACCAAGCTGCTTACCTATTGCAGATTCAGTCTTCCCAGCCTGGTGCAGGTCTACAATTTTGTTTCTGGTGTCCTTTGACAGCTGTTTGGTCTTGGCCATAGTGGAGTTTGGAGTCTGACTGTTTGAGGTCGTGGACAGGTGTCTTTTATACTGATAACGAGTTCAAACAGGTGCCATTAATACAGGTAACGAGTGGAGGACAGAGAAGCCTCTTAAAGAAGAAGTTACAGGTCTGTGAGAGCCAGAAATCTTGCTTGTTTGTAGGTGACCAAATACTTATTTTACAGAGGAATTTACCAATTAATTCATTAAAAATCCTTCGATGTGATTTTCTGGATTTTTTTTTTCTCATTTTGTCTCTCATAGTTGAGGTATACCTATGATGAAAATTGGAGACCTCTCTCATCTTTTAAGTGGGAGAACTTGCACAATTGGAAGCTGACTAAATATTTTTTTGCCCCACCGTATATTTATGGGAAAGCTAGAGTCTATCTACAAAAATGGACGAAGCCGGTGGAAGCATTGGGATTGAACGGTGGTTTGGACTCAAGTGGACTGCAGGTGGACGTGTAAACGAAAAACCCATGTACAAAAAACATTTGCTTGGTGGCTCTTTCTTTGTCTTTAAGCTGCTGTGAATATGTTTGACCGGTCCTCTATTGTTTTGTGAATTTTGCTTTTTCTTTGTATAAATTTTAAAATTAATAATAAAAAAAAAAATTATGACCAAAGACTCCTTATTAAATATTCAAACCGGCTGTCAGTAAGTCAGATTTTTTTTTTTACTGTCCTCAATTATGCAGGTTATTTATTTATGACTTGATAATTTTTTCAATTTAAAAAAACAAAAATATATACAGTACAGTATATTGTGGGGGTGTGGTGTGGGACTTCTCCACCCAGAGAAGAAGGCAACTGGGGAAGGGGGGAACAATGGACTGAAAAAAGAGGTATCACCGGGGGGTATCAGATGGGACAGTAAAGCCTGCTTCATGCTACATTTCCCTCTAGTCCGCTGTGGTCCGCGTACGCTTTGGACGAGCCCGACACACACGTGGCACTGCTCATGCTCACTTTTTTCGTCTACCCAGGCCAAGCGATTGACGCATGCGCACAACCATCATTTGTAGTTTCACTCCTGCCCGATAGGTAGCGCCAAGGTGCTGACGCGCCACAATTTTCACCAACAAAGAGACGGCGGACTTCTTCACAACATTTCTCTTCAAATAGAGTCCATTTCTGCTGTTTGACTTCCCGGTTTTCACTCCTTTTCCACGAAGATGCTGCTGCTGCTGTGAAAGAAAGTATGTATGTATGATTCATGTATGTTTTTATTCTCGTTTTTCGCCTCCTTGTTGTCTTCTTTGTCTACTGATGTATGCTGTGCCGACATTGCCACCTCGTGAATAGGACGTTCAGTCTTGCGCATGCGCTTTTCAACGCGTTCAAGTCATGGACACACAGCGTGGTCACAAAATTTGGGCTGCACGCGGTCGGAATTCAGTGGCAGCTGCAGCCAATGGCGACAGGAACAGACTGCTTTATGTCATGGACACACGTTCAGGGAGACAGTTTTTGGTGGACTCCGGCTCCTAGAAGAGCCTCATCCTGTCGGTCAACGCAGACAGGGTGGTAGGACGCAGTGGTCCCGAGCTCACGGCCGCCAACGGATCCACCATCAGAACATTTGGCAAGTGGACACTGACGATATACTTACATGGACACAACTTTCAGTGGGACTTTGTGATAGCTGCATATTCTGGCCCCATTTTAGGTGCAGATTTTTTATGTGCTTATGGGTTGTTAGTCGATGTTGCTAATAGGAGATTAGTGGATGCTGTCTCTTTTACCTCACTGCCCTGTACAGCTCGGGGAGCTGGGTCGACAACACTGGCTAACGTTATAGCTCCAGAGAAGTACCAGCATTTGCTCACACAGTTCCCAGCACTCACGGTCCCAACTTTTTCGGCTACAGTAACAAAACACGGGGTCGAACACTTTATAACAGGGGTGCTCATTACGTCGATCGCGATCTACTGGTCAATCGCGGAGGTAGTACTGGTCGATCGCAGCGTGACATTAAAAAAAATATTTGTCAGCCTATCAAACATCCCATCACTTGATTGACATACAGGGCAACCATTCAGATGACAACTGAATTTTGACCTTTAGGTCACCGCTCATGCGTAAACAACGGCGCTAAGCGCAGCAAAACTTACAAGCTAGTCGGCGAATTACCTCAGATTTTAAGCCCTTGCTAAAACATATGGTGATCAAAATGAGTGAGAAAGCTGGACCAAGTAAGAAGGCAAAAACATATCACTTTCATACGGAATGGGAGGTGGACTTTTTTTCACGATGTCATTTTCGAAGTGCGTTTGCCTCATCTGCCAGTCTACCATCGCAATACCAAAGAAGGGAAATGTGGAGCGGCATTTTCGGACTGTTCATGGAAAATACGACATCGACTTTCCGCCGAAAAGCCAGCCAAGAAAGAGAAAGGTGGAGGAACTAAAATCCCAGTTGTCCGGACAGCAGTCATTTTTCACTCAACAAACTTCAAAAGCGAAAGCCGCCACCGAAGCATTGTTTCGGGTGAGTCACGCCATCGTTAAAAACAATAAGTCCTTCCAAGACGGAGAGATGGTAAAAGAAGCATTCGTTGAAGCAGCTGACTCATTGTTCCGAGACTTTAAAAATAAGGCAGAGATATTATCTTCAATCAAAGCTTTGCAGCTGTCAAGACATACAGTTACACGGCGCTGTGAAGCCATGGCTGAGGATTTAACCCAGCAAATGTGGAAGGACATCGGAGATTGTGAGTGTTTCTCACTGCAGTTGGACGAATCTACAGATGTGAGTGACACAGCCCAGATGTGCATTTTCATTCGTATGGTGTTTAGGAAATGTGCTACCTCCTTGACTGCATTATTCGGCTCCACTTATTTATGTGAGTCAGCCTTTTCCTACATGAAGATCATTAAGTCCAAATACCGTTCCACCATGACTGATGAACATTTGGAAATGTGCTTGAGGCTGGCTGTCAGCAGCTACTGTCCGGTCTATGTATCCCTGGCTGATTCAATTCAGTGCAAGTCATCAAAGTAAACTCAGGTAATTACAAAAAATGTTAATAGTTATTTATTATGTGTGTTGTGCAATATTGGCTTATTCAGTTATGCAAGGTACATCAACATACATTGTACATACAAAGAATCCTTAATACATTTGAAAATAATTATATGTTTTGCATTTTTGTAGTGGGTAGATCATTTTGAGTTGGTTGTTTTATAAGTAGCTCGCATGCTGAAAAAGTGTGAGCACCCCTGCTTTATAACGACAAAAGGCCCGTTGGTGTTCACGCGACCTCGCCATTTGGACACAGCTAAACTGGCCAGCGCGCACGAGGAGTTTGCCAACTTAGGGCAGTTGGGCATCGTCAGGCACTCCAACAGCCCGTGGGCATCACCGCTACACATGGTGCCTAAAGCCGACAGGTCATGACAACCGTGCGGCGAATTCCGGCACTTGAATAATGCCACGGAACACGATCGTTATCCCATTCTGCACATCCAGGATTTTTTCCATGCACCTGGCCGGGGCACATTTTTTCAAAAGTGGATCTGCTCCGTGGATACCATCAGGTCCCGGTGCGCACAGAAGACGTTCCAAAAACAGCAGTAATAATTCCTTTTGGCCTTTTCAAGTTTTTACGCATGCCGTTCGGATTAAAAGGTGCGGCAGAGACTTTCCAGAGGATGATGGACGCAGTGCTTCATGACTTGTCCTTCATTTTTGTCTACTTAGACGACATTCTGGTAGCTAGCGCATCCGAGGAGGAGCACATCGCCCATCTCAAGATGGTTTTCCAGAGGTTGGGGGCACACGGGCTGATAGTTAACCCGGCGAAAAGCCAGTTCGGTGTGCCTATGATTGATTTTTTGGCCACCACATTTTGCTGGAGGGCGCGATTCCGTTACCGGATAAGGTGTGCGCTGTGGCGGACTTTACGCATTCACAGACTGTTAGAGCACTACAGGAGTTTTTGGGAATGGTTAATTTTTATAACCATTTCCTTCCCCGGGCAGCCCAGCTGATGCAGCTGTTGTATGCCGCGCTTAAAAATAAGACGCCCGCGGAAGCCATCGACTGGACTCCCGAGCGAGTCCAGGCTTTTACCAATGCCAAAACAGTGCTTGCAGATGCCGTGTTGTTAGCCCATCCGGATCCGTCTGCATGGATAGTGCTCACTACGGATGTGTCTGATGTTGCCACAGGGGCAGTGGTGGAGCAGTACGTCTCAGGTTTGTGGCAGCCGCTCGCATTTTTCAGCCAAACTTTGCACGACAACGAACGCAAATACAGCACGTTCAATAGAGAATTGCTGGCTCTCCACCTGGCGACGTGCCATTTCCAGTTTTGGTTTGAGGGGCGCAAGTTCAACGAGTTCATGGACCATAAGCCGCTGACGTACATGATGGCCAAGGTCTTGGAACGGTGGTTGGCCCGGCAGCAATGACATTTGGCCGCAATTTCGGAGTTTACTACCGACATTCAAGACGTCACTGGTAAGCTCAACGTCATGGCTAATTGTCTGCCGCATGTGTTAGTCTCCCCGGTCTACATGGGAATCGATTTCCCCACGATGGCCGCGAAGCAGGCCCGAGACGCAGACATTTGCGCGCTCCAGTCTGCACCTACTGGGTTAAGGCTGGAGAGCAGGGTGGTGCAAGAAGGGTGCCCTCCCTTGCTCTGCGACGTCTCCACCAGCCACCCGTGCACAGTGGTTCCGAGCTCTTGGCGCCGTTGCGTTTTTGAGTCGGTCCACTTTCTTTCGCATCTGGGAGTGTGCACTTCGGTGAAACTAGTGGGGGCGAAATTCATCTGGCTGCACTTGCGCAAGGACATGAAAGAGTGGAGTGCAGCTTGCGTCATGTGCCAGTGGGCCAAAGTGCACAAGCACACCAGAGCCCCCCTCGAGTTATTCCATATCCCGGCCAGGAGGTTCAACCACGTCCACGTGGATTTGGTGGGACCCCTCCCGCCGTTGCAAGGTTTTATGCACCTTTTAACAATCGTGGACCACACCATGCACTGGCCTGAAGTGGTCCCTCTGCCTTCTATCACGTCCGCAGAAGTGGCTCGTGCTTTTTTGCCGGCTTGGGTGGTGTGGTTCGGATCCCAGTTGGACATCACTTCCGACAGGGGTCCACAATTCGTTTCGGAACTCTGGTCCACGATGGCCCAGAGCCTGGGGGTCAAAATTCAGCGCACTACCGCATACAACCCCCAGGTTAATGGGTTGTGCGAGCATTTTCATAGGTCGCTTAAAGCAGCGCTCAGAGCTTCGCTCACGGACACAAATTGGGTCAACCGCCTGCCCTGGGTTCTTTTAGGGTTGCGCTTCGCACCTAAGGAGGATTTGGCAGCCTCCCCAGCAGAACTCATTTTTTCTCAGCCGCTACGATTCCCCGGAGAGTTTTTACCGGAAAACCCTGCACCCGAGGCTTATCCGCCTGCGCAATTTTTGCAC
Organism: Pholidichthys leucotaenia; assembly: GCA_020510985.1. Taxonomy (NCBI): domain Eukaryota; kingdom Metazoa; phylum Chordata; class Actinopteri; order Cichliformes; family Pholidichthyidae; genus Pholidichthys; species Pholidichthys leucotaenia. The sequence continues at coordinate 56,901,524 of CM035843.1, read as the reverse complement.
AGAACAGAGGCTTTTAACGTACCAGGCCCGGCCTACTGTTGTTTTCCCTGCACCTTCATCCCACAAAGCTTGCAGAACACCAGCTTTGTTTTTGTCAGGCACAATGCGCACCGGACCCCGCTGCGCCCACCACACGACGGACCGTTCAGGGTGTTGGAACCTGGGGTGAAGCACTTTGTGTTACGCTTGGGGGGACGTAGGGAGACCGTCTGCATTGATAGGCTGAAGCCCGCTTTTGTGTTGGCAGACGAGCAGGTGGTGTTGGCCCAAGTTCCCCGGCACGGACACCCACTGTTGGTGGCTCCGCAAGTTGGTGATCCCTCGGCAGGGACCTGCGCTCACGAAACTGATGTGTTTTCTCCCCCTCCCTTTTTCATTCCACAGAGTGACGTGCCCTCCTGCACACCCCACCAGCAGTTCAGTTCGACTGGATCAGCGACCCTCCTCTACAGCCGCTATGGGTGCCAGCTGAAGCCCAAAGGACGGGGGGGGGGGGGGGGTGTAGTGCCCTTTCTGGATGTTGGGGGGGCTGAGTAGGGGCATGGTATGGGACTTCTCCACCTAGAGAAAAAGGCAACTGGGGAAGGGAGGAACAATGGGCCGAAAGAGGAGGTGTCACTGGGGGGAATCAGATGGGACAGTAAGGACTATGTGCCTCCTGGGGAGAGGAGTAAATGCCGGAGCCGCTGGAAGAAGAAGGGTGTGAGCGCATCACTGGCGTTGTGTCATGTTAATGTGCCACACAGGCTTTGTTCTAAACACAATGTATGATGGTCGGAAGTTCTGGGTCTCAATGCATGGTATAAAAGAGGAATGCACAGAGACCCGGGAGCTCTTTTACTGTACTGTATGTTGGAGATGGAATAAAGTCTCTGTGCCGTCCAGCTCGTTATGTCGCCTGCCTCCTTTCTCCACTACACACACACACACACACACACACACACACACACACACACACACACACAGAGGTGAAAAAGTCTTTGCCCCCTTCCTGATTTCTCATTTTTTTGTATGTTTTTCACACTTAAATGTTTCATATCATCAAACAAACTTAAATATTAGACAAAGATAATACAAGTAAACACAAAATGCAGTTTTTTAATTAAGGTGTTTATTGTTAAGGGTAAAAAAAATCCAGACCTACATGGCCCTGTGTGAAAAAGTGATTGTCCCCTGGTTGGGGACCCTTAACTGGTTGGGCCACCCTTAGCAGCAATAACTGTGATCAAGCATTTGTGATAACTGGCAATGAGTCTTTTACAGCGCTGTGGAGGAATTTTGGCCCACTCATCTTTGCAGAACTGTTGTAATTCAGCCACATTGTAGAGTTTTTGAGCATGAACTGCCTTTTTAAGGTCATGCCACAGCATCTCAATTGGATTCAGGTCAGGACTTTAATTAGGCCACTCCAAAGTCTTCATTTTCTCACTCACTCACTCACTCTCACTCAGACAATGACTCAGGGCTCACTCGCAGCACGCTGCCACAGCGCTGGGTGAGCCTCGGTGGAGGAATAAAGCACCCTTTTAACCTTCAGTTTGCCGTGTCCGCCTGCACTTATTTCGTTCCTCCACACTGGTGACCTGACGTGAATGGACTGCTCTCCCTTCTGCCGCGCTGTGGACTATTTCGACCCTCGACGCAGGAACACCAGGCGAACACCCCGGAGATCATCCACGATCGGGAAAGCCTCAGAAAGCAGCATGGTGCGACCTTCGCCTGAGATTTTCGTTCCCCCACACTGGATGTGGATCCCCATGTGGATCTGCGATCCACATGGTGAGGACATCGATGGCCTCACTCACACCATCACGGACTACATCAGCTTCTGTGTGGACAACACCGTACCCACCAAGACCATACGGTGTTGCTCGAACAACAAACCCTGGATCAACCCTGAGATAAAAACACTTCTGAGAGAGAAGAAGAGGATCTTCAGGTCGGGGAACAGGGAGATGCTGAAGTCCGTACAGAGGGAGCTGAGGAGGAAGATCAGAGAAGGCAAGGACAGCTTCAGGAAGAAGATGGAGGACAAGCTGCAACAGAGTGACATCGGTGGGGTCTGGAGAAACCTTAAAACCATCTCTGGGCTCCAGAATACCTCCCCCCAGGCCACGGGGGGCAGGGAGTGGGCGAACAATCTGAACCTGTTTTTTAATAGGTTTGACCAACCGCCCTCCCCCCCAGCTGCACAACAACCACTGCTGCCTCTGAAGACATCGAGTCCTGCTGCCCACACCCCACTCCACCATCACCCCCCCACTCCCAACACACAGCCCCCCAACATGACCCTCACTAAGACCCAGGTGAGGACGGAGCTGAGGAAGATCAAGGCGAGGAAGGCGTCGGGACCGGACGGCATCAGCGCAAAGCTCCTCAAGTCCTGTGCAGACCAGCTGTGTGGGATTGTGGAGCACATCTTCAACCTGAGCTTGAAGCTGGGGAGGGTACCACAGTTTTTTAATAGGTTTGACCAACCGCCCTCCCCCCCGACTGCACAACAACCACTGCTGCCTCTGAAGACATCGAGTCCTGCTGCCCACACCCCACTCCACCATCACCCCCCCACTCCCAACACACAGCCCCCCAACATGACCCTCACTACGACCCAGGTGAGGACGGAGCTGAGGAAGATCAAGGCGAGAAAGGCGTTGGGACCGGACGGCATCAGCGCAAAGCTCCTCAAGTCCTGTGCAGACCAGCTGTGTGGGATTGTGGAGCACATCTTCAACCTGAGCCTGAAGCTGGGGAGGGTACCACAGTTGTGGAAAACATCTTGTGTGGTACCTGTACCAAAGACTTCTCACCCCAAAGATCTGAACAGCTACAGACCAGTGGCCCTGACGTCCCACATGATGAAGACCCTGGAGAGACTGCTCCTTGCTCACCTCCGCCCCCTGGTGGGACCAGCGATGGATCCACTCTAGTTTGCCTACCAGCATGGCATTGGGGTGGAGGATGTGGTGATCTTCCTCCTTCACCGTTCTCTGTTCCACCTGGAGAAGCCCAGGAATGCGGTGAGGATCATGTTCTTTGACTTCTCCACTGCTTTCAACACCATCCAACCGATGATCCTGAAGGACAAGCTGCTGTGCGCAGGGGTGGACCAGCACCTGTCATCATGGATCCTGGACTACCTCACTAACCGGCCACAGTTTGTGAGAACCCGGGACTGTGTGTCCGGCACGATCATTGGTAGCACGGGGGCCCCCCAGGGAACGGTTTTGGCTCCCTTCCTGTTCACCCTTTATACTGCGGACTTCTCACACAGCACAACACACTGCCATCTACAGAAGTTCTCTGACGACTCTGTGATCGTCGGCCTCATCTCCAACGGAGATGAAGCTGAGTACAGCGGACTTATCCAGGACTTCGTGGACTGGTGCCATCGGAACTGCCTCCAAATCAACGCGAGGAAAACTAAGGAGCTGGTGGTGGACTGCCGCAGGCAAGGACAACCCCTCACAGCACCAGTAAACATACAGGGAACAGACATTGAGATGGTGACATCCTACAAGTACCTGGGTGTTCATCTGAACAATAAACTAGATTGGTCACACAATACTGACGCACTCTACAAGAAGGGACAGCGCAGGCTGTTCCTACTGAGGAGACTCAGGTCTTTTGGCGTACAAGGGGCGCTGTTGAAGACATTCTACGACACGGTGGTGGCATCAGCCATCACTTTTGGAGTGGTCTGCTGGGGCAGTGGCGTTACAGCAGCCGATAGAAAGAGACTGAACAAACTGATCAAGAAAGCTAGCTCTGTCCTGGGGAAACGCCTTAACCCAGTGGAGGAGATGGGAGAGAGAAGGATGGTGGCTAAACTGTCATCTCTGCTGGAGTCCGAGTCCCACCCTATGCAGGACATACTGAACGCACTGAGGAGCTCATTTAGCAGCAGACTACATCATCCTAGGTGCACAACCGAGAGGTTTCGCAGGTCCTTCCTACCCACGGCTGTCAGACTGTATAACCTAAGCAGGGCTGCTCGCAGAGATGGCAAAAAAACGTGACGACCTAATAGTATTGAATGCAAAAGACACAATAGACTTACACAATGGTCCCCTCCGGTATACAACTAGGAAAATACCGGTCGCTACGGAGGGTGACAATATGTATGGGTTACATAATCATATCATGTAGGATAACTAAGTAGACGGTTATGCTGTTCATTCCATCTAGCTACAATGCTCTGCACTGTGTGTGTTTATATATTTATTCCATCTACAGTAGCTACAATGCTCCGCACTGTGTATTTATATATTTATTCCATCTAGCTACAATGCTCCGCACTGTGTGTTTATATATTTATATGTGCATATGTATATTCGCTGCTCTTGTTTTTTTTCTTGTCTTCTGATTGTTGCTCTGAGTGTTGCTATCCCTGTGCTGTTGCAATCCGGGAATTTCCCCATTGTGGGACTAATAAAGGCTTATCTTATCTTATCTTATTTTGTTTTTCTTAAGCCATTCAGAGGTGGACTTGCTGGTGTGTTTTGGATCATTGTCCTGCTGCAGAACCCAAGTGTGCTTCAGCTTGAGGTCACGAACAGATGGTAGGATATTCTCCTTCAGGATTTTTTGGTCGACAGCAGAATTCATGGTTCCATTTACCACAGCAAGTCTTCCAGGTCCTGAAGCAGCAAAACAGCCCCAGACCATCACACTACCACCACCATATTTTACTGTTGGTATGATGTTCCTTTTCTGAAATGCTGTGTTACTTTTATGGTAGATGTAATGGGACACACACCTTCCAAAAAGTTCAACTTTTGTCTCATCGGTCCACAAAGTATTTTCCCAAAGGTCTTGGGGATCATCAAGATGTTTTCTGGCAAAACTGAGACTAGCCTTTATGTTCTTTTTGTTCAGCTGGGGTTTTGGTCTTGGAACTCTGCCATTCAGGCCATTTTTGCCGCCCAGTCTCTTTCTTATGGTGGAGTCATGAACACTGATCTTAACTGAGGCAAGAGAGGCCTGCAGTTCTTTGGATGTTATTGTGGGGTCTTTTGTGACCTCTTGAATGAGTCGTCACTGCGCTCTTGGAGTAATTTTGATTGGCCGGCCACTCCCGAGAAGGTTCACCACTATTCCATGTTTTCGCCATTTGTGGTTGATGGCTCTCACTGTGATTGGCTGGAGTCCCAAAGCTTTAGAAATGGCTTTATAACCTTTTCCAGACTGATAGAGCTCAATTACTTTGTTTCTCATTTGTTCCTGAATTTTTTTGGATCATAGCATGATGTCTATCTTTTGAGGATCTTTTGGTCTACTTCACTTTGTTAGGCAGATCCCATTTAAGTGATTTCTTGATTGAGAACAGGTGTGGCAGTTATCAGGCCATGGTGTGGCTAGAGAAATTGAACTCAGCTTTCCCAAGATGTGATAAACCACAGTTCATTTAATTTTTAACAGAAGGGGTGATCACTTTTTCCACACAGGGCCATGTAGGTTTGGATTTTTTTACCCTTAATAATAAACACCTTCATTTAAAAACTGCATTTTGTATTTACTTGTGTTATCTTTGTCTAATATTTAAATTTGTTTGATGATCTGAAACATTTATGTGTGACAAACACGCAAAGAATGAGAAATCAGGAAGGGAGCAAACACTTTTTCACACCACTGTGTGTGTGTGTAGCGAGAGAGAGAGAGAGAGAGAGAGAGACTTTGACTTTTAAAAAAAGCCTTTATTGCACAATTCAAAAAAATGAAAGCGCACCAACATCATTCCACCAAGTGTCTCACATTGGAAAAAGTGCAGAGAGAGAGAGAGAGAGAGAGATTTCTTGGGGGAATCTGGCATTTACAGTTGTAGTTTTATAATCCTAAATCCCTCTGAGTAAAGCTACTTTTCATCCTTTAGGTACAGCAGCAGTTTTCACATCTTCAGTGGATCCATGTGCACACGTGGTTGCTTCTGTGGCGTATTGTGTGCACACAGATCATTTTTTCCGGTTCTAAATGAAGACGTTTTCAACTCTACGAATGGCATATACTTGTGTATTAGTCTTTTACCTCCGGCAAGGAGGTAATGTAATCAGGGTGGTTTGTTTGACTATTTGTGTATTAGCAGGATTATGCAAAAACTACTGAACAGAGTTTGATGAAATCTTGGTAAACCCTTGGCCTACAGATGAATCCATTAGATTTTGGAGGTGATCCATGAGCGCATACCTCCACCAAGGTCCTGTTTCGCAGTGTATGGATGGACGGAGGTACAGATGGACAGATGAAGGGAGGGAGGGAGGGAGGGAGGGACAGAGCCTTGGTGGAGGTATGGGCACTCTGAGTGCCCTCTAGTTGTCTGAGTAGCCCATTTTATGCTCATGATGTGTTTGCAGTCAGACTGCTTGTGTGGAAAGAATAAGGAATCCACCAGCATCTACATGGGTGTATGGGTTTCTGTAGATGCTACGCAACTTAGATCTATCAGTGAAAAAAATTCTTACTTTATTCCTTCTGGATTATCTTTCAAACCACTTTTTCAAAACATGTGAAAGCACTGTCTTATTTCAGCAGGAGGCACTTAAGGAAGAAAAGGTTCTTGTAATTTTTGTACCATTCTCATGCTAACGGCACTCTAATTTAAGCAATGTGTCTGTTGTGCCTCTCTGACCAACATGTAAAGAACATACAAGAAAAATGTGCACAGATACTGTAGTATCGTACTGTATATAGGTGGGCAGATAGGTGCATTCACCAAAGTCAAACACTTTCCTATATATTCTCCCTGAAGTTAGTACAGATTGTGTCTTTAATGTGAGCATTTGCCACAATAAGATATACAAACTCACAGGATCTAAAACCATATCAGCTGAACTATTGCAGCTGGTATCCACCTTATTCCGAGGCCCCATGATGCCTTGCGTGAATTATGGTAGCAACTTCCGGTACTAGTTTAGAACATATGGTTGTCACTAAAATGGGACACTTTTCCTTGTTAAAAACAACGACTTCGGCATCAGAAATGTGGGAACACGGCCTCTTGCACTCTCAAAACAGTAACATAATCATACCACTTCCCACGACTATCGAGGGATGGAAAGATGACCTTAAAAAGTGGCCTCGTACACAGTAGCTCCGTTAGTTAGTGCCACTGCTAAGATGCTAACGATGTACACAAATGACCCGTGCTGGTAAAAGGAGTCACTTTGAGGACATTTTCAGAAATGATGTAACGTTATTTCCATATTCTGTACTGAAAGACCTTCAAAATGATATTTAATTTGTAGGTAGTACACAAAAACTGACCCAGAAAAAGATGATTTGTTTATATTTTAGCTAGGTTGAAAACTCGCGTTTGATCGGTTGGGAGTTACGTCTTCCGCAAAAACATAGGTATTTTTAAAAAGTACAATTTCTAAGCTTTACAATGATACAGGCACTCATGGGGGGTTTCCTGGGACTTTGCCACTACCAAAGAAAGAGTCATAATTTATGACTTCTAGTTACCTGTACTCATAATGACATGGTGGGCATTCCAACCAGCACGTCTCCACTGCAGTAAAGTCTGCTGCATTTTGTTAAAATATGTTGGACATAATCAAATTTACCTGAGAGAAGACGTATGCCACAACACTGTGCTTGAATGCCGTGTGTCACCGTGTGGTGAGAAGCCTCCATTTATCCAATCTGGCACAACCACGAACACCAGCAACAAGTACCAGAACTACGCCAAAACATTCAAAAAATACAAAAACTAGAGGAGCTGAAATTAGCTGTCACTTGAGTCCAAAACACGTATGTAGACTATACATTAAAATGAATTTGAAAAACTTTTAAAAATGCTATTTTAAATGCCCCTGCTACTCCACTCTAACTGACTGATTTAACACTACTGCAGCCGAAACCGAAAGTTCCGTCCATAATCGTTCCTACAGCGGCACCCCCAGGAATAAGGCGGATACATGCCAAGTGTATATTTACTTGACAGTGACCCATATGTAGAGCCTGCACTTACACTGCACATAATTTAATGCCACATTCATAGTGGGCATTTGTTTTATCGGTACTTAGGCCATTGCTTCCATTTTCTGCAAATCAGCAATCAGCACTCATTTCTGTGCTGCCTCAATTGTGAAATATGTGTTCTATTAATTATTTATTCATAATCTCCTCGAACATAATATAGAGCAATTCTGTTAAGCTACATTGAAATATTATCAATTATCATGTTTTAATTTTTACCCAAGTGGCTCCCCTATCTCCACTTACATTACCCTCCTCTGTTCTTCCATGCTGCATTAGTGAGGCGTCATTAGTGAGGACCAGTGGGAAGACTGCCCGCAATGGAGGAAATGGAAGTCATAAAGCAGCACTACTCATCGCACGGACATTACACATTGACCCTCCCAATCCCTCAGCCACTGCAATTGGCTGACAGTGTGCACCAATGACACGGTAAACCACAGGCTTTTCAGACTCAATTTAGTCCAGCATTAATTATTCCTCTAAGTATTCTAAGCTCCCGTTAATATCGAAATTCATAAATGTATAAGGTTAGGGGCGAGCATGTTTTGCTACACTTACCAATGTGATGATACAATTCCCATTTGATGGTAGCTACCTAATTAAGACTACCGAGCTGTATACTGCAAGAGTCATATATCTTTGTTATACCAGACAAATGCTCCCCTGGTTCACGACCGGTGCAAGTTCAGACTTTTTTGATGACTGAAACTTCTATTAACTTTCATTTAAAATTCAATCGCTGTTGTATGAGGAACTACTATACCTCCATATCCATCTGTATCTCCATATACCAGACAAAAATGAATTACCCGTGGTGCTAAATTGAATTTGTTGCAGCCCAGCCTCAAATCCTCAGAATGTTTGGTGCCATAAGTGGATTAAAATCTCCCTGTGATGTAAAAATATTCAATACATCTAGTGGGTTGCTCGGTTTCAGGGAGATGCTGCATTGCTGATGCACTCTGTTCTGTCGTGAAGACGAGAAAAGGTCATCTTTTTCTGCCTGAGGGATCTGTTGTCCAGCTGAACCCTTGGCCTTTGGCCCAGGATTCAGAAGTGCAGACTCTGCTCTACTTTAGCCATCCAGAAATGCTACAAGCCAGTATAGCATTTCTGTTTAAATTATAGCACTTGCAAACAATCTACTATAAGCAAATTTCATTTTTTGCAATAAATGATCAAATAATCATGCTGTAGCTTTGTAATCTACCCACAATTTGGAATCATATTAAGTAGTAAGCCTGCCTTTTAGAAGAATGCAAAGTCAGCAGGCAGTTGGAGCAGTTGTGTCTAAAGGGTCAGTCACACAGAGCTGTGCCTGTGAACACTTATGCATACCTGCAATACACCCGAACAAGCTTTGAGCGGTGCATTGTGGGTTCATGTCCTTGTGTGACTTTGATTCACACATGAATGGTCTTCATGAGTCATGTCAAGACAAAAAAACCATTGGTGCTCCACCTTGTCTTGCTTGGTAGTACCTAGGTTTACTGGGGAATACATCTGCAATCCCCTGTAAATACCTACTATCACACACAGCAAACATGCAGGCAAATTTATTTATTTATTTTAACAGGTTTTTTTCCAGTGTTCCATATGCACCACACCTGTAAACAACTTGGTTCTCAATATGTTAGACTTCCATACACTTGCATTTAAATGATCACCACCTCTACACATCTGCAGATAATTACAGGTGTTCACATGCGCAGGTCTTTGTGACTAGGACTAAAGCGTAACCCCAGAATGACACAGGTTCTTATATACTTTTATTTAAAGCACAGAACATTTGATTCTTTTTAATGGCATGTTAGAATTGATGACAAATCTTGGCCTACAGTACGTTTGTCCAGATCAATGTCTAGAGAGGAGTATACACACAGTGATTTGATGAATATTCACAAACATGACACAAACAGATCTAGATGCTTTAACAATGGGTCTTAGTCACAGCCTAAAGTGAACTGATGAAGTCTATTGTTTTTTAGCCTGAATATACAGTATGATTTACTAAAATTGCCAAAGAAAGCAGTAAAGTGGTAATTGTTAGTGTTTTAAATCAATGTTGTGCCTGCAATATGTGCAAACATGCAACAACTTAAAAAAAGCACTGGAGTGGTGGCCTAGCTGGTAGAGCATCCGCCCCACACCTGGGAGGCCTGGGTTCAAATCCTGGCTGGGTCATGCCAAAGACCATATAAAAGTGAAACTTCCTGCCATCCAGCGTGGTGCTCAGCAATAATGGAATGGAGGAGGGAAATCTGAGGTGGCGCCTTGCATGACAGTGACCCCTCCCATTCTAGATGTGATTAATATTGTAGATAAGAGAAACGCGATTTCGTTCTACTGTACATGATTGACTGTATGGATTGAATGACAATAAAGCTGGTTTTACCTTATATACAGTACATCTGGTCTCCTAGGCAACCATAAAGGGGTCATTGACTGCACTTTTTTCCACAGTTTAGCAGCTAACACGTCTTAATGAAGTATCGGTGACATATTTTGGTCAAATTTTCTTTAAATATGTAATTATTGCAGCATAATTATGAGTCATCTCCTATTGCAGCCTTTCTAAGAACGGCTGGTTTCAGTGCAGCCATAACAACCTGCAGCTGAACGCTCTGAAGACAGCGGAGATGATTGTGGACTTCAGGAAAGTCACAACCCCCCTGCCCCCCCTCACCATCACAGGCTCTCCCATCACCATTGCAGATTCCTTCCGCTTCTTGGGCACCACCATCACCCGGGACCTCAAATGGGAGCCAACCATCAGCTCCCTCATCAAAAAGGCCCAGCAGAGGATGTTCTTTCTGCGGCAGCTGAGGAAGCTCAAGCTACCCACCAAGATGCTAGTGCAGTTCTACACGGCCATCATCGAGTCCATCCTCACCTCCTCCATAACTGTGTGGTATGCAGGAGCCACTGCCAGGGACAGACTAAGGCTGCAGCGCGTCGTGCGCACTGCTGAGAAGGTGATCGGCTGCAAGCTCCCATCTCTCCAGGACCTGTACATCTCCAGGACCCGGAGGCGTGCTGGCCGGATCATAGCCGATCCTTCACACCCTGGTCACGTACTGTTTGCCCCCCTCCCCTCAGGTAGAAGACTTCGGTCCATTCGGACTAAAACCTCCCGGCACATGAACAGCTTTTTCCCCTCTGCCATCAGACTGCTGAACATTAAGTGACTTATTGACTCTCGTGCACTATGTACAGCAGCTCAACCAGACTCATGTCATTCATCACTGTTTTTTCTGTTGCAGTATCAACTGCACTGTGGTACCCCATATTATCTGTATTATTATTATTATTACTTATTTTTCTACACTTATTGCACGTTTTTAGTCCTTTAGTTTTTTAGTTTATCTCTTTATCTCATCATGTTTTTTAATGTTGCAGCATGGCACCGAGACAAATTCCTAGTTTGTGTACTACATGAACAATGGCAATAAATCTGATTCTGATTCTGCATGTCTAACTGCCCAAGAACCGAGATTAGCTCAGCACTCCCTCTTACATCACTATTGCTAACCTTAGCTCAGGTGACAAGCCTGATCCAGCTAATGTAAATTTGTTTCAAAGAATGAATAAAATAAAACATCATTGGTTGACAAGGGTGTGTGGGATATGACTGTTCCCTGGAGTACAATAAATACAGACGCATTCGCGAATGAGTGAATGCTGGCTTGCCACCTTGGAGCTCGGCTAGAGAAAATAAACTATCGAAAATTAAAATAATGTCAAAGAATGACATATACTGTCAAGTGCTGGTAGATAAACAGGGATTCCAGTGGCTGTGAATAGAATTTATAGAAAATAGAGATCAAAATCAGCCGGATCAGCACATAAGCTAGCAACTGTCCATCTAGCCAAGCTAATGCTAATGGCTCAATCATGGCAAAAGTATAACAATCAGAATCAGAATCAGAATCAGGTTTATTGCCATTGTTCATGTAGTACACAAACTAGGAATTTGTCTCGGTACAGTGCTGCAACATGTATGTAACAATGTATGAATTATTTGTCTGCAAAGTGAGAGTGAATGAAGGGAAGGAATAAATGTGTTTGTTTATAGTGAGTGACGGAGGGAGGAAGATCTGAAATAGGCAAATGTGAGTTATGTTATATGTGTTAAATGTGAGTCAGGCTGTTATATTTGTGTATTTATAATATTTATGTTAAAGGTGAGTCAGGCTGTTATATTTGTGTATTTATAATATTTATAATATTTATAATTGTGTATTTATAATTTTTCTGCATTGATGTATGTGGTTATTGTGTATATTTTTATCTTGATTCTTTTTTCTAAAGCCCATCCAGGGACAAGAGTTGCAAATTAGCTAATAGCTATACACTCTATGTGCAACACATCAGATTGATTGTCTTTGATTAATTGTCTATGTTTATTGCACTGTCCCTGTCAAATAAACTAATCTACTACTACTACTACATTAAACATGATAAGATAAGAGAAATAAACTATACATGTAATAAAGTGTAGGATAAGATTAAGTGATACTGGTCAACAGTTAAAATATATATTAGCCAGCAGCAGATACTGTGGAGAACTATATAGTGCAGTCGGTAATGCAGGAAGAAAACAGTGATGATTAACATGAGTCTGGTTGAGCTGCTGTACATGGTGCACGAGAGTCACTTAGTGTTCAGCAGTCTAATGGCAGAGGGGAAGAAGCTGTTCATGTGACGGGAGGTTTTAGTCTGGATGGACCGAAGTCTTCTACCAGAGGGGAGGGGGGCAAACAGTACGTGACCAGGGTGTGAGGGATTGGCTATGATCCGGCCAGCACGCCTCCGGGTCCTGGAGATGTACAGATCCTGGAGAGATGGGAGCTTGCAGCCAATCACCTTCTCAGCAGTGCGCACGACGCGCTGCAGCCTTAGTCTGTCCCTGGCAGTGGCTCCTGCGTACCACACGGTTATGGAGGTGGTGAGGATGGACTCGATGATGGCTGTGTAGAACTGCACTAACATCTTGGTGGGTAGCTTGAGCTTCCTCAGCTGCCGCAGGAAGAACATCCTCTGCTGGGCTTTTTTGATGAGTGAGCTGATGGTCGGCTCCCATTTGAGGTCCCTGGTGATGGTAGTGCCTAGGAAGCGGAAGGAATCAGCAGTGGTGATGGGAGAGCCTGAGAGGGTGGGGGGGGGCAGAGGGGTTGTGACTTTCCTGAAGTCTACAATCATCTCCACTGTCTTCAGAGCGTTCAGCTGCAGGTTGTTATTGTCGCACCAGGACGCCAGCTGGGCCACCTCTCTCCTGTAGGCGGACTCGTCGCCGTTGGAGATGAGCCCGATGAGGGTGGTGTCGTCCGCAAACTTGATCAACTTGACAGACTGGTGGCTGGAGGTGCAGGAGTTGGTGTAAAGGGAGAAGAGTAGGGGGGAAAGTACACAGCCCTGGGGTGATCCGGTGCTGATGCTAGTATAGTCTGAGACAGTCTTTCCCAGCCGCACATGCTGCCTCCGGTCCGTCAGGAAGTCGATGATCCACCTGCAGAGGGAGTCAGGCACGTTGAGCAGGGACAGCTTGTCCCGGAGCAGAGCGGGGCGGATGGTGTTGAATGCGGAGCTGAAGTCCACAAACAGGATCCTGGCGTAGGTTCCCGGGGAGTCCAGGTGCTGCAGGATGGAGTGGAGGGCCAGGTTGACTGCATCGTCTACAGACCTGTTGGCTCGGTAGGCAAACTGCAGCGGGTCCAGGAGAGGGGTGGTGATGGACTTGAGGTGGGACAGGACCAGGCGCTCAAAGGACTTCATGACTACAGAGGTGAGCGCTACAGGTCTGTAGTCATTAAGTCCAGTGATCCGTGGCTTCTTGGGGACAGGGATGATGGTGGAGGATTTGAGGCAGGACGGCACGTGGCATAACTTAAGGGAGGTGTTAAAAATGTCTGTGAATACAGGAGCCAGCTGTTTCGCACAGAGTCTCAGGGTGGAGGGAGACACGCCGTCTGGGCCGGGGGCCTTGTGCGGGTTCAGTCTGGAGAACTGTTTGAGCACATCCTGCTCACTGATGATAAGGGGAGGGGGGGAGGAGGGGGGGCTGCCTTAAATGAAGTAGGGAATGTGGAGGCTGTGGAGCTGGAGGGAGGGGGGGAGTTGGACACAGATGACGAGGTGTCAAAACGGGCATAGTGTTGGGACAGTCTCTGACAAAGGGCTTTGTCATCCTGACCTTTAGGAGCCTTAGGTCGATAGTTGGTGATTTGCCTCAGTCCTCTCCACACGGAAGCCGAATCATTAGCAGTGAACTGCTGCTGGAGTCTCTCTGAGTATAGAGATTTAGCCCTCTTCAGCTCTCTGTTAAACCGGTATTTAACCTCCCTGTAGCAGTCCCTGTCTCCACTTTTCAGCGCTGCTTCCTTCTCCTTCCTGATCTGTCTGAGCTTAGCTGTGAACCAGGGTTTGTCATTAGAGTAACTCACCCTGGTGCGTGATGGAAGAATGTTCTCTTCACAAAAGTGGATATATGAGTTCACAGTGTCCGTGTACTCATCCAGATCATGCGTGGCTCCTTTAAGCATGCCCCAGTCAGATATTTCCATGCACGTTTCCAGCTTCTCCTCAGCATCACTGGTCCGTATCTTCGTAGTGCTCACAACAGGTTTAGTGAGCTTCAATCTCTGTCTGTATGTGGGAATGAGGTGAACCATCACATGATCAGATAATCCCAGTGCAGCGCGAGGAACAGCGCGATATGCGTCTTTCACTGTGGTGTAACAGTGATCCAGTGTGTTTAATCCTCTGGTGGGGCATTTAATAAACTGTTTGTAGCGGGGGAGATCGTGGCTCAGATTGCACTGATTAAAGTCGCCAGCCACAATAATCAGCGAGTCTGGAAAACTCCGCTCTGTGTGTTGAATGTGATCCGCGAGCACGCGCTGAGCTTCGCGCGTGTCCGCGTCGGGAGGGGCGTACACAGCGATGAGTATGAAAGAAGCAAACTCCCGCGGGGAATAGAAGGGCTTGCAATTGATAACAAGAAATTCCAAGGCAGGAGAACAGTGTTTGGAAATTTCCGTTACATCAGAGCACCAGCTGCAGTTGATGTAGAAGCAGACTCCGCCTCCTGTGGTCTTGCCGGAAAGCTCTGTGTCACGATCAGCACGGAAGAGCTGAAAGCCGTCGAGGCGCAGCGCGCTGTCCGGTATATTTTCCCGGAGCCAGGTCTCAGTAAAGCAGAGGACAGCTGAGGAGGCGAGGTCCTTAAAACGCATCAGCAGTCTCAGTTCATCCACCTTGTTAGAGAGAGAGTTGGTATTGGACAGAAATATGCCAGGCAGCGCCGTTCGCGAGCCTCTCCTGCGAAGTTGTACGAGAGCGCCCGCTCGTCTTCCTCTCTTCCGCCGTCTCACTTTCCGAGCCAAACAATAAACCAGATCGGCGGCAGGGGCTAGAAAAACTGGGAGGAGGTCCGTGGGGGTCAAAGTCCTGATATTTAGAAGTTCTTCACGG
Source organism: Pholidichthys leucotaenia (assembly GCA_020510985.1). NCBI lineage: Eukaryota > Metazoa > Chordata > Actinopteri > Cichliformes > Pholidichthyidae > Pholidichthys > Pholidichthys leucotaenia. The sequence goes on along the minus strand of CM035843.1, from coordinate 56,886,074 downwards.
GTATAAGTGCAAGCAGACACACAATTGACAAACAAAAACAAACAAAGAGCGCAGCGAAGCACCATGTCGACCGCTGTGGGCGCCATCTTGGATCGAAGGGGTGAAAATAGTGAAAATATCACAGTGAAAATATCACAAAATAAGCCAGAATGACACAAAATATATTATTGACTGTGGATTAGGGAACCAGGTGGAAATAGTGATGTCTATTAGGGTGACTGTAATCTAAAGAAAATAACAATTTTATCCATGCTTGGTAAGCTAACCTGTTAGATGACTGTTCTCACTTGACAGATAACTAGGTTGGCCAATAACAGAGCAGCTGGCATGTATCAAAGATGGCTCTGGGCTTGGTTTACGATGTCAGTGGTGTCCCATGGCAATTCTGGAAGAGTCATGACACAGAAACAATATAAAAGCTGTGTTTGTTTTTAAGAGAAGTGAGTCTTTTGATATTTTTTTCGATAACCATGTAACCAGTAGATGCCTTTCAGAATCGTAAAACCTACAAAAACACTATTTTTCAGTTTGACCCTTCAAGTCTTCTTTGACTTAGATGAAATAAAAGCAAATTTAGATCTAAACTTCCAGAAAACTGAGCCATTGTTTTGGTAAGGTGTTTGGCCATAATGTGAGGGCAAAATTAGTTTTATTCACCTTTAAACTACTTCATTAAGACTAAGTGATTCAACACCATTCATCCAAAGGATAGTCCTCAAATTGTTTTTGATGATTGACGATTATAAATGTTCAAAATGCTCTGCAGAGATCTGATGTCTGCAAAGACAATGACATGCTTCCTGTCATTTTCATATCGCTCAACTCATGGCATGCCCTGTGTATGAGGCCACTGCCATCCTGGAAGAGACCTCTGGCAGTAGGATGAATCATAACTGAGTAATGCTCATTACACTGAATAACACTGCATTAAACTGAAATGACATCACAGCATAACCCCAAATGTATGAGGTTTTCCTCAGACTTATCACACATCTGGATTCAGTGCCAAAACAAGTGATAATCGAATGCAGTTACATGTTACATGATCATAGCAATTTCTGGGGGGGGGGGGGGGGGGTTGCCTCTAAGGAAGAGGTTATACAAATGTTTTTTGTAGTGTAATCAGGATTCCTCAAAACAGTTTCTGTTGTTTTACTCTGGAGTTGGATCCAGATTTATTTTTGAAGGATCCTTTATTTTGAGGCAAAGTATAATTGTCTTAAAATTTCACAAATATACAGAATATGAAATTGAAGCAATAGAAGTTACAGTATATTATCTCGATGTTCTCTAGACGCCAACACTAACCAAACCAAATTCAGATCTTTTTCTCAGTTTATTTTAGGCATTTTATTCATGCATGGTATTGACAGAAATTTTCAGCCTTGGTAGAAGAATGCAGTCTCAAGCTTCTCTTGGGCTGATATGTTACATTTATGTGCCATGTGTATAAATACATTGGTCTTGTTGTGTATATGAATCACTGCTGTGGTATGGAACAACAAGGAATCCAGCATCAAAGAAAATCCAGTGAAATCTAACTGCTTTTGTAAGAGTTGCACCAAAGTAAGTCATTTTTCATAAACCTTCACCAGTGCTTTGTCTCTCACATGTTCATTCACAGTCATTGTTGTAGGTTTTTTATTTATATTTTATTCTAGAAGATGATTTAGTTAATGGTGACATGTGTTGTGCTCTTAAATTACTGAAAACAATATTTTTGCAAAGTGTTCAAGCAAGGAAAAATGAAGATAGTTACTCTTGAAACTTCAGGGTTTAAAGAAATGTTGTTATATACAGTATGAGGGGGTTAATGCATTACGGCGAGCAATTACAATGAGCAGTCCCATTGTATGCTGAAGATCACAGTCTGAAGAAGCCAACAGGACTCCATCATCCACAAAAAGCAGAGATGTAACCCTAAGGTTCCTGAGCCACCTCTTCACCATGGCTATTAGGGGTGGGAAAAAAGACTGATTCGGTGATGGATCGCGATACATGACACTGGCGACAATGCATCAATCCATAAACACACAGATCGATCTTTTATTAAAAAAAAATGCACACACATATGCTTTTGAGTTATCAATTAATCAATGACGTTTTCAGTCCACTAGATGGCACAAAGCAAACACCCAGTCAAGTGAAGTCATAGCTTGTCTCAGTGATTTGCAGCCAGCTTTGACAGTTAGGAAGCAGTTAGCTCAAATGTCGGGCCTTTTTTGGATTTTACAACAAAGATGGAAGGAAAGATCTTGACATGACCCACAACCCGCAAGAAGCGCTGCACGAAAAAAGAAAAATCACTCGTAATACGGCGGGCCACACACGTCTCGGAGCAGCATTAGCAACGGCTAAGCTAAAGAGACACTGGCATGGAGCTTTGTCTCCAAGCGTTAAGTAAGTGAAAGTTATTTATGAAGTGCTTTTCAGAGATATGTAGTCACAAAGTTCTGCACAATAAAATGGAATAAAAGGAAGTTGATAGATAAAAATAGTTTTGAAAATACAAAAACAAGTTAAACAGAAGATTAAAATAATTTAAAAATATCAGACTTACCATTAAAGCAGTTAAAACTCAGCAGAAATCCTCGTTAAACAAAAAAGTTTTCAGCTGCTTTTTAAAAGAGTCCAGAGTCAGCTAGACGTATCTGGAGTGGGAGTCTATTCCAAACACTGTCCACCACCCTCCCTGTGTGCAAAGACATGTCTCCGTGCAAAATGAAGCCCCGAGAATACTTTATTATATGAAAGAGATGTCAACAGTTTTACTTTGAGACATGATTTGAGGTTGAATAAGGTGAAAAAAATTGAGATATATGGGCTTGTGATACTCGAGTATTGTGATATCATGATTATTGTTGAATCGTGACCCAAGAATCATAATCCAAATCGAATCGCGAGGTCTCTCGCAATTCCCACCATTAATGGCTATGCCTTGAGATCCTATTCATGAAAATCACAAACAGGATTGGTTACAAGGAGCAGCTTTGGCAGAGACCAACATGCACTGGAAACGTGATGGACTTATGGAGGAGAATACAGATCCAGCCTTGCTTTGGTCATACAGGGACCGGATGCCTCACAACAGCTCTGCCCCAAACCCCATATTCCCACATCACTGCCCACTAGTCAGCACAGTCGTAAGCCTTCTTCAAGCTCACAGAACACATGAAAACTGCATAGTTAAACTTCCATGATACTCTCAGCAACTCCACGAGGGTGAAAATCTGGTCCACTGTTCCATGACCAAGATGAAAGTCACATTTTTTTCTGGATCCAAGGTTTAACAGTTGGTCAGAATCTACTCTGACATTTATTATATTATATTATTTGTTCTTTCAAGTGAACAAAATGAAGGTCACTGTTTTGTTGTTGTTGTTTTTTAACCACTGGACTTCAGTCCTCATTTGCTGTCATTCTTTTAACAGAATGATTCAATATGAGAGTATCTCAATTATTTATTTTTTTTTGTTAAAATACAACAATTATGCATTTAGCAGAGGGAACCTTAATGGACCTCAGGCCCAAGATCTGCTGGAGGAATGGCTCACTCGTCTACAGTTTCACAAAGGAGTTTGGATGACAGCGCCATATGCCGGCCCTCCCCTGTTCCGTGATAATATAACTGAAGGAATTTTTACAACTGCCTGTCAAAATCATGGACAAAGAGAAAGACTGGCATCATCTCTGAAATGTACAACTCTCATCTGTGCGTAATTATGATCACGTCTCCCCAGTGCAAGCAGGGCTGTGGAGAAGGAGGTTAAAACACTCCTTGCTGTTAAAGGCATTTTCACTGTGTGAACCAGCCAGTATTGTCCTCTGCGCAAAGTGGATTTCATCTCGCATTTATACGCTGTCATATTAGTATACTACCTTGGATCTTGCACTCTGTTTATTAATGGGAATGAGAGCAAAGACTGCAATTGGTTTATTTCATTATGTCCAAAACACACCTCTGAATAATTAAGAGCAGTAGAATGGCCTCTTTGCATTTTGTGCCTCTGCAAAATTTGTTTTTGCACTGCTGTAGTAATGAAATGGACACTGACACACCATAGACAATGTACTGTTGACTAGATCACTGTAACAGGGACCAATAACTTTAAAGGTGGCATTATCCCTCAACGTCCAGGACTTGAAGCCAGTGAAGAAGAAAAGTAGCCACACGATATCTTCAGAAATGACTCAACCCCTGTAAACTCTGATACAAAAAATACCCAGCCCACAAGGTTTATGGCTGCCTGTGGGTATGGCAGCCTGATCCTGTGTCTATTTTGTGAGTTGATGAACTGGACCTGTTGATTGTGTTTTTGATTTTGGCATCTTGTGTAGATTCTTTAAAGCCACTATCTGATAAGTGACTCAAAACTGCCACAACAAGTCTGTGCTTATGTTTTATGGTGACTGCAAAGCTGCCCTAATGCAACGTGAGTTAAAATTACAATTCAGCCCATATACAAACAGCCCATGTATCTACTATGGACTGTCTCACTTGCTTATACCTCTTCCTTGTTTTAAAGCGATGCAAGGTCCTGCACAGACATTTCACTAATTGATACGTTTTCTGGAATTAAATAGCCCACTGTAGATAAAGTATTTGGCTTCTGAATCAGTTTACATTCATTAGAGGAGGAAATAATTCAAATGCAGTACAAGGGAGAAGTTAATTTTTATTTTATTTTATTGTCTCTCACGCAGCAAAATCGTATTTTGCTATAATGGTGTAGAGCTTGTGACATTTGGTGCTGACAGAGGACATCATTTCACAGGAGACCTCACAGAGTAGCTAGACCAGGAAGAATGTGGCCAGATGGAACTGGGCTGAATTGTCAACATTTCCCTGTTGACTAGCCAGCTAAGCAAGTTCCACGGTGCCGGCAGATTTTACAATCAGAAAGCAACAGACACACACACACACTCTGTTGGGGGGAAAAAAGCACTAAAACCAAAACCAAAGTGAGTACACAGAGCCTCCTGAGTGCCTCGTCTGAGAGAAAGAGGACAAAGGTGAGGACTGGCTGTAATAAAGCCGTATGCCCGCTGTTAAGAAATGAAATGTAAAGCCATCACTGTGATCCATCTTCATTAAACAATTTCCCCTCTCCCCTGCTTTCGAGGGTATCAGTTTCAAGGGGTCAGGTGCTATTTTTCCTCCTCTTGGGTGTCGGCATGTGTTTAAATATACTGTAGAGCACAGCACCGGTGCAGCGAAGCAGAGGAATGGGGGGCCATTGGTCCCGTGCCGATTGGCTGCCATTCAAGGTTACTCTTGGAGGGTTTCCCATCACCCCCCTCTAAGTGATACATTGCAATCTGACAAATGCAAACTGTGACATTTAGGAAAGCACTGGGAGAATAACTACTGTTTTGTTGTTAATATGGACGCCTCACTGCCAGTGGAGATTGTTGGCCAGGCAGATTTACAAGCCTGATGCCCGTTACACAGCCAGATGATATCATAATTACACCACATGCACTTTTGTCATGCTTCTGTTCTTCTGATGTTCTTTCCTTTTCCTTTTTGGGGAGACTTTAACTCATTGTAATGCATTTTACATGCATTTTATAGTTGAATTTCAATATGTGAATTTATCTGTTCATTTCATTCGGATTCATTTGAATTTCTGAATGTAACCAAAGTAGGAAATGCTGAAAATTCGATTAAATAGAAGCATATAAGCAGGGCATAAAAGTAATGTATGTTTTTAATAGGCAAAGAAAAGTACGCCTGCAAAGATCAAACACTGTTTTGACAACTTTATTGCATGATTTATGCACCTTTTTTTCTTAATCTAAGTCAGGGATGGCCTCACTACAATCTGCTGATTCACAGGGAAAATACAGCCGGACAGATCAGATGAATTGCCTTTTTCTCCAACTCGTGTTTGTCTAAATAAGAACTCTGTGATCAATCTTCAGTCTTTCCGTTAAGTTTATTGTCATGACTGGCTCCTTGTTGTCTGACTAATCACTAGGCATTTTCAGATAGCTGATTGCCTCATCACTCCGAGGCAAATCCGTTATAATTTGAGTGAGCAGGTGCACATTTTCCTACCTCGTGCAGCCTAGATAAACACAGAAGATAAGACCTGTAAATACGCATGAATATTTTAATTTTGCGCATGCAGAGATGTGCCGAACAGACAGCAGCAGCACAGCCATACTGTCATATTATTATGCTGCAGAAATAACAGGAAACCAGGGGACTGAGGAAAGAAATCTCTTTCATTTTGCTCCCAAATGCAATGAGCTGTTTCCCATGTATGGTTGCTGGGCATGCATTAATTATACCGCTCACAGGAATTGCTCCACTCCCATTGTCACTGAATCGCAGCCTTTTGCTACAAATCAGCTTCCTCTTCTTTAATGTGCCATTTAATGCAGTTTCTTCTAATTCAGCTCATAGAGGTGAATGGAAATGGTGCTGTGTGTGTTTTATGCAAATTGTAAGACAGGGTGATTAATTCATAATGGGTTTCAGTGCAATTGAAGGCAGTGGGAACTGATCAAGGGCAAGGACATTATAGAATGTTACAGGCTGCATAGGGGTGGCTTTGCTTGTTCTGCACTGTACCACAGCATGACAGTATCTCATTACATCTAGGCTAAACACCTCCCCCATTGATAATGAGCATTTTTCATGAGGAGGGACTGTTTTCGTCTCTTGTTGTATTTTCTTGTTCGAGGCTGCACATCATTCTTCATCTAGCTAAATCACGTATTGATCCAGCTCTATATCTCATATCCATGCACTGTAATGCGTTGTGTAACGTGCATGCAGTGCACCCAAGCCTGGCGGAGATGCCACATATGAACTGCAATGCATCACCATTCACAATTTAATAACAATAGTCTTTACGTGCTGCTAACTAAAATGTGCTATACGTCGACACTGGAAAGGACTTCGAAAATAAACCAAACACATAAACTAACATTATTTTGTCCAGTTCTCTCACACACATGCAGCCACTGTACTGTAATGAAATTGAATAGACTGCTGAGAATTTCTTTTGCCTGGGGAAATAAGGCTGGAAAACTCTGTTCATGTCTTTAATTCCATTCATCGTTTATTGTGGACTGCTGAGCTGTACAGACCTAACAGTGTCTGCTGTATCCGACTAAACGTTTAGTTTGTAATTCCACTAAATGTACAGATCAGATGCTGTGATCAGCTGGAATGTTTGTTTCCACAGATTGTCAGCCATAAGATGTAAGTAAGTATTTTAAACCCTACAGAGTCTGTTCATTTTTGAGCACACACTCATTTACTAAAAATCGGTTTATGAAAATCAAATCAAGTACAGAGAAGCTGAAGAACTACTACTGGAATTGATGACATATTCATGTTAAGTATTATTTTCCTTTGTTTATGTATTATCATGTTTCTACTGTATTTGGGTATAAGTGGTGAAAGCTAGCCTACAAATGTCTGTGTCAATTAAGAATTAAGATTTTTCTATTTTAATTTTTGTCAACGATGAACAAAAGTGAAACTTACAGTGGTGTGAAAAAGTGTTTGCCTCTATTGCCACAACACATCATCAGTAGGGTAAAACTAACCTGTCTCACGACGGTCTAATCCCAGCTCACGTTCCCTATTTATGTTTCAAGTCATCAAATAAATTTAAATATTAGACAAAGATAACACAAGTAAACACAAAATGCAGTTTTTAAATGAAGGCGTTTATTATTAAGGGAAAAAAATCCAAACCTACATTGCCCTGTGTGAAAAAGTGATTGCCCCCTAAACCTAATAACTGGTTGGGCCACCCTTAGCAGCAACAACTGCAGTCAAGCATTTGCAGTAACTGGCAATGAGTCTTTTACAGTGCTGTGGAGGAATTTTGGCCCACTCATCTTTGCAGAATTGTTGTAATTCAGCCACATTGGAGGGTTTTCGAGCATGAACCGCCTCTTTAAGGTCATGCCACAGCATCTCAATCAGATTCAGGTCAGGACTTTGACTAGGTCACTCCGAAGTCTTCATGTTGTTTTTCTAAAGCCATTCAGAGGTGGACTTGCTGGTGTGTTTTGGATCTTTGTCCTGCTGCAGAACCCAAGTGCACTTCAGCTTGAGGTCACAAACAAATGGCCGGACATTCTCCTTCAGGATTTTTTGGTAGATAGCAGAATTCATGGTTCCATTTACCACAGCAAGTCTTCCAGGTCCTGAAGCATCAAAACAGCCACAGACCATCACACTACCACCACCATATTTTACTGTTGGTATGATGTTCCTTTTCTGAAATGCTGTGTTACTTTTACGCCGGGTGTAATGGGACACACACCTTCCAAAAAGTTCAACTTTTGTCTCGTCAGTCCATAGAGTATTTTCCCAAAAGTCTTGGGGATCATCAAGATGTTTTCTGGCAAAACTGAGATGAGCCTTTATGTTCTTTTAGCTCAGCAATGGTTTTCGTCTTGGAACTCTGCCATGCAGGCCATTTTTGCCCTGTCTCTTTGTTATGGTGGAGTCATGAACACTGAACTTAACTGAGGCAAGTGAGGCCTGCAGTTCTTTGGATGTTGTTGTGCGGTCTTTTGTGACCTCTTGGATGAGTCGTTGCTGTGCTCTTGGGGTAATTTTGGTCGGCCAGCCACTCCTGGGAAGGTTCACCACTGTTCCATGTTTTCGCCATTTGTGGATAATGGCTCTCACTGTGGTTCGCTGGAGTCCCAAGGCTTTAGAAATGGCTACAAAATTGAACTCAGTTTTCCAAAGAAGTGATAAACCACAGTTAATTTATGTTTTAACAGGGGGCAATCACTTTTTCACACAGGGCCATGTAGGTTTGGATTTTTTTTTTTACCCTTAATAATAGACACCGTCAGTTAAAAACTGCATTTTGTGTTTACTTGTGTTATCTTTGTCTAATATTTAGATTTGTTTGATGATCTGAAACATTTAAGTGTGACAAATATACAAAAACATGAGAAATCAGGAAGGGGGCAAACACTTTTTCACACCACTGTATACATTCTTTCCATGTATTTTCTGTAACAATAGCTTAAAGACGCACTCCGGTGGATATAAGTCCCCTATAAAAACAAATCTACATTGTCTTAAATGGTATCTTATGCCCTTTTTTCAACCAAAAAACCTAACATTGACTTACAGTTTTGTGTCAGACTTTTTTCACTTTTCCTCCTCCTTCAAAGGCCAGGATCTGTGACTAGGCCCCCCCACCTCCCACAAGGCTAACGGTGCCGAGTGCTATATTAAAGAGAATAAATCCGACTTCCAGTTATGGCGGCTACGTAGGAGGACACGTCTCACTCTGCTCTGCTTCTAGAGATAAAAAGTCGGCAAATAACTCTCTCATTTGGAACAGAACCTATCCCAGCGTTTGGGCGAGGATATGCCGGTGAAGCCTAAGGCTGGGAAATCAGGTGGAGGAAAAATTGAACCGCCGAAACAGTCAAAGTTAACGGACTTTCGCGTCCGTGACGAGGCAGAAAGGGCTCCAGATATGGCGAAGGAAGCTAGCGGTGGTGTGGTGACTGCTGGGGATGGCACAGGTGCGGTGCTCGCTGCCATTAGTTCGATGAGAGCAGACTTTTCCGCTAAATTTGATGGGATTATAGCAGCGATAGAAGGAATGAGAAAGGAATTAAGTGACTGTATGGAACGAGTAACGCAGGAGGAGCTTCGAATTGCCAGTGCTGAGGATGACGTCACCAGCCTTCAATTAAAGGTGCGCACTTTGGAATTAAAAAATAAACGTCTGGAAGATAATGTCCTGGACTTGGAGTCCCGGTCGAGACGGAACAACCTGAGGCTGGTGGGTCTACCGGAGGGAACCGAGGGTCGGGACCCATGTTCCTTTTTAGAAAAGTGGTTTCTAGAAGCACTGAACAATGCGGAGCTGCAATCATCAGTCGTTTTAGAAAGCGTCCACCGAATTGGTCCACCGAGAGATAACAAGGCATCACCGAGGACGCTGATTATGAAGTTCCTCAACTACAGAGACAGGATGACGATCTCCAACGCAGCGCGAGCCAAAGGAGAAATTAAATACCAGGATCAACAGGTGCAGTTCTACCCAGATTTGGCCACAGGAATCCAACAATTAAGGAAACAGTTTGACCCCGTCCGTAAAGAGCTACGCAACCTTGGGATTCGTCATGGAGTGATTCACCCTGCAAGACTGCTGGTCACATATAAGGGCAGAACACACATCTTCAAGACCCCTGAGGAGGCGCAGGAGCGCATCAAGCAGATCCAAGAAGAGACTGGTGGGAGCTAAGCATGAACAAAATATAAGGTAGAATATTTAAGCATTTGCACAGGCATCTAACTGATCTGAAGCATATAGCAAATTTACAAAATATAGATTGTATTATATATTTTAAAAAAAAACTATGATGTACAAAGTTGCTATAAAATTTTGGAGTTAAGTTGGAAAACTACAGAAGAGAGTTAATGTTACGTCATTAAAAGCAGTAGAGTCAGGGTGATTGGGAGGATGAAGAAGGAGTGGCTTTGGCTGGTCCTCGTGGGTGTGGAGCGGTCGATGGCTATAGCGGGAGACGGAATTTTTTTTTTGATTTTGGGGGGATTACCACGAATGTGGGAAGGGGGAATTTGTTTGTGTGTAGTTTGTAGGATGAATGTTCAACCACTCATGTTTTTGCTTCTCTGTATGAGCATGTCTACACTGCGAGGTAATCCCAAACTTCCTATTGATCATAGACCAAAGCGTTAATCTTAATTTAACTTCATGGAATTGCAGAGGTCTACAAAATTTAAAAAAACTTAAACAAGTTATGAATAAAATAAAAGACATAGGTTCAAAAATTGTGTTTTTACAAGAAACTCATCTAATAGAGGAGGATGTAAAAAGAATTAGGAGTAGATGGCAAGGAAGTGTATTCACCTCATCATTTTCATCCCGAGCCAGGGGAGTTATGACTCTCATGCATAAATCAATCCCATTTCAAGAGAAAAATGTAATTGGAGACAAATTTGGAAGATATCTAATCATTCAAGGATCTTTGTTATTAGAAAATATAAATCTGGTGAACTTATACGGTCCCAATATAGATGATCAAAAGTTCTTTGCTAATTTATTTCTTATTTTATCATCACTTACAGGGCAACATACGTATAATGGCAGGGGATTTTAATTGTACATTGAATCCCGGTATAGATAGATCAACAGGACTGGACTGTACGCACAATGGATGCAGGATGATCATTAAGCATTTTATGAAAGAACTGAGATTGCTAGATGTATGGAGAGAAATGAAACCACAAGTTAAAGCCTACTCTTGTTATTCCAATACCTACAAGACATTCTCACGTATTGACTATTTTTTGATCTCCACAGAATTAAGGTCCAAGATTCAAAACTGCTTTGATGATAATATTGTGATCTCTGATCATGCACCCTGTTGTCTCATATATGTAGATAAGAAATTGACAAAGGAACCAGGTAGGTGGCAATTTCAGCATAAATGGCTTCAGGATGAGGAATTTGTTAAGTACATAGAAAAACAGATAGATGAGTTCTTTGATATCAATACTACACAAACATCAGCATGTATAAAGTGGGAGGCTTTCAAAGCTTTTATTAGGGGGCATATTATTAGTTATACAGGTTCAAAATCTAAGAAGACTCGAGAGGAGAGAGTCCAATTTGAACATAAAATAAAAATTCTTCAAGAAAAAGTGTATGCAGGAAGTGACCCAAAGTTAGAGAACGAATTACTGATTCTGAGAGCTGAATATGACAAAAAAAATCAGCGAATAGAGCTGCCTCGAGTCTTCTAAGATTGAAGCAATCTTTATGAACAAGGTGAAAAATCAGAAAAATTATTGGCATGGCAGATTAAACAATTAGAATTTAAAACACCAATTACCAGTATTATAAGTAAGGGACAGGTAGTTGTAGATCCTTTAGAAATTAATAGAGCCTTTAGAGATTACTATGAAAAATTATATGATACAAAAAATGAAACTGACTTAACAAAACTAAATGGGTTTTTGGACGGATTATCTACACCGTGTATTCCAAATGAAAACAGGGAGATACTGGAGTCTAAAATTAGTCAAGAAGAAGTTGGGCTAGCCATTGATAATATGAAATCAGGAAAAAGTGCAGGACCAGATGGTCTTTCAGTTGACCTTTATAAAAAATTTAAGAATAAATTAATAAAACCTTTTTTGGAAATGGTTTTAGAAGCATTTCAAAATAGTAATTTACCACCATACATGAATAATGCCTTAATTATACTGTTGCCAAAACCAGGTAAACCCTCAAATAAATGTGAAAATATGAGACCAATAAGCCTATTAAATGCTGACCTTAAGATAATCTGTAAAATTTTAGCAAGACGAATACAAGAAATATTACCAAATATTATTAACCGAGATCAGAATGGCTTTATAAAGGGAAGACAAGGCTTCCATAATGTAAGAAGACTATTTAATATTATTTATTCTAATAAAGAAGCACCGGATACAGCTCTCCTATCACTGGACGCCGAAAAGGCCTTTGATAGGGTCGAATGGCCCTTTCTTTTTGAAGTCTTACAAAGGTTTGGACTTGGAAATAATTTCATAAAATGGGTTCAGATAATATATAATAATGCTACAGCAGAAATCCTAACAAACAGCAATATCTCAAAATCAATAAAAATCAATAGAGGATGTCGACAAGGCTGTCCACTTTCACCTTTACTGTTTACTATGGCAATTGAACCTTTAGCGATGGCAGTACGTTTACATCCACAAATATATGGAATTAAAGTTGGACCAACAGAACATAAAATCTCCCTGTATGCCGATGACATAATTTTATGTCGAATCTTAAAACATCAATTCTGACCTTGTTGAATTTAATAAAGAATTTTGAGGAAATATCAGGATATAAAATAAATAAAACTAAATCTTCAATGTTAATGCTAAATGAGGCCCAGAGAAATCACCCAGCTCCTGAGGTAAATCAATTCAATGTTGTAAATCAGTTTAAATATTTAGTAATTCAAATTGTGCCTAAGCTAGAATTAGTTGCCAGTGCCAACTATGAAGCCTTAATGACAGACATTAATGAGTTACTTCAGAGATGGATGTCACTCCCAATGTGGATGATCGGGAGAATCAATATACTTAAAAGTAATATCTTACCTAAAATACTTTATTTATTTCAATACATTCCTTTACCACCACCTTCAGATCTATTCTCAAGAATTAAAAAAAAGTTAGTGGAATTTATATGGAACAATAGGAAGGCTAGATTACGTCTGTCCTTACTATATTTACCATTTGATCGTGGAGGTCTGAAATGTCCAAACTTTATGTTGTATTACTGGTCAGCACAACTGAGGTCTATGACATATTATTTTTCATCAAATGATCTCCCTCACTGGACTGAAATGGAATCATACAATTTACCTTTACCTCTTCCCATATTCATATACTCAGACTCGGCAAAAAAATTACAGAAACAAGTTAAAAATCCATTTGTAAAGCATATGATCAAAATATGGTGTGAAACCAAAAAATATCTAAAAGAACCACACTTATTGTCACAATTTAGCCCAATATGGGGTAATCAATATTTTAAACCAGGGAGAGCGGATGCTGTATTTAAAGTATGGAATTTAAAAGGGATTCAAAAGATTCAAGATTTATATCTGTCATGTTCAGATAACATAATGTCTTTTGAAGAGCTGAGGATCAAATTTAATCTTAATAGAACACATTTTTTTAAATATCTTCAGCTTAGGAACTTTATTCGATCAAATTAAAATAATGCTCTCACTCGACCTATTTATTCATCCTTGGAAAAAATTTTGACGAAAGATAGTAAGAGAAAGGGTATTATTTCAGAGTTTTATAACTCATTGACACTATCCTCAAGTGAAAACTCACAGAAAAGATTGAATTATTGGAAAGAAGACCTGCAAACTGAAATTTCAGAGGAACAATGGGAATTGGCTTGTACAGAAGCTCAAACCAAATCAATAAATGTACGTCTTAAATTGATACATTTTAAATGGTTAATGCGGATGTATGTTACACTGGTGGAATTAAATAGATATAACAAAAACATACCAGATACGTGCACAAAATGTATGGAAAGTAAAGGAACCTTATTTCATTGTGTATGAGAATGTAGAAAAATTAGAATGTTTTGGGAAGAGGTGAGGGTAACAATTGAAAAAATAATTTCAAAACAAATCATATTGAATCCTAAATTGTTTTTGTTGGGTCTGCATCCAGAAAAGCATAACTTTAATAAAAGTGAAAGAGCATTCATAGACCTCAGTTTGCTTAACGCCAAAAAATGTATTGCACTATTGTGGAAAAAGACTCATAGACCAGATGTGACTCAGTGGTTAAAACAGATGTTAACAAACCTTCCACTAGAAAGAATAACATACATACTGAAATCAAAGGAAATTGTGTTTGAGAATATATGGAGACCTTTCATTGATTATGTAAAGAATTTAAACATAACTTCTGAAGAAGAAGGTGAATGATGTGTGTGGACCTTGTAAATTCCAAACTGGTGAATGTATAATATGTATACTTATGTAATGGATTGCCTAGACTAAACAGAGGAGCATTGTTGAAGACCTGTTCTTGTTAGTGGTTGTCGATGTTTTTAGTACATTTTTTTTTATTACTTTAGTGTTAGTGTTTGATTGTTTGTGTTATGTTTGTAAAAAGGTTCAATAAAAAAATATTGTGGAAAAAAAAAAGGGAATAAATCCTGTGACAAAAAGACTTACCGGTTGACAGACATATGCATGGTCACCCAGGATAATGGTTGAAACTGCATCTTAATTTGGGTTAAGTTTTAAAAGCAGCTGTCCAAAAATGCTAACTGGCCCTGGAGGCTAACTTCAGTGAGGTCAGAGAGTCCTGATTGGCTCAACACTTTGGACCTGCTATAGTTACATCACCAAAAACGGCCTTATAAAACTCGCCTTTTTTTAGGGGCAGGGCTTAACTGAAATTTCACAGCAAAAAAAAAACAGAGACATGACAAATTTGAGTGATTTCGCTCTTAATGTCTTGTAAGCACAGCTTGACATTAACTTTTTTGCTCACCAGCCACTGTGGGTAGTGATTTTCCAAAGGCCACTAAGCCTTTTCATTAGCCTCAATTTTGTGGTTGGAAAATTATGTTTAATATGATCAAATTTGACTATCGCATGCTAAATTTTACTTGAATTACATTTACAACCTTTTTAAATGTAACTGCCCCTTATACATACATAAAAGGTAGCAAGAGAAACACTTTAATTATTAACAGGAGTAAATACTGTAAAACAGTCGAGGAAAAATATTTGCAATATCAGAGTGAAGTACAGATAGATTTGGGGTCTGTCCAAATTCTCATTTGTATCTCTTCTCCTTTGCCTACCCCCACCCCTTGGTCCTTGAAATCAAAGGCCAAGGCGCAGGCACATTTCTAATCTTGTCCCTCCTAGTTACTCCCAATGAAAATCTTAGCATCTTCAACTCTGCCGCCACCAGCTCCACCTCCTGTCTTTTTATCAGCGCCACCGTCTCCAAACCATACATTATAGCTGGTCTCACTACCATTTTGTAAATCTTCCCTTTCACTCTTGCTGCTACCTTTCTGTCACAAATCACCCCTGACACTCATCTCCACCCACTCCACCCTGCCTGCATTCTCTTCTTCACCGCTCTTGTGCATTTTCCATTGCTTTGGATGGTTGACCCCAGGTATTTAAACTCATCTACTGTACTTTCACCACCACTACTCCTTTCATCTTCACCGTTGCACCTGCCTCCCTCTCATTTACATTCATGTATTCTGTCTTGCTTCTACTGACTTTCATTCCTCTTCTCTCCAGAGCATACCTCCACCTCTCCAGGTTCTCTTCCATCTGCTCCTTACTCTCACTGCAGATCACAATGTCGTCTGCAAACATCATGGTCCACGGAGACTCCTGCCTGACCTCGTCTGTCAGTCTGTCCATCACCATGGCAAACAAGAAGAGGCTCAGAGCTGATCCCTAATGTAATCCCACCCCCACCTTGAATCCATCTGTCACTCCTACAGTGCACTTCACCACCGTCTCGCTGTCTTCATACATGTCCTGCACCACCCTCACATACAGTCATGTGAAAAAATAAGGACACCCCACTAAATATTCAGTTCTTTATTAAGAAATGTTCACATACTTATGTCTAACCTTGTTTTTGTTTTTATTTGTATTTTTAACATTTATTTTAGCCATTTCAAATGGAAATGAATGTGGAGGTTGACACTGTAAGTTTGGACCCAGGGAACACGCACACAGGCTCGAGTAAGATTCAACAGTTTAATTAAGGGAATAATGAGTGTGTGAGTGCGTGTGAGCAGGATGTGATGTCTTGTAGGAGGACGGGGTGCGCCGAGGGCGAAGCAGTGCGCCGTGCAGCCAGGTAACCCTAAGGGCAGAGCAAACACAGGGATTAATCACAGGTGTGGGGCAGGACGGTGGTGCAGTGGTTAGCACTGTTGCCTTACAGCTAGAAGGTTCCTGGTTCGAATCCCCAGGCTGGCAGGGGTTGGAACCTTTCTGTGTGGAGTTTGCATGTTCTCCCTGTGCTGCGTGGGTTTACTCCGGGGGCTCCGGTTTCCTCCCACAATCCAAAGACATGCATGTTAGGTTAATTGGCTGTTCTAAATTGTCCCTAGATATCTGTTTCCTATAGGCCCTTAGAATAGAGGGTTAGTACTAGTGAAAGCGCTTTGAGTGGTCTTTGTGACTAGAAAAGCACTATATAAGTATAGGTTAGTTAGTAGTTAGTTAGTTAGGTGTGGCCCCAGCGGTATTAATATTCAGACTGGTGCTTACTTGCAGGTGGAATGGTGGCTGGCGTTGGCTTAGCCGCAGGTCTCCGGCCTGGAAGACAGCGTTGCGTTGTGCGCTCGGCGCGGTGAGGAAGATGATGGCGTGGCAGAGAGAGGAATCCGCCGCCAGAGGATCCACCTGTGCACAGGGGAGAGAGACTGGAGAAAAGGTAGAGCGATGATGGCTTACTTGCTTGGTGTGGAAGGACTCAGAGGAGCATAGGCTGAGAAGGAGTAGACGAGTGCCGGAATGCACAAGCATTGGTGAGCAGACGGCTCCAGACTGAGGCTCCAGGCGGAGTGGGCTAAATAGCCCGAGCTTGATGAGGCACAGGTGTGCACGCAGCTGGAGCGGGAGACAGGCAAGAGCGAGTTGTGACAGAGGTGTCCTAAAAAAGATGGGCGTGTCCTAAGTTCCATCCATCCATCTTCTTCTGCTTAATCCTTTTCAGGTTGCGGGGGGGCTGGAGCCTATCCCAGCATCTTTGGGCGAGAGGCAGGGTACACCCTGGACAGATCACCAGTCCATTGCAGGGCCAACACTGAGAGACAGACAACCACTCACTCTCACAGTCATACCTAAGGACAATTTAGAATCCCCAGTTTGATGCCAATTAACCTAACTTGCATGCTTTTGGCATGTGGGAGGAAACCGGAGAAATCCCGGAGTAAACCCACACAGACACGGGGAGAACATGCAAACTCCACACAGATCACTGTTGGTCCGGGGCTGGGATCAAACCTAGGATCCTTCGGCCAAGGGTGATCCTGGGTTCAATCCCAGCAAGTTATTCCCCACTATTTGTTTAGAATTACATTTTACAGAAAATTTGAAAAAAAGTCTTTAATTCGTTTTTAATTGTTTAGTTGTATTACATGAATCTCCCAGTATTTTTAATATTGACATTAAATATCCATATGTCTAAATATGTTAAAAAACACATAGGCTTATACAGGGTGTCCTAATTTTTTCACATGACTGTACTCTGCCATTCCTTACTTTCTCATACAGTACCACACTTCCTCTCTTGGCACCCTATCATATGCTTTCTCTAGATCCACAAAGATACAGTGCAACTCCTTCTGACCTTCTCAATACTTCTCCATCAGCACTCTGTCACTGTCTGACTCCCTCTTTACCTTCTGAACACTCTCCTACTCCATTTCTCTTCCTATCTGCACCATGGTAGAACAGTTTAAATCCCTCTCCAATGCTCCTAGCCTTGCTTCCCTTCCATCTTGTTTCTTGAACACAGTATATCTACCTTTCTTCTCTCCATCATGTCAACTAACTCTCTGCCTTTTCCAGTCATAGTCCCTACAGTTAAGGCCCCTACTCTCACCTCCACACTTCTACCTTTCCTTTTCTCTCTCTCCCTCCTAACCCGCCTTCCCCCTCTCCTCCTCCTCAGTCTTTGACCAACAGTAGCCCAATTTCCACTGGCACCCTCTTGGTTAACAGTACCGGTGGTGGTCGTTGTTAACCCGGGCCTTGACCGATCCGATATGAAAGTCTCATTCGTCATGATCTGCATGTTTGATTTGGCAAAGGTTTTACGTCGGATGCCCTTCCTGACACAACCCTCCCCATTTATCCGGGCTTGGGACCGGCACTAGGTGTACACTGGCTTGTGCACCCCCTGTGGCTGGGTTACTTTTATACTTGTATATTTGTTACTTGTTACTTGAATACCCCATGAAATTGGTCTTGCTGCTCTAGCCCATTATTTGACTAAACGTCCTCATGAGATTTTGCCTCCTACTGAATTTTTACTTTCTCTGTCTGAGATGATCCTTACCATGAACTTTTTCAGGTATGCATACTCCTACTATTTGCAGTCCTGTGGTGCAGCAATAGGCAGTGCTTTTGTACCATCCTACGCCTGTCTTGTTATGGGCCTCTGGGAAGAAAAATTTATCTACAGTTCTCTTCAAAATTATTTTTTTTTTCCAAAATTGCCCTATGGAAAAGATACATTGATGACATCTTGGTTATCTGGCGAGGAAATAGTGAAGAGTTAACTGCCTTCTTGAAATATATCAATTCTACTACAAATTACTTGTCATTTTGGAACAGAATAATATATCTGTCCATTTTCTCGATTTGACACTTTACAAAGGTATCAATGACATGATTGAAACCACCATTTATCGTCAGCCATTGAGCAGAAATACTCTTCTACAAGCCAGAAGCCATCACCCTAAACACCTCATTCAAAATATTCCATTGGGGGCAATTTTTGAGACTGAGAAGAAATTGTAGTACTGATAATGAGTTCCAGCTACAAGCTACTGAGATGCATCAGTGCTTTCAAGAAAGAAGCTATCCTCCAGAATATATTTCTTCAGCCTGTCAGAGGCCTAGCATACAGATAGTCAGTCGTTATTACTGAAAAAAAACTGTGAGTCTTACAACCTTTTCCAGAGTTGCTTTTGCCACTGAATTGTGACCTGTAGCAGGTAAAGTTAAAAAGATTCTTAAACACTGGAATTGTTCTTAAAAGTGATCCATCATTGAATCACATCTCCTCTACTCCTCCACTTATTTCTTTTAAACGTTGTCGCAATCTGAGTGATAGATTGGTGCATTCTGACATTGGGAAACAACTTAATTCTGTCTCCTGTTTACAGGCTCCTCTAACAGGCTTTTATTGCTGTGGTCATTGTGTTCAGTGCTCCAATTCATCAGACACAAAGTACTTTTCACGCCCTCGGACTGGCAAAAAAATACTACATTAAATCTTTTATTAATTGCAACAGTACACATGTGATTTACATGTTAAAGTGTCCGTGTGGCCTGGTCTATGTGGGACAAACAAAAAGTGCTTTAAATGTCAGAACATAAGACTGCAAATCACACTGAAAATATGGACTATGCCACTGCTCGCCATTATGTTCAGGCCAACCATGGTTCCCTAGCTTCACTTAAATTCTGGGGAATTGAGAAAATTATGCTTCCCCCGGGAGGTGGAGATATCGTCAAGACTTTGCTCAGTAGGGAAGCATACTGGATCCATACTCTGAACACAGTGGAGCCCTTTGGACTCAATGAGGAGCTTTGTCTATCCTGTTTTTTGTAAAGGTGTTTTGTGAAATGTTTTTATATACTATTTAAAGATATGTAAAGATGTCTTGAAGATCTCATGTTATATCATGTTACCTTTGCTTTTAGAGGTGTGTCCATCATTGGTTGGGGTAGGTCAAGTTTGTGTGGCAATACCCACCCCACTCCCATCAGCCAAAGGAGTTGAATTTATTTGGTCTTAATTATTATCCAATGAGTTTCTCACGCATGGTCTATTGTCTATTTAATGGCAGCCATTTTGTTCAGTTTTATGTGACTCTGAAGAAGACACACACAGTGTCGAAACATTATTCCTTGCACCAATAAAAGCAGTAAATTGGACAGTGTGCTCCAGATTCTCTTTCCATAAATACAGCAACCACATATTGCAGACCCACCCTCTGGAGGAGATACGTGGACGACATTCTGGAGAAAATAAAGAAAGGCCATACACAAGACCTCACAGACCACCTAAACACCATGGACAGCACAGGAAATATAAAATTCACACACGAAGAGGAACCAAACAGGACCATAGCCTTTCTGGGCATCAAAATCCACCACAAAGAAGACGGCAGCATGTAAATAAATTACAGTATACAGAAAACCAACCCACACAGATCAGTACCTACTCTGGTCATCTGAACATCCCAAAGCACACAAAACTATCAGTTGTCAGAACTCTTTACAAAAGAGCCAGCTATGTCACAGATGAAGAAGACAGACGGGAGGAAGAGGAACACATATGACATGCACTCACACGCTGCCAATATCCAATATACTGTAGGCCATAAACAAAGGAAAAAAGCAGGTCAAGACAAAAGAAAACAAATGGAAAACAAAACAAATACCAAAAGCTGAAAAGGAAAACAAGGACATGATAACCATACTATACATTCAAGGGATAACAGAACCAATACAAAGGATCATGAGAAAACACAAAATCAGCACAGCAGTGAAACCACACATAAAAATAAGGCAGCTATTTATGCACCCAAAAGATAAAATAGAACAGGACAAAAAATACAACATAATATACAAAATTCCATGCAGATTATGTGACAAGACATACATCGGGGAAACGGGAAGAACACTCAACACAAGAAAAAAGAACACCAGAAGGAATGTGAAAAGGAAACACTAGGATGAGTCACAAGATCACAAAAAGAAAAGCCAGAACAAGAAACCCTGAAATCAGCAGTATCAGATCACTGCAAAAGGAACAATCACGTCATGGACTGGGACAACACAAGAATCATTGGATCAGAGCATAATAAACACAAACGCTGGATCAAGGAAGCCACAGAAATCAGAAAACGTGCAAAGGATACTGTTATGTCGGTGATAGGAGCCAAGGACGAGCCCAGGTGTTGAGCTGAACACAGGTTTATCAGGAGACCTTCCATAATACAATAGTGTACCCGCCAGGCGGAGAGGTGGCCAAGAGACGGCCTCTCCCACTCACTGCTCTCTTATACCCTGGGTGGTGGTGGAACCGGAATGATGGAGCCACCACCCGTGTCTCACAAATAAAGGTCCCCAAACTACAACACAACAGACACCATGAACCGAGATGAGGGAGAATTCATGCTTTCCCACACCTGGGTCTTTATCCTCCAGAGACCACCTGATGACGCCAGCGTGGTGGATCTGTCAGGTCCATCAGGCTGGCCACGTCTAAGGAAAATAGCTGATAAATGACATGTCACAGCGATGACAAGCCCTGATTGTAAGTCATAAAAAAACATGTTACAGACATGTTAACAAGAAAAAAAAGATTTTTGGTGGAATGTCACTTTAAATAGCATCAATGATTAAAATAATATAGTATAGTATAGTATAGTATTGTATTGCATTGTATCCCTATCAAATAATTTGAAACTGCAGAGTCTGAAGTTGTGTAATTCTGTACTTACCCTCACCTTTGGAGGATTTCTCTGAGCTGTACAGTTCCGCAGATGTACCCACCTGTTGTCAAGCTTCTGCTAGCCTCTATGGCCACCAACTTTGGCAAATACCAGAGTGAAGACCATCACCAAGCATTTTACAGTAAGGAATGCATTGCCAATTTCAGCAGTAACTGTTATGGTAACGCTAGCTAGCTAACAGCTATATAGTTTTTTCAGCCATTCATGGTTCATGAAAACTCTTTATGTATAATGACTTATCAGCTTATTGTGTATTGTGTGCTGCGCAGCTAGACTGTCAAATTTTATGGCACTATTGTTAAGACTGTCTAGTTTCACCTAAAAAATGTATAAATGTACTGTTTTTTTCACTCTAAGAAAACGTGCATGACATACAAGAAAAACATTTTTCACATGCACTGGATACGTGGCGTTTACACCTTTAAGAAACATGTTTTTTATTTGATTTATTTAAAGCGGTCATTGACTGCACTTTTTCCACATTTTAATAGCTCAGACATGTCAATGAAATGTTTGTGACATATTTTGTTCACATTTTGTTAATTTTTTAAAATTATTAAAGCAAATTTGCTTTTTATTTTTGCTTTTTTGTTTTTCTTTTGAATTCTTGGATGGAATATGGGTGGGCAATATAAGCTGCGGCTTCAGCCATCACCCATTTCGGATAACTTATGTTGAACTGTATAATCAGAGGAGTTATTGTCTAATTTGACCTTGTTGGATTTTTTTCCCCTTTGTTATATTATTCTGTTTCTTTTTAATCTTTACTTTTAATCTATCCAAAATAAATAAAGATTCATTCATTCATTCATTTTTCATGGCTTTCTTTAAACACTCTGATTTAAGGCCTGTCACTTTAAGAACCATCCTTCACCATTTCAACTCTGCCCTCCCTCTTACGTCAGTTAGCCATTGTAGCTGACCAGCTTCTAGCCTCCCAGATTGGATGGGCAGCGCTCTGGTTCACTGATCCACAGTCAATGGTGTATCTCGCATCAGTCCGGCCTATTTCCCAATAATTCTGCCGTGATTCCACAACAAATCACTAGCACCACGCACTTGACGGCTCCCCAGATCACCTGGCTCGTGACCTGAGGTGAAGTACCGAGCCAAGGGACCTCAAAGGGCAGTGTGGCTCTCTGGGACTCCACTCTGCTCTTACAGCCAGCTGAAAGCTGGAGTGATTAGGCTGCCCGCAAGAGCAGCGCAGATCCATGGAGGACGGTGGGGGAGCCAGGAGCCTCCAGCCAGTAGCATAGGGTCCCGGGACATTTTGATTGCAGCGAACCGATGGCTTCGTCATGATTCCGCGGTGGATCACCTGTCCTGTACCGGCCTGTGGCTTTCACGGCCAGCTAAAGGCTAAAGGTAGCCTTTTAGCCCACAAGCTAACACTGTTACCAGGACACTCACTGTAAGTGCAGTTTATGTTGTTATTTTCTTCAAATCTTAGTCACCCTAATAGCCATCCATGCACTACACAAAGAGCAGAGATAAACAAACCTATCATCTGGTCAGTCACTGCAACAAATACTGGAGTCAGTTTGTCTCGGCCTGTCCTTGCCACTGATAATATCTCTATCTGCCAAGAATGTGCTGCTAGTCCAGCAAAAGCTAGCGGTACTCAAATATTTTGCAAGCAGTTTCATGAAATGGTCAGTCAGAAGGCAACTCATACCGGCTTGGACGTCGCCCGGGTAAACAAGGTCAGGAGTTCCTGGCAGAGGAGGGCGAAGGACAGAGCTGCGTGAAGGAATCTGATCAGACCTAAATGAAACAGTCATTGTCACCCATGACAGACTACTATGAAGAAGAAGTTATCACCTGGTTTGGTGGTGTGCCTTGTGTCACTGCAGCCCATCTCTCGGTGGTTTCGTCGTGATTCTGTGGCGGCTCGCCCATAACACCAGCCAGTAGCCCTGAACGGCCAGCAGCCCTGGTCCCGGGTCTTTGCAGCAACCGGTGTGCCCATATGGGCGATCCACCATGGAATCACAACAAAACCACTCAGAGATGGGCCAGAGTGAACCAGGTGGTAACAGGGATGGATGGCTATTAGGGTGACTAAGATCTAAAGAAAATAATATTATAAGACATGCTTGGTTCGAGCTTCCTACTAGCTTGGCGGTAATAGCTCAGGGGCTAATAGGCTACCTTTAGCATCCCACCATCAACATGACAGACATACAGTACATGACAGACAGCTAGGTGAGTCAATAATAGAGCAGTGGGCTGGTCTCAAGGATGGCAGTGGGTTGGCTTTTTCTAAACATGATGTATACGATTTCAACAAAAAAGTCAAAAACGTTTCTTGGAGCGAAAAACAAGATAAAGGTTGTGTGTTTTTTTAAAAGAATTGACTGTTTTGAAAATTTTGGGCTAATTACGTCACCAGTTGACACATGTGAGACAGTTAAAACCTACATACACACCATTTTTCAGTCAGTGACCCCTTTAACCTTTATTGTACGCAGGGGGAGACCCATTGTGAGGCAACCTCTCTTTTTCAAGGACACCCTATTCACACTCACACAGTTACACATTCACACCTGGAAGCTGCCCAGTACAACCACAGACTGACCTGTGGCCACTGAGCAGCTCCACTGGAGCAGTTAGGGTATCTGCTGCTCCTTTCTCTTTTTTCTTTCTTTCTCTGTAACCATTAGAGATGATGCCCAAACCTAACCTTTTCCTAACTTTAACAGTTAGTGGAGTGAAAAAAAAAACTCAAAATGATAAACGGCTCAGCTCTGGTATTCTCAACCGTGGACATACGGGAATTTCACTGTTCTGGTCATTTAGCAACAAGTGGCCGATGAAAACAACCACCATTTTTGTATTGTGCACTGCTAGCGAGGAGACTTATCAGGATCGTTTTTCATCTCTGTTGATGGCATTTGAAGATCCAGACAGGCTATCTTTGAGACAAGATAAATTACACTTTTAAGGTAATTCTTGGGTGTTTTATGTGGTCTGTGGAGCTGTATGGTTATAGGTAACAGCTGTGTTAGTTCGCTGCTGCCATATTGAAGTCAATGAAAACAACGGCAATGGCTATGGGTATGGAACCATACCCACAGAATGCTTGCTATAGATGTGCTTCAAATCTGATTGGCCAGTACATTCTATTAATGCAGAATCTTAAAGGCAGCAGGCTACAGGTACGGTAATCTGAGGCATTATTTGTTTCAATTTTTTAATTAAAATCTATTTACTACCTTTTTAACCTTACCCACTCCCAAATCCTATGGCTAACATCTTAATTACCTCCGCCAAGGGAGGACGGAGGTAATGTTTTTAGTGTCGTTGGTTTGTTTGTCCATTGGTTGGTTGGTTTGACTGTTAGCAACATTACTCAAAAAGTTATGAATGGATTTTGATAAAATTTTCAGGAAAGGTGTGTAATGGCACAGGGAACAGATGATTAGATTTTGTTGGTGATTTGGATCATGATATGAATGCAGGAATTTTTTGAATATTATTTTTATATATTAATATGGCGCTTTTCAAGTATTGTCCCTTTAAGACGTGTCCACTGAGTTACGTGTGTGGCCACACGTCTCGGCAACCCGGAAGCCAGACACTGCAGAAAAAGTATTAGGGGCGTGTCCACCAAACTCATTTTTTCTGCTGTAGGCGCCTATTTTCTATTCATTCTCTATGTAGTCCAGCATTTACAGTGCTGGGCACCCTTGGCGCTGGAACGCTTTCATCAGTGGTTGCTTTTTGTCACGGTGCTCAGGGCTGAAAAAAGTTCAACTTGTCAAACTGCTGTACAGCTGTGCTCATCAATGTCAGAACTTTCTAAGCAGCCAATCAGAATTAAGGAAGGGCGGGACATAGGACGCCGGTACAGGAAGACAAGAACGGGAGGTGATGGTGAGGAGGTGGAGGCTGAACTTTGCTGCATCAAACAACCCGGTACTCTTTGATCTGACACTTAAAAGATATCATGATCAAAATTTGAAAGCAAACACTTGGAGGAACATGTCCGCATCTGTCGACGTGCCACGTGACTGTTTGCGCCTTTGTCATGGTCATATTTCTTACAAGTTTGTTGCGACCTGAAAGATTCAATAAACCATTATGTTGATTTAAGGTGGAATTGCCCAGCCCCAATGTATGATCAATACAATTATGACAGTCTTGTTATTATTATTATTATTATTATTATGTAGTCATATTGTTTTTGCTGTCATTTCTCTGTCTGTTAATAATAATAATAATAATAATAATAATAATAATAATAGATTGCATTTATATAGTGCCTTTCATTCAAATTTTCAGGAAAGGTGTGTAATGGCACGCTGAACACATGATTAGATTTTGGTGATGATCTCAAAATGCATACCTCTGCCAAGTCTCTTATCTTCTCACAGAGTATTAGCAACAGTACTCCAAAACTACTGGATGGATTTGGATGAAATTTTCACCAGAGGTGGTTCTTGGGCTACAGACGAATCCATTATATTTTGGTGATGATCTGAGAATGCATACCTCAGCCAAGGCTCTTATCTTTCACAGTGTGTTAGCAACAATACTCCAAAACTAATAGACAGACTTTGATGCAATTTTCACCAGAAGTAGCTCTAGGCCTACACACAAACCCGTTACATTTTGGAGGTGATCCATGAGGGACGGAAGGAGTCTTGGCGGAGGTTTGTGCTTTCTGAGTGCTTTTCTAGTTTTTCAATTAAATTAAATTCAACTTTATTTATATCGTGCCATTTCACAACAACAGTCATCTCATAGCACCTTCAACTGTAGGGGAAACCCCCACAATTGCAGAATGACCCCAGCAATCGGGCGATCCCCTGTGAGCAAGTGCTTGGTGACGGTGGAGAGGAAAAACTCCTGTTTAACAGGAAGAAACCTCCAGCAGAACCAGGCTCAGGGAGGGGCAGTCATCTGCTGCAACTGGCTGGGGGGTGAGGGGATAGAGAAGATGACAAGAACAGACATGTAGAGAGCAAACAGCACGATGGGGACTCAATCTACGGGAGAGAACAAACAGATGGTAATGACCAGCAAAAAAAAAAAAAAAAAATCATTGAGAGTGAAGAAAGGATTGAAGCCCAGTGCATTATTGGAGGTCCCCCGGCTGTCTAAACCTATTAGCAGCATAACTAAGGGAGGATTCAGAGACACACGATCTCTCCCTAATTGTAGGCTATATCAAAAAGGAAGGTTTTATCCCTATTCTTAAAAACAGAGATTGAGTCTGACTCCCGAATCCAGATTGGCAGCTGGTTCCTCAGGAGAACCAGCTGCATTTGTTTTTTAAATGAAGGGGTAATTGGCTGAGTCCACAGATTAAATAAATGTATTCCTTTTAATCAGATATTTTTTTCTTGAAGGGGTCATTGACTGAAAAATGGTGTGTTTGTAGGTTTTAACTGTCTGAAATGTGTCTGTTGCTCATGTACGTAATTATCCAAAAGATATCAAAACTGTCAATTCTCTTAAAAAAAAAACATACACAGCCTTTATCTCGTTTTTCTCTCCTAGAAATGCCAGAAATATTTTTGACTCTTCCGGGTAAATCATATATGTTATGATTTGACAAAGCCAACCCACCGCCGTCCTTGAGACCTGCCCATTGCTCTATTATTGGCCTGCCTAGCTGTCTGTCATGTAGATGGAAGGGGTGCTAAAGGTAGCCTATTAGCACCTGAGCTATAGAGAAGCTAAGGCATGCTCCAGCTACTTACACATATGGGACCTTAAACTGGAAGAAATCTGCGTTGAAGTGAATGGAAACAGCGGAATTATCTTTTGATCCCATTTGAATTTTCCCACGAGTTACACATTTTTTAAACGAGTTACACACATGATGTTTGTCAATTTAAAAGACAATTTTCCACGTAATTAAAGTTGCGGGCTATTGTATAATAACAGAGTAATATTCAGTTTTTGTGAAAACGCTTAGCAGAATATATCTCCCATCATCCCACATCACCAAACACGATGATGTCGGTTTCTCTCTCAAAGCACACCTCCTGTTTTGTGACTGATGAAAGAAGGCTCCAAGTTGGAGCACAAATGTATTGTGAGAGCTGCAGCTGATCTAGAGGACTGTTAATGATTTCCTCCTGGGCGCTCTTTGAAAACGATAACGTAAGTTACGTGTCCGTGTTTGTAGTCTTTTAATTAATGTATTTTCACAACCTTATACCTTAACAGTTAGACAACAACCTACACCGTTATTTACGTGGAAAATTGTCTTTTAAATTGACAAATATACACTACCGTTCAAAAGTTTGGGGTCACTTAGAAATTTCCTTATTTTTGAAAGAAAAGCACTTTTTTCAATGAAGATAACTTTAAACTAATCAGAAATACACTCTATACATTGCTAATGTGGTAAATGACTATTCTAGCTGCAAATGTCTGGTTTTTGGTGCAATATCTACATAGGTGTATAGAGGCCCATTTCCAGCAACTATCACTCCAGTGTTCTAATGGTACAATGTGTTTGCTCATTGTGTCAGAAGGCTAATGGATGATTAGAAAACCCTTGTGCAATCATGTTAGGTCTGCAATGCTGTAATTGCTGCAAATGGAGGATTCTTTGACGAAAGCAAAGTTTGAAGGAAAAAATTATTATTTCAAATACAAATCATTATTTCTAACCTTGTCAATGTCTTGACTATATTTTCTATTCATTTTCCAACTCATGGTGGTAAATAAGTGTGACTTTTCATGGAAAACACAAAATAATTGTCTGAGTGACCCCAAACTTTTGAACGGTAGTGTATGTGTAACTCATGGCAAAATTGGATCAGGGTCGAAAGATAATTTCGCTCTTGCCATTCATTTCAATGGAGATTTTTTCCTATTTAAGGTCCCATATACTGAAAGTAGAGGGGGTGTGACTTAGGCTCTCTTTTAGCCCCCCAGATAACTCTGGTACCAAGAGGCTCACACCAAGCACAGCTCATACTGTTATTTTCCTCAGATCTTAGTCACCCCATCCCTGTTACCACTTGGTTCACCAGGCCACAGTCGACAATATAACTTGCGTCACTCCCGCACATCTTCCAATAATATTGCTGTGATTCAACAGCAAATTTCCAGCACTGGCACAACAGTCGTGGCAACCGAGGCTGCTGACTCTCAGCTGGATTCATACTGCACCTCCACTGTCCACATAAGTGCAACCGGAAGCCTCGTGTGACAAAATTTACATCATATCTCCGCTCCGCTAGTGTACACAGGACTCTACTGTGGACGACCGTGTGCAGCCCAAATTTTATGACCGCACAGCCTGCCCATGATCTGAACGTGTTGACAGAGCATCCGCAAGACTGAACGTCCCATTCACAAGATGGCGCTACCAACACAGCATACAAAGACAAAGTAGACGAAGAAGACAATGAGGAGGCGGAAGACGAGAATAAACATACATGAATCCTTTTGCAGCAGCAGCAGCAGCTTGAGTGGAGAAGAGCACTGGAAAATGGTAATTCCTCCTTTTCCTTGAAACGATGCCATTGTTGTTGCCACAAAAAAAATGTGTGTCACTCTCGTGTTTATAGCCGGTGAACAAACTGGTGTGTTGGCACACTTGCGCTACCCATAGGGCTGGGGCGAAACCACAAATAACGGTTGTGTGCATGTGTCAACTGCTTGGCTTGGTAGACGAAAAAAGTGAGCATGTACAACGTCACGTGCGCGCCGGGCTCGTCCAAAGCGCTCGTGGACCAAAGCGGACCAGAGGGGAAATGCAGCATGAATAAGGCTTCAGGGCCAGCTCCCCTACCATCCTCCGGAGCTCTGCACAACTCTGCTGCACTCTCGCGGACAGCGTAGGGGAGCCAGGTCATGATGGGGCATCTCCCAGTTGGCCGTGGGAGCAGAGCGGTGTTCCATAGAGCAAGACCTTTGAGATCTCGTGACTCAGCAAACTTCGCTTTGGCTTGGCCAGCAGCCTCAGGTCCAGGCCAGACCAGGTCGGTTGTGGCGATCGGTGCTAGCAATTTGTTGTGGAATCCTTGCAAAATTATTGAGAAATGGGTCGGGGTGACAAATTTTCCACAAACGCTGGCCTCTCGGTGCGCTGCTCTCCCCCTCCCTCTGCTGATCCGTGAAACATGACACTTGTGACCAGCATTGAGTGTGACCGCCTGATTTGCATTCCTGTAAGTGAAGTTGAAAGCTTTACAGGTGAGCAATGAAATAAATTTAGGATTAAAATAACTACATACAGGGTTTTTTTTTTTTTTAGTTACAGTTTGTGAAAGAGGTCTATTGAAGGAAGAGTGGCCACGTATGTGTGTGTCATGGGTGGTGCTTATTTCTGTCCAAGGAGCACTTGTGTCTGGTGTGTGTGTGTGTGTGTGTGTGTGTGTGTGTGTGTGTGTGTGTGTGTGTGTGCATGCGCGCGTGTGAGAGCCAAGTGGTAGCTAATTTCAGCACTTTTAGGTTTTGATTTTTGAATGTTTTTGCGTAGTTTTAGTACTTGATGCTGCTGTTTGTGGTTGTGCCATAGACTGTATAAATGGAGGCTTCTCACAGCCAAGCACAGCTAAATCTGTGGCTTCAACGGCAATGCCCTGAAAACTAAAAAGAACTGTTCGTGTGATCAGTGATACAGACACAGGCCAGACACAAGAGCACCAGGTATGTTTTGTATGAATGTCACAGATCTGACGTTTATGTGCCATATACAGTCATGTGGAAAAAATTAGGACACTGTGGAAATATGAAAGGACGAGGCAGAGTTTATCTCACGAGTCAGGTTTATTCACATTCTCCAACATCAGCAATACAGAAAGAGGAAGAAACCCAGACCTTCATCCCTTTTTTATACCCCAGGAGCTTCAAAGCTCCAGTCACAATGCATCTAATCCCAAGTAACACTGCATCCCTTTCAGATCTTATCACCCCCACCCAAAGTCACTGGCAGCCTGGAAATCCCCCACGGCCATCTCTTTGCATATCAAAGACCACATTTCACATCCTCCTGTTATCTCCGAGGAGGCTCAGTCCTTTGTTCATCTGAGACGTGAAGCATACAGTAAGCATACAGTGATATACATATGAAGCATAAGGTGATATCATTTGTGCATATGAAACCCACATATGTGTCCCACAACACCCCATATAAGCCTGTGTGTGTTTTTTAATATATTTGGACATATGGATATTTAATATCAATGTTAAAAAAAATACTGGGAGATTCATGCAATACAACTAAACAATTAAAAATGAATTAAAGTAGAACTGAAGTGAACGGCATTGAACAGCACTGGGTGATAGTACATACAATTATAAAGATAATTTATCATTGGCACCCCCTCCACCAATCCCGGAATCTTGGAGAAAATCGCGATTTTGAATTTCCCGCCCTGAAAAATCCTACGAATCCGCCGATTATCGGGAAGTGCAGCCGGAGTTCCGCGTGACGTCACGAATTGGGCACAGTCCTCAATGTTTACCATTGCGAGCACGTCGACACTGGTTGTTTTTGGTGCATTTTGTCGTGATAGTCGACTACAAAACACTTCCAACACCTGGGAAGATCTGTTCAGTGGCCAAGGAAAGCTGTCATGGCGACGAAAGAAAAGAAAGGGGGAGGAAAAGCTGCACGGTGGCGCAGTGGTTTAGCACTGTGGCAGCACAGTTTACCCTCGGCCGGGGGATCGCGGGGATCATGAGATCGTGGGTTCGATCCCAGCCCCCGACCAACAGTGAGCTGTGTGGAGTTTGCATGTTCTCCCCGTGTTGCGTGGGTTTTTTTTCCAGGATTTCTCCGGTTTCCTCCCGCATACCAAAAACATGTAGGTTTAGGGCGCTCGCGCACGCAGCGAACAGCAGCTGGTGGCTTGTCACCAGACTGCAAACCGAATCTACCGACGGGTACAAATAAGTAACAAAAAAAAAAAAAAGCAACCGGGAAGCGATGCATTGCATGGTCACCAGCTGGTCACTGCACTGATTGCATCAGACCATTGGCACCACCCTCGGACCGCATTGTCCCTTTTCTACTGGAATTATTGTTATTGAAACACAAAAATCGTCTGCAGTCCAGACTTAATTTTCCTTATCCTGACACCCCAAACATGCCAAAGTAGAGAAGTAAAGACTCACCATTCTGTATTCAATAAGCGACTCTCCTCCCCATCACTGCTGCGGTCTGACTCTGAGTTGGTGCCGGAATCCCCCGACAATTCTGGCTCGAATCTGTACGGTTCGATGCCTCCCTCGCTCTCTTCCTGTTCACTTGACACTCCTGCATCCTCCTCTGTCTCGTCACCGATCCTGAATGCCTCTTCACTCTGAAAACTCTGGTTTTCTTGACTGCTGGAACTGCTATCATCTGCCATTGTTGTTTTACTAAGAGTCACACTCGTGACGTCACGCAGCGTCGTCTGCACTACTTCCGGTTTGTTTGGCACTGCCAGCCAGAGGCAAAAGTTTATCGGCTTATAGCTTGGCCATCGCACGGCCTAAAAATTTCTTTTATGTGTTGAAAAATACAATAGGTAATAAGGAATTAATCCGCTATTCTACTTTTTGCGCAAAAAGGTGGGTTCAGTTCTACTTTAAAGTGTCATGAACTGGGTTTGATGGTTCCAAACCCAATTTCATGACCCTGTGGCTGCATGTTCTCTTGTGCATTTTTGTTCCTTATTTGCCATCTGGCAGCTCCTGGGGAGCCTCTGGGGTTTGCTCGGCTCTGTCAGTTGACAGCCACGCCTCCCTCTCCTGCCAGTGATGCCAGCTGTTTGTCATTATCATTTGTGTTCATTCCTCTGCTCATTCATGCACGCACACACACACCCATACATGCATTCCCTCTCATTCTTACACTCATGCACACATTCACACACACACCCACTCATTCTCACTCGCATGCTCACAGACATTCACACACACACACACACACACACACACACACACACACACACACACACACACACACACACACACCTGTTTCCACTTGGTTCAGCCCACACTTTCCTATGGACACCGTCACACCGGCTATCACTCAGCTCATTATGTATTTGATATTTAAGCTCTGTGTTTCCTCTGCTGTGTGCCGGATTATTGCATTGTACTGCATTGCTCTGCACTTAACTGCATCGTCTTGTCAGCCAGTTTGTCTTCTG
Organism: Pholidichthys leucotaenia; assembly: GCA_020510985.1. Classification (NCBI taxonomy): domain Eukaryota; kingdom Metazoa; phylum Chordata; class Actinopteri; order Cichliformes; family Pholidichthyidae; genus Pholidichthys; species Pholidichthys leucotaenia. The sequence continues at coordinate 56,853,142 of CM035843.1, read as the reverse complement.
TTCTACGCAGGATCGGCTCTGGGATTCCTTTCAAGGACGTCTCTGTTCCTGGCCCAGTGAGTATTCCTGTCCTCGCCGCTTCCAGTCACGTCTGGAGGCGCTCGAGGGTCCAGTTTGTCTCCCCCCACTGTCAGTCTCACCTGAAGCACCTTGGGTCCTCTCTGGACGTACTCACTGGTGAGCTGAGGAGCGTCTTGTGTGCTTCCTAGAGCCTCCTCATTGTTCTGTGTTCTTCTGTTGTTTTTTTCTGGACTGTTTGTGACTTTTTGTACAACAAATTGCACACAATATCTCCTGCGTGTGGTTTTTTTTTCCACTCCTGCCTCAGAAGGAAAATCATAACATAAAGACTTTTTTCAAATTTTCTGTAAAATGTAATTCTAAACAAATAGTGAGGAATAAATTAGGACCCCCCCCCCCCATCTTTTTTAGGACACCTCCACATTCATTCCCACTTCAAATGGCTAAAATAAATGTTAAAAAATGCAAATAAAAACAAAAACAAGGTTAGACATACTGTAGATATGTGAGCATTTCTTAATAAAAAACTGAATATTTAATGGAGTGTCCTAATTTTTTCACATGACTGTATGTCACCAGATGCAAAGCTACATGAAGTAAAACTAGAAAAGCACTCAGAGAGCACATACCTCCAACAAGGCTCCTTCTGTCCCGTATGGATCACCTCCAAAATGTAATGGGTTTGTTTTGGAGGATTTTTGCTAACACAGTGTGAGAAGATAAGAGCTTTGATGGAGGTATGCATTCTCGGATCATCACCAAAATGTTATGGGTTTGTCTCAAACCCAAGGACCACCTCTGGTGAAAATTTCATCTAAATCCATCCAGTAGTTTTTGTGTAATTCTGCTGCACATATAAAGACCAAGTGACCAAGTATAAGTGACCATTTGCCAACCTTTGCACTTATCCATGGCCACATGGAGGCCAATACAGAAAAATTTTTAAAATCGTTCAGATACAAATCACAAAATGCAATCAGTTCTTTTAAAGAAGACTTGCTGAAGCAGGACTGGACAAAAGTCTATGTATCAGATGTAAATGAAGCCTACGACACATTTATGAACATAGTAACCACTCTTTATGAAAAAAAATGTCCATTAGTAAAGAAAAAGCTTAAACATAAATTTGTCGATAAGCCATGGTTAACCAAAGGATTACAAAAGGCGTGTAAAAAGAAAAATTTATTATATAAAGCTTTTCTAAAGAAAAGGACAAAAGAAGCAGAGCAGCGGTATAAAACATACAAAAATAAGTTAACATATATAATAAGATGTAGTAAAAGAGACTATTACAGTAAAGAACTGGAGAAAAACAAAGACAATATTAAAAATACATGGACAATACTTAACAATATTCTTGGAAATAAAACAGAAATACAAACTACCTAACCAATTTTTCAAAAAATAATACGACTCAGAGTGTGAATGCAGCTTCGCCTGCAGATGAATTTAATAACTTTTTTGTTAACATTGGTCCTAATATGGCTTGAGAAATACCCATTATGGCACCCACAGGTGATACAATAAGCAAAAACACTGCTATAAAAGACTCCATTTTTATAAAGAACACAGACGAGAGAGAGGTCATTGAAATTGTTAAATCGTTTAAAAGTAAGACATCTGCGGACTGTGATGGTATTGACATGCTCTTAGTCAAAACTATTATCGAATGCTTAGTGAAACCACTGACGTATATCTGTAACCTGTCTCTCCAAACAGGTATATTTCCCAATGCAATGAAAATAGCTGAAGTAATTCCGATATACAAGACGGGTGACAGAGGGGAATTCTCAAACTATAGACCAATTTCACTATTTTCTGCAATTTTCCAAGATACTTGAAAAAATATTCTGTCAGAGAATTGACAACTTCATAATGAAGAATAACTTATTGTGTGAGCAGCAATATGGGTTCAGACACAAGAGGACAACTGCATTTGCTCTAATGGAATTTATAGAAAAAATATCAGCTGCCGTTGAAAATAAAGAGTATTCAATTGGGGTATTCCTGGATCTTAAAAAAGCATTTGATACAGTAGATCACAATTGATTATTAAAGAAACTACAAAATTGTGGTATTAGGGGTGTAGCACTGTCCTGGTTAAGTAGTTACTTAAAGAATAGATATCAGTATGTATGTGTTGGTAACAAAAACTCACAGTTACTGAAGGTTACTTGTGGAGTCCCACAGGGTTCAGTTTTGGGGCCATTGTTATTCAATATGTATATAAATGATATATGTAAAGTCTCGGAAAAAATGGATTTAATATTGTTTGCCGATGACACTAATCTATTATGCAGTGGAAGCAATTTGGAACAACTTTTGGATACACTCGGAAAGGAATTAGGAAAGCTTAAACTGTGGTTTGATTCAAACAAATTAACGCTCAATTTAAGTAAGACAAAATTTATAGTTTTTAACAACCATCACAACAACTTAGTATCTAAACTCAGTGTAAATGGTGTAGAGATTGAAAGGGTATCTGAAACTAAATTTCTTGGAGTAATAATTGATAATAAACTGTGTTGGAAGTCACATATTAATTATATTAAAGGTAAAATATCTAAATCAATCGCAATACTACACACAGCGAAATATTTGCTGAATCAACCCACATTATATACTTTGTAGCATTCATTAATACTCCCATACATGACATATTGTACTGAAGTATGGGGAAATACTTATAAAACAAACATATATCCAGTCTTTATGCTTCAGAAGAGAGCTATTAGAATAATACACAAAGCAGCTTACAGGGAACCAACAAACCCACTTTTTCTTAAATTAAAAGCTCTCAAGTTGAAAGATCTGGTTGACTTTAAAACTGCAGTAATAATGTTTAAAGTGAAGAATCTATCACTGCCCGCAAATATCCAAAAGCTGTTCCAAATAAGGGAGAAACAATATCATTTCAGAGGAACATGTATATTTCAAAAACCTTCAGTGAGAACTACCACCAAGCAACACTGTGTTTCAGTGCAAGGTAAGCGCAAGTAAGATTATGGAACGATTTTGGACCTGAATTAAAATCATGTACAACGCTTGGACAATTTAAACAAAAACTAAAGGAAGAAATACTTCAAACATATATCCAAGATGACATGTAAAATCACATAAGGATTGTCATATCCAGTCTGTGTTGTGTTGTTGCTTAGTTTTTTTTTGTCACATTTTGTCTTAGCGTTGTTCTGAATTGTAATCGCTCTTGTTTTGTTTTTCTTTTGAATTCTTGGATGGAATATGGGTGGGCAATATAAGCTGCGGCTTCAGCCATCACCCATTTCGGATAACGAATGTTGAACTGTATAATCAGAGGAGTCATTGTCTAATTTGACCTTGTTGGATTTTCTTTCCCCCTTTGTTATATTATTCTGTTTCTTTTAATCTTTACTTTTAATCTATCCAAAATAAAGATGCATTCATTCAAAAAACAAAAACAAAAAACAAGGTCCTTGGTGGAGGTATGCACTCTCAGATCATCACCAAAATTTACTGGGTTCATGCAAGTTAGGTTAATTGGCATCAGAACTGGGGATTCTAAATTGTCCTTAGGTATGACTGTGAGAGTGAATGGTTGTCTGTCTCTCTGTGTTGGCTCTGCAATGGACTGGCGATCTGTCCAGGGTGTCCCTGCCTCTCACCCAAAGATGCTGGGATAGGCTCCAGCCCCCCCACGACCCGAAAAGGATTAAGCAGAAGAAGATGGATGGATGGATCCTTGGCCCAAGGGCTACGTTGAAAATTTCATCCAAATCCGTCCAGTACTTTTTGCATAATCCTGCTAACAGACAGACAGACGAACCAACCACTCTGATTACATAACCTCCTTTGCAGAGGTAATAATAAATAAAAAATAGTAACAGTTTGCTTCCTAAGGATTAATGTTTTAAGAAAGATATCAAATAATTTATGGTGGGTTTTTTGCATTTGTTGCACTTGGAACGATATGGACCTGATATTAGCAGCTTCAGCATGCATTAATTTTTAAATTATCACAAAATATACACTACCGTTCAAAAGTTTGGGGTCACTTAGAAATTTCCTTATTTTTGAAAGAAAAGCACTTTTTTCAATGAAGATAACTTTAAACTAATCAGAAATACACTCTATACATTGCTAATGTGGTAAATGACTATTCTAGCTGCAAATGTCTGGTTTTTGGTGCAATATCTACATAGGTGTATAGAGGCCCATTTCCAGCAACTATCACTCCAGTGTTCTAATGGTACAATGTGTTTGCTCATTTCGTCAGAAGGCCAATGGATGATTAGAAAACCCTTGTGCAATCATGTTAGGTCTGCAATGCTGTAATTGCTGCAAATGGAGGATTCTTTGACGAAAGCAAAGTTTGAAGGAAAAAATTATTATTTCAAATACAAATCATTATTTCTAACCTTGTCAATGTCTTGACTATATTTTCTATTCATTTTCCAACTCATGGTGGTAAATAAGTGTGACTTTTCATGGAAAACACAAAATAATTGTCTGGGTGACCCCAAACTTTTGAACGGTAGTGTAGATGAATAAAATTTTGAACAATTGTCAGAAAAGGTCTGTACATGTTAAGTTGAATAACAAGTACTCACGTCATGACAGCAGCATGAGCAATTTTACCCCAACATTAAAAGACCCGAGCACGGTGCTGTGGTTTTTTTGTGGCTCTGACTAGATTCTACATCTGCTGAAAGGTAAATTTGATTATATCCAACATCTTTTAACAAAATGCAACCGACTTTATTGTGGTGGAGATATTGATATATCTCAGCTTTTATTTGTTGGTATATATTTTGTAAAGAAGTAACTAGTAACTGTAATTAGTTACTATTTTTTAGTAACTTGCCCAGCACTGTGGCTAACTGATGTAAGAGGGAAGGTGGAGTTGAATAGGTGAAGGATGTTTCTTAACGTGATAGGTTTTAAATCAGAGCATTTCAAGAAAGCCATTTGCTCAATAATTTAAAAATTAAAGAAAATGTGAACAAAATATGTCACAAACAATTCATTAAGACACGTGTGAGCTGTTGAAATGTGGAGAAAAATCCAGTCAATTACCCCTTTATTAAATTACACTGAATTTACCTGTTACAAAATAATCCAAACATAGAGTCCTGCTATTTGGAGGGCTATCCTTATTCTCTCTATGAATCGCACTCAGCCACTTTTCGCTTTATTGAGGCTCTAAATGTCTCTTTGGCAGCTCAAAAATGATCCTGTTTTGTCTTTCTTCATACTGTGGTTATGACAGCCTACAGCCATGCAATTTCATGGCATATTTCATGACAAAAACATTAATTTCCATGGAGCTCCCCTCTCACTCACAGTGTGTCTGACTGCTTGTTATTATGTGTTTGTTTTAATCTGCTCCAATATGGCCACCACGTTTTTATGCGTGTGACATCACGCCGCGGTTGAGATTATTAACTGCCCACTATCCCCCTCCCACCAACCAAATGAGTGTTGAAGCCTTATTAAAAGGGGTGTTGTTTTGCTCATGTGCAATGACAACAGTGCATTCTTTTCGTGCATATGCAGAATGACAATGGTGCATTGAATTCCTGCATGCGCAGGGAGTGAAGTTATTACTCCTATCTTAGGTATGTGTTTTTATTGTTTTACTATAAATGGTATGTTTTTTGAGGGGGTGGAAAACATGCATTTGTACAAGTTTTAGTGAGATCGACTTGAGCTAAGACAGCTTTTCATGTTTAATTTGGAGTAAATGTCCTGATAAGTTTTGCCTACTCTTACTTCATTGTGTAGAGTTTGGAATTCTTGCCTTATTGCTATATAATCTTCTTAAAAATATGGTGTAATTTATGTTACTTTTTATTAAACGTAAAACATGAAAACTAAACTTTACATTTTAATGTTGAATATAAATGCTAAACCTTTACTCTAAATATTATATCTAAATCTTACAGCTCACACTGGCTATTGTGAAAATTTATCAAACTGGTCACTAGAAGTGTCAAAATTAAAGCTAACAAAATTAAAGCTAACATCAACTAATTTTGCCAGCAAACTCAGAAAACAAACTTACCAAGCAATGTGTTATGACCCGAGCGCCGATCTCGTCCCCGCTCGGGCTATGCATCATCTCTGCTGGCTTTGACAGCAGTGGACTACATTCTGGCTCCCCGGGCTCTTATTGTGACAGCGCTCAGCGGGGCTTCCTGCTGTCAGAGCCAATCAGCTGTTCGGCATCTCAGCTCATTAGCTGCCGGCTTTATTAGCAGGCGCTGACAGCTGATTGTTGCTGGAGTATCGTCAAACATTCCTCGTCCGTGTCAGGTTCGTGTTCTTGTTCATGCCATAGTTAAGGTTGTAGTGGCTGGGGTTAGCCCTACGATCCCTTGTACTTAGTAGTGTGTGTTTTTGCCCACAGCGGCTCATAGCTTTGTGTCTCGTCTTGTCTTGTTAATAAAACATCAAATGCAAAACTCACTGGCGACTTTTGGCGTCTTATGGTGGCCCGCGAGGGTCACCGCATGACACAATGTGTATTTTATTTAGTGGAGGCAGTTGCTCCTGCAGAAGATTCAGACGTTGCTGCAAAAAAATGTAGATGGCTGCTGAATTGTCCCTTCCGATATCTTCCATGAAGGTCTGTTAAGGTTAGGGGGAGGGACACGCTTAGTGGACGGTAGATAGTGGTGCTCCACTGTTTCAGAAAGTGGAGCCTGCACCCTGACTCTTCTCATATCTTTAGCCACAACTTTTATTTTGGTACTTCCCCTGATTAGCTGAGTAAAACCATTCCTAAATATGTATCCACTTTTTTTTTTTTTAATTTGCAATCAGAGGTTGCATTAACTGAACATTGGCCGTCATTTATGTTTTTAGCCATGAGAAAAATCTGAAGATTGTCTATTATTTTGACAGATTACACTGAGATTGATTCATTATAACTTTTACTGTAATTCCAAATGGTCCACTTTATACCACCTAATACATAGCGATTATCTAGTATCATCTCACCAATCTGTTTATCAGTACAGTTAAACAATAAGGAAAAAAATTAAAATTACAGGTGATAATAGATTATGAGAGAATTTTTACAACCATGTCTGTCAAAATCATAGCTAATGAGAAAGTGTAGTGCAACCCCTTTTTACAATTTATATTTTGCACTTTACGTTAACATTTTCTTTTTGATGTTTACATTAATTTTGCAGATGTTTCTGTAAATAGTCACATTCCACTATTAATGGTATTTAAAGCTGAATACGGGAAATATTTGTGTTGCAGCTTCCAATATCCATAAGCTGCTGAGAGGAGGGAAGTGGGCTTGTTGTCTGACTTGTTTTCCATAAGCAGTCGCTGGACTCGATTAAAAACGATTTATCCTTTATTACAGAAAAATCAGTGGCACAGTGCTCAGAACAGTCCATTAAAAGTAATCATGGAGATGATCTATAGCCCACTGTTATATTTCTATTGTGACGGAAATATGGTCAGCAAAAAAAAAAGGTGTCTGAGAGTTCACCCTGTCATCACACACCTCTGCCCAGGTGAACAGGTGCTACTTACCAATAAGTATTACCACTCATATTTACCTTACCAGCCAATCACAGTCAACCTACAAAACCTATAAAAACAAACAATGCTCCTCATGTAATAACATGTTAGTGTTAGTATGTGTAAATCACATGTATTTTATTAGTAAGCTGTGCTAGTATGATGGAGCCACTCGAGATTGAACAAACGTTCATATGTCCTCCAAATGTGTGTAAACAGCACAAGTAAAGAATGGTGAATTCCACCCATGTATAAGTGAGTGCACGTTCCCGAAAGCTGAAGATTTGCATAATTGAAACCCTAAAATTACCATATACGGTGGGGAAAATAAGTATTGAACACATCAACATTTTTCTCATTAAACATATTTCTGATGGAGCCACTGACCTGAGATTTTCACCAGATATCAATAACAGCCCAAGTAATCCATACATACAAGGAAATCAAGGGAACTGTGTTCACAAAACAAGTTATTTTTAATAAAGTTGAATGGCAGGGAATATTGAACACGCTTGGTGAAACTCCTTTAATTTTGAGTAGAAAAGCCTTTGTTGATAATAACAGCTTCCAGATGTCTCCTGCATGAAGAAACTAGGCACAGGCATTGCTCAGGAGTGATTTTAGCCCATTCTTTCATACAAACTGTTTTCAAATCTTGAAGGTTCCATGGGTGTCTTCTATGAACTCTGATCTTCAGTTCATTCCATAGATTTTCAATTGGATTTAGGTCAGGTAACTGACTGGGCCATTCTAGCAGCTTTATTTTCCTTCTCTGGAGCCAGTTGAGTTTCCTTGGCTGTGTGTTTGGGATCATTGTCTTGCTGAAATGTCCACCCTCATTTCATCTTCAGCATCTTGTCAGATGGCAACAGGTTCTTATCAAGGATGTCTTTGTACATTTGTCCATTCATCTTTCCTTCAATTATATGTCTGCCTGTACCATGTGCTGAAAAACACCCCCACACCTTGATGCTCCCACCTCCAAACTTCACTGTTGGTATGGTGTTTTGGGGCGGATGTGCAATGCCGTTTCTCCTCCAGACATGCTGAGTGTTGTGGCATCCAAAAGGTTCAATTTTGGTGTCATCTGACCAGACTATATACTCCCAGGATTTTACTGGCTTGCCCAAATGTTATGCATCAAACTTTAAACAAGCTTCAACATGCTTTTTCTTCAGCAATGGAGTCTTGCGAGGTGATCGGGCATAGAGCCCATGTCAGTTGAATGCATTACTTATTGTTTTCTTTGAAACAGCAGTAACTGCTAACTCCAGGTCTTTCTGGAGCTCTCTACGAGTGGTCTTTGACTCTTGGATAACTCTTCTGATAATTTTGTTGACTCCTCTGTCAGAAATCTTGTGAGGAGCTCCTGGTTGTGACCGGTTTATGGTAAACTGATATTCTTTCCACTTCCGAATGATGGCTCCAACAGTGTTCACTGGAACATTCAGCAGTTTCAAAATGCGCCTGTAACCAATGCCATCATTATGTTTTGCAACAATAAGGTTGCGAAGGTCTAGAGAGAGCTCTTTGCTTCTACCCATCATGAGTTCTTTGTGGTGTGACAACCTGATATTCACAGACCTTTTTAAAGGATATCAGTCAGGACTTAACCAGCTGAAATTAATTTGCACTGATAGGGGATGGGATGACTTCCTAAACTGTGAATGATTTGAGCTGGTTTCCTGGCTTTGTATGCCTTTTTGCACTTCTTTTTCTTAATGTGTTCAATACTTATTCCCTGTTTCATTCCACTTTATCAAATATAACTTGTTTTGTGAACTCATTTGCCTTCATTTCTTTGTATGTATGGATTACTTGGGTTGTTACTGATATCTGGTGTAAATCTCAGGCCAATGGCTTCATCAAAAATATGTTTAATGAGAAAAATATTGATGCATTCAATACTTATTTTCCCCACTGTAAGTTCAAGCTTTCTGTCATCTGATCAGAAGTTTCATTAACTAAATGGCTTCATATAAGGGGAAAAAAACATCTCAGTTGAAATTGAAGTTCTTCTGTTTGAAATCCAAAAACTATAAAAAATTAATTTTAGTAGCATCTGCAACAGAATCAAAGGACCGACAAAAATGAAAGAATCCATCAGATTATCGGAGTAATTTCAATGTGTCTTTGCTGCAGATGTTCCTGTTAAAATTAACAAAGACAACTGAGTGCAGCACATTTTGGTCAGGTGTCCCATCCGTGTGTACTGCACTGAAAATGTGCAACTGTGCTGAGTAGTCTGACACATTTCAACAATTTGGGTTTAAAATTTGTGCATAAAACACTGGTTAAAAAAAAGACTTTTGTTCAATTTCACAGTAAAATGTTAGTTTATGAAAATACAGTCTCGTCTTTTCTTAAAATCACTTATCAAAATGGACCCTAACCCAGAGGTGAAGCCCACATCTCATATGAAAGCAGTAACAATCAGAATGATATCCATGTGATTTGCATTGTAATAATTGATAATTCACTTACCATTCAGCCTTACAGGTTACCATAACCTTGCTTGTGTCATAAACAAGCCCGGCAGGGGTGGACTGGTGTCCAAACACTGGACTGTGAGTTGCAAGAACATTTAATAACAAAAGCACAAAAACTTACACGATAGGCTGGCAGGAGTACAGGGATGACGAACAGCCTTCAGGCTGAGACATGGAACACACGTCGGGAAATAATAAGGAAGGCTAAAGCATGGGACGCACGCCGGTAAGACCAAATTGCCAAATGGACAAAATGAGAACAGCCTGGACGACACACTGGCTGAGACATGGAACACAAGCCGGTAGGAAGTTGAGAGAAGACGTAGAACTAACGTCTGAAAACTTGGTTAAGGATGCTGCAAAGAACTGCTGTGCAGTGGCCCTTAAATAGGACAAAAGGAAACAAGTACAATTGATAGCAGGTGTGGGTGACAGGACCGAGGATAATGAAACCAACCACTGACAGCTGTGACAGCCCGCAAACTTAAGCTACAGAGGACATAAACATGGGGCACTGTCAAAATAAAAGTACAGGAGGAAAATGGCAAAAAGTAACTGACTGAAAAAAAGGAATAAACTGGTCATGTAGAACCAGAAGAGAGTACTTGCCTTGACTCAGGCTCCACTGCTGTCCAGGACTCCGGCGACTTTGCTGCGTCGACCCAAGCAGCAGCCATGATGGCGGGTGGCACTGGTGGACCCCCAGACATGGCGGCTGAAGTAGGTGGAACCCCAGACATGGTGGCTGACGCTGGGGATCATTTCACAGATGATGCCGGGTCCTGCTATGCCAAAATCAGGGGACACTCGCTTGTCAGCTCAGGTTCCGGGACACAGGGGGCACTCCTCTCCTGTCCAGGATGCGGCTCCGGGACCGGATCAGGACTCTCTGGAACCGCAGGCCCTCCGTCATCCAGCGGCTCCCTCCCAGGACCAGTGGACACACAGGAGAAGTAGAGAGGGACACGGGAGAAACAGGTGAGGATGAGGTTTTGGCAGCAGCCGGTGGTGAGGGCTTAGCAGAAGTGGAGAACTGCTGCTGAGCCTCCCCTCCAGGAATAAGACAAGACACTTCATTCTTGGATGGTAAAAAATGAAAAGGTACTTGCCTTAGCTCCCGGGGACTGGTGATTGCTGCTGCTGATCCAGACGAGGCTCCTCCGGGGACCGCAGAGGTCGTCTGGTGAGGAGGCAGAGACACGGGCTTATGGCAAGACTTGCGTACCCGGGGACGCTTCTTCATCGGCACAGGTAACTCTGGTAGGGAGCTCCTCTCCAGCCTGCAGAGCATACATTGTAAATTGGAGACTGAGACGAGGAGAGCCGTGAGTTCCGGATAGCTCCACAGGCTGGGGTATGCCTCTATAACCTCTGCCACACTGTCCAGACACTGCAGAACCTCCTCGGGAGTGTAGGAAGCACGAGCATTCAATAAAGTATCCTCCAACAGCCCCGCAGCCCAACACTCCATCTTGTCCAGTCTGAAAATACTAAAGTCCATGCGGACTGACATCCCTGCAAAAAATGGACTCAAACAAAAAATAGATGGGAGGGAAAAACAGAAAAGAAAACTCACAGCAGCTGGGTCCACACTGGCAGCGTCCCTCTGTCATAAACTGGCCCAGCAGGGGCGGACTGAAGACCCAAACGCTGGACTGTGAATTGCAAGAACATTTAATAACAAAAACACAAAAAATGCAAAAGCATAAAAACTTACACAATAGGTTGACAGGAGTACAGGGATGATGAACAGCCTTCAGGTTGAGTTATGGAACACATGTTGGGACATAATAAGGAAGGCTGAAGGGTGGGACGCACGCCGGTAAGACCAAATAGCCAAATGGGAAAAATGAGAACAGCCTGGACAACACACCGGCTGAGACGTGGAACACACGCTGGTAGGAAATTGAGAGAAGGCATAAAACTAACATCTGAAAACTTGGTTAAGGACCCTGCAAAGAACTGCTGTGCAGCAGCCCTTAAATAGGACAAAAGGAAACAAGTACAACTGATAACAGGTGTGGGTGACAGGAGCAAGGATAATGAAACCAACCACTGATAGCTGTGACAGCCAGCGAACTTAAGCTACAGAGGACGTAAACACGGGGCACTGTCAAAATAAAAGTACAGGAGGAAAATGGCAAAAAGTAACTGACTAAAAATAAAGAATGATTACAAAATAAGAAACAGGCCAGATAATAATAACAGGGAGAAATGAGCCATAAAGGCGAGGATGAGATAAATACAAAAACAAGCGATGCCAATACTGGAATACTAATAACAAAATTACAAGAAGAGGACTGAAGGAAAAGGTCAGAGTAGGCTCATGTCAGACAAGCAGATAATACTAATAATACAAAACTAGATGATCAAAGACACATAATGAAAATAGACAGGACTAGAAATAACAAAACTAAGAAACAGGGATTCTCATGAACAAACAGAAACAAAAGGCAAACTCATATATCATCATACATATTAACTACAAAACAGAAGTGGGGAATTTACAGAAAATAATCCAAACAAACTGGAAGCATGAGCACGGTGCTCCCCCCGTGCACAGCACCATGACAGCTTGAGACACCCCACTGCACTATTCTCTGGTACAATGAAGCCATGTGCTGCAGTCCAGCAACAATATTTAGAATCTTATATTTTGCATCTGTTAAGGCTTGGACATTGAAGAAATAATACGGCTTTTATTTATTTTTAACCATTTTAATTTTAATTATAACTTGTATCAAAGTATAAGATCTTGTCCAATAATTAAGTTTATAGGGTTTACACTCGTATACTTGAATCAGATAAATAAAATACAACGCTATTTCGTAAAAACATTGGAATAATAGCAACCCATTTACACAAAGTCTTACAACAGACGTAAATTTTTAGTACCTGTTGTGGTTTATATTAATCATATATCCCATAACCTACATATGTATAAGCATATTAGAATGTTTGGTGATTACATATGTGCAACAACCTCACGCCTCAGAACAGGACAATAGGTCTCAACCGCCAGCGAAGATCAAAGAGCATCCGAGGCGCAGCGGTGGAGACCAGATCGATCGCCCTAACCACCCAGGGTCAGGTGGAGGAGTCGGAAGGCAAAGGAGGGGGGATTAAGCTTATGCGGGATGTCACCTTTGATATGCAGTGTCTTTTGTTATGTGTAGGTATAAGTATGTAGGTCTGAATGTGTTCGACCTCTTATTCTGCTTCTGCACTGAGATGAGACTTGTTAGAGGAGCGAAGCTGATAATAAACTTTGGTTTATAAATCACATCGCCTCGTTATTCCAAGCTCTTCTACACCTGTACTAATTTCCAAGATACAAACAGATTGGTGAAAAAGTTCAAATAAATTGATTGTACATCATATTTATGAGCAAGTCTGTTAGTACTAACAGTTCTTGCATGAGGCAAATTGATTCATTCATCGCTTCTCCAATTTGTATATAATTTTTGCACATTTTACTTTACTAATAGCACACCATTGTATACTACGCTGTAGTGTATTTGCACTATTTGGACTGAAGGTCATTGAACTCCTGTGCACTATTTAAACCCTGTTATATGAGTATAATTTTAAATCTGGTCATTTTCTGTTCCTGCTGCTCCAGAGTTCATAACATCAAATATTTACAAGTTCAACAGTACCAGCGAAAGAAAACCCAGTTCTTGCAGCACAACTGCACTGCTCCATGAGAAAAATTTGAAAAACAAACATGTCCACCATCAGCTAAGATGTGCCTTTGTGTGAATGACCGTTGCTGTTTGAATATATTTACTCCACTATCCTGCCTTCATGCAGCTTAAAGGTAAGTGTGTCATTTAATTTTTAGTGAAGAGAGCAGGAGACCCGAACAGCCTCAAGAGGCTTAGCAGAGACACAAAACAGCAGTGGCACCGTTCATACCTTCAGGTGACAGAGTGCTGATGATTATAGCAAGGACAATGCCCTGCATGTGTCAAACAATTGGCAAATAATTTATGTCATCTTTTCCACTGTTATTTCCGTCGAGGGCACTAACTGTGTTGCCAATATCAAACCTCCTGCAGAGGAGAGGCAGGAAAAAAAAAAAGGGACATGCTACAAAAGACTGATGGAGGGAGAGAGGAAGAAGGAGCAAAAGGAGCTGATTGGGGGAGGGGAATAAGTGCCAGCCTCAGCTTTTTTTCCTGACTGAAGATGCACAGCCATCTGTGAGGAGACAAACACACGTATGGCCATCATTTGTCCAACATCTTACGTGATGTGAAGGCTTTTCACTTGCCATGCCAACCTGCGTGGCAGATGATGTATGTGTTTCTTCAGTCCCGTGATTACTAGCATGGAGCTGCAGAGCAATGCTCTTCACCTCATCAGTTCCACAGGCTGCGCTCTAAGGTGGGTGAGGGATTCTCTGCAAGATGGCTTCTGACACACAGCACAACCAAGGCGTACCAGCATGAATATTATACAGTGCATTTCACCATAGCCACCCACTGTGAACGGATCAATCGAGGTGGATGAGGTGAATTAGAATTTTAATAGAGTGCCTAGGTACAGTAATTAAAAAGAATGATTATATTTATTTCTAAATGTATGAAAAAGAGGATGGTGCAATAGGATGGTGTTGCTGCTTTAGTCCTATATAGTATGCCCATATTATTTTTCTTACAGGTTTTAAATAGAAACAAGAAAAAGGCTCTAAAGTATTACTGAATTTTGTATATTTTTTCTCTGGTTACTGTCCATTGTTTAGTTACCATACAACTCAGCTGACTTGCATGTACATAACATTTTTGCATAGTTGTCTCAGAGCCATTAATCACTCTCTGGATTTAGACGAGTAATATTAAGTTTCACTTAATTTTGAAAATTAAACCCATTGCTCCTTTTGGTCTCTAACTATCGTCCATGGCCAGTGGGTGATGCATAACAAGTTTATATAAGCCTATGAAAAGGTAAATATGAAGTTGCAGTGGATGGAGGCAAAGAAGCAGAGGCAACCACATGATGTTGCCAGGCAAGCTGAGAGACAAGTGGGGTGATAATTGTTGTGGGAGCCACGGGAGCAATAGGCTGTTTGAGGGAAAGGTAACAAACCAGCAAAACAATAGTGATGAATCACAGTAGAGGACCTCCCGCTGCAGTCTACCTTCCACTGAGGCCCTATTAGATTTGGCTCACAAGCTTTATGTTTAAGCCACAGACTTATTGCTATGGCTTCAAGGGCTTGTTGTAACTCAGATATATATTTAAAACAAGGGTGGATTTATCCTTAAGTTGTAACACCATCTTCTAACAGAAGCATGTCATTGCCTTTAGGTTCACTACATAATCCCACCAGGTGAGGTTAGTATCAATTAGAGCTCCATGGTCTGTCTGTCACCAATAATATAGCCATTGTTTTGTGGCTTCATTCAGAATAAGAGTGATGTTTTTGATGGGTGACCTAGGTAACTATACACTGTCAACTGGTGTCAGGCTACAAGTGCATTCTACCAGCCTGCCTGGAGGGTGAAGCCCCAAACGAGGCCTCTTGTGTCCTAAACAACACAACCAAAGATAAGGTTCCAAGTCTCTTCCTTGACAAACATTTCTGGTCAAAAACACCAAAAAAGGAGACACAGCCAAGGTGAGGAGACAGGAAACCTGTTAGCCAACTTCTGTTGAGTGTGTCAGCAGATCACGGTTGAAGTGGAGTTCATGCATGAAAGCCACTTGAACGAGTGTCGTCATTCTACGCTTCTAACAGTTGTACCAAAAGGTGCAAATGGAGCTGTTGTTCGTTCAGGAAAGAAGTCAAAGGCACTCCTCTCAGGAGTCCTTGCACCACAGAGGAAGCTTTGTTTCATCAAAGGAAAGGAAGTGGTCTTTTGCTGTACTGAGAAGTAAAAGTCAAAGGGCAGATTACAGATGATGCAGCAGCTTTTATCTTCCAGTCACAAGGAAGAGGGACAAGTGAATAACCCGACCTTTAACCAGTTTGTGACTTATCAGGGTTTGTGGTTGAAGTTTTGGCCCTTAAAATTGATGACAAATCTTTTACTGTCCACAGCAACAGACCAAATCTTTTGACTGGAATTTTGGGGATATGTTCAGGTTATATTTAATTTTCCATTAACAGTACACGTTCTTTTATAATACATATACAGCTGTCTGTATTGTTTTGCCTTTCAGAAACAAACCAGGCCATCCAGTTCAGTGCCTCTCAAAATGGGACGCAGAAAAACTCATTAGGTTTCTCCTCACCTCCCTCAGTCGTGGTTGAGCTACAGCAGGTTAAGTGTCAGTCAGAAATTAGCGTTCTCCTGGTAGAGCAGTGGACGCCACATCAGCTGCTACCATTTTTGTAACTACATTAAACAAACCCTCTGAAGGCCTCAATGATGCATGCAATCTTAATTTTTATTACAGCAATTTATTATACACTCCCCAAGCTTATGACAGCCCCGACTGTCATTAACAGATTAATTATAATTTCCCCCTGAGCTCAGAGTTAAAGAGAAACGTGAACACGTTCAGGCGCCCTTAAAAACAATGAGAGTTGGGTTACCACATTTCATCATTCCACAGCCTTTACCCTTCACCCTTCCTGAAAGTAAATGAAATGTTGGAACTATGGGTCTGCTCCTTAGGTCCTTGCTGCTACTGTGCATAGCAAAACTGACGCAACTGATGCAGTTCAAAGAGTGATTGCCTCCTCCCAGTTCATCGTGTGCCAAGAAACTCAAACAAGACATGAAAGCTGCTTTTTAGTGCCGCCTCCTTTGGCAAGTTGTTGATTATTAAAGTGAACCACATGAAAGACAAATACTTAAAAAAAACAGCTCAGACTTTAAATGATTTATTGAAACAAATATATTTACAGCTTGTCCTCTTGAAGCCTACATGATAATGATGGGGTGGTGGAGGGGTTTAAATCAGTGGTAAAGGAGTTAACGTAGGGGCGGGCAATCATGTGCCATGGCTGGCTATTCCACTGCAGGTTTTCTGTTCCACCCAGTCTCTTCAGCAAGTGTTTTCAATGACTTGCAATCCTTGAAGCTGATCAGACCAAACACCTGCTGCAGAGACTGGGTGGAACAGAAAACCTGCAAAGAAATGGCTCTCACAGTCACTCCTGAGTTAATCCATTCAAGTCAAGTCAGAGTGGCCTTAGCCGAGTTGCACGACTAGCAGTCCAGTCTTCACGGTCTAGCATACAGGTGGCAAGCTTGCCAGTGTTGGCTGCCCCAGTGTCTCCTTTCAGAGTGTCCAGGAATGATGTTAATGGCTGTCCTGGGTGGCGAAAGCCATGCGTCGGTTCCCAGAGTACCAGGTGGCCTGCTGGAAGCTCTTGGTGACAGTAACAGTGCCCCGTGAGGCCAAGTTTTTGCCAAGCCACCTTGTCTGATATTCTGGGAAGGTGCCCATAGCGATCGTCATTGGAGACGTGGTCTTGCCAGTTTACAATGAGGACAGTGAACAGCATCTGGATGTAGGAGCCATCCAGTGACCTCTGTAGCGAGATTTAATGACCAACACTCACTTTTGTATAACAATATGGATTCCACTGTTGCACAGAAGAATTTAACTTTTAGCTCTCTTGACATGTTTAGTGCCATGTAGCACACGTCATTGAGAGCACCTCACACAAGTGCCTTGGGCACCTTCATATTATGACTAGTAGATCCTATCCAGGAGCCAAGGTACTTGAAGTTGCTGACTACTTCCACATGGTTGCCGGTACTCGTCAACAGTGGAGATATAGAGTTAGAAGCATCCCCGAGCATCATCACTTTGGTCTTCTGGTCATTAATGGTGAAAAAAAGGGAAAAATAAAACTAAACAAACAGGAACGGGGCCAAAGTATCGCTCTGGAGTGCTCCTGAAGTGATCTCAAATTCATCCGACTCGCCGTCTGCGGTGACAACCTTGGCGTGTGTGTTGGTATACATCGCCCTAATAGCATTACAATATTATACTTACAGAATTCCTTGATGGAATACTGTAAAGCTTCAGTATCTTGAACATAATTTCACAGTTAATTGAATTGAAGGCTTTCCTAAAGTCAAGGAATGTCAGAACTGCAGGGAGGTTGTTTTTCTATACCTCCTCCAGAATCCGGCACAGGGCAAGAATGTGACTAGTGGTGGATCTATTTTGACAGAACCCATTTTGATTGAATTGGAGGTGAGAGTCTAGAGGTCCTCGGATTCGGTTCAGTATCATCCAATTATACATCTTAGCTATGACACATGAGGTTTATTCCCCTGTAGTTATCAGTGCATGAGAAATTGCCTGATTTAGGTAGTGGAATAAATTAGAAAGCGAGCACTGGTTTGGTTTGCCGTCATTCATTAGTGCAAGATTGCAGAGGGCGAGAATGGTATCATCCAGGTCACAGGTTTTAAAGATCTCTGGGGGGATGTTTTCCAGACTTGTGCTCCTTCTGAGAGAGAGTGTTTTCTTCACCTCTTCATACTTGTCCACAGTGAAAGGACTATCGTCGATATCCAGGTTGCTTAAAATATCTGGAATATCATCCTCCTTGGTGTTCAGGCTGTCAGAAGAGCTGCCGAGCAACTTCTTAAAGAATCAGAATGAGATTTATTGCCATTGTTCATGTAGTACACAAACTAGGAATTTGTCTCGGTGCAATGCTGCAACATTAAACATGGATAAAGTGATTAAACCAGTTGTTAACTTGTTCTTTTGGGCCCGCCCATGCGATCTGGCCTCTTGTTGACTTTTTACAACTGCTGACCTCATTAACAACCTTCCAGGCCTCACTGTACTGTCCGCGTAAGTGAACTTGTTCCAATCTCACGATTTTTTTCTCTAGATCTTCCACCATTAGGCATTCATAGGTGCCATACAGTGAGGTCTCAGCCTCGTCTATGACTGCACACATGCCTTGACTTGCGTTAGGTGCCACAGCATGTGTCACTATCCCCAACTTCTCTCTTGCCCTCACTATGTCAGGATGCCTTGATCTTAGTGGCTTCCGCAATTCCACCCTCTTTGGAACACAAATCTCTAAATCCATTTCATTGGCATTGATAAAACATTGGTATCTCTCAGTAGGGTCTCTGCTTTCCTCTTCTTCTAAGAGGTGGAAACGGTTGCAGACCTCAATATTATACCGTAGATGCAAGTTAGGACTTGATGCAAACAGTTTCTAGTCATAGTGAGGATGTTTTGAACACTTCTTTGGGACACGCAGACTAAGGCAGACTTTCATACTTACGACGCGATGGTCTGGGCCAAGACTTGAGAAAGCATTTTGCGCTTCAGCGTTCATGACACTGTTGCGTCACTTCTTACGTACTAGTATATAATCTAGTTGACATTTTGCCATGGTTGCACGGTCCTCAGAGGTCCACCTCTTCCCAGGTCTCTTCTGGAAGCAGGTGTTGGCTGCTAGCAGGTTGTTTTTTACTAGAAAGTCAGCAAGATATTGGCCATTTCTGTTAGTTGACTCATGGAAGGGGAAACGTACAGTATGTCTTCTCTTCCTAGCCTTGCATTAAAATCCCCCAGTATAGCTAAGAAGTTGTGAGCTGGGGTAGCACGGATTGCTGCTCGGAGAGTGTCATAAAACTCCTTGACTTCTCTTTCATCTGCTACATTTGTGGGAGAATAGGTCACTATAACAGTTGTTGCTGGATTACCAGAGAATACTGCACTCAGGACTCGGCAGGAGTAAGATTGTACATCACAGAGGGCATCCTTGGCAAAGTTGCACAAAAGAAGTCCAACTCCACCAACTGAAGCTTGCGCCTCATTTCTCCAGGCAGATGAGATTATCAGATGGTAATCCTCAACTCTGTGAAACTCAATAGGTGCTTGATGAATTATATGATGTTCCTGGACTCCTAAAATTCCAATGTTGCAGGAACTAGTACAGTAGGCCAGTTCCTTTGCTCTACAGTCAGCCTTGATGGTACAAGCATTGAAGGTAGTCATCACAAAGGGTCTTCTACAACACAAAAGTGCCTTGGAGCTGGTGCTGAGATCAGGTGAGTCTCTTCCGGGTAGAACCCATTAATAGCCAGTTAACGCAACACGCAGAAAGTTTAAAAAAAAATTGTGATTACTTTGTTATTTGCAAGTGTGTATGGGCACCTTATGGACACCCTGAAGTAAAGTGAAGTGTCCACAGGAGTTGAGAACATGGCGGTGCCTCAATCGGCCTCATTGACACCCAGTAGTTTTGAACAATTCATGGTTTCTGATTCATGTTTGTGACTGATACAACCTCAATTCCAGTGAAACTGGGACATTGTGTAAAACATAAATAAAAACAAAATACAATGATTTTAAAATCCTTTTCAACCTACAGTATATTCAACTGAATACATGACAGAGACAAGATTTTTCATGTTCAAACTGATAAACTTTATTGCTTTTTTGCAAATATTCACTCATTTTGAATGTGATACCTGCAGCACGTTCCAAAAAAGCTGGGACAGGGGCATGTTTACCACTTTTACATTACGTTTCCTTTTAACAACACTCGGTAAGCGTTTAGGAACTGAGGACACTAATTATTGAAACTTGGGTGGAATTCTTTCCCATTCCTACTTGATGTGTGACTTCAGTTGCTTGACAGTCCAGGGTCTCTGTTGTCATATTTTGCACTTCATAATGTGCCACACATTTTCAATGGGAGACAGGTCTGGACTGCAGGAAGCCCAGACTAGCACCCACACTCTTTCACTATGAAGCCATGCTGTTGTATCACGTGCAGAATGTGGATTACCATTGTCTTGCTGAAATAAGCAGAGATGTTCCTGAAAAAGATCCTATGCAGTGCACATTCCAAAAAGCTGTGACAGGGGCATGTTTCCCACTGTGTTACATCACCTTTCCTTTTAATACAACAATGTTTAGGAACTGAGGACACTAACTGTTGAAGCTTTGTGGGTGGAATTCTTTCTCATTCTTGCTTGATGTACGACTTCAGTTGTTCTACAGTTTGGGATCTCGATTGTCGTATTTTGTGCTTCATAGTGTGCTACACATTTTCAGTGGCTGATAGGTCTGAACTGCAGGCAGGCCAGTCTAGTACCCGCACTCTTTTACTATGAAGGCACTCATAGTGCAACACGTGCACAATGTGGCTTGGCATTGTCTTTCTGAAATTAGCATGGACGTCCCTGAAAAAGATGTTGCTTGGATGGCAGCAGATGTTGCTCCAATCCCTGCATGTACCATTCAGCATTAATGGCGCCTTCACAGATGTGCAAGTTATCCAAGCCATGGGCACTAACACACCCCCATACCATCACAGATGCTGGCTTTTGAACTTAACGTCAATAATAGTCTGGATAGGTCTTTTCCTTTTTTGCCCAGAGGATACAACATCCATGAGTTCCAAAAACAGTTTGAAATGTGGACTCGTCAGACCACAGCACATTTTACCACTTCGCGTCAGTCCATCTCAGATGAACATTCCAGCTAGACAGAAGCTGGAAACTGACTGGTAAATCCCATGGGGGTGGTGTGTACATTCACACAAATAACATCTGGTGTAATAATGCTAAAGTGGTGACTAGTTGTTTGGACATGCAGTATTTCTACAGTACTTATGACTTTTTTCTGGAAAACATTCTGGATAATTGTTGACATTTTTGACAGCATGTTGACAGCTTTAAATAACCCTGCAGGTGCAGAAAGCAAGCATATCTGTTCACTGTCATGTTAACGAGAGTATGAAAAACTTGAAAAATGACAAGTTTAAGGCACATTATATAGAAAAAAATTAATGATTAAAGTGTGATTAATTAATTAGCTTTTTTCAAGGAGGAAGGGTGTTGGTGTTAATTGTGATTAAAATTCTTAATTGTCCCTTACCACTAGTTTAAACAGCAGGCAGCAATGCAGAGCATAACAAGGAGGAAGTGGGGGGTTCTCCTTCCTAAACAGATCACTAAATTAGGAGAGTGTGTGTGGGATGTGATGTGAGAAAAATGATCCAATTTCATAACGTGCAATAATGAGAGCCGACCACCAGAATTATCTCCAAAGTTTGATCATTTAGTTTGCATTATTAGTCTGTACGATAAGCCTGAAAACTAAAACAAGGAATAACCTACATTATAAGGATGTATAACATTTAGCTGCACACTCATCCTACAAAAAGATGAGAGATTAGTTTTGTTACCTCCGCCAAGAGGAGGAGGTAATGTTTTTGCTGGTGTTGGTTTGTCTGTCTGTTAGCAACATTACTCCAAAAGTTATGAACATATTTTGATGAAATTTTCAGGAGTAGTGTGTAATGGCATGGGGAACAAATGATTAGATTTTGGTGGTGATCCAGATCATGATCTGGTTCCTGGAATTTTTTAAATATTATTTTATATATTAATATTGAGCTTTTCATGTACTCCTTTAAGACGTGTATGCGGCATTAAATGTGTGACCACGCACCTCCCCGGAAGTAGTGCACTCTTAGCGCTGTTTACGAGCCAAGCACTGTAGAAAAAGTAAAACGGCTTGGAACAAAAAGAAATGTGGTCTTCATCCACATATTATGTGATGATTGACATTATTTCATTTGAAGACGCCAAGAAAAAGCAAGAAAAGTGTGCGGTTTAAGATGGGGTTGTGAGTGTGTGCAGATGTAACTCCGGCGACATGTGCGAGCAGACAAGCAAAGGATATCATTGTGAGCCACGTGACCCACACGGTATGTAAACACAGTAAACTTCAGCACTGGACAATGATTAATTTTTTTGTTTGGGAAATCACAATAGGCTTGTTCTATTATGCTCATTTACTACGCACTGCAGTGATATGATACTGCACTGTTGTGTAATTACTTACTTACTTATCCTCTTCGTCCCAGGTGGGACATAAGGCCGCAACAAGCAATCAACCCACTTTGCCCTGTCCTACCAGTAACAGGGTTAGATTCAACATTGCTTGTTGCGGTTTCTGTAACGGTATGCTGTTTTCTAGGATGGAGTAGTTGGCCCAATGCCAAACCTTCACTCTGGGGGGCCGGGTTTTCTCTCTAGGTTATCTTTCCCTTAGATACTTGCAACTACCATGCTCATGAGTGTCATCTACCCAGATTTTCTGTCAGGGTTAACTCCCTTAGCCTTTGCCTTTCCCAAGACTATCACAAGGCAGTGATACTATTTAACCCATAGCTGGGGACTAGGTTTGCAGGCATCAGGGCATATCCACACACCGGTGGGCCATGCATGCCGTGCATTTAGGGGCCTAGTCTCCTTCAAGACCCTGTGGTTTAGCTTGGGGCCGTAAGGCACCCAATTACCGTCTGCTACCTCGGGGCGGATCCCATATCTGGGCCACATAGGTCTAACTGTGGAGAGGCTATACCTGGCAGGGAAGATTTACACATGCTACTTCCTTTTCACAGCAAAAGTGCTAGCCAGGGGTGGTGCTGGAAACTGTTGTGTAATATTGCTCTTTAATAATTATGAACCTTGTCAATAAACTGTAATTGAGAAGAGAGGAGGGAAAAAACTGAAAACCGATCTGAAAGATTCAATAAACCATGAAGCTGATTTAAGGTCAAATTGCCCAGCCCCAGTGTATGGTCAATACAGTTATGACAGTCTTGTTATTATAATATAGTCATACAATGTAGTTGTATTGTTTTTGCTGCTGTTTCTCTGTCTGTTAGCAGGATCACACAAAAACTCATAGATGGATTTGGATGACATTTTCACCAGAGGTGGCCATTGGCCCAAAGATGAACTCATTAGATGTTGGAGGTGGTCCGCGAGTGCATACCTCTGCCAAGACCCTATCTCACAATGTATAGATGGATGGGGATATGGACGGAAAAAGGGACAGAGGGGAAGACAAAGGGAGGGAGGAACAGAGCCTTGGTGGAGGTATGCACTCTCTGAGTGCCCTCTAGTTTATTATTAGTTTGCCCAAATTTAAAAAGCAATGTACAAAAACTGGAAAAATCATTTTATAAAAACATTTTAGTGCAGGTGAAGAAAAGAAACCCCATAGGGCTTGTAAAATGTAAACATGTTAGATATGCTCACAACAAAAGTATAAATTTTACCACAATGTGAATTGTGAAATTTTGGCACATTCTTAACTTTTTTATCATATAGTTTGCCAGTATAACTGGCTGTAAATGTGAATTCTGATTCTAATTCTGATTTTCACCATTGTTGTTTCTAAGGACTCCTTTACACAGCACTGAGATTGTTGGGCGACCATTAAGGGATCAAAAATTGGCCCGATCTCTCAAAAATCTCCTAAAGCCTCGAAAAAGCCATTTCTGTGTAAATCTTTGGGAGATCTGTCTGTGTTTTGGACTGAGTCAAAACTTTGTGGAGAGGAGACCATGGAGATCACTGGAAGATCATTGAGAGATCTTGACGATTGCTGGGCACTCACTGAAAGATTGTTAAGAGAGCTGGTCATTTTTTTCATCGCTCAACAATCTCCAGAAAATGCAGTTTCCCCAAAAAACACTTGATATTGACTTTAAAAGCAACTCAATTCTCATAGAATTCTTTTGAATATTTGAGCAAATCTGGACCCAAATAATTTAGTTGGTTTATAACTCTCCTCTGCAGGCATGTGTCTAATGGGGGCTCTGTGTGTCCTCTCCTATGGATAGGCCTATGTTCATGTTTAAGCTATCAATATGAAGTATAAATCTATAATACATTAGTAAGTTGTTTAATCAGTAATGGCTATTCCTGTTTCGTTGTAATAATTATGTCTTTCTGGCAGTTTTATAATGCCATTAAAAAAAGAGTCTGGTGCTGAGTGAAAGGGACAGCAACAGAGACCAGTGATACAACAACAGTCCAAGGGAAGATCAATGACTATAAGCCACGAAAAGATTATAATGTACCGTAATGAGGAGACTGACAGGTTTGATTGTTTTGCTACAATAGTAGGAACTGAACCGAGCAAAGACCAGCCCATGAAAAAAATGTTCTGCAGTGTTACATAATATACTGCAAACTGCTAAAGAAGATGTCTGGTAAAAACTTGCCCGCAAAACAGACTGAACAACACCTGATGATATGTACAAACTAAAGTGAAGACAATGTGTACACCTTACAAATGAAGATGCCGTGGACCAGCTAACACCAATTTATGAGCAGCTCTTTACTGAAGGTTTGTCCCTCGCACATTAAAACAGAACACACAAATACTGAGGTCAGGGTAAGTTTAACTAAATTGTGTTAAAGGCTGCGAGCCAAGAACATTACGAAGCTAGTCGAGAGGAGGCTAATAGCCCAATATTAGACAAAGGTGGGGATTAAACTCATTAGATCACCCTTTATCATCTCTAATGACCTTCACCTGTAATTTGCACCTCATAAAAGTCCTTTTTATCTTCGAATTCATCATCCTGCGTTACATCAGTGAATTTAAAAACACAGTAAGTGTGTAAGAGAGCACTGGTCCATAAACCTTTCTAATTTTTCCCATGAAATAGTTTAATAGAGAAGGGCATTACAAATTCATATTTTATGGCAATTAGTACAACATGTCAAAATCATGTGCCTATGCGTCACATATAGCTTGACTCAACAAATAAATCTTTTCAGCCCTACAAAAAGAAATATTATGGTTAAGATTGAAGGATACAGTTGACCTTCCATTACAAAACCTTTTTTTTTTCTGTGAGGCACACATGAAGGACATTTGTCAACTGCTTTATTCAGGTAGCGTCATTTTCGGTGTAAAACAGACCCTGCTAGATGCACTTAATCTGTTGCATAGTGTTTATACTCTGTCTACCCTCAGAGTCTATCTGCTCAGAGTTAGCTCCACCAATTGAAGCAAATTAACTGTACCAGGTGAACCAGAGTTCACATGGCTCAGATGTAAATCTATGGTTTTGCTATAAGGATATGACCTTTGTTAAATGTCCTACCCTTCTTTCTCTCAACCCACAACTCCCCAACTGAAATTGTATTAATGGGCTGAAATAGAAATGAAATACATGCCTAATCATTTTTAAAATAAATTAATTCTGTATGACCTGGCCTGATCATATGTCATGCCCAGGCTCTGTAGGGCTTGAGGTTAACAGTGCATTTTGAACATTTTCATACCATTTTAACTTTTCATTATTTACAGGCAAAAGATTTTCACCTTTATTATAATGTTTCCAAAATAATTTTGATGGTACATCAACATAAGGCCATACTCCTAACAAAGCACCCTGGTCGGCTATTGAGAGTCAAGCTGTAAAATGTGTCAGTTGTAGTCTTTTGTAGTTCCTACTAGGAACAGGAAAGTTACATAGTGCTGCTGCACGTGATACAGGTTCACTGAGGCTATAGTGGAAGTGATATTCTCCAAGTAAAAGGCTGATGTACCATTAAAGGGATTTTGGAAACATTATTTTTAAGTGAAAATCTTATATGTGGTTGCTTTAAAAATGTAGGGGATGCAAAAAAATGCATCAAACAATACATTTCCCCCTGAAAGTGGTGCAGAGGAGAACATGGGCACATCAGAAGAGGCCTATTGAAAAATAGTGCAAAAGTGTTAAATACACTATTAACTAGAGGGCACTCAGAAAGCACATGCCTCTGCCAAGGTTCTATCCATTTGTCTCTCCATTTGTCCATCCATCCATACTTCTGTCAGTCTGTCCCTCTATCTGTCCATACATTGCAATTTAGGGCCTTGACAAAGGTGTACACTCATGGATCACCTCCAAAATCTAATGGGTTCACCCATAGCCCAAGGGCCACCTCTGGTGAAAATTTCATTGAATTCCATCCAGTAGTTTTTGTGTAGTACTGCTGACAGACAAACACCAGCAAAAACATTATCTTCTGCCATTCCTTGGCGGAGGTAAAATCAGTTTGGAAAAAATGGTCAAAATTTTCAGGTCTTTGCAAAGTGCCTTGTGTTATGTGGAGTACTGCGTGCTGTGTAAATCTTAAAGTCTCTCTGTCTAGCAGTGAGTGTAAAAAGCTCTATTCAACTTTGTCATAATCCTGGGCCAGACCTCAGTTTGGGTTCAGTCTTTCTGTTTGTTTATTTCTTTACTTATCATGGTCTGCTGTATTCTGTTTATTTTGGAATTCTTGGTTTTGTCCTTATTGTTCTGTCCATTTATTGTGTATCATATTCTTGTTCTGTTATTGAGCTTCCGGTCTGTGCTTTTATTTTGACAGCGTCCTGTGCAGCTTCCACCTGTCAAACGGTTTCATGGGCTGCACAGCTGTCACTCGTTGTCTGATTATTTCCTCATTCATGTACCCACACCTGTCATGCATAAATCAGCTGGTCACACACCTATTTAACTCAGAAGTTGCAGTTCTACTCAGTGATTTTTGGGTTTTGCCGTAGAGGAGAACGGGTGCACTTTGACCAGGTTGGTTTTTCCCTTTACTCCTGTGTTTCTCAGCCGTGAGCCCCACTACCTTTTGGGTGTAACTCCGGCTGAGTTTATCTCTTTTCCCCCGGTGTGTTTGAGTGCCTCAGCCAGTGTTTTTCCCCCGGCTGTCCTTCTTCATCCTGGTCGTGAGCCCCACTCTCCTCCAACGCCTTCATTCCTTCATTATTTGTAAGTGTAGTGTTTTTGTCGTGTTTGTATTTTTGTTAATAAATGTGCAAAACTCACAGCGTGCGTTTGGTGTCCTTCATAGCCCTTAAAAAGGGCGATTTATGACAGACATTCTGTTTAATGGCACACAGCTCTGAAAATTCTGACACATTTGGCCAGTGAATGAACAGCAGCCTATTATCCTTCATTCAGTGAAGGAAATGCAGCTGTGGCTGTGATGAGTATGCTCTGGCCTGCTGCTGAAATTCACTTATCAGCCACAGGTGTTATTCATATAGTTGCTGGAGCTAATTTTAATGATTTTCTTTAGTAATTTGCAGTCATTTTGTAATACAGCAAACTAAAATAGCAGATTTATATTTCAACTGTTGTTGGTGCTACTCATGATCTTCTGAGATAAGGTACTATTCGCAACATTCTGGTGAAAATATACAGTACTGGCAAACGTATAGCTTGAGCTGTCTACCATACGTGTTTTTTTTTATTATTTGCATGTGTCTTTGAAATACTGTATGACCACACAGTTCTTGTTCCAAATGCGAGCAATATGCACTTAAAGTTGTAATGGTGACCTCAGAACCCCTTTGAAAGGATTACTCCTTGGAAACATTCATGCTAAACCACAACTGATGGAGTGTCGGTACACACTCATTTTCAGGTCTTTCTGGAGACATTGCATTGTGTCACAGCTAAAAGTCTGGCTCTGCTGTTTCAAGACTTTTAGAAAGATTTTTTTTTTTAACGATCTCGTTTTCTTGATGGCATGATGCATGAAACTTTGCTTTAGATTGGGATGGAGAACACAGTGGATAAGGTTTTCACTCAGGATTGCTCTATTAATCTTTTCCTCAAATTTTCCAAGTCTCTGTGACAGAAAACATTCCCACAATACTGTGTTAAAATGTAGGGATTATATTAATGAAGTGATGTTCAGTGTCTGGTTTCTAATGCACAACCTTGGGAACTGTGGCTAAACAGGTCAGTGTTGGTTTCATCAGAACTGTGGATTTGGCTTGTCTTAGTCATATAAGCCTTTTGGCAAACCACTGCTGACTGTAAAGTGCCAACAGCAGCAAAGAATGCTTCTCCATCAGGAGACTTTACCATAAAGACCTGATGGGGAGAGCACTACACCTTTTCACAAATGAACTCTGGTTCTTGTTCACAGTGACTGTAGATGTCTTTTTTTTTTTTTTAATTTAAGTTTTTGTAAAGGGTATACAGGTCATTACAGCATTGCATTGTTTACATTTTCATCACATGTTCCCTTATTTTTTGCTATGTGACAACATTGGAAGAATAATTATTACAACACCCCTTTTTTTTAAAGTGAAAGAAAAAGTGAAATTAAAGAGAATAAAATAAAAAACAAACAAACAAATAAACAGAACAGCAAAAAACAAACAAACAGAAAAATAAGTAATTAAAAGTAAAAGAGCATCTGAGTAGCGTTGGAACAAAGAGCGGAACCATTATTGAAATGGTATTTGTCAAAGATTAGATCTAATGGAAGACACATATGCGATCCAGGGTTGCCAAAAATTCATGAACCCATCCATGTCCTGTCTCAGTGCGAATGTCAACTTTTCCATCGAGTAAATGTCTTGGATCACGTTAGAGGTCAGACCAATCTTCAGGTGTAGGACAGTTCTTCAACATCCATTTTTTAGTTAGGGTTTTTTTACTTGCCAATATTAAAACATTGAATAAGTATTTTTCTCCTCGTCTTTCCAGTGAATCCGGTAGTAAACCCAAATACAAAGTTACAAAAGAAAAGGGAACTGTTATTTTGAATATTTTCCCCAATATTGTCTGTACATTGGTCCAATATTGGTGGATAACTGGGCATGACCAAAACACATGAAAATGATTTGCAGTCTTTTCACCACACAAGCGCCAACAGTTCAACCCCTTATGGGTAAATTTGTTTTGTGCAGGTGTTCTGAAAAATCTTACCAAATTTTTCCATCCAAATTCTCTCCACAGCAGGGATGAGGTACTTTTCCATTGCTGTTTATTTAGCTTTTCCCATATTTCCAGTTGTAAAGTGAAATTCCCCTCTTTTTCCCATCTCTCTTTTATATATGATGTGTTGTCTCCTTTTAAGTCTTGAAGACCTTGGTATATTTTAGAAATGTATCTGATCCCTGGGATCCCTTTGTATGCCATTAAGAAGACCTTCAGAACGCCTGGCTGGGCCCTTTCCAAATCCTCCTTTTTAAGTATATTGTTTATGTGGTGTCTAAGCTGAAAGAACCTGTAAAGATCTTGATTTATTAGACCTTGTTTTTTCAAATCTTCAAAACTTCTTAAAGTTTGCCCCTTAAAAAAATCGTAATATTTTATCAGCCCTTTCTCTTTCCACTCTTTAAATCTAGTGTCTGTTTTATTAGGAGTAAAGTCTTGATCATAGGCAATCCATTGCAGAAGTCGATAGGGCTCTTTAGTTTGATTTTCTCTGACTATCTTAAACCAAATTTTTAGCGGGGTCTCTATCCACGGGTTAGTGTTATTCAAAAGTTTAGGTAAGGCATTGTTCCCTATTATCGCCTGTAGGGGGATGTCACTTGTTATTTGGCATTCGATCTCCTTCCATTGTGCAGTGTAGACTGGGTTACATATCTCTATTAAAGTTTTAATTTGTGCGGCTTTAAAATAGTCCCTGATATTTGGCAGCGCAAGCCCACCTTTGTCTTTGTTTAGCTGTAAGGTTCTATATCTGATTCTAGGTCTCTTGCCCTGCCATATGAATCTTGAGATCCTTCTGTCCAGCTCCTGCCATGTTTTTTTGGGAGGTTCTACCGGTATTGTTTGGAAAAGGTATAGAAGACGTGGAAGTATATTCATTTTGACTGCTTCAATTCTTTGTGCAGTACCCAAGAATGGTATCATATTCCATCTTGCTAGGTCAGATTTTATTTTTGTCACCAGTGGGTCATAGTTTAGTGTTATAATTTTGTTGAGTTGTTTCGGGATATTGACCCCCAGATATTTTATAGATTCCATCTCCCAGTTAGTTTTGAGTTCACTTAGTGAATAATGATTTGGGTCATAGTTGAATGTTAAAACTTGGGTTTTATGCATGTTTAATTTGTACCCCAATAAATCTCCATAGTCTGAAAAAACTGAGATTAGTTCTGGTAAAGAAGTGTCCGGCTGCCTTAGGTATATTAAAATGTCATCAGCAAAGAGTGCTATTTTATGTTCCTTCTGACCAAGTGTAATACCTTGAATTTTTTGATTTTGTGTTATCCATTGGCTCAGAGGTTCTATGAAGATTGCAAAGAGCAGTGGAGACAGGGGGCAGCCCTGACGACATCCTCTTTCCAGCTCAAAAGATGATGATAAATTACCGTTAATCCTTATTTTAGCTGTTGGTTTTTTATATAATGCCTGTATAGTTCTAATGAAGTTGTTATGAAAATTGAAACTGGATGAGATTCTATATAGGAAAGACCAGTCAACCGAATCGAATGCTTTTTCAGCATCTAATCCCAATATGACTGCGTTTAAGTTATATTTTTTTATATGATGAATTATGTGTAAAGTGCGTCTAATGTTGTCTTGTGTCTGTCTTTGTCTTATAAAACCTGTTTGGTCTAAGTGAATTAAGTCTGTCAGTATATTTTCTAACCTTTTGGCAAGGATAATGGTAAAAAGCTTATAGTCCTGATTTAATACACTGATTGGTCTGTAGTTGGAGCATTCTAGTTTATCCTTTTCAGGTTTAGGTATAACTGCAATGACCCCTTCTCTCCAGGAGGGGGGGATTTCCCCTGTGTGGAGGACATAGTTAAATGTTTTCAGGAGGAGAGGAGATAGTTGCTGTTTCAAGGTTTTGTACCACTCTGCTGTATAGCCATCTGCTCCTGGGGATTTGTTAGCTTTAAGTTTCATAATTGCTTTTTCCAATTCTTTAGGTTGTATTTCTGACAGTAGTATTTTATTTTGTGGCTCCGTAAGTTGGGGAAGGTTTAATGTGTTTAGGAATGCTTCGGATGAGGCGGCATGATAAAATAAGCAGCAGTGCTGTGGTTTTGAGCAGGTTTTATTAATCATGTCGCCTTCACGGGATCCTCTCTCCGGTGCATAGTGGAGCAGCCCGGAGCGGGATCCCTCGGCTCTCAGAGAAAGAGAGGCGGACACAGTGTGTCCACCTGTTGCAGGATCAGAGTGAGAGAGTAAGAGGGAGATTGCGTTACAGAGTTGCACCTTAAATACTTGATCATAACAATACATCAAAAAGACATACCCCACAGTCTAGAATGATCAAAGGGACAACAGAACAGGCAGGAGGTATTTGCATTTGTAAGCCATACATCACAATGGGCAGATTAGCTAGACCTCGCTCTAAGTGCAAGACAAAGAGGCTAACAAGCACATCTACATATTGATCTGAGTCTCTAGGTCACAGTAAGGACAGGACGCATGAGTACAAAGGATGAAAGGCATCGATTAACATCACATAGGTGAGACAGAAGAAACTCGTCTACCTGTAGACATTAATACACCAAAGCACATCTAAGATGCTCAGAAAAAGCACAGTAAGGACAAGCCATATGCACACTATACAGAATGGCGCATTACATCACAACACATGCATGTTTGCATCACAAATACATGAATGGCACATTGCTTCTCAGTAATGCAGCAGAAAAACAGAGAAAAGAGAGCTGAGTGTCCTTAGCCTGTTGTGGGGTTAAAACGAACCGCCACACACGCTCCCCCCCAGAGGACGCGGCAGGGGGTCGCGACCTCGATAATCCATCTGTGTGAGCGAGCTGTGGGAGAAGCTCGCTGCAGGCGGAGGGGGAGGGAGGGGAGGGGTAGTAAGTGCCGGCAGGAGCTGTGAAATCGTCCTGAGCCGTGCAAAAATTGCTTGCTGCTCCGTGACGTCGAGGGTTTGTCCCGTTGCACGTGCGGAGATCACAAGAAGAAAAATTAGTCTCTGACTCCTCTTGTGGCCATGAAGAAAAGCAGGAGCGGCTGTAAGAGAAAAAGTAAACAAAGCAGGGGGACTGTTGGCTTTGGGTGCTGAAGCAACCCCAAAGCTCCCGGGAACAGCTGACGGCTGAAATCCCGTTGTGCCGTGGCTAAGACCATTAAAAAATCCAGTGGCGAGCTGCGTGCTTGCTTCAGGTGAACGAGCAGCCCTGAAGGTTCTGTGGGCAGCGGCGGAGGACGATGGTGGTCTCTGGCGTGGCTGAGACTGTTAACAAATCCTTCGAGCGTGCTGCATGCGTGCTTCAGGTGAGCGGGCAGCCCTGAAAGGCAGCGGCGAAGGAGGAAGGCAGTCTGTGGAGCCGTTACTTGTCCCGTGCGTGATGCGCCGTCCTTGTAACTCCCCGATGCGTGCGCGGGGGTTCAGTGCATGGGTGGGCCACTGGAGTGGCGAGTCAGGGTGCAGAAACTTGGTGGAGAACGGCGCAGACGGCGCCAATAAAATCCAGGTTGAGCTGTGGCTGTAGATTGGCCATGGTGCGTTGGAGCGGTGAGAGGAAATAGACGATCTTTAGTCCCTCAGGCCCGTGCAGATGCGTTGGAGCGGCGGGAGGGAATAGACGATCCTATGTTCCTCAGGCTCATGCAGCTGCGTTGGAGCGGTGTGAGGAAGTAGACGATCTCCGTCCCTCGGGCTCGTGGAGACGCGTTGGAGCGGTGCGAGGCAATAGACGATCTTTGTGCCCCGGGCTTGTGCAGCTGCGTTGGAGCGGTGAGAGGGAGGAGACGATCGTTGTCGCTCGTGCGGCCATGGTGCGTTCAGTTCCACGCGCTGCGCTCCCCGTCGGCCCTGGAGGTTGCCGTCTGGGGAGAGGACGAGGTGCGTGCGCTCTCTGTGAGAGCGGCCGGTCCAGCGTGGTTGTGCAGATCTCAGGCGAGGGTCGCGCCATGACGTTTTCTGCAGTTTACCCGGTCGTGGGTGATGTCCGGAGAACGGCTCGCCTGTGTTGGCTCCGCGTCGAAGTCTCCCTGAAGCCGCAGGGAGGGGGAACCAGTAGGCCGCTGCGACGGAGCATTCATGCCCGGGTGTTGCGTTCGCTGGCCGCTCGTTTTTTTCAGCGTCGCTTCGCCAGCGTGGCCATCCAAAACAGAAGGCTGCGTTGCACAAAGCGTGTGCGTCTTCAAGAGGCCACCAACGCAGCTGTGTGGCTGTCCAGCTCGGAAGGTTGCTTTCGCACAAAACGTGTGCGTGTTCGAGGGGTCACCAGTGAGGCGGCATGGGAAAATAAGCAGCAGTGCTGTGGTTTTGAGCAGGTTTTATTAATCATGTCGCCTTCACGGGATCCTCTCTCCGGTGCATAGTGGAGCAGCCCGGAGCGGGATCCCTAGGCTCTCAGAGAAAGAGAGGCGGACACAGTGTGTCCACCTGTTGCAGGATCAGAGTGAGAGAGTAAGAGGGAGATTGCGTTACAGAGTTGCACCTTAAATACTTGATCATAACAATACATCAAAAAGACATACCCCACAGTCTAGAATGATCAAAGGGACAACAGAACAGGCAGGAGGTATTTGCATTTGTAAGCCATACATCACAATGGGCAGATTAGCTAGACCTCGCTCTAAGTGCAAGACAAAGAGGCTAACAAGCACATCTACATATTGATCTGAGTCTCTAGGTCACAGTAAGGACAGGACGCATGAGTACAAAGGATGAAAGGCATCGATTAACATCACATAGGTGAGACAGAAGAAACTCGTCTACCTGTAGACATTAATACACCAAAGCACATCTAAGATGCTCAGAAAAAGCACAGTAAGGACAAGCCATATGCACACTATACAGAATGGCGCATTACATCACAACACATGCATGTTTGCATCACAAATACATGAATGGCACATTGCTTCTCAGTAATGCAGCAGAAAAACAGAGAAAAGAGAGCTGAGTGTCCTTAGCCTGTTGTGGGGTTAAAACGAACCGCCACACGGATGCGTTTTTATGTTTTTTGTGGGAGTATAAGTTCTTATAGTAATTCTCAAAGCTTTTAAGAATATCCTGAATTCTGAATTTTATTTCCTTTGATACTGGGTCTCTGATTTTGTAGATTGCTCTTTCTGTTTGTTGTTTCCTCAATTTATAAGCTAGTAATTTTGCCGATTTACTGCCTGCTTCATAGTGTTTTTGTTTCAGAAATGTAAGTTTCTTCTGGATTTCTATTGTGTAGATCTCATTTATTTGATTTTTAATTTCTTTAATCTTGAGTGAGTCATTAGAATGAGTGTTGCCTTTGTGTTCTTTTTCTAGGTTCTTGAGTTCTGACTCTAATGTGATTAGTTTTTCTTGTCTCAGTTTCTTTTGGGTTGCCAGTTTTGCAATAATTTTTCCCCTTATTACAGCTTTGCACGCATCCCACAGTATTAAAGGGGATACTTCTCCATTATCGTTTTCTTCCAAATATCTGAGAATATCTGATTCCAATTCATCTTTCAGTGGTCCTTTCAGGACATTTGAATTCAACCTCCAAGAAAATGTATTATTTGTGTATTTTTGGATGTTTAAGTCCATATAGATCGGACTGTGGTCGGAGAGATCCATCAGTCCTATTTTACATGTTTTTACTTTTCCAATGTCTCTATTAAACATAAAAAAGTAATCAATCCTTGAGTAAGATGAATGTGGCGTTGAATAAAATGTATAATCTTTTACATTGGGGTTGAATTCCCTCCACACGTCACAGATTCCCATTTCTTTTAGTAGCATCCAAGTTTTCCTACTTTGAGTGTTATTTTGATGTGAAGAATTACCTGTTGCATCCCAGTATGGATTCAGTCTTAGATTGAAGTCTCCACCACATATCACTAAACCTTGGGCTTTAGTTATCATTAGGTCAAATACATTTTTATAAAATTTCCATTTAGCCCCTGGTGGTGCATATACATTCAGCAGGGTGATATCTTCTCCCTCTAGCCGCCCAATTACCAAGCTGTACCTCCCTTCTTTATCTTTGTGTTCTGATTTTTTTTCAAATGTAATTTTGGTTGATATCAATGTCGCTACTCCCCTCCTCCTCCCTGACTTATATGAGGATGAAGAGATCATTTTAAACCCTTGTCTATTGAGTTTAGTGTGCTCCACGTCCGTTAGGTGGGTTTCTTGTAAAAATATTATTTCTGCTTTGTCTTTTTTCATTTTGCGTAGAATCTTGGATCTTTTAACTGGATTCAGGATCCCTTTTACATTATATGAGACTATTTTGGTTACACCCTGTTTCTCCATTGTATTTTCTTATTTAGTATAACAGTGTGGTGGCCCTCTTTTATGCTACTCAGAAACTGAAAGAACATTAAGAACATAAAAAACATTAAGAGCATAGTGTACGAAACTTTAAAACAAAAAACTGTCAAAAAAACTTCCTGAGCTGAGGTCTTTTTAAAGACCCTGTAAGAGCCCTGATGGAGAGTAGGCTCTGAGGGAAATTCCTCAAACTCTGTTACGTGTTGAGGGCCCTCTCTTACCCCTGTAAGTTGTCCCATGTTTTTAACGTGAATTTCAGATCCCAATCCGAAGTTGTAATGATTTTTTTTTTTTTTATGCCTATACCCTATGAAATTGTGTGCACCCTCCCACCCCCATCACAGCAAACATTCACTCTAGTTCAGTATTTGTTAGTGTGGGGAGAACATGTGGGTCATTGTCACATTTCTATTTTAGCAAGTTTTTTTTTTTTTTTAATTAAGAAGACATTTGTTTCTAATGCTATGACTGCTCCATGAAATGTTTTACCATATGCTGATTCTGCATCTCCTTTAATGTTTATTACCTTGTAGGAGGGGGGTTGGAAGTGCAGAATGACTGAAGAAAAAAAAAAAAAAAAAAAAGGTCGCTATTCCTTCCTGAAACTGGAAAGCTTATCCTTGTAGCTCTGGGGCTGGGTTTCCCGTTGCTGGCCCGTGGATTTTGAAGGTCTCTGTGTGGACCACGTTTGAGCCATGATCCTATCGCTCGGGTCTGCTGTGGGTTTAAACACCGTTACCGGGAGCCCTCTTCTCGCCATGTCAATTGTTGCTTCTTCCGCCGAATTATAGAGACATGACTCTTCACCATAAAAGACCCTTAACTTCGCAGGAAATGCCGTCTGGAAGCGCAGTTTCTGTTCCCGTAGCACCTTTTTGGCGTCGTTGTACTCCTGGCGCTTTTTAAGAACCTCCGGGGCGTAATCGTGTTCCACGAAGACTTTTCTCTCTTGGTGCATAAATCCTTTTTTCTGCCAAGCCCGTCTTACAACCTCTTGTTTTATTTTGAAATTGGCGAATCTTACCACCACCGAACGTGGGGGCGCTTCCGCCGCTGGCTTTGCGACTAATGTACGATGGGCCTTTTCTATCATCAAATCAGTGGTTTGTGGAATATCCAACTTCTCTCTCAGTAAGGATTCCACGCATTCTGCCACTGTGTTGAAACCATCTTCAGCTCCTTCTTTCAGACCATGAATTCTAATGTTGTCTCTTCTCTGTCTTCCTTCTTGGTCGGTTAGCTTAGCCTCCAGTCTTGACTGTTTTTTGTGTAGATCCAGCACAGAATCTTCAAGCACTTTTATTCTTTCTTCAGCTTCCAAGATTCGGTTCTCGGCCTGGTCCACTCTGCGGTTCGTCCTTTTTAATTCATCTCTGAATTCACGGAATTCGGCCCAAACCTCTCGGCGAAATCGTCATAATTCTTCAAATAACGTTTTCAAGCTAACCTTCTTGTTAGCTACGTCCAGCTCCTCGTCTTCTGAACGGAGGTCCTCCGGTTCAGATTCTACGGCCGCTGCGCGTCCTGGCCTGGAAAATGTCAGTTTCTTCTGTTTTTGGTTAGGCATGATGTTTTTGTCTTTTGATTTTTATTCTTCCAAAAATCCGTTAAATCTGATTTTGAAGATGTTTTCCTGGATTAGGTCTGGGGGCTTCAGCGTTAAGCTGCTATCACCATGGCGTCCAGACCGGAAGTCGACTGTAGATGTCTTTTAAAGTCTCTGAAGTCCTTTTTCCCTTCAGTTTGCCTAGACCTTTTTTTCCTATGACAAAAATGGAGTCTACTCCTGAGCACTTTCCATCCTCCAGAAATTCTGGTGTACCCAGATTTTCCAGATCGACATACATTAATCCTCCAAACTCTCCTCATTTCTTGACTTTGTTGTCATACTGTTGGCTATGAGAATTTGTCCAAAACAAAAGTGTTTGTTCCATATACAGCAGGGAAAATAAGTATTGAACATGTCAATATTTTTCTCATTAAACATATTTCTGATGGAGCTATTGACCTGAGATTTTCACCAGGTATCAGTAACAACCCAAGTAATCCATGTATTCAAAGAAATCAAGGCAACTTTGTTCACAAAACAAGTTATTTTTAATAAAGTGGAATGAAACAGGGGATAAGTATTGAACACATGAAGAAAAAGAGGTGCAAAAAGACATAGAAAGCCAAGAAACCAGCTGAGATCCATCAGAATTTAGGAAGCCAACCCATCCCCCATCAGTGCAAATTAATTTCAGCTGGTTAAGTCCTGACTGATAGCCTTTAAAAAGGTCTGTGAATATCAGATTTTCACACCACAAAGAACTCATGATGGGTAGAAGCAAAGAGTTCTCTCTAGACCTTCACAACCTTATTGTTTCAAAACATAATGATGGCATTGGTTACAGGTGCATTTCTGAACTGAAGAAGAACATCATTTTACCATAAACCAGTCATGACCAGGAGCTCCTCACAAGATTTCTGACAGGGGGGTCAAAAGAATTATCAGAAGAGTTATCCAAAAGCCAAAGACCACTCGTGGAGAGCTCCAGAAAAACCTGGAATTAGCAGGTACTGCTGTTTCAAAGAAAACAATAAGTAATGCACTCAGCCGACATGGGCTCTATGCCTGCTCACCTCACAAGACTCCAGTGCTGAAGAAAAAGCATGTTGAAGGTCATTTAAAGTTTACTGCACAACATTTGGACATGCCAGTAAAAATACTGGGAGAATATAGTCTGGTTAGGTGAGACCAAAATTGTGCTTTTTAGGTGTTACAACACTCAGCATGTTTGGAGGAGAAATGGCACTGCACATCCCATCATGGTGTGGGGGTGTTTTTCAGCACATTGTACAGCCCGACTTCATATAATTGAAGGAAAGATGAATGGACAAATGTACAGAGACATCCTTGATAAGAACCTGTTGCCATCTGCCAAGATGCTGAAGATGAAACAAGGGTGGACATTTCAGGAAGACGACGATCCCAAACACAGAGCCAAGGAAACTCTCATTTGGCTCCAGAGAAGGAAAATAAAGCTGCTAGAATGGTCCAGTCAGTCACCTGACCTGAATCCAATTGAAAGTCTATGGAACGAACTGAAGATCAGAGTTCATAGAAAACACCCACAGAACCTTCAAGATTTGACAGTTTGTGTGGAAGAATGGGCTAAAATCACTCCTGAGCAATGCCTGCTGTATGTCCAAAGATTTTAACTCCAGTCATGTTGTCGAAGCATTTTTTAGAACATCACACCAGAGCAAATTTTGAGTCAAAGAATGACCCAATTTTTTCCATCATCGAGGCCTGTTGGAAGTAAATTGATGGGGGGAAAAGATGACCCTGAAATGCTGTATTTGGGAGTGGGGAGTATTCTTCATATACCATGTCAAATCTTCTGGGTATTTTCCTACATGTAAAGAAATGGAAAGAGTCACTAAAAAGTAAATATGACTAGCCTTGATACCTGCCTGCTGCTCGATTATGAGCCAGCCTGGCTGTCTGTCATATGAATGGGCGGGGATCTAAAGGCATTAGCTTAAGAGCTAACTGATACTAGGAAGCCTGTGTTTATATTATTTTCTCCAGATTTCAGTCACCCTTTAGACATCACTGTTTCCTCCTGGTTCACTAATTCAGTCGATCAGTCATACCCCATTGGCCACTGAAACACCCACACCCCTGTCCACTAGTGATGTATTATTTCATTCATTCGTTAAGACAAATTTACATTAGTTGGCTCTGAGCTAGGAGCTATCTAGGCAGCTAAGATTAGAAATAGTGACGTAAAATGGAAAGTGGTGTTTAATGTGGCCTCAGAGATTTAAAGAGACATGCACTGAAACCAACTGTTCCCAGAAATGCTTCAAAAGATAACAATTATGCAACAATAATTAAAGAAAATTTTACCACAATATGTCACAAACATTTTACAGACATGTGTGAGCTGTTAAAATGTGGAAAAAAGTGAGGTCAATGACCCCTTTAAAAGTCTTTAAAAGCAAATCAAGGAAGGTGCATTTAAAAAGCAAATTTCTTATACAGAATAAGATAATGAAACTGCTTTACATGTTCTAAGGGGAAATTAAATATATATATATATGTCTGAGAACATAAAACAAATGATGTAACAGATTCAGTGTAAATATTGTACAAAAATTTAAAAACATTAGTTAAAGACTTGGGGTTTGAGCTGCAGAAGATGGTGCAACAGTTATTAGCCTGTAGCTGAAGGTTTGACTAAATTCATAATCCCTTACAGCTGGTTCTTAATCCTTACAGGCACATTTAAGGTGACTAATTAGCATCTTATTTTAAATACTTTTTAGAATTGCAGTTTTTATGTTAGCAATTCTACAGTTTTAAAAATAAATATCCTGGCCTCCAATATTTCTGAAGAATATGCATGGGGCAAACATATATATATTTTAGTGCTTCACAATTTGTTGCAGAAGGCTTAAAGGAACAATACATACAGCACTGTAG
Source organism: Pholidichthys leucotaenia (assembly GCA_020510985.1). Taxonomy (NCBI): domain Eukaryota; kingdom Metazoa; phylum Chordata; class Actinopteri; order Cichliformes; family Pholidichthyidae; genus Pholidichthys; species Pholidichthys leucotaenia. The sequence continues at coordinate 56,812,886 of CM035843.1, read as the reverse complement.
GAACTGTAGGAACGGTGCTGCAAAGAACAATGTTTCATTTATGAGCTGCAAGACACAATAGTAAAGAGAGCTGCATTTCATTAAATTTTAATTAAGACAAATGATCTGTGAGAGCATACCGTCTCTTAGGTGGCTTCCATCACGAGACAGCCAGCTGGTTGCAACTGCTGAGGACGGAGAGAGGAGACTTGGAAAGCGAATGGTGAGATGTTGGGGACTGGCTAATGAACAACAGACTAGTGAGCTTATCACTGAGTTAGATATATAAAGCTCTCAAAGTACATCGGTAAGCCCAGGAGTTGTTTAAAAGATTGTGTGAAGTAGTATCCCAGTCACAGGTGTTGTTTATAATGTTACAACTGCTTTCACAGGTTATTAATGTCATTTGATAAGAGCTAATTTAAGTCTGATTATTTTAGGCTGTATTTTGCTCTCTCACATTCTGACTGAAATATCAGACTCTTTTTATATCATGTAAACTATTGCATTTTCCAGCCAATCTTTTGCTTTCATGGCTTGCTGCACTATACCAGTGGCGGTGTAAGTTGATCAGAACACTTCTACAGAAAACTGCTGCCTTCTGCCCAAGGATTCCAACAGGAGATGAATAAAACAAAAAGATGCAAAGCAAATGAGCTGAAAGATATTAAACACTCCATCGAGCTGGAGTGAACTGCAGAGTCTGGAGATCCAAACCGAATTTGATCTGAAGGTCTGATTCATTACTAATATTTAAAAAAAAAAAAAAAAACATTCACTGCGTAACGACACATTAATGAAACTGGTCACAGTGTTTTCTGTGCAACATTTTGCTGATGCAGCTTTCCACTGAGGAACAGCCACACAGTTGTTGACCTCTCTGGGAGTTTAAACCAGACCAGATCCTGTATGCACGGACCATAATAAAGTCATGCTCAGTGAGACAAGATATTATGTGATCTTGCTCAGTGCACATGAAGAAAGATATCTGAACATGAGACACATTAGGAGAGACGCTTACTCATCGAACCCTCAGCTAAGGAAGTCTAATGTCAGCACCTCCCAAGAGGAAAATTTGATGATTCATTTTCCTGTCAGTCAGACCTGACTAGAGGGCTGTCAGTCATTGCAAGCAAAAGAGCCACAGACACACTGATCTGCTACATGCCACATTAGCTGCACCCAGGTTGTCGGCAATGCATCTTTCCTGAGGAGACCTGAACTTGCAGCCTTTAGGATGAAATCCAAGCTTTCCTGCAGCTTTAGGATAATAGGTCTGAGGATGTAACACCAAATATGATCCTTATCTCTCTCTCTCTCTCTCGCCTTCTCTCTCTCTCTCTCTCTCTCTCTCTCTATATATATATATATATATATATACAGTATATATATATATATATATATATATATATATATATATATATATATATATATATATATATATATATATACACAGTATATATACTGTATATATATATATATATATCGATAGATAGATAGATAAAACAGCCAACAGAAATCAACTATAGATATAAAATAATTAACAGAAGGCCCATTTTATATAAGCAAATGTTTTTCAAATGGAGAAGATGGTTATGTTATGTATGCAGGCGTTGTGCAGAGCAGAGGGAGATTGATGGACTCGTGCAGCCCTGTGCAGTCTCTGCTGCCTGGTCATACTAAGGCGAGTTTTCCCCTGGGCGAGCAAGACTATTGGTCGAAGTTCAGATATAACTTCATTTTCTATGTGGATGAAATGCACCTTAAGGGCAGAGGCAGTGGGTGGAGGAGAGGAAGGGGTTTTGCAGAAACTGTGTTTCCAGCTCGCACAGATGCTCGGTTCGAGTCAGATGCTGAGGCATAAAAGAAATCCATTGTGGCTGTGGAGCCTGACTGCTGACAGAAATTAAATTGTGTCCACTGACTTTTCATATAGTGACCCAAGGTCTATGTCAATAGTGAGAGCGCCTCAGTGCCATTACGGGGAAGGCAAAAGTGCCTTTTTCAAAATGTCAACATTGGAGCTTTTTTTGTGGCTTGTAGGTGATTTCAGTAATTATGTTATTCACTCAGTGCACCTGAAATACAACATTTGAAAAAAAAATAGTAAAACTTTAGGTATTTTAATTTTTAAACAAGATAAATACAAGGCCAGGTGTAATTTGCTTTTATTTGTCATCCTCGGACTGAACCAAAAATATAAAACTGCTTTTCTGATCAATTCTAAAACTTTTAGGAGTGTATTAAATAAAGTAGCTGGCTTTGGCATCGCAATAAATGAAGATCCAACTGTTTTTTTCACTGAATGACTGCGGAAGTTATTGCTACAAAAATTATATCTACTGATTTTTATAAAGTAAAATAAAATAACACCACAACCTTAAGTTAGTCCTGTGGTTAGTTTAGTATACTCTGAGTTTTCAGCTGTGTTATTTATTTTGAACAATTTGTTTAATATTGTCATATGCAGCTATAGATATAATTTCTTTTTGCATGTACCTATTGTAACAAAACTAGCTTCTTACCTATAAGTAATTTAAAGTAGGTACAGCATAACATGGTAGCAATTAAGAATTTAAGAGCAAAATACAACACTATAATGCTATAATACATGGCATTGACATTGTTCATGTTAATAATGAAGGAAAAATAATTTGCATTATTCCTATAATGTGAAGTAGAAGACTTCTGAATCCTTCACGTTTAGGTTTAGCTTGCCTACCAAATAAAAACCTAAAACAGGGCGGTGGCGGAGTGGTTAGCACTGCGGCAGCACAGCAACTCACCCTTGGTCGGGGGATCCTGGGTTCGATCCCAGCCCCTGACCAACAGTGATCTGCGTGGCATTTGCATGTTCTCCCCGTGTCTGAATGGGTTTATTCCAGGATTTCTCCAGTTTCCTCCCACATGCCAAAAGCATGCAAGTTAGGTCAATTGGCATCAAACTGGGGATTCTAAATTGTCCTTAGGTATGACTGTGAGAGTGAGTGGTTGTCTGTCTCTCTGTGTTGGCCCTGCGATGGACTGGCGATCTGTCCAGGGTGTACCCTGCCTCTCGCCCAAAGATGCTGGGATAGGCTCCAGCCCCCCCACCCCCCCCCCCCGCGACCCGAAAAGGAATAAGCAGAAGAAGATGGATGGATGGATGGACAATTTTAAAAGCTGCAGTGAAGCCTGTTTTATGTCATTCAATAAACTTTTAGCAAAAATCTTTGTTGACTGATAAATCTTAGATTTTAGGTTGCATGCACCAGCGCATTCATAATACATTCATAGCCCAATGTTAAAGTCACTGGCCGTAGGTCTGTATGATCAATATTTTGTGACATCCCACTTTTCCTACATTGGATTTTACCTTCCTTGTATGTTATAAGCAAACTGATACCATAGTGACAGTGAATTATCTTTAACAGTGCGAGTGCAACACATTAAAACATTGTTTTTCAACCTTTTTTGATTAAAGGAACCCTTTTTACATTGAAAAAAATCTCACAGCACTTCACCAACCTGTAGCCATTACAGCATGTGTAATGACATCTTAGTCTTGTAATTAGTTTGTACTCACTCAGTGTGAAAATTGGGACTGTTTGGATGGACACAAAGCTTATATCCTGGCAGGAACTGAAGAAAGAAATGCATGAAACTCTTCCTCCACAGCTCTCAGTCTCTGTCTTGTTTCAATTTTTATAGCATCCAGGTTTGAAAAGCCCAGCTCACACAGATATGTTGTGGAAAATGGAAACAATATTGAAATAGCTCTGTTTGCCAGAATTGGGAACCCCGTACAGCAGTCAAGCAAAAACTGTCCAAAGATAGCTTAGCAAAGTTTCAGTTCAGTTAATTCCTCTTACGTCTGGCAGTTGTGTTGTCTGACATGGACTTTAGCTACTTCTCTAACTGTGTCTAATTCACAATAGCTTTACAGGCAGGTAGTATTAATTTCTCTGCAACAGTGTCTGGCTTTTTTGATCTGCCTAAGAGTTCAGTTACTAAATAACTAGCTTTGAGAGCTCTCTCAGACACCTCTCAGTATGGCAGAGAATATCCAGGTAGATATTAGTGGTGAAAGTAATATTTTAGTCATCTTTGCCATTAGTTAATATTAATTTTCAAAGTGAAACTGGTCATTTGTTACTTTAGCCAACTCAAAAAGTATAAATTATGCTGAGACCTTGGTATTCTACTTTTATCCCATTGAAACGTTTTATTTAAATGAATACATTTACTGGAATTGAAACAAATATACTGAATATGGCTGAGATTTGATTGAATATAATTTAATTACCTTTTTGTGTTAACTGTGAAAGGTATACTGGGTGTATTTACCTCTAAACTTTGCCCAAATTCTGTCCTGGGTTTTATTGGATCGATACCAAATCTTGCAGTATCACACACCACTACTGCGCAGTGCCAGTAGTTTACTCTCAGTTTACTTTGTAGTTTAAAAAAAAAGTTTTAATGATTGGCAGGTAGGCGCTTCCACTGTATTCTCAGAGTTAATATAGGAATCAGACACACTAATGTAATGCTGGCTTCAAATATTTCCCATCAGCAGCTCCTCTCATCCTTTAATAAGAAATTAGATTTTGAAATGAGTGTTGAGATTTGTTTGTTTACTCATTGTATTTCTATTGCTGTTGTGGCAAGGTGTGCATGTGTATATGTACATAAAGGTATATCGGTATGTTAATTAGTTAAGGTTGGAATAGGACAAGGTAAGCTTTGCTTCAATCCTGTTCCTTTTTGGACAGCATTGAAATTTTTATTTTCATTCTTATTTTTATCTTGTTTGTTCGAAATAAACAGTATCAATCAATCAGTCCTCCTAAAGTCTCTCTCCCCTGCATGTCAGAATCCCTGTACAGATCCATGACAGAGGTGGGTGAAATAGAAATTGTACTCAATAAAAGTAGGGCTACCTTGTGACAATAGCAAGAAAGTATCTACTACCACTACTGACAAACTAATTTGGAAGATTTTTCTCCTGTGACTCATTTCATAAATTTTAATTTTTTTCCTCATCCATGTAGGACCTGTTTCTAATGAATCTGATGTGTCTGAAGAATGGGCGGCTCACCTGGTGTTGGGAGGAACAGTGGCAGTGGCGCCAGACACGCTTCCATCTTCAGGAAAATAATTAGTTTTCCTCTAGAAAATTAAGTTTTCTCCAGTGGAGGCAAGCGTTGTACCGAACTCAAACGTTATTACAAGCGCAATGGATGATACACGGGTTGCAGTGAATAGCACACAAGCTAACGCTAAGAGCCTGTACTAGACAGGCTCTAGCTGACACGGAGGCGGAGCGCCAAAGAGAGACTGATTCTTCTTCTTCTTTTAGATTTGATTGGCGGTTGGCAACCAGCTTACAGGTGCATTACCGCTACTGACTTGATTATCATCACTCTATGTCTTTGTATAAGGAGTTCTTATAAGGAGTTCTGAACAACTCCTTATGTGTGAAAAAATTATCCGTCCTGTGGGACGTACAAATTTCAAGTATCACTCTATATAGACTGATTCCCGCCGTCAGTCCTCCTTTATACCCACGGAGTGGTGACGTCATCCGTGCCTGTGTCCTCATGTCTGTGGTGTTTCCTGTGGTATTTCAACTTCCGGTGCCACACGAGTAGGCTGCCTTTTTGCAACAGCGGATCAGTTTCTTCCTATTTCTATTTACTATCTGGCTCTCTTGCTAATCTTTCTGAATCAGCGACACCTTTATTCCATCACAGACACGTAGATCGCCCAAATGTCTCCTGAGCCAGCGGACGGAGCCACTGTTTCTTGCAGGAGGCAGTACAATAGAGACCAGCTGTTAGCACTTAACCGGCCCATGATGCTAACACAAAAACTCAACATACCAGGAGAAATAAGACGGAAACGGTGTGGATGTCGAGCTGGAGTAAGACGGCGGGCAAGGAATATAAGGGACAGACCCGTCCTCCCATCCGTTATTATGGGGGATGTACGATCGCTACTCAATAAGACTGACGAGCTAGCGGCTATCTCCCGCTACGAGAGCGTCTTCAGAGAGATTAGCATGATGTTGTTTACTGAGATGTGGCTAACAGAACTAGCAACAGATCTTAACATCGAACTGGAGGGTTTCCACGCAATATGGGCAGACCGAACACCAGACAGTGGGAAAGCAAGGGGCGGAGGAGTGATAATGTATGTCAATAACAGCTGGTGCAGACCGGGACATATTACGATTAAACAACAACACTGCAACAAAGACATTGAGTTGCTAGCTGTTAACATGCAGCCTACCTATCTCCCAAGGGAATACTCACACATGAGCTGCATTGTTATTTATGCAAATCCGACGGTGAACGCTGGGACAGCACGTGACGTCATTCACTCAGTAACTGGCAGGCTGCAGACAGAATACCCAGATGCTCTTCTCCTCATCTCAGGTGATTTCAACCATATTTCACTGTCCTCCATTCTGTCATATGTCCCATGCCTCATACTGTCTCATACTGTCCCAGTATGTCACATGCCACACTAGAGACAATAAAACACTGGACTTATTCTATGCAAATACTAAGGAGGCGTACACCTCATCACCGCTCCCCCCACTCGGGAGATCGGATCACAACTTGGTTCATCTCCTGCCGGTGTACCAACCCCTAGTACACAGACAACTTCCAGTCATGCGCACAGTGAAGTTATGGTCTGAGGAGGCAATGGACGCTCTAAAGGACTGTTTTGAAACCACTGCCTGGGAGCAGCTCTGCGATCCACATGGTGAGGACATCGATGGCCTCACTTGCACCATCATGGACTACATCAGCTTCTGTGTGGACAACACCGTACCCACCAAGACCATACGGTGTTGCTCGAACAACAAACCCTGGATCAACCCTGAGATAAAAACACTTCTGAGAGAGAAGAAGAGGATCTTCAGGTCGGGGAACAGGGAGATGCTGAAGTCCGTACAGAGGGAGCTGAGGAGGAAGATCAGAGAAGGCAAGGACAGCTTCAGGAAGAAGAGTGAGGACAAGCTGCAACAGAGCGACATCGACGGGGTCTGGAGAAACCTTAAAACCATCTCTGGGCTCCAGAATACCTCCCCCCAGGCCACGGGGGGCAGGGAGTGGTCGAACAATTTTAACCTGTTTTTTAATAGGTTTGACGAACCGCCCTCCCCCCGACTGCACAACAACCACCGCTGCCTCTAAAGTCATCGAGACCTGCTGTCCACACCCCACTCCACCAACACCCCCCAACTCCCAGCACACAGCCCCCCAACCTGACCCTCACTGAGACCCAGGTGAGGACGGAGCTGAGGAAGATCAAGGCAAGGAAGGCCTCGGGACCAGACGGCATCAGCGCGAAGCTCCTCAATTCCTGTGCAGACCAGCTGTGCGGGATTGTGGAGCACATCTTCAACCTGAGCCTGAAGCTGGGGAGGGTACCACAGTTGTGGAAAACATCTTGTGTGGTATCTGTACCAAAGACTTCCCACCCCAAAGACCTGAACAGCTACAGACCAGTGGCCCTGACGTCTCACATGATGAAGACCCTGGAGCGACTGCTCCTTGCTCACCTCCGCCCCCTGGTGGGACCAGCGATGGATCCACTCCAGTTCGCCTACCAGCATGGCATTGGGGTGGAGGATGCAGTGATCTTCCTCCTTCACCATTCTCTGTCCCACCTGGAGAAGCCCGGAAATGTGGTGAGGATCATGTTCCTTGACTTCTCCAGTGCTTTCAACACCATCCAACCGATGATCCTGAAGGACAAGCTGCTGTGCGCAGGGGTGGACCAGCACCTGTCATCATGGATCCTGGACTACCTCACTAACCGGCCACAGTTTGTGAGAACCCGGGATTGTGTGTCCGACACGATCATCGGTAGCACGGGGGCCCCCCAGGGAACGGTTTTGGCTCCCTTCCTGTTCACCCTTTATACTGCGGACTTCTCACACAACACAACACACTGCCATCTACAGAAGTTCTCTGACGACCCTGCGATCGTCGGCCTCATCTCCAACGGAGATGAAGCTGAGTACAGAGGACTTATCCAGGACTTCGTGGACTGGTGCCATCGGAACTGCCTCCAGATCAACGCGAGGAAAACTAAGGAGCTGGTGGTGGACTGCCGCAGGCAAGGACAACCCCTCACAGCACCAGTAAACATACAGGGAACAGACATTGAGATGGTGACATCCTACAAGTACCTGGGTGTTCATCTGAACAATAAACTAGACTGGTCACACAATACCGACGCACTCTACAAGAAGGGACAGCGCAGGCTGTTCCTACTGAGGAGACTCAGATCTTTTGGTGTACAAGGGGCACTGCTGAAGACATTCTATGACACGGTGGTGGCATCAGCCATCACTTTTGGAGTGGTCTGCTGGGGCATTGGCATTACAGCAGCCAATAGGAAGAGACTGAACAAACTGATCAAGAAAGCTAGCTCTGTCCTGGGGAAACGCCTTGACCCAGTAGAGGAGATAGGAGAGAGAAGGATGGTGGCTAAACTGTCATCTCTGCTGGAGTCCGTCCCACCCTATGCAGGACATACTGAACGCACTGAGGAGCTCATTTAGCAGCAGACTACATCATCCTAGTTGCGCAACCGAGAGGTTTCGCAGGTCCTTCCTACCTACGGCTGTCAGACTGTATAACCTAAGCAGGGCTGCTCGCAGAGATAGCAAAAAAACGTGACGACCTGATAGTACTGAATGCAAAAGACGCAACAGACTTACACAAATGGTCCCCTCCAGTATACAACTAGGACAATATCAGTCGCTACGGAGGGTGACAATATGTATGGGTACATATTCATACTATGTAGGATAACTAAGTAGACAGTTATGCTGTTTATTCCATCTAGCTACAATGCTCCGCACTATGTATATATATTTATATATTTATGTGTACATATGTATATTCGCTGCTCTTGTTTTTCTTGTCTTCTTGGTTGTTGCTCTGAGTGTTGCTATCCCTGTGCTGTTGCAGTCCTGGAATTTCCCCATTGTGGGACTAATAAAGGCTTATCTTATCTTATCTTATCTTATCTTATTTCCAAGATGCCACATTTGCCCCCCCCCCCTGGGAAAAACCAGAACCTTGCTGGTGATGGTTAACCTTAGCTGGGTGACATTGTAGCGGCATACAGTTAACACAACACAACACAGTCAGAACTGTATGCTGCAAATAGCGATGAGACTACGAGATACTACAGTGTATTGTTACCAGTGCTGCGACTAACATATGCATGGTGGTACAACACAATACGGCATAATGTTAAGCACTATATTTAGCCAATGTCCAACCAGCATTTGGGTACCTGTTGTCAAAAACACAATATGGTTAATTAGCTTCTAGACCCAAACCATAACCTATTATTATGAACCTGTGAAAGATGAAAGCAGACGAGACAGTGAGCTAGATGACACACAAACTTTATTCACCTTCTGTCATGGTCTGCTCTGCTGATCACTGTCAGCTGCGCTCACACCTGGTCCTCATCAGGCGCCGCCTATATCTACCGCTCTGGCCTTTGGGTTAGTGCGGAGATGTCTCACTGCACTCCAGGAGAGCTTCATCACCATTCCTTGCCTTCTACCTATGCTACAGCCAGTGCTCGTCTTCTGCCTCGTCCAAAAAGCCATCCAGCCTGCCACGTAAGCGCTCATTCCTACTCATCTTGTGAATCAGTTCCCCTGTGCGCAAGTGGCGTCCTAGGCGGTGGAATCCCAGCCTCCTCCTCCCAGGCAGCGGACCATTCATCCTACAAACTCACTTCCACCAGCACATCAACTCCCCTGCCGGAGTCACTCCACCGCCTGAAGAGCACTGTCTTCCTGGCCACAGCTGTCACGCTGAACTGGAGCTCGCTACCATCTGTTCCCACAGTAAGTTCAGTGTAACTGTTGAACTCCATAAGTGACGCCTAGTAAATTCCCTCTCCTTGTGTGTCTCCAGGGTTGCCAGGCTGTACGGTGTCTCGCTCAGTTCCCGGCAGTTCCAGACTACATTCACACCACACTCTCACAACCTGGTTGTTAATAAACTTGATTGTATCGATTCAGAGTCTGTGTGTTGTCACTGGGTCATTGAACTATGTCACCTTCCAACATAAAACACAGAAAAAACTCCTCCCAGGGTCTCTGGGCGCCTCCTTTTATACCACTTTATTTCTGCACCATGAGCCAAAGACAGTACACACAGTGCACAAAGCCTGTCTGGCACATTAACATCACAGAACATGAACCCTGCTTCTCACTCCCCCTCATACTCTAGCGAACTCCGTTGTCTTCTGACTCCCCGGGGTGCAGCTAGTCCTTTCTGTTACATCTGAGACCCCCCCGGTGCCACTTCCTCCTTCAGTCCTCTGTTCCATCCCCCCGGCTTCCGAGTCTGGGTGAAGAACCCCCCACTCAGTGCCACCACAAACCATTATTTTAAACCAATATGAACATGGGCAACCGGGTAGACTGCTGGTAACACCCTGCATGGCTGAGTGGGTTATTCTGCCACTGTGTTGCAGCCATACTCTGCCTAGACATTTCAAAACAGTCATTTTAACAGTTCACCTTCGGGGCCTCAGTCAAGCCCACGGTGGACGCACCCCTGGAGGCACCGGATTCAGCAGACCTGGGTGCCATCTCACTGGAATCATGGCTCGCTTGTCAGCAACGTCCCAGCCCAGGTCCCACACCAGCTAGGTTGGCTCCAGTGTTGCATCTTGATCTGAGGCAGCTGCTCTTATCTTTCGCAGACGGCTGGTATGCCATCTTGAACCATCGGCCATCTGGACAGCAGCTGGCCTCAATTGTGTGGTGATTCTCATCTGCAATGACGGGACCATCTGTGAGTCCAGGCGGTCGGATCGTTAGACCTGAACCCAATCAAGTAGTGCGAGCACCGATCTGTTCGGCTGTACTCGGCATTGCTGCTCTCTCATCTCAGATGCTGGTTGCTGTTGTGGTGGCATACCATTCACGCCGGCAGCAGGATGTGCCCTCGTTTGGCGATGCTCTGCTGGGTCCTGCTGGGCCACGAACTCTCTATGATGCTATGCTTGGGAGGTTCCTTGAGGCTCATGTTTGGCAAGGGTGCAAGATGAGTTTGACTTCTGCCCTCTCTACTGGTGCTGGTTGTGGTTGCGGTGATGTGTCACTGTCATCAGCGATGGGACGCACTCCGGGTTGTTGTTGTTCACCAGGGTCCCCTTTCTCCACGAACTCCCTCTCCTGTGGCTCCTTGAGGCTCATGCCGGGCAAGGAGCAGAGGTGAATTTGGTTTGTGCCTTCTTTCCGTGCTGTGTTCTCTCTCCGTGTTCTGATCTTCAGCTGTACCCACGTCCAGGAAATCACACCCTCACTCCTGTGATGTGGCTGCAGCTTGAGAATGCTCATGCTGCGCAGGGACCAGCTCTGGGTCCCGTGTGGCTGTGGACTGGGGCTCTTGTGGCTGCTCCGGTTCTGCTGAGTTCTGCTCAGCATGCGGTGCAAGGCAGGGAGTGGCTGCGTCCACGTCTGAGTGCAGCGGACTCGAGTCATCATCGTCCAAACTGAGTTTACCACTGGGTCGTTGTGCTGTGGTGTCCTGCTGTCCTGTGGTGTCTACCTCGGGGCCCTCCTGAGAAGGTGTGGGGTCGGCGGGCTCAGCAACCGGGGCAACCGTCCATGCTGGCGGAGTTCACTGTGTGGAGCGCAGCCAGGGGTCCGTTAGCTGCAATACTACCTGGGCCGTTATCCCCAGATAGGACTTTAATTCCGTTACCTCCAACTACGATAGGAGGTGCAGCGTCCCCAACAGCACCACCTGTAGCCATTTCACCATGTCTGCCAGTGTCTGGTTGTCTGACCCCTCCAGCAACATTTCCTGTATCAACTGATTTGCGGGGTACCACTCCAACTGTGACTGTATTAGTTTGTCCTCCGCGTGCCCGAACTCGCACATGCTAGCCAAACAACGAAGGGCAACTACGTACTGTAGGACCAACTCCTCCGGTCATTGTCGGTGGTGATAAAACACAAATCTCAGCACCATTACGTTCTGTGGAGCAGTGAAATGTTCGACCATCAAGGCGGCACATTCGCTGAAGGTCTCCGCAGAGCCCAGTGCATTCAACACCTGCTGTCCCTCGGGGCAAAGGCAATAATATATCACAGCACTTAGATGACTCTTGCTAGCGTTAGCTAGGCCCCTAGCTGACACAAATGCCTGAAGCGACAAACCAGTGGGGCCACAGGATGGGCGGCTCACCTTGTGTCAAGAGGAACAGTGGCAGTGGCACCAGACATGCTTCCATCTTCAGGAAAATAATTAGTTTTCCTCCAGAAAATCAAGTTTTCGCCTTGTCGCCAAATGTTATATCTGGAAACAGGACAGTGGAGGCAGGCATTGTACCGAGCTTGAACTTTATTACAAGTACAACGGATGATACACATGTTGCAGTGTATAGCACACAAGCTAACTCTAAGCTAGTACAAGCTCTAGCTGGCACGGGGGCGGAGCGCCAAAGAGAGACTGATTCCCGCCGTCAGTCCTCCTTTATACCCACGGCGTGGTGACATCATCTGTGCCTGTGTCCTCATGTCCATGGCATCTGCTGTGGTATTTCCAACGTGCCACAGAATCCATGTACAACTCTTTCCTTGTATGTATAAAATTTTCCCACAGATGGGATATTTTTGACAGAAATTTTCAACTTTTGCTCATAAAATTTGTGGGGGGTTTTGTCATAAATTTGTGACTTTTTTGTATACCTCTGAGCCTTTTTTTTTTGGTAAATTTGTGACTGTTTTAGACTTTTTCATATAAATTTGCAACTTTTTACTCAGAATTTTGCAATGTTTTTCTCATAAATTTAACTCTTTCCAAGTTACAAAGTTATTATTCTAATTTGCTCCTGAGCCTAGAGGAACCATATCAATACCAATTTCAATAAAATAAGATGATTAATTTACTAAAATTATCATAGATACAGGCATTTCTGGTGAGAATATTACAGTATAAACACACTGATTTCTTATATAGATCTACCATTATAGTATCAGTGCTGACAGACAGGCTGAACTCTGTCCCTGTTCTCCTTTAAAAGAGATCTGACTGAATCGATAGACTATACAGAACATCATTACAGTGTTCTACACCAAGCCTCATCATCTCTGACTGTAATCATCAAATGTAAGTAATTTTTGGACCGTGAAGTCTATTTCATGTGTGTTGTGGCCGCTGAGCCAGCCTTATTAAAATAAGCTCTTTTGGACTGTTAGTTGTCTTCATGTGTGGTTTATGTGGTTGCCTAGTCTGCTTTTATCAAAACTGCTTTTTGGACTGGTAAATGTGTGCTTTACATGACTACACTGAGCTCAGGGTATCTTCAAGTATTTTTCTTTTACATAGACTGTTGAGGGGCATGGAGCCTGTTATAGGCAGTGTTGGGAGTAACGCGTTACTGTAACGCCACTACTTTTGCAGTAACGTGCTCTGTTATGAAATTACTGTTTAAAACTTCAGTAATGCATTATAGTTACTGAAATTTGATCAGATGCATTACTCATTACTTGTTTTATTAATATGGATAGACATTTTTAGCGCAAATAAATGAATATACAAACTGACCCTACCGTAGCTGATGCAGCCGTCAGTCGACGTAAACTGTTGCAGAGAGCTGAGTCTTCACTACTGAGCAAAGGAAAAGATGAAGCTACTTTGTTTTTGTGGAAATAGATTATTTTTCCTTTGTCGCAGTTAAGGACAAAAACATATTATGACTGGCGCCTAGCGGCTGCCCCAGCCTTGGATGCGCTCTGCAGAGCGTGCCCAAATGCCAAGTCACGTTTCGTTACCTTGTATTCATACATGTGTAATGACAATAAAGTTGAATCTCAATCTCTCAATCGCAATATTGGTGGGTTAGAAACTAAAGTGTCAGTTGAAACCTACTGCAATCTTCAGAAGCGCCTGAGAACAGCAACAAAGCTCCAACAAAGCTAGTGTTAAGTAACGGCTACCTATGCTAACAGTGGATCTATGCTATCTGAACAGCCATGGTTGGATGTAAAGTGGAAATACTCTTGTCTCAACAGTCACGGCTGGATTTCAAGCACAGGTATGCATCTGGACAGTTTGTGACCCAGCAAGAATTAAACCTGATTGCCAGATACGTCGTTACAGACTGAAGATGTGATAACAGTCACTTTCCGTCAGACAGCTGGACTGTGATCCACTGAAGTTAAAACACATTTACTTGCTACCTGGATAAAGATTATTCAAAAATGGATTTTGATCTCCAAAAGGAATTTGAGGAACTGGATCATGTCTCTGTCACAGCAAACATCTGGACTGTGGATAATGGACATTTTCTTTGGATCACTGCATATCAGATTAAATCCACATCATAAAGGTAAGATACACACGTGGACAAAATTGTTGGTACCCCTCTGTTAATGAAAGAAAAACCCACAATGGTCACAGAAATAACTTGAATCTGACAAAAGTGGTAATAAATAAAAATTCTATGAAAATTAACCAATGAAAATCAGACAATGCTTTTGAATTGTGGTTCAACAGAATTATTTTAAAAAACAAACTCATGAAACAGGCCTGGACAAAAATGATGGTACCCCTAGAAAAGATTGAAAATAATGTGACCATAGGGACATGTTCAACCAAGATGTGTCCTCTAATTAACATCACAGGTGTCTACAAACTTGTAATCAGTCAGTTGGCCTATATAAAGGGTGACAAGTAGTCACTGTGCTGTTTGGTGACATGGTGTGTACCACACTAAACATGGACCAGAGGAAGCAAAGTAGAGAGTTGTCTCGGGAGATTAGAAAAAAAAATTATAGACAAGCATGTTAAAGGTAAAGGCTAAAAGACCATCTCCAAGCAGCTTGATGTTCCTGTGACTACAGTTGCAGATATTATTCAGAAATTTAAGATCCACGGGACTGTAGCCAACCTCCCTGGGCGTGGCCGCAGGAGGAAACTTGATGAAAAATGGAAGAGACAGATAATACGAATGGTAACAAAAGAGCCCAGAACAACCTCTAAACACATTCATGGTGAACTCCAAGGTCAAGGTACATCAGTGTCAGATCACACCATCCGTCGTTGTTTGAGCCAAAGTGGACTTCATGGGAGACGACCAAGGAGGACACCACTGTTGAAAACAAATCATAAAAAAGCCAGACTGGAATTTGCCAAACTGCGTGTTGACAAGCCACAAAGCTTCTGGGAGAATGTCCTATGGACAGACGAGACAAAACTGGAACTTTTTGGCAAGGCACATCAGCACTATGTTCACAGACGCAAAAGTGAAGCATACCAAGAAAAGAACACTATCCCTACTGTGAAACATGGAGGAGGTTCTGTTATGCTCTGGGGCTGCTTTGCTGCATCTGGCACAGGGTGTCTTGAATCTGTGCAGGGTACAATGAAATCTCAAGACTATCAAGGTATTCTAGAGAGAAATGTGCTGCCCAGTGTCAGACAGCTTGGTCTCAGTCACAGGTCATGGGTCTTGCGACAGGATAATGACCCAAAACACAGCTAAAAACACCTAAGAATGGCTAAGAGCGATACATTGGACTATTCTAAAGTGGTCTTCTATGAGCCCTGATCTAAATCCTATTGAACATCTGTGGAAGGAGCTGAAGCATGCCGTCTGGAGAAGGCACCCTTCAAACCTGAGACAACTGGAGCAGTTTGCTCATGAGGTGTGGGCCAAAATACCTGCTGAGAGGTGCAGAAGTCTCATTGACAGTTACAGAAATCGTTTGATTGCAGTGATCGCCTCAAAAGGTTGTGCAACAAAATATTAAGTTAAGGGTACCATCATTTTTGTCCAGGCCTGTTTCATGAGTTTGTTTTTTAAAATAATTCTGTTGAACCACAATTCAAAAGCATTGTCTGATTTTCAATGGATAATTTTCATAGAATTTTTATTTATTACTACTTTTGTCAGATTCAAGTTATTTCTGTGACCATTGTGGGTTTTTCTTTCATTAACAGAGGGGTACCAATAATTTTGTCCACGGCTGTAAACATGGACAGCTTTATGCAGTGTTGCCAACTCTCACTCCAAAATGAGGAAATTGCTGGCAATATCATGTTGATTTTCTTCAGATTTTTCCCACAATAAGAACTCTCAAGGCAGGATGAAGCAGACTGAACATGTCCTAAACGCTCTGTCTGAAACAGTCTGTTTTCAGCTTGACATTAAAAGCCCATAATTTAAGTTTATAAGTTTATTTATTTATAAAAGGGACAGTGCATATTAATGAACATAAGACATGTAAATATGCAGCGTACAAGATTATAGCTGAAGCTAATTTCTATCTTGTGTCCCCTGGCCAGCCAAAGCCAGCCACATAGAACAGATAACACAATACAACAACAATAAACAATGATAAAGAAAATGATAGTAATAGTAATTTGCCCAACACTGATTATAGGTGATGCTTGTTCATCATGTCTTTCCTCTGTCAGCAGTGTTGTGTAGTTGCTGTGCCAACACAGTGTTGTACCTATGGCTGTTGTAGTATTGTTTGTGATGAGGCTGATGTTTAATTAAACATGTGGCCCATTCAAGCAGGTATAGCTGGCTTATTTGGTAGTCTGGGTGTTATGGGTTTTGCACCTGATTTTCTCTGCTCACCCACTTTTTCATTTCTGGCTATGCCACTGATCCCTGGTCTTCTATTTTATGGTATTCATATGTCTCAAGAAAACATTTTAGAAGGTTAAAACCCATGAACACAGCCTTTTCAGTGAATGAGACCTTTCTTCTATCATCTATATATTATATAATAGTGAGTATCTGGAGTTATTTCAAGTGGCTGGATTAAGGCAATTATAGTATTATGGTGTAGTATCAGTAAGAGTAGTGTAAAAATATCTCTTACTGGCTTAAATTTGTGTGTTTTGATGTAAATTGTGAGGTTGTGTTTAATTCAGTCTTGTCATTTTCACTGCAACAGCAAAGTCCATTTAGGGAAATAATGACTAAACAATATTTTTGTTCTAGTTTTGTGAGTTTGTTTACGTTTTTTAAAAAATGTATTTAAAGTTTTTTTTTGTCTTTCACACCTCTGTGACTACATCATATTTTTTTTATTATCTTCTCAGATAAAATCTGGATACAACAAGAAGAGGTACTGAATTTCTCAGCTCTGTCTTATTCTCTGCTTGATCGAGTCTTTACAAAGAGATACAGAGCTCAAATACAAATATCAAATAGCTGAGCTGATACACGAGGATGCCAGACGTGTTGATAGAAGCAATCTGCATGAAACACAGGCCAGGGCAGCAAAGAGAAATCACTTTTTTTTTTTTTTTGATGCATGGAACCCGCTGTTGAGCCTAGTTCATGGAAAGTTCAGTTGAGCAGCAGGGTCTGTCATGGTCCTTTTTGAATGGATTCATTCTCCACTATCTCTCTGGCAGGCTGAGCATAATGGATGAGGTGCAAGGTTCCAACAAAAAATCACATCTGCATCCACACGATAAAGTGCTTCACAAAGGAGAGGCAGACATTTTTTTTTCTTTCAAAGACCCACTCGGAGTTTCCCACACATGGTCCCCATTAACAGTTGTGGTTCATAAGTAACCAAAATGTTCTCTTTTGCTATAGACGCTCTTGTATACAAGTTCTCATAAAGATTCTCATGCATCACCATGCAGAGTTTTACACCATATACTCCAATGAAAATATTTCCCAACAACTATAGGATGATGGTACACGGGTCTGTTAAACTGTCCTGACCAAAATGCTTTTGGCCCATTATTGAGCACATGCCTTGCTCAGGGTAGACAGTATTGTGTAATTGACTGGCTGGCCCTGAGGCAACTGGAGATGTTAGGCATCTCTGTGGTCACACCTCAGTACCTCACAGTTGGCAAGGCCGGGCTTGCAACAAATCACACACCACTGACAGCCATGCTTGTCTTTCTCTGCTCGCATCCTGTGGAACTGCAGTAACAGCAACAAAGCGCTTGAGCGCAAAGGACAGAGCATTTGGATATCGCTCAGCATTAAAATTTTAGACGTACTAGTTCCAATCAAGGAACTGTGAGCACATATTAGGGGTAGGTATCCCGCCTGCAACCTTAGAAATGGCTGGGAGACCTCTGCTCTAGTAAATGGGAATGTCTGGCAGGGGAAATGTATTGTCTGGAAACTCCAGTGAGAGAACAGATGGGGATGCGCTCCTGTTGTTGGGCCAACAGGACACTTGAACAGGCAGATTGCAAATTTACATTTACACCAGAACTGCAGCAATTATGAGCCAGTGCTTATTACAGAGTCATAAATTCAGCACAATGTATAGCACATGGAGCAGATTTCAGTTATAGTGTGCTTCAGCCAAATTCAAATCAAATTAGTTAAATCAATACAAACTGTAAAAATGCAAAATTATTGATAGAAAATCTGGCAATAATATAGCTGGAATACAAAAAAATAACAACTGCGTGATTGCTGGGGACATAAATGTATTCGGATTATGATTATGGTGGACAGAGTGCATCCCAAAATCCTCCAGTTTGATTTTATCCCATCTATCATTATTCTCTTTGGCAAACACAATGCCATTGGTTCCCAGAAGAATTATTGGGCTGCACTGCAGAAGACAAACAATTTACTGGCACTTTGCCTCACTGAACAGCACTGTCAGCCTGCCAGGAACCATCCATTTTAAACAATACATGTTTTGGTCACGAAGCTGCACATTTCTTGGACACAATAACTCACAGCATTCATAAAACCATTTATGCTATGCCAGCTACTTAAGATAATAGAAGCTATTCAAACAACACAAATGTGAATTCTTATCACACAGATTTCTGAATCATTTTATGCTTAATGAGTTAAGATAAACAAATACGCAGCTGCACGGTGAAAAAAATACCATCATCTTCTACATCTCTGCTGATCTACATCACCTTTAAAGAGGGAGCACAGATAAGATTCTTCTTGGCAGGCTTTCTGCATTAACTCCCTCTCCTACCAGAGTATAAATTAAGTGGGGAGCTAGTGCAGTGTGCCGAAGCAAGAATGTGGGCCTGAGGCAGAGCAAAAGCAGAACAGTGGGATGCTCCAGGGGAGCCAGAGGCCACATTATGCTGCAGCAGAGCCAGAGAGCTGAGAGTCTGACAGCCCTGCACCCTCAGTGGACACACCAGGACCACTGCCACCATATTCTCTGGACATTTACATTATTCAAAGATAAATGCATTGTCAATTTTATGTCTCCCAACACTAGATATGTGTGCCGCTTCACTCCTCCCGCAGCCAAAGGTGGGCTCACCTCTGCCCGCTGCAAGACACACTACAAATGAAATCAAATGTCTTCTCCGTGGTGCAGAATTACTTAACCCTGCAAGCTGCCACTGTGCTCTTGGACTTTAGATTGTAATGCACAGGGCAGTGGGTAAGAAGAACAATAGAAGTAAGAAATGTGTCCAAGAATACTTGAAATACGGTCTAATTTATAGAGTCTATGGATTATTTGTACAAATGAAACCTTGTTTTTTTTTTCAGCAAATAAGATAAATTTATATTTGAATGATCTATTCTCTTTTGGTTGGAGGGCAACCAAAAGAGAGACATAAAGGTGTGTTTTCATTACTTATGCTTAAACAGGGTGTGATGATAATATTTTGGTTTTGCTTACATCAGCTCGGTGGAGCAGTGGTTAGCACTATGGCAGCACAGCAAGAAGGTCACGGGATCGACTCCACCCCTGACCATCGTAGGTTTGATCCCACCCCCAGACCATCGGTGACTCTTCTGTGTCGAGTTTACATGTTCTCCCCATGTCTGCGTGGGTTTACCCCGGGTACTGTGGTTTCCTCCCGCAGGCCAAAAACATGCAAGTTAGGATAATTGGAGACTCGAAAAGCGGCCCTAGGTGTGAATGTGCGTGAGAATGGTGAAGGGACTGGCGCCACACCTTGGCTGTCTCATCCATCCAAGTGGATGCCCTGTAATTTCCCACTGGGATTAATAAAGTATACCAAAAAAAAAAAAAAAAATCAGTTATCAAAATACAGACATCCACCAAAGTTAGCCAACCAAACCTCTGTAGATCATGAATGCCTGGAGCCATTTTGTTCAGTTCTCAGTGTAGATGTCAGAACAATTCTAGATTAGAAGGAAATTTGGCCAGCTTTAACATTAAAGGAAACCATTAATCAACATTACTTCTCTGGGGCCCATAAATATCTGAATATCCCTATGTGGATCTCTGGTCGTGTTGGGTAACAGAAGGCATAGAAATGAGATATTCCTATTATAGGATTTTAGGTAGTTTATTAATTATCCTGAAATTAATTGGGAAATGTGGAGTTGCAATAGGCATTCACAGTCGAGAAAGCAAATTTATAGAGACTTTAAGAGATCAGCACATTGGTAGACTTACATACACATGGAAGAGGGTCAGATAATTCAAACATATTAGACTTAATGTTTTCCACTGACTGTGGGTCATCATGGCAACGCAGCTTATGGTGCCATCAAACCTGAAAACAAGTGTGTGGCAACATTTCAGATTCAAGAACTGTGATGACAGCGAAGAGCTTGACAAAACCAAAGCCATACAGTTAGGCCCATTTACAGTAGTGCTTGAAAGTTTGTGAACCCTTTAGCATTTTTTACATTTCTGCATATGTAAATATGTCCTAAAACATCACCAGATTTTCACATGTCCTAAAAGTGAATAAAGAGAACCCATTTAAATAAATGAGACAAATATTTTACTGTTTCATTTATTGATTGAAGAAAACGATCCAATATTAGATATCTGTGAGTGGCAAATGTTTGTGAACCTCTAGGATTAGCAGGTAATTTGAAGGTCAATTTTAGAGTCAGGTGTTTTCAATCAATGGGATGACAATCAGGTGTGAGTGGGCATCTGGTTTTATTTAAAGTATCTTATATTTAAAGATCTATCAAAGTGTCAACACATGTTTGTGGAAGTGCATCATGGCATGAAGAAAGGAGTTTCTGAGGACCCCAGAAAAAGGATTGTTGATGCTCATCAGGCTGAAAAAGGTTACAAAACCATCTCTAAAGAGTCTGGACTCCACCAGTCCACAGTAAGACAGATTGTGCACAAATGGAGGAAATTTAAGATCATTGTTACCATCCCCAGGAGTGGTCGACTCTGAGGGACCAAGCAGTCAAAAGTAGTGATGCTACGCTCGACACCGCCCACTAGAGACCGACTCGAGCAATATAACACGGAAGTGTTGCGAGCAGAGCGTCGAGCACTGTGTCAATATGCCCACAGTCACGTGACCGTAGTGAATGAGGCCTCGTTGTCACATCACGTGATTTGAGACCTGGAGAGAAATTTGAGAGGGGTGGGCATTGCATACGTTCCTGCGAGCCCTCAAGTCACGTGACGTGACCGCCATAACGAGGCCGCACTTGCTACGGTCACGTGACTGTGGGTGTGCTGAAACAGCACTCATGCACTGCTCATGATGCCAAAAACAAAAAACTAAGAGACATTGGACAGCTCCTCTTACTATTATCAAAAAAGACTATCAGAGAATTGTTGTGCTCTTTACTCTCTCTCTTTTTTAATATACCCATTTTTTTTCTTGTTAATTGGAATGTGAAGTTTGACTATATTTTTTGTGAAAGTTCTGATTTTGTAACTCTTTGTAATCTTTATCCTCATCGAGAGCTTGTATGCTGTATTTTATTCTATTAAATTAAATAAAACTGCTCATGACACTTCCGCTTTATATTGCGTGAATCAGTGTTGAATGGGTGGTGTCGAGGCTATAGCTGTCTAGGTGTGTTCACACCAAACGCAAACAAGTAGCACGAATCCATACAAAGTGAATGGGAAGACGCGAGTACGCGCGAATTTTCGTCGTTGCGCATTTTCGTCCGCTAGATAGCTAGCTGCTAGCATAGCTAGCTAGCTAGCGGACAGAGTAAAATTATCACCATTGCAGAGTAAACTGGTTAGAAAATGAAACTCAACTCACCGGGAGACAGGAGGACCGGGAACTCTTCAGCTGAATCGGGTTTTTGGAGTTATTTACCCATGGTTTCCAGACACGGACGTCCTAGCAAGCTAGCAAGCAACGTAAACACTGATCATCTGTGAAGTGTTGGAGGCTTGAGACATCATTTCCCGGTCGGATAATGTAAACATAAGCATGACGTTATTTTGGGAATTTCCACAGCAGGTTGAACACAGCTGCAGAAGTTTTAAAGGCAATTTCACTGCTAGTCTGCATTTCACTATTCATGTCTGTTAGATTAGATTAGATTAGATTAGATTAGATTCAACTTTATTGTCATTACACATGTATGAATACAAGGTAACGAAACACAGTTTAGCATCCAATCAGAAGTGCAAAGGACAGCAGTGCAGTATATACGGTAATTAACAGTATGTGCAATTTAAGCAAATATATGCAAATATATGCAGCAGTGCAGAAAGTTAAAAGTACTGTTATGTGCAAATAATGTGCAATAAGTTAGATGTAGTTATGTAGTTATGCAGTTATGTACAGGTGAGGATGGCAAAAGATGATTGTAAGAGTGTCAGCGGGGAACTAAGTTCAATAACGTGACAGCTGTTGGAAAGAAACTGTTCCTAAAC
Source organism: Pholidichthys leucotaenia (assembly GCA_020510985.1). Taxonomy (NCBI): domain Eukaryota; kingdom Metazoa; phylum Chordata; class Actinopteri; order Cichliformes; family Pholidichthyidae; genus Pholidichthys; species Pholidichthys leucotaenia. Next base: position 56,790,304 of record CM035843.1, on the reverse strand, counting down.
CTGCTGGTTCTAGTCCGAAGGCTTCTGAAACATCTTCTGGAGGGGAGAAGCTGGAACAGTCCATGAGCAGGATGGTTGGAGTCCCTAAGAATGCTGCGTGCCCGGCGCAGACATCTTTTCCTGTAGACGTCCTCTATAGCTGGAAGTGGAGTCCCTGTGATGCGTTGGGCGGTTTCCACCACCCGCTGCAGCGCCTTGCGGTCAGCTACAGAGCAGCTCCCATACCAGAGTGTGATACAGTTGGTCAGGGTGCTCTCTATCACGCAGCGGTAGAAGTTGCCCAGGATGTCAGTTGACAGATGGTTCTTCTTCAATGTCCTCAAGAAGAAGAGGCGCTGATGGGCCTTCTTGATCAGGCTGGTGGTGTTCACTGACCAGGACAGGTCCTCCGAGATGTGGGTCCCCAGGAATTTGAAGCTGGGGACACGTTCAACAGCTATGCCATTGATATGGATGGGGTCATGTGTCTCTTCCCTCTCCTTCCTGTAGTCCACTATGAGCTCCTTGGTTTTGCTGGTGTTAAGGAGCAGGTTATTGTCAGCGCACCAAGTAGTCAAGTGCTCAACCTCTGCCCTGTAATCTGACTCGTCGTTGTCCCTGATGAGTCCAATCACCGTAGTGTCATCTGCGAACTTTATGATGGAATTGGATCCATACATAGGCCTGCAGTCATGGGTGTAGAGGGAGTAGAGGAATGGGCTGAGCACACAGCCCTGTGGTACACCAGTGCTGAGTGTGATGACGGAAGAACGGTTGGGGCCTGACCTAACATGCTGGGGTCTGTTGGTCAGAAAATCCATGATCCAGTTGCAGGTGGAGGTACTGATTCCCAGGTCCCCAAGTTTGGTGAGCAACTTGGAGGGGATAACTGTGTTGAATGCTGAGCTGAAGTCAATAAACAGCATTCTTGCGTAGGTGTTCTTGTCATCCAGGTGTGAGAGTACATAGTGCAGTGCTGTAGAAACCGCATCCTCTGTACTCCTGTTGCTCCGGTAGGCAAACTGATGAGGGTCCAGTGTAGGGGGCAGGCCTTTTTTGAGCTGTGCCAAGACCAGTCACTCAAAGCACTTCATGACTATGGGCGTCAGTGCCACAGGGCAATAGTCATTTAGGCATGATGGTGTTGAATGTTTCGGCACTGGTACTATTGAAGTGGTCTTGAAGCACGCCGGTACCACGGCCTGGGCCAGGGACAAATTGAAGATGTCTGTGAAGACCCCTGCCAGCTGCTCAGCGCATGCCCTCAGCACACGCCCAGGAATGCCATCAGGGCCAGCAGCCTTACGTACGTTGACATGACTCAGTGCATTACGGACATCGGTGTGGGTGAGTGTGAGGTGGTGGAGGTCATCAGAGGGTGGGAAATTGATGTTCTTTTCATTGTTGCCCTTGTCAAAACGAGCATAGAAGTTATTTAGCTCATTGAGAAAGGGCACAGTCATGGCTATAGGTATGGAGTTGCTGGGCTTATAATCAGAGATTCAATCTGTTGGCGTGTTTATATTGAGTTATAATGTAATTGTGCCTCGTGAAAAATTTGCCTGTTCGCGTTTGGTGTGAACGCACCTCCGGCCACTGGCTGGTGTCAACAGTCTCTCTCTCTCTCTCTCTCTCTCTCTCTCTCTCTCGTGCGCATGCGTGGGCGTTTGTGGGAGCAGGGGTGTGGAGTGGTGTCGAGTGAGTACTTTAAACTTTGTATTTTCTAACTTTTTCTCTATCTTGTGTGTTTGAGGTGTGTGTGTTTAATATAGTGGGTTGAGTGTGTGTGTGCTGGGGTGTGAGTGTTGGAGTGGGTGTGTTGGGGAACGGTAGCTTCTGCTGCCGGTTTTTCCCAGCCGGCATCATGCCGGTGATTGATGGTGGTGTGGAGTTTGAGCGCTTAACCCGGCGTCATGGCGTGAGAATCCTCCCGACAGTTCCCTGTTCTGTGGAGGAGGCCAGCCTCGCTGTAGGACAGGTGGTTGGGCATGGCAGCATAAAATCAGCATCGAGGATGAACAGCGCAATTGTGATCTTTCTGGATTCGACTGAGAAAGCTGATCAGGTGGTGGCACAGGGAGTGGTCATAGGTGACACTTTTACTCCCGTTTTACCGCTGGCGAACCCGTCTAGGAGGATCACCATCTCAAACGCTCCTCCTTTCGTTAAAAATGATCAGCTGATTAGAGAGTTGTCCCGTTTTGGCCAGGTTGTGTCCCTATCAGAATGGTCTCTCTGGGTAGTAAATCACCCCTGCTGATGCATGTTGTATGTCATAGGAGGCAGTGTTTCATGGTGTTGAAATGACAGCTCTGCTGAACTGAACGCGTCTTTTAATTTCAGGATTGACGGCTTTAGCTACTTGGTGTTTGCAACATCTGAAACCATGAAGTTTTTTGCGTGTGGCGCAGAAGGCCATCTTATTAGGTCATGTCCTGAAAAGGCGAACACAAAGAGCACTGGCGGTAAGAAAGGTGACGCCGCTGTTTCTGGTGGTCCGGAGGGTAGCGCTACATGTGGTGCGGGGGATGCCGCTGCGGCGCCCGCTTCTGTTGGGGCGGTCGCGGCCGCGACTGCGGCCGCGTCCGCATCCGCGTCCGCGTCCGCTTCTACTTCTGCGGGGGCGTCCGCGGCCGCAGCCGCGGCCGCATCCGCGTCCGCTTGTGCTGGGGCGGCCGCGGCCGCCTCTGCTGGGGTGGCCGCGGCGGGCGCGGTAGTTGTCCCCCCAAACAGTGATGGTGGGGAATTTCTGTCTGGCGGCAGCTCTGATCATTGTGACGAGCCTGTCGCCCGGGGTAAACAGGTGGAGGGTGTAAGTAAAAGTGCAGTTAAACGAAGGAACGTGAATGAACAGACTTGCAGGCGGGGGAGGAGCGGTTTGAGGCTGTAGCGGACACACAGAGCAAACACTGCATGACAAACGTTGCGTTTCATGAAGAAATGCAGGAATGTAGTTTTGTTGAAGAGGATCCTTTTAAAGCTGCACAAAAAAGGAAAAGTGCGGAAAACTTGCAGAGCTCTGCTAAATCTAGTAGGGTTGGGAATTTAGATTTACTGAATGAGAGCGCTTCTGACGAAAGTGGAGATGAGTCTGAACTGATGCAGACGCAGACGCAGGAGGAGCAAAGCTCCTATTGTTTTACTAAAATTAGGCAATTTCTCCAGGTGACTAAGGGGAGCAGAGCTGTGAAAGTGGAAAATTACTTTCCAGATCTGGAGTTATTCGTGGCATCAGCTCGCAAATTTATGAAACTGAATGATGGGAATGAGACTTTCACTGATCAGGAAATTTATCGTTTAAAGAAACTGGTTGCTAACTGAAATTGCAAATTACTAACAGTCATGTTGACTCTTAGTTTGTTTCTTCCCTTTTATGCTATGTGTGTGTTTTTTTACTGTACCCTATTTTTATCCTTTTTAATGCCCCACCTTAGAATTGCACTCTCAATATTAATGGGGCCAGGGATGATGTAAAAAGGGCCTCTTTATACAAGCTTTTTAATTTAAAGAAACTTGACGTGCTGATGGTCCAGGAGACTCACAGCACTGTGGACATTGAGAGCCATTGGAGAAAAAGAGTGGGATGGCTGCATTTTTTTTAGCCACAAATCCAGTAGCAGTGGGGGGGTGGCTGTACTTTTCTCTAGGGGTTGTGTGCCTGTCTCTTATGAGGTAGAAGAGGTGGTGAGAGGTCATTTCCTCTTATTAAAGGTACAGTTTGAAAACGTGAACTTCGTTTTTTATAAACGTGTATGTGCCAACACAGAGAGCAGAGAGGATCAGGGTCTTTGACATGCTTTCGGATACGGTTAAGTCCTGTGATCCAAATAGTTTTTTATTTCTGGGGGGTGATTTTAACTGTACATTAAACCACAGACTAGACAGGAACCATCAGGAGCCCTCACCCTGCTTCTGCCAATAGGCTGAGAGAACTGGTGAAAACACATGAAATGGCCGATGTGTGGAGATCACATCATGGGGACCAGAGGCAGTACACCTGGAGCCATGTCAAAGATCACCTTTTATCTATGGCTAGGTTAGACCGTTTTTATGGTTTTAAACATCAAATGAGTGTTTTTAAAAATAGTTGTATCTGTCCTGTTGGTTTCACTGATCACTGCCTGCTGTTTTGTTCTGTGTTTATTGAAAATGTAAAGTGTAAGAGTGCTTTTTGGCATTTTAACAATACACTTTTAAATGATGTGTTTTTTAAAGAGTTTTTTCATGATGTTTGGAAGTCACACAGGGAACAAAAACCCTCTTTTTAGTTCTCTCCAATTGTGGTGGGATTTTGTAAGGCCCAGATAAAACAACTCTGCCAACAGTACACTCAAAATGTCACTCGTAGCTTGACCCAATCCTTGAAAGTTCTGGAGACTGAGGTGGTAGAGCTAGAGGAGTTACTCAGTTCTACCGGAAAACAGGAGCACTTAGAGGCTCTTAAGTCAAAAGGTCAGCCTTGGCTAGCCTTGCTAGGGGTCACAGCACAGGGTGCCTCTGGTCCGCTCGCGCTACATGGATGTAGCTCTGATGGACTCGCCCCTCCAGTACTTTTTTGGACTGGAGGGGAAAAAATGGACAGAGAAAGCTCATTCACTCCTTGTTGGGCGATGACGGGAGAACAATCTCCACAGCAGCAGAGATCAGGAAACAAGCTGCTAGCTTTTACAGTGAATTGTTTAGAGCAGAGTGGAGGGAGGACACGTCACTGGGCCAGGTTTTCCTTGATGGTCTTCAGTGCTCTCAGCGGACCTTGTTGCCGGCTTGGATGCTCCACTGTCTCTGTCTGAGCTGCATCTACGGCGCTAATGAGCCTCCAGAATGGAAAATCACCAGGCATAGATGGTCTCTCTGTGGACTTTTTTAAGGAATTCTGGCCCCTGCTTGGTCCAGACCTGCTGGAGGTTCTCCAAGATAGCTTGGAAAGGGGGACCCTACCCACGACCTGCAGGAGGGCCATCATCACACCTGTTGCGAAAAGGGGGACCTCCAGAGCCTAAAGAACTGGAGGCCAGTCTCTCTGCTCTGCACAGTACTATAAGATGCTCTCTCAAAAGCTCTGGCCCGAAGACTGAGAAAGGTGATGAGCGAGCTCATTCATGTAGACCAGACTTACTGTGTGCCTGGCAGGCTGATTAGTGACAACGTCACTTTAATTCGGGATATTTTGGAGGTCTCTCTGGTTCATTGGCGGTAGAACTGGTTTGATTTCAATTGACCAGGAAAAGGCGTTTTGATCGGGTTGAACACCAATATTTATGGACAGTTTTAACAGCTTTTGGGTTCAGCCCAGGCTTCCTAGCCAGGATACGGGTCTTGTACAGTGACATTGAGAGTGTACTGAAGATAAATGGGGGCCTGGTCTGCCCCCTTTAAAAGTCCGAGGGGGGTTCGGCGAGGGCTGCCCTCTCTCAGGGATGCTGTACTCCCTCGCCATAGAGCCCTTTGCTTCACATGCCTGAGAAGGGATCTATCAGGAGTTACTTTCTTCCTGGCTGTGACACCACGTTCAAGCTGTCGGCCTATGCAAGATGAGTAGTCATTCTGCTAAATAAGCAGAGTGACATTGACGTTCTGGTTAGGAGTGTCAATCTTTTTTGGCCAACTTTCCTCTGCAAAAATAAACTGGGGAAAAAGCGAGCTCTGATGGTGGGGGAGAAACTAGAAAATCAGCTACGCTGCCTGGTGGGTTGATTTGGAAAAAAGGATGTTTTAAGTTCTTGGTGTCTTATTGAAAGAAATCAAGCAGTTTGAGCAAAAAAATTGGGATGGGGTCATAGAGAAAATTAACGGGAGACTAAACAAATGGAAGTGGCTAATGCCAAGAATATCTTTTAGAGGAAGAGTGCTCATTTTAAATAATCTTGTTTCCTTCATCCCTGTGGCACCGTCTCATCGTGCATGGACCCCCCTGCTGGTTTGTTGTCCAAAATTCAGTCTGTTTTGGTGGACTTTTTTTGGGGGGGTGGACTCCACTGGGTTCCTCAAGCCCTGTTATTTCTTCCCAAAGAGGAGGGGGGGCAAGGAGTGATTCATTTAGCTAGTAGAGGTGCTGTCTTTTAGACTGACTTTCATACAGAGACTGCTGGACGGGCCCCCAGGACCCTGGTATGGAGGCCTTTGGCCTTGTTATTTTACAGAGAGTCCTTGGGCTTGGGCTAGACCTCCTGTGTTTTTAATGGATTTTAAGAACTCTAATGCACTGTCTTTACCCAGTTTTTACCGCAGTCTCTTTTCAGTGTGGACCTCCTTGTTAAAAAACAAAGAGGGCCATGCGATTCCCTCTACTGGTTGTTGAGGGAGCCGCTGGTTTTTGGTGGTCGCCTTGGTGTCCCTGCCGGGAGTTGGAAGGACCTTCCTTGATAGGCTGTGTTCCAGGAACGTTCTCACTCTGAAGCAAGTGGTGGAACTGGCTGGTCCTGGCCTCAACAACGCCTCAGCTTTAGCAGCTCATCTTGGTGTCAGGTCGAATCGTTTCATCGATGGTCTTCTTGCACACTGGAAAACAGGAGCTTCATGGACTTGAAGCACTCCCTAGCTCTTGGACTTTAGCAATGGCACGCTGCAGCGGAAAGCATGGACCCCTTTCCCTCTCTCACGCTCTATATGGACTTTGACGTCGCTCCTTGCTCCTTACTGGCATTCTGTGCTCCCACTGGTGTGGACTTTGGAGGAGCCAGTGGTAAGGCACTCTACAGACTGGTGGCTGATGGCACCTCAACAAGGACCGATTGAACACCTGTGTGGACACTCCTTGGAGAGCCTATTTTAAACTAGGAAAAGGGCATCGGCCTGCCTGGAGGGCTCTTTAAAGCCCCTCTCCCTAAGAGGCATGGAGACTTTACAGTGAGGGGCCTGCATGGTATTATAGCAGTCAATGCTTTTGATTCTGTGATTAACAGCAGTGTCAGTGATCAGTGTGTTTTTTGTTCCTCTAGGGAGACTGTTTTTCATTGTTTTATTGAATGTCAGCGCCTGAGTGGCCTCTTTGAACTTCTCACAGAACTTTTTCATATTTTTAAGGAAGTTTTCTCTAAGCAGGTTTTCATTTGTGGTTTTATGTACAATCGTCGTTTTAAGCAGAAGTGTCAACTACTGAACTTTGTTTTAGGGCAGGCAAAGTTGGCTATCTATATAAGCCGGGAGAAGAAAACTGGAGAATGTTGAGAGTGATGTTGATGTCAAAATTTTAATTGTGAGGCTACTTAAAGCCAGAATCAGGCTGGACTTTCAGTTTTTTATGGGGAATGGGGATGTGGAAGGTTTCAGGACACTCTGGTCCCTGGAGAATGTCCTCTGTTCAGTTCATGATGGACAGCTTTTTTGGGGGGGCGTTTTTTGGGGGATTAATTTTATGTGTAATATAGCATGACATAGAAATTGTATTGACTGATGGACAAATGTGTTTATTAAAGATCTTTTAAAAATCAAAATCTCTCTCTCTCTCTCTCTCTCTCTCTCTCTCTCTCTCTCTCTCTCTCTCTCTCTCTCTCAGAATTTTTCCAGCAATGACTACAAATTCTGAAAGCTGTCTGTCATTTGACAGATTATATGGGGGGTGATCTAATTAAAGTCAATTAAAATGATAGATAACTGAGAATTTTTTACAGGCTGTCTGAGAAAATGACATAAAAAACTGTAGTGCAACCTGTGATGTGAGTATTGCCCTTTTTCTCAGATGCAGTTCTGACAGTCAGTCACCAGATGGCAGTCTTTATTTGCTGTTTCATAACACTGTGTCACTCATGAAGCAGTTGTCTCAAAGTTTGCTCATTGTTTCATGAGGCCTCGGTTTAAATCACTAGTCAAAAGATATACCGACGCAGGTATAATTCACAAAAGCTGGGTTTTATTATACCCCCAGTGAACAGAAAGCTCAAAAAACACATAATAAAAATAGTCCATTTGTTTAAAAGAGGCCAACAAAACAGAACTCTGCTCAAAAAATAAGGCTTAGCATAGCAAGACCTGAACTCAGCAAACTGACTTAAGTAGATAGATAGATAGATAGATAGATAGATAGATAGATAGATAGATAGATAGATAGACTTTACTGATCCCAAACTGGGAAATTACAGTGAAACAGCAGCATGACAGTAGACAACTAAACAACAGAAACACACACATGGCAGACAAAGGGATTACTCGTGGAAAGTAAAACTAACACGACTATAGAACCTATATACATCATAGCTTAATATATGATGACCCGTATAAACACATGAATCATCCCATTGCACAAAGAAGGACTATCAGGAGCAGAGTGAAATGTGAGGTACCAGTTAGTCTGTAAGGTGCAGTGTGGCAGCATTGTCCATCCATCCATCCATCTTCTTCTGCTTAATCCTTTTCGGGTCGCGGGGGGGCTGGAGCCTATCCCAGCATCGGACTGGCAGCATTGTTATGACCAGAATACAACATCATAGTGAGTTATTGTACAGTGAAATTGCACGTGGCAGGAAAGATTTCCTGTACCTGGCCGTTCGACAGCGAAGCTGTAGTAGTCTACTGGAGAAAGTGCTTCGCTGTCTGTCTAGTGTGTGGTGGAGGGGGTGATCAGGATTGTCCATGATGGATCGCAGTTTATTTAGTGTTCTCCTCTCCACCACTGTCTCAAAGGTCTCCGGTCTGAGACCAATTACAGACTATTACCTCTAATATTACTAATATAATCTAATAATCTATAATCTATAATCTAATATTACTATTACCTCCAATTACCTCTTGATAATCTTGTCAAGTCTGTTGGTGTCTCTGGCCCTGATACTGCTACCCCAACAGACAACAGCAAAGAAGATGGCGCTGGCGCCAACGGTCTGATAGAAAAGCTCCAGCATCCTGCTGCACATGTTGAAGGATCTCAGCTTCCTCAGGAAGTAGTCTGCTCATCCCCTTCTTGTGAGCAGCATCGGTGTTGGATCTCCAGTCCAACCCGCTGCTGATCCTGACACCCAGATATTTGTAAATGAGGAAAAACTCAACCTATATACCAGCAGAATAAACCATCTTAAATTAAAAGGTAGAAACTACAGAAATAACAGTGGATTGTAATGCGAAGTAGCTCCATCTTTCCCCATGCTGTCACGGCAGATGGTTCAGTACCCTTTATTGGCCTCTGCATTTAAACCAGCTTCACCCTCAGCCTCCTCTCTGACACCAGACAGGAAGGAGTGACCCAGCAGGTAACTCAGAAAATGGAGAAAAATATAATTAATGCAACTTGTATAAATAAATGACAAAACAATCTAAAACCAATATCCATGTCACTATTTAAAGCAGTGTAGTGTCAGAACATTGTTTGAGTTTAAGTGACTGCAAATTAAATTAAATGTGAAATGATGTAAAGAATATATCTAAATGATGTGAATTGTTGGGTGAATATTACCAAATTATCAGTTCCATTGTGTGGCTGTTGATACAGCCATCACATCGACCAGTGAAGATCACTCCAAAAGCAAAGCGTGTAATAGTCGATGAGGTCACAAAGGACCCCAGGGTATCTTGTAAGCAACTGAAGGCCTCTCTCACATTGGCTAACCTTAATGTTCATGAGTGCACCATCGGGAGAACACTAAACAACAATGGTGTGCATGGCAGGGTTGCAAGGAGAAAGCCTCTGTCCTCCAAAAAGAACATTGCTGCTCATCTACAGTTTGCCAGATATCACATGGACAAGTCTGAACACTGTTGGAAAAATATCTTGTGGACAAGTGAGACTAAAATAGAACTTTCTAGTTTGAATGAGAAGTGTTATGTTTGGAGAAAGGAAGACTCTGAATTCCAGCATAAGAACCTTATCCCATCTATGAAACATGGTTGTGCTAATATCATGGCTTGGGCCTGTTTTGTTGCATCTGGGCGAGGACAGCTTGCTCTCATTGATGGAACAATGAATTCTGAATTATAAGTAAATAGTAAAGGAAATTGTCAGGACATCTGTCCATGAACTGAATCTCAAGAGAAAGTGGGTCATGCAGCAAGACAATGATCCTAAGCACACAAGTCGTTCTACCAAAGAATGGTTAAAGAAGTTAATGTTTTGGAATGACCAAGTCAAAGTCCTAACCGTAATTCAACTGAGATGTTGTGGAAGGACCTGAAGCGAACAGTTCATGTGAGGAAACCCACCAACATCCCAGAGTTGAAGCTGTTCAGTACGGAGGACTGGGCTAAAATTCCTCCAAGCCGATGCGCAGGACTGCTCAACAGATACTGGAAATGTTTAGTTGCAGTTATTGCTGCAGAAGGGAGTCACACCAGATACTGAAATCAAAGGTTCACAAGCTTTTGCCACTCACAGATATGTAATATTGGATCATTTTCTTCAATAAATAAATGAAAAAAGTAAATATTTTTGTCTTATTTAACTGGGTTTTTCTTATCTACTTTTAGGACATATGTTGAAAATATGATGATGTTTTAGGTCAATATTTATGCAGAAATGTAGAAACTTTTAAAAGGGTTCACAAACTTTCAAGCACCACTGTATATTTGGACACTGACACAAGTTTTGTTTGTTTAGCTATGTTGTTATGTTTAGCTGTTTACCAAAACATATTTGCAATACAGTTATATAATCAGTATGGGCTTAAAGTGCAGACTCTCAGCTTTAATTTGAGAATATTCACATCCAAATTGGAGTTGCACTTCAGGAATTACAGCCATTTTTGTACAAAATCTCCTCATCTCAGGGGCTAAAAAGTAATTGGACAAATTAACATTACCATAAATAAAGTGTTGATTTTTAATACTTTGTTGAGAATCCTTTGCAGGCAATGATTGCCCGAAGTCTGGAATCCATGGACATCACCAAACATTGGGTTTCCTCTGTTTTTGCTAGGCCTTTACTGCAGCTGTCTGCAGTTGTTGCTTGTTTGTGGGTTTTTCTGCCTTTTTTGTCTTAAGCAAGTGAAATGCATGCTTGATAGAGTTAAGATCTGGTGATTGACTCGGCCATTACAAAACATTCCACTTCTTTGCTTTAAAAAAAACTCCTGGATTGCTTTCACAGTATGTTTTGGGTCATTGTCCATCTGTACTGTGAAGCACCGTCCAATCATCTTTGCTGCATTTGGCTGAATCTGAGTAGGCAGTATATCCCTGTACACTTCACAGTTCATCTGGCTGCTTCTGCCACATCACCAATAAGCACTAGTGACCCATTGCCACTGGAAGCCATGCATGCCCATGCATCACACTGCCTCCACCATGTTTTACAGATTTGGTGTGCTTTGCATCATGAGCTGTTCCAAGCCTTCTCTGTACTTTCTTCTTCCCATCATTCTAGTGCAGGTTGATCTTGGTTTCATCTATCCAAAGAATGCTGTTCCACAACTGGGCTGACTTCTTTAGATGTTTTTTGGCAAAGTCTAATCTGGCCTGTCTATTTTTTAGGATGATTAATTGTTTGCACCTTGTGGTGACCCCTCTATATTTGCTCTTGTGAATTCTTCTCTTTATGGTAGACTTAGATATTGATACACCTATTTCCCGGAGAGTGTTCTTCACTTGGTCAGATGTTGTGAAGGGTTTTTCTTCACCATAGAAAGGATCCTGCATCCACCACTGTTGTCTTCTGTGGACCTCCAGGCCTTTATGAGTTCCCAAGCTCACCTGTACACTCTTGTTTTTTTCTCAGAATGTACCAAATTGTTGATTTGGCCACTCCAAACATTTACGCTATCTCTCTGATGGATATCTTCTTTTTTCAGCCTAAAGATGGTCTGTTTCACTTCCATTGAGAGCTCGTTTGACTGCATGTTGTGGGTTCAGAGCAATAGCTTCCAAATGCAAATACCACATCTGGAATCAACTTCAGACCTTTTACCTGCTTGATGATGGACTAAAAAGGGAATAGCCAATACAGCCCATGAAATACCTTTTGAGTCAATTGTCCAATTACTTTTGAGCCCCTGAAATGAGGAGTTTTTGTATAAAAAAATGGTTGAAATTCCTATACTGTAGCTTCAATTTGGACATGAATACCTCTCAAACTAAAGCCGAGTCTGCCCATATTGGTTATATAGCTGTATTTTAAATATGTTTTGGTAAACATTTAAAATAATAAAACTTAATTCAGTGTCCAAATATATATATGGACCTTACTGTATGCAAGACTTGCAAAGTGGTGGAGAAATATTGTGTAAATACCATAAATCTCAAAAACCATTTAGCGAGGCACCACCCAGATATGACGCTAGAAAAAAGGCTGGACCAGAAGCAAAATGCACTGGAAAACAACCCATCTCAGTTTGCATACAGGTCAAACAGATCCACAGAAGATGCCATCACTGATGCTCTCCACCCAGCCCTCACCCACAACTCCTATGTGTGAATACCGTTCTTGGACTTCATTTCAGCATTCAACACAATCATCCCCCAGCACCTAATGCAAAAACTCAGACACTTTGGACTCAAAACATCTCTCTGTAACTACGTGCTGGACTTTCTCACAGGGAGGCCACAGAACATGCGGGTCGACAGCAACACCTCCAAGACCATCACGCTGAGCACAGGGGCCCCAAAAGGGTGCATGCTCAGCCAGCTGCTCTTCACCCTACTGGCCCATGACTGTGTACCAGCCTACAGCACCAACCACATCATCAAGTTTGCAGATGACACAGCGGTGGTGGGCCTCATCACAAACAATGAAGAGGCCAACTACAGAAATGAGGTGAACCAACTGGTCCAGTGGTGTAAAGACAATCTCTTCCTGAACGTGGGAAAAACCAAGGAGATTGTGGTCAACATTAGAAGAGGACACACACAGCATCCCCCTCTGACCATCGATGGAGCAGCTATGGAGAGGATGAGCAGCACCAAGTTCCTGGGGGTGCACATCTCTGAGGACTTCTCATGGTCCAACAACACCACATCACTGGCCAAGGAGGATCAACTTTGCTTCTATTTCCGCCGTAAACTGAGGAGAGCACGAGTCCCACCCCCCATCATGTGCTCATTCTACCGGGGCACCATTGAGAGCGTCCTCACAAGCTGCATCACGGTGTGATACAGAAACTGCATCACCTCCTGCCGGAAGACGTTACAACACACAGTGAAAGCAGCCAGCAAGATCATTGGTGCCCCTCTGCCCCCCCTCTCAGACATTTACCACACCCACTTCACCCGAAGAGCCATCAGCATTGCAGGCGGCACCTCCCACCTGTCACACTCCGTCTTCAGCCTTCTGCCCTCGGGGAAAAGGTACCAAAGCCTCCGGGCCCACTCCGGTAAGACTGTTAACAGCTTTGTTCACCAGGCCATCAGGACCCCTGAACTTTGGCCCACTTCTCCCACCATCACCACCCCTGGACTAAAACACACTCACCCGCACAATAACTACCTCAGCTGTTTGCACAGAAAGACTTGGCACACCTTGGCACATTACATCTGCTGCTGTATGTCTCTGCACTTTACTGCACCATTTGAACAAATACCATATCTGCTGCTGTCTGTTATTACATACCCCAAGTAGGTTATGTTTTCATCGGCGTTGGTTTGTCTGTCGTTTGTTTGTTAGCAAGATAACTCAAAAAGTTATGGACGGATTTCGTGAAATTTTCACAGATGTCAGAAATGGTCGGTATCCTACAGATGATTAGATTGTTGGGTGGTGATCCGGATCACCATCCAGAAGAAAACCGCCATTACAGAAAATGCCATTTTCGTCAATAACTACTGAACCACTAATCCTATCATTGTGAATCCAATTGCTAGTCATATGTTTTCATGGTCAAGGAATCTGAAAACGTACACACAAACACTGTATGGGGGGAAGCTGTGGCGCTAAACCGCCATTACGGAAAATGCCAATTTTCGTCAATAACTACTGAACCACTAAATCCTATCATTGTGAATCCAATTGCTAGTCATATGTTTTCATGGGTCAAGGAATCTGAAAACGTACACACAAACACTGTATGGGGGGAACTGTGGCGCTTAAACCGCCATTACGGAAATGCCTTTTCGTCAATAACTACTGAACCACTGATCCTATCTTTGTGAATTCCAATTGCTAGTCATATGTTTTCATGGTCAAGGAATCTGAAAACGTACACACAAACACTGTTATGGGGGGAACTGTGGTGCTTGGTGGAGGTCTGCGCTCTCCGAGTGCTTTCTAGTTGAAATATTGATCATGTGCAGTCCAATCTGTCACTGTCTACACCTACACTACTGCAGCTGAACTTGTATTATGGGTTTACGGCTCCACTTATTTCTGTATATAAGATTGCTGGGTGTATCGTTTGTCCTTATTTGCACTACGGGATTGCTGGGTTTTATCTTTTATCTTTATTTGCACTATGGTAGCATTACTGGACATAGACTGCCGTTGTTGCTTTTCATCCTTATTCCTTCTTTTCCTATTATTAGAGCGCACACCACTAAGAGAGAGAGAAACGCATTTCAGTTTGCTTGTATGTCCTGTACATATAGAAGTATTGACAAATTAAAACTCTTTGAATCTTTGAAAAGGCATTTGTGGTGAAGGTTAGCATCCACCTTCTCAGCATGCCCAAAAAATAACAGACTGTCACAACTTTCATATGTAAGGATATACACCCGTACAGTGTTGTTGAAAATAATTGCTTCCAAAGTCTCATAAATATGCTAGAACCACGCCAAGTTTTAACCAACACACAAACATTTCAGCAAAACGTTAGATATCCAAACTTCTATGAAGAAGTAAAATCAGCTTCAGAACTTCACTGAGAGATTTGCTATAACGTGTGATAGCTGCACATCTAGAGCAACGATTGACACTACGCAAGTGTTTTCACAGAAGAAAAACATTTATTAGCACATTGTCAAATCAACAAGTTGAATAAAAAGCTCTTTATTGTAACTGAATTTGGATCAGTTCTTAATGTGTTATGTACTGTATATCTTTAATTAACCGTTAGAGTATTCATAGGTACAATTTGCAGAATTTAGGTCTCTGAGATGTTTGCTTTTTTTTTCCTATTTAACTAAAACAGTATCCCTGAGTGAATTGATATTGAATCAAATCGGATCAAATCAAGAATTGTAACTGAATCGATTCTGGAAATTATTGATGATTCCCAGCCCTAGTTGTAAGCATACTCTGTGAAAATAATATATTTTAAATAAATCACAACACACATGGCAAGAATACTGCAGGTAAATAAATGTCTTGAATATGATGAAGAAATTGAGAAAGGAATATGAAAAAGGTTGCTTTGAATGTTAAAGAAAATCCAAAAACAGCTTGAGGTTACATAAAATCAAAATATACAGTAAAATACGGGGTTTTCAATCTGTCAGTAGACCTGAGTAACTCTACATCCACTGATGAAGAGAAAGCAAATGTATTGTCAGCATTTTTCTCCAGTGTATATGTAAAAGAATGCATGCTTTATACCAAAAATGGAGCAAAAGAAAATTACTTACACCATGATGGAAGTCATTATGACTGAAAAAAGTTGTTGTCCATAATGTTCAGCAAGTCTGTTCAAGCTAAGAAAAGCTCTAAACAAAGGAAGGATGCTAAAATTACTGCACTGTTTACAAGGGGCAGGAAGAAATTACCAAGCAACATCTATTAGTCTAAGGGCCCCTTCACACAGCACAGAGATCATTGAGTGATTTGGGACAATTTCGATCTTTGGAATCATTTGGGAGATCTTGTGTGTTTGGGACTGAGGTCAAAATGTTGAGATAGTGGCAACTGTGGAGATCACTGAAGATCATTGATAGATTAAAAATTGGCCAGATCTCTCAAACAATTTCTCAATGATCTCCACCCAGTGTAACGGGGGTATAACTATCTAGATACTTTCACCCATTATTTGTGATTCCAAGCCACCAACTTCAGCTCATCCAGGGGATGCTGAGGCATTCCCAGCACCCTGGGAATGCTGGATGTTTCTGGGTCTCCTCACAGAAACACTGCATGCAGGAGGCACTGTGTTCAGATGCTCAACTCAGCTTAACTAAATACTGATTACTTTAACTGCACAAATTATATTGTTATTTGTTGCCTCCAAAAAATTACTTCATAGGGGGATGCCCCAGTCACCCTCACCCCAAATACTATTCATGAATACACAAGAGTTATTGGTTATCAAATCATTTATTAAGTCAGCTAAACTAATTTTAAAAAAAAACTATTTATTGATTACAGATTGAGAGCATTACCACATGCATTGATGATTGCATCTACTCTATTTTCTTCAATCATGATATGGACCATGTTACAAATCCTTCAATAAGAGCTTAATCAGTGGTGCAGTTTCCTGTCACACTGAAAGGTTAACCTTCGCTACTAGCTCACAGCCAGTAGAGAAATAAGCGACTTTTGCGTTATGAGTGCGCATGTGCGGACTATGTGAGTTCAAAGTTCACGACTACCAAACATTCCGGTAGCTGGCTTGCTTTTGTATACAAACAGTACTGTCACACCTGAACAACTGTCGCTTAAAGTCTGCTTTAAGCTTTAAATCTCCGTTATGCCAGGTGCACATTGTGCCGTAGTGAAGTGTGGGAACGGCATGTATTGTCTAGAGCAGTGGAAAAGGCAAACTTGCAGCATACATGCGTGTAACTTCGGGACCAACGTGTGTACATGTCTGCCGCCATTCACGTTATATACATTCTCCACGGAGCTGAAGGATCCGGATGGACGTAATTGTTGGATTAAAGCAGTAAGTCTATATGATAACAATTAAATAGTGTTGTGTATTGTTCAAGTTCTAGCCTAATTGACAAGAGTCTAAACCCTGAAGTAATAGGTACGGACAGGCAGGCCTGGATCTAGGATATAGTTCTTTGTATATTGGTAATGAAGCTTGATCTACGCACACACACACACACACACACACACACACACACACGTAATTAAGGCCATTGATAAGTAGGCTGGCATAAAATAAAATTGCAAATTATTGAAAATGTGTGGTACTTAAACTATAGTGGTATCGACCTATAGAGCTAAGTAAGCAGGCAATGCCTTGTAGTGAAATTTACTCACTAAACCAAAGTTGAGCTGTCAAACCACTCGCTTACCTTCTTTGTAGTCGTTTCAGCGTCTCGCAAGTAAGGGTGCTTGGTCCTTTGACAACAAAAAAATCTGCTATGTCAGCGTACATACAGGGGGGCCATTTTGGCCAATTTCTGCAACGTGGCCGCAATTGCAAGCGCAACTAATTCATCCTTGCATTTGTGGGTACAACCGGGAAGACCCCTATGCATACAATATGCTCGTAGATCAGGAACTTTCCATAAATTAAATGTATCGATAGAGCATGTTTGGTAGCCACGTTCCCGTGATGCTTTGCGCGAGCCGAGATGCGAAAGTCGCTTATTCCTCTTTGGAACAGTGATTAGAGTGGGAGGATCTGGAACATACAGTGGTGTGAAAAAGTGTTTGGCCCCCTTTCTGATTTCTCATTTTTTTTGTAGGTTTGTCACACTTAAATGTTTCAGATCATCAAACAAATTTAAATATTAGACAAAGATAGCACAAGTAAATACAAAATGCAGTTTTTAAATGACGGTGTTTATTATTAAGGGAAAAAAATCCAAACCTACATAACCCTGTGTGAAAAAGTGATCGCCCCCTAAACCTAATAACTGGTTGGGCCACCCTTAACAGCAACAACTGCAATCAAGCATTGGCGATAACTGTCAATGAGTCTTTTACAACACTGTGGAGGAAGTTTGGCCCACTCATCTTTGCAGAATTGTTGTAATTCAGCCACATTGGAGGGTTTTCGAGCATGAACCGCCTTTTTAAGGTCATGCCACAGCATCTCAATCGGATTCAGGTCAGAACTTTGACTAGGCCACTCCAAAGTCTTCATTTTGTTTTTCTTAAGCCATTCAGAGGTGGACTTGCTGGTGTGTTTTGGATCATTGTCCTGCTGCTGAACCCAAGTGCACTTCAGCTTGAGGTCACAAACAAATGGCCGGACAGTCTCCTTCAGGATTTTTTGGTCGACAGCAGAATTCATGGTTCCATTTACCACAGCAAGTCTTCCAGGTCCTGAAGCAGCAAAACAGCCACAGATCATCACACTACCCCCACCATATCTTACTGTTGTTATGATGTGCCTTTTCTGAAATGCTGTGTTAGTTTTACGTCGGATGTAATGGGACACACCCCTCCCAAAAAGTTCAACTTTTGTCTGTTCAGTCCACAGAGTATTTTCCCAAAAGTCTTGGGGATCATCAAGATGTTTTCTGGCAAAACTGAGATGAACCTTTATGTTCTTTTAGCTCAGCAGTGGTTTTCGTCTTGGAACTCTGCCCTGCAGGCCATTTTTGCCGCCCAGTCTCTTTCTTATGGTGGAGTCATGAACACTGACCTTAATTGAGGCAAGTGAGGCCTGCAGTTCTTTGGATGTTGTGGAGTCTTTTGTGACCTCTTGGAGGAGTCATC
Organism: Pholidichthys leucotaenia; assembly: GCA_020510985.1. Taxonomy (NCBI): domain Eukaryota; kingdom Metazoa; phylum Chordata; class Actinopteri; order Cichliformes; family Pholidichthyidae; genus Pholidichthys; species Pholidichthys leucotaenia. The sequence goes on along the minus strand of CM035843.1, from coordinate 56,771,925 downwards.
GCTGCGCTCTTGGGGTAATTTTGGTCAGCCGGCCACTCCTGGAAAGGTTCACCACTGTTCCATGTTTTCGCCATTTGTGGATAATGGCTCTCACTGTGGTTCGCTGGAGTCCCAAAGCTTTAGATACGGCTTTATAACCTTTTCCAGACTGATAGATCTCAATTACGTTGTTTCTTATTTGTTCCTGAATTTCGTTGGCTCGCAGCATGATGTCTAGCTTTTGAGGATCTTTTGGTCTACTTTACTTTGTCAGACAGGTCCTATTTAAGTAATTTCTTGATTGAGAACAGGTGTGGCAGTAATCAGGCCAGGGTGTGGCTAGAGAAATTGAACTCAGCTTTCCAAAGATGTGATAAACCACAGTTAATTTGTGTTTTAACAGGAGGGGGGGTGTCACTTTTTCCCCCACACAGGGCCATGTAGGTTTTGATTATTTTTTTTTTACCCTTAATAATAAACACCTTCATTTAAAAACTGCATTTTGTGTTTACTTGTGTTAGCTTTGTCTAATATTTAAATTTGTTTGATGATCTGAAACATTTAAGTGTGACAAACATACAAAAAAAAATGAGAAATTAGGAAGGGGGCAAACACTTTTTCACACCACTGTATAGAGGTGTGAATTTACCATACCTCAATGGTGACAAAGATGATAGGTTAGTCCACCTTGACATTAAAGGGTTGAAACAGACATCAAGAGTTCTGTGGTAATAGGTGATTTTGGCCTTGGCCTAGTAGGGCTGAAACAGACCGTTTCCATATGTTATCCAGAAAGGGATCTCGTTTTTTTTTGCAGAGTGACTTCAGTTCAGTCAGAATTTTTGTTTTCTTGTCACTCACCACAGAGACGGGTATAATTAGTGATAGCCTGTCAAGTCTTGATATTTTGGATAAATCCTGCTACCCACTAAAAGATGAAAATATTTATAGGTTGTAGCTTGTGTATTAAAAATACTGTAATTACTCATCCTGTATCATACTGGGTTTTGCAGTGACGTTCAAGTCATTAGAAGCTAAATTAACCTCCAACAAACCTATGCTGTCAATTGAGTGTATGCATTTCTTATAAAACAAATCTTAGAAAAATACAACAAAATGTGAATAGTGTCATAATTAGCCCTTTGAGGGCAGAAATAAGGCACCAATCACCAGCAGTGAGTTTGCACATTTAATTATGGAAAACACAAAATAATAGCCACAAAGGGCGAATGCAAAAAGGCAATAACTGAGGACCACAAAGGGCAAATTAAAAAAGACTGTTTATTTACCAAGAACACGAAGGGTGATTACAGAAAATGCAAATCATGAAAACCACGAAAGATAAACTTACAGTAGTATAGATGAGGCTGAATACAAAGCAGAAGTTAGACTGGAAAGAGGCGTGGCGATTCCAGTCTGCCAAAGGCAAGCTCGCTGCGAGAAATAAACCTTGCCAGCAAGCTTAATACAAAGGGAAAACCCCAAACTGGAATCAGGTGTGAAAGTAATGAGAGAACCCAAAACAGCTGTGACAACCGGTGAAAAGACTTGACAGCAGGAAGTCACAGACTGCGCTGTCAAAATAAAAGCATGAAACATAATGGACGAAAAATCAAGACTAAATACAAATACAGAAAACAGAAAAACCACAAAGACCCGAGCGCGGCATCATTACAAATACACTGGTTGTAAACTCCTAAAAGCTATATTTTGTGTATCCTTTGTATCATAAACTTTCTTAATGTTGTCCATTTTTAAGAAATCTGCCCATAATATTGAGTTAATCTACAGTGGAGATTAAAATTAGAGAACAATGTATTAATACTTGATTTAGTCTAACATATATTATTCTTCATTGTTCAGAATTTGACAGAATATCGGCTGTGGCTACACCACTGCTGTACTAACATATTTTTCTTTTAATAATCAAGGCATTTCAACACAAACATTTATTTTGTTAAAAAAAAAAAACGGTGAGCAAAATTAAAGAACAGTAACCACTGTGTCAGAAGAGAAGATTTAAAAAATGTTTTTTTGTTGTTGTTTTTTTTTTTTAGGGCTATAGGATTCAAAAATTAATAGAAAGTGTAGAGACCCTTGCTTTGGTTGACTTCAGCACATCTGTGCCCACAGGACATCACTAGTTTCTCACACTGCTTTGGTTTGGGGGACAGGATTATGTGAAGACTCTCAATGGGGAATTCAACCCTCGCTGAACAGGGCAAGGATCTTTCTCGGCACACAGTGTCTCTGTTTAAGACAGTTTGGACTCAAAGCTCACTCTGCAGTGACCAAACCTCTCATGAGCAGAGAGAATAAAAAGGCTAGACTTGCCTTTGCTGAGGAGCATGTTGTGTGGACAGAGGAGAACTGGTCCAGAGTGCACTTCAGTGATGAGAGGAAGTTCACTTTATATATGGGAAACAATATGTTTGGCATCAAACTGGGGAAAGACTGAACCCAAAGTGTGTAAAGAAGTCAGTTAAATTTGGAGGAGGAAGTGTCATAGTTTGGGGGATGTTTTCTGCAGCAGTAGTTGGGCCTCTTGTACAGCTACAGTACATGGCAGGATGGATGCTAATGTTTATGTGAACCTCCTTCGGCAACATGCAGTTCCTTCGCTGCAACTGTCTCCCAATCAGCCCACAATTTTTATGCAATACAATGCTCCCTGTAACACTGCAAAAGGGGTTAAGCAGTTCCTTGAATCTAACAATAATGAAACAATGAAATGGCCAGCCCAGAGTCCGGATCTAAACCCCATAGATAATCTCTGGAAAATCCTTGGTGACAAAGTAATGGCTAAGAAACCCACTACAGTTACTGAATTGTGGAAGACACTTCAAGAAGAATGGACCAAGATCAAACCAGAGCAGTGTGAGAAACTAGTGATGTCCTGTGGGCGCAGATGTGCTGAAGTCATTCAAAGGAAGGCCTCTACACTTCCTATTAATTTTTGAATCCTATAGCCCTAAAAAAAAAACAAAAAAAACAAACACACATTGTTTAAATCTTCTCTTCTGGCACAATGGTCACTGTTCTCTAATTTTGCTCACTGTTTTTTTTTTTTTTCACAAAATAAATGTTTGTGTTGTAGTGCCTTGGTTATTTACAAAACATGCTAGTACAGCAGTGGTATAGCCATAGCTGATATTCTTTCAAATTCTGAACAATGAAAAATAACATGTTAGAATACAGTTGTGCTCATAAGGTTACATACCCTGGTGGAATTTGTAATTTTTTTTGCCATTTTTTCAGAGAATATGAATGATAATACAAAAACTTTTCTTTCACTCATAGTTAGTGGTATGGTGAAGCCATTTATTGTCAAACAATTGTGTTTGCTCTTTTTAAATCATAATGACAACAGAAACTACCCAAATGCCCCTGATCAAAAGTTTACATACCCTAGTTCTTAATAGCATGTATTGTCGCCTTTAACATCAATGACAGCTTGAAGTGTTTTGTGGTAGCTGTGGATGAGGCACTTTATTTTCTCTGATGGAAAAGCTGCCCGTTCTTCTTGGCAAAAAGCCTCCAGTTCCTGTAAATTCTTGGGCTGTCTTTCATGAACTGCACGTTTGAGATCTCCCCTGAGATGGCCACTCCAGAACCTTCTTTTTTCTGCTGTAGCCAACGACAGGTTGACTTGACCTTGTGTTTTACATCATTGTCATGTTGGAATGTCCAAGTGCATCCCATGTGCGGCTTCTGGGTTGATGAGTGCAAATTTTCTTCCAGTACTTTCTGATGACATGCTGCATTCATCTTGCCATCAATTTTGATCAAATTCCCTGTGGCTTTGTAACTCACACATCCCCAAAACATCAGTGATCCATCTCCGTGTTTCACAGTAGGATGGTGTACTTTCCATCATAGGCCTTGTTGTCTCCTCTCAAAATGTAACGTTTATGGTTGTAGCCAAAAAGTTCAGTTTTGTTCTCATCACTCCAAATACAGTGGGGGGAAAAAGGATTTAGTCAGCCACCAATTGTGCAAGTTTTCCCACTTAAAAGATGAGAGAGATCTCCAGTTTTCATCATAGGTATACCTCAACTATGAGAGACAAATTGAGAAAAAAAAATCCAGAAAATCACATTGAAGGATTTTTAATGAATTAATTGGTAAATTCCTCGGTAAAATAAATATTTGGTCAATAACAAAAGTTCATCTCAATACTTTGTTATATACCCTTTGCTGGCAATGACAGAGGTCAAACGTTTTCTGTAAGTCTTCACAAGGTTTTCACACACGGACTTTCAACTCCCTCCAAAGATTTTCTATGGGGTTGAGATCTGGAGACTGGCTAGGCCACTCCAGGACCTTGAAATGCTTTTTACAAAGCCACTCCTTCGTTGCCCGGGCGGCGTGTTTGGGATCATTGTCATGCTGAAAGATCCAGCCACGTTTCATCTTCAATGCCCTTGCTGATGTAAGGAGGTTTTCACTCAAAATCTCACGATACATGGCCCCATTCATCCTTTCCTTTACACGGATCAGTCGTCCTGGTCCCTTTGCAGAAAAACAGCCCCAAAGCATGATGTTTCCACCCCCATGCTTCACAGTAGGTATGGTGTTCTTTCTCCTCCAAACACGACAAGTTGAGTTTTTACCAAAAAGTTCTATTTTGGTTTCATCTGACCATATGGCATTCTCCCAATCCTCTTCTGGATCATCCAAATGCTCTCTAGCAAACTTCAGACAGGCCTGGACATGTACTGGCTTAAGCAGGGGACACGTCTGGCACTGCAGGATTTGAGTTCCTGGCGGCGTATGTGTGTTACTGATGGTAGCCTTTATTACTTTGGTCCCAGCTCTCTACAGGTCATTCACTAGGTCCCCCCGTGTGGTTCTGGGATTTTTGCTCACTGTTCTCCTGATCATTTTGACCCCACGGGGTGAGATCTTGCGTGGATCCCCAGATCGAGGGAGATTATCAGTGGTCTTGTATGTCTTCCATTTTCTAATAATTGCTCCCACATTGATTTCTTCACACCAAGCTGCTTACCTATTGCAGATTCAGTCTTCCCAGCCTGTGCAGGTCTACAATTTTTGTTTTCTGGTGTCCTTTGACAGCTCTTTGGTCTTGGCCATAGTGGAGTTTGGAGTCTGACTGTTTGAGGTTGTGGACAGGTGTCTTTTATACTGATGATGAGTTCAAACAGGCGCCATTAATATAGGTAACGAGTGGAGGACAGAGGAGCCTCTTAAAGAAGAAGTTACATGTCTGTGAGAGCCAGAAATCTTGCTTGTTTGTAGGTGACCAAATACTTATTTTCCACCATAATTTGCAAATAAATTCTTTTAAAAATCCTTCATGTGATTTTCTGGATTTTTTTTTCTCATTTTGTCTCTCATAGTTGAGGTATACCTATGATGAAAATTGGAGACCTCTCATCTTTTAAGTGGGAGAACTTGCACAATTGGTGGCTGACTAAATACTTTTTTGCCCCACTGTAACTTTGTTCCAGAAGTTTGGAGGCTTGTCTCTGTGCTGTTTGGTGTATTGTAAGTGGGCTGCTTTGTGGCATTGGCGTAGTAATGGCTTTCTTCTGGCGACTCGAACACGCAGCCCATTTTTCTTGAAGTGCCTCCTTATTGTGCATCTTGAAAGAGCCACACCACTTTTTTTTTTTTTTCAGAGAGTCCTGTATGTCAGCTGAAGTTATCTGAGGGTTTTTCTTTGCATCCAAAACAATTTTCCTGGCAGTTGTGGCTGAAATTTGTATTGGTCTACCTGACCATGGTTTGGTTTCAACAGAATCCCTCATTTTCCACTTCTTAATTAGAGGCTGAACACTGCTGATTGGCATTCTCAATTCTTTGGATATCTTTTTATATCCTTTTCCTGTTTTATAAAGTTCAACCATCTTCTCCCGCAGGTCCTTTGATAATTGTGTTGCTTCCCCCATGGCTCAGAATCCAGCAACATCAGTGCAGCACTGGATGAAACATTCAGGGGTCTGTCAGGAGCCCAGAAACTCACTGGCTTTTTATACACACGCTAATTACAAGTAAACAGATCAGGTTCTCTTCCATCTGCTCCCTACTCTCACTACAGCTCATAGTGTCATCTGCAAACATCATAGATCACAGGGGCTCCTGCCTGACCTTCATGGACTTTCATATTTGCAGATGAGATTGTGATACAGTATACAGACACTTTAAACTGTGCACCCTCTAAAGGTCATAATACCTATTCCCCAGCCATGTGGGATTTTTCTGTTTGGGGACAGGTTCAAAAATTTACAATAAACTTTAAAATCTCAAAATTAACTTCATTTTCATAGCTCCATGACCAGCAGCTTTTGAGAGACATTGAGCTTTTTTTCTGGAAAACTGTGAAACAGGAAAAACACTGTATAACAACATCCTTGTGTCTTTAAACTTGAACCATTTTAATGACACCAGCTAAAGTTAACTCATGTGTCACTCTTGAAATCAGGTGTTCTCGTGTCAAACTGACAAAGATAAAGTGGATCCAAAAGTTCTACTGGACGGGTGGTGGGATGAATGTCGAAACTTCCTTGGATGGATGAATTGTTAACTTTAATACAGAAAGTTATGAATATAGTTATTCATTTAACAATCCATCTCTCATATCTAAAAGTCACAGACTATTTTACTGAAATAATGTGTCTGGGATTACAAATGAAAACCACACAGGATCATTCTTTATCCGGCCGACAGATTAAATTCCAAACCCTGTTACTGTAATAGGCACACTTGTAGCTTGCCATGAATTAGAGCTCTAATTATATTAGGTACTATTTTAAACAAAATAACACATTTCTTATGATCCATAGGTGTAATTTATAGCAAAGCCAGGTTCATTTTCTTGGGCAATCAATTTCGTGGTGTAGCAGAAGACTAATATAATTATGTAAAGCGCTGAGAGCTGAGTATCACAGTCAGCACAGAAGGGTTTTTTCCAAGATAAATGAAGATGCAATTTATTCACTCATAATTTCATACAGAAGATGCCATGAAGGAAATCCATGAGTGCATCAGAAAGGAGAAGAGGCCCTAATATTTTGTGATTTAGACTAGCAGAGCATTGCAGTCCAGGCTCGGGTAATGTATGAATTACTTCAGGTTTCCTCACATCACTGAGCTATCTTTCACACAAGGAAGGAGGAGAAGAAGAGCCTTTGGGCCAAGCCCTTTAAATCATGCCTAGAGGAGTGAGTCATTTATTACAGTTACAATTATATCAATATCACTAACACAGAAGAGTTGCAATAAATCCACGCACATCAGTTTCCTTGACAACATGTGTGATCCCTGTAAGGAGGCTCCTCGACTACTGCTGTTCTCTGTGGTTTGGCTGCAGGTTTTTCTCACAGTTATCATGTTTTATGAACCAACAAGACACGCGCTCAATGCAGGAAATATAAGATCCAGATTTCCACTCTCACGTCTAGTCCATAGCTCCTTTACTCCTGATGTACGTTCTTACTGAAAACACTCAGCCCTTACCCTACAATTATGGCACAAATATGGGAAACTTTGCTGGGAGACACTTTCAGTCAGCTTCAGGAGTAGGAAGTGTCACCATAAAAAGCTGATAAGGAAACACATAACTTCTAATTAGCTGCTGATTAGTAGGTTTATTAGTCATCTATCAGTTCTGTATTAGTACTTATTATGCTTATTAACAACAACGTTTTTCCTTAATAAAAACATAATTACTGCAAACTGATAATAAAAAAACAAACAGCTAAGAATTATGGTATTAATTCACTTTAATACATACCTTTGGAAAAGCTTTATAACACAGCCTGTGAAGTACTATGAAATTACAGTGTATTTTCAGTGAAAGTGCTGGTGTAAAACAATGCTAGTACCCAGGATTCCAGGCTGTTATACAGGTATTTTACTCTTTAGTTTTTAGTTATTACATCTTATTTTCAGTGTAATTACTAATGAGCAAACTATCACTATAACACAGCCCAGAACCCTGTAAGTACTGGGTTATTTCAGGGTAATACAGTTTGGAACCCTGGAATAGAATAGAATAGAATAGAATAGGCCTTACTGTCGTACAGTACATCGAAACTGTGGGTGCTCCACCAGGCTACTGCGCAATAAAGTAAGAGAGAAGGATTAGATAAAACAAGGTTACAAAACACACGATTAAACACACGATTGATATAAAAATGGCCCAGGATTATTAAATATACACAGGTGTGGTAGTGGCTTCATGGACGGAACTATGTACATAAGAGTGCGGAGTGCAGAACACACAATTGAGTAAAATGGCCAAAGGATTATGGAAAATATACAGTATATAGTAGTGGTTTCACAGATGGGTCAATATACATGAAAGTGCAGAGTGCAAAAACAGGTGTGTTATAATTAAAAAGGTCCTCAGTTTTGTGCATGTGAGCATTTGGAGGGAGGAGGGTGGGGCCTCTGACTGCAGTTCAGATGGCCCAGGGGAAAAAACTGTTTGTCAGTCTGGAGGTGTGGGACCTGGTTGATCTGAACCATTGTCCAGAGGGAAGCAGGTCAAACAGGTGGTGGACGGGATGTGAGGGATCTCCTGTGATGGCCTTGATCCTTCTGAGACAGGAGAATCTGGAGATGTCCTCCAGGAAGGGCAAAGGGCCACCGATGATTTTTTTTTAAATGGTGTTGATGATTGTCTGCACAGCTTTCCTGTTCGCAGCGGTGGAGCCGGCGTACCACACAACCAAACAATAGTTAAGCACTCTATCCATTGAGCAGTGGTAGAAGGCCAGCAGCTTCTGGTCCAGGTTGTTCTTCCTCAGAACACGGAGGAAGTGCAACCGCTGCTGGGCTGTCTTCATCAGGGTCTTGATGTTGGCAGTCTAGGAGAGGTCAGAGAAGATGTGGGTGCCCAGTAACCTGAAGGTGGGGACGGTTTCTATGCGGTTGCCATTTATGGGGAAGGGGACGAGGGGGTCCTGTCTGTTCTTTCAGAAGTTCAGTATGAGTTCTTTGGTTTCTGGACATTCAGTTTCAGGTTGTTTGCTTGACACCACAGCAGCAGATTCTCTACCTCCACCCTGTATGCCTTCTCATCGTCATCAATGATGAGCCCAACCAAGGTGGTATCATCCACATACAATATATACTTCACAATGACGGTGGTTGGGTGGGTTGGAATACAGTTAAAGTTGTACAGGGAGTACAATAGAGGGCTTCATACATAGCCCTGGGTGGAGCCAGTGCTGAAAGACAATGTGAAGGAGTGGTGGAGGCCAAGTTTGACTGTCTGTGGGTGGTTGGTGAGAAAGTTTTTTGTCCAGGAGCAGGTGGGGGGGGGGGGGGCGCGGGATCAGGAGGAGGTGCATTTTATTGATCACGATGCCGGGATAATGATGTTGAAAGCTGAGCTGTAGTCCACAAAGAGCATCCTCACGTAGCTCATTGGGTTCTCCAGGTGGCTCAGCGCTCTACGGAGTGTGGTGGTGATGGTGTCTTCCATAGTCCAGTTCTCCCTGTAGGTGAACTGGTGAGGGTCGAAGGAGGGGGGAAGACAGTCCCTGATGCGCTGGGACACCATCCATCCATCCATCCATCCATCTTCTACCGCTTTTCCAGAGGTCCGGGTCGCGGAGGCAGCAGTTCAAGCAGAGAAGCCCAGACTTCCCTCTCCCCAGCCACCTGCTCCAGCTCTTCAGAGAGGATACCAAGGCATTCCCAGACCAGCTGGGAGACATAATCTCTCCACCGTCTCTCCACCTGGGACAATAGTCGCTCAAAACACTTCATGACTACAGATGTGAGTGCTATGGGTCTGTAGTCATTCAGGCTGTCAATTGCAGACTTTGTGGGGATGAGGATGATGGTGGAGGCCTTGAGGCAGGAGTGGTGTGTGTTCGGGAGCTGTTGAACAGCTTGGTGAGGATGCTTTGACCACTGTTCCTGGGATGCCATCAGGAACCAGCAGCTCTGCAGGGGTTCACTGCTCTCGGTTGCCTCCTCACCTCATACACCTGTAGAGAGGGGGTAGGGGGGAGGAGGGGGGAATGAGTTGTGGGGGAGGTGAGCTCAAACATACCTTACGAAGCAGCTGCACTGTATATGCATTCTATGGTTTTTTCTCATATATCATACTGTTTGACAGTCTGGGCTCAAGCAGCCCCTTCCACAATAAGACATATAGGTTCATTATATAATCAAACCCTAAAAATCTTGGACAAAAAACCATTAGGTGGCATCACTGTAATGTTTTAAAAAAATACAACCTATTGAGTTTTGAGAGCTTCATTGACCTCTGTCTTCTGAAATTAACGTTCAAATGTTTCCATAAATCAGCACCCGAGCCACTTGCTGGTTTCGTCCAAAGACAGGACAGCAGCAGAGCCACCAGGAGTTCTGTTAACAATAACTGTAAAATATTCCACCGCAGAACCACATTTGGACAAACAGCTTTCTCTATAAAGGGCAGTCACATCTGGAACACAATGCCAAATGAAATTAAAATAATAACGGACTTTAAAACATTCACTAAAAATGTTAAAAACTGGCTGAAAAATAAACAAGAATGTACTCATGTATGAATTATTTGTCTGCAAAGTGAGAGTGAATGAAGGGAAGGAATAAATGTGTTTGTTTATAGTGAGTGACGGAGGGAGGAAGGCCTGAAATAGGCAAATGTGAGTTATGTTATATGTGTTAAATGTGAGTCAGGCTGTTATATTTGTGTATTTATAATATTTATGTTAAAGGTGAGTCAGGCTGTTATATTTGTGTATTTATAATATTTATAATATTTATAATTGTGTATTTATAATTTTTCTGCATTGATGTATGTGGTTATTGTGTATATTTTTATCTTGATTCTTTTTTCTAAAGCCCATCCAGGGACAAGAGTTGCAAATTAGCTAATAGCTATACACTCTATGTGCAACACATCAGATTGATTGTCTTTGATTAATTGTCTATGTTTATTGCACTGTCCCTGTCAAATAAACTAATCTACTACTACTAAACCAGGCAAAGAAGCTGTTAAGCTCCTGTGCCAGAGTGAGGCTGCTGTCTGATGTTGGAGGGCACTGGCCCCTGTAGTTGGTGAGGGCCTGGATGTCTCTTCACATTTGTTGGGGGTTGTTGTCTGTGAGGAAGCCCTCCACCTTCCTCCTGTAGGCGTTCTTTGCGTGTTTTATGCCTCTTCTGAGGTTGGTTCTGGCAGTGCTGTACAGAGAACTGTCCGTCTGCCTGAAGGCTGAGTTGTTGGCTCTGATTAGAGCCTGGACCTCACTGGTCATCCAGGGTTTCCGGTTTGGAAAGATCCCGATGTGTTTGGTGACGGTCACATTTTCTACACAGCACAAGTACAGGGTATTTACACTGTTTCACAGTACTTTCGCTGAAAGTGCACAGAAAGTACCCAGCCATTATTTGCTTGTTAGCCTGATATTTCACCATACTAACATTGTTTTATACCAGTACTTTCAGTGAAAGTACACTGAAAGCACTGTGCAATTATTTTTTAAAAGAATACACACACACATACAGCTTATTACCCTGATATTTCACCGTACTAACAGTGTTTTACACCTGTACTTTCACTGAACGTAGACTGAAAGTACCCTGTAATTTCATAGTACTTCACAGGCTATGTTATAAAGTGTTACCATGCCTTTTTAGGCAGTAATAACACTGAACAAAACACAAATTTCAAGTGATCATATCAGAATAAATCCAAATTAAGCCTTTCATGCTCAGAATTTGTTCGCCATTCTTAAGTGTGAGGATTTTTATGTCAGTTCATTAGTAATTAGATAGTTATTTAAGTAAACAATTTATGAATTATAATCATAAATCATATCTAATAGCTTGTTTTATGGGTTTTTTTTCATCATCTGTAAGAACCAATTATAAGATTTTTGAAGAAAAGGTTTAGTTAGCCTATTCCAAATAGATTGTGGTTCATGCAGAATCAGTTGTTAACAGCTGCTTCATAATGAAGATGAAAAGCTACTCGGCTGATAAACATGCTAATAAACATCTCTAATGAACTGATATGTGTTTCCTTATCTTAAGTTTTACCCGAAATGGAAAAAACAGATTTGGATAGTGTAAATGCTGAGTAATCATAACCTGTATATGTCATCACTGCACACAGTTTGTTGTTTGTGGATGGACTTTTCCCCAGCTGCATTATATATCTATAGCAACACTATGTAAGATTTTCACTTTAAAATAATCTTTCCAAAATTATTTTGATGGTACTTCAACCTTTGACCAGGTGAATGTCACTTCCCTCATAGCTTGAGTGGGCCTGCAACAGCTCTGTTCTTGGTAGGATCACTGAAAAGGCTACAACTATGGCTACTATGACCTCAGTCCCAACAGCCAGTCACAGGGCACAGCTGTAGCCACCAACAGCTAAGCACCCAGTGATTGGCTGTTGAGACTGAGGTCATAGTTGCACTTAGTTGTAGCCTTTTCAGTGATCCTATGCCCAGAATAAGAAAGTTACATGATTCTGCTTTAAGCATTGGCTTTAGTAGCAACACAGAGTGACGCTTATTGTTGGTGTTGTAGTAACTAGTTATGTACTCGGCTAACGTTTTCACAAAAATTTACTTTACAGAGTAGTTTTAATGTGGGATATTTTTATTCTTACTGGAGTACATTTAGGAAGTTAAAAACCTGCACTTTTACTCAAGCACTTTTGGGTGTACTGTACATTTAAAAAGTCACAAATTTATAAGAAAAATGTAGTAAAATTTACAAAAAAGTTTAACAAAAAAAATCCACGAGTTTACGAGTTGCATAATAGTAACTTTTACTTGGGTACTTGTGACAGCTTCAGCAATTTGTGCCATGGGACTTTGCTTGAGTCCACTTTCTGCCTGCTCTGCCTGCCATAGGCTGATACTCTCCTGGTTCTGGATCATTTTTCCCCTCCAGCTACCATGTGGTGAATCTGTGGTGACAGCAGAGGCCACAGAGTGAAGGACTTGTGACAGCAGTGTCCTCTGACATTCACGTCCACTGTCTCTGTTTACAGATGGTCAGGCTGGGGGATCCTGATCATGTTTCCACCAGCTGTCCGACACCAAAGACGAACCCAGCAACTGCATCAAGAGCATTAAAATCCTATTTGAGATTTAAGAAAAATATCCTGCCTTACATCTGGTAATAACTTTTGATTACACTCATTTGAAAACTGGCCAGCAATATGCTGCTTATACATTTATTTATACTGCAATGATTTTTGCTTATGACTGCATCTTTAGTCATTTTAGTTAATATATTCATCATTAGAGGGTATAGTTGACCTATATTTTACTTTTCTCAGCCATTCAAAGACATGCAGAAACTACTCTCAAATTTGTGACTGTAAAATTGTAGACTTACAAGAAAAAAGTTCTTAATTTACAAATGAAAAAATGTAAAAATCACATATTTGATACAAAAAAGGTGCATTTAGCAGAAAAAATACTTAAATTTAACAAAAAAAACCTCACAAATTTGTAAGAATAAAGTCACAAGTTTACAATAAAAAAAGCTTAAAAATTTATGCAAAAAGTTGAAATTGTATGCAAAGAGTTTTTAATTTAAGAAGGACATTTAGGAAATTTACAAGAAAAATGCACAAATTATGAGAAAAATCATTGCAAATTTGAAAGAAAAGCTCACAAGAGTAAAGATACTAATCCAAGTGAGTCTTACTCTAGTAACTTTTTAAGGAACTACTCTTGAACAGTAAACTTCATTCTTGAGCACCATTTCTGCTCATCCCACATCTGTATTATACATTAAACATACTGTATGTGTTAATAGTTTAGATATGAGAAGAGTGTGAGAGTATTGGATAAAAGAACACACACAATAATAGAAAAAAAAAAATATTTTTTTATTGTGACAGTTAAGAATTCAGAGATTAAAATGCAAATTAAGCATCACGGTGTTAATGACAATATGAGCCACAATTATAAATAATTGGATAAACATTTATACATCACCAGTGTTTTAACCTGGAATTAAACCAACAACATGAGTTAGTGGTTGCTGAGGGAAATAAAGCTATAAAAGCATTAAAAAAAAAAAAAAAACAGAAACGCATGCCTTTTTGGTTCAGTCTCACCACATTTAGAGGGAAAAAAATAAACTCATCTGGGATGAATTCTTCATCATTTTTTTCATTAATGCACTCAGAAAAGTCATAAATCTACAGCAACATCTTCTGCCCTTACAGACAGCTGCTGTGTGAAGTGTCCACCTTGGTGTTTTAGGTGAAACAGCAACAGAAACTACCCCTTCTCACATAAACACTTTCAAATGGAAATAATAATAAAAAACCTCCAGCAACATTTTTTCCGCCACATCTTAAGCCCAGAACGCAGTTCAAACTAACAGCAAGATTTTCTACAATAAAAGTCCTTGAATTCCTCTGCTGGTGACATCAGTCTCGAGCCACAGAATCCACAACCAGTTCCCCGCGTGTTTTTACAACCGCTGCTCGTGTGCCACCAAAGCGGTTACACACACAGAAGAGATAATCCAGTTAAAATGGAGATGAACGCCGCGCACTTGCACAAAGGAGTCATGGCGTCATGTTCCCGTGCGCCAGCGACGCCTAAACAGCAACTTTATTCGATACAAGCTTGAATTAGTGTCTCCGCTGATTAAAATTACCCAGTATTCTACAGATTATCATTATAAGGACACACAGATAAGTCAGTACCTCTTTTGGTCAAATTCAAATCAGCTGGAGATCCGTGCGTAAACGTGCCGTCGCTCATGCGTTAAAACGCACACTGTCCTGTTAGGATGTCCTGAATGGAGATAAGTTTAAAAGCTGTTGGCGCCTCTTGCTCTCATTACAGTTGGGCCACTTCCCCAAATGTAAATATTACCCTCCATTCAGGGGGCGTGGCCTGCTCGGCTTGTGGCCAATCAGAAACCCGGGATGCGCTGCACTGCCTGCTCCAACAAAGCCTCTTCTAGGATGATTACAATTTTAGCTGTATTTTATTTTATTTTATTTTATTTTTTTATTTCAAAGCTAATCCCGAAAAACAGAACATTTTACAGTGGCCCAAAATTTCAAATACAGGAACGTGCAAAGCGCAACGCAAAGGAGCGATGCTGCTGCTGTGTCCAGCCAGAGTGAAAGCTCATTTTATTTATTTTCCCCTTGTTTAATTTGATCTGAAGCAGCTACGCCCATGTCTACTTTGCAGAGTCAGGGGCATAATAGCATGGATAAAATCTCAAATTTAATTTGCTCCATTTGGTGCCTCATGAGTGAAGCGGTTGACTTTTATTACTTCCTAGCTTGATGCTTCATTTGTCCAGGCAGCCTCCAGAGTTCAGCATGGGGAAAAAAAAAAAACAACCCTCTGTGTTTTTGAAGCTGTTAGCAGTGAGCATTGCTTTCTTATTTGTTATTGGAACTGCGTTTTGAATTTTTTGCATTAGTGCAGTTTAGCGCAGTTTGGATTGTGCTAAGTAAAACCATGTCGTTGCGTGTGAGTGGTTTTTTTTTTGTAATAATTATTTTTATTCACCTTTGTGTGTGTGTTGGGGGGAGGGGGCACTGAAAAGGACCCAATGTTAGATTAGCTCTAAATAATACACAGTATTTGCATACAGTTGGAGCTCAAAACCAAATGGGGGAAAAAAGGGAAAAGATTAATTGGTTGATATTGAAGGATGTGGGAACAGAATCACAATCAGGTCACTAACAGCTGTAAGGGAAACTTTTTGTGTTTCATCACCGTGTGGCTGCTCAGATTTAAAGCTGCCGATGATTCCTTTGGCAGCAGTTTCATTTGCCTTCACACGTTCTTAAATCTGAGGATATATCATCTTAGAAAACATGAGCACAGTTTTGTTTTTTTCTCTCTCCATGCTCACCCCCTCCTCAGTTAAAGATTGGCCTGCTCAGTTAGAAATGTGTTACTTGGATCTGGAATGCAAATGCTTTGTTCACGAGAAGGAGGGATCAGCGAGGAGTCTGAAAGCGACGAGTTTTTGATTAATGAGCTTTGAAATGGCTCTCCAGGAGCAATAAAGGATGAACTGCTCTCTCTCACACACACACACACACACACACACACACACACATATACATATACACAGTTGCATCTTTTCTTGCGTCAAAGAGGCACCAAAATGTAACTCTTTTGGTTTTATTGTCACCGAAATAAACTTGCCTTTCGTTTTTGTGCTCCATCTTTCTTTGCGCCAGTCGGTTAAATTGAACTTATTTTTCTTGTGTATGCAAAGAGAATTGTACTGTAATTGTGCGGCCAAGACTTCAAAAGAGGAAAATGATAAGTGGCATGTGTGTGTGTGGGGGGGGGGGGTTGCAATAAGCCCCATAGACTCACTTCCCTCATCCCAATAAAGCATCAATAATCCCCTTTTATTTCTGCTGAAATGCAC
The DNA here is from genome assembly GCA_020510985.1 of Pholidichthys leucotaenia. Lineage (NCBI taxonomy): Eukaryota > Metazoa > Chordata > Actinopteri > Cichliformes > Pholidichthyidae > Pholidichthys > Pholidichthys leucotaenia. Next base: position 56,755,569 of record CM035843.1, on the reverse strand, counting down.
TTTGCATTGGGAGCATAGAGCCGTCTGAGTTTCAGATATCCTGGTGTCTAATTATTGATCTCTTCTCCCTGTTTGGACATTGCAGGAGAACTCTGAGTCAATAAGCTTCCACTGTACTGTTACGTCACAGTCTGACTGGCAGCAGAAATGAGAAATAAGAAGATGGACTCCCACCCACCCTTTTTCCCCCCACAGCAAAAATCAACAAAATGCAATCAAAACAAGTTTAAGCACTTTATTTACAAAATGTTGAACACAATAAAATATAACATTTCAATATCATTAGGGTTTCATAAATTTATGGATATCCAATTGAACCGTGTAACAATGGAAGATAAATTATATATATATATAAAAAAGGGATGGACTACACAAAAATGACATGCTGGTGTGTATACTCGATACTTCATAGTCTACGTTTTGCTTTAAGTTTGACACATGATCAACCATGGACATATAGTGGTGTTCATTCACTATAAAACGTCCCATTTGTTCCAGATTTACAATTAGAAATGCTCTTCTGCGAGTCAGCATTTTTTTCCCCCCCCAAACCCTGTTTTGCCAACACTTTCAAGTGCACTGATGTGTCCAATCCTGCAACCAACTCCACCTTAATAAATACTCGCATTATATATCGATAAATAATGTGCAATGCAAAGGTAGTTAAATAATAAATATATGCTAGTACAAAAAAAAGATTATGCAAAAAAATAATAAATAAATAGGAGGGAGGACAATGAGATCAACAAACAGATAACCAAAAAAAATCATTAATATCCTTTTTTTTTTTTTGTAAGGATGGACTTCTATTATGGTGATCTACAGGACTTACCTTCAAGTAACGCCATAAAATATTCAGTCAAAAATTACGCATTGCACTTGAGAAAAAAAAAAAACAGGAGAAAAAAGGAGCTATTGACAACCTGCCTCTGCGCGTCCCCGGGTATTCAAGAGAAATGGACAAAGCTGGATTATTTAGAAAATAATTACACAATAGCATTAATAGTAATATCAATAATACTGTAATAATACACATGACTCGCTTGGAGTGTAGTTATTAGACTAGTGAGGTAATAAAAAAGAGCGCAACGTAATTTTGGCACACAAACACACACACGCTCACACGCACGCGCACCCACGCACGCACGCACGCACGCACTTATTACAAATGCGTCAATTTCGGCGCTTCCTGAATCCTTCCCTGAGACGCTTGGTGAGAGGTGAGGTCCGTGTACGTGGGGTGGGGGTCACAGGGTCCGTGGTGGTGGTTCCCCGGGATCTGGGCGGCACAGCTGTAGTCCACGCTGGTGGAGGTGGGGTGGGGGAGGTGGCCCAGGTTAAACATGGGGCCCGAGGCCGGCATGGAGTCGACAAAGTTCCCGCCCACGTAAACGGGGCTGCTCTGCAAACTGGCGTTGGCGAAGCCCCCGTTGCCCTGCATGCCTTGGTGCTCGTACTCGGAGCCCGGGTACCGCTTCTGCTGCGGGAGGCAGCCGCCCAGGGGCGCCGTGTATGCGGCCAGGCCGTACATGTTCTGCTGGGGCTTGGCGAACGACGGCGGCGAGGGCGCGTCGTAGGTGAGGCTGCTGACGTTGTGCAGCTGCCCGGAATATCCCATGTGGTTGGGGCCAGTCAGCGGCGGGCTCCGGTCCGGGGAGTGTCCCAGCGGGGAGTGCGCCAGCCCTTTAGACTTCTGGTCCTTTTTGTATTTCATCCTCCTGTTTTGAAACCAGATCTTTATTTGGCGCTCGGTGAGGTTTAGCAGGTTGGCCATCTCCACTCTGCGTGGACGGCACAGGTACCGGTTGAAGTGGAACTCCTTCTCCAGCTCCACCAGCTGCGCGCTGGTGTAGGCCGTCCTCACGCGCTTGGACGCCGGTCCCGGCGGGCTCTTCTCGTCGCTCACCTCGCCACCTGCTATGGGAGACCACAGCGTCATTTATGCGTCTTTTGAGCCACGCAAAGTGCCAATTCACAAACAGCAAAGCACATCATTACCCTCATATACCCCCACCTCCACCCCCCCCACACTCCCAACCAAAACACGCACGCGCACTTTGAGCACATGATCACCTGCACTGGCACAGCTGTTGCTCTTCTGCTTGGAGTTCTGCCGGGTCTCCTTCATCCAGGGGAAGATCTGCTTGGCCAGTGCTGGCGTGGCTGCACCGGAAGCGCTGCCGGCTGGAGACTTCTTCTTCTGGGACGCGGTGCTGCTGGAGCCGGGGGACGACGCTGACAGCGGCGGGGCCTGCTGCTCCGAAATGCCCGTGGCCTGGCCGCTACTCTGACCGCTGCCCTGTCGCATGCAGTCTCCGTTCAGGTCCCCGTCCTTCAGGGCCGGGGGCCGGACGGTGGAGGTCTGAATGGGACACACCGGGCCCTGGTAGTCGCTCTCCATGCTGGAGCCAGAGTAGGACTGGTGAGCGGGGCCATAGTTGTACGAGTCTGGCTTGGCGTAGGTGTAGCCTCCAAAAAGTCCAGAGTTGTCGTAGTATGTTGCTTTCTGCATGGTGCGGATTTAGAGCCAATATGCCGGTGCAGCTCTGCCCAGTTGCATGGGTGATGTTTGCTCACGTGATTGGTGTTTCCCACCGTTGCGCCACTCTGTGACCTATAAAGAGAAGCATATCAGTCAGGACGAGGGTTGAAAACCCACAAGGGAGCCATGTTTGGCCCATGCAGGCTGCAGGTTGGTGCAGCTCACCAACTGTCTCTCCACTGTCTCTAACAATGCCCCAGCTCCAGTTCGTCTCACTCATTTTTTTTTTTTTTTTTTGGGGGGGGGGGGTACAAAACAGTTAAAGTTTAACATGCAGTGAAAAAAGACCCTTTGGGAGCTTTTAGGAGTCCTTCACAAATCAGCTGAATCAGCATTTGACACACAGACGCACAATGGCCCTTTCTCTAATCACGGGGCCTGACAAAGCCCGCCGTGCATTCATTGTTCAGCCCCGCGCACACGCACTTGTCTCGCGCGCGCAAGCTAAAATGTGGTGGCTGCACGAGAGAGTGTGTGTGTGTGTGTGTGTGCGGCTGTTAAATATAATATCCCATTAGCCTTTACATGTTTCAGCCTCCATGTTGCTGCTGCTGCTCATTTTTCATCTTCTATTTCATTATTTTTTATTATTAAATTTTCTCCAATAAATATTTATAAGAGAAAATAAATCAATTAAAGCCAGCATTTTTTTTTTTATTGCGTTCTCCAAAATTATTTCCGTGCGTCTGACTGAGAAATGTGCCAATATTGCAACCGAAAGCGAAACTAAAATATCAATTCTATAACTGTATGTTGGTGGCTTCACGAGGAGCAGCCTGCGCCGCGCATAACAATTGCACCTGTCAGTGCGGACCGCGGCAAAATTTATGACCACGAATGTTATGGTTGTAAACGGCCTCAGAGAGGAGTGAAAAGGCACAACAGTGGCCGGGACTCACGGCGCTCAGAAGTGTAAAAAAAAAAAAAAAAAAGCGTGGGAGGAAGGCAGGGGAAAGAATTTCATCCTCGGCGGCTCCTCGGTTTATAAACGACGCCTCCGTCCCGGCCGAGCGCGAGTCTGGAGCTGCAGCAGCGCGGGGAGGCTGGCGCGGCCATGGCTCGCGGAAACACTTCCAGGATTTTTTTTTTTATTTGCATGTGGTGCAAAAACTGTAAAAAAGGTATATGCAATCTTTTTTTTGTTTGTTTGTTTGTTTGTTTTGTTTTCCTCTCACTGTTGTTTGGCTGTGCTGCACGTGAAAAGTGGGCCGTAGTGAAACTGGACTCCGGCCTGCGTAAATCATTGCACGTGCAGGCTCATCCTTCATGGCTGTTTCTTTGATTTAAGCCTCATGTGGACCAAAATGTGCAGCCTGATAACAAACCGGCCTTTCTGCTTGTTAGTGTTCGGCTGTGCTGTCCACTGCTTTCATTAAAGAAATGCTACTCACCACAATATGCGCAGATCTGCTTTCTAGCCCTCACGCATTCATCACTGCTCCCATTACCACCTAGAAGACAAAAGGAATTCATGTTAATATTTTCATTTTTAGGGAGGAGATTCCTTTGGATCTCAGCAGTTAAAGCATTTAATTTATTTACATCGTGCCCAAAGCACACGCAGACACACTAGTCATATATATATATTTAGAATATTCAAAGACTAATAAATTGCCAAAGTTTAAGAAAATATTCCTGGACAACCTTCTTTTAGAAATAAGGCTTTCAGCCTTTGAGGAGTGAAAAGTCTTGCATTTGCACTTTTATACAAAGAGCTGGGCCCAAATATAGCAGTCATAAGCGTTTTGCGTGACCTTTGGGTCACGCAGCATTAAGCCAAAGTTTAATGAACAACGAGCAGTTTGCCTTAAAGTCGACCCACGTCCCAAATAAATTCAAACCGTCTTTTCTGCGGCGCCAGAAGCGGGACCGGACGCTCAGCCGACGGTAAGAAAACCGCAAATTCATTTATTTTGGACCATTATTCGAAACACAAATGAGGATTCGGTTTCGAGTTGATTTAAGAGTCGTTTTAAAACAGGTGAAATTGGCGTTTCATCACGGGAAACTTGCGCTAAAATGGTCAATAATGTGCGCCTGGAGTGCCTTTTAGCGCCCTGAGCTGCTAGTAGCAGACATGCTCCCCTTTCAGTCGCCTGTGTTTTCCGCCTACGCGCTGTTACGGTGAGTTTGGTTCACACAATGGCTCCGACTCGCTGTGGAGTGTTAGCATCTCACTCCAGTCCTCCAAAAATGCATTATTATTCAAGACCAAACAGACAACAGGGGTGTGGTAGCGTTGGAAAAATATTGGACAACTGAAAATGGTTTATTTGTTAGGCCTGTGGTGCGTGGGAAGGAAATTACAGCTGCTGTGTTTGACTCCAAATGTGTTTTTTTTTTTAAATATGAGATTAAAAGTGAAGTCCACCAAAAATAATCCTCACTGCAAAGACATTTAAAAATGTCACTATAATCGTAATTAAAAGGCTCTAATGCGTAACCGCTCAGGCCCGGTGATTATTCCAATGTGGAGCAAAAAAAAAAAAAAAAAAGAGAGAGAAAATATTTACATGAATTCATGTTAACCAGCAACAAATGAGGCATCCAATCAGGAAGGAATAAAGGGGATAAATTTACCCTGGATCATCTCAGTCTTCAGCCCGGCCATCCTTTCAAACATCAGATAACTTCCAGTACGAACTGGTGGATAATCTAACGTCCAGGTTAACAAAGCCATAGCATTCAGACCACATAAATCACGGCGGAGCAGCGTGAGGAGAAGACAACAAATTAATGTGATTTACGATCCAAGAGTCAAAAAAGAAAAGTTGCTCTCCTACTTCTTCTTCCTCCGAGAAGGTTTTCATTAAAAAAAAAAAAAAAATCAGCCGAAAAGCAGAGGGCACTTCACCGCAGGCTCAGTCTGTCCATAATATTTGAAGGCGATCATAATAATAATAATGATAATAACAATAATAATGAGGTGGATGTGGTGCAGGAGGGGAAGCTCCGGGCTCCATAACCGCGTCTCCACCGGCCGGCTCGGCATTAAAAAGCCTCATCTCCTTTGATCGGAACATTTTCTTGGATTGCATTAACCCGTGGTTAAAGGTTGCTTTCTGCTTACCTGTGAATCAATTCATCATAAAGCAAAGCTGCCTCTCCTCTCCACGCAGTCTCACGAAGAAATCCTTCACCCTTTGTCTGCAGACAATGCTGTCCTAAACCTGATCTTGCTCTTTTTCAGACATTTCCATACACCAGTGGAGACAGTATTCCCGAAAGAATGGAAGGACTGGCATTCAACTACCAATAAAAACCCAACAAGGTATCCTTATTCCTGAAAAAAAAAAAAATCACTGGCGATCAATCATCCGGTGAAATATACAGGAATTTACAGATTGGGGAGGCCTGGAAAGATCTGCAGCTAACATTTGGGGGGATTTTTTTTTTTTTTTGTGGGGGGGGGGAAGCTTTATGATGACAAATAAAGGCGCTGCCTTAAGACACAGGCATATTTGTTCACGTGATTGTCCTCCTCTTCAAGCAAGCCTCACCTCACCAATCCGTTTTGATAAAGGGTGGCGTTTATTTCCTCATCTGAACTGTGTGAAGGAGAAAATGCCTGTTTCTGTGTGTCTCCCCGTTTGCAGTGCACCCCCGCCTGCCCTTCAGCGTTTAAACCCGAGCAGATGTGCATTTGTCTGATTGCTAATCATAGATAAATATGCATTTTTTTTTTTTTGGCATTGCATGTGAGCCAAAAAAAATAGGGTATTTTATGCTGCAAAAGCTGTGCAGTTGCAACAGATTGGAGATTTTTGCAAAAAAAATACATTTAAAAAAATGTTGCAGGGATTTCTCGGTAAAGAGCATTATATTGCAAAATAACCTGTTTGTGTTTCTCTTTTGCAATAATGTGAGATGTGATTTATTATTTGTTCAAGCACGATATTATGTTTTTTTTCCCCTCTTGCAACCGGGAATGAATTGTATTCAAATAAACCACATTGTCTCCTTGTGTCTGTTGTGTCTGTCTGCCCACACTGCTGAAGCACAAAGAGCCCTCCATCCTTGTCTTCTCCCCTCATTTTTCCCCCCCCAATATTACCCAGACTTGTGCGTTGATAACATGTTTTAAAGCCTATAAAAATGCACGCAGAGGGCAGAGGCTGGTTCAGCTGTGGGTTAGATGCTAAAGAGAGCGGGTGCAGGTCTGGTATAGCGTCGCACAGCAAACGTTCACAGGGTAATAAAAGTGAAAGATTTACAGTCCTCGCCTGGCCCCCCAACAGCCTAGCACCCTTTCAGGAATAACTGGGAATGATTTACAAGGAGGCAGAACTGTCAGCCCCCCCCCCCCCAAAAAAAACTTCTAGGACTTCTAAAGGAATCAAAATCAGATCATCCTCCCACAATCAAAACAATAGAAATCCAATTTAAGACGAGAAGATGAATAATCGACACTTGATTCCTATTTAGCAAATAAGACATATCAGCTCATGGTTTAAATTGGGATGCATTTGAAAAATAAATGTTTAAAAAAAAATCTGAATTAGACATCACCGGCTCCATGGAGGTGCGCACAGAGATGCGTAAACATCCATAAATCCGCACGTCACTCCTATTAATTTAGTGCCATTCATCTTATCAGTCCCTTTCAAGATTCAGGCGTAAAACAGCAAACCGAAGAAAAAAAAAAAGAAAAAAAAGAAGAATATCTCCCATCCCCAAAACATTTGCAGGAAAAGAAGCCTTGCGTCCGTGCGTCCAGCCGCAGCCTGTACAACCGTGCTCAGAGCGCACACATCAAAGGCAGCAATTCATCAAATATCACCACATTTGATATCGTCATTTAGCAGCCCGGGCAACGTGAAAAATGCTGAAATATTTACCTACCCGAGCATCCATCGGTTCAGACGTGCTGCTAAAGTGCGCCGGGAATCGGATATTATTTTCTTGGGGGATCTCTTCAGTTTTCAAGTCTGATAGAGTCCTCGCGATTAATGACGACGCCGTGTTTCTAGGGGGACGTGCTGCATTAATTATTTAGACAATCACGTGGTCGTGAATAGAGAGCGGAGTGGTATAGTCTCTGGATTATATCTCTGAATGCAGACGGCGCACTTTAATATATCTTAGGGGGTTGTCTGGCTCGGGGAGAGAAAAAAAAAAAAGGGGGGCTTCTGCGAAAACAGCTGGAAATCAAATATGGCCGGATGGAGAGCCGCGACGTTGTGTTCCTGCACCGGGTGCAGTGTCATTGAAAATGGCACTGCCTTTGGCTCCCATTTACTGGCGCTCAGACATGTAGGTCAGTGTGGCCGCGCGCTGCACGCTGCGTGATTCAACGCAAAGGAAACGGTTTGCATGTTTCGACGCTTGAGCTCGTGTTGCACTCCCAGCGATGCATACGGCCAGGGTTTGGCTCTAAATGTTATAGATGCAAAAATAAAGTCAAAGAAGTTGCACAACGATGCCCCTCCAAACCCTACACCTCCTCCCCCCCCCCGCCCGCCCTCCCTCCTCCACCATCACCTCCTCCCACCCCCCAGCATCTATGTGCACATCATTTTTGGCAGGATGGTGAACTAGAAGCATCACTTTGTGTCTGCTGTGCGACATGGTTGTGTGTCATGAGCACACACACACTATAAGTGCTCTGTTTGGTCAGTGGGGATGGAGAATGTTTAGGTGCACAATATCCTGTATTATATATGTATGTATATATAAATATATGTGTGTGTGTGTGTGTGTGTGTGTGTGTGTGTGTGTGTGTGTGTGTGTGTGTGTGTGTGTGTGTGTGTGTGTGTGTGTGTGTGTTATTATAACTTCATTTGTATCAGAGAAGACTGAAGGTCATCTTTAATAGAACTGGATGATATGAAGTGTAGGCATTAAATATAATGGACTATAATCTGTTATAGTAGCACCATTTGTTTTTCATTGTGAGGCTGTAACAAATGTGTCAGTATAATTTCTGAAGCAGGTCCAAAATCTTGGAAATATTGACAGCTTGGGTCTAATGTGACCCAACCGACATTACGCTGGTCAACACCAAATTTATTGCCTAAGTTGGTTTTTTTGTTGGTTTTTTTTTTTGTTTTTTTTTAGCTGATTTAGGACAATTTTGACGTGCTGAATCCAAAAATCACATTGGTTTTGCTCAATCGGGTCAACTTTTTGCATTATGGCCACATGTTGTTTTATACGTTTTTGTTTACATGTACAGTATTTTCGCTTTATATGATGAAAAATTCTTTTTTATGTCTTGAAGTTCTCTGAATTTTGAACAATGATGACGCAACATTCAATTTACATGCACTTACCTTTATATAAAGGTATACATGCACTTACCTTTATATAAAGGTAAGTACATGCACAGTACTAAGCACAGGATTTTACTTAGCACCTGATCGAGAGAAACGGATGTCATTTTCGGATTCAGCGGTGCAAAATTGTCTTAAATCAGTTGAAAAAACACAGACAACTGACAAATAAAATTATTTTTGCAACCCTGTGTTGTTCTCCTATCACAAAATCAAACTGCTATTTGATGAATAAAATGATGGTCCTGAAAATGTTGCAGTGCCTTCACCGTCGTCACTCACTTTTATTGCTTACACACTTATTTTGCTGTCAAACTGCAGACTTGGCAGGACAGCGGGCCATTTGTCCCATTTGTGGATGTTTTTGCAAATGGGGGGGGGGGGGGGCTGTAGCTCCATGTGGTTCCACGTGCGTGTGGCAACTGGGAGAAGAATCCCACAAAAGGAGATCCAGTCCAGGTGGCGTTAAAATGGCAGTTTACATAAAGTTTAATTCTGTTGGATGTAAATGATGGGATTTAAAATGCGTAATTTTGGCCTGAAAGGACATCTGTGTTGAATGGACAAAAGAAGCATCCCAGACAGAAGTGTTTGCAAATATTTAAATGTATAATCAGTAGAAATCTTTATTTATTTTTTTTTTGCTCAATATACTTCTCACAATGAAACATACAGGTAGAGACCATGTACAAAAATAACAGTCAAAAAATTGCATATTGACATGAGTTGACAAATGCACAAAAAAAAACAGAACATATGCGGGGCTTCGCTTAATATAAATACTAAAAAAAAAAAAAAATTTTTAAAAATGGAAAATTAAAGTGGAAATCACTGCTGCTTACTCCGAACGACTTTTAGCTTTTTTCTCAGGGTGGAACAGCCGTCTAAAAGCAGGCAAATAGCGCCTGGGAGAGAAAATGCTGCTTGTCGGGCGGGTCAGGGGTGCTGGGGTCAGTCCTGCGGCTGAAACGTGTCCTCTGGATGAACCTGCCGCCGCAGCTTGGTCGGCCTTCCCTTCAGATACCTTCTCAGCCCCGGAAAGCTCCAGAGAAGAGACCTCCTCACACTGGGAGAGCTTCTGGGCTGTTGTTTTTGTCTGAAGACAAAGGCGGGATAACGCAAGAAATATCTGTGCAGAAAGGTGTCCTGAAAAAGCCCCTTTGTGTGCGTAAAATGGACGGAAAAAACAAAACAAAAAAACTTTGCTTTAAAGCCATGCTACTAATGCACAAAAATTCAAACATATTTCAGAATAATGAATGCTTAACGAATACTTTTAATTAAAAGTGTGTGTTATACGAAAAAACCGTACACAAATAAATAATGACGCAGGAACCGTCCAAAAGAACAAGAACAAATATACTGGTAAATCCTCCGGGTTGGATTATTTCCCATTGGAAACATCCGATATCAATTTGATGCCATGCAAAAAGAGACGATGTTTCATATGAGAAGTTTCAGATCGCAGGAGAAAAGCTCTGAAAATGTACACTGTTTACAAAAGTGTCAGGGAGATTTATAAGGGCGCAGCGAACAGTGCGCACACAGGAATGTCTCGTGTTTGAGGACAATATTTAAAAAAAAAAAATTCAAAGCATTTTTGTACAAAATAAATTAAAACATACAAGCCAAAATAAGACTAAAAGATTTAGCGGAATAATTTCGTACAAAGTAGACAGGAGTGTTTGGCGTGCTTCCTTCAAGTACACAGAAGTTGTGCGGTTTTTTTAATTGTTAAAAATTAACCTAACGATTGTGTGTGTGTATTTTGAACGAACGGATTTCTGTTTTGTTTTTTTTAAATTAACATACTCCAATGTGTAAATCGGCTGGATCCACGTGAGACGGGGTTTTTTTTTAATCCATGGAGTCGGCCCGGCTTGTTGGACAAATGTCCTCAGGGGTTAATGTCCAACAAAGGAAATGAACAAGTTTGTTTCGATGGTTTTCTTTTCTGCTTCTTTGAGACATTTCAAAACACCCATAAAGGCTCAGCTTGCAAACCTCTCATTTAAAAAAAAAAAAAATCTAATTGACTCTCTTTATCATGTCTTGAACACTGTTGGGTTCTTTCTTGTTAAATTAATAAAAAGAAAACAACGTGGGTCCATGCAGTAGGCAGATCTTTCTTCCTGCACACCTCATCTCTTTTATAACGCTGTGATTTCAGTCTGACTGTCCTTCTGAAGGCTCTGCAGATGGCTGGAGGCTGCTACAGACCTGCCCTTGGTGTTGGGCAGTTTGTGGTCCTTCTTCCACTTCATCCGTCTGTTCTGGAACCAGATCTTGATCTGCCTCTCGGACAGACAGAGCGTGTGCGCAATTTCGATCCGCCGCCGCCTCGTCAGATACCTGTTAAAATGAAACTCCTTCTCCAGCTCCAAAACCTGCTGCCGGGTGTAAGCTGTCCTGGATCGTTTGGGCTCAGACCCGGTGTAGTCCGGGTTCACTGTGGGGAAGGAAGCACAAAAATAAAAAAAGTAACCAAATGTGACCAAGTGTGCCATAACAAAGCAGGGGAACTCTCTGCGAGCGGGATGCGCTCTAACTTTCAGAGATATCACACCACGCCATCAATTACTAAATTATTCCAAACACATTTTACGCGCATTTAAAACCATTTAAAGCATTTCTACCTGACCAGGATGTGTCTTCAGCAGCTTCCAGGCTTCTTACCAAGCGGCCTATTTCCTCAGCTATAAAAATTTACGACTTGTGTAATTGGCCAGGCCTTTCAAAGACTCCTATAAATATTAGACTGAATGATTCCTAAATCACAGCCCTCAGCTGCCCCATAAGAAAAGAAGAAGGCTAATCTTACCAGTAGTGACATGAACTTTCTTCATCCAGGGGTAAACCACTGCAGGCTGCTTGGCTGCTATCCCATTCGGGCTCTTTGTGTTTTGCTGCTGCCCACAAGTCCGGGGTCCGGCCACTTGCACGGGGGGCCCCTGTTCAGTCCGTGCGCCAAAATGGCCCGGCTGGCTGGCTCTGTCGTGCGCATGACCCCGCGGCTGCACCGTGGACTCCTGCACGGTGCTGCAGCTGAAGGGCTGCTGCTCCGTGTAGTTTGGCCGTGGGTAGATCCGTGCGTGCTGGAAGTCTGCGTCCTGCTCTGGGCTGTAGTAGCCGGAGCCCTGCTCAGGTATGTAGCTGTTTTGCGAATATTCCTCGCAGGGAGGAAATTTGGGGTCCACATACTTAGAGTTCACCATATACGAACTCATGGCCATTAATTTGTGAAGGTAGAAAATACTAATTTTTCTCGAGTTGTCTTTTTTTCCTCCCTCCATAGAGCCCTCCTACTTGGTGTCAACTGAATAAAGTTAGCGAACCATGTGACTAGATGGGCCAATGGAGGTGGTGCAGGTCCAAACACGGGTAAACACACAACTAAATATATTTTTTTTTATATCTTCCTTTTGAGATAACAAAATTACAGCCTGCTGGGAAAAGGCAGAAAATAAACATCATGATGGAAAATTTCAGACCACATGCGGAGGAGAAATGCAGAAAAGTGAGAGGACAACATTTGTTGGGACAATAGATAAAAATAAATCACTAGGGAAATATATTAGTGATTGTGGGGGTGAATCTTTTTATAGGAGCTTTTAAAATAAAATAATCCAGTTTCTTGGGTGTAACCTGAAGGCATGGTGTTCAACAGAGAAACCAACAAAAGATACAAAAAGCCCCTTGGCATAAAGGGAGCGAAGAATGACTGGGGACAATTGATGGACACTGTCTTTGTCAAGAAGGGGTCATCCAAAAGTTACACGAATCTCATCACTTCATCTGCTGCCATCCTTTTGAAGGAAAAAAAAAAATCTCTCAGGAGCCTATTGGGCAGCAGCAGAAGCAGCAGCAGCTTCTGGGAATCAATAACAGAGACACAAACGACCCACAGGAGGGGAGGGGGGAAAAAAAGGTACAGCTGGAGTGTGCGTGGTAAATCCGTTTCAGTGCAACACCTTCGGTTAAACATGCATTTTTACACCAGGTTTCCGCTGACCTGCAGCTCACGAGGAATGCGGTGGTGCCAGAATTCCTGCAGCACCTTCGCAACACCTGACAAGCACATTATCTGGCATCAGAACTTCGTGCGTAAAAACGGGCAGCGAGTCACCAAATCGAAGGTTTTTCATCGACCATATACTCCCCTAGAATCGAATCTGTGACCCTGGTTTTATCACACAAATTCGGTTCTACAGGGTATATATAGACGACGGCAAGCAGCTCTGCCCACTTTTATTGCCCCTAAAAAAAACAAAAAAAAACACTGCGCCACTTTCTCTGCTCGGCAGACGAGACAAACGCAATTTGCGTCCAGATAAACACCAACATCAAAGAAACTGGGCTTGCAGAGGGACTAGGAGGCATGCATTACAGAGCAGATGGGATAATGTCCTCAAGAGGGTTAGGGTATCAGCTGATTTAAACCTTACACTACATTAATGACACGAAAACACGGGCTACATCTGATTATAGCGGCTGCTGAAACGCGAAAAACAGGAAAATGTAAGAAAAAAAAATGAGGTCAGTCCAAGCTTCACACACTGTCTGTGTTTACAGTATTTTTTTAAATTCATTTTGGTTGACTTCAACTAAGCAAGCAAAGCAGCAAACGTTACAAACTGGCACACAGATAAACTGGCTGCCAAAAAAGATCACAATGACTTCGAGGCCTCAGAGGTCAGAACAAATCATTTACAAAGTTATCAGAAAGTTCAATTATTTTGGCTGCTGGTGACAGCTTAAAGGGGGCAAAAGTTTACCAGCTCCTCACTTCACTTCACTTCACCACACCACCAGTGCATAGGTCCTTATAAATGAATAAAAACACCAGTACACGACTGTTATTTTTTAAAGCCCACTTCAACCAAAATATTTCACCACTTGGAGCTCATATGATTTCATATCCGTCACCTTGCCACAACCAATTAACAGGGTAACACAGTGAACCCTAAATCCAGTTTCAGACTTAATTAAGAATCGAAATAATTCACCATTTGCTCATTTGACAAAAATGTGAGTCAACGCTGGCAGCAGAAAAGTGAGGAAGCCAAGTTTTCTTCATTTAAAAACCCCCAAACGAAATATTTCCATGAAATATTTCATTTCCATGTTATGTGCCACAGAGCTTAGCCCTTAATTCTATTTTAAAAGGTTAAATTTCTACACAAAAAGATACACAGTGCAATCAAATGTGACAGATTAGTACCAAAGCTTCAATTAAAGTTAGACATGTGTCTGATCTGAAAACACCCTAACAATATGGCATTCGTTAAGCTGCAGTTAAAATGTACTTTCGTGATCTGCAAAAAATCTAATCGTCCTTGCACTTCACATTTCAGTATTTATTAGACAGCCTGACCTGCCTTTCACCTGACCCTGCTCGGTCCTGCAGACGGGTCAAAGCCCACATTCACACAAAAGAATGATAAAGTCAGCGTTTCCTGGCAGCGTGGCTTAAATGAAGAGCTGACCAGTATGGTTTCAGTCTTGTTCTTCGTTACATTCACACGCTTTAAAAAAAGAAAGAAAATTAATGGGGGGAAAAAAGAAATCCACTTAAGGCTTGGGTGCATCAGGAAAAAAACGAGCTTAAATGTGTGTGCTTGTTTAAAAATAATTTTCAAACATAGATTAAGTTTAATCCAGTGTTTAAGGGTGGGTTTAATCCATATTTGATCACATTAATAACTCAGAGGCCTACATTAAAAAAAAAAAACGCACCAGGCCTATATGATAATAGAAGAGCAGCTAAACCAGAAAGAAAAAGCAAGGATGCAGGTTTTTCCTATTTTACCAAGTTTTACTAAATTCTAAGGCTTATATTTTCTAACAGAAGTGCAATAATGGAGCCCAGCATTGCTGTGTGGCTGATATATAACAAAAATAAAAATCACATTTTTAAATTAACACACAGATATCATTCAGTAATTAAACTCTCAATAAAAAAGCAAATTCTGAAGACGTATTAAAAACCAAAGCACTTATAACAGGTTAATTTATCTACCTCTGAGTTAATAAGATAATAAAAGCTGAATAATAACATAAAAAAAACACATCCGGTAGCTTTTAAAGCCTTGTAAAGCCAATGAAAGACAGTAATGGGATGAAACAGCAGTTCATGCAGCAGGTTTCTGCAGCTCTGTTGCAGCTTTTAGAGGCAGGAAACTCTTTAGGCTGCCACGAGCTTTACGCATGTGACATCACCCGCCCATACTGGAGGACAGTGATAAAAACGCAGCTTACCACAGACGCCGCGGCGCATGACGCACCGGCCGACAGAACGCATCCACGCCGCGCCTGAAGTCGCTCCGGCAAAGGTCTCCCCGCCAATTGAAGCCCTTTTCCATCTGCACGGGCTTTCTAATACACAATGAGAATTATATTTTGGCTTGTCAAGTCCCTGGCCATAAAACAAAGTTTAATGGCGTCACGTGTTTCCTCGCAGCCATTCACAAGCGCGCGCGGGCCCATAAATAACCCTCAAAGTTGCACTTACTCAATGATGCCGATTAGGCTGATGTGCGCGCAGAGGAAAAGTGGCAGAAATGAGGAAGCGGGGGGGACTGCGGGGAGGCTTGCAACAGGAAGAGATACGGAGAAAAGTACACACAACAGCGGGAGCGCGCAGTGGCTTCATCTTATTGTGGGCATGGCAGGGGTTCTGCAGCCCTAAACACACAATCCTTCATCACAGCACCAGGGTTAATAATCTCAGGTCCTTTTCACCTTATTTTACTTTGATTGGGCAGACAATCGGGCGACTTTGAACTACTGAATGCTTCCTGTTTGTGCAAACAATAAGCTGCTTATTGGCCATATTTGCAGAGGTGTGATCTAGTCGTCAGCACAGTGTTCCAACTTGTCCTTAAAGCATTTTTTTTAATGTTCCCCTTTACAAAATAATGATCAGCTTTGCCATGTATGACTGATAGCATTTTCCACAACCCCTCTGACCTCTAAAGTGTTCAGCATAGCAGCAAACATGACTGATTTGCTCTCAGACAGAAACCCTGTACCCTGTGAAGCTGCCACTGTAAGACTGATGCCATTCATTGCTCCAAGCCAATCCCAGAGGCCAGTGCCCCCCCCCCCCCCCGGCTCCTCCTCTCCCTTTCTGACCAAACTGGAAGTGGCTGGAAATAAATGAAGTTTGTAGGGCGCCTCTAATAAATGGGAAGGTAGCAAATTTTGTCTTTTTTTTTTTTTACATGCATGTTCGGCACAAAGTGATTTCCTCGGGGGGGGGGGGGGGGGGGGGGGGGGGGGGGGTGTCGTGTTTTACTATGCAGCTGCACGCTCATATTTTTTCAGCTTTGGCTGACATATTTCCATATTTCGCCCCGTGATTTAATAGGATATTTACAGCTCTGTGCCTCTGAACTTCAGCCTAGTATCTCTAATCTACCGAAGACATAAAAAGAGGAAAAAAGATGTCTGGAATCTGTGTAAAAATGTTGGAACAGCTGCTAAAATCGATGCAGCCTCCTGTAACATACTCTCGACTGGCATTTTTTTGTAGGCCCCGTGAGAAAATATCCCACTGCACCGCCTATAACTTCATTTAATGACTCACACATAAAGTGGCAGGCTTTCAAAATTGACCTGGATCACGTGGTTGCAGCTAGCCAATCAGAGCGTTCCAAAGTTCGCCAGTAAACGACAGCAGAGTGGCAACGGAGAGGTTTACTGTTGGACGACATCGCCTCCTGCTGGTCTGTTACCGTCACACCCACTGTCCGCTGTAAAAAATATCCCTGAACTATTTTTTCTAATGCTATCTTTAATTAAACTTTGAATGGACCGATGATTCTGAATAATTTTTATGCTTTTATAGTTTTATCTTCGTTTTATGTGTTATTTGTTTTTAAGTTGAATTTTATTGATCTCTGCTCTCATATTCTTGCTTTTAATTGTGTTTATATTTCCAACCTGTATCTTTCTTTCTTATCTAATTGCTTATTTTTTGTTTTTATTTTATTGCACCGCCCCTTCAGTTGCTTTTCTTAATCATAAAGGTTATTATTATTATTATTATTATTATTATTATTATTATTATTATTATTATTATTATTATTAAGTGTGCGCCCAGAAAGTGCCAAATGAAATTGTCTAAAATCGATAATAGTCTTAAGGTCTTAATGCTGAAAATTGTCACTAGGATGAATGGATGAATTTATACTAAATTAAAACAAAAGCATCTTCCACTTCTTAACAGTAATAAATATCACTAAAGAAAATATATTCTACATCTTACAATAAAGCTGCTTTATTCCGCATTAAACCCTGGGCTATCTGTGGCTCGCTATTGTTCATTCATTCACACATCTATAAATACGCACATTACTCTGCAGCACTTTTGTTAGTTGCCAACATGCTTTTCATTTCTTCAATAATCTGCACGATGACAGTAAAAATGAACGAGTGAACTTTAACTTAGTAATAAATGTTAAATACATTGGAATCGAATAACAGATTTCATCAATATGCCATCAGACGTGCTCAGGGTGATTGGGGAAACACCCATTCACAAGGCTTAAATGTGCACATCCAGGGCCTGCGATCACACAATAAGTGACAGAACCAGATAAAACAAATACATGACCCCCTCCCAGGAAAAAACAACAACTTTCTACTGCGTTGCATTGCTGAACAACCCCTAGTGAATGTGTTGAATTGTGCTCAGGCTTCTCCTTGTATGCCAGGGTCCATTTTGCCGCATTGCAGTGAGGCTGTAAATACTTTCGCAGCTGCCTGTCAGGCAACAGTGAAATACTGTCTTTGTTCAGTTGCTCCCATCGCTGAGCAGCTGAAAACAACTATGAAAACCCAGCTTCTCCCACACGGGGCTTTGCAGATGTTGAAATGAGCACAGAATGAACCTTTAACGTTTTTGTAGATTGCATTTAACCATTTGAAGGTGACATACATGCTTGATCAGCCTGTGTTTTACTGGTGGATTAGAATGTGAAATAACATACATTTTGGATTTCGATTTGCCAGTTAGCAGCAAACTAGTGCACCAGGAATGGCAGCGTTTTCAATTAAAGGCAAAATATTTAACGCACCTTTAATAAATTCCACTATGTGCTAAAATCTGCACACAAAAAACCCACAGGCTACATGCAACAATGTGAAACAACTTATTTCCTTCCACAGCAGGACGGAGTATTTCCACTGATCTCCCGGAACCAGCACAAACCCATTTATCCCGGCACACCCCGCAACACGTGAATCTCCCCGCAGATCACCAGCGCCATTACCGGGCCGCTAATTTACATGACTAATGAAACAGGAAGCTGTCAAAGTTCACAGGCGCACACACGCCAGCGCCATCGCCACACGGAAATCTTACCTATAGACGGCGGATAATCCATGGTCACGGTGTGAGGTTTGCCTGGGAGGCGGACTTTGGCGCTGGGCGCTGGAGGTGTCAGACGTGGGTGAAGTCGGAGCGGCTCTCCTGTCCTCCGGTGGCGCGAAGCGCGCGGCGACGCAAAGCGTTCTCTGATCAGACGATTATGGGACGAATGACGGGCGATTTTTGAGGAAAGCCGACCGTGGCGCATCGCTTTAACGCCATAGACAACGTGATACAGAATGCAGTCGGGGGGGGGTGAAAGTCGCCTGGGAAATCAGGAAAAGGGCCATGAAGACGTTTGCCTCTCACACATGACCAGTGGCGTCCAATGACAGGCGATGGAGGCGCATAAAAAGCTCTATTGCCAAGTTGTAAATTGTCCCCTCACAAAAAGGAATTTAGACTGCAGCAACACCCCCCCACACCCATTTTTGCGCATAATAGCAGAAGCCCCTCCATATCCTCCAGAACTCCTGTGCTGCTTTTTTGTTTGTTTTCTCTTATTCAACTTGATTATTTTAAATGTATAAAAAAAATCTTTCAAAATGCATCCATAATGTGTTTTTATTCTATTTTTAAAGAACAACTTTCGATAACAGTTTAGTTCATGTTGACTAAAGCATTAAAAAAACATGTAATGAGACTATATATACTTTTAAAAAGAGGCTCCCCTTATTTTCTTTTATTTATTTTTCTTTATATTTAAATCGTAGAACAACGGGCCTCAAAATGCTGTTAGGCTCAAGTATAACCTGTGTATAAGTGTAAACGAAAACAGTGGGAAAACGTACCCCAATCACAAAAATAATGAAAACAATTTCATGAAAACATTTTCACTACTATTTTCTTGAACGAATGCGTTACTAACGCTATATAAGATAACACTGCACACATCTTTTTTTTTTAGGAAATTATAATGTTTTTTGTCATAAAATAGGAGGAAATATTGCGCAAATCTGAGCTCTGAATGTTGCATCTGCATCTGCAGTCATAAGTGAGAGACCATTTCTGCAGAAGATCTGTGAAAGTTCTCCTTAGTGGCACCTAAAGCATTTATATGGCGATGCTCTGTTTTCCTTTATATAGTCGTGTATGCTGGCATGTGTGTGTGTGGGTGGGTGGGTGGGGGGAGGAGGGATAACAGGAGCTCACAATTAGCTGCATTATAGAACTATACAGCCATATAAAATCAATAGTGAAATGATCTCTAACAAACCAGTTCAAACATATATTCTTCTGGTGAAAAATAAAAATAATAATTGAAAAAAATAGTGCCATTGGCGGGGAGGGGGGCGGGTGTCACCATCACTCTGCACTGCACCAACTGGCGTCACGTGCTGCAGTAACAAGTCCCCGCTATCCTTTCATGTGATTTCCAAGAGCTATAATGCAATTTTGGAGGGGTGGATGGGATGCGTTTTTAAGCGAAAGCAGCCAAGTTTATAAGGGAAGTGAAGAGAAAAGAAGAGGAGAAAAAACATCGCACAGATGTGCAGTCCTCGCAAACGTGGATGGCTACACAGCTGCAACAACAACAACAACAACAACAACAAAAAAAAAAAGTGGAGCATAAAGGTGTGGCGCACAGGCTCGGGGGAGCCCGTCTCCATGATTTCATTAATTCAGGGGTCCAGTCAGGGCCTTTGTCATTGTGGTAGAAATAAAGACTTAAAATTGTAAAATAAAGCCAAATGAGATCACAGAGTTCCCCTTAAATGGCGCAAATGTGTTATAATTGTGCATTGATTGTCTGTCTATCTGTCTGATCCTGTTCTGCATGTTTGATGTTCATACACTTCCGCAGTCTCGTCTGTTTTCACACACACACACACACACACACACACACACACACACACACACACACACACACACAGTGAGACGTGCCAATGCTTCATACAATAAAAGCGTGTTGTGCCACAGAGGCACTGCAGCCCAACTGGATCCGGTCTCTCCGGGTTTTAGGAATTCAGCTGACAGGCAGACTGATCGAAACACGAGACAGGATTAGAAGAAAAAAACAAAACAGCTGCTTTGAACCTTTACACTAGCCTGCAAACCCACTGATGAAACTATTCATACATATTTACAATATAGCACGTGGGTAAATATTATTTTAACAAAGCGATGAAATGCTGCTGGTACAATTTACTCATTTGAGTTAGATAAATAGCGGGCTATATTTGCAGATCTCTATCGATAATTAACACCCTACTGTGTTTTTTTTATTGTAAATATGTGGCCTGCGTGTAGACCTTCGTGTTCACTCATCTGCTTTCTTTCCTGAATTATTTCTTTCTTTCTGACAGACCAGTTGGATGGAGTAGCTACCCAGACCGATCTAGAAGGGCCCGAACATCCTCACGTATGTTCTTAATTCAGACAGGCATCCTGACGGCCCACAGACAGTAGGTGCGTCCGTGTGTGTGTGTGTGTGTGTGTGTGTGTGTGTGTGTGTGTGTGTGTGTGTGTGTGTGTGTTGCCACCGTCGTCTCCACTCACCGACTGTGTGTACCCACACGCCGATGATAGGAGTGATGTCTGCGGGAAGAATTGCTGGTGATGATGGGCTCTATAATAATCTGTAATAGGCTGATAATAAAACTCAGGCCGTTTATAGGCTCTGCTTCTGGAAAAGTGTCACAGGGTTTTGCACACCGTGGATTTAAGCCTTAATTTTGCTTTCAACTATTTTTGGGGTGAGCTTTTTTTTTTTTTTTTGTAAATTTGAAACCTATTTATTTATTCGTATCTAAGATATGTTTGTAGTTTACATTATTTTTAATGGACAATGACGTGAAATTATACATTAGGATTAGATCAGACTATTTAAAAAAAAAAAACACTCTAATTGTTCTAACATCTTCAGATTCAAAAATCCATGTAGCCCGCCAGCTTTATTTTGCACACATTAAACAAAGAGGATTCTCTTAATAACGGATGACTTTTAATTAGAACAAAGAGCTGCTCTCTTCCTCTCCTCTGAACGCAAAGCTGTAAACTGGCACACCAACCGTCCTCTGCATGAGATGCCTTATACAAGCATTTTTATTTTTAACTCGCAAATGGAGCACTCACTTTAATTCATTTCAGCTCCAATTTATACACTGTAAATGTGACTGTACTATATTAAATGTCATTTGTGCATGTGAAGCTTTTTGCAGTTCTAATGTAGACCTGCAATTGTGATTATTGTGGCTTGTTATACTCGAGTGTAATATTGCTTTTATACAACAGTTCCGGCAAGCAAAGTTTATTAGAAGACAGCAATACTGGACAAAATATTATGATTTGTTTAGCCAGTTGTTTTGCGCAGCTGGGGGGGGGGGGGGGGGTCCCTTCTGAATGTAGCTACTAGCCACTAATGCTGCTAAACATCTCAGTCAGCATGAAGATGTCTATTGTCATTTTACACACATGTAAACAAATTAAATATTGTCCAGTGCAAAAGTAATAAGTATTTATAAAACATACCTATTAAGTCCATACTTCAGAAAATCCCACATCAAAACGTATGTAGTTAGCATGCTAGTGATTTAGCACATTTTGCTCACTTTTCTTCACATTTTCAGATGAAACAAAGAGTCCATCACCACCATGGTGTTGTGGTTTGTTAATCAAGGCAATAAACAAACTCTAGCACTGCCTATTTTTTAAACAGACATGAAATCAGTTTGAAGATCTTAAACTGATTGATCTTGGCGGAGTGGCGGCCTAGTTGGTAGAGCATCCGCCCCATCCTGGGTTCAAATCCCAGCCGGGTCATGCCAATGACCATATGAAAGTGGAACTTCCTGCCGTCCAGCTTGGTGCTCAGCAATAATGGAACAGAGGAGGGAATTTCTTGCGGCGCCTTGCATGGCAGCGGCCCCTCTGATTCTAGATGTGATTAACATTGTGCTGTAGATAAGAGAAACGTAATTTCGTTCTGCTGTATGGATTGAATGACAATAACGAT
The DNA here is from genome assembly GCA_020510985.1 of Pholidichthys leucotaenia. Classification (NCBI taxonomy): domain Eukaryota; kingdom Metazoa; phylum Chordata; class Actinopteri; order Cichliformes; family Pholidichthyidae; genus Pholidichthys; species Pholidichthys leucotaenia. The sequence continues at coordinate 56,733,427 of CM035843.1, read as the reverse complement.
GGCTTTCCCTTAAAATGACCAGGTAGATAGAAGTAGTCCTTTGAAAAAAGGTGGGACTTCTGGGTCACGGATGTATAAATTCGTGTCAAACGGGCTTCACCGTGGAAATTAAGGTATCCAAAGCAGTACTGCAACTGTCAGAGTTTATTAAAAATGCTGTTAGTAATTAACGTTACTAGAAGACCTTTGAAGCGGAGTGATAGATATCCAATAAAACTGGAGCGCAGTTATCGCGGATTATAGCAACTCCGGCATTGTCCAATCAAATTACTCGGTCGCAACTAACTGTTGTATAATATGCTACAATTGAAATATGAAATATCTGGAGGAGACGCATTTTAAAAAGCTAGAAAAACGCGTTTTGTGCTATGCTAGGTCTGAACTCAATTTTAAGTGTTGAAGTATGAACTAGCGGTGTCCTAATACAGCCTTTTTAAAATTACCGTGACATTCAAAATGCTATAATCAATATTACGTCAACTACATATAAAATACATCGTGTCAGTTCTATTTCAGCCTTTTTCACAGTTCAGATAAGCGTAATTGCTCTTTTTGTATACACGTTTGTATAGTTGAATTTAAGCTAAACAGGCAATAAACAAAGTTAAAGATCAGTCTGATAGGATTATTATTGTTTTCACATTTTCAACAGATATCGTGATAACAGTAGCGCAGTTTCTGTTGTTAGCAATCTGCTGATTGCAAATGATTTTTCTATATGGAAGCTAAAAGAATAAATTAATTAGTTAATAGTCAAGGCAAAAAAAAAACAACAACAAAGCAAACAAAACCTGCGCATATTAGAATCACTGCGGTAACGTTCAGAGGACAAGTTATCATTTCAAAGATGATATTCAATCGCCAAAAGCTGTCCATAATTTTTTTTTTTTGAATATTTTCTATGCCGCTGCTTTCAGAAACGTTTTTTTTTTTTTTCAGTGTAGGAACATTTCTGCACATATTTTGTGCAAATATTTTCGTGAAAAATGAGGTGTTGCAAGATTTCAAAGGCAAAAACTAATACTGGGAGGGGGGGGGTAGATTACATTTTGCAAATAAAAAAGAGAAAAGAGTGAATCCCTCTGTTGTTTATTATAAAAATCAAAGTATTTATGGAGAACGGTGTGAGCCATGTTTGCTTGTGGTCAAACTTAAAGAACAACATCGCCCTCTAGCGCTGCCCTCGATGGCCCAAAGGGCTAGTTCATACACAAGGGTAAACCCAGTAATGTCTATTTACTAGCAGATCTGGGGTTTTTTTTGTGTGTGTGTGTGGGGGGGGGGGGGGTCTCCAACTTGATCAACTTGTGGCAAAAAAAAAAAAAAAGCGTCACACCCTGCAAGACAAAATTAAAATAATCTGTGGTCAAACACTTCAGGACAATGTCCGTCCACATCGCCCCGCACACCAGTCAAAGTGAAGTTTTTTTCTCACCGCTGGGAAGTGCAATTGATGAGCACACGTGAGCGTTAAAGCCGGGGGGTGATTTCCTCTGAAACAATCCATCGGCCAGACACCCCCGTGGAAAAGTGTCCCCCCGCTCTGTTTGTCGGCGCAACAGAGTCCGGGACGTCCACAGAGGACGGAGCGCCTTTCAAAGGGGCTGGAATTACTGTCCGGGGCTGTAAAGTCATTTAGGCCAGACGTCTAGCCGTTTCTATGGCTTTATTGGAGCCTCCTCTTCCTGCTCTAAAGCAATTGTTCGTACAAGTTGAACAATAAATTGGAAATGCGCAGCAACACCTCATTTCACTGTCCTCCACGGTTTCACTTTTTTAATCATTAACTGAGAGAGGAAAATTCAGAGTGGATTTTTGACTGGTTTAATATTCGATGATTAATTAATAGATGAAGATAACAAAAAAAGCCATAAATCTGAGTGATTCTGTAGCTTTTGTGTGCATGGCCTTGGGGAATATTTTATTTGAGAGAAAGAAAGTAAGAAAGAAAGAAAGAAAGAAAGAAAGAAAGAAAGAAAGAAAGAAAGAAAGAAAGAAAGAAAGAAACGCCTTATTAATTAAAAAAAAAAGGTATGCATTTATTCACGTTTAAATTGAGAATTTATTGTCCCCAAAACACCAGCTTCCAACTTTGGTCGACAGGGATTCTTCCTGAATTTTCTCTTTAACATTTTTTTTTTCACTTATGTCTTAATTATTTCCAAAAGTCTTTCCCAAACAGGCCAACCTCTCCCGTGTGTCAGAGCAGGACTTCGAAAAAAATGTTTTACAATCAACCTCATACAATTTTAAAACACATCTCACTTCTAATACTGCGCCAAACATCTGAGTTCATGGCTATTAAAAAAAAAAAAAAAAAAATCTGATGCCTTAAAAGTTTTTCTTTTTTTGTCCTCCTGCATGTGTGCCGCATGTTCGGTCAGCACGGTGACACGGTGGGACACGGAACGTCCGGAGAGGCTCCAGCCCAAAGCGAAATGAACATCCAGCCAGTGGCTGCGGACGCGTCCCAGGCTCTCATAGCTGCTCCTTGCTGCTCCTCTCCCTGTTCATCTTCTTCATCTTCATCCTGCGGTTCTGGAACCAGATCTTCACCTGCCTCTCGGTCAGGCTGAGTATGCGGGCCACCTCGTAGCGCCGGTCCCGGGTCAGGTACATGTTGTAGAGGAACTCCTTCTCCAGCTCCAGGGTCTGGTATTTGGTGTAGGGGCAGCGCTTCTTCCTCGTGGAGCGCGCGTGGATCCAGTTGGCTGCGGGGTTGTCTGGAAAACAAAGACACGGGCGTGTGGGTTAAAAAAAACAAAAACACGCGGGGTGATTTTTTTTTTTAATATACATATATATATCATATATGTTGTGAACAGGATGGAAAATTGTGCTGACTGGAGATCGGTGTGTGTGTGTGTGTGTGTGTGTGTGTGTGTGTGTGTGTGTGCGTGCGTGTGTGTATGGGTGTGTGGGAACAAATTTAATTTTATCATTTCCTGTTTGGACTGGTTGCTCCCGATGTTGATCAGCTCTATATCAGGTTATAAAATCTCCCATGTGGATACGAGCTTCATCTTTTTTGGGTTTCCTGTGACAGATAAACGCTCGGCTCGCTCGCAGGGCGCGCTTCCCCCCCTCTCGCAGTTCTGGTATGGTACCAGACACTTTTATAGGTTAGTAAAACCTCCAGCTTTACGCAGTTCTGAGGGCTGTAAATCAGCACTTACTTGGGTCAACTTGCTTCTCCTCCTTGGGCTCGCTCTGGCTGCAAAGCTCGCCGTCGCCGCGCTCCTTGCTCGCCTTGTCCGGACACTCGGCGGTGAAGTCGCCGGAGAGCGGCCGAGCCTCCGCCTCCAGCGGGTCAGCCTCCGCCGATTTGGCCGGCGGGACGTCGGGCTTGGCTCCGTACGGCCGGCCGCTGGAGTGGAACCCGGGGAAGGAAACGTGGCTGGAGATGGGGTCCACCCAGGAGCGCACGCCGACGTAGCGGCCGTCCGACGCGGGCATGTGGGGCTGGTGCTGGTGGTGGTGGTGGTGGACGTACGGATGATAAATCCCCTGCGGGTGAACTGGGGACCAGGACGGCGAGAACACGGCCGACTTTGGCGTGAAATTACACGAAGGGAAGTCGGCGCCGTCCACGGCACCTGACGGCCTCGGGGTCACGGTGTGTGAAGCTTGGATGAAGCGCGCGCCGTACACGTCCTCCGGCTCCGGTGCCATGATCGGGTCCACATAGCAGTTACCGAGCGTGCCACTGGAAGACATTTTTGATGGCTTCCTACTCACATAATAAGGGTTGCACTGTTACGAGGGAAGCTTCCCTTTATGAACAATCATAGTATTTTTGCTGGCCTGCATCTGCAGGGATTGGTTACTCGGGTCACGTGGTCATATTTACCAATACAGCGTGTAAATCAATCCTGCCCTTGCTCTCTCTGAGTCAGGTCTAGTTTAGCTTTTCATTGCTCAAATGATCAAAAAAAAACGTCTCATCAGTTGTTGCTACAGATGAAGAAAGCAATCGCTCCAATAAAACGCATTTTCCCAGATTCTTATGCAACAATACTTAAGTCCAGAACAGCTTTTCTGCCCTTTTACGCACACTCACCCACACAAACATGGACTAATTCCTTCAGAATCCTCAAGAAAACTCCACAGTATCGTCTTGTCCTGATGCTAGTGCCAGTAAAATGCTTTATAGACTTACAGAGTCCTCGTAAAATAGATGTAATAACACGTTGTAAAATAACAGACGCCATTTCCCTTCTCAACGCTGTGTATCCATTGTTAATATTTGGCAGGGAAATATTTCTCTCCTTCTTTTTTTTTCTGGGCTGGCTTAATTTTTTAAGCCGAAGAGGAAACCGCCAGCTATGAAATTATTGTATTCGTTCAAAGGAGAACAATAATGTATCAATAAATGTTTTACGAGGTGCGCGTGATTATACAGGCCGTCAATAAAAGGAGACTTGGAGAAGTCCATCTGTGCGTGGCTCCCTGAAAGGTGTAAGTTAAAGCTAATAGCCTATATAGGTTTGATTTTATTTATAGTTTTACATGCATTTTTATTTTTTCACGTTATGGGCAGAATTTATTGACTTTTAGTGCAAAAGAGAGGAAACATTTAAGGGGCGCATAAAGGCCTAGAGCTCAACTTAAATCTAATTTATTAATTTCATACACAACTCACCAGTAAATACAAACATAAGGTAGTTTGGTTTCTTTGGATGAGTGAGTTAATTTTGATCTGAGTAATAATGGAAGCAAAAAACTCACGCTCCACGCATGTTTACATTCCTCTTTTGCACTTTTTTCATTGGATAATCAAAGAGGCAGCATTTTCTACATTTATACAATTTATTTAATTGTTTTAAAGCCTAATTGATTCCAACTACAGGTTTAAAACTTTTTCCAAAATTGGAAAATTTTGATAAAATAATCCTGAAAATGCTGGCATTTAACTTTTAAAAAAAGAAGAAGTTATAACTGTGTTTACACCTCGTCAAATAAAGTTCTAACACATAATTATACATATTAAACACTGAGAAAATTTGCTGGATAGTTTTCACCAATTGTACAAAAATGCACGCACGCTTTTTTTTTTTCTTTTCTTTTTGTAAATACAACATTTCGTTGCTTTTTCTCCTTTAAAATTTTAGGTGTAAATTCCGGGTGATTTCACAAATCGCACACAATTGCTACTGAATTAAAACGGCAGTTTGTTAACCAGATACCTCCACAGCAGGGACAGATAGTTAAACAAAAATTCTTTGACAATATATTTATTGCAAGATACATGCCACAAACATGCAATAACAAATCCACAGACTAACAATATTTCCCACCACTTTGAAAACCCACAGAGCGGATCCGCTGGTGAGCAAATGGTTCAGACTGTAAAAAACACGACAAACAAACAAACAAACAAACAAACAAAGAAAAAAAAATGTGCTTCCGTGACTAAAACAGAACAAGTCAGACAGCTTTTTCCTGCAGCCTGGACACGCGAGAGAAGACTGTACACTGCTGCAATAATTTAAGACCAAACTGTGACGAAACAAAACAAAGACACGACGTCACACAACGCACTAATTGGCTCTTATGAGGTCACAGTTTATTTATTTTACCACTTAAAGCATGGAACTGAGTGAAATTAAGAAGAAAAAAAAAAGGTCACTAAAGGACGCGCAGACTCAGGAGAAGGTGAGGTTAGAGGTGAGTTCCCGGATGCGGTTCTCCCTGTTCATCTTCTTCAGCTTCATCCTGCGGTTCTGGAACCAGATCTTGACCTGCCTGTCGGTCAGGTTGACGCTCCTGCTGATCTCTAGGCGGCGCTCTCGGGTCAGGTACATATTGAACAGGAACTCCTTCTCCAGCTCCAGGGTCTGGTGCTTGGTGTAGGGGCACCGCTTCTTCCTGCCGCTCTTAGCTGTCAGCCAGTTGTTGGTCAAGGCGTCAGTCCTGCAGTCTGCGAAATAAAAAAGAGGGTCAGAGGCGGATCAGGGCGTTTTAGCAAAGCTCTCTCCAGGAAATTAAAAAAAAAAAAAAAAAAAACCTCTTCAGATTTCACCTTTGGGAAATAACGCAATATGAATGTTTTCCCTAAATTAATAACTTTCGTGGCGTGTTATTAGTCACGTGCACGCTATTTCCAATAAGGCAAAAATTAAAGGAAACCCCAAATGAGCGACGGGCACGCCAGGAATGCATCCACCGGTATAAAATGCTCCATATATGAGTTTATAATGAATGAAGGTGTCACTGTTAATTAAACTGCTAAAATAACAATCTGAAGGAATGACTTTAATAAGAAAGAAAATATCTGCGCCCAAACGAAATTTAAAATTCACAAGTGAGGAACGCACACCAGTGCATGTGCAGTGGGTAGAGCACTGTTTGTTTGTTTTTTTGCTAAATCAGATCATTTAAATTGAGGGCAGGGGCTCGTTGGTGAGACCCATTCACTGCAACCTGAGAAAGCCTCTCATTAAACATTACGACTCCAGCCTTGTTTGTGTTGTATACTGGCTTTTATGGTGCTGGAGCCTTCTCAGCGCACCGTCCACCAGATAAAAGCCTTGCCCCGGAGCCTTACCCACCTTTGCCTTCTTTCTGCTGCAGCTCGGGGCTGCACACCGGCGCTTCCACCGGGGACAGCTTCTCCTCCGGGCTGGACTCGGGCTCCGGGCTTTCGGCGGGCGCCGGGGTTCCGGTGAGCTCGGGGTTCCGCGGGGCGTCTTCGACTCTCTTCTCCAGCTCCGCCGGGGGCTGCGGCTTCGGGGTGACCCGGCTGAGCTGCATTAAGGTCGGGCTGGGACTCGGCGCCTCATGGCAGTAGTTTTCCTGCTGCTTCCCGTTGGCATAAGTTTGACTCAGTCTGAAATAGCCCGGAACCGGGACCTCGGGGCCGTCCACGGCGCACGGTTCGGGGATGAGGTTAGAGTAGGCAGGGACTTGTGAGGAGCTGACTTTTTGCACTCTCTTATCGGAGTACATGCAGCAGTTACTCTCTTCCTTTATGCTCTGTGCAAATGTGCAGTTTGTCATCTGAGCGGGCGGCTCTAGTCTGCACGCTCTGCTCGGATCAGTCCAGGTGTCTAGCTGAGGTATGTACGAGTGCACGTTCATGCCCAAGTTTTGGTGGCTCACCTCCCCTCTTTTGCCAAAAGACGGCAAGAGTCCACAGGTTTGCATTCCGTAAGTTCCCATGTCTGAGCTGGGCGGCATGTACATGCTGCTGCTGCTGCTGGAGTAGAAGCTGTCCGTCCTGCACGCGCCAATTAAGGAGTCCACTAGAAAGGTGTTCGCAGCAGCAGAGCCACTGGGGAAGGACATTTTTTTGGGGGGGTTAAGTTCTTTACAGGAGAGAGGTGTCCTTTGCAAGCTGACATATCTAGGGGAAAAAACACAATCCGTGAAGTCAGGATGCGTCCCGACCACATGACAAGCCCACCAATGAGATTTGAAAATGGCCTTGAGACGCAGCCTCCTCTCCCCTGCACGCGCTCGCCGCTGCGGTCGGAGACGTGGTCAACAGCGACCCCTACAAGGCGGACTTGAAATTGATTTTGCAGCGCTAGGGCATCGCAGGACTTTCATCCAGTTGGTGACAATTATGTAAAAGGATCCTGGAATCTGATGCACGCGGACTACCCCGCCTTTATTTTTGGATCCTGCTTTGCAAAGCGTCTTCACGTGCGAAGGCGACGTGAAGCCTGTTGATGCGTCACTGCTGCGGGGCAAAGAGGAGAGGGCTGGTTTGGCTTGTGCGCGGGCGAAACGCAGCACATGGCGCATAAATGCGGATGATTGTGACACTTATCATTCACACCAGAGGTCATACTTTCAAAGAAATATGATGTGTTTTTGTAAAAATGTAATTATGCAAAATGGATTGAAAATAAAAATGAAACTGTATTAATTATTCTGCCGATTTTGGTTGCTTTGTTGCGTGTTACATAACATTACACGCATAATTCTTCAGTTTCTATCGCTTCATTTCATAAAAATCCTCTTTAATCTGAAGGTCAAACGTGAATCCATCAGAGGTGAAACATGTGGCCAAATTGCGCCATTTTTTGATCCTATCCGTTTAATCCAGACGTTGTTCAAAGTGCCATATTGTTTTTGCTTGTTTTTATATTTTAGAGACAAAGGAAAAAGTTCAAGGCACGCTGCTGAATGTGGTGTGTGTGTGTGTGTGTGTGTGTGTGTGTGTGTGTGTGTGTGCGTGTATGTGCAGGCAGCGCGCACGAATTTCTTAAAGCGTTTCATTGTTGCAATGAAGCAAATGAGTGTATCCTCGAACGAACAAGATGAGGGGGAAATCATGGTTGAAAGTATTCATAATCACATAATTACTTACCAGCTATTCTACAAGAAAACGCATTGAAAAAGCTTAAACAAAAATTATGAAAAGTAACAAGAATGACCGAAAACAAATACACAACTTCTTCTTCTCCTACTTTTTTTATTCTTTCCTCTCTTTTTTTTGACTTTTACAAATTAAAAGGTGCGAGAAAATAAATGCATGTTATGAGAAAAAACAGATTGTACAGTGAGATAAATGAGATGCAATAAATACTTCCTGTATTTGTACTCCAAGTTACATATAAGATTAATAAAGGGAAAAAAAATAACATTTGAATAAGAGCAACAACACTGCCATGTTGGTATTTTTTTAATCATAATTTCCAATAACAAATGCGCAGTGGGAACGTACATGGACTGCTAAAATGAATCATCATTACACAGTAAACAATTCACATTTTTATATTTATGCAAATTAATTTTAAACATAACTAAAAGCAAATAAAATGGAATAAAATAAAAATAGTCCACCCGATATGTAGTATTACTATAGCCCATTATTGCCATCATTTATTTTATTATTACCATAAATCCTATTTATGATTCTTCACACAAATCCCAGGATTGTCTGATGATGAAGCATAAAAACAGACAAATTAATACAAAAAAAGGGGCAAATATCTTATGGACAATTGTGGAAACTTCAACAATAACGTGTCTGTATTCACTGCTGACGACTTCAATTATATTAGACCAAAATTCGGGGCAAATACATTGTTGTTAAAGACGCCATATTACACCGAGACTATCATCAGTGGCCTACAATTTTATGAGGCCTCCTGGTGAATATCTGCCTCTTTATGGCGGAAAAGGCCACCGACATCCGGAGGGGAATTGTGCATGTTTGTTTGTCATTTTAAAACACATGGACGCCACTTTGAGATGTTTGGTACCAGAGAATTGTATACATTCAGAAGGACTTCCGGTGGGGAAAAACATCAGTGCTGACGTCTACAAATATGTGGCCACTTTTGCTGACTTCCATGACGTTTACACTGGTGAATTATGAGAGACAAAACGGAAAAAAATACGCTGAGGGTTTCTTTGAGTGTATTATTTATGCATTTATTAAAGAATGCGCAGTAAAATACGGTGCAGTGGAATATGCAGAGATGGAAAAGTTGCAAACAGCCGTGTGTTAAAGTGATTATTGACTCATCTTTGACGTTACATTGGCTTAATTCTGCATGTTCACTGGTGGCCAGAGCAGGAAGTCTGCCCTCATGTGGATCCAGGAAGAATTAAAGTGAAACACCCCACACAGTTGGAAACGCAATTCCACTTCAGGACCAAATTACTGCACATTTGAACGCCTAATGAAAGCTGGGATTTAATAGTCTTTTTGGGGAATAACTGGAAATTAATTTTTTTTTTTCTTGCAAAGAACCAAAATATTGTGTTTAAATGCTGCTAAACGCACACTAATTATCTGGGGGAAAAAATCCTTATGCAGCTTGAGCTTAGTATAATCTTGGAATTTAAGATAGATGCCCATTTTTTATTGATTTATGTTCAGTAAATTTCTACAGAATCAACCACACACGTGTAGCAATGCTCAGTCACACAAAATGACAGAAAACAAATGCATGAAAAATTACCTGTAAAAGCATGTCATCGATAGAAAAGCTCCCATTGTTCTCCCACATTAAATCAGCCAAGATGCCCCGAAATGAGCGAGACAGGATGCGCAGAAATGTGCGAAATTCTCTGGGCGCTTCGACTCTGGCGCTGAATTCCTCTGAAACAGGAAGGAGCAGCAGTCCTCATGTGGTCTGGGGGCTGGGACGCCAGAGTCCAATAGCCCCTTATTTAGACATTTACAGCTACTTTTATTATACTGTCTAGACAGTTCAAGGTTTAGTAAACAATCAAGAGTTCCAAAGCAAAGGAAATAAGGGCACGTTAAGACATAAAGGCCAGACATCCGAGAAAATCTGTGTATTTTTTTTTTTTTGCACAGGATGGTTTTCAGGTGACTATAATACAGTTTTAATTTGTTAATTAACACCACACTGCACTTCACATGCGTCTTACGAATACAGGAAGAAATGAAAAGCTTACTTTTAATTACATGTTATTAATTTCAAAGCACAGCCTGCACGTCGTCAAATATCACGTGCAAAATTATATGCGTAATTATTATTATTATTATTATTATTGTTAACAAATGCGGGGGGGGGGGGTGCAAAACGTGAAAATGGCAGCTTTTCATAGAAAATTATCTTTCTTTTCTGTATAATCAGAGTTGAAATAAGAGGACAGTCTTTGATACACGAGCGTGATATTTTACCACCGTGTGTGTGTGCGTGATATCAGAATAAAGGGTTGCCAGTGAAGTACTGTAGGCGGTCGCGGTTCAGCTTCTTCTCTTTCATTCTTCTGTTCTGGAACCAGATCTTCACCTGGCGATCCGTCAGGTTTAACATCCTGGAGAGCTGCAGCCGCTTCTCCTTGTTAATGTACACGTTGAAGAAGAACTCTCGTTCAAGTTCTCGGATTTGGTATTTGGAGTAAGGACACCTCTTCTTCCTGGACTTGGTGGGTGAACCTGCACGTGGAGACAAGCAAATTAAAAGTAAAAAAAACAAAACAAAACAACTCACGCAGAAGTGGAATAAATATTACGCTGAGCTCCAGGGGCATAGGTGCATTTCTTTAGTAGTGCACAAAGGCCATCTTTTCCACTCACACTCTCACACACACACACACACACACACACACACACACACACACACACACACACACACACACACACACAAACACACTCACGCGCACTGGCACGCACCTCACAGGGAATTTGCATGAAAATAGGCGCTCAATTAAATGCGCGTTGTTGCTTGGCGACTTTTTGCACCCTGTATTTTCTGTTTTCTGGTTTCTTCCACCCAACCAGCGGTGCCCAAATTCCAATTAAAAAAAAACAAACAAAAAAACACTGAAACAAGGATTTCCTTTATTAACCTCAGTCAGATGCTCAGCTCTACTAGTCTACAAGGAAACCTCTAAGGGTGCCTGCTTTAACGGTTTCCCATTGTAACTACATTTACAACCGTAAAGTAACTGTTATAGGGATATAAAAGCTTTTGCGTGCTTATAAAGAGCGCTGGACTAACACGTCGGCGGACGCAGCAGCCAGGCACGCTGAACTGTTCATCTTTTGACCACAAACAAACAAACAAACAAACAAACAAACAAACAAACAAAACATCCTCCCGACTCACTCTGTTGGTTGATCTTGTCGCCACAGTTGGAGGACGAGTCTTCCTCGACGTTGCCGGTCGGATGAGCCTTTTGCGGCTCTAACTTGGCTACTAAAGACAGATTGTTGCTGGCAGCGTCGCAGGGGACAGCGGGGTCCGTCTTTTGTCTGGGGAGCTCCGCCGCGGGCTTGCCCGAGTTGGGCGAGTCCAGGAACTGGTCGAAGCCCTGGGGAAGAACCCCGTTCCTCCCGACGCTGGTGAAGAAGCCGCAGGGCGAGCTGGCTCCCCCGGGCTGCCCGTACAGGGACTCGTTCTTGAATCGCACGTCCGCCCTGCCGCTGGACGACTGAATCAAGTCCCGGTGCATGATCTCGTCCGCAGAGTAGTACGACGCGTAATTGCCCCTGTAGTGCCATTTGGGATGGTCCAGTCCATAGTCCCTGAAAGTGACTTCCCGAACAGGTTGGACCTGGGCTATGTTGGAAGAATAAGGGAAATTGATCTGGCACGAGGTGGTCTGTGGTAAAAAGGAGGAGACTGAAGTGAAATCGGGCGTCGAAACGTAATAAGTGCAGCTGGGCAAAAACATATTGGACGCACAGCTGCGATCATCGTATTCCGTCATATCTCCCGTTTTTTTTTTCTTTTCCCCCCCCCTCACTTTTCCCCCTTTCCCCCAACAGAGGAAAGCAGTTGGCAGCCTGGCTGGGTTAAACTTTGTCCATCTATAGCCCCACGAGCGCGTGGAAAGACCCCGCCAGGGAGAAAAAATCGGAAACGTAGGCAGACCTGCAATACATCTTGATCGATTCTTGAGGTAATTGTGTCATGTGATCCAGCTAAGAAATTACCATACATCAATATCAGTCATTAAAAACTGTCCGGGGGAGAAAAAAAAACTCATGTGAGCGCGTGGGAGAGACTCCATTGGCTCTCTGGCTGCAGAGGAAACTCCTCTCCTCCCTTCTTGCCCACGGGAAAAAAAAAAAAAAAAAAAGAGAAATGTGAACCATGGCTGGAATATTTAATTGAAAGCTTTCCAGCAGCATCCTCGTCATGTAATGATATGTAACGGCAGCAGTACGCGTGGATGGCGTCGGTTAATACGCAAATAAGAGCGGCATTGCGTTTGTAACAACAGGTTAGTATAGTGCTGAATATTCAGTGCAGATTCACATCGAGGCTAATGCGCACGGTACAGAGGAAAAAAAAAAAAAAGCTCACGCGGGATAATGTGTGATTCATCAAGTCAGGTTTTATGCAAATAAATTTCATGGTTCATTGCGCATAATCACCGCACTCTGTGACGGTCGGAGCGTCGTTAAATACCTTCAAACAAAACGCCAGGAAGGAATCATCTGAATTCAGACTGCAGAAGTCCTGCAGTCTGTGGCTCTGTGCAGGGAAAACTCCAGAAAAAAAAAATAATAACAAAACACTGAAATTAGATAGCCTTTTGGTTCATAAAGCACGCGGATTTACCAATAAAAGGCACGTGGTGTGTCAGTTCCTTAAACAGAATATTAATGTTTAATGCGGTATGATATTTGCAAAATGCAGAGAAATTTTGCAGTAAAAAAACAAACACCAAACCTTTGACATGCATGTGCACATTCAGCACTGCCAAGTGCACAGCAGCTGGCGGTGAGCGTGTGTGGTGGAGGTGATGTTCACCAAGCATTTACCAACAAGCCTCCAAACCATTTCACTGCCCGAGGGCGGCCATGTTGCAGCACTTGCCTCCTTCTTGGTGCACAAAGCAAAGTTAAAACCCTGTTGAATGGACACCTCCACCAATATTTTTTCTGAGTGAGTATCAGACATTTTTTGGTCTATTCTAACAGTATAAAATTTGACATTTTCTGAGTATAAGGGCAGTTAACTCCTGTAATTGACTCCCCGAATATATTGCTACTGTGCCCTCACTAAACGCTTTTGAAAAATAGATTAAATATGGTTAAAATATCAATATAGTCAGACTTCGCTGCATGACTATTACAGCTTTGACAGGTGATATGAAGGTGACCCAACCTGTTATTACTGTTTTATAACAGAAACAGATCAGTCAAATGATATTCAGGAAGTCAACCATTCTTATTTTTTTTTTAAGTAGTAGGAGTCATAATGTTGGTGAAAATGGAAAATACCTTAGAAATTTTGCATTTGCTTTAAAAGTAGGGCCTATTTTAAAGCCAAGTTGTTGTGGATTATTTGTTTATTACATGCGACGTTAAACACCATTTTAAGGGTAAAATTAAGCTCGTTCCCTTCAAGACGCACACCATACTAAACACCTTAAAAGCATTTAGGCCTTTTAATGAAGCAAAAACAAACTAGCAGCAACAAGTGCTTTAACTGGGTCGAAGTGGAAACCTTGAGTTTAAAGCAAAGACTGTGCAGAGAAACAGTTGCGAAGTTCTCAGCAAGTTAAAGCGACTTGTTGCGCGTCACGTGGTGACCACTGCGTCTTTGTCTCTTGGTTGTCAAACACTGTGTGCAATTGTTTTATTAATATTGCCATTGCTGTTATCTCCATGAAGTGATTTGTTTTGTAGCCTGCTTCGATTTAAATGTGTTTTACTATGGTAGCATTTTGGGAATGCACAGCCTCCTATGGTTAATATATTCTTATTGTATTCCCGTGTTTTGTATTGAACAAAAGGAAAGAATCGAATTCCCCCCCACTGGGATCAATAAAGTAGGCTGTTTATGATATTTTGTGATATCAGTGCTTTGCTGTAGTTTAGCAATTCAGCCAGTGAACCACAAAGGACTGCACGTGTTTAATAGCTGTAGAAGGATTTTAGACGTGTAAAGCCTTTTGAAACTGCCACGTCCCACCAGGGCTAAACTAGTAATGTTCCTGTTGAGTGCTCAACGTGGATGATAAGAAATTATTTAATTTGCAGAATCATCTTTAGAAATGCATGTCCAAATTTGGCCACATCTTAAAAAAGTGCATTTTTTTCCCTTTGCAGAATATGGAAAAATTACAATATTTTAAGCAAACATGCTTTGTCTTTAATTTCACAACTGAGCAAAAGCTACACACATACTTGTGCAAAAGCGCACCTACACACCCATTTAAGTAAACACGCCATTAAATAGCATCAAAACACACTATTCGTCACGAGGGGCCAAATTTTTGCATATGTCCGCACATAGAGGTATAGATTTTTTTTTTTAAATATATGTGCCCACTAACTTGACCTTAACTTTGTTTTAGCTGCCCCACCAAGGAGCCTCAGTTATGTGCGACTCTGTCTGCCAATAAACCAATAAAGCAACAAACACTAAAGGAAAACACTGCCTTTGGGACACGGAGAAAAATCCATTGTATGTGTCCAAAGTAGCCAGAGCAATTAACGTTAATAGGATGAAATGCATGCGTGGTGTAGGGCCTTGGACGCGCGCGCGCGCACACACACACACGCACTGAAAAGAGCGCACATTTGTGCTAACTCAAAGGCTAACTCTGACAAAACAGTTGCTTGAAGGCAGTCCATCACTCTTCAGTACAAATAACCAGATTTTAGTCCGTCCGTGAACCTGTGGCCGCAATGATGCGGTGACGCAGACGTGATATTGGCGCAATTTGTATGAATATCCAAGCTCTGGTACTTTTCCACGCCTGTAGCTGGTTGCCAGTTATTTCAAAACCAAGTCACCACTCGTGACCCGCAGTCCAATCTTCATCTATTGAAGGGAATCGAGAACTTTGGGGGGCAATACTACACGCTGGCCCAGATGTATTCACATGTAGCACATTGCCAGAGTAGCCTCTAATGAGCGCAGGGAGAGTTGCGGAAGCGCAGCTGAGATATTGATCCAGATTAATTTGGTCAGAGCCACAGTGACCGCCGACTGGAATGCAGATCATTTGCTGTGGGTGAGAGCTGCTGCTGTGCTGGGCACGGTGCGGAGCACAATTACGCAGAGAGGGCAGAGATGAATGTTGATGACTTTTTAATACACAGTGTGGATTTATTCAGTTGTACAGAAGGGGATTAAATGATAGAAATTCAACAAATACATTTTTTATGCGAGAAGCAGTTTATTAATGATAAAAATCAACTAAACTATGGAGGTCTCAGTAGTCAATTATCCAAACTCGCTTTAGAATTTGCAGTTTTTAAAACTCTTGGGAAGAAATTTATTATTATATCTTAATACTTGAGTTAAACATGACCAAGAAATGTTGCCTTTATGCGTAAAAGTTAGAAATGTTTTGCACGATGCAGATCAAACTCGTCTACCAATTATTTTTTTTTTTTAAAAATCTTTATTTACAAAGGCATTAATCTTCAGATTACAAAATCATTCCAAAATGTTGCTGCTTTAATTCTGATCTTATGCTTACAGCATCAATAACATGCTCTGAGGACTTATTTCAAAATCAACAAGACCAAAATTGAAATATATTTATATTAAATACTAATCTGAAACTATCAGACACAACCATTGCATATACGATCGCATATTATAGTCACATTTCTTTCTGGTAACACAACACTCTGCAATACGAGACATTTTTTTTTCCAACAACAAACAGGGTCCAGTTTAAAGTAACACAATCGCACTGTTTCACATCCAGAACTCATCCTGCAGGCTTCCGTGAAACATTTTAACCCCAAATAACGCGTAAAGACGGACGTATCGCGGCAATTCACACATAAACTGATTTACAGAAGGACAGAATCCGGCATTCACTTAAATATCATCTACAAAAGGGCATGCATCTTCAGTAATGTGATATGAACCTGAATGTTCGCTCATTGGGCCTATTAGGCTAAAACCGCATTGACCGAAAAAAAAGACCTGAGAACGCAAATTCAGGTTTTAAAAGTTTGGAAAAGATTGAAATTAAAGATTAATAATCATTTCCAACAATAAGGTCAAACCTAAACTTTGTGTGGATTTAAGTTCTTAACAATCACAGTCGTGGGTGGAATTCAACGGTCTTAGCCCGCAATGCAGGTTTGATATTTCGCTGAATGTGTTTGGGGTGAAGTGGTGGATCAAAATGTGATAAAAATGAATATATTTGATAAAAAATATCTTCCTTTTATTTTGAGCAAAGTGTTTTAGCTGTTCTAAATGGAAAAGGAGACGAGAACAGACGATCCTCCGTGCGTAATCTGTGCGTAATAATTGTCCGCGTCTTCAGAAATGCGGACATTTTTTTTTTTTTGCACACACACACACACACACACACACACACACACACACACACACACACACATACTCAAGCTCTTGCACTCACATCCGCACAGAATCAGAGCACGATGCAGCCAGTGATTTCATACATAATTAGAGAGTAACATAACAAAGAGGTCAGTTCTATTGGTGATGATGGCGGTGATGATGATGATGGTCAGGATCAAGTCCAAAGGTCATCAGTACGCGGAGAAAGCCTGCTCGCGCATCATTAGCCGCTTCTTCTTCATCCTGCGGTTCTGAAACCAGATTTTAACCTGTTGGTCGCTCAGATCGAGTCTGTCCGACAACTCCTTGCGCTTCTGTCTGTTGATGAACTCGTTCATCATAAATTCGTTTTCAAGTTCAGCCAGCTGCGGCTTCGAGTAGGGCTTCCGCTTCTTCCTCGTCTTCACCTGCGAGGAGCACCACGGGCCACCTGGAGGAAGGGAGCACGAGCACAAACATCGGTTTACACTCACACCGGCTTCAGCAGCACAGGCGCAAAGCATAGCGGGAGAAGAGGCCCCAAATGCGCACGCTACAGCGTGACCTACATCTCCCAAATGTGGTTTAATAACACTGTAATAAAGGCTAGGGTGCAACAGCAACAACAGCGACAACGCAGCAATGAATAACACACACAACCGCCTCATAGGAGATCATTATTTAATGTGTTGTACAGCATGGATGACTAGCACTGCAATCATGAACTTGATCCAGTAATGCTATATGACAATGATGTAACAAGAGGTCACTTTTTTAGCATAGGCCTGTAATGTAAGACGCTAATTAGAATCTTATTTTAACCCCTTATGCAAGACAA
Source organism: Pholidichthys leucotaenia (assembly GCA_020510985.1). Lineage (NCBI taxonomy): Eukaryota > Metazoa > Chordata > Actinopteri > Cichliformes > Pholidichthyidae > Pholidichthys > Pholidichthys leucotaenia. The sequence goes on along the minus strand of CM035843.1, from coordinate 56,715,883 downwards.
AATGTGGTTTTATAACATAACTGGACAACAGGCAACATCACAATAGTAATGGGGACAGTTAACCTTGAGGAAAAGTCGTCCTGGAGCATGCCATATTTGCTGATGTGTCCATGAGATTCTGCTCCTGCTTGGTGCCGTTCACATTTAGTGGACCTGCTGAATCAGGGTGAAGCTGCACTGCAGACATGTGGGAGCGACTGTCCAGATTGGCATAAGCTCGCACCGCATGCTCCCCGGGGTAAACGTCATCTAACCTACTACCGGGCTCCTCCGACTTCTGATCTGCGTCCTGGAAGCACCGAGCAGACTCGCCGGGGTGCGCCTTGGAGGCGTTTGCGTTCACAGACGCCGAGTTGGACAGAAACGGCGGACAGTAGCCCCCGAAGGCGCGGCTCGGCGGTGGTCCTGCAGCCCCCGACGCGCACGAACTTGAGGAAGACCACGGGAGCGCACACACATCCCTCCTGTTGTACGGGAGCTGATGCAACCCGGGAATGTGGGCTCCATTACCGCGCAAGTTGGAGAAATACAGCGACTCTGGGGGGGCGAAATTCAGCAGAGAACCAACATAGCCGGGATTTAAAGGAGTCCGCTCACACATTTCCATGGAGCTTTCCTCGGACCCTTCGCTGCGACTCTTTTTAGCAACTCCTGAAGAATAAAGGGACGGTAATTGTTGATTTGTTAATACCGCGTCACGTGATATGCAAAATATGTTGTTCCGCCCCACCCTCGCTGCCAATAAAGCCAAGGAAAATACTCCGAGAGGAAATATGTGGGATTTAGGTGGGTGGTGAAAATATTCCAATCAAATGTTCAGTTTCTGCAATTATCGAAATAATCTTATCTGAAATGTTGATTTTAGTGTCGCGTGGGGTTGCTTAAGAACTCAAGCACTTATTAAAGGTAGAACGTGAAGGTCCCTGGTCTGTGTGAATCCAGGGCTTTAACATATACATCACACATTTTGAAGATAAAATTATATCAGCTAAAAGAATATGGAGATACTTCTGAAAAGTCGTCTGACACACACGCGCGCGCGCGCGCGCACCCACCCCAAATTAGTTCACCTTTACCACCTTGTAAGCCTCACACACACACGAAGATCCACCATACTTTGGGAACATGCATGCGTGCTTTGCATCCCTGGAGGTGCCGCTTTCTTTCTGGTCCCACCCTTGCACACGGTTTAGCGTTTCTTTGCGTGCGTGCGTGCGCATGTGTGTGTGCCTCCAAGCCATGACTGCGGAAATGTTGTTTTTTTTTTTGTTGTCACAAATGACAAAAAAACAGCACTGACTTATAGAGAAATAATTATGTTCACCAATGTTAAAAAAAAAATGCTCGCCATAAAATATGGAGCGACCTGGCCACAGTTTTACGCACGGACTTATTCGTTATCTGGCACTTATTCTTGTACAAATATCCAACTGTTCTTTACCTAGAGGGCATGCACTTTCAGATTATAGTTCATACAGCTCCTATAAAGGAACTTTACTATTTTATACAGTAACAAAAAAGATATTATTAAAACCACTCAATTTAATGCTGCTGAGGCTGTTCCAAGTACACAATAACAACCGCGGTTCTCCCCAAAAGCAAAATCTTATCTTTGTTTTAAAGCTCAGTTTCTAATTAGACAAAAACAAACACAGTGGCGTTATGTTTTCATTAAAATATGGTCGTAACTGTCCAGATATTTTCAAGATTATATCAAAAAGGAAATCATACAGCTCTCGCTATATATGGTTTCACACAAAATAAAGTGCAAGGTCAACAATTTGCATATATAACATGTGACTCATAATTATTCTTTTCGGCACTATAGGCTCAGCATGACGGTGAGTTTAAAGCCACACTGGCGCTGCAGAGCCAGAACGGACCAACACGTGCATTTGCGGCGTTTCCGCAGCACAACTGATATGATAGTTGGTCAAATCCATTAAAAAATAAAAATAAATAGCACAGCCTGTGAAGAAACACGTACAAACCTTAGCCTCCAACTGCAGGCGAAATATGGAACACAAACCTTAAGAAGTGTGTGTTCAAACAAGCGCGTTTTGTTGTATTTTTTACAGGGAAAAAAGGGTTAGAGCTTCAAACGCTTCACTGGAGATTGCGTTTTTTTTTTTAATCATTTCACTCACAGACTTATGACAGTTATGGTGTCGTGATCCCATAGATGGAGGCACATATTTCTACAGGGAAACCTTTGGATTAAAGGATGGTTTCCTTAACCTCCCCTTTGCGGTTTTCCCCATTGTTCCCATTTAGAAGACATATTCGTTCAAAAAATAAGGTATAATGAGAAAAAAAATAGCAAAACAATTAATGTGTTGAAGTGTAACATTAATAATAGTGGTATAAACTGATAATTCACAGAGTGGGCAGCTGAAATAAAAGGTGGGCATAGACGTCATATGCTTAGCCAAATATAATGACACCGCGGTTCAATGTATCCAAAATATGCCAATGAAAAGTTGTTTCCGTTTTAACGTATAACCCCGACCCCCGTCTTTGCAATATTTAGGCAACTTAGTTCACAAGAGAAAAATGGAAATATAGGCGATGGAAATTAGCCTAATGAATGTTTAACACACAAAAACGGTGTTTTAGTAAATACAGTGTAGATGTTATTCAGAGTTCAAATGGGTATAAAAACATCTACAAGCTATCTCAGCGAACTGAGGCGTTTTCTTCCTTTTAATCACACCAAACGAGCACATCTGCTTGGTAATTCCTGCCTGTTGCTCGGCCTATTCCTTCCAGCCCATCACAGCCTTGCGTGACGCACGGACGGTTTCAAAATTCGGAGAAGTTTTTGTTTTTTTTATCGTTGTTTTAGTGTCGTTTATTGCTCTGCGTCCTTCGTGTTTAGGGCTCCGAGAGCCAAAGTGAGGAGCTCCAGTCTGGTTGTTTTGCAGGACCTCAGAGACGCATCCGCCGTCCATTGTCCTTGGTAATAAACTTGCTGCTTCCCTCGTTCAAGTTCTCAGGCCTGCCTTGAGTTTTGCAGACTTAAAAATCCCAGCCGTCTGGAGTCACAAATACCGTGATTTAATACCGCGAGAGAAAAAAAATATCATTTGGGTTGTGTAAAAATAGGAGAGATTTTTGTGCCTTGAGTGGCTATTTAAAAAACAAACAAAAAACAAACAGACAAAATGGTTTCCGTTTCAGTGATGTTTTGGAAAGTTAAAGACGCAATAATCCCTATATATGCTTATAGGCACCGTTGGTGATTTTTGCGCATGTCAGTTTAACGTGAAAAGGCGGTTTGGGCCGATGAAACTCAACGAAAAAAGACGCGCATGTTCACACATTTATTTTAATTAAAGATCTTCTGAAGCAACTTTCTCCTAGCTTAGAATTTATGAGTAAAAAGATAAAATTACATCCTTAAATAAGTTAGTATGACCGTTGAACAAAACTGAGCCTTAACAAACGCTTTAAAAAGCCAAATTTTCATTGTACAAGCCAAAAACATCGTAACTGATTTAGTTCTCTTAAACTTTGAAGTAGCTGGGTGGCAAAAATCTATATCGCTTTTTCTGTTGCTGCCCCTAAACTGTGGAACAATCTGCCTTTGTGCAGCAGACAGGCCTCTTCACTGTCCTGCTTTAAAACTCATCTTAAAAACCATTTATATTCTTTGGCTTTTGACCCAGTTTGAGACCTTGATTTTACTTGCTTTTGTTGCTTTTATTCTATGATTACCATTTATTTGTGCTGCACTGTATTTTTTTAGATGTGTTTTATGGTTTTGATGTCTTATGGTTTTATGTACAGCCCTTTGTGTCAGCTGTGGTTGTTTTTAAAGTGCTTTTTAAATAAATAAAGTTGCACTGGATCCGATCGATTGCTGTTATTATTTTTTTTTTGCTATTTTTTTAGACACATAACGTTAAAAGTCACTACACAGAGAGCTGTCATTGCCCCCAAGCATTTCCCATCTACAACTTAATCTAAAACTATGATATTTTTAGAAAATAGTCCTGAAATAGCAGAAGAATAAATCGCAATGGTGAGGAATACATTTATTTATTATGATAGTGACACTTATTCCAGCTGTTTTTTTATTCGTGTGTTTTCACTTATATGTATTTGTTATCTCGTTAAAAAGAACAACAAACGTAATAATAATAATAATTATTATTATTATTTAATTCCCTATTTTCATAAGCTTTTTTCCCAAACAAACTCGCTGCTCCTGCACTTTTTCCAGATTTACCACGGAAACTCAGCAACACTTTACAACCGCGAACGCATCACGTTTGCCCCTTCTGTGCACCGAGAGGCAAAATGGCTTTCACGAGCACCGCCCACGTTGCTGGGGCTGGTTGCGTTCACGCAAGTTCACCACTAGATGGACCTCTCATCCAACAAAAGAGCTGTGCAGCCGCGAAGGCCAAATGACGTCAGCAGCGTGACTGTGGACGTACAGGATTATCGATAGGGTCGCCATTAAGTCGCTGGAGAATTTCCAGTGCTGACTGGGTTCAGCTGATGCCTGATGACGTTTCAGCCGATCTCTCTTGGTTTCGCTTAATTGAAAAAAATGACAAGAAATGTGCTAGTTAAATTGCAGTGACTTGGAAACGACCACATTTTTAGTATTTTGTTAATTAATTAATTAATTAATTGTTTATCGCATTGAGCTGAAATCACTCTATTCTTGACCATGGAATTTATTACTGACTGCTCCTACTATCTATCAATTAATTTATTAGGGGGCATACAGTGGTAAAAATTTGGGGAGTGGTCACCCCTTGACAAATACCACAGTTAGGCGGGTTTGTAAATTGCTGTGTTTAAAAATAAACGAGTGTGGAAGGTGTCCAGACACTGATTGATTGATTAAATAAAAAGTTACAACGTTAACAATTTGGCAAACACTAAGGTAACAATACTGTTATTATTTTTCCACAATATTCTATACAGACTGTTTACATTTTTCTATTAAAAACATGCTATTTGTCCTGACAAATAGCATGTTGTCCAGCTTGTCCATGTTGTCCAGCGGGTTGTCCAGATTTTTGCATAGGACTCTCAAATAAAATGTGCACATTTCTGAACAAAAAGTTTCAAATTTATATGAAAATGTCACAAATTTATCATTAACGTTGCACATTTATAATAATAATAATAATAATAATAATAATAATAATAATAAAAGTTGATTTATAAGAAAATATTTCAAACTCATTAATATGGAAAAAAAATGCAAATTTGTAAAAAAAAAGTTTTGATGCAAAAGTTTGAAAATTATGAGGAAAACAAAAGAAATCATAAGAAAAAAGTACAAATTGATATTTTAAAAAGTCCCAGTTTTATCAGATAGTCATAAATTTAAGACAAAAGAGTAAAGTTAGTGCGTACCAGTCAAGTAACTTTTTGAGTAAATATTTTCCTATATAGAAGTAAATGTTTTGGTGACAACACTTATCCTCCAACTTCTGGACACTTACTATTCAAGTAACCTTTTAAATAGATACTTTCTTGCTTTAACTAAAGATTAGATTAGATTAGATTAGATTCAACTTTATTGTCATTACACATGTATGAATACAAGGTAACGAAACACAGTTTAGCATCCAATCAGAAGTGCAAAGGACAGCAGTGCAGTATATACGGTAATTAACAGTATGTGCAATTTAAGCAAATATATGCAAATATATGCAGCAGTGCAGAAAGTTAAGAGTACTGTTATGTGCAAATAATGTACAATAAGTTAGATGGGCAGTTATGTACAGGTGAGGATGGTAAGAGATGATGGTAAGAGAGTCAGCGGGGAACTAAGTTCAATAACGTTACAGCTGTTGGAAAGAAACTGTTCCTAAACCTGCTGGTTCTAGTCCGAAGGCTTCTGAAACGCCTTCTGGAGGGGAGAAGCTGGAACAGTCCATGAGCAGGATGGTTGGAGTCCCTAAGAATGCTGCGTGCCCGGCGCAGACATCTTTTCCTGTAGACGTCCTCTATAACTGGAAGTGGAGTCCCTGTGATGCGTTGGGCGGTTTTCACCACCCGCTGCAGCGCCTTGCGGTCAGCGACAGAGCAGCTCCTATACCAGACTGTGACACAGTTGATCAGGGTGCTCTCTATCACGCAGCGGTAGAAGTTGCCCAGGATGTCAGTTGACAGATGGTTCTTCTTCAGTGTCCTCAAGAAGAAGAGGCGCTGATGGGCCTTCTTGATCAGGCTGGTGGTGTTAACTGACCAGGACAGGTCCTCTGAGATGTGGGTCCCCAGGACAAAAAAAAGGCTTTTTTGTTGTGACTACTCTTACTTGGCAAAGTAATGTCTAAAGGTCACATTATATTTCAGTGCAATTTATGCCTCTTCCACCTCTGACAGGATGAAAATGCACAAATTAGTCTCTATATTGTGCATCAATTATAATTTGATGATCCAAATGTAGCTAATAACTAGTGGTGTTGGTTGATTAAAATGTTTAATTAAGATTAATCTTTTGGAATGTTGAGTTAATCGTGATTAATAATGCATTAATCACATTTTTTCCCATACAGATACAATGTATCTTAAGTCTAATTTTTCAAGTTTGTCATATTGTTATGAACATGGGAGTGGACAAATATGCTTGCTGTCTTCACTTGCAGGTTTATTAAAGCTCTCAACATATCCAAAATGACAAAAACTATCCAGATTATTCTCCAGAAAATTCTCAAAAGTATTACTGCATGTGCAAACAACAGAATGCCAGGGCTCAATAACATCACTGAACAACCAGCAGCCACAAAAGGAGCTTGCTGTTTCTCCCACAGCAAACATCCACCTTAAGCAGATCAACACAAAACCTTGTGTCACAACAGACACAATTTCCCTTTTAGCAGAAAAATTGCAAACATAAACAAACAACTATCTCGCTTGTGATGACACCCCACCGTGCTGCAAAAACGGTGGGGGAGTGAATGGACATTATGAACGCAGCTTGAGAAACTTTTTAGACTGGTACTCACCAACAGTTGGACTCAAAGCTATGAGGATGAAAACAGGCAAATTTCTGTCCGTGTCAGCTGCTGGAGGTCAGCTATAATCTAGCATGCAGTTACTAACCAGCTAGCCAGCTTCCACAGAAGAAGAACAACCCAACATCCAGGTGAAGTTTTGGAGGAGGCTGTAACAATTATCCAGTTGAGAGTTCCAACAGATAACGTTGTAAACTTAAACATGACAGCACTTTGGAGATATCCATGGCTGTAATCCAGCTTGTTTGGCTTCGCAATGTCTGCATGGTGCGCACAGTGTCTGTGGCCAGAACAGCTTTGGTATGGAGAAAATTTGTTGCCATTAACGGGGGCAAAGCATTAACGGGCGATTAATGCGATAACGCCAACACCACTACTAATAACCTAACAATAAATTCAGAGGGTAGCCCAACTAGTCATCCCAATCACAACTCTCAGATTTTAATGATCTCATGTTCCAAGATAAAATTTTGGGAATTGAGTTTTTATGCAATTAGCATGCATAAAGTGCTGACTCTGAAACATTTTTCTGAGTTTGGTATTGTGATTTAAGTGCAGACTTGATATAAGAAGGCCTAGTACAGTGCCCATTGTAAAACACTGAGCATGAACCACCTTTTTAAGGTCATGCTGCAGCATCCCAGTTGGATTCAGGTCAGAACTTTTACTAGGCCACTCCAAAGTCTCCATTTTGTTTTTCTTAAGCCATTCAGAGGTGGACATGCTGGTGTGTTTTGGGTAATTGTCTTGCTGCAGAAGCCAAGTGCACTTCAGCTTGAGGTCACAAACAGATGGCCGGACATTCTCCTTCAGGATTTTTTGGTAGACAGCAGAATTCATGGTTCCATTTACCACAGCAAGTCTTCCAGGTCCTGAAGCAGCAAAACAGCCCCAGACCATCACACTACCACCACCATATTTTACTGTTGGTATGATGTTCCTTTTCTGAAACGCTGTGTTACTTTTACACCAGATGTAATGGAACACACACCTTCCAAAAAGTTCAACTTTTGTCTCGTCAGTCCACAGAGTATTTTCCCAAACGTCTTGGGGATCATCCAGATTTTTTCTGGCAAAACTGAGACAAGCCTTTATGTTCTTTTTGCTCAGCAGTGGTTTTCGTCTTGGAACTCTGCCATGCAGGTCATTTTTGCCCAGTCTCTTTCTTATGGTGGCATCATGAACACTGACCTTAACTGAGGCAAGTGAGGCCTGCAGTTGTTTGGATGTTATTGTGGGGTCTTTTGTGACCTCTTGGATGAGTCATCACTGCCCTCTTGGGGTAATTTTGGTCAGCCGGCCACTCCTGGGAAGGTTCACCACTGTTCCATGTTTTTGCCATTTGTGGATAATGGCTCTCACTGTGGTTCGCTGGAATCCCAAAGCTTTAGAAATGGCTATATAACCTTTTCCAGACTGATAGATCTGAATTATTTTGTTTCTAATTTGTTCCTGAATTTCTTTGGATCGCAGCATGATGTCTAGTTTTTGAGGATCTTTTGGTCTACTTCACTTTGTCAGGCAGGTCCTATTTAAGTGATTTCTTGATTGAGAACAGGTGTGGCAGTAATCAGGCCTGGGTGTGGCTAGAGAAATTGAACTAAGCTTTCCAAAGATGTGATAAACCACAGTTTATTTGTTTTAACCCTCCAATGTGGCTGAATTACAACAATTCTGCAAAGATGAGCAGGCCAAACTTCCTCCATAGCGTTGTAAAAGACTCACTGCCAGTTATTGCAAATGCTTGATTGCAGCTGTTGCTGCTAAGGGTGGCCCAACCAGTTATTACTGTGGGTTTAGGGAGGAATCACTTTTTCACACAGGGCCATGTAGGTTTGGATTTTTTCCCCCTTAATAATAAACACCTTCATTTAAAAACTGCGTTTTATGTTTACTTGTGTTTGTCTAATATTTACATTTGTTCAATGATCTGAAACATTTGTGACAAACATACATACATACATCCTAAAACATCTTCAAAAAGTCTTCAGTTGATCCAAAATGCTGAAGCAATAGTTTTAACAGGTACTAGAAAGAGAGATTATATCTCTCTGGTTCTGGCCTCCCTTCATTGGCTTCCCATAGAGTTTAGAATTAAGTTTAAAATCCTTCTTCTCACTTTCAAAGCTCTAAACAATCAGGCCCCTTTTTATTTAAAAGATCTGATACTACCCTATTATCCTAACAGAGCACTACGCTCCCAAAATGCAGGATTACTTGTAATACCTAGAATCTCCAAAAATACAATGGGAGGCAGAGCCTTCAGTTATCAAGCTCCTCTCCTGTGGAACCAGCTGCCAATCTGGATTCTGGAGTCAGACTTGATCTCTGTTTTTAAGATTAGGTTTAAAACTTTCCTTTTTGATATAGACTACAATTAAGGAGGGATCATGTGTCTCTGAACCCTCCCTTAGTAATGCTGCTAATAGGTTTAGACAGCCGGGGGACCTCCAATAATGCACTGGGCTTCACTCCTTTCTTCACTCTCAATGAAATATTTTGGGGTTTTTTTTTGCTGGTCATTAACATCTGTTTGTTTTCTCCCATAGATTGAGTCCCCGTTGTACTGTTTGCTCTCTACATGTCTGTTTTTCTCATCTTCTCTATCCCCTCACCCCCCAGCCAGTCACAGCAGATGACTGCCCCTCCCTGAGCCTGGTTCTGTTGGAGGTTTCTTCCTGTTAAAAGTGAGTTTTTCCTCTCCACCGTCACCAAGAGCTTGCTCACAGGAGATCACCTGATTGCTGGGGTCTTTCTGCAATTGTGGGGGTTTCCCCTACAGTTGAAAGTGCTATGAGATGACTGTTGTTGTGAAATGGTGCTATATTAATAAAGTTGCAGTTAATTGAATTGAATTGAAATGGAGTTACTGGTGATACAGAATACTAGAGACTTTTAAAATTAAACAGTAGGGATTATATTTTGTTAACCAAAGACAGTATGGTTTAGTTTACTGTAAAGTGATGTATTCAGGAATGGATTATTCCTTTTTCTATGAACAACTCTGCTTGCAGGTGATAAAGTTAACTTTCAGATGTCATGAAATGCCCTTCGGGGCAGACAGGCGAGACCCATGTGCTGTACTGTGAGTTCAGGTTCAGGTTCAGGTTACTTTATTTGTACCCATAGGTAGATTTGTTTTGCAGTCAGGTGACATCCATATTTACAAACCACAATTACATTCAACATGAACACAAACACAGGCACACATGAAGCTGACTATAAACATGATAAAAGTACTCAAGACTCCATCAATCAGGACACAGGACAAAGAGATAAGAGAAAAAGAGAAAAAAAGTTAGTGCAATTTATTGAAACAAACAACAAACACAAAGTTCAACAAAGGGCTCAAAAACAAAAATGCAAACAAGAGGGAGATAACTTACAGGATTTACTCGCCAGAGAAAAGCAGGGCTCTGGTGGAGACGAGGATAGGAAAACCAAAGCAGCAACAAGGAAGAAATGAAAATAGAGACCTTAAATAGGGCTCAAAACTCATGACATAATAAATGACAGATGCGAGTACCTGAACGGGCAGGAGAAGGCCAGGATACATGATATGGATCAGCTGGGCCAGTGAGAGAGAGGCAAACCCATGCTGACAGCTGACAGGGCACACCCACACGAAGCTTCACACCCCTGACAGCTGTCAACAGTAAAAGGACCATACTAAGGATATAAAGAATAAAATAACATGCCAAAGTATGTCATGTTTGTTAAAAAAAAAAAAAAGGTTCAATAAATATATTGTGGAAAAAAAACATGCCAAAGTATAATTATAAATAAGTACAAAAAATAAAATTATAACACTAACACAAACAGAAAAATGGCAAGCAGAGCATTAATACATAAACCCAAAAAGGCACAAGTGCAAAAGATAAGTAAATAAGCAGAAAAAGCCATGAGACCGAGTCTGGTGGAGATCTCCAGCACTCGGCTCATGACATCAGAGGTAAGGTAAACCCCCGGGATTCCCACTGAAGCCACCTAGGAGCTTTGAGCTACAGTTTCACTACAAAAGCAATCCACAACTGCAATGAGGTTACATGGAAATTCTCCCAAAAATATCACAGCTTATTACTTTGCCCCAGGAGAGGGTGGTGAAATATTGTGAACATCCTGCACGCATGTGTGTTTGTGTGTGCCTTTTTTTCCATCATAATGGAAACTGGAACTTAATTTTACTTATTGCATTAAATAGAGATTTATAGATGGTTAAACTGGGCTGGTAAAGGTTAAAGTAGGGTGCACATTACCCCTCTAACCCCCCACCATGTTACTTCATGTAATGATTTTCACAACCACAAGTGGCTGTAATTATTTTTTTGTACAACTCTAAGTCTTTATAAGTGCTTCTTCTTCTTCTTTTAGATTTGATTGGCAGTTGGCAACCAGACCACAGGTGCATTACTGCCACTGACTTGATTATCATCACTCTATGTCTTTATATAAGGACTTCTTGCTGGTAAAAAAAAACAAAGCACCTACCATCATTTTCTGTTGAAAGTCAATCTGTGACATCTTCATGGAGGAAAATACAGTCACTGTTCAGGGCTAAGCAAGAAAACTGACTTTTCATTAAAAATCATAATTAATGTTGAGATTTGGTAATTTACGTCCTTGCTCAGTGTGTATATATTGTTGTCATGGCAATAGTACGTCATAGCATGATGCATCCAGGTGGCAGGGCATGCAGCCTCCTTACTGAGTTTGCACAGGTGTTTAGCACCATTCTCTTTTGCTTCCAGCTCATTGCAGCGCCACTCTGTGCGTTTACAGTGCCGCTGATAAGACGTGTCTGTGTTCGACTACATGAATATGCTGACTGGCTAAATAAGAAGAGTCACTCCAGAAGGGAACCACTGTGACCAACTCAGTTCTTTAGAGGTTGCGGGACCAATACGTTGGATGCTTTTCTTTACTCTCCCAAGGAAGATTTTTTGAGCAAGAAGGCATAGATGTGCATGGTTTTGAGCAGAAAAGCTAAATGAGACGAGGGGATAAGTGAAGAAACTCTGTGCGCAGTGTATCATGCAAAGATCTTATTATTATTATTTATCAGTGTTTGTTTTATTTTTTTTAATCACCCTGTCCAAGCTCCTTGTAAATTTGGAACTTTTCTTAAAAACTTGTTTACTTTTTTGTGAAATTGTGACTTTTTTCCTTGGAAATTTGTGAACTTTGTTTTGTAATTTTGGAACTCGTTAATTTGCCACTTTTTTTTTTACTGTAATCCTGGAACTTTTTCTAATAAATTTAAGTTTTTCCTTGTAAATTTGTAACTTTTTCATCTAAAATTTGCAATATTTTTCTTGTAAATTTGGAACTTTCTCAAAAATGTTCAACTTTTTTTTTTACTGTAAACTTACAGCTTTTCTTCATAAATCTGGGACTTTTTTCTTAGATCTTCAACTTATTTACTCATACATTTGTTACTTTTCTGTTAATTTGAAACTTTTTCTAATTTTTTTCCTCAAATTTATGACTTTTTTCCTTGTAAATTTTCAAAATTTTTCTTGTTTCTAAGTAATTTTACAAATTTTTTTCCTTGTAAATCTGTAACTTTTTTAATTTTCACTTTATGAGAAAGTTGCAAATTTACAGTGAAAGTGACAAATTTGTTTCAGATTTTCAGGAAAAGTGCATTAAATTGTATCTGATGGGACTAAGTGACATCAAGTCAACTAACGGGACACATTTACAAATATTTGAAACCCACTGTAATGCAGTCCTTGAAATTTAATCATCATGGCGTTTTGTGACCCGTTCAGACACAAAACGATCTCAGGAGCTATGATGTTGGGGGCAACTTGCACCTGGAGGGGTGTCTTTCAGGGCAAATTGGTGCTGGGTGAAGGGCCAGATCAAGAGCAGGCCAGTAGATCAACATGAAAAGTTGCCAGGACCCAAAGTACTCAAAGGAGTCACATGAATCCGTCCTCCAGTGGGCGCACCACTTGCAGGAGGGATTTGGTGCTGTGGGAACCCAGTGGCAGTCTCAGCTACTGTGACTTTAGAGGTACTTTTTGTGGAGCAGAGGTGCATTGTCAGAAAATGCAACAAAATAGTAATGTGCGACATCATGCCTATGCTGTGCTAACTCCAAATGAGTCACCTTCTTTGAGTGTAATGTGTGCACAGACATTGTCTTCTTAGATGGTAAAGGTGCAAAGCATAGGAGACGATGTGCTGACAGAAACTAACAAAGCCACTGGTGCAAGGGGCAAATGCACACTTTAGCGTGTAATAATTGGGCCTGTTTATGTTTGAATTGCCAGTCGGTGCATCGTGACATGCACTACACAAAGAGCAGAAATAACCAAACCTATCATCTGGTCAGTCACTGCAGCAGATACTGGAGTCAGTTTGTCTTGGCCTGTCCTTGCCACTGATAATACCTCTATCTGTCAAGAATGTGCCGCTAGTCCAGCAAAAGCTAGCGGTACTCAAATGCTTTGCAAGCAGTTTCATGAAATGGTCAGTCAGAGAGCAACTCATACCGGCTCGGATGTCGCCCGGGTTAACAAGGTCAGGAGTTCCTGGCAGCGGAAGGCGAATTACAGAGCTGCGTGGAGGAATCTGATCAGACCTAAATGAAACAGCCATTGTCGCCCCCGACAGACTGCTATGATGATGATGATGATGTCCAAGCTCCAACGTTTCCTCATAGGGAGCCCTCCCACAAGGAATTGTGCCTGTTTTCTGACTGCAGGGTGATGCCTGTGATTGTCCTGGTCTACCTGGCTGAGGGGATTATATGCTGCGGCGCCACACCTGCAGTATCAACCCCTCAGATTGGACTTGGGGGGGGAGGTCTCAGAGGGGGTGTTTCTGTAGCCATGAACTCGGCACTTTCCCTGCTGGTGATGGCTCCCTAGTGATGGTGCTTCCACACCTGGATCCTCGGTGACCAGCTATAAGTCTCATACAGACAGAACTTTTTTGTGTGTGTGTGTGTGTGTGTGTGGGGGGTTAATTGTCCATCCATCCATCCATCCATCCATCTTCTACCACTTAATCCCTTTCGGGTCGCGGGGGGCTGGAGCCTATCCCAGTATCTTTGGGTGAGAGGCAGGGTACACCCTGGACATCACAGGGCCATCACAGAGAGACAGACAACAGACAACCATTCACTCTCACATTCATACCAAAGGACAATTTAGAATCCCCAGTTGATGCCAATTAACCTAACCCACATCTCTTTGGCCTGTGGGAGGAAACCGGAGTACCTGGAGTAAATCCACAGGGAGAACATGTAGACTCCACACAGAAGGGTCAGCAATGGTCAGGGGTGGGATCGGACCCATGAGCTTCTTGCTTTGCTGCCACAGTGCTAACCACTATGCCACTGAGCTGCCCCAGGGGTTAATTGTGTTTTATTTCAATGTGTAAAGTGCTTTGTGTTACAACTTTTTGTATGAAAAGTGCTATATAAATAAAGCTTTGATTGATCGATTGATTGAAGGAGCCAGGAGCCAAATGAACCAATGAGGAGATAAGTAAAAAGTTTTGCACGCGACGTGTAATGCAGGAGTTGGTAAAGCTATAACAAGATAGCCGACTAGCAAGTTAAAGCATGTTAGCATGATAGCTAACAGGATAACGGCAGCCACAACAATGCAGCAGCTGGTACTGGACAGATCGGAGGATAAGTTTGACTTGTGGGAGACAAGATTCCTAGGCTACTTACACAATCTGAAGCTAAAAGAGGCTGTTTTGTGTGAGCTAAATAGTGAAGCAATGAGCTGCAGACTGACAAAAATACTAATTGCTATGCTGAATTCATAAGATGACTGATGACAAAAGCCTGCCACTGGTAAGGCATGAGGCCACTGATTACGGAAGGAAAGCTCTGAAAATATTAAAAGAGCATTATGCTGGAGGAAACAAGCCCAGAATAATTGGTTTGCATCTTTAACCAAGCTCCACATGATGGACTGTGAAAGTGTTACAGATTATCTGACTTGAGCACAGAACATCATCATAGCCCTAAGAGATGCTGGTGAAACAATGAGTAATTGACAAATTATTGCCATGATACCAAAGAGGCTACCATATTCTTTCAAGCCACTGACTGTGCATGTGACACAAAATGAAGATGCTGTTACATTCATAGACTTTAAGAGGAGGCTCAGGTTCAGGTTCAGGTTACTTTATTTGTACCCGTAGGTAGATTTGTTTTGCAGTCTGGTGACAACCATATTTACAAGCTACTAATTACATTCAACATAGACACAAACACAGGCACACATGAAGCTGACTATAAACATGATAAAAATACTCAAGGCTCCATCAAACAGGGTATAAAAAGACAAAGAGATAAGAGGTAAGAGAGAGGGGTCATATTAAAGTTAAAAGTTAAAAACTAGTCAGAGGTTAAAAAACTCAAAGGTCTAAAACCCAATAAAGGGGTTTTAGACCTTATTTAGAACCCAAGTGACATCATACAAAATAAGTAAATATAAAATATGTACAATATATTTTTATAGCTTGTTCAACTCTTTGACAGCAGCAGGGACAAAGCTGTTTTTGTAGCGCTGGGTTTTACTTTTTGGGACAGCAAACCTCCGTCTGGAGGGAAGAAGCTGAAAGTTGCAGTGCAAAGGGTGGGAGTCATCATTTAAAATGGAGGTAGCCATCCTCTGTACTTGTCTGGTGTACAGGGATGTCAGGCTCAGCTGTGACTCACCAAGCAAACGACTGGACCATCTAACTACCTGATCCAAGGATTTCCTCTGTTTCAGTTTTATCTGACCAAACCATGACACTAAAGAAAAGGATAAAACAGATTCAATAAAAGCCCGATAAAACATTGTCATTATGGTTCGGTTAATTTGGAAGCGTGCAAGTTTCCTCAAACAATGCAAATTTTGCTGATCCTTTTTGCACACCCTTTCACAGTTCACTTCAAAGTTTAAATTACTATCAATAATTGTCCCAAGATATTTGTACGATTGTACACATTCGGTGGTCTGGCCTTTTAGTATGGTGACTTTGTGCCTGGGAGTTTTCCTCCTAAAGTCAATAATCATATCTTTCGTTTTTGTTGTATTCAGCTGCAGGTAGGAATCCTCACACCAGTGAACAAAATCATCAACTACTGGGCCGTGGCCACTCTCACCATCCTGGAGGAGACTGACAATGACTGAGTCATCAGCATACTTTATAATGTGTCTGTTGTCATGACTGCTCCGGCACATGTTTGTGTACAGGATGAAGAGTAGTGGTGACAACACACACCCCTGAGGAGAGCCAGTAGAAGAGCACTTTAGGTCAGACAATGTACCATTGACCCTTACTCTCTGCGTTCTGTTGGTTAAGAAATCCAGAATCCAACCCACCAGATTATTGCTCAAATCAAATTGTTGCAGGAGCCTTTCAACTAAAATACGAGGTTGGATTGTATTAAAGGTGGAAGAAAAGTCCACAAATAAAAGCCTGGCGTGTGTCCCATTAAAATCCAGATGTTTAAAAAGCATGTTAAACATAGTGACAGTGGCATCCTCCACTCCTCTGTGAGGCCTATAGGCAAACTGCAGAGGATCCAATGCATGTTCAGTCTGCCTTAGGACCTCACGTCTGACCAGTTTTTCAAAAATTTTCATTAAAATTGAAGTCAAAGTAACTGGTCTAAAGTCGTTTACCGTTTTAGGACAGCTGGATTTTGGAACGGGAACAACCACGGCATCTTTCCAGATCTTAGGCACATGTTGTGTCTGTAAGGACTTATTGAAAATGTAATGAAATATAGGACTCAGTTCATGTGCACAGGACTTTACCAAGCACCCACATATATTATCAGGGCCCTGACTTTTGTTCACTTTTACAGTGCAGAACTCCCTTGGCTGGCTGGAAATTTATGAAAAGACTAAAAAAATAAAGCTCACAGAACCTGCAGACAATGTGATAAAACCTAACAAGAAACAAAGCCAAGGCCTTGCTGAGGTGCACACTGGCAGCAACACCCATCAAGGATCCCTATGCAGGAAGAAGAGGAGACAAAATGATGCCAAAAAGGCTAGAGAGGAAGAAGACAGAAGCCAGGATCATTTATTCCGCAATGTGAAGAAGAAAGGCATCACGGTGGATGCAGGAGCGACATCTCACATTGTAATAACATCAAAAAGGTTAAGAGCTTTGACAAGTCATTGCAGCCTGAGAACCATTCAGTGGAGTTTGTCAACGGGACCAGATGCAGCGGGATAGCACAACAAAGAGGAACAGCGATCATACATCTGCCGGACAACACAGCATGACGGCACAGAACACATCTACGAGATGCACTGTACATGCCATTGTACCAACATCTTCTCAGTGGTGAGGGTGACAAAAGCATGAGCCAACCACCAAAGACGATTACAGGTTTGAAATTCATGAGAGTGGTCATTTGTATTATTTAACAACAGTTGAAAACAACATTAACCATTGCAAAGGTATGCAAAAACTACAAAGTGTTGTAGAAGGCACAGAGAAAGTCTAAAAGTGTAGGTTGATGAAATTCACAACCAAATTGGCAAAACAAAAAGAAACACAAACATCTGAGTCATACACAAAATTGTGAATACAGTGATACATATATCCCAGTGAAAATGACAAAATTGTTGATGTAAATGATGTAAAAGTGATGTTTCTGATACTTTGCTTGAACAGACTAAATGCACACAGCCAGATAAAAGGACTGTGGTCAGAAAGAAACCATGAAGGACCATGAGGAACCCATGGAGAACCAGGAAGAAACTGGTTCAGCTACAGGAGTTCATAAATGAGGATACAAAAGATAAGCTAGGAATGTGCGTAGAACTTTGTTACAGAGCAGTGTGTGATATACCTCAAACCCACTTGCCACCTGGTAAAAAGGCAGTAGGGGGAACATGGAGCTATGCCCTCAAGAGTAACATTTACAGGTCGGAGAGATATAAAACAAGATTTCTAGCAAAAGGTTACAACCAGAAACCAGGCATAGACAAATACCAATATGTACAAACAAAATTGCATGAGGACAATCAGGGTGCAGTAGCACTAGCCAAAAACTCAGTGAGCAGACAGAGGTGGAGGCATATTGATATTAAACACTATTTCTGAAAGTATAAACTATCAGCATTATCCTACTGAAAATGGTAACTGATGTAATAACAAAGCCAGCTACTAAGCAGAAACTGAAGAGGTTATGCAGGTTTTGTTTGGGACTTGAAGTGTGAAAGAATTTGTCTATGTTGTTCAAGGTTAAAGAAACTTAATGTTATGTTTATCCATGTAACACAGCTGAGCTAAATTTGAGTGGGGGTGTTGAGATTTGGTAATTTACATTCTTGCTCAGTGTGTTTATATTGTTTCCATAGCATGATGTATCCAGGTTCTGAGGCATTCATCCCCTCCATCCCTTCCCTTACTGAGTCTACACAGGTATTTGGCGTCATTCTAATTTGCTTCCAGTTCATTGCTGCCCGGCTCTGTCTGTGTGTTTACAGTGCTGCAGATAAAACATGTCTGTATTCCACTTATGTATGCTGTGTTCATAAATAAATACGCTGGTTGGCTAAAAGCTTCACTTATTCCTCTGCATGCCTCCAGAAGGGAACCACTGTGACCAACTCAAGCTCTCTACAATTAACCTCATAAAATGGATCTCTCATTTAAAGATGAGAATACATGGTGACAAATAAAATTGTGTCCAAGGACAAAAACAGAAAAAAATGGCATTTTCCAGATTATTTTAATTTCAGAACAAATCCAAGATGTTCCCCTCTGGTGTGTCCAACTCAAGAACTTAAAGGGTACCTGTGGTGGTCGTGAAAAAAGATATTATATTGAGCCCCTGTCTCACGTTCTAGTTCAAGTTTAAGTTGAAATTCATGTTCAAAGCAATTTGATATAAATCCATTGCTGATGTGCTGGTTCAGCTATGTCAGCAAAACATGGGTGCAGCCATACTAGCGGCTACATGGCCTGCCAGGACGCTTCCTGTGACGTAATAAAGTGGGCACCGTGATTTGGATCAATATTGGCTGAGCCTGGAGTGCCCGGATGAGCAGTGGCTTTCAGGATATTCAAATTCAAACGTTTATTTCAAACTCAGGGTTCATATTAAATGCAGAACTAAAACGAGTAGAAAATAAATAAATAAATAAATGTTTAAATTCAGCGGGTCAACTCGTCTGATCTGAGCTTATAACTGCCGCAACATGGCAGATGATTCGGCAACTCCCTCGCCGCTATACACAGCGGCAGACACTCGGCGCATTGTGTTGTGTGTGAGGACCAAAATTCAAACGTTTATTTCAAACTCAGGGTTCATATTAAATGCGGAACTAAAACGAGTAGAAAATAAATAAATAAATCCTTAAATTCAGCGGGTCAACTCGTCTGATCTGAGGTCCTAACTGCCGCAACACGGCAGATGATTCGGCTCCTCCCTCGCTGTTATACAGAGCAGCAGACACTCGGCGCTCTTGTTAAAACAAAAACATACAATGCGATATGGATATCGCAACATGGCGGAATGTAAAGCCTTTGGATGTCTCAATAATAAGCGAAAAAACAAAGATAAACACTTCTTTTGTGTACCCAAACCCAGCTCACCTTGTCCGAAGATCATAGAGGAAAAGTGATTGCGCAATCTCGGAACAGGGCACGGGTGAATCCTTTCAGACAAAATTGCGTTGTGTGTGAGGACCACTTCGTCACTTTAACCCTCAGAAGACCTTTCTGGCTCAAACCTGTAGCCATGTTGGACGAATTCTTCCTCAGAGTCAGAAAATTCAGCCATAATAGAACAAAAACAACGGACAACAGCACCGTAGTCCTGGTGAAACGCTGAGTATTGTCTTTTCAGTAGCAACGGTATGACGTCACTTCCGCATATGTCATGGCGGCGCCCATAGTTTTCATTGGCTGGCCATGCCCGCGGTCCTATTTCAATATATCTCAGGTGGTATATGGCTGGCAACAATTATTTACCCAAATAACAAATACCTTTTCCTAATGTTTTCAAGTTAAATGCGTCTTCACGACCACCACAGGTACGCTTTAACAAATGAAAAAACTGCCCGCAAATAGAAATTTCCTGCTTCAAATAATACAACTACAGAAATTCTTTGTTCAAACCCTCCATATGCAACCTAATATACAATACTGAATATAGTGGTATTGTTGTGCTTCATTACAATTCACAGTTTCAAAAGCACTCAAATCTGGAGGTAGGAGGTGAAGGAAGACAATAAAAACTGCTGTCCCACTGATCAGGGTTTGAATCTCCAAGTTACCATTTTTTTTCCAATCCTATCTGTGTTTACTCTCACTTTACTCACTTTACACATTAAATACATGTTTTGGTGATTAAAGGGGCCATATGATGAAAATTTAATTTTTAAAAATTCTTTTGGGTATCAATTTGGGTATTATTATTATTATTATTATTTTTTTTTTGTTACTTATTTGTACCCGTAGGTAGACTTGGTTTGCAGTCTGGTGACAAGCCACCGGCTGCTGGTCGCTGCGTGCGCGAGCGCCCTAAACCTACATGTTTTTGCATTTTGCATGTTGTATTATGCAAAAACAAAAGAAAAAAGAAAATAAATCCTAAAAAACTGCATAATAATAACAATAATAATAACATTTAAAAAAAAACCCACACATGCACATCTGTCACTCTTTATGGGAGAGCTTGGATTTTATGGCTATTCTATAGCCAATATAGTCTATACATTTTTCACCTCATATAGCCTATATACAGTGGATATAAAAAGTCTACACACCCCTGTTCAAATGCCAGGTTTTTGTGATGTAAAAAATGAGACCAAGATAAATCATTTCAAAACTTTTTCCACCATTAATGTGATCTCTAACCTGTTCAACCCAATTGAAAAACAAACTGAAATCTTTTAAGGGGAAAAATAAAAAACTTACAATAACCTGTTTATGAGCACCCTGTAATAACTGGGGATGTGGCTGTGTTCAGAATTAACCAAACACATTCAAACTCATGTTAAATGGGAGTCAGCACACATCTGCTACCATTTAAAGTGCCTCTGATTAACCCCAAATAAAGTTCAGCTGTTTTAGTAGGCTTTTCCTGACATTTTTGGAGTCACATCTTACGGCACAAGCCATGTTCAGCAGAGAGCTTCCAAAGCATCAGACGGATCTCATTGTTCAAAGGTATCAGTCAGGGGAAGGATACAAAAGAATGTGTCGAGGCATTAAATATACCATGGAACACAGTGAAGACAGTCATCATCAAGTGACATCACCAAGAACTGGACACCCCTCCAAAATTGACGAAAAGACAAGAAGAAAATTGGTCAGGGAGGCTGCCAAGAGGTCCACAGCAACATTTGAAGGAGTTGCAGGAATTTCTGGCAAGTACTGGTTGTTTGGAACACGTGACAACAATCTCCTGTCTTCTTCATACGGCTGGGCTATGCGGTAGGGTGGCAAGACAGAAGCCTTATCTTACAAAGAAAAACATCCAAGCCCGGCTACATTTTCCAAAACCACATTTGAAATCTCTCAAAAGCATGTGGGAAAATGTGTTATGGTCCGATGAAACCAAGGTTGAACTTTATGGTCATAATTCCAAAAGGTATATTTGGTGCAAACACAACACTGCTCATCATCAAAAGAACACCATACCTACAGTGAAGCATGGTAGTGGCAGCATCATGCTTTGGGGCTGTTTTTCTTCAGCTGGAACTAGAGCCTTAGTCAAGTTGGAGGGAATTATGAACAGTTCCAAATACCATTCAGTGTTAGCACAAACCTTCAGGCTTCTGCTAGAAAGCTGAAGATGAAGAGGAACTTCATCTTTCAGCACTACAATGACCCAAAGCACACATCCAAATAAACAAAAGAATGGCTTCACCAGAAGAAGATTAAGGTTTTGGAATGGCCCAGCCAGAGTCCAGACCTGAATCCAACTGAACATTTGTGAGGTGATCTGAAGAGGGCTGTGCACAGGAGATGCCCTTGCAATCTGACAGATTTGGAGAGTTTTTGCAGAGAAGAATGGGCAAATATTGCCACATCAAGATGTGCCAAGCTAATAGACTCCTACCCCAAAAGACTGAGTGCTGTAATAAAAGCCAAATGTGCTGCAACAAGGTATTAGTTTAAGGGTGTGCATATTTATGCAACCAGGTTATGTAAAGATTTGGACATGACTGTGCTCATGTCCTCGCTTTGTGTTCATATTTGTTTTCTGTTATCTTCAGGACATGAGTTCAGCCATGTCCTCGCCTTTTGTTATTTTGCTTCTGTGTTTTCCTTGCAGCCACATATTTTTTAGTTATCATGACTATTATTATTATTATTATTATTATCATTATTGTCATGGTCGTGTTTCCCCTGGTCCTCTGTTCATGCCTCTCATCTCAGTCCATCATGTTTTCCTGTATCTGTAGTCATTCCCTGCTTCTCTGATTGCCCCTGATTGTACCCACCTGTCCTGTGTTATCTTGATTACTTACCTGTCTATATATGTGCATCTCAGTCTGTGTCATGTGTGGCGACCTTGTCGTATCTGCATCTACCCTCACACTTCTGTTCAGCTGTGCCAGTGCCTTTTGTTTTATTTCCAAAGCTGTGTTTACATTGTTATTTTGTGGACAATAAATCATGGCAAAAAAATGCCATGCACGTGAGTCCTATTCTCTACCCACCCTGGGCACTAACCATGGCAGGTTATTTTAAGTTTTTTATTTTTTCCCTTAAAAGAATTCAGTTTGTTTTTCGATTGGGTTGTACAGGTTATAGCTCGCATTAATGATGGAAAAAGTTTTGAAATGATTTATCTTGGTTTCATTTTTTACATCACAGAAACCTGGCATTTGAACAGGGGTGTGTAGACTTTTTATATCCACTGTACATACACTAAGATTACTATGCCTTGAAACAATTTGGGAAAGCCCAGATGATGATGCCATGGCAGCTTCTGATAGGTTAATTGACATCATCATCACTCTATTAAAGCAAGAAATCTGTGTGTGTGTGTGTATCTGTCATGTTTATAGGACATCATTGGACGGCCTATGATCTCTGCCTGAACATAATAGGACGTCCTATGAACTCAGGCATCATAGGACTCGCGATGCCATCATAAAGATATGATGTCTGTATGATGGCACATAGACAAATGTGTCTTTATGATGTCATATAGATCATCACTCACAATGCCTAGACTAATGTGTCTTTATGATGTCATATGGCTCATAGACAAATGTGTCTTTATGATGTCATATAGACCATCACTCATGAGGCCTAGACTTATGTGTCTTTATGATGTCATATGGCTCAAAATTGGCAAGGTGAATAAGTCACAGGGCCAGTCTTTACAGCGCGTTCGTTTTCTGCACAACAGATTTCTGCAGCCATGGCCAATTCTACGTTGCCGCGAGCAGAGTTGCCAGATCAAGCAGTCTTCGTATTCTTGCTCAAGATGAAGAAACTAAGCAAAGGCGTCACTTTCTCAGCAATGTCATTTTAAAGAGGTGCTGACACAGTAAAAATGTGCAACCTTAAAGAATGCCAGTCTACACTTCAAATGTGTAAAATGTCAAGCAAAGCATTGATTTTCTCCGGGTGCTTCGGTTTCTTGGTTTCTACACGCATGCACGAGCCTTCCTGAACAGGGTCGAAAGCCACTTTTTGCTCAGATCTATTTTCATGATCCTGCCCATGAACTGGAATTACGATGCACCTATCCCTCAACCAGAGGTCTGAACGAAGAAGAAAAAGATCCATCAGATGGAGAGCAATAGAATGAAGAGAACTGCTGCACGTCAGAAAAGATGCCATGAACATGAAACACCTCAGGTTCCAGCAGTACACTGCAGGTATGACTGTAAACAAACACAGCCGTCTGAGACAGGAGGAGACCCTTCAGCAGCGGCCATGCAGAAATATTTGGTTTCTATGGGCATGGATGGGTATGCACGGGTATGTACTAGTCTGAGTTAATTGGAGGCATACCTGTGGATGTATTTTAAGGCACAGTTCAAACACACTGCCTCCTTGTGTGACATTATGGGAAAATCAAAAGAAATCAGCCAATACATCAGGAAGAGAAACGTGGACCTCCGCAAGTCTGGGTCATCCTTGGGTACAATTTCCAGATGCCTGAAGGTGCCACGTTCATCTGTTCAAACAATTATGCACAAGTATAAATACCATGGGAATGTCCAGCCATCATACAGCTCAGGAAGGAGATGGATTCTGTGTCCCAGAGATGAATGTGCGTTGATGTGAAATGAGTGCATCAACCCCAGAACAAAGGCAAAAGACCCTGTGAAGATGCTGGCTGAAGCTGGTAAAAGAGTGTCATTATCCACAGTGAAACAAGTCCTGTACCGACATGGGCTGAAAGGCTACTCAGTGAGGAAGAAGCCATTACTCCAAAAGCAACATAAAAAACCAGATTACAGTTTGCAAATGCACACAGGGACAAAGACCTTAATTTTTGGAGACATGTCCTGTGGTCTGATGAAACTAAAATTGATGGCCATAATGACCACAGTTACATTTGGAGGTAAAAAGGGAAGCCTGAGAACACCATCGCAAATGTGACATATGGGGGTGGAAGCATCATATTGTGGGGGTGTTTGGTTGCAGAAGAGACTGGTGCACTTCAGAAAATAGATGTCATCATAAGAAAAGAACATCTTCTTTTGGCTGCTCCCTTCAGGGGTCACTTCAGCAGATCATCTGGAGAAAGGAATAGGCGAGGCAACGAGCTGAACGACACAAGGCTTTATTCTTTCTCCAACAACATAACAGCAGTGAAACAGCGCGACAGCGCTCCAGTGCTACTGCACTCACAGGTCTCCTTGCATTTCCCTTTTATATCTTTATTCCCATGCATGGAGACCCGGAGCTTCCGACCATCATGCATTGTTGTTTAACAAAGGAATGTGTGGCACATTAACAAAACATACACAAGCGCCGCTTTCACACCTTCCTTCTCTCCGCAGCTCCGGTCATTCTTACTCTCCCCGGGGGGGGGCGCACAGAACTAACTGTCCCGTCTGATACCCCCTGTGACACCTCCTCCTTCGGTCCATTGTTCTCCTATTTCCCCTTGCCTTTCTGGGTGGAGAAAACCCCCACACCGTGCCCCCCCCCCCCCGAACACCCAGAAGGATCTCTAATCCCCCCTGTCCTTTGGGCTCAAGCCGGCGCCCATAGTGGCTGTAGCGGGGGGTTGCCTATCCCGTAGAACCGACCTGCTGGTGAGGTGTACTGGAGGGCATGTCAGTCTTCACACATCTGAAGGGAGATGAAAAGAAGAAGAGATTTCAAATTAAAATGTATCATATTTTAAATCCCCACACCACAGTAGGGTTTAATAATTCAGTTACTTTTATTTTTTGTTGTTTATATTTTAATTACAAATTAACTTTTAATATTTGTTACAGACACACACTGAGTAAGACATCACTGAGTGTCCTACATGCTCACATTGTAGTGCCTATACATGGAAAGAGGAGAGGAAAGGATTTTGTTGCATGTCCGGATAGATAGACCTCACCTACAATGCCACAAAATCCAAGCCTGGCTCAATCCCACCACAACCACCAGATGCTATCAAGGACCTTTTCATTAATCAAAACTTTGTTAAACAAGCAAAACAATACAACAATGCACTGGCAATGGCAAGTATTGGCATTAAGGAGATCCCTACGCCTGGCTTCAACCCAGGCAAAAGAGTTTTCTTCAGCCATGGCCAATTCTACAATGCCGTGAGCAGAGTTGGAAAATCTGCTGAAATCTGAAAGTCTTCGTATTCTTGCTCAAAATGAAGAAACTAAGCAAAAGTGTTGCTTTTTCAGCAATGTTGTTTTTAAAGAGGTGCTGACACACTAAAAATGTGGAACCTTGAACAATGGCAGTCTACACTACAAATGTATAAAATAACAAGCAAAGCGCTGATTTTCTCCAGGTGCTCTGGTTTCTTGGTTTCTACACACATGCATGGGTCTTCCTGAACAGGGTGGAAAGCCACTTTTGGCTCAGATCGATTTTCATGATCCTGTCCATGAACTGCAATTACCACACACCTATCCCTCAACCAGTGGTCTGAATGCAGAAGAAGAAGAAGACCCACCAGTATACACCATCACCATGTCTATATGACAGCACATAGACAAATGTGTCTTTATGATGTCATATAGACCATCACTCACAAGGTCTAGACTAATGTGTCTTTATGATGTCATATGGCTCAAAATTGGTAAGGTGAATAAGTCACAGGGCCAGTCTTTACAGCGCGTTCGTGTTTTCTGCACAACAGATTTCTGCAGCCATGGCCAATTCTACGTTGCCGCGAGCAGAGTTGCCAGATCAAGCAATCTCCGTATTCTTGCTCAAGATGAAGAAACAAAGCCAAAGCGTCACTTTCTCAGCAATGTTGTTTTAAAAGAGGTGCTGACACAGTAAAAATGTGTAACCTTGAAGAATGCCAGTCTACACAACAAATGTGTAAAATGCTAAGCAAAGCGCTGATAGGACTTGTGATGCCAGGCATCATAGGACTCTCATGTCTTACATAGACAATTGTGTCTTTATGATGTCATATAGGACTCTCATGTCTTTATGATGTCATATACAGTGAATCCATGCCCGAAAGCCTCTTTTTGCTCAGATCTATTTTCATGATCCTGTCCATGGACTAAAATTACGACGCACCTATCCCTCAACCAGTGGTCTCAACGAACAAGAAGAAAAAGAAGACCCACCAGATGGAGAGCAATAGAATGAGGAGAACTGCTGCACGCCAGAAAAGATGCCATGAAGATGAAACACCTGAGGTTCCAGCAGTACATCGCACCCGTCTGAGACAGGAGGAGACCCTTCACCAGCATAGAGTACGACAGACAAGGGATGCACAAACAGACAGGAAACATGTGGCAGTGCGCCATGCACGTGCTGAGTCACTTGAAGCCCGAAATGCCAGCAAAGCAAGCAATGCTACACGCCAGGCAAGGCACAGATAAGCTGAGACCGATGAGATGCGGAATAGTCGGCTGGCTGCCAACGCTGCACACCAGGCGATGCACAGACAAGCTGAGAGCAAGGAGATGCAGAATAGTCAGCTGGCCAGGGATGCCTTGCGCCATCAGCAAATGCATCGTGCACGTCTGGAACAGGCATACAAAAATAACCATAATCTCACTCGGTGTGATGATACAGACTCCTTCCAAGAGGACCTTTATACATAGACAAATGTGTCTTTATGATGTCATATAACTTTGTGTTAGATGAACTGGCCAAAGTGACTAGCCAGCAGGACAAAATATTAGACCTAATACAGGAGGTACAAGCCCTACATTCAATAATAAAAGAAAAAGACAAAAAAATTATGGACCTGGAGCAACACGGGCGTCTTTTGGAGCAACGCGTTGAGGATCTTGAACAAGGTTCTCGCATTGATGACATAGTTATAAGTGGACTAGACATCAGATATCAGTCGTACGCCCATGCCGCTACAGGACTGAGTGGTGAACATGCTTCCATAAGTGAATCAATGTCCTTAGAAAACCAAGTGCTTCAGTTCCTTAATGATAAAGACATTAAGGTAGAAGCCAATGCGATCTCAGCCTGTTATGCTTTACCGAAGAAAGATAACAAAACAAAGAAATCAATTGTGATGCGCTTTGTGAACAGGAGGGTGAAAAATGACATACTGAGGCAGGCCAAAAAACTAAAGGAAACTCAAGTTTACCTAAATGAACACCTGACAAAAAAAAAACGCTGAATTAGCACGGCAGGCACGGATGCTAAAGAAACATAATAAGATACAGTCAACCTGGACAAGAAATTGTAGAATTTGGATTAAACTAAATGGAACACCTGAGCAAGCAAAAAGTATAATGATCAGAGATGCTACTGACTTAGATAAATACAAATGAACACTGACTATGAAACACAGAGTGAGGAAACTCAAACTCTAAAAATATGCCACTATGCTGAACATAAACCACAAGAGATGGAGAATGATATTGATCCTGATAACCACTTTTTCAATAATATTCATAACCACTGTGAATATTACACTGAAAAGCAATTCAAAAGTCAAGTGCAATTAGATGGTAAACTGTCAATAATACACTTCAATAGCAGAAGTCTTAACAAAAACTTCTCACAGATTCAGGACTATTTAAAACAGCTAAACAGAAAATTCACAGCTATAGCAGTCTCTGAAACCTGGCTTAATGCAGACCAGGCTCCCCTGATGGCAATAGAGGGATATCAGATGTTTAACATTAACAGATCTCAAAAAAAGGGTGGTGGTGTTGCACTGTATATTGATGACCTATATAGATGTAAGCTTGTAAATGAAATGTCCTCAGCACTACCAGGGATTCTGGAATGTGTTACTGTTGAGATTGACCTAGACAAAACAAAAAATCTAATCATAAGCTGCATATACAGAACGCCGGGAACTTGCATTGAGACATTCAGAGATAAATTAGTCGAGCTGTACAATAATATTACTAGTAAGAAAATGGTAGCAATTTGTGGAGATTTCAATATTGATCTACTTAATCCACATCAACAAAATGTAGTTACAGAGTTCATGAACTCTATGTACAGCATGAGTCTATATCCCACAATAACACATCCCAGTAGAATCACAGCTCACTCTGCTACACTTATTGACAACCTGTTTGTCAATGTTCTCGACAAGAAAATAGAAAGTGGATTATTGATAAATGATATAAGCGACCACTTGCCAATCTTTGCACTTATCCATGGCCACACGGGGCCCAACCCAGAAAAAATCTCAAAATCGTTCAGACACAAATCACCAAACGCAATCAGTTCTTTTAAAGAGGACTTGCTCAAGCAAGACTGGACAGAAGTCTATGTATCAGATGTAAATGAAGCCTATGACACATTTACAAACATTGTAACCACTCTTTATGAAAAAAACTGCCCATTAGTTAAAAAAAAAGCTTAAACACAAATTTACTGACAAACCATGGCTAACCAAAGGACTACAAAAGGCGTGTAAAAAGAAAAATTTATTATATAAAGCTTTCATAAAGAAAAGGACAAAAGAAGCAGAGCAGCGGTATAAAACATACAAAAATAAGTTAACATATATAATAAGATGTAGTAAAAGAGACTATTACAGTAAAGAACTGGAAAAAAACAAAGACAATATTAAAAATACATGGACAATAATCAACAGTATCCTTGGAAATAAAAGCAGAAATACCAGCTACCCAACTAACACTCCAAAAAATAATAAATCGACTCCGAATGTGAATATAGCTTCACCTGCAGATGAATTTAATAATTTTTTTGTTAACATTGGACCTAAACTGGCCCGAGAAATACCCACTACGGTGCCAACAGGTGATTCAATATGCAATAACACTGCTGTAAAAGACACCATCTTCATAAAGAACACAGACGAAAGAGAGGTCATTGAAATTGTTAAATCGTTCAAAAGTAAAACATCTACTGACTGCGATGGTATTGATATGCTACTAGTCAAAACTGTTATCGAATGCATAGTGAAACCACTGACGTATATCTGTAACCTGTCTCTCCAATCAGGTATATTTCCCAATGCAATGAAAATAGCTAAAGTAATTCCGATTTACAAGACAGGCGACAGAGGGGAACTCTCCAACTACAGACCAATTTCACTATTACCGCAATTTTCCAAGATACTTGAAAAAATATTCTCTGAGAGAATTGACAACTTCATACTGAAGAATGATTTATTGTGTGAGCAGCAATATGGGTTCAGACACAAAAGGACAACAGCATATGCCTTAATGGAATTTACAGAAAAAATATCAACAGCCATTGAAAATAAAGAGTATTCAGTTGGAGTATTCCTGGATCTTAAAAAAGCATTTGATACAGTAGATCACAATCTATTATTAAAGAAACTACAAAATTGTGGTATCAGAGGGGTAGCACTGTCCTGGTTAAGAAGTTACTTAAAGAATAGATATCAGTTTGTATGTGTTAACAACAAAAACTCAGAGCTACTGAAGGTCACCTGTGGAGTCCCACAGGGTTCAGTTTTGGGACCATTATTATTCAATATGTATATAAATGATATATGTAAAGTTTCAGAAAAAATGGACTTAATATTGTTTGCTGATGACACTAACCTGCTATGCAGTGGAAACAACTTGGAACAACTTCTGGATACACTCGGAAAGGAATTAGGAAAGCTGAAACTGTGGTTTGATTCAAACAAATTAACGCTCAATTTAAGCAAGACAAAATTTATAGTCTTTAACAACCATCACAACTACCCAGTACCCAAACTCAGTGTAAATGGTGTAGAGATTGAAAGGGTATCCGAAACTAAATTCCTTGGAGTAATAATTGATAACAAACTGTGTTGGAAGCCACATATTAATTATATAAAAGGTAAAGTATCCAAATCAATTGCAATATTACACAGAGTGAAAAATTTGCTGAATCAACCCACACTATACACCTTGTATCATTCATTAATACTCCCATACATGACATATTGTAATGAAGTATGGGGAAATACATATAAAACAAACATATATCCACTCTTTATGCTTCAAAAGAGAGCTATTAGAATAATCAACAAAGCAGCTTACAGGGAACCAACAAACCCACTTTTTCTTAAACAAAAAACTCTCAAGTTGAAAGATCTGATCGACTTTAAAACCGCAATAATAATGTTCAAAGTGAAGAATCTATCACTGCCCGCAAATATCCAAAAGTTGTTCCAAACAAGGGAGAAACGATATCACTTCAGAGGAACATGTATATTTCAAAAGCCTACAGTGAGAACAACTACCAAGCAACACTGTATTTCAGTGCAAGGAGTCAGATTATGGAACGATTTTGGACCTGAATTAAAATCATGTACAAAGCTTGGACAATTTAAACAAAAACTAAAGGAAGAAATACTCCAAACATATTTACAAGACGACATGTAAACTCACATAAGGATTGACATTTCCAGCCTGTGTTGTGTTATAGCTTAGTTTTTCTTTTTTCTCTGTGACACTATGTCTTAGATTTGTTTTTGAATAGTAACCGCTTAACTTAGACTAGCTCAGTTTTCTTTTTCTCTCAGTCATATTTTGTCTTAGCCTTGTTTTAAATTGTAATCGCTCTTGTCTTGTTTTCTCTTTTTTCTCCTTTGAATTCTTGGATGGAATATGGGTGGGCAATATAAGCTGCGGCTTCAGCCATCACCCATTTCGGATAACTCACGTGGAATTGTATAGTAGAAGGAGTCTTTGTCTAATTTGACCTTGTTGTTATATTATACAGTTTCTTCTAACCTGTAATGTACTATCCGAAATAAATAAATAAAATAAAAATATACACCATCACCATGTCTATATGACGGCACATAGACAAATGTGTCTTTATGATGTCATTCAATGCAATTCAATTCAACTTTATTTATATAACGCCATTTCACAACAACAGTCATCTCATAGCACTTTCAACTGTAGGGGAAACCCCCACAATTGCAGAAAGACCCCAGCAATCAGGCGATCCCCTGTGAGCAAGCGCTTGGCGACAATGGAGAGGAAAAACTCCCTTTTAACAGGAAGAAACCTCCAGCAGAACCAGGCTCAGGGAGGGGCAGTCATCTGCTGCGACTGGCTGGGGGGTGAGGGGATAGAGAAGATGAAAAGAACAGACACGTAGAGAGCAAACAGCATGATGGGGACTCAATCTATGGGAGAGAACAAACAGATGTTAATGACCAGCAAAAAAAAAAAAAAAAAAATTCATTGAGAGTGAAGAAGAAGTGAAGCTCGGTGCAATTATTGGAGGTCCCCCGGCTGTCTAAACCTAATAGCAGCATAACTAAGGGAGGGTTCAGAAACATATGATCCCTCCCTAATTGTAGGCTATATCAAAAAGGAAGGTTTTAACCCTATTCTTAAAATTGGAGATTGAGTCTGACTCCCGAATCCAGATTGGCAGCTGGTTCCACAGGAGAGGAGCTTGATAACTGAAGGCTCTGCCCCCCCCCCCCATTGTACTTTTGGAGATTCTAGGTATTACAAGTAATCCTGCATTTTGGGAGCATAGTGCTCTTTTGGGATAATAGGGTAATATCAGATCTTTTAAATAAAAAGCGGCCTGATTGTTTAGAGCTTTGAAAGTGAGAAGAAGGATTTTAAACTTAATTCTAAACTCTATGGGAAGCCAATGAAGGGAGGCCAGAACCGGAGAGATATGATCTCTCTTTCTAGTACCTGTTAAAACTCTTGCTGCAGCATTTTGGATCAACTGAAGACTTTTTAGAGATGTTTTAGGACAACCTGATAATAGAGAGTTACAATAATCTAATCTAGAGCTAACAAAAGCGTGGATTCGTTTCTCAGCATCATTCTGAGACAAGATGCTCCTAATCTTGGCAATATTATGCAAATGATAAAAGGCAGTCTTAGAAAAAAATTTAATATGTGAATTGAAAAACAGATCTTGATCAAAAATAACTCCAAGGTTCCTCACAGAGCTATTAAGAGAAAGAGTAACTGCATCCAAACTAAAAGTTTGACTTGGAAAGGTATTTCTAAGGTTTTTTTGGACCAACAAGAATGACTCCAATCTTATCTGAATTTAATAGCAGGAAATTACAAGTCATCCAAGCTTTGATTTCCTTAAGACAGGCATCTAACTTGGCTAATTGATTACTATCATCTGGCTTCAGTGACAGGTATAATTGTGTGTCATCTGCATAACAATGAAAATGTATACAGTGCTTTCTAATAATGTTGCCTAACGGAAGCATATATAAACTGAAAAGAGTAGGGCCTAGCACAGATCCCTGTGGAACTCCATGACTGAGCTTTGAGTTGAAAGAAAACTCATTATTGACATGAACAAACTGGAACCTATCAGATAAATAAGATCTAAACCATTGCAATGAAGTTCCATTAAGTCCAACATAGCATTCTAATCTATCAAGTAGAATATTATGATCGATAGTATCAAAAGCTGCACTAAGGTCTAAAAGGACAAGTACAGAAACAAGTCCATTATCAGATGCGATCAGGAAGTCATTAGTGACCTTCACTGAGGCTGTTTCAGTACTATGATGGATTCTAAACCCAGATTGAAACTCTTCAGATAAACCATTTCCCTGCAAGTGGTCAAATAATTGCGTAGCAACAACTATTTCTAAGATTTTTGAAATGAAAGGGAGATTAGAGATTGGTCTGTAGTTAGCTAAAACTCCTGGATCCAGTGTTGGCTTTTTGAGTAAGGGTTTAATTACAGCAGTTTTAAAAGCCAGCGGTACATGGCCTAAAGTTAATGAAGAATTGATTATTTGAAGAATAAAGCTACCAATAAATGGGAAGACTTCTTTAAATAACCTGGTAGGAATAGGGTCTAAAAGACAAGTTGAAGGCTTGGATGAGGAAACTATTTTGTCTAACTCTAAAAGGTCAATTGGAGTAAACTGATCCAAACAGATATCAAATGAAGGAGTTGTAGTAGTTAGTGTATTTAAGTTAACGGTGGGAAGAATCTGACTGATTTTATTTCTGATAGATGAAATTTTATTATTGAAAAAGTTCATAAAGTCCTGACTAGTAAGCTCTAAGGGAATGCTAGGATTGACAGAGTCCTGACTCTTTGTCAGCCTGGCTACAGTGCTGAAAAGAAACCTGGGATTATTCTTGTTCTCTTCTATTAATGCAGAATAATAACTTGTTCTTGCTTTTCTCAGAGATTTTTTATAAATTATAAATTAAAAGATGATTTCTCCAAGCTAAATAGATTTCATCTAAATTAGTGGAGCACCATTTTCTTTCTAATTAACGAGTCTTCTGTTTTAATTAAATGTCATATTAAGGCAATCACTATCTACATCTACATGTATATTAAAGTCCCCTGCTATACTTATTCTATCTGATTTCAGCACTAAATCAGCTAAGAATTCGGCAAATTCAGACTAAAAACTCTGAGTAGGTTGATGGAGGACAATAAACTATGGCAAATAAAATTGGGTTTAGCCTAAAATTGCTAAAATGCCCAATACTGAGGACCAGGCCCTCAAAGGAATTACAATGTGTTTTTCGCTTTACATTAACTAATAATTTGGAATGGTAAATTGTTGCTACTCCTCCTCCACGACCAGAACTTCTTGGATTTTGACAGTTTAAATAACCAGAGGGAGCTGATTCATTCAAACCAACATAATCCTCTTGCACTAACCAAGTCTCTGTAAGAGATATTAAATCAATCTGATGATCAATTAACAGATCATGGACTAGCAGAGACTTGGGAGTTAGAGACCTAATATTTAACAAACCGCATTTAATTTTTAAATTATGAGGAGGAACAGAGGCCAAATCATTAAATTTAGAGGCTTCATGTTTAATTTGAGTTTTGCCAACTTTTTGTTTAATCACTTTGGGATTCTTACACATAATATTTTTATTTACTTTGGAGGGAGCAGACAATTATTCTCTGATGGGGAAGACAGGGGCTAAGTTGAGGGGTGGCAGATGAAGAGGAGCTGCAGAGAGGCGTGTAAGACTGCGACTCTGCTTCCTGGTCCCAACTCTGAGTTGTCAAGGTTTTGGAAATTTGGATAAAAATGATGCCAGATTGTTAGATAAATGAGAAGCCTCGTCTAATAAGACCAAGTTTTCCCCCAAATGAGCTCCAATTATCTATGTAGCCCACATTGTTTGCAGGACACCACACAGACAGCCAGCGGTTGAAGGATGACAAGCGGCTAAACATGTCATCACTGGTCAGATTAGGGAGGGGCCCAGAGAATACTACAGAGGCAGACATTGTTTTGGCAAAGTCACACACCGATTCCACGTTAAGTTTTGAGACTTCCTACTGCCGGAGTCGGACGTCATTAATGCCGGCGTGGATAACAATTGTGGAGTACTTACAGCTACTTTTAGCCAGCATTTTCAAATTTGACTCGATGTCCCCTGCTCTGGCCCCAGGAATGCATTTGACTATGGCCGCTGGAGTTTCTAGGTTCAAGTTTCTGACTACAGAGTCGCCACTGATCAGAGTTTTTTCCTCAGCGGGTGTGGTGCTGAGTGGGGAAAAATGATTAGAAACATGAACAGGTTGGTGGTTAACCAGGGCTTCGCGGCTAGGCTTCCTTCTCACCGTCACCCACCCAGTCTCCTCGCTGCTGAGGAGGGCCAGCAGACCGCTAGCAGGCCGCCCTAAGCTAGGGAGCTCCGCTGCAGCTAGGGGACATCCGTCGTTATTAACTGGCTCAGACGGTGTTTCAATACAGCGGAGCCGGGATTCCAAATCAGACAAACTCGCCTCGAGCACCTAGAAAAGACAACATTTATTACGTTTACCGTTATCACTGAAAGAGGCAGAGGTGTAGCTAAACATCCGACATAGAGTGCACATCAGAGGAGGAGAGGAAGGAGAGCTAGTAGCCATAGCTAGTGGCTAACCCGAAGCTAGCAAAAACACCGATGAAAGGTGAACAGAAGGCTAAAGAGGGTGATAAGATGACACTGAGTGCGCACACAGGTGCAAGAGACTTGATAAACAGAAGTGAGAGCTGACGGTAGATGGAAAAAAGTGATTAAAATACAATTAAAGGCAAAATCCTCGGGAGAATGAGGAGAGCAAACCACAGCCAGCCAGCAACACAGGAAGTGACGATACATTACCACAGGAAGCACAAATGTAGGCAGCGTTTGAAAGTCAATAGACTATCACTCACGATGCCTAAACTAATGTGTATTTATGATGTCATATGGCTCAAAATTGGCAAGGTGAGTAAGTCACAGGGCCAGTCTTTACAGCGCGTTCGTGTTTTCTGCACAACAGATTTCTGCAGCCATGGCCAATTCTACGTTGCTGCGAGCAGAGTTGCCAGATCAAGCAGTCTTCGTATTGTTGCTCAAGATGAAGCTTGCGATGCCAATATGATGGCACATAGACAAATGTGTCATTATGATGTCATATACATCAAGCCCACGGCACATAGACAAATGTGTCTTTATGATGTCATATACATCAAGCCTGCCTTCATATCTTTATGATGTCATATACAGTGACATCAGGCAACATGTCTTTAAATTAAAATTAAATGAATTAAATCACCCTTTATTGTCATTCAACTGTACAACCAATCATGTACAGTAGAACGAGATTGTGTTTTACCTATCTACTGTGTTAATCACACACACCCCAAGTGTAGAATCAGAGGGCCGCTGCCATGCAAGGCGCCGCCACAAATTTCCCTCCTCCATTCCATTATTGCTGAGCACCAAGCTGGACGGCAGGAAGTTCCACTTTTATATGGTCTTCGGCATGACCCGGCCGGGATTTGAACCCCTGCCTCTCGAGCGTGGGGCGGATGCTCTACTAACTGAGCCACCACTAAGACATGAAAGCAGCCTTGATGTACATCAAGGCTGCCTTTATGTCTTTATGATGTCATATACAGTGAGTCCATGCTGGAAAGCCTCTTTTTGCTTAGATCTATTTTCATGATCCTGTCCATGAAGTGGAATTATGATGCACCTATCCCCCAACCAGTGGCCTCAACGAAGAAGAAGAAGAAGAAGACCCACCAGATGGAGAGCAATAGAATGACAACTGCTGCACGTCAGAAAAGATGCAATGAAGATGAAACACCTGAGGTTCCAGCAGTACATTGCACCCGTCTGAGACAGGAGGACACCCTTCACCAGCATAGGGTACGCCGCCAGTCTACACTACAAATGTGTAAAATGCCAAGCAAACGTGCTGATTTTCTCCAGGTGCTCCGGTTTCTTGGTTTCTACACGCATGCATGGGCCTTCCTGAACAGGGTCGAAACCCTCTTTTTCAGGATCGTGCTCATGAACTGGAATTACGACGCACCTATCCCTCAACCAGTGGTCTGAACGAAGAAGAAGAAGACCCACCAGATGGAGAGCAATAGAATGAGGAGAACTGCTGCACGTCAGAAAGGACGTCGTGAACATGAAACACCTCAGGTTCCACTAGTACGCCGCAGGCATGACTGTGGACAACACAGCCATCTGAGACAGGAGGAGACCCTTTAGCAACGGGCATGCAGAAATACTTGCTTATACTTGGTTTCTACGGGCATGTGATGTCATATAGACATCATATCTTTATGACGGCATCGCCAGTCCTATGATGCCTGAGTTCATAGGATGTCCTATGATGTCACTGGTTGAGGGATAGGTGTATCATAATTCCAGTTCATGGGCAGGATTGTGAAAATAGATCTGAGCAAAAAGTGGCTTTCGACCCTGTTCAGGAAGGCCCGTGCATGCCCGTAGGTTGCCTCATCATCATAGCACGTCCTATGAACTCAGGCATCATAGGACGACTCGCCATGCCTACATGACGTCAAATGTGTAACCTTGATGAATGCCAGTCTACACTACAAATGTGTAAAATGCCAAGCAAAGTGCTGATTTTCTCCGGGTGCTCCGGTTTCTTGGTTTCTACGGGCATGCACGGGCCTTCCTGAACAGGGTCGAAAGCCACCCTTCACCAGCATAGGGTACGACAGACTTTAAAGCACGTAAACTTATTTGGTTCATATGGTGTCAAGTGTGTGTGGTGGCAACCAGGTGAGAAGTACAAAGACAAGTGTGTCTTGCCTAATAGCAACCAAGGATAATCACTCTATTAAAGCAAGAAATCTCTGTGTGTGTGTGTGTGTGTGTGTGTCTCTGTCACGTTTATAGGACATCATAGGACGGCCTATGATCTCTGCCTGAACATAGGACGTCCTATCCTATGAACTCAGGCATCATAGGACTCACAATGCCATCATAAAGATATGATGTCTATTTGACGGCACATAGACAAATGTGTCTTTATGATGTCATATAGAGACCATCACTCACGATGCCTAGACTAATGTGTCTTTATGA
The DNA here is from genome assembly GCA_020510985.1 of Pholidichthys leucotaenia. Classification (NCBI taxonomy): domain Eukaryota; kingdom Metazoa; phylum Chordata; class Actinopteri; order Cichliformes; family Pholidichthyidae; genus Pholidichthys; species Pholidichthys leucotaenia. The sequence goes on along the minus strand of CM035843.1, from coordinate 56,678,022 downwards.
TGTCATATGGCTCATAGACAAATGTGTCTTTATGATGTCATATAGACAATCACTCACAAGGCCTAGACTAATGTGTCTTTATGATGTCATATGGCTCAAAACTGGCAAGGTGAATAAGTCACAGGGCCAGTCTTTACAGCGCATTTGTGTTTTCTGCACAACAGATTTCTGCAGCCATGGCCAATTCTACGTTGCCGCGAGCAGAGTTGCCAGATCAAGCAGTCTTCGTATTCTTGCTCAAGATGAAGAAACTAAGCAAAAGCGTCACTTTCTCAGCAATGTCATTTTAAAGAGGTGCTGACACAGTAAAAATGTGCAACCTTAAAGAATGCCAGTCTACACTACAAATGTGTAAAATGCCAAGCAAAGCGTTGATTTTCTCCGGGTGCTCCAGTTTCTTGGTTTCTACACGCATGCATGGGCCTTCCTGAACAGGGTCGAAAGCCACTTTTTGCTCAGATCTATTTTCATGATCCTGCCCATGAACTGGAATTACAACGCACCTATCCCTCAACCGGTGGTCTGAACGAAGAAGAAGAAGACCCACCAGATGGAGAGCAATAGAATGAGGACAACTGCTGCACGTCAGAAAAGATGCCATGAACATGAAACACCTCAGGTTCCAGCAGTACACCGCAGGCATGACTGTGAACAAACACAGCTGTCTGAGACAGGAGGAGACCCTTCAGCAACGGCCATGCAGAAATACTTGGTTTCTATGGGCATGGATGGGTATGCACGGGTATGTACTAGTCTGAGTTAATTGGAGGCATACCTGTGGATGTATTTTAAGGCACAGTTCAAACACACTGCCTCCTTGTGTGACATTATGGGAAAATCAAAAGAAATCAGCCAATACATCAGGAAGAGAAACGTGGACCTCCGCAAGTCTGGGTCATCCTTGGGTACAATTTCCAGATGCCTGAAGGCGCCACATTCATCTGTTCAAACAATTATATACAAGTATAAATACCATGGGAATGTCCAGACATCATACCGTTCAGGAAGGAGATGGATTCTGTGTCCCAGAGATGAATGTGTGTTGATGTGAAATGAGTGCATCAACCCCAGAACAAAGGCAAAAGACCCTGTGAAGATGCTGGCTGAAGCTGGTAAAAGAGTGTCATTATCCACAGTGAAACAAGTCCTGTACCGACATGGGCTGAAAGGCTACTCAGTGAGGAAGAAGCCATTACTCCAAAAGCAACATTAAAAAAAAAAAAAAAACAGATTACAGTTTGCAAATGCACACAGGGACAAAGACCTTAATTTTTGGAGACATGTCCTGTGGTCTGATGAAACGAAAATTGATGGCCATAATGACCATCGTTACATTTGGAGGTAAAAAGGGAAGCCTGAGAACACCATTGCAAATGTGACATATGGGGGTGGAAGCATCATATTGTGGGGGTGTTTGGTTGCAGAAGAGACTGGTGCACTTCAGAAAATAGATGTCATCATAAGGAAAGAACATCTTCTTCTTCTTTTGGCTGCTCCCTTTAGGGGTCACTTCAGCGGATCATCTGGAGAAAGGAATAGGCGAGGCAACGAGCTGAACGACACAAGGCTTTATTCTTTCTCCAACAACATAACAGCAAACAGTGAAACAGCGCGACAGCGCTCCAGTGCTACTGCGCTCACAGGTCTCCTTGCATTCCCCTTTTATATCTTTATTCCCATGCATGGAGACCTGGAGCTTCTGACCATCATGCATTGTTGTTTAACAAAGGAATGTGTGGCACATTAACAAAACATACACAAGCGCCGCTTTCACACCTTCCTTCTCTCTGCAGCTCCGGTCATTCTTACTCTCCCCGGGGGGCGCACAGAACTAACTGTCCCGTCTGATACCCCCTGTGACACCTCCTCCTTCGGTCCATTGTTCTCCTATTTCCCCTTGCCTTTCTGGGTGGAGAAAACCACCAAACCGTGCCCCCCCCCCCCCCCCCCCCCATCGAACACCCAGAAGGAGCTCTAACCCCCCTGTCCTTTGGGCTCGAGCTGGCACCCATAGCGGCTGTAGCGGGGGGTTGCCGATCCCGTAGAACCGACCTGCTGGTGAGTTGTACCAGAGGGCACGTCACTCTGTGGAGGGAAAGGGAGAGGGGGGGGGGACACATCAGTTCTGCGAGCGCAGGTCCCTGCCGAGGGATCACCAACTTGTGGAGCCAACAACGGTGGGCATCCACGCTGGGGTCCGGTGTGCATTGTGCCTGCTGAAAACAAAACCGGCCTTCTGCAAGCTTCTTGGGACGAATGTGTGGGGAAAACAACGGTGGGCCGGGCCGGGTTGCTCCCAGCCTACGTCTGCGTAAAAATTGCACGGGTGGATCAGCCTCTGCGCAAGGTTTTCTGGTAGAAACTCTCCGGAGATCAGCAATGGCTGAGAAAAAACAAGTTCTGCTGGGGGGGGGGGGGGGGGGGGCTGCCAAATCCTCCTTAGGTACAAAGTGCAGCCCTAAAAGAACTCAGGGCCGGTGGTCGACCCAATTTGCGTACGTGAGCGTACCGTCTCCCCAAACGTGTGTCTGTGACATACAGCAGCTTGTTTCTGTCTCCAGCAGTCGCAGCTGCTACTGACTGCTGGCCGTGCTGTTTCCCGACTACTTGCACTGGCATGGTGGCATTCATTGCTGGGCGTTTGAGTCGAAACGGTGATGATAGAAGGAGATTGTCCAATTTCTGTGTTTCCTGACATCTGCTCCGGCTACTACCAATGGCTCCTTGACCTCGCTGGTATCCCTCCAGGATGGCGGCGGCTCCTGGAGCAGGCTTGTTGCCTGTTGCGTGATGCGCACGTCCAGCGTCGCGACCACATAGTAGTATCTTGTGTCATCCATAGTTTTCCCGCGGAGTGCAAACTGGGCTTCTATGTGTGAAGACCATGCTGCCGGGTTGTGAAGTCAGAAGTTCGGGAGCTTGACTGAAACAGTGCCCGCGGCGCTGGTGCTCTCCCTCCAGGTAGTCTCCGGGGCGGTGCTCGGCTCGCTTTCCATGTCACGTCTTGGGGTCACCAGTGTGGCTCGCTCTCCATGGCACATCAGGGTCACCAGTGTGGAGAAATGAATAGGTGAGGCAACGAGCTGAACAACACAAGGCTTTATTCTTTCTCCAACAACATAACAGCAAACAGTGAAACAGCGCTACAGTGCGACAGCGCTACTGCACTCACGGGTCGCTGTGCATTCCCCTTTTATATCATTATTCCCATGCATGGAGACCTGGAGCTTCCAACCATCATACATTGTTGTTTAACAAAGGAATGTGTGGCACATTAACATAACATACACCCACGCCGCTTTCACACCTTTCTTCTCTCCGCGGCTCCAGTCATTCTTACTCTCCCTGGGGGGCGCACAGAACTAACTGTCCCATCAGATTCTCCCCGGTGACACCTCCTCCTTTGGTCCATTGTTCTCCTATTTCCCCCTGCCTTTCTGGGTGGAGAAAAACCCCACACCGTGCCCCCACAATGCCATCATAAGAAAAGAACATCTTCTTTTGGCTGCTCCCTTGAGGGGTCGCTACAGCGGATCATCTGTCTTCATCTTCCTCTGTAACACAAACCCTCTCCATGTCCTCCTTCACTACATCTATTCTGCCCTCCCAGAGCGTTAATATCCAGTTTGGCAGATAGCTAAACAGTTCTCCAAAGACAGGCAAAAGGCATCCACTTTGTTATGGAGTGTCTATTTACTCTCTTGTGAAGGCACTGTAAAACTATAACACAACAGAAAAGCATTTTTTTGATTTTTCAAATATGAACTTGGTTACACGATACTTTTCTAACATCACATGACATGTTAAAAGGTGTTACTAAATCAAACATCCACATATTAGCATTGGCTTCATAAACACAACAAACAGACTCATAGCAAACTATTTAATTTCTCTCATGCAACATAAACTTACACTGTGATGGTAGTTACAGGCATATGTTCTCTGTGCTCTATAACCAAAACTTTACAATAGTTTATTTTCTCCCCTGCTGGATTAATCAGACTCCATTAACTACAGGACTTCTTCTGTTACACAAAACACAGGTGTTCAAACTCACTCACTCCCCATAGTGGAGTGATGGAAATACTGCACCCCAACAAAGGCAACACAACATCCATAAATCTTCTCTGTGGTCTTCGTCCTCCCCTCCTGCCTGCCACCTCCATCTTCAACATTCTTTGTCCAGTATATCCACTATCCCTCCTCTGCACGTGTCCAAACAATCTCAGCCTTGCCTCTCTTACTTTGTCTCCAAATCACTCAACCTGAGCTGTCCCTCTGATATACTCATTTCTAATCCTGTCCCTCCTAGTCACTCCCAGTGAGAATCTTAGCATCTTCAGCTCTGCCACCTCCAGCTCCGCCTCCTGTTTTTTTGTCAGTGCCACTGTCTTCAACCTATACATCATAGCAGGTCTTACTACCATCTTGTAAATATTCCCTTTCACTATAGCTGCTATCCTTTTGTCACAAATCACCCCTGACATTCATCTCCACCCACTACACCTTGCCTGCACTTTCTTCTTCACCTTTCTTGCGCATTTTCCATTGCTTTGGATGGTTGATCCCAGGTATTTATTACACCTGCCTCCTATGGAGTCTGTCTTGCTTCGACTGACTTTCATTCCTCTTCTCTCCAGATACAAACCTCCACCTCTTCAGGTTCTCTTCCACCTGCTCCCTACTCTCACTCCACATCACAATGTCATCTGCAAACATCATGGTCCACGGAGACTCCTGCTTGACCTCATCTGCCAGCTTGTCCATCACCATGGCAAACAAGAAGGGGCTCAGAGCTAATCCCTGATGTAACCCCACCCCCACCTTGAATCCATCTGTCACTCATACAGCACACCTCACCACCGTCTTGCTGTCCTCATACATGTCCTGCACCACCCTTACATACTTTTTTGCCACTCCTGACTTTCTCATACAGTTCCACACTTCCTCTCTTGGCACCCAATCATATGCTGTCTCTAGAGCTACAAAGACACAGTGCAACTCCTTCTGATCTTCTCTATATTTAGAGAAGTATATTTAGCCTTAGAGGAGTATACTTCTATAACTATACTTAGAGAAGTACACTCTATACTATACCTAGTCTCACCCCGTCTCACGTCCATATCGTCTCTGCTGCTAAATTAATATTGTACAGTCTACTGGGTATTATCAGGGCACACGGCTTTATACAGAGGAATTCTCACACTGGATGCTAATTTGTACATTGCTCATTAGCACATTGTACATAGTCTTATGCCATCTCACGTTCATATCATCTCTGATATTAAAATTACTATTGTACAGTCTATTGGGTATTATCAGAGACAAGTCATACTCACTCAGTGAATTTTTTTTTACTCAGTGACATGTTATAGTCACCCATTGAATTTTCATTCTTCTTGTTTCCTCTAGTCTTAACTGCATTAACTGTCCTAATTGCTTTTAATGTGTATTTATTAGTATTTATTAGTATTAGTATTAAAGTGTGTTTATTACCTTTATTAGTATTAATTTAGTATTGATGTGTATTTATTACCTTGGTATTCATTGCAGACAGCAAAGTAAGAATTTCATTGCTCAGGAAATGTTGCATTTCTTAACTGTGCACATGATAATAAAGCCTTTGAATCCTTGAATCCTTTAATACTTCTCCATCAACACTCTTAGAGCAAACATTGCATCTTTAGTACTCTTTCCTGGCATGAACACGTACTGCTGCTCACTGATTGTCACTTCTCCTCTTAACCTGGCTTCATCAACTCTTTCCCATATCTTCATAGTGTGGCTGATCAATTTTATGCCTCTGTAGCTACTACAGCTCTGAGCATCACCCTTGTTCTTGAAAATTGGTACCAAAACACTTCTCCACTCCTGAGGTATCCTCTCACTCTCCAAGATTGTGTTAAACAATCTGGTTAAAAAGCCCACCACCATCACTCCTAAACATCTCCATACCTCCACAGGTACAGTATGTTATCTGGACCAACCGCCTTTCCATTCTTCATCCTCTTCAAAGCTGCATTCACTTCTGCCTTGCTAATCCTTGGGACTTCCTTAATCACTATCTTTCCTTCCTCCATCCTCCTCTTTCTCTCATTTCCTTTATTCATCAGGTCTTCAAAGTACTCCTTCCATCTTCTCAACACACTCTCATCATTTGTTAGTACATTACCATTTCTGTCCTTAATCAACCTAATCTGCTGTACATCCTTTCCAGCTTGAGCTCTCTGTCTAGCCAATCGATACAAGTCCTTTTCTCCTTCAAGAGTCAAAGATATTATTTGTCAATACCATACATAGAGGACATACAGGAGAATTGAAATGCCGTTTCTCTCTCTTCAGTGGTGTGCGCAATATAAATAAAGAATAAGGCTGGAAAAACAACAGCAGCAGTTTATGTACAGTAATGCTACCTGTAGTGCAAATAGCGACAGAAGATAAAACCCAGACATCCCATAGTGCAATAAAGATAAATGATAAAACCCAGCAATCCTATATACAGAAAAAGTAGAGCAGTAATACTCGTAGTTGCAAGGTCGATGCAGTAGTGTAGGTGCAGACAGTGACAGACTGGACTGCACATGATCAGTACTGCAATAACAGACAGCAGCCGATATGGCATATGTGCGAATCATTGCAGTAAGGTGCAGAGACATACAGCAGCAGATGTATTACTGTTGGTGTGCCAGTCTTTCTGTGCCAATAACTGAGGTAGTTATTGTGCGGGTGAGTGTGTTATGGTCGGGGGTGGGGGGTGGGGGGACAGAGTTGAGTGTCCTGATAGCCTGGTGAACAAAGCTGTTTAGCAGTCTTGTGGAGTGGGCCCGGAGGCTCTGGTACCGTTTCCCCAAGGGCAGGGGGCTGAAGAGGAAATGTGAGGGGTGGGAGGTGTTGCCTGCAATGTTGATGGCTCTGCAGGTGAGGCGGGTGAGGTAGATGTCCAAGAGGGGGTGCAGAGGGGCACCAATGATCTTGCTGGCAGCTTTCACTGTGTGTTGTAGTGTCTCCCAGCAGGAGGTAGTGCAGCTTCCATACCACACCGTGATGCAGCTGGTGAGGATGCTCTCAATGGTGCCTGGTGGAATGATCACATGATGGGGGGTGGGACTCCTGCTCTCCTCAGCTTGGGGAGGAAACAGAGGTGAGGTTGAGCTTTCTTGGCCAGTGATGTGATGTTGTTGGACCAGGAGAGGTCCTCAGAGATGTGCACCCCCAGGAACTTGGTGCTGCTCACCCTCTCCACAGCTGCTCCATCAATGATCAGAGTGGGATGCTGTGTGTGTCCCCTCCTGAAGTCGACAACAATCTCCTTGGTTTTTCCCATGTTCAGGAAGAGATTATTGTCTTTACACCACTGGGCCAGTTGGCTCACCTCATTTCTGTAATTGGCCTCCTCATTGTTGGTGATGAGGCCCACCACCGTTGTGTTGTCTGCAGACTTGATGATGTAGCTGGTGCTGTAGGCTGGTACACAGTCATGGATCAGCAGAGTGAAAAGCAGTGGGCTGAGCACACACCCTTGTGGGGCCCCTGTGCTCAGTGTGATGGTCTTGGAGGTGTTGCTGCCAACCTGCAAGTTCTTTGGCCTCCCTGTGAGAAAGTCCAGCATCCAGTTACAGAGAGAGGTTTTGAGTCCCAAGTGTCTAAGTTTTTGTATTAGGTGCTGGGGGATGACTGTGTTAAATGCTGAACTGAAGACCAAGAACAGCATTCGCACATAGGAGTTCTTTGAATCCAGGTGGGTGAGAGCTGGATGAAGAGCAGCAGAGATGGCATCTTCTGTGGATCTGTTTGACCTGTATGCAAATTGAGATGGGTCGTGGAAGGGAGGGAGGATGAACTTGATGTTCTGCATGACCAGCTGCTCGAAGCACTTCATTATGATGGGGGTCAGTGCTATGGGCTGGTAATCATTGTAGCTGGATGGGACGGGCTTCTTTGGGACTGGTATTAGGGTAGCAGTTTTGAAACATGTGGGGACAACAGCTTGACTCAGGGAGATGTTGAAGATGTCAGCCAGGATGTTCTTGAGCTCCTCCGCACAATTCTTCAGGACATGACCTGGTATGCTGTCTGGTCCAGCTGCTTTGCGTGGGTTGATCCTGCAGAGGGTTCTCTTCACACTAGCTGGATCCAGACTTATGGCCTGCTCATCTGGAGGAGGAGTGGTCTTCTGTGCTGATGTGCTGTTTTGTGCTTCAAAGCAGCCAAAGAAGTCATTTAAGTTGTTCAGCAGTGTGATGTCACTCGCACAGGTCTGAGGTGGAGGTTTGTAGTTGGTGAGGGTCTGTATGCCACACCAGAGGGAACGTGCATCTCTAGTGTTGCTGAAGTGAACGGACATTTTCTTGCTGTACTGTCGTTTTGCCTCCTTGATGCCATGGGACAGGTTGGCCCTAGCTGTTGTTAGTCCTGCAGTGTTGCCGGCCCTGAAGGCTGTGCCCCGAGCCCTCAGGAGCCTGTAGACCTCTGCTGTCATATATGGCATTTGGTTAGCACGGACAGTGATGGGTTTGCGGTGAGTGACATCATCAATGCACTCACTGCAAAACCTTCCTTAGTGTTTAGCCTCTCATACAACTCACTATATGCCTTTTCCTTTGCGACCTATCTCTGTGCCATGCGCCTAGATTCCAAATACTCCTGTCTACTTTCTTCATCTCCCTGACTATCCCACTTTTTCTTTACCACCTCTTCCTTTGAATACTTTCCTGTATCATGATGAATGGAAGTCTCACTCATCATGATCCGCATATCTGATTTGGCAAAGGTTTTACGTCGGATGCCCTTCCTGACACAACCCTTCCCATTTAACCTGGGATTGGGATCGGCATTAGGAGTATACTGGCTTGTGCACCCCTGTGGCTGGGTTCATAAGGAAAGAACATGATGTGGAAACAATGAAGCAACATCTCAAGACATCAGCGAAGAAGCTAAAGCTTGGGTGCAAATGGGTCTTCCAAATGGATGATGAACCTAAACATACCACCAAATTAGTTAAAAAAAGGTTTTTTTTTAAGGGGTTTAAGGACAATAAAGTCAATGTTTTGGATTGGCCATCACAAAGCCCTGATCTCAGTCGCATAGAAAATTTGTAGGCAGAGCTGAAAAGATATGTGTGAGTAAGGCGGCCTATAAACCTGATGAAGTTACACCAGTTCTGTCAGGAGGAATGAGCCAAAATTCTAGCAAACTACTGTGAGAAGCTTGTGGAAGGATCCCCAAAACATTTGACCCAAGTCATACAGTTTTTACAGGCAATGCTACTAAGTACTAAGGAATTGTTTAAACTTCTGATTTTGAAGAAGGTAATAAAATTCTCTAAAAAACATTTCAGCAAATATAAAAATTATTTCACAAATAATTTTGGTAGTTGTAATTGGCCTAAAACAGGAAGAGTTTTAGTCTAATTTAATGTGAAAGAAAAAAATGGCTATGTGTGTTTTTATACAGTAAATGTAAATATCTGGTTTTAACTGTATGTCTGTTTTAATAGCATTAATAATAAATTTTGTTCGTTTTTTTTTAAACCAGCAGTGGAGGAAGTTTGGAGCAAGTGCCAACCATAAAATAAGTAAAATAGTATTTACAGTACTAGTAAGCAGTTAAATTGTTTAACAGCAGTATATTTCACAATTGAATGAGTGCAGTGTTGTTGCAACCTTCAATAACAATGATCCTGCAGTGGATTTGAAAAGGAACATTGCTTCTTAGTGCAAAGAATGAAACAGTCTACTTTAGTTAAATATATCGTACCATATAGGTTGCTGAAGCCACTTAATATCACAAGTATTCATCGTAAGAATATCTAACCAGCCACAAGTGCCAAGATATGGTGGTGAAAGGAGTTAGGTACCTAAGTACCATACCGGAATCACAAAGTTGTGTTGGTTTGAGTCCCAAAAAATGATGTGTTGTTTTATTATTTTTATTCCAAGTAGTAAAAAGTACTGTTACTCTAATTTCAACCCTTTTGCAAAATCATTTTAATTGAAATAATCATAAATGGTCACATCTGCTCACAAGGCTTTAATCTGTTGTCTTTCTAATGGTTATATGCACAGTATATATGAGCAAAGATTTAAATATAAATACTGAAATTACAGAAGAACAGGTGAGTAGGTAGGTTTCAAAAGTTGTTAAATTACTATGTAAAGTCTTGTGTGAAAATGAATGAGTAGTCAGTATTAATGAGACTATTTTTAATTATTAGCGCTTATAGGACTTGATGGTACATTTCCTTCACGTAACAGCATTGCTTCTTGCCTGGTGTCTTGAGTGGGAGAGGGGTAAACTGCTTCATTGGGGTCATCGGGTGGGCACCCCTCCACCCTCAGTGTTTTGCTGATTTATGCCCACAACACCTCCAGAGGGCTCAACAGCAACAACCTGACATCCCAGGTGTGCCCCCCTCTGCCATTACCCCTCTGGTCATCTTGCAGCCGGAAGACCTGTCCTCACACCCCCATTCTCTTCAGCAACCTAGATGTAGTCTTGGCAACAAACCTTCTACACCCAACCTCCACCAGGAGCACCTTGGTATGCCACTCATGTTGTTCTGCCTGGGCTGCTGTCAGCGTATTTTAGGCTTTTCCATTCATACGCCTCTCCCACTGCAGCTTCCCAAGGTACCATTAGTTCCAGGATGTATAGTAACTTCTGCGACGGTGACCACAAGATGAGGTCTGGTCTGAGATTAGTTATTATTATCTCTGTTGGAAAGACCAGTTTATGATCAAGGTCAACCTGCATCTTCCAGTCACGGGTTGGGTCAAGGAGGGTCAGGTTCACTCTTGCTGATGAGTTCACCACACGTTCGCCTGCTTTGACAAAAGGAATGGTGCTTGGTAGTCCAATCACTAGTGGAGCAAGGGCAGTGGTAGTAGTTCTCCTTCCTTCTAAAATGATTGCCAGTTGTTGCAAGACCTGGTTGTGCCTCCAGGTGTAACGTCCTTGGGACAGGTTGGTTTTGCAGCCAGTCAGGATGTGCTTCAGAGTTGCCGAAGTTTGGCATAGAGCACATGTAGGATCTTCCCCCACCCACTGCTGTAGGTTTTGGGGTGTAGGAAGAACATCATAGGTGGCTCTTATGATGAAACTGAGTCCTTTCATTTCCCAGAGATCTCTCTAGGTAAGCTATAATTGTCCAATATTTTAAGCAATATTTTTGTAACAGGGCTGCTCAAAATATATCACACAACCACAGACATTATAAAAAGTGTATATTTGATGAAGAAGCGAGTGCAGGCAGGGTGGAGTGGGTGGAGACGAGCATCAGGGGTGATTTGTGACAGAAGAATAGCAGCTAGAGTGAAAGGGAAGATTTACAAGATGGTAGTGAGACCTGCTATGATGTATGCTTTGGAGACAGTGGTGCTGACAAAAAGAGAGGAGGCAGAGCTGAAGGTGGCAGAGTTGAAGATGCTAAGATTCTCACTGGGAGTGACTAAGAGGGACAGGATTAGAAATGAGTATATTGTGGGGACATGGTGTTGGACTTCTCCACCCAGGGAACAATGGACCAAAAGAGGAGGTGTCACTGAGGGGTTCAGATGGGACAGTAAGGACTATGGCCCCCCCCCGGGGAGAGGAGTAAATGCCGGGCTGCTGGGAGAATGGTGTGAGAATGGTGCCTGCGTTATGTCATGTTAATGTGCCACACAGGCTTTGTTCTATACATAATGTGTATGGTCGGAAGTCCCAGGTCTGGATGCATGGAAATAAAGATATAAAAGAGGGATGCACAGAGACACGGGAGGAGCTTTTGCTATACTGTTTGTTGGAGAAAGAATAAAGTCTTGTGCTGTTCAGCTTGTTGCCTCACCTATTCCTTTCTCCACACTGGTGACCCCAAGACGTACTATGGAGAGCGAGACAAGCATCGCCCTGGAGACTACCTAGAGGGAGAGCACCAACGCCGCATGCACTGTTTCAGTCAAGCTCCCAGACTTCTGGCTTCACCACCCGACAGTGTGGTTTTTGCACACAGAAGCCCAGTTCGCACTCCACGGAATAACAACAGATGACACAAGGTACTACTACGTGGTCGCTGCGCTGGACGTGCGAGCCACGCAACAGGTGGCAAGCCTGCTCCAGGAGCTGCCAGCCTGGGAGAAATACGAGGCGCTCAAGAGGATGCTTCTGCAGCGCTATACCCTTTCGGACAGCGAAAGGGCGGAGAGACTCCTAACACGTTCAGAGTTGGAGGACAGATCAGCCGTAGAGCTAATGGAGAGCAGGTTGGCTCTGATGGGTAGAAACGACGAGTCTTTCCTGTTTGCCCACCTGTTCCTCAGGAACCTACCTGCCACAGCAAGGGCAATCCTGGCCAACTCACCGTTGCTGGTGACGAAGGACTATCGCGCACTGCTGCAGGAAGCAGATCACATCATTTTAGCCACCAGAACGCTCAGCATGAACGCAGTGGCACCGACACCCAGGAGGGATTTCAGCAAGGTCGCCAAGCCATTGGTGGTAGCCAGAGCAGACGCCAGGAGACGCAGGAACGGAGCGATCTGCTTTTACCATCACCGTTTTGGCTCAAATGCGCAGCGATGTGTGCCGCCATGCCAATTCAAGAAGATGGGAAACGGCACGGCCAGCAGTCAGTAGCAGCTGCGACCGCTGGCGACAGAAACAAGCTGCTGTATGTCACAGACACACGTTCGGGGAGATGGTTTCTGGTGGACTCCGGCTCCCAGAAGAGCCTCATCCTGCTGGTCAACGCAGACAAGGTGGCAGTGGGCAGCAGTCCTGAGCTTACGGCCGCCAATGGATCCACCATCAGGACATTTGGTGAGCAGACCCTGACAATATGCTTACACAGACGCAACTTTCAATGGAACTTTGTGGTGGCTGCATAACCCCCCCCCCCCATTTTAGGCACAGATTTTTTATGTGCTTATGGGTTATTAGTTGATATTGCTAATAGGAGATTAGTGGATGCCGTCTCTTTTGCCTGTCTACCCTGTACAGCTTGGGGAGCTGGGTCGACAACACTGGCTAACGTTATAGCTCCAGGGGGTAAGTACCAGCAGTTACTGGGTCAGTTCCCAACACTCACAATCCAGATGTTTTCGGCTACGATAACGAAACACGGGGTCGAACATTTCATAGCTACGAGAGGGCCGCCGGTATTTGCGCGACATCGGCACCTGGACGCAGCTAAACTGGCCAGCGCACGAGAGGTGTTCGCCAACTTGGAGCAGTTGGGCATTGTCAGGCGCTCCAACAGCCCGTGGGCATCTCCACTCCACATGGTGCCTAAAGCTGACGGGTTGTGGTGACCGTGCGGCGATTTACGGCGCTTGAACAATGCCACAGAACAGGATCACTATCCTATTCCACACATCCAGGATTTTTCCATGCACCTGGCCGGGGCGCATGTTTTTTCCAAAGTGGATCTGGTCCGCGGTTACCATCAGGTCCCGGTGTGTGCGGAAGACGTTCCAAAAACAGCGGTAATATCTCCTTTCGGCCTTTTCTAATTTTTATGCATATCGTTCGGATTAAAAGGTGGGGCGCAGATCTTCCAGAGGATGATTGACGCAGTGCTGCGTGATTTATCCTTCGTTTTCGTCTACTTAGATGACATTCTGGTAGCCAGTGTGTCGGAGGAGGAGCACATCGCCCATCTCAAGACAGTTTTCCAGAGGTTGGAAGCGCATAGGCTGATAGTCAACCCGGCAAAGTGCCAGTGATTGATTTTTTGGGCCACTGCATTTCGCCGGAGGGCGTGATCCCTTTACCAGATAAGGTGCGCTCTGTGTCGGACTTTCAGCATCCGCAGACCGTGACAGCACTACAGGAGTTTTGGGGAAAAGTTAATTTTTATAACCGTTTCCTTCCCCAAGCAGCCCAGCTGATGCTGCCATTGTATGCCGTGCTTAAAAAAAAGAAACCAGCGTAAACCATTGACTGGACTCCCAAGTGAGACCAGGCTTTTGCAAACGCCAAAGCAGCGCTGGCGGATGCCGCGTTGCTAGCCCACCCGGATCCGTCTGCACAAATAGCACTCACTACAGATGCGTCTGATGTTGCCATAGGGGCAGTGGTGGAGCAGTGCGTCGCAGGTTTGTGGCAGCCGTTAGCATTTTTTAGCTGAACCTTGCGTGAAAACAAATGTAAATACAGCACATTCGATAGAGAATTGCTGGCTCTCCACCTGGCGATGCGCCATTTCCAGTTTTGGCTGAAGGGTTGCAAGTTCATCGCGTTTGTGGACCATAAGCCACTGACGTACACGATGGCCAAGGTTTCGGAACTGTGGTCGGCCACCAGAGTGGTGGCTCAGTTGGTAGAGCATCCGCCCCACACCCAGGAGGCCAGGGTTTAAATCCCAGCCGGGTCATGCCGAAGATCATATAAAAGCGGAACTTCCTGCCATCCAGCTTGGTGCTCAGCAATAATGGAACGGAAGGAAATTTGTGGTGGCGCCTTGCATGGCAGCGACCCCTCTGATTCTATATATATGTGTGATTAACACTGTAGATAAACATAATTTCGTTCTACTGTACATGATTGGCTGTATGGATTTGAATGACAATAAAGCTGGCTTATCCATTTGGCCACAATTTTGGAGTTTACTATCGAAATTCAACACATTGCTAGTAAGCTCAAAGCCATGGTCGATTGCCTGTCGCACACATTAATCGCCCTGGTCTATATGGGGATTGATTTCCCCGCCATGGCTGCGGAACAAGCCGAGGACATGGACATTTGTGTGCTCCAGTCTGCGCCAATGAAGTTAAGGCCGGAGAGCAGGGTGGTGCAAGAAGGGTGCCCTCCCTTGCTCTGCGACGTCTCCACCGGCCGCCCGCATCCGGTGGCTCCGAGCTCTTGGCGCTGTCACATTTTCGAGTCAGTCCACTCCCTTTCGCACCCGGGAGTGCGCACTTCAGTGAAGCTAGTGGGGGTGAAATTCGTCTGGCTGTGCTTGTGCAAGGACATGAAAGAGTGGGCTGCAGCTTGCATCGCGTGCCAGCGGGCCAAAGTGTACAAGCACACCAGAGCTCCCCTCGAGCCATTCCAAATCCCGGCTAGGAGGTTTGACCACGTCTACATGGATTTGGTGTGACCTCTCCCGCCGTTGCAAGGTTTCACACACCTTTTGACAGTTGTGGACCACACCACGCGCTGGCCTGAAGTGGTCCCACTGGCTTCTACCATGTCCACGGAAGTGGCGTGTGCTTTTTTGTCGCCTTGGGTTGCATGTTTCAGATCTCCATCGGACATCACGTCCAACAGAGGTCCACAATTCCTTTCAGAACTCTGGTCCGCTATGGCCCAGAGCCTGGGGGTCAAAATTCACCGCACTGCAGCATACAACCCCCAGGCTAACGGGTTATGCAAGCGTTTTCATAAGTTGCTTAAAGCAGCGCTCAGAGCTTTGTTCACGGACACAAATTGGATTGACCGCCTACCTTGGGTCCTTTTAGGGTTGCACTCCACACCTAAGGAGGATTTGACAGCCTCCCCGGCAGAACTCGTTTTTTCTCAGCCGCTGCGGATCCCCGGAGAGTTTTTACCGGAAAACCCCATGCCCGAGGCTGATCCGCCCGCACAATTTTTACACAGTACGGAGGCTGTAAGCATACCGGGCCCAGCCCACCATTGTTTTCCCCGCACATTCGTCCCAAAAAGCTTGCAGGATGCCAGTTTTGTTTTTGTCAGGCACAATGCGCACCGGACCCCACTGCGCCCACCATACGACGGACCGTTCAGGGTGTTGGAACTTGGGGCGAAGAATTTTGTGTTAGACTTGGGGGGACGTAGGGAGACCGTCTGCATAGACAGGCTGAAGCCCGCTTTTGTGTTGGCAGACGAGCAGGTAGTGTTGGCCCAAACTCCCCGGCACGGACACTCATCGTTGGTGGCTCCGCAGGCTGGTGATTCCTCAGCAGAAACCAGTGCTCGCGAAGCTGATGTGTCTTCTCCCTCTCCCTTTTTCCCTCCACAGACTGAGGTGCCCTCCTGTACACCCCGCCAGCAGGGCAGTTTGACTGGATCGGCGATCCCCCGCTACAGCTGCTATGGGCGTCAGCTCAAGCCCAACCCGGGAGGAGCTTTTGCTATACTGTTTGTTGGAGAAAGAGTGGTTAGCACTGCAGCAGCACAGCAACTCACCCTTGGCCATGGGATCCCTGGTTCGATCCCAGCCCCTGACCAACAGTGATCTGTGTGGAGTTTGCATGTTCTCCCCATGTCTGCGTGGGTTTACTCCGGGAGTTCTCCAGTTTCCTCCCACAGGCCAAAAACATGCAGGTTAGGTTAACTGGAGACTCTAAAGTGGCCCTAGGTGTGAATGTGTGTGTGAATGGTAAAGGGATAGCGCCGTACCGCGGCTGCTTCATCCATCCAGGTGGATGCCCTCAATTTCCCCTCTGAGGACCAATAAAGTATACAAAATCAAAATCAAAAATCAATAAAAATAAAGTCTTGTGTTGTTCAGCTCATTGCCTCGCCTATTCCTTTCTCCACAATATCAGAGGGACAGCTCACATTAATCGGTCTGGAGACAAAGTATGAGAGGCAAGGCTGAGATGGTTCGGACATGTGCAGAGGAGGGATAGTGGATATCCTGGACAAAGGATGTTGAAAATGGAGCTGCCAGACAGGAGGAAAAGAGGAAGACCACAGAGAAGATTCATGGATGTAGTGAAAGAGGACATGGAGAGGGTTGGTGTTACAGAGGAGGATGAAGGGATAGGGTGAGACGGAAACAGACGATCCACTGTGGCGACCCCTAAAGGGAGTAGCCAAAAGAAGAAGAGCAATAGATACGTATAAAATAAAGGGTATGTTTTTTCATTTGTTGAAGCTAAAATTGCCCTCAAATTGTAGAATCACCCACATAATGTGCACCACTAATTATATCATTATCTGTCAGCTGCGTTTTCTGTTGGTATTTACCATTTTCTAGAGCTACTATTCTTCTACTGCAGCTCCTCAGCTGTCGCAGCAACAACACAACTTTACTACAGTGTTTGTGATCATTTGCTTTCACTATGGCTCTGGGAAACACCTCTGTGGTTCAACAATGCATCGGACTTTGTAAGTGCCACCGTTGCACTTTGATCATTGGTTTTGGTAAACGCTTGAGTCGCAGCTGCATAGCTCACACCACGGATGTTGCTACCAGGGGTTGCACTCAACCATCATTTTGACAGAGAGGTTTGTAAAAATTCTGTCAATCTGTTATCTGTCATTTTAATTGACTGTAGTTGGATCACCCTCAGTGTAATCTGTCAAATAACAGACAGCTTTCAGAATTTTCAGTCATTGCTAAAAAAAAAAATCTGTCAATGAAAGACAATTTTCACTTAACGTAACCTCTGGTTGCTACCTTAGTAAGAAGAAGAAGAAGAAGCCATCTCTATTGTCCTTCAGTCCATACAGCCAATCATGTACATTAAAACAAAATTACGTTTCTCCTATCTACAATGTTAATCACATATAGAATCAGAGGGGTCGCTGCCATGCAAGGCCCCGCCACAGACAACTTCTCCTTCCCCCATTCTATTATGCTGAGCACCAAGCTAGAAGGCAGGAAGTATCATTTTTATATGGTCTTTGGTATGACCTGGCTGGGACTCGAACCCATGATCTCCCAGTTGTGGGGCGGATGCTCTATCAACTAGACTACCACTATGGTGGCAGCAATCCATTTGGGAAACGCATACCTAGGAAGTCTTCCAATCATTAGAGGTTCCTGAAAACTCCCACTTACGGGGAGGTTCCTGGAAATGGAAACATGAACATGGGGGAAGTTCCTGCAAAACTGGTTCCTGGTAATGGGAGTGAGGCTATTGTCACTTCCCCATAGTCTGAGTGGGCCCACATTGCCTGCAACAGCTCTCTTCTTGGTAGGAACACTTAAACAACTACAACTACAGTGACTATGCCCTGAGTCCCAACAACCAATCACAAGGCACAACTTTAACCACCAGCAACTAAGCACCCTGTGATTGGCTGTTGAGACTGAGGTCATAGCCACCAAAGTTGTAGTCTTTTCAGTGTTCCTACCCAGAACAAGAAAGTTACACAGTACTGCTTTAAATATATACAATCAAACTCAACCCATTCTCATAGCAGTCATTTGGGGTTTATTATGTTTGAATATAATTTAACAGTGTCATCTTTATTGCATGGACAGAATGACAACTTTTGTGAGTATGGTAAACAATGTCAATCTTTATACATTTATTCTCTTCCCATTCTGACATTTATAACCCTTATTTTAATGAATGCTGAAGTCATCTGGAGACATGTCTAGAAACTATTTGCCCAACCCCAAAGAAACATTTCCCAGCATTGCTTCAGACCTGTAGCAGTAGGATTTTGTGGCGATTTTATAACGAGAACTTTGCACATGGTTGCTTTACATGACAGAGAGAGGGTAAAGTTGCAGAGAAAACATAAGTGTAGCCTTAAAAACCATCTTCAGTCTTAGGAAACTATATAAGCTTTCACTGGTATGGCTGTTCTCCACCAAGTGACTATAAAAACGACAGGTTTATAGACCACAAATGTTCTAATTACAAGCACATGTAAATTCTGTGAGATTGACTCTTGTTCTCAGTCCAATTCCACACTTAAACACAGCTGATGCATTAATGTACAGGATGTATCTGAGTTGCACTGCACTGTATATTGGCCTTTGAAGCACATCTGTAGAACCACTTCCAGTCATTCACATGAATGAGTCCATGTCCAAAATGTAGCAGAAGACTGAGGGGGGAATCTCTCTGTATTAGCAGTAAAACACATCTCTCAGAAAAGGAAATCACAAAGTTGACAAGCGAATATTCAAGCTATACTTTAGAATACAAATACATGCATACTTTACAATACAGAAAACAATACAGTTTTACATTAATACCAAGACTAACATTACTTGAACAACACTCGTCACTAATCAATGCCAGTGTCACGTTTGTTTCAAAATGCAGCTTGGCATAAAAAAAATAAAATAAAAAATAAATCAACATTTGATTTAACATTCTCAAAACTGTATTTATTTATAATTTTCTTTTTTATATGACATAATGAATCAGTGCATGTACTGTGGTGACTTACTATGTAGTTATGTATACTGTGATTGGTTGAAGTTGCAGGAAATTATGATGACCAAGTCTTAAAAGTAAAATAAAATTTGTCATGGACAAAAACTAGTGTGCCATTTTTATCACCCAGAACCCTATTTAGCTAAAACTGAAATTGATGATTAATTCTGAACAAAAATTAGGTTGGGAACTTGGGATACAGAGTTTTTTAAGCTTCCAAGAAGGACAGACTGACTCAGCTAAATATTCTTAATTTTTAATTGGCTGAATTATTTACTTCTTGCACTGAATAAACAATAATAAGGTAATAATAACCCTTAATAGATTGTATTCCTGGTTCTTAAAGCATATGCTAATGTAGAAGAGAGTATTACACAAGGTATAGATGCAGTTTTGTTCTGATTTAATTCTTTTATAATGAAGACATTGGATCTGTTTCCGGATGCTGTAAAATGGCTTTACAGTAGCTTCAGCAAAATAAGTATTAATATTTTCTAAATCAGCGTGCGTGGTAATAACATCATTACGTGGAAATATTACGGATTTAGGGTATCAGGTTAACTATAGCCATTTACTACACCGCCTATTACAAAGTGTAGCAATTAATATAAATGCCAGCAGGAGGCGCCAGAGGACGCAAAGAGAAAAATTAGACGTGCCTTTCATGGTCTTTTCACACTGAGAAACTGGCAGCCTATGCAAGAGTGATATGTCTTTACATATATACATATTATATTTTAGCCTTTAATTTTCTTTTCTAATATATACCAGTGACCATTAAGGGATTTTAAGAGACGAGAAATCAGGGTATTACTTCAGGAAAATGCGACAATCTCTTAAATACACACGATGTTATTGTTAAAAATCCTTTATTTGAGTAATTCGGCTAAATTCAGTGAAAAAAATAAATTCGATAAAACAAAGGAGTGTTCGCTCGAACGAAATTAATACTAAATCAACAGATATATAGAATCAGGGACTGAAAATATTGTGGCACGTCTAGTACAATTTAACCAACAAGTACACACAAACAAGCTTAATTTGTGTAATTAAACATATTTCTAAATGTGCGAGCTATATAGCAAGTGTGTCTTTAACGAAAAAAAAAAAGATGAGCAAAACAAGAAAATTGCAGTCTGATAAAATGTGGGGGGAAAAAAATAAAAGAAAATCGTTTAAATAACGAAACAATAATGTGGCATTAATCACCTGCTGCAGTTTTGCATCTTAAACCTATTGTGCTCCACATTCCGACTAAGTCACGGATTTGGTCAAAAACTATTTTTTTTTAACAGGAGGACCAAATAAAAGAGCGACGATTACAGAGGGGGAGGGCAGAAAGCGAGGAGGCAAACAATAGAGAATCAAAGCATAATAATATTCCTAAATGAAGAGGGAAACGCTGCCCCGCTCATTTTATTAATCAGACTGTCAATTTCACCCAAGAGGCCAAACCCAAAGAGCAGACTCAGAGATCAAGCGGGGACGAGCTCCTCACTGCTCCTCACTGCTCTCCTCCTCTCCACTTGGATATTATTCGTCTGACCGAAGGCCGCCTCCATCATCAAGTGACAGCCCTCTCCTATTTATTTGCTTATAAACCTGTTACAATAAATGATCATTGGAGCAACGTCAGCCCGGCGTTTTAACAACGAAGCAGCAGCCACTTTTGATGAATGACATTTCATGCTGCTGTGGGGAGGACGCGCGGCTCATTTTGGAGCAGCCAGCTCGTCGATTGCATTTAGATCGTCTCATTTTTGAGTCTTGCTTGTAGAAAAACGCTTTAGAGACAGTTATTTAGACACAGTGGCTGGGCTGCATGCGGATTTAGCTCCGAGACAGCTCACTGGTGCTCCAGCCCCTTCGACCAAGAGTTGGTTTTTGTTTTTTTTTTCTTCTCCTTCTTTTTGTTTCGTCCTGCGCGGCTCAATGATGGAGAGGATAAGAAAAGAGATGATATTGATGGAGAGAGGGATCCATAGTCCCGTGGCGGGCAAGAGGCTCTCAGACGCGCCTGGAAATTCGGTGCTGGAGGCCCTGGAAAACTCCCAGCACGGCGGAAGGCTGAGCCCGAGAATCACTTCGGCTTCTCTCCATGGGAATCTTGGGGACATCCCGGCGAAAAGCAAGTTTGAAATTGACAGTCTCTTCGGGACGCACCACAACAGCGAAAATTCCTCCACGGCGGAAATTTCCTCGTCGGAAAGCAGGAAGAAGATAAGCATCTACTCGGAGGTTTCTCAAGAGTCCGATATTAACAGTGATGTGGAGGTGGGCTGCCCTGCGCACCGCTCACCCAGCCAGCACAAGGAAAACAACAAAGGTACCGTTGATTTTTAGCTACATTTCGTTTGACAGAATTTATTTCATTATTACAGTTGGAATATATGCTCATTATAGTTGTTTTTCGGTTCGATAAAATTGTTATTATATTATTATAAGCAAATATTTCTGCATAGCACAAGTACAAATAAGCGTAAAGGCCCACACGTGTATTAAAAATTAAACGTGCATTAAAAAAAAAAATCACACATCTCCTTTTGTTTTCCAGGTTTTTCAGACAGTAACTCTGCGTCTTCCAACACGAGCTCCAGCTCCCTTTCCAACATGAACGGCGGCTCGTCGGGGGGATCGAACAATTCAAACTCGGACCAGGTCAGGAGGTATCGGACTGCTTTCACCAGAGAACAGATCGCCAGGCTGGAAAAGGAGTTTTACAGGGAAAACTATGTCTCCAGACCGAGGAGATGTGAATTAGCAGCGGCGCTAAACCTGCCCGAAACTACAATAAAGGTAGGCTGGAAATACAGCTTTAGATTTATGTTTGTGTGTGCTGTGAAAATACAGGAATATTTAAAAAAAAAAAAAAAGTCGCCGTGGCATTTTAATTTAAATTTCTATTCTTAAATGTTTTGCCATGCAGGCTGTTTTTTATTATTATTATTATTTTGCACACAAAATGACGCTTTTTATACTGGCTATAAAATGAAACAAATTATGCAAACACTTAATTTTTTAGTTCAAGCGTTAAATTTGTCACACTAAAAATAAAACACTCATTTATTTAAGCTTTTTTTTTATATTATGCAGAATAATTTACTTTGATATAAGAGTAAATCTAAAGCACAGTGGATGAAAATGCAGGTGAAGCCTAGCCTCCATGAGCGCGCACAGCTTCACGGTGCGCTGTTTGGTAAAGACACTGAGGGTCCTGCTCTCACTCTGTGTGCAGGTGTGGTTCCAGAACAGGCGGATGAAGGACAAGAGACAGCGCCTGGCCATGTCCTGGCCCCATCCCGCCGACCCCAGCTTCTACACGTACATGATGACGCACGCCGCGGCCACGGGAAGCCTGCCGTACCCCTTCCACTCGCACATGCCCCTGCATTACTACCCGCACGTCGGCGTCACGGCGGCAGCGGCGGCCGCCGCCGCCACCGGCGCCGCCTCCTCGCCTTTCGCCACCTCCATCCGCCCCCTCGACACGTTCCGGGCGCTCTCCCATCCCTACTCGCGGCCGGAGCTCCTGTGCAGCTTCAGGCACCCGGGACTCTACCAGTCGCCCGCCGGCCTGAACAGCTCGGCGGCGGCGTCCGCGGCGGCGGCGGCGGCGGCGGCGGCGGCGGCGGTGAGCGCTCCGTCGGCCTCCGGGCCCTGCTCGTGTCTCAGCTGCCACAGCAGCCAGGCGGCCAGCGCGCTGGGCTCCAGGGGCGCCGGGGCGGACTTCACCTGCACGGCGTCCGCGCAGAGGTCTGAGAGCGGATTCCTGCCGTACTCTGCGGCGGTTCTCAGCAAGACGTCGGTGCCGTCACCAGACCAGCGGGAGGAAACGTCGCTGAACAGATAACTCACCACATCAGCGCTCCACGTCTGCCCCACTCCTCCTGGAATAGGCCCACTTTAACAACAGGGTATGGCACCTGTAAAGTACCATGAACACACACACGCGCGCGCGCCCCCACGAGAAGAGGACCTCAGACTCTTTGCGAGGACAAGACACTGAGAAAAACTCAAGCTTCCAAAAGGCTTGAGGCCATGATGCGTTGACCTGTTTTAATGTGCTGTGCTGGATTAATTTATCCATTTGATTAAAATAAGACCATCTAAGCTTTTAAACATTTTGTTCCCACGGCTCAGTCGAAATTTAAATTAATGTTTGTACAATTTTCAGTATTTTTGCACAGAGGTGTGAAGTGAAACAAACCCCACATTAGTTAGAAGCGTCCAATTTTCAGTGACACCCCAACCAAGCTCTCTATCAGATTAGACAAAGCCAGAAGATTCTTTTTTTTTTTCTTCTCCATTTTCGCCCAGCAGCATATTCTTCTTCACTACAGACCTAATAGACTCTGATTTTGGCAGCAATAGCTCGTCCAACTTCCAGCCCGCGCCCTGTGGGGACGCTCCTAATCAGCTGCAAGGCGCGTATGAATTTGCACGGCGTCTTTCGTGTCAATTTTTATGTTAATAATGAGAGGATCATGACAAAAATTGCCAATCATGCACCTAGATGGAGCCCCTTTGAATGCACGACTGTATAGGAGAGCTCGTCGTTTGGAGAGCCGCTGTCAAGCGCTAACAACCCGCGGAGGGAAGTCATTAGACATACAAAAGAGCTGGGACAAAGCGACAGCCCTGGCGCACAGAATACACCGCACAAGGTCTGCGTCTGACACATGGCGGCTTTTACAGTATTGCAGACAAAGTAGCTTTCCAAGAGCGACGGGGAAAAAAATACCTCGAAATACATTAATCAGTCTTATTTTATTTCCACCACCCAATCACAGCATGAGTGTGATATTTTCGTATTCCTGCACAACTTCTCCACACACATAACGGCACTGAGCAAGGCAAAAGTTCAGACAAAGCAGCCCTGGCTTTAGGCAACATGTCTGCAGCGCCTGTGTGATTTTTTTTTTTGTTTTTAAGTCCTTCCAATTGGGACATCACCAATATGTTAATTATAAAACACGTGAGCTGTAAATCGTTGAATATTTTTGCAAAATGTCACGCATAGTCCTACTGATAGCTGAAGATGAGGGGTGTGGGGTGGGGGGGTATTGATCTGGAAAACGCACCATGAAAAGGTTGGTTGGCTGTTTTTTTTTGTTTGGAAACACGTCTTCTCTTTATTTATTTCGGGTGACTTTGCTGAATGTTTTTTTTTTTTTTTTTAAATGTTGAAACACTGGATGTATTCACCAACATCTCATAACTTAAAAAAAAAATGGATTGTAAATTTAACAGTAAGTCCAAAATCCATGATTTGACTTTTGTGCAAAGATGGAGAACAAGGTCCACTAAAAAGAGGCTTTAAAGGGCTGACAAACGAGAAGTGAAATTTAAATGAAAATCTATTGGCCTTTACGCCCCTGGGGTCTCTGTTATAACTCTATATCTCTGTATTTAAAATATCAATGACTGTATGAATTTAAATATTTTAACTTAAGAAGAAATCATGTGCAATATGAAATGTAAATCATGTTATTTATTGACCGTGTTTGTTCTTGTAAAGTAAATAAAAAATCTTTACACATTTCCGCTTTTTTTTACATGAATGACACACTTTTACATATTCAGTTTGCAGTGCAATTTATTTCAACTTTATTCCAGATGCACAAAGGTTCCAGAGCATACAAATTAAACAAGACTTAAAATACATAAAATAATAGTTTATCATGCCAGCGTGCTCAATGTTTAACCACAAGGATGTATTTAATTCCTTAAAAGAATATTTAGATTCACCAACTATCTTTTATTATAGGTGTGCTGGTGCAAAACCCAGGCCAACATCAATTAAAAACACGCGCAAAGCTACAGGGAATATGAGGCCTGTCATCACGGGTCATTCCGGCCCTATAATTTACCATTACTTTTACATTACCTCTAAATGATACAAGCTGATACTGTCGTTAATTGCACTTGGTTTAAATATAGTCCCAGAACACAATGCCCCCGGGGGACTTCAAGATAAGTTGCTTTTTTTGAACGTCCCCATTAAAGAAATAGGATTAGGGGAGCAAATGTGGGCGTGATATATCACCAGGTTTACTTGCTCTTTACTAAAGAGAGGGCTGCAACCCGCACAACAAAGCCACGGAGATAGATGGAGGCGCAAAAGGGAGAAGACAAGAGGGGCTAGAAAAACACTGGCCGCAATAACACCCTTAGTTTTGTATCCATTGTGCAAGAAGGGGGGGGGGGGAAGAATTCATCATAATGCAGAAGACTGTCTGTCACCTTCACTGAATGGTTTTTGACAAGAAAATAAATCTTTGGGTTGTTTAATATGTTTTTTTTTATATATATATTTTCTTTATTTCGGTGCTAATAGAAAAAGCAAATTAAATGTCCAGCAGCGAGATAGAAATGCAAAGATCGATGATGCCGCGGCTACTGTCCAATCCCCCCCGTTTAATTGACTGTATTTTCAGGGTAATTGAACTGCTTGTTGTAAATTGGGGATTTTATAGAAACGACATGAAAACTGCATTTACTGCCACTCATGGCATCTTTGACATTGATTATCTGATCAGCGCCGTGTCATGCTAACCTCCAGTTCTCCATTACACACTGTTTATGAGCTGTTACAGAACAACTCGCTTGTTCCACAGTGATTGATTGCCTTATTAACGCGTGTTCTTGTAAGTGTGACCGGACTGATTACGATGCATATGTTTAGAATAATGTTTCATTTAGCTGACTGCGAGTAATGCGGGGTGACAGCTGCTGCGGGGAGGACGAAAAACCCAAACTACAGGGAGCACACGGGGCCAAAACGCATTTAAGGTGGAGCCGGAAGACAGCGCAGAGCTCCCCCCCCCCCCCCCCATACGTGGTCAAACTGACTGGTAATGTGGCGTTTACCCAAATATAAAATTATGATACATTAAAAAAAAACATCCCTATACACTTTTGATTTCACAAGGCTCCCTCCATATTGTCACCATATTTGAACGTGAAGCAGCACCCCTACGACTGAAGGTTCCAGCTGTTATCCAAAATACCGACTGAATCAATCAAAAGCCATCCGACGCCACACGATATTGTCAAATCGGTCTTCAAGGTAGGAAT
Source organism: Pholidichthys leucotaenia (assembly GCA_020510985.1). Lineage (NCBI taxonomy): Eukaryota > Metazoa > Chordata > Actinopteri > Cichliformes > Pholidichthyidae > Pholidichthys > Pholidichthys leucotaenia. The sequence goes on along the minus strand of CM035843.1, from coordinate 56,651,881 downwards.
ATTTCACCAGAATTAAAAGGAGAAACAACACAAACTGCAGCCTGATGAGATTTATGCCACCATTATGAATCTAAAGTAGTCTCTGCTCCCTTTGTCTCATATCATTGCCTCTGTTCAAATGTTACTTTCATATATTACATGACTTTAATTCAAGTATAGCTCATTAAGATAGAATGAAATGGTTAAATTAACTTATCAACTCGTAATGATGATGAATGGCGCATTAATTCACATACAAGCTGGGTAATTTGCAATTTTGCGCGTTTTGATGGTTCTCAAATAACATTTAATATAGCGGGTCATCCCCTCAATCAATTACACGCGCGTGTGAGTCGGTGGCATGGAAAATCCTTTTTGCATGCATATGTATTGAAACGTGTTCTCAATTACTTTTTGGAAATTGCTTTTATTGGGGTAAGAGTAATTCTTTCACTCCTTCGCTGGAGAAATAGTTAAGGTGGTACTACTATAAATGTGGCACAACGGCAGTATTCTCAACATTAACAAATATTTTCTTTATGTATTCTTAGTATTCTTTGTTAGCCTATATGTAAAAATAGATATACTTAAGTGACTCATTATATATTGGAAATTTATTATAATTTTTTTTGCCTTAAACTAAAAAATTTATGCATCAACACAAAGTAGCATATGTACTGTATGTATGTATGCATTTAATTTAAAAAAACGAACAAATGGGATGTAAACTGAAGGTGCATAAATAGAAGAATTGCAAAAATACAATAAAAATCAACGCAGAACGTTAAAATACAAAAATAACATAGCTGCACTGACTGAATTGCAGTCTAAGAGAATTATTTGAAAAAATATCTATAGAACAAAATAAGGTATTTTAATAGAAAATCGTGAGTATCATACTCAAAAAGCAATGTTGGTTCAACTGTATTTGGAAAATTTTCACTTTGTGCACTGTCATTAGAAACTGCGTTGCTCTAGCCTGTCCCATGATTTCATTGATACTACTCATGAATATTGTTGGAAATGCTTGTATGATTACTGTTTGATTTTAAACGTATCGAAAACTCTATCAGTGAAGGTTATTTATTACTTTAATGTTCTGTTTAAAGCATTTTTTTAAAAAAAAGTATTTTCAACTTTACAAAATTTGTTTCCATAGAGTGTCTTGCTGACCAACGTTGAGGCGCAGTCAAATAAGAATTCCTCACAAAACATTTATCTGGCGTGCCAAAACAGGAACAAAAGTACTGAAATGCTATAAATACCAGAGCAAATATTTTCCAGTAAAAATACACACGATTAAACAAAAAAATCACATTAAAAAATTAGGAGCACATGCATAGACGTTTTTTTTTTTTTTTTGTTACTTATTTGTACCCGTAGGTAGATTTGGTTTGCAGTCTGGTGACAAGCCACCGGCTGCTGGTCGCTGCGTGCGCGAGCGCCCTAAACCTACATGTTTTTGGTATGCGGGAGGAAACCGGAGAAATCCCGGAGTAAACCCACGCAACACGGGGAGAACATGCAAACTCCACACAGCTCACTGTTGGTCAGGGGCTGGGATCGAACCCACGACCTCATGATCCCCGCGATCCCCCGGCCAAGGGTAAAACTGTGCTGCCACAGTGCTAAACCACTGCGCCACCGTGCAGCCCAGAAGAAAATGTAAAAAAAAAAATACTGTATTAAAGAGAAGTGTCTCTAAGCTTCTTTAACATAGCAAACAGTTTAGTGAGACTGTCTTTCTTTGAAACCCCAGATGGTCATCATAAAATAACTTGAGAGTAAATGTCAAGTATAAAACACATAGTAATGGACAGTGGCACTGAATTTTTGTATATTCCATATAATCTAAGATGACATTTTAACAGTGTGCTCAGGTTACAGACACATCCACATAAAACATTTCAAAAGAAATATTTGTTGTATCAGTAATGGTTAAAATAAATATACATTTCTCTAAATAAACAAATGGCGTAACTGAAATATGAATATCAGTCTACAGCCACACATGTTCCACAGTAATACATAAAGGACACCTGGTTATTCCAACCCCAGGTGTGAGTGATAAGGATGAAATATTATATCCCAGTTTGAAACTTATAATGGCAAAAAATACAGACCAGAAAAGACACAATAGCTTCACTGGAGCTCAGCATAAATAATTATAATTTTGACTTTACTTTGAAGTAAAGCTGTTTGGTTTAAAGGCATCATCAGCAAGGATGCATTGGTACCACCTTTTTCAGACTAAATTCGAGTACAATTACTTCAGTTTGAATCCTCACTGTTATTGTGTACCAATGCAATCCTTGAAGAAAAACTGTTTATCCACTGTATATACGTCATGCTTTTTGCTTGTCATTATCCTTGACTTGCCAGTCAGCTGGCAGTAAAAGAATAGTTTAGACTGTATGGTACTGTATGTGCACTGTTGTCATTCTAATGTTGTGCGTCAGCGTAATATTGTAGGAAGCATGAGTGTGAATTTGCAAGTACAAGTATTAGTCAAGAAAACCTTCAGTACTGATACAGGTGAATCTCTTCAGGCAATATATGTATAGATGATGTATTTAAATTGAAGGACCCATTCACTATGAGGTGCTGTATTCATGGGTTTTAATCTTCTATTCCCATATGATTATCATAACAAAAATAAAACCTCTCTTCACTTGGACATATTCATATTTATACACTGTGGCAGAAGCTGGTAAAGGTCTTTCAAAGTTTTTTTTGTCAGTACATCACTAAAAGATAATCCTGTTTCCAGTTATCCCCAATCATCATACATCTGGCTGTGATACCATTAATAATTATAAAACCTTCTAAATCCTACTGCATCAACTGCGATGCAAAGTGACGCACCTCATTCAAATTACTGTGACTCCTCGACCATTCATGCTAGCAATGTAATTTCAATGGATTCTGAAAGCTGGGAAGTGGAGCTTTCCATTGATATGTGGCACATTCTGGTACTCACAGGACTGCCTGTATGTGTGAAAGAGGAATTAAGCACAGCAGGAGAGCTGCAGGCGGAGAGGAGGAAAGTGGAGGAGAGTGAAGCTCTTCAAGTATTTTTGCTGTGTTTCAGCTGTGTTTTCTGCATAAACAGTATTGCAAATAGTAGTATATTGTTTGTGAGAGTTTTGGAGTGTAGCAAACAAATGTTTGAGAAGATATAACAGTTTCATTATCTTTTATCATCTCAAAAGTTTTGTTCATGTACATTCGAAGTATTTATTAAGAGAAACCTGGAGAAAATTCAAACCCATTTTTTTTTTTTACTTTTTTGTTATCCCACACTGCTTCAACCATTTATAACATATAATAATGACAAACACTTGCCAGATTTTGAAAGTTACATTTCTCCTGGGGAAAAAGGGGCAAAATAATTTACATAAAGGACATTTTATGACACATTTATTGAAAAAAAGATGAAAAAACCCAAAACAAAACAGGCGGACCATCATAATTTTAGTACTACCCCTAATTTCTCTGTGCCAGCTTTCCTGTCTTCTGCCATGCAGCTAGCAAATCAAAGTACAGCTGTACATCAAGAGAGTTTGAGGAAGGAGAACCTGTTCCAACTTCCTGAAAAAGCAGAGTTTCTTTTGGACCTTCCACACCTGATACTTCTAGTCCAGGTAACGTCAACTGAGATGTAGACTCCAAGTTACATGAAGGAGTCTACCCTCTCCACGTGCAGAGAGCAGACTGCTCCACCCGCCGTGATCTCCTGTAGTCCATTATCATATCTTTTGTTTTTATTGTTTAAATTCAGATGGCAAAACCATTGTGTTCTTGGGGTTAAAGATGTCACCTTCTCAACCTTCTCTGGTCCTAATACATTTCTTTTCAATGTTGACCATAGCTCGGCTTTTGTTTCATCTGACGACAAAACCTTCTTCCAGAAGATTTTTTCTTTGTCTATATGATCAGTAGAAAAATTCGGCCTAGCATTAAAGGTCTTGATAAAGGCTTTTTCTTGCATGGCAACCTCTCAGCCAGGGGCCTTGTAAAAACACAATTGACTGTCTTCCAATAGCTTTAAATTTCAGTGCATATACCAGCTTTTTGATAAATCTGGGTTGACCCTTGACCATCCTGACCAATTGTCTTTCAGCAGCAATTGATAACTTGCGCTTTGTTCAAAATTGTGGTCGTGGGACAACTGAGTCATGCATTTTATCTGTCTATAAATACAACAGATCTCTGTCTGTGTGTTCCTCACATACTGTATCTCTCAAACCGTTCGTCAGACTGGCCTCAGATTTTGTAAGCGCTTTGCTGAGGTTACGAGGGTGTGCATCCCCGAGTAAGGAGTTGCTCAGTAAAGATATGTAATTTTTATTAATAAAAGTTTAGCGACTGCTCTGTTTCCTCATGCTCTGGCTTCTAGACGTGTGGGTGAGGTTGTGACAAATTTGACCAGAAAAGAGATTTCTGAAGATTTAATGCTTAAAAAATTATACTATAATGTTGCTATGATTGCGTAGCTCTTAAGGATATTTCGACATATGTGGAGAATACGAGGTGCGCAGATGCGCTGGGGGTGGGGGTAAGCAGCAGCCGGACCACCTTACCGCAGTTCTTCACAGGAAGCTAAGCCCAGCCTGATCGGTTAACGGGAGTCTCTGCTGTTGCTTCACCTGTGTGCCATCGCTGTCCTTTGCGGCACCGCAGGTTCAACACGATGCTCGTCCCGGTGCTGGTGTGCTTGCACGGTTATCTAAAAATTAAAAGTTAATAATAATACCACCATGATTGTGGAGCAGAATAGCCAGATCAATTGCATATCATATGCAGACACATATGCATGGTTTGACTAAACTGTGACAGAAAATGCCCAAATAACAAAATCAATCATTTTTTAGTTACTGACAAATGGGCAACACTGATGCAACAGTTGCAGCCAACAGGTTCAGTGTTTTGTACTTATAATGTTGCTAAAATATCAAAAGATGCCCTACAATGGGTCTCAAATATTTGTCAACGTGTCCTATTATAGTCCTGCATGAGTTTATTGACGATAAACTACACATATAAACTAAAACAATTATAATAATGATGACTGAACAACTCCCATTCCCCAAAGTGCAAGATACAGCACTTATGAATACAAGTCATAAAAGATCACACAAATAAGTGGTCTGACAAACAAATAAACAAGGGTTCTTAAACAGTTCCTAATATTGGATGTCCTACTCATTTTCAATAATTCTGTAATTAATATTTACACAATCAAATAAATCTTAGTGCCATTTAGTCCCTTTCGTATTTGTCAAAGTCGAACATGTATGATTGCCTACATATAGGCTACACCTCTTTGTATTCCACTTTCAAACACAGTTTACATTTGGGCCTGTAAAGCCGAATTGGGCTACCTGTTTTCAGACAAGAATACTTGCTTTCTACGGGCATGCACTAGTACTTAGAATTAACTGTTTGCACAGTTGATGGCTCTGTAGCTGCTTTGAAAGTGACTTTTCAGATCAGTGTGCTGACCTCTTTATAATTTTCCATGGTAATATTTGGGGCCAAGTCTAATGAGCACATCAAATGGACCTGATTTAAATCATCCATCCACCCACCCATCCATCCATCCATTCTCTACTGCTTTTCCGGAGGTCCGGATCACAGAGGCAGCAGCTCAAGTAGAGAAGCCCAGACTTCCCTCTCCTCAGCCCCCTGCTCCAGCTCTTCAGAGAGGATACCAAGGTGTTCCCAGACCAGCTTGGAGTATAGTCTCTCCAGTGAGTCCTGGGTCTGACCCGAGGCCTCCCCTCAGTGGGACGTGCCCGAAACACCTCAAGTGAGAGGTGTCCAGGAGGCATCCTGATCAGATGCCCAAACCACCTCATCTGGCTCCTTTTGATGTGGAGGAGCAGCAGTTCTACTCTGAGCCTCTCCTGGATGACTGAGCTCCTTATCCTATCTCTAAGAGTGAGTCCAGCAATCCTATGGAAAAAGCTCATTTCAGCCGCTTGTATCCGTGATCTCATTCTTTCGGTCATTACCCAAAGCTCATGACCATAGGGTAGGAATGTAGATTGACTGGTAAATCGACAGCTTTGCTTTAGAGCTCAGTTCCCCCTTCACCACAACAGAATGGTACAACGTCTGCGTCACTGCAGATGCTGCTCCGATCCGTCTGTCAATCTCTCGTGCCATTCTCCCCTCACTCGTGAATAAGACTCTGAGATACTTAAACTCCTCCATTTGGGGCAGGAGCTTGTTCCCAACCCGGACAGGACAATCCACCTTTTTCTGGATGAGGACCATGGACTCAGACTTGGACGTGGGGATTCTCATCCCAGCCACTTCACACTCAGCAGCAAACTATCCTAGTAAGACCTGTAGGTCATTCCTGGATGAAGCCAACAGGGCAACATCATCTGCAAACAGCAGAGATGAGATCCTGTGGTCACCAACCATGACACCCTCCGTTCCTTGGCTACGCCTAGAAATCCTGTCCATAAAAATTATGAACAGGATCGGTGACAAAGGGCAGCCCTGACTCTCACTGGGAATGAGTCCAACTGTTATGAAGGCAGGACTGTGATTAAAGATATTACAGGTTTGGTTGCAGTTCTCAGACTGACCACTGGGGGCGCGGCCGTTTTTTGTGAGGAAGGAACTCATTACACTGTTCATTAGTTTGCCCTGAGTATCGTTGATGGTAGCATATGTCCCTTTAGTTGTCCTTTTTATTAGAGTGTGCGTCCATGAGACAGGTGAGTGATTTGTAGAAGATTATTAAGACGTTTAGTATGGTTATTGTTCACCTGGATAATTTTAAGGACATGATATTCCGCTGTTTACCATTGTTAGCTATAGACTAAGGGGCTAAGCTACACTATGTTCTTGTTACTGTATTATTATTTTAGTTGTTGGTTCTTAGGTCTATATATATATTGTTTAAAGTAGTCACCTGTATTTGAGCTTGTGTAATTATGGGTATATTGTAAATGAGAGAAGTGTGCCTTTGTTTACTTTAATAATTAGTGTAGTAGTTAAGGCTTTGAGGCCCACCTATAAGGGCAGCACGTGTCTGCTATTTAATATTGGATTTGACCAACATTATTTTTGTTCATTATAAGCTGTTATATTTCCACCAATGCTTTAGTTATTTTCCTGGTTATTTATGTCATTGAAGTATTAGGTAGAATTTATATCTGATATGCTCTTCCCTTTTTTTTGTTACAGAACCACACACACACACACACACATACACCCATGTTGGAACAAGTGTTGAAGCAAGTCTGAATAAAGACCATAAAGAATTCATCCAGCCCAGTTCTTGGCATTCTAACCGATGCCCACTCCGCGATCACAACTATACAGAACCAGATAGATAATTCTCCATAACAAAATTTGGTGCCGAAACCGGGGAACTGGTGATTACGGAGTGAAGATGGAGTATGGTCCGCAGAGAGGTGGTGCCCGTCCAAGAAGGACAGTGCGACCACCAGGATGGATGAACGATTATGAGGGATACACGCTGCCACCTGCCCCACAAGAGCAGTACAGGGCCACAGAGGGATACGCCGAGATGACGCCCCTCCCGCAACACCCAGGACAGATCAGTGACCCATCTCCTGGCTATCTTGGAACCCCCTTCACCGGACCAGTATTATCCGGTGCCCCCCACGGCTTTATGAGCATAGTACAGCAGCTGCAGGAGGACAACAGGCGTCTGCAGATGATGTTTACAGATCTGAGAAGACAGATAGACCGTGGTACTCCTACACTGGCTGCTACAAGTCTGCAACCTGTGGAACCAGGAAGCACTAACGTCTCGGCTAATAGTTTGTGGCTCTACACAGATACGCCCACCCAAGCCTCTTTACATCAAGATGCCCTACCTGCAGCAACAGGAGGTGCACAAGAGGAAGAGGAGTGGCCACAACCTCCACCACCAGTTTATTTCACTAGTGATCATCCTGATCTTCCACATGTGCAATTTGCTCTACCCCAGCAACCACCAGGCATCGTCCAAGAGCTTAGCCAGCGTCTACCAGAGTTACGAGTGCAGCAAGATGCGGCGGCAGTAACTACAAATACAGACACTCAGACCCATATGCAGCAGTCTGCCCTGGCATCTCAAACTCTTGGCCCTTTGGAGGGCAACATTCTGTCTCCAGAGCGAGTGTCTACTCCCACTCAATCTCTTATTCCGAAGGAGAAGATCTACAGAGGCCCAAAGCCCTCAATCCCGGAATTCACCCAGGCTGATCCTAGGCAGTTTGCCCGGCTAAAACTGGCTTTGGACAACATTCTCCCAACTGACGCAACAGAGAGATTTAAGTATCAAGTGCTCTGTGATCACCTTAAATTTGAGGATGCTCTTCTTCTTGCGGACTCATACAGTAACTCTCTTTGTCCATACACAGACACAATGGCTTCTCTCATTAAGCACTATGGTCAGCCACACCACCTGTCCCTACAAAGAATAGCAGAGCTGATGGATGAGCCCAATATTCGTCCCAGTGACACGGCAGGCTTCAGAAGGTTTGCTCTCAGAGTTCGAGCATTAGTTGGGATGCTTGAACAGCTTGGAGAAGATGGACGAGTAGAGCTACAGTGTGGGTCTCATGTGGCGAGACTCACAAGGAAGCTACCTCAAGACCTCCGAGCTGCCTTCCGCCGCTACCTCTACCCACAAAATAGTGGAGTGCCATCATTAAGAGACTTTGCAGAGTGGCTGGAATATGAGTTGGTCATCCAAGAGGGCGGTGATGAAGCGGACAGAGATAACAAGAGAGACAGCGGTAGTTCAAAGAGAGATAAAAGAGCTGCTAAGAGAGCTACAGTGGTCCTCCTCAGCACAACGCAAGATAGTGAATCAAAAGAGTCTCCAGCTCAAACTCATCACACCTCAGATGCACAGGACAAGCCCAAAGCATACTGCCCCTACTGCAGTAATACCCTACATTTTCTGGATCAGTGTGCTAACTTCAAGCAACTGACAAAGGATCAGAAGATTAACTGGATTAAGTCTAACAACTGCTGCTGGCATTGTGGTTGGCGCCACCAAGCGGCCCAATGCCGACTTAAAATGCAATGTAAAATATGCAAAGGGAAGCATCTGGAAGCCCTGCATGAAGTGAATCTGCGTGCAGTTGCATCTAAACCAATTAACCCAGCAACCTCAGAGCCAGAGAATAAATCATCCGCAGATGTTCTCTACCTAGATCGTCGAGCAGGGTGCAACCAGGTCCTAAAGATCAGTAAAGTTCTGCTGTGAAATGGTGAGCATACGCTGGAGATATTCGCTATACTTGATGACGGATCGGAGAGGACTATCCTGCTACCAGAGGCTACCCAGAAGCTGAAGTTAAAGGGGACCCCAGAGAGTCTCTCCCTGCGGACTGTGAGACAAGGACTGAGAACACTGCATGGGGCATCAGTGATGGTTAAGTTTCGCCTGTGAGCCACCCATCGAAGACCTTCACCATCAATAAGGCCTTCACCGCAGATGATCTAGAGCTGGCTGAGCATTCATACCCTGTGAAATCACTTCAGCAGAAGTACAGACTCTTGAAGAAGCTACCATTGGAGTCGTTCACAAATGCCCAGCCATTGCTGCTGATTGGCTCTGACTGTCCCCATCTGGTTACTCCCATCCAACCTGTACGTTTAGGTCCACCTGGAGGCCCTGCTGCAGTTAAGACCAGGTTGGGTTGGACACTACAAGGACCTGTCAACTCTTCTTGCCCGAACTATCAGCCCAAACAATGTCTGTTCTTGTCCACAGCCTCCCTTTCAGCGGAGCTCTTCAGTCATGTAGAGAAGCTATGGCAACTCGATGTTCTCCCATACAGGAATGAAAGGCTGGTTACACGGTCTCTGAGAGAGCAACAGGCTATGGACCTTCTGGAAGCGAAGACAATCAGGGTGAGGGTGGAAGGCACTCAGAGATATGCAACCCCTCTTTTGCGTGTCAATAACATGCCTACTCTGTCCGTGCCACCCGAAGCAGTTCTCCCCAGCCGGCGAGGCACTGAAAAACGCTTGAGTCGAGACCCTGAGAAGGCTAAAGCCTATGAAACGGACAACCACACTTGGCATTATGTGACATCAATGGACAACCCCGCAGATAACCTCACCAGAGGTAGAAGATTACAAGAGCTCACAAGTCAGTCACGCTGGGCATGTGGACCTCCCTTCTTGTTGCTTCCCCCACAGCAATGGCCAGATCATCCACTTCCCCCTTGTGAGGACTTCACAGAGGAGCAGCGCAAAGCCATGACATGTCTGGCTACATCCGTGAGCACCGACTCTATACCCGATGCAACAAATTATGACAGCTTCAATGACCTACTAAAGGAAACTGCAACCCGCCTTCATGGGGCGGCCAGTACATCAGGAGGGAGCCCATCGGCAGACGATTTCAAGGAGGCTGAGCTCTGCATTCTAAGATCTGCTCAAAGAGACAGTTTTCCTGACGAAGTCCGGTGTCTTTCAGCAGCAAAACCAATACCTACCTCAAGCCGCCTCTACACACTCGCCCCTGAATTTGATCAGTCACTTAAGCTCATCAGGGTAGGCAGGAGGCTCAGACGCTGCCCTAATCTGGAAGCTGATGTTAAACATCCTGTTGTCCTGGATCCCAAGCATCCTGTAACCAGGTTACTCATCCGGCAGACTGACCGTGACCTGAAGCATCCAGGGACTGAGAGGTTGTTTGCGGAACTGAGGAGGAAAGTTTGGATTCTGCGAGGCCATGAAGCCATAAAGAGTGAGCAGCGTTCCTGTCCAGAGTGCCAAAGGTGGAGAGCCCAACCAGTGAACCCAAAGATGTCTGACCTTCCTGTGTCTCGTCTCAGGTTACAGCAGCCATCCTTCTTCTCCACTGGCATTGATTGCTTCGGCCCCATGTTAGTAAAAGTGGGTCGCCGTAACGAAAAACGCTGGGGCCTGCTCTTTAAATGCTTGACAACTAGAGCTGTTCACATTGAAATATTGTCCAGCATCAGTACCGACTCCTTCCTGATGGCACTACGTAGGTTTATTTCTCGCCGTGGGAAACCTGCTGAAATACTTTGTGACCAAGGCACTAATTTCCGAGGTGGAAATCATGAACTTCAAGAAGCCTTCAATGCCCTGCATCCTTCCCTGCAGGCTCAACTTGCAGAGTACCAGCTCAAGTTTCGCTTTAACCCTCCCAGCGCTCCTCATTTTGGCGGGTCTTGGGAGCGAGAGATTAGATCCATTAAGGCTGCTTTAACATCCACTCTCGGCTCTCAAGTTGTAAGCGCTGAAGTACTCCAAACGGTGCTGATCGAGATAGAAGGAATCCTCAACTCAAAACCATTGGGGTACGTCTCGTCAGACCTGGCCGATCCAGACCCCGTCACCCCAAACATGTTGCTGATGGGGCGGCTGGATCCCTCACTTCCCCAAGTGTTGTACCATGATTCTGAGCTTATTGGACGCCGTCACTGGAGAACTTGTCAAGTATTGAGTGACCAGTTTTGGACGCAGTTTTTACGCCACTACCTACCAACTCTCCAGACCAGGTCCAAATGGCAAAGGGACACCTCCCCCATTCAAGTTGGCACAGTTGTACTGATAGTGGACCCCCAACTTCCAAGAGCATCCTGGCCAGTTGGTGAGATCAGTAAAGTTTTTCCAGGACCTGATGGCTTAATCCGATCGGCTGAACTCAAGGTCAAGGACCGCACCTATGTGAGACCTGTGAGTCGCCTCATTCGCCTCCCAGCTGTACCAGACCAAGATGGACAGTGAACAGTCTTCAAACTTGCCGGAGCAAGTTTGGGGGCGGCTGTGTTATGAAGGCAGGACTGTGATTAAAGATATTACAGGTTTGGTTGCAGTTCTCAGACTGACCACTGGGGGCGCAGCCGTTTTTTGTGAGGAAGGAACTCATTACACTGTTCATTAGTTTGCCCTGAGTATCGTTGATGGTAGCATATGTCCCTTTAGTTGTCCTTTTTATTAGAGTGTGCGTCCATGAGACAGGTGAGTGATTTGTAGAAGATTATTAAGACGTTTAGTATGGTTATTGTTCACCTGGATAATTTTAAGGACATGATATTCCGCTGTTTACCGTTGTTAGCTATAGACTAAGGGGCTAAGCTACACTATGTTCTTGTTACTGTATTATTATTTTAGTTGTTGGTTCTTAGGTCTATATATATATTGTTTAAAGTAGTCACCTGTATTTGAGCTTGTGTAATTATGGGTATATTGTAAATGAGAGAAGTGTGCCTTTGTTTACTTTAATAATTAGTGTAGTAGTTAAGGCTTTGAGGCCCACCTATAAGGGCAGCACGTGTCTGCTATTTAATATTGGATTTGACCAACATTATTTTTGTTCATTATAAGCTGTTATATTTCCACCAATGCTTTAGTTATTTTCCTGGTTATTTATGTTATTGAAGTATTAGGTAGAATTTATATCTGATATGCTCTTCCCTTTTTTTTGTTACAGAACCACACACACACACACACACATACACACACCCACCCATGTTGGAACAAGTGTTGAAGCAAGTCTGAATAAAGACCATAAAGAATTCATCCAGCCCAGTTCTTGGCATTCTAACCGATGCCCACTCCGCGATCACAACTATACAGAACCAGATAGATAATTCTCCATAACACCAACCGAGTGTTGGCAATACGAACCAAACTCTCACAACGGTCTTATAGAGACCGGATGGCTTGAAACAACAAGCCTGATACCCCATATTCCTGAAGCACCCCCCACAAAAAGCCTCAAGGGATGCGGTGGAATGCCTTCTCCAAGTCCACAAAATACATGTAAACTGGTTGGGTAAACTCCTACAAACCCTCACGGATTCTCGAGAGGGTAAAGAGCTGGTCCAATGTGCCACGGCCGGGACGAAAACCACATTGCTCCTCCCGAATCAGAGGTTTGACCTACAGTTGGACTGTCCTCTTCTGTACCTTGGCATAGCCCTTCCCAGGGAGGCTGAGGAGTGTGATCCCTCTAAAGTTGGAACACACCCTCCGGTCCCCTTTCTTGAAGAGAGGAACCATCACCCTGGTTTGCCATCCCAAAGGCACTGTCCCCAACTTCCACGCAATGTTGCAGAGGCGTATCAACCATGACAGCCCTACAACACCCAGGGCCTTAAGGTACTCAGGGCGAATTTCGTCCACCCTTGGGGCCCGGCCACCGAAGAGTTTTTTAACCACTTTGGTGACTTCAGCCCCTGTGATGGGTGAGTCGTCCCCCTCGTCCACAAGCCCTACTTCCTCTGTGGAAGGTGTGCCAGTGGGATTGAGGAGATCCTCGAAGTATTCCTTCCACCGCCCAACGATATCCCCAGTCAAAGTCAACAGCACCCTATCTGCACCATATACAGTGTGGACTGGGAGCTGCTTCCCCCTCCTGAGTTGCCGGACAGTTTGCCAGAATCTCTTCGAGGCTGACCGAAAGTCTTGTTCCATGGCCTTGCCAAACTCCTCCCACACCCGAAGTTTTTGCTTCAACAACCACCCGAGCTGCACTCCACTTGGCCTGCCGGTACACCTAGGCTGCTTTGGAAGTCCCACAAGACAACCAAGCTTGATAGGATTCCTTCTTCAGCTTGATGGCCCCCTCAACACTGGTGTCCACCACTTGGTTCAGGGACTGCCACCACGAGATGCACCGACGACCTTGCGACCGCGGCTCTGAGCCACCGCTTCAACAATGGAGGTGGAGAACATGGCCCATTCAGACTCTATGTCTCCAGGTTCCCTCAGAATGTGGTTGAAGTTCTTCCGGAGGTGGGAGCTGAAGACCTCCCAGACAGGGGCCTCAGCCAGACTTTCCCAGCACACCCTCACTATAAGTGTGGGTCTACCGAGTCTGAATGGCATCCTCCCCTCCCATTGGATCCAACTCACCACCAGGTTGTGATCAGTTGACAGCTCTGCACCTCTCTTTACCTGAGTGTCCAAGACAAATGGTTGCAGTTCTGATAACACGATAACAAAATCGATCATTGACCTGTGACCTAGGGCGTCCTGGTGCTAGGTGCACATATGGACACACTTATACTTGAACATGCTGTTTGTTATGGACAAACTGTGATTAGCACAGAAGTCCAATAACTGAACACCACTGGGGTTCAGATCGGCCAGGCTGTTCCTCCCAATCACCCCCCTCCAGGTTTCACTGTTGTTGCCCACATGTGCATTGCAGTTCCCCAGTAGGACAATGGAGTCTTCAAGAGGAGCACTCTCCAGCAGCCCAGTCAGAGACTCCAAAAAGGGTGGATACTCTGAACCATCACTTGGTGCATAGGCGCAAATGATGGTCAGGACCCTTTTCCCAACCCGAAGGCACAGGGAAACAACCATTTTGTCCACCAGGGAAAACTCTAATATAGAAGCAGCAAGATGGGGGGATACAAGAATACCCACCCCTGCTCACCGCGTCTCACCCAGCGCAACTCCAGAGTAGGCCAAGCTCCAGCCCCTCTTCAGGAGACTGGTTCTGGAACCAGAGCTGTGTGTTGAGGTGAGGCCGACTATATCTAGCCGTTATCTCTCAACCTCATGCACCAGCTCAGGTTCCTTCCTCATCAGAGAGGTGACGTTCCATACCCCAAAAGCCAGTTTAGGAAGCTTGGGGTCAGACTGCCAAGGTCTCTACCTGATTTAAATATGCTCAGGTAAGCCACCATCTGTAGTCAGTTGTTACTCATGAGAAGTTAAGAGGCCATACCCCCATGACAATGTGATTAACCCAACTTTTAAGATCACCAAATTGTTAATTCAAGTTGCTGTATGTACTTATTTGACCCAGGAAAATTTATGTTTTCAGAAGAACCATAATAAATTTATGGAAGACTAAAAATGCATAATTGTTTTTTCTAAAAAGAATGTATGTGTTTCAATCATTCCACCACAGAAAATTTTGACTACAAGGAAAGTTCACCGCTACCATGATATGCATGTACATGCTTTATAGAGACCATACTGTAAGTCACGCCCACTCTACTTCGCATATGGGACTTTAAATCGGAAGAAATCTCCATTGAAGTGAATCCATCCATCCATCTTCTACCGCTTTTCCGGAGGTCCGGGTCGCGGAGGCAGCAGTTCAAGCAGAGAAGCCCCCCAGAAGTGGACTTCCCTCTCCCCAGCCACCTGCTCCAGCTCTTCAGAGGGGATACCAAGGCGTTCCCAGACCAGCTGGGAGACATAGTCTCTCCACCGAGTCCTGGGTCTGCCCCGGGGTCTCCTCCCAGTGGGACGTGCCTGAAACACCTCAAGTGGGAGGCGTCCAGGAGGCATCCTAATCAGATGCCCATACCACCTCAACTGACTCCTTTCAATGTGGAGGAGCAGCGGTTCTACTCTGAGCCTCTCCCGGATGACTGAGCTCCTCACCCTATCTCTGAGGGTGAGTCCAGCAATCCTACGGAGAAAGCTCAGTTCAGCCGCTTGTATCCGCGATCTCGTTCTTTCGGTCATTACCCAAAGCTCGTGACCATAGGTGAGAGTAGGAACGTAGATTGACTGGTAAATCGACAGCTTTGCCTTAGAACTAAGCTCCCTCTTCACCACAACAGACCGGTACAACGTCCGCATCACTGCAGATGCTGCTCCAATCCGTCTGTCGATCTCTCGCTCCATTTTCCCCTCACTCGTGAACAAGACCCCAAGATACTTAAACTCCTCCACTTGGGGCAGGAGCCTGTCCCCAACCCGGAGAGGACAATCCACCTTTTTCCGGCTGAGGACCATGGACTCGGACTTGGAGGTGCTGATTCTCATCCCAGCCGCTTCACACTCAGCGGCAAACCGTCCCAGCAAGAGCTGTAGGTCATTGCTGGATGAAGCCAACAGGACATCATCATCTGCAAACAACAGAGATGAGATCCTGTGGTCACCAAGCATGACACCCTCCATTCCCTGGCTTCGCCTAGAAATCCTGTCCATAAAAATTATGAACAGGATCGGTGACAAAGGGCAGCCCTGGCGGAGTCCAACTCTCACTGGGAATGACTCCGACCGAATGTTGGCAATATGAACCAAACTCTCACAACGGTCGTACAGAGACCGAATAGATCGTCACCTTATCGTGGTGGGGGGGTTTGCGTGCCCCAGTGATCCCAGGAGCTATGTTGTCCGGGGCAATTTGCCTCTGATAGGGTCTCCCAAGACAAACTGGTCCTGGGTGAAGGGCCAGACTAAGAACGATCCAACAGACTCTCATGATAAATTGTATATCAAGGATTCAGTGTACCCCGCCCGGTATGGGGTTACCGGGGCCCCACCCTGGAGCCAGGCCTGGGGGAGGGGCTCGAAGGCTAGCGTCTGGTGGCCGGGTTTCCACCCATGGGACCCGGCCGGGCTCAGCCCGAAGGAGTTACATGGGTCCGCCCTCCAGTGGGTTCACCACCTGCAGGAGGGATCATGGGGGTCCGGTGCTATGTGGATTAGGTGGCGGTCAAAGGCGGAGACCTTGGCAGACTGATCCCAAGCTTTTGGTCTCTGAAGTGAATCATAAGAGAGAAATTATCTTTTGATCTTGATCAAATTTTGCCACGAGTTGATGTTTGTCAATTTAAAAGATAATTTTTTCACATAATTAAAGTTTTCGGTTGTTGTATAATAAAAGAGTAATATTTAGTTTTTCTGAAACCACTTAGTGGACTACAACCCCTATTGTCTCAGACTATACCCGTCACCAAACATGATTATGGCAATTCTTCTCTCAAAACTCACCTCCTGTTTTCTGACCGATGAAAGAATTATCCAAAGAGGAGAAAAAAAAACCCACAAATGTATTTTGAAAGCTGCAGCTGATCCAGATGACCATTAGTTACTTGCCCCTCGGCGTGCTTCCAAAACAATAATGTAACTTACATGAGTCTGTGTTTGTAGTCTTTCAATTTACATATTTTCACAACCTTATACTTTAACAGTTAGACAACAACCTATACTGTTACTTATGTGGAAAATTATCTTTTGATGAATATCATATGTGTAATTTGTGGCAAAATTCGATTGGGATCAAAAGATAATTTCTGTCTTGCATTCACTTCAATGGAGATTATTTCCGATTTAAGGCCCCATGCTTGGAAGTAGAGGGGGCGTGATGTAAGCTCTCTATAGAGGTGCAAGTATACTTTTGTTCTCAAAATATCAGTTTTTACATATCAACAAAACAGGAAAGTGATGTCTGCTGTGAGTTGACCACTACTGTATACAGACGTGGACAAATTTGTTGGTACCCTTCTACAAAAAACTATTTGAAATAACTTGAAGCTGACGAAAGTTTAATGCCCTCTCTTATTGTTTATTACCTCTGCCAAGGAGGTAATGTTTTTGCCGGGGTTTGTCTGTCTGTTTGTCTGTCTGTCTGTTGGTTAGCAAGATAACTCAAAAAGTTTTGGACGGATTTTGATGAAACTTTCAGGCGTTGTTGGAAATGGTACAAGGAAGAACTGATTAAATTTTGGTGGTGATCCGGATCACCGTCCAGAAGAAAACCGCCATTACGGAAAATGCCATTTTCGTGAATAACTACTGAACCACTGATCCTATCATTGTCAATCCAATTACTAGTCATATGTTTTCATGGTCAAGGAATCTGAAAACGTACACACAAACACTGTATGGGGGGAACTGTGGCCGCCATTACTGAAAATGTCATTTTCGTGAATAACTACTGAACCACTAATCATATCATTGTCAATCCAATTGCTAGTCATATGTTTTCATGGTCAAGGAATCTGAAAACGTACACACAAACACTGTATGGGGGGAACTGTGGCGCTTGGCGGAGGTCTGCGCTCTCCGAGTGCTTTTCTAGTATCATAGTTAATACAAATCAGACTTTGCTTTTGATTATTGATTCAGTTGAATATTTTGTATAATTAAACAAATTGAAATAGCATAGACAAAAAAGATGGTTCCCTTTGAGGTAGAATATGCAATATTTCTACTTTCAAATATTTCAGAAATACCAGTAAATATAATTAGAGTGTAAAGAAACATCTCTTTTACTATCATGCAAAACATGACAAATTTATGATATTGCAGAGCTATGAATTAATTCATGATGATTGCCGGGCTGATAAAGTGATTAATATGTGTTACACCAGCAGAGTAAGTATAAGCCAGTTTTTAGCTCAGAGTCAAACATCCATGTTGTAATTTATGTTAATTTCTAGAGTAGGGCAGAACATATAATGGTACCTGTAGCCCATGTATTTTTGCCTACATATGCATAAGCATTAAGGGGATGCTGGAGATTGCATGTGTGGATTGACTTCACGTCCTGAATGGAACAATATGTCTGGACCACCTGCGGTTAACAACAAGAGGACGGAGGTACGGCGACAAGGGACTGAAAGGACTTCCCGGCCTCCTGGGAGACAGGTGGAGGACTGAGAGACTGGAGGGGGAGTCAATGTCAATAGGGGGTTTTGACAGGTATATGTGATTCTTCCTTTGTGTGAGAGGTATAAATATGAAGGTCTGATGCAGCTCTTCCTCTTTTGTTCCTGAGAGAAGGCTGGGGATGAAGTGCTTGAATAAAACCTGAATTAAGAACCAATTCAGCTTCGTTATTTCACGTTCCCCACATTGGTGACCAGTGACGTGTGAGAATGCCTGGAAATGCTCTCCACGATCAGGACTCATTGGAGTCTGCCCTAGCGAGCGCCATCGCCGTCAAACTGCCGGAATTCTGGCAGGACAACCCAGACTCGTGGTTCCTCCAGGCGGAGGCACAGTTCACGCTCGCAGGCATCACGGCGGATGACACTAAGTTCTACCACGTCATCGCTAGACTCGACAACCGCACAGCTCGATGCGTGCGGAGCTTGGTACAGCAGCCACCCGCCGAAGACAAATACGGCAGATTGAAGGCTGCCCTCACCAAGTGTTTCACGCCCTCAGCCGAAGAGAGGGCTAGGAGGCTCCTGGCTATGCTCAACCAAGGAGATCACAGGCCAGTCGCCCTGATGGAGGACATGCTGCAGCTGAGGGGGGTCAGACGACGACGATTTCCTCTTTAAGTACATCTTCCTGACTAACCTCCCGACACACATGAGAGGAACGCTGTCCAGCATGCGTTGTGACACCCAGCAAGATTTCCGTGACCTGGCCCAAGAGGCGCAGAGGCTTCTCAGCTCCTGCGGCGAGCAGGCGACTGCGGCGGCGACCCGAGGCAGCGACGAGCCGGAGACAGACGAGCCGAGCCTACCAACAATGGCAGCGGCGCAGCCCCGACGCGGCAGAGGTGATGGCCCAGCGCCAGAGGCGCGGCCCCGACGCAGCGGAGGAGAGGATCTCTGCTTTTATCATCGGCGGTTCGCAGAGAGGACGCACAGGTGTGTGCCACCGTGCAACTTCAGGAAGTCGGGAAACGGCAGGTCCGAGAATCGTTAGCAGCTGCGGCTCTCGGCGAAAGAAATAAGCTGCTATACATCACTGATACGAGCTCCGGGCGGCAGTTCCTTATAGACACCGGAGCCCAAGTGAGTTTCATCACCCCAACCTATGCTGACTGGGTGGCTGGCCCCCGTGGAAACGGGGCAACAGCGGCGAACGGCTCGAGCATCAACAGCTACGGGTAAAGGACTTTGTCTCTGTCCTTACATGGCCGCACTTATGAATGGACTTTTGTCATATCGGCGGTGAGTTTCAACATGTTAGGTGCTGATTTTCTGTGCTCACATGGTTTGTTAGTTGATCTTGCCAATAGGCGGCTGGTAAATGCACTCTCTTTTTACTCTATTCCCTGTGCAGCTTGAGTGTCCCCACCTCCAGTGCAGACCAACGTCACCACAGCAGGTGGTAAGCTTAACACAATACTCACCCAGTTTCCAGCACTCACGATTCCCACATTTTCGGCAACAGTTGCGAAACATGGGGTGGAGCATTTCATCACTACAACTGGCCCCCCCGTCTTTGCGAAAGCTCGGCGCCTGGATGCTGCTAAACTCTCCATGGCGCGCGAGGAGTTCGCCAGCCTAGAGAGGCTGGGCATTATTTGCCGTTCAAAAAGCCCATGGGCTTCGCCGCTGCATATGGTCCTGAAAGCCAACGGCTCCTGGAGACCTTGCGGCGATTACCGCAGGCTAAACAACGCCACAATGGCACACGATCGCTACCCCATCCCACACATCCAGGATTTCTCGGTGCATTTAGCGGGGGCGCGCATTTTTTCTAAAATAGACCTGGTTCGCGGCTACCATCAGGTTCCAGTCCGGCTGGAGGACATTCCTAAAACAGCGGTTATAACCCCTTTTGGACTTTTTGAGTTTTTGCGCATGCCGTTTGGCCTCAAAGGCGCTGCACAAACATTCCAACGCATGATGGATGCCATGTTACGTGATCTCCCGTTCGTGTTCATTTACCTCGACGACATTTTGGTCGACAGTACCTCAGAGGAAGAACACAAAAAACACCTCACTGCGGTTTTTCGGAGGTTGGGAGAGCACGGCTTAATAATTAATCCAGCCAAGTGCTAGTTTGGCGTCGCGCAGATCGATTTTTTGGGCCACCGCGTGTCCCCAGAAGGGGCAGTTCCGCTGCGGGATAAGGTGCGCGCAGTAGCAGATTTTCCCCGACCACAAACGGTCAAATCATTGCAGGAATTTTTAGGAATGGTAAATTTTTATAACCGTTTCCTACCCCACGCAGCGCAGCTCATGCAGCCGTTATACGCCGCGCTCAGAAAGCAAAAACCCTCCAATACAATCGAGTGGTCCCCGGAGCGGGAGCGCGCATTCACGGAGGTAAAAAAAGCCTTGGCTGAAGCCGCGCTTCTAGCTCATCCGGACCCATCGGCCCACATCGTGCTAACTACCGACGCATCAGATTTGGCCATAGGGGCAGTTATAGAGCAGCACGTTGCCGGTGTTTGGCAGCCGCTAGCATTCTTCAGCAAATCCTTGAGTGAAGCTGAGCGGAAATACAACACGTTTGACAGGGAGCTGTTAGCGCTCTATTTGGCCATCCGCCATTTCCAGTTCTGGCTGGAAGGTCGGCGTTTCACCGCTTTTGTTGACCATAAGCCGCTCACTTTCGCGATTTCCAAAATTTCAGATCCGTGGTCGGGCCGGCAGCAGAGGCAGCTGGCCGCAATTTCGGAATTTACCACTGATATTCAACACGTAGCGGGTAAACTCAACATAGTAGCAGACTGCCTCTCTCACGCGGCCACAGCACCGGCGCGCGCAGGGGCAGATTATACTACGGTAGCCGCGAAGCAAAATAGCAGTGCGGAAGCGCACGCGGCCCCAGTTCACTTGGGAATAGATTACGCAGCCATGGCAGCGGAGCAGGGCAGAGATGCGGACGTGCGCGTGCTCCAGTCTGGACCAACAGGGTTAAGGCTGGAGAGCAGGTGTTTGCAAGCCGGTACGCCCCCCCTAATCTGCGATGTGTCAACCGGGCGGCCACACCCGGTAGTTCCGGCCGCGTGGCGCCGCCGCGTTTTTGACTCGGTTCATTCCCTGGCACACCCAGGGGTGCGCGCTTCTGTGAAAATGGTAGCGGAGAAGTTTGTTTGGCCGTGCCTGTGCAAGCACGTGAAAGAGTGGGCAAGGACCTGCATGGCTTGTCAGCGGGCCAAAATTCATAAGCACACAAGAGCCCCGTTAGAACTGTTCCACATTCCGGCCAAGAGATTCGATCACGTGCACGTCGACCTCGTGGGCCCCCTACCGTCGTCGCAGG
The DNA here is from genome assembly GCA_020510985.1 of Pholidichthys leucotaenia. Classification (NCBI taxonomy): domain Eukaryota; kingdom Metazoa; phylum Chordata; class Actinopteri; order Cichliformes; family Pholidichthyidae; genus Pholidichthys; species Pholidichthys leucotaenia. Next base: position 56,630,218 of record CM035843.1, on the reverse strand, counting down.
GGTTCACACATCTTTTGACAATGGTGGACCGAACCACACGCTGGCCGGAAGTGGTCCCACTGGCATCGACCACGGCCGCAGAGGTGGCTCGTGTTTTTTTGATGGCCTGGGTAGCGCGTTTCGGGGTCCCATCGGATATTACGTCCGACAGAGGGCCTCAATTCGTCTCTGACCTGTGGTCAGCGATGGCCAGCAGCTTAGGAGCAAAAATTCATCGCACTACCGCTTATCACCCTCAGGCTAATGGTTTGTGCGAGTGTTTTCATAGGTCTTTGAAGGCAGCCCTCAGAGCGTCGCTTACGGATGCAGATTGGGTAAACAAACTACCATGGGTTTTATTAGGGTTGCGTTCTGCGCCTAAGGAGGATTTAAATGCCTCCCCAGCGGAGTTAGTTTTTGCACAATCTCTCAGGCTGCCCGGTGAGTTTCTACCAGAGCATCCGGAACCGGGACGCCTCCTGGCTCTTGGACCACCGATCGGCACGGGAGCGGACATGCTCCCAGGCCCCGTTCATCACACTTTTCCGCGCGTTTTTGTTCCCAAAGCTTTAAAAAATGCTGAGTTCGTTTTTGTCAGGCACAAGGCTCTAAGACCAACCCTCCGACCGCCATATGATGGGCCATATAGGGTGCTGGAGACAGGTGATAAGCATTTTGTGCTAGATTTGGGAGACAGAAAAGAGACAGTCAGTATTGATAGACTAAAGCCTGCTTTTGTGATGAACGACGAGTCTGTACGGGTAGCGAGGGCACCTCGACGTGGCAGACCCCCCAGGGAACGCGTCCCGGAGGCCCCGCAGGGATCAAATAACCACTCTCTTCCTCAGTCAGCAGATTCTTTGCAGGACGGCGCCGCAGGGACGCCGAGACCTGCTTACAGCAGATTCGGAAGACGGTTGAAACCCAGACGGCGTACGGACTGACTGTTTGATGTTTGATGTGATCATGTGGTATAGACTATGCTATTGATGTTATCACTGATTTTTGATGTGGTCATGTGGTATAGACTATGCTATTGATGTTATCACTGATGTTTGATGTGATCATGTGGTATAGACTATGCTATTGATGTTATCACTGATTTTTGAGGTGGTCATGTGGTATAGACTGTGCTACTGATATTAACATGTTCTCTGAATTTTAATATATTGTCCATTCTTCGATGTTTGGGGGGGGGGGGTTATGTAGCACATGTATTTTTGCCTATATATGCATAAGCATTAAGGGGATGCTGGAGATTGCATGTGTGGATTGACTTCACGTCCTGAATGGAACAATATGTCTGGACCACCTGCGGTTAACAACAAGAGGACGGAGGTAAGGCGACAAGGGACTGAAAGGACTTCCCGACCTCCTGGGAGACAGGTGGAGGACTGAGAGACTGGAGGGGGAGTCAATGTCAATAGGGGGTTTTGACAGGTATGTGTGATTCTTCCTTTGTGTGAGAGGTATAAATATGAAGGTCTGATGCAGCTCTTCCTCTTTGTTCCTGAGAGAAGGCTGGGGATGAAGTGCTTGAATAAAACCTGAATTAAGAACCAATTCAGCTTTGTTATTTCACGTTCCCCACAGTACCAATCAATTACTGGTTCACTTGGAGGCAAACTTGAAGGAGTCATCATGGGCCATTGGTAAAAAAACAAACAAACAAAAAAAAACTTTATTAAATTTGCTTCAGCCTAGTGGATGAAGGTTAATTACTGCTATCTGGTGTTGCCAGTAATCACCTGCAGTTTCTACATAGTCCACCTTTAATATATTGTTGCATCATTTTTTGCTGCAATCACTGCCAACACTGTCTTCCACAATGAGACTGTCTGCATTTGCTAACAGGTAGTTTGGCCCAGTCTTCCTGCCCAAACTCCTCAAACTGTTTCAGGTTTGAAGGGTGGTGTCTCCACACTGCAATTTTCAGATCGTTCCATAGATGTTCAATCAGATTAAGATCTGGACTCTCAGAAGATGATTTAAGAATTAGTTCAATGCCTTTCCTCAGCCATTCTTGAGTGCCTTTACCTGTTTGGGTCATTATCCTGTTGGAGGACTCATGACCTGCCTCTGAGGCTGAGCTTTCTGACACTGGGCAGTATGTTTGGCTCCAGAATGCCTTGGTAGTGTTGAGACTTCATTGCCCCCTGTACAGATTCATTGTTCCCTGTGGCAGATGCAGCAAAACAGCCCCAAAACCTTTTTTGTGGAAGGGTATTTGTCCACGTCTGTATGTGCAGATAGGCGCTATATTTAAGTATAATTAAAAGTCTTAAAGTTGACAGTTTTAAAGGGTTTTGCAGTCCCTAGCTCAAGCTGAATCATTACAGTGTCAATATGAGGTGGGATTAAAACTTCAAAAGACTGCCTGCACACACACAAAAAAATATACCTGATTAAAGCTGAAAAGCTGAACGTTCATGTCAGAGCTGAATATGAATTCAAACTTAATTAACTTGATTATTATCATCTACGTCCCTCCGTCAGGTGATGCAGCGGTGGGCTGTGACGTCATCAGCTCCACTGTGGCCACATTACTGGAGAAGCACCCAGATGCATTTATGGCCATCACGGGTGATTTTAATCATGTCTCAGTGTGAAAAACATTACCAAACTTTCACCAGTTTGTTGACTGTCCCACCAGAGAGAACAAAACACTGGATTTACTGTATGCCAATGTCAGAGATGCATATAGTGCCACAGCTCTACCCCCCATTGGTAACTCAGATCACTGCATGGTCATGTCAACACCCAAGTACGTTCCCCTTGCGCAAAGGCAACCTGCTTATACATGGACTGTGAGGAGGTGGACACAGGAGCTGCTGATGCACTACAGGACTGCTTCAAGACGACAGACTGGGACGTACTCTGTGAACCACATGGGGTGGACATAGACAATATGACTGACTGCATTACAGAATACATTAGATTCTGTGAAGACATGACCATGCCAGCTCAGACTGTACACTGCTTCTCCAACAACAGACCATGGGTCACGAGCAACCTGAAAGCACTTCTAAACAAAAAGAAGAGAGCTTTTAGAGCTGGAGACAAGGAGAAGCTGAGGGGAGTGCAGCATGAGCTGAGAGAGAAGCTGAGGAGGTGCAAGGACAATTATAGGAGGAAGTTGGAAGATAAACTCAGGCAAAACAACACTAAAGATGTGTGGGAGGGAATGAAACAAATAACTGGGTGCAAGGGGAGAGTCAGGCAGACATCTGGGAGCCAGGAGGGAGCTGAGGAACTGAATCTGTTTTTTAATAGATTCAACTCACAGTCTGTCACCCCAGCAACACAACCAGACCCCACACACCCCTCCCCACCCACCCTCCTGTGCAGAACCTCTCTCCATCTCCCCCCCTCCTCCTCCTCAGGGGGCACCAGGACTCTCCCTCACTTCACGGTGACTACAGACCAGGTGGAGAAACAGCTGAAGAGACTCCGTCAGCAGAAGGCGGAGGGCCCTGATGGCATCTCCGCCAGGACCCTGAGGACCTGTGCCAACCAACTAGCTCCGGTACTGAAACATCTGTACAGCCTAAGCCTGAGTCTGGAGAGAGTACTGGTGCTGTGGAAGACATCCTGCCTGGTTCCTGTCCCCATGAAGTCATCTCCATCGGACCTGAACAACTATCGACTAGTTGCCCTCACATCTCATGTGATGAAGGTCCTGGAGAGACTGATCTTAGCCCACCTGAGGCCGCAGGTGAAGACGTGGCTGGACCCTGTGCAGTTTGCATATCAGCCCCATTTAGGAGTTGAAGATGCTGTCATCTACCTGCCGCAACGGGCCCATCTGCACCTGGATGGTGGAGCTGATACTGTGAGAATCACTTCTTTTTGATTTCTCCAGTGCCTTTAACACCATCCAGCTACTGCTGCTGGGTGAGAAGCTGCGGGTGATGGGGGTTGACAGCTCTGTGATCTCCTGGATTACTGACTACCTGACAGGCAGACCACAGTTTGTCCGGCTGGGCAATGTCTTGTCTGGAGTGGTGGCTAGTGATACAGGAGCTCCACAGGGGACTGTGCTCTCTCCTTTTCTCTTTACCTTATACACCACTGACTTTCAGTACAACACAGAGTCATGCCACCTGCAGAAATTCTCTGACGACTCAGCTGTTGTGGGGTGTATAAGAGGAGGAGAGGAGGGGGAGTACAGGGCACTGGTAGACAGATTTGTGGAGTGGACGGAACAGAATCACCTGAGGCTGAATGTCAGCAAGACCAGAGAGATGGTGATTGACTTCAGGAAGAGGAAGATGCCTTCTCAGCCACTGCAGACTAGGAGGGATGATGTGGGAGTGGTTGAGGACTACAAATATCTGGGTGTCAGGATCAGCAGTGGGTTGGACTGGAGATCCAACACCAATGCTGCGCACAAGAAGGGGATGAGCAGACTCTACTTTCTGAGAAAGCTGAGATCCTTCAACGTGTGCAGCAGGATGCTGGAGCTTTTCTACCAGATCGTTGTCACCAGTGCCATCTTCTTTGCTGCTGTCTGTTGGGGTAGCAGTATCAGGGCCAGAGACACCAACAGACTTGACAAGATTATCAAGAGGGCTGGCTCTGTAATTGGTCTCAGACCAGTGACCTTTGAGACAGTGGTGGAGAGGAGAACACTAAATAAACTGCGATCCATCATGAACAATCCTGACCACCCCCTCCACCACACACTAGACAAACAGCAAAGCACACTTTCTCCAGTAGACTACTACAGCTTCGCTGTCGAACGGCCAGGTACAGGAAATCTTTCCTGCCACATGTAATTTCACTGTACAATAACTCACTATGATGTTGTATTCTGGGCATAACAATGCTGCCACACTGCACCTTACAGACTAACTGGTACCTCACATTTCACTCTGCTCCTGATAGTCCTTCTTTGTGCAATGGGATGATTCATGTGTTTATGTGGTTGGCCACATTAAGCCCTCAGGGTCTCCCTGTGATGCTGTCCCTCCTAGACTTTTTAAAGAGGTGCTTCCCAGTATAGGCCAGTCAGTTCTCACCATCTTGAACAGCAGCCTGTCATCTGGTGTGGTTCCTGCAAATTTTAAACATGCAGTAGTACAGCCCTTGATTAAGAAATCTGGTCTCGATCATACCATGTTGGCAAATTTTAGGCCTATTTCCAAGCTGCCATTTCTCTCAAAAATTTTAGAGAAAATTGTCTATATGCAGCTGAAATGTTTTCTTGATGAACACGGTATTTTGGAGATTTTTCAATCTGGTTTCAAAGCTCTTCATAGCACAGAGACAGCTTTGTTAAGAGTTTTTAACGATATTCTCTTGGCATGTGATTCAGGTGAATATGCTGTTCTTGTGCTGCTTGATTTAACTGCTGCCTTTGACACAGTGGACCATCATGTTTTAATTTCCCGTTTGCAGCACCTAGTGGGCATTTGTGGCACTGTTCCACACTGGTCCCACAGGGGTCAATTCTAGGGCCCATGCTTTTTCTCTGTACATACTTCCACTGGGTTCCATTTTTAAAAAGCATGGTATCTCTTTCCACCTGTATGCTGATGACTGCCAGATTTACAGTATGTCCCTCTAAAACAAAAAGCTGCCTCATCAGTAAACTCACTCCTGGCATGCATTGAAGACATAAAGTCTTGGATGGCCCTAAACTTCCTAAATTTTAATGATAAGAAGACTGAAGTGATGGTGTTTGGACCTAGTCGCCCCTGTGAGTCCCTTCCTGTATACTTGGGCCCCCTTACTCCTTAAGTTAAATCCACAGCTAGGAACCTTGGTTTTATCATGGACAATGATTTTAAATTAGACACGCAGATTCGTTCTGTGGTAAAATCCAGCTTCTTTCATCTAAGGCGTTTAGCAAAAGTAAAACCCTTTCTCTCTAGACCACACTTGGAAACAGTAATCCATGCTTTTATTTCATCTCGGCTGGATTACTGTAACACACTTTACGCCGGTGTCAGCCAGTCATTTCTTTCCCGTTTGCAGCTGGTTCAAAACGCCGCTGCTCATCTTTTGACAGGTACATGTGGAAGAGATCACATCACACCCATCTTAGCTTCACTCCACTGGCTGCCCGTGTATTTTAGAGTTAATTTTAAAATTCTTTTATTTGTTTTTAAATCCTTGAATGGTCTTGTTCCACCTTACCTCTCTGAGCTTCTGCATCCCTACGCTCCCACCCGCTCCCTTAGGTCAGCTGAACAGCTGCTTTTGGAGGTACCAAAGGCAAGGCGCAAGCTCAGAGGGGACAGAACCTTTTCGATCATGGCTCCCAGGTTATGGAATGATTTACCCCTGGACATTAGACAAGCACCTTCACTGTCCATTTTTAAAACACGTCTTAAAACACATTTTTACTCCCTGGCCTTCGACCCAGTATGAGACATTGATTTTATTGAATGAAATGGATTTTTATTTATTTTACTTTTTTTTTTCTTGTGTTAGCACCATTTGTGTTAGTGCCCTGCTTTTATGTTCTCTTGCTGTACAGCACTTTGTGTAGCGAGTGTTGCTTTTAAAGTGCTTTATAAATAAAGTTGATTGATTGATTGATACGGGTCATCATATATTAAGCTATGATGTATATAGGTTTTATAGTCGTGTTAGTTTTACTTTCCACGGGTAATCCCTTTGTCTGTCATGTGTGTGTTTCTGTTGTTTGGTTGTCTGCTGTCATGCTGCTGTCACACTGTAATTTCCCAGTTTGGGATCAATAAAGTACATCTATCTATCTATCTATCTATCTAAACCTTTCAATTTATTGTTGACTCTACATTCATATCCTCGGCTAAGGGCATTAATCAGCTGAAGAACAACAAGGAAGATAAAAAGAGACTAAAATGAGCTTTCTCCACAAGGTGGTTAGGCTTCCAACTCCCTCATAAGGTGAAGAGATTACCTTTGCCTGAGAAGTTCTTCGAAGAGCCACTGCTTCTCTGCAATCAAAAGGAGCCAGCTGAGGTGGTTCAGGTGTCAGTTTAAAAAGTCTCTGGGATGACTGCTATGTGAGGTACATCCAGTATACCCACCATACAGGAGAAAATGCATCTCTTGGCTGGTTTGGGAAGGGAGAGGTGGTGGCTGGGGAGTGAGAGGTCTGGGTATCACTCCTTAGGTTGTTGCTCTCACAAGCCATATGGATGGATTTGATTTGAACCATTTCTAGCCATTTTTGGTCAGTGGAAGATCCTTTCATATAACGTTAATTTGCTGGATCTTCTCCATTATGTTAAAATTTAAGGTCAGGGATTAAGAAAAGACGTACTGGGACTACAAAGTGCACAACTGTTTAATGTTCTGTGTGCAAATCCACCATAGTATGGTGGCACAGTGCAGAACTAAAGCTATTTGTTCATCAGGAAGACATTATAGAACTAAAGTATAACTTCCATAAAGTAGCTGGAGTGAAAACACCCAAAAGGAGCTCATTGACATGTCTTTGAAGCTGAAACTAACAAAATTCATTGTTTTTGATTTAATGGAAGGATTGCGTAGTGTCACCTCACACATATTTTGTGTCTCTTGCCTAAATTATGACTGCAACTACAGCTGACAAATGTTATCAATCTTGGCCTGCAGAGTCCAAAAGGCATAGCACCTAGACAGAGAAAGTATTATTAAACTTTTCATACTTGCCACATGATGTCTCTTCAGAGTGCTGTTGTGTTTGGTTCTTTGTTCAGATCTTTCTTTCGTGGAAAAATTTTCAGCTGAAGATGAAATCACCCAGCCTGCAGTCAATAAAATAATAATGCTTCAGTGTGCAACATTATGGGTACCATGTCTGTCTCTCAGTTGTTCTGGGAAAGTTCCTCTACACTCAGAAGTATGGAACTACACACTCTATGCCCTCCCTGAATGCACTTCTAATCACTTCTAATCTAATTTTAGGCTGGGGTGACATAGTATAACAGCCTGCATCACATCACACTTTTATATTCTTGGGCTTTTCACCTCACTCTGAACACCTTTTGTGAGGTTAGCCTTTCTGTACACTTCCCAAACCAAGCTGCTCAACTGTTGGTGTTAGTTGTTAGATGCTGCTGGTGTTTTTGGTACTGTGTGTAGGCGATATGAGCATCAGGAAGGAAAAAAAAAAAACTCCCTCTCGCCCCCGCCCTATAGGTTGCAGCTCTGACATGAACCAGAAGGACAACCACCAAATCTATCCTGTCTGCCTCAGTCTTATCCATGCTCCCAAGGTGTTGACGGATCCTGATGGAGGCTCGTTCCTGTCATGATCCTGAGCACTAATGGGTGCCGTGCTCAGCCTCAGTTCTAGTTAAGTCCTTTTTCTGTTTCTTTGTTTATTATGGTCTGTTGCATTTGGTTTCTGTTTACTTAAGAGTCATCTGTATTCTTTTATTTTTTTTTTTTTATTTAAGTTTTTGTAAAGGGTATACAGGTCGTTACAGCAATGCAGTGTTTACATTTTCATCACATGTTCCCTTATTTTCTGATATCTGACAACATTGGAAGATTAATTCTTACAACACCCCTTTTTTTTTTTTTTTTAAAGTGAAAGAAAAAGTGAAATTAAAGAGAAAAAAAAACAAGAAACAAATAACAAAAAACAAACAAACAAACCAGTAAAAAACAAACAAAAAGAAAAAGTAAGTAAATAAAGATAAAAGAGCATCTGAGTAGCTTTGGAACAAAGAGCGGAACCATTATTGAAATGGTATTTGTCAAAGATTAGATCTAATGGAAGACACATATGCGGTCCAGGGTTGCCAAAAGTTCATGAACACATCCATGTCCTGTCTCAGTGCGAATGTCAACTTTTCCATCGAGTAAATGTCTTGGATCACGTTAGTCCAATCTTCAGGTGTAGGACAGTCCTTCAACATCCATTTTTTAGTTAGAGCTTTTTTGCTTGCCAATATTAAAACACTGAATAAGTATTTTTCTCCTCGTCTTTCCAGTGAGTCCGGTAGTAAACCCAAATACAAAGTTACAAAAGAAAAGGGAACTGTAATTTTGAATATTTTCCCCAATATTGTCTGTACCTTGGTCCAATATTGGTGGATAACTGGGCATGACCAAAACACATGAAAATGATTTGCAGTCTTTTCACCACACAAGCGCCAACAGTTCAATCCCTTATGGGTAAATTTGTTTTGTGCAGGTGTTCTGAAAAATCTTGCCAAGTTTTTCCATCCAAATTCTCTCCACTGCAGGGATGAGGTACTTTTCCATTGCTGTTTATTTAGCTTTTCCCATATTTCCAGTTGTAAAGTGAAATTCCCCTCTTTTTCCCATCTCTCTTTTATATAAGATGTGTTGTCTCCTTTTAAGTCTTGAAGACCTTGGTATATTTTAGAAATGTATCTGATCCCTGGGATCCCTTTATATGCCATTAAGAAGACCTTCAGAACACCTGACTGGGCCCTTTCCAAAACCTCCTTTTTAAGTATATTGTTTATGTGGTGTCTAAGCTGGAAGAACCTGTAAAGGTCTTGATTTATTAGGCCTTGTTTTTTCAAATCTTCAAAACTTCTTAAGATTTGCCCTTTAAAAAAATCGTAATATTTTATCAGCCCTTTCTCTTTCCACTTTTTAAATCTGGTGTCTGTTTTATTAGGAGTAAAGTCCTGATCATAGGCGATCCATTGCAGAAGTCGATAGGGCTCTTTAGTTTGATTCTCTCTGACTATCTTAAACCAAATTTTTAGCGGGGTCTCTATCCACGGGTTAGTGTTATTCAAAAGCTTAGGTAAGACATTGTTCCCTATTATCGCCTGTAGGGGGATGTCACTTGTTATTTGGCATTCGATCTCCTTCCATTGTGCAGTGTAGACTGGGTTACATATCTCTACTAAAGTTTTAATTTGTGCGGCTTTAAAGTAGTCCCTGATATTTGGCAGCGCGAGCCCACCTTTGTCTTTGTTTAGCTGTATGGTTCTATATCTGATTCTAGGTCTCTTGCCCTGCCATATGAATCTTGAGATCCTTCTGTCCAGCTCCTGCCATGTTTTTTTGGGAGGTTCTACCGGTATTGTTTGGAAAAGGTATAGAAGACGTGGAAGTATATTCATTTTGACTGCTTCAATTCTTTGTGCAGTACCCAAGAATGGTATCATATTCCATCTTGCTAGGTCAGATTTTATTTTTGTCACCAGTGGATCATAGTTTAGTGATATAATTTTGTTGAGTTGTTTCGGGATATTGACCCCCAGATATTTCATAGATTCCGACTCCCAGTTAGTTTTGAGTTTGCTTAGTGAATAATGATTTGGGTCATAGTTGAATGTTAAAACTTGGGTTTTATGCATATTTAATTTGTATCCCGATAAATCTCCATACTCTGAAAAAACTGAGGTTAGTTCTGGTAAAGAAGTGTCCGGCTGCCCTAGGTATATTAAAATGTCATCAGCAAAGAGTGCTATTTTATGTTCCTTCTGACCAAGTGTAATACCTTGAATTTTTTGGTTTTGTCTTATCCATTGGCTCAGAGGTTCTATGAAGATTGCAAAGAGCAGTGGAGACAGGGGGCAGCCCTGACGACATCCTCTTTCCAGTTCAAAAGATGATGATAAATTACCGTTAATCCTTATTTTAGCTGTTGGTTTTTTATATAATGCCTGTATAGTTCTAATGAAGTTGTTATGAAAATTGAAACTGGATAAGATTCTATATAGAAAAGACCAGTCAACCGAATCGAATGCTTTTTCAGCATCTAATCCCAATATGACTGCATTTAAGTTATATTTTTTTATATGATGAATTATGTGTAAAGTGCGTCGAATGTTGTCTTGTGTCTGTCTTTGTCTTATAAAACCTGTTTGGTCTAAATGAATTAGGTCTGTCAGTATATTTTCTAACCTTTTGGCAAGGATAATGGTAAAAAGCTTATAGTCCTGATTTAGTACACTGATTGGTCTGTAGTTGGAGCACTCTAGTTTATCCTTTTCAGGTTTAGGTATAACTGCAATGACCCCTTCTCTCCAGGAGGGGGGATTTCCCCTGTGTGGAGGACATAATTAAATGTTTTCAGGAGGAGAGGAGATAGTTGCTGTTTAAAGGTTTTGTACCACTCTGCTGTATAGCCATCAGCTCCTGGGGATTTGTTAGCTTTAAGTTTCATAATTGCTTTTTCCAATTCTTTAGGATGTATTTCTGACAGTAGTGTTTTATTTTGTGACTCCGTAAGTTGGGGAAGGTTTAATGTGTTTAGGAATGCCTCGGATGCGTTTTTATGTTTTTTGTGGGAGTATAAGTTCTTATAGTAATTCTCGAAGTTTTTAAGAATATCCTGAATTCTGAATTTTATTTCCTTTGATACTGGGTCTCTGATTTTGTAGATTGCTCTTTCTGTTTGATGTTTCCTCAATTTATAGGCTAGCAATTTTGCCGATTTACTGCCTGCTTCATAGTATTTTTGTTTCAGAAATGTAAGTTTCTTCTGGATTTCTATTGTGTAGATCTCATTTATTTGGTTTTTAATTTCCTTAATCTTGAGCGAGTCAGTAGAATGAGTGTTGCCTTTGTGTTCTTTTTCTAGGTTCCTAAGTTCTGACTCTAATGTGGATAGTTTTTCTTGTCTTAGTTTCTTTTGGGTTGCCAGTTTTGCAATAATCTTTCCTCTTATTACAGCTTTACATGCATCCCACAGTATTAAAGGGGATACTTCTCCATTATCGTTATCTTCCAAATATCTGAGAATATCTGATTCCAATTCATCTTTCAATGGTCCTTTCAGGACATTTGAATTTAACCTCCAAGAAAATGTATTATTTGTGTATTTTTGGATATTTAAGTCCATGTAGATCGGACTGTGGTCGGAGAGATCCATCAGTCCTATTTTACATGTTTTTACTCTTCCAATGTCTCTATTAAACATAAAAAAATAGTCAATCCTTGAGTAAGATGAATGTGGAGTTGAGTAAAATGTATAGTCTTTTACACTGGGGTTGAGTTCCCTCCACACGTCACAGATTCCCAATTCTTTTAGTAGCATCCGAGTCTTCCTGTTTTGGGTGTTATTTTGATGTGGGGAATTACCAGAAGCATCCCAGTATGGATTCAGTCTAAGATTGAAGTCCCCACCACATATCACTAAACCTTGAGCTTTAGTTATCATTAGGTCGAATACATTTTTATAAAATTTCCAGTTAGCCCCTGGGGGAGCATACACATTCAGCAGGGTGATATCTTCTCCCTCTAGCCGCCCAGTTACCAAACTGTATCTCCCTTCTTTATCTTTGTGTTCTGATTTTTTTTCAAATGTAATTTTGGTTGATATCAATGTCGCTACTCCCCTCCTCCTCCTTGATTTATATGAAGATGAAGAGATCATTTTAAACCCTTGTCTACTGAGTTTATTGTGTTCCACGTCTGTTAGGTGGGTTTCTTGTAAAAGTATTATTCCTGCTTTGTCTTTTTTCATTTTGCCTAGAATCTTGGATCTTTTAACTGGATTCAGGATTCCTTTTACATTATATGAAATTATTTTGGTTACACCCTGTTTCTCCATTGTGTTGTTTTGTTTAGTATAACTGTGTGGTGGCCCTCTTTTGTGCTACTCAGAAACTGAAAGAACATTAAAAACAAGAAAAACATTAAGAACATAGTGTAAAAAACTTTAAAACAAAAAGCTGTCATAAGAACTTCCTGAGCTGAGGTCTTTTTAAAGACCCTGTAAGAGCCTTGATGGAGTGAAGGCTCTGAGGGAAATTCCTCAAACTCTGTTACGTGTTGAGGGCCCTCTCTTACCACTGAAAGTAGTCCCATGCTTTTAACGTGAGTTTCAGAACCCAATCCAAACTTGTAATGATTTTTTTTTTTTCCTTTTATGCCTAAACCCTGTGAAATTGTGTGCACCCTCCCACCCCCATCACATCAAACATTCACGCAAAACAGTATTTGTTAGTATGAGGAGAACATGTGGATTATTGTCACATTTCTATTTTAACAAGTTTTTTTTTTTTTTTTTTTTATTACAAAGACTTATTTGTTTCAAATAATATGATTGTTCCATGAAATGTTTTACCACATGCTGAATATGCATCTCCTTTAATGTTTGTTACCTTGTATGAGGGGGGTTGGATGTGCGGATTGATTCAAGAGAAAAAAAAAAAAAAAAAAAAAAAAGGTCGCTATTCCAACCTGAAAACGGATAGTTTATCCGCGACGCTCTGGTGCTGGGTTTCCCGCTGCTGGTCCGTGGATTTTGAAGGTCTTTGTGTTGTCCATGTTTGAGCTCTGATCTTCGCACTCGGGTCTGCTGGGGGTTTAAATACCGTTTCCGGGAGGCCTCTTTTCGCCATGTCAGCTGTTGCTTCTTCCGCCGAATTATAGAGACACGTTTCATCGCCGTAGAAGACCCTTAACTTCGCAGGAAATGGTGTCTGAAAGCGCAATTTCTTCTCTCTTAACACCTTTTTCGCGTCATTGTATTCCCTGCGCTTTTTAAGGACCCTCCGGGGCGTAATCGTGTTCCACGTAGACTTTTCTCTCCTGGTGCATAAATCCTTTTTTCTGCCAGGCCAGTCTTACAACCTCTTGTTTTATTTTGAAATTGGAAAATCTTACCAACACCGAACGTGGGGGCGCTTCCGCCGCCGGCCTAGCGGCTAATGAACGATGTGCCTTTTCTATCTTCAAGTCGGTGGTTTGTGGAATATCCAATTTCTCTCTTAGTAAGGATTCCACGCATTCTGCCATTGAGTTAAAACCATTTTCGGTTCCTTCTATCAGACCATGAATTCTTATGTTGTCTCTTCTTTGTTTTCCTTCTTGGTCGGTTAGCTTAGCCTCTATAGCTGCTTGTCTTTTGCGTAGGTCTAGCACAGAATCTTCGAGCACTTTTATTCGATCCTCTGTTTCCAAGATTCGGTTCTCGGCCTGGTCCACTCTGCTGTTTGTCCTTTTCAATTCTTCTCTGAATTCCCGAAACTCGGCCGTAACATCTCGGCGAAATCGTCGTAGCTCCTCAAATAGTGATTTCAGGCTAACCCTTTTGTTAGCTATCACCAGTTCCTCGTCTTCTGAACGGAGATCTTCCAGTTCGGATTCTCCGGCCGATACGTGTCCTGGCCTGGAGAATTTCAGTTTCTTCTGTTTTCCTTTAGACATGATGATTTTGTCTTTTGATTTTCACTCCTCCAAAAATCCGTTAAGTTTGATTTTCAAGGTGTTATCCTGAATTGGGTCTGAGAACTTCAGTGTTAAGCTGCAGTCGCCATGGCGTCCAGACCGGAAGTCCAGCGAGTCATCTGTATTCTTAGGTTTGTCTTTATAGTCCTGTCTAATTATTGTGTGTCATTTTATATTTATGGTATTATTTATATCTTTTGGGGTTGTGTTATTTTATTCTTGTATTATTTATTTTCCGGTCTGTACTTTTATTTTGACAGTGCTGTGCAGCTTCCAGCTGTCAAACTCTGCTTTGCAGGCTGCAAAGCTGTCACTGATTATGTGTACTTTCTTTCTCATGTATCCACACCTGTCATCCATTAATTAACTGTCCCATTCTCCTACTTAAGGACACAACAACATCCCCCCTCCCCCCCCGTTGTCTTGTCCTACTGCTAGCCTCCTCAGAGGAATCAGCCTTATCCCTGAGTGAGTGAAATTGGTTTAGTGCCGAGGCAAATGGGTGAGCTCTGTCCAGGTTAGTTCTCTTTTCCCTTCATTTCCAGCCGTGAGCCCCGTGTCCTTTAGGGGTCCTTTAGGCTGGTTTATTCTCTTTTAGCCTGGCATTCCTACACACCTTAGCCTGTTTCCCTACCAGGTTATTCTCCCAACCTGTTGACGTTGAGTCTCGTTCTCCTCCTGCGCCTCCATCATCCCATTATATGTAAATGTAGTGTATGTTTGTTCGTGTTTTATCCACTTTATAAAGCAAAGAAATCTCTGTGTGTCTGTGTGTGTATCACGCTTCATAGGACATCATAGGACGGCCTATGATCTCTGCCTAAACATCATAGAACGTCCTATGATCTCAGGCATCATAGGACAACAAATGTGTCTTTATGATGTCACATAGACCACAGAGATCATAGGACCATTTGTCTTTATGATGTCACACATAGATTTTATCTCCCCCTCTCCCTCCCTCCCTCTCGCTGTTCTCCCTCCCTCTCTCTCTCTCTCTCTACTTCTCCCTCTTTCCCCCCTCTCTCTCCCTGGTCTCTCTCTCTCTCTCTCCTCTCTCTCTCTCTCTCTCTCTCTCTCTCTCTCTCTCTCTCTCTCCTCTCTCTCTCTCTCTCTCCCTCTCGCCTCTCCTCTCTACCCTCTCTCTTTCTCTCTCCCACTTTCCTCATCACTCCCTCTTCATTCAGCAGCACCCAAGGATTTTGACAACATGACAGGCTCCAGGCCCTCGCCGGGCCTCCAATGCTGTGTGTGTCTGTGTGTCTGTCACACTTCATAGGACATCATAGGACGGCCTATGATCTCTGCCTGAACATCATAGGATGTCCTATGAACTCAGGCATCATAGGAAGACAAATGCGTCTTTATGATGTCACATAGACCACAGAGATCATAGGACGTCCTATGACACATAGGCAAATGTGTCTTTATGATGTCATATGATCTCTTCCTGAACACCATAGGATGTCCTATAGGACACATAGACAAATGTGTCTTTATGATGTCATATAGACCATGTGTCTTTGAACTCAGGCATCATAGGACACATAGACAAATGTGTCTTTATGATGTCATATAGACCACGTGTCTTGATGATTTTCATGATCCTGTCCATGAACTGGAATTACAACGCACATATCCCTCAACCAGTGGTCTCAACCAAAGAAGAAGACCCACCAGATGGAGAGCATAGAATGACAACTGCTGCACGTCAGAGAAGATGCCATGTAGATGAAAAACTGAGGTTCCAGGCAGTACATCGCACCTGTCTGAGACAGGAGGATACACCCTTCTCCAGCATAGGGTTATGACAGTCTTTAAAGCATGTTTCTAGAACATCTCTGAATGGCCTATGGTCTCTGCCTCGTCATCATAGCGTGTCCTATGAACTCAGGCATCATAGGACGACTCGCCATACCTACATGATGGCAAATGTGTAACATCATCGGACGACTCACCATGCCGACTGACGGCAAATGTGTAACCTTGACGAATACCAGTCTACACTACAAATGTGTAAAAATGCAATGGAAAGTGCTGATTTTGTCCGGGGTGCTCCAGTTTCTTGGTTTCTACGGGCATGCATGGGCCTTCCTGAACAGGGTCGAAGCCACTTTTTCAGGATTGTGCCCATGACTGAAATTACGATGACCTATCCCTCAACTCAGTGGTCTGAACAAAGAAGAAGAAGACCCACCAGATAGAGAGCAATAGAATGATGACAACTGCTTCACGTCAGAGAAGATGCCATGAAGATGAAACAACTGAGGTTCCAGCAGTACATCGCACCCGTCTGAGACAGAAGGACACCCTTCACCAGCATAGGGTATGACAGACTTTAAAGCATGTTTCTAGAACATCATAGAATGGCCTATGGTCTCTGCCTCGTCATCATAGCGCGTCCTATGAACTCAGGCATCATAGGACAACTTGCCATACCTACATGACGGCAAATGTGTAACCTTGATGAATACCAGTCCACACTACAAATGTGTAAAATGCCAAGGAAAGTGCTGATTTTGCTCCGGGTGCTCCGGTTTCCTGGTTTCTATGGGCATGCATGGGCCTTCCTGAACAGGGTCGAAAGCCACTTTTTCAGGATTGTGCTGTGCCCATGAACTGAAATTACGATGCACCTATCCCTCAACCAGTGGTCTGAACAAAGAAGAAGAAGACCCACCAGATACGAGAGCAATAGAATGACGACAACTGCTGCACGTCAGAGAAGATGCCATGAAGATGAAACAACTGAGGTTCAGCAGGTACATCGCACCTGTCAGAGACAGGAGGCACCCTTCACCAGCATAGGGTATGATAGACCTTAAGCATGTTTCTTGAACATCATAGAATGGCCTATGGTTCTGCCTCGTATTCATAGCGCGTCCTATGAACTCTGGCATCATAAGACGACTCGCCATACTACATGACGGAAAATGTGTAACCTTGATGAATACCAGCCACACTACAAATGTGTAAAATGCAAGGAAAGTGCTGATTTTGCTCCGGGTGCTCCGGTTTCCTGGTTTCTATGGGCATGCATGGGCCTTCCTGAACAGGGGTCGAAAGCCACTTTTTTTCAGGATTGTGCTGTGCCCATGAACTGAAATTACGATGCACCTATCCCTCAACCAGTGGTTCTGAACAAAAGAAGAAGAAGACCCACAGATAGAGAGCAATAGAATGTCGACAACTGCTGCACGTTCAGAGAAGATGCCATGAAGATGAAACAACTGAGGTTCCAGCAGTACATCGCACCTGTCTGAGACAGGAGGACACCCTTCACCAGCATAGGGTATGATAGACTTAAAGCATGTTTCTAGAACATCATAGAATGGCCTATGGTCTCTGCCTCGTCATCATAGGCGTCCTATGAACTCAGGCATCATAAGACGACTCGCCATACCTACATGACGGAAAATGTGTAACCTTGACGAATACCAGTCTACACTACAAATGTGTAAAATGCCAAGGAAAGTGCTGATTTTGCTCGGGTGCTCCGGTCTTTTTTGGTTTCTACGGGCATGAATGGGCTTCCTGAACAGGGTCGAAAGCCACTTTTTCAGGATTGTGCCCGTGCCCATGAACTGAAATTACGACGAACCTATCCCTCAACCAGTGGGCTGAACGAAGAAGAAGAAGACCCACCAGATGGAGAGCAATAGAATGAGGAGAACTGCTGCACGTCAGAAAGGATGCCATGAACATGAAACACCTCAGGTTCCACCAGTACGCCGCAGGCATGACTTGTGAACAACACAGCCGTCTGAGACAGGAGGAGACCCTTCAGTGGTCTGAACAAAGAAGAAGAAGACCCACCAGATGATGTCTATATGACGACACATAGACAGAGCACATGACTCCCTCAAGACATATAGACACAGGTAAGCAACATAACACAGAACAGTGACAAGCAGGAGAAGAAGTAACAAGCAGGGGCAAAGAGCCGCAGATGGCAGGGCATATTTTGTGTGATTTTTGTTTTTCTGCATACAAAAGCCGTAACATATGATTGCCACTTAGTGCTACGTTGCTATACCAACTGTCCTGTAACTGGCAAGAATTCTGTTCCAGTGCATCCCCTATATGAGCATGCACAGGTTTCTGCGGGCATGCATGGGTATGCACTAGTGTTAATAAATGTGCAGAACTCACAGCGAGTGGTTTTTGTCCTTCATCGCCCTTGAATATCTTCTAAAGATGGTGGCGCGTGCACAACGCGAGGCTCAGCGTCCTACCAGATTCTGGGGACTAGCAGTGTTATTTCTGCTCATTTCGGGTATGTTCGTTCAGAACAGCTCTGCTTTTACATCTTACACCCGAGATGAGCTTTTGAATATTGGATTACAAAGCAACAATAACGACCTTTTATCAGCAACCTACGTCTGAATCTACGTCTCATCCCGGAGCTCTGGAGAACTCCGACGCTCGGCAGGCTTCCCGGCCGACCGGAAGTGCTCGCAGGCGGCGTAAAGATTGTAAACAAAGGAGGGGTAAGCGCGGTGGCTAAGAGCTAAGCTAAAGCTAACACCACACCGGCTATCACTACCTAGTATTTTCCTTGCTAATGTACGGTCTCTGGCGAGCAAAATGAGTGAACTACGGCTTCGGATCACCAACAATAAGAGACTTATGAACTGCAATATCATGATTTTTACTGAAACATGGCTTCACAGTGTGAATACCCAACAATGCTATCGAGCTAGCCAGCCTACACACGCTCCGGGCAGACAGAGCAGCAGTTGACTCCGGTAAGACAAGAGGGGGGGGGAGTGTGCATTTATATTAACAAGGCTTGGTGCACGAACTCTGTCACTGTTAGGGAGACACTGCTCAGCTAACCTGGAGTTTCTCATGGTTAAATTGTAGACCTTTCTATCTGCCACGCGAGTTCACTTGTACCATCATAACAGCCGCTTACATTTCTCCAGATGCTAATGCTAAGCTTGCTATGAAAGAACTGCATGCAGCTATTAGCAAACAACAAACTGCACACCAGAGGCAGCATTTATTGTGGCGGGTGATTTTAACCACTCTAACCTCAAGACAGTGCTTCCTAAATTCTACCAGCATGTCTCTTGTCACACAAGAGGGGACAAATCATTGGACCATGTTTACACCAATATTGTGGGAGCCTACACAGCAACTCCCCTCCCCCACCTAGGTCAGTCTTGATCACTTATCCTTGTTCCTTACCCCCAAGTATGTACCGCTCATCAACCGGGTGGAAGCCATCAGTGAGGACCATCAGAGTGTGGCCAGAGGGGTTGACTCTGTACTCCAGGAGAAGTTTAGGAACACAGACTGGAGTATGATCACCCTCTCAGGCTACCTGTGGCTCCCACATAAACATCAACTCTTACACCCACTCAGTCCTGGACCATATCAACACCACTATTGACAGTGTCACCACGGAAAGACAGATCACCACGTATCCAAATCAGAAGCCGTGGATGAACAGAGAAGTGCGGCTTCTGCTAAAAGCACGTAACAAAGCATTAGATCTGGTGATGCACAGGCCTACAGTTCATCCAGGGCAGATCTGAAGAGGGGCATCAAGAAGGCCAAGCACAGCTACAAGCTGAAGGTGGAGGAACATTTTTGGGGACTCTGACCCCCAACGTATGTGGCAGGGCATTCAAGCTATCTCTGATTATAAGCCCAGCAACTCCATACCTATAGCCATGACTTGTGCCCTTTCTTAATGAGCTAAATGACTTCTATGCTCGTTTTGACAAGGACAACAACGAAAAGAACATCAATTCCCCACCCTCGGATGATCTCCACCACCTCACACTCACCCACACCGACGTCCGTAACGCACTGAGTCATGTCAACGTACGTAAGGCTGCTGGCCCTGATGGCATTCCTGGGCGTGTGCTGAGGGCATGCGCTGAGCAGCTGGGCAGGGGTCCTTCACAGACATCTTCAATCTGTCCCTGGCCCAGGCCGTGGTACTAGCGTGCTTCAAGACCACTTCAATAGTACCTGTGCCGAAACATTCAACACCATCGTGTCTAAATGACTATCGCCCTGTGGCACTGACGCCCATAGTCATGAAGTGCTTTGAGTGACTGGTCTTGGCACAGCTCAAAAAAGGCCTGCCCCCCTACACTGGACCCTCATCAGTTCGCCTACCGGAGCAACAGGAGTACAGAGGATGCGGCTTTCTACAGCGCTGCACTATGTACTCTCACACCTGGATGACAAGAACAACCTACGCAAGAATGCTGTTTTGTTGACTTCAGCTCAGCATTCAACACAGTTATCCCCTCCAAGTTGCTCACTAAACTTGAGGACCTGGGAATCAGTACCTCCACCTGCAACTGGATCATGGATTTTCTGACCAACAGACCCCAGCATGTTAGGTCAGGCCCCAACCGATCTTCCGTCATCACACTCAACACTGGTGTACCACAGGGCTGTGTGCTCAGCCCATTCCTCTACTCCCTCTTCACCCATGACTGCAGGCCTATGTATGGATCCAATTCCATCATAAAGTTCGCAGATGACACCACAGTGATTGGACTCATCAGGGACAACGATGAGTCAGATTACAGGGCAGAGGTTGAGCACTTGGCTACTTGGTGCGCTGACAATAACCTGCTCCTTAACACCAGCAAAACCAAGGAGCTCATAGTGGACTACAGGAGGAGAGGGAAGAGACACATGACCCCATCCATATCAATGGCATAGCTGTTGAACGTGTCCCCAGCTTCAAATTCCTGGGGACCCACATCTCGGAGGACCTGTCCTGGTCAGTTAACACCACCACCTGCCTGATCAAGAAGGCCATCAGCGCCTCTTCTTCTTGAGGACACTGAAGAAGAACCATCTGTCAACTGACATCCTGGGCAACTTCTACCGCTGCGTGATAGAGAGCACCCTGACCAACTGTATCACAGTCTGGTATGGGAGCTGCTCTGTCACTGACCGCAAGGCGCTGCAGCGGGTGGTGAAAACCGCCCAACGCATCACAGGGACTCCACTTCCAGTTATAGAGGACGTCTACAAGAAAAGATGTCTGCGCCGGGCACGCAGCATTCTTAGGGACTCCAACCATCCTGCTCATGGACTGTTCCAGCTTCTCCCCTCCAGAAGACGTTTCAGAAGCTTTCGGACTAGAACCAGCAGGTTTAGGAACAGTTTCTTTCCAACAGCTGTAACGTTATTGAACTTAGTTCCCCGCTGACTCTCTTACCATCATCTCTTACCATCCTCACCTGTACATAACTGCATAACTACATAACTACATCTAACTTATTGCACATTATTTGCACATAACAGTATTCTTAACTTTCTGCACTGCCTGCATATAATTGCATATATTTGCTTAAATTGCACATACTGTTAATTAACCGTATATAATGCACTGCTGTCCTTTGCACTTCTGATTGGATGCTAAACTGTGTTTCGTTACCTTGTATCATACATGTGTAATGACAATAAGTTGAATCTAATCTAAGTCTAATCTAAAAAGGGCGCTATATGACAGAAGGACATGACCGTGTGTGTAGACACCAGCCACTGTGGGTTTTTTTGCATTTTTTTTCTTTTCTCTTTTTCTCCTTTCCATAATTATTTTTCCCCCTTTTTGCTGTATCCCCGTACCTGCTGAAATGTCAGCAGGCGGAAGACAGGACCCACTGAGCTTGGGTTGGGAGCTCCGCACAGCTCTTTTGGAGATGGACAAATATATTTCGGGGCGCTCATCAATCTTTCCATCCCTCAAGACGCTCTGTGGTGTTTGGGTCTCGCGGAGGCGACTGTGCAGCGCCATCCTCGGCTTGTATTACATGCTGAGGGGAGGGAAAGGATTTTCCTGATGGAGGGATCTGCAGCGGGAGTATCGCAGGAAGAGCCCTGTCAGCGAATCGAGGTCTTCGCCAACAAGAGAGTGGTCCCGGACTTCAGCGCCATCGGCTCCTCGCCAGCCCCCAGCTACAGTGCCCGCTCCGTCAACTTCTGAGCCCCCTCCGCGGGAGGGAGGTCCAGCAAACCATCTGCGCCGAGGTCTACGTTGATGAATGAGTGTCCCCCGGACTCTGGTGTCTCGGCCGCCTCCTCCTCTTCACCCGGTGACCTTCGCAGCCTCTGCTTTCCCCCAGCAGTCTCTTCCTCACCGCTCTGGAGAACCGCAGCAGCAACCTCCTTGCCATTCTTGAACTGTTTCCCCTCGACTGTCCCGTCAGTCACCTTCTCCATCTACCACTGCGGTCTTTCTCCTCCTCCACGGCGTCACTTCCTACTGCTGAGTAGCGGGGCATCAGCATGTCTGCAGGGCCGTCCTCTTCATTTTCTACAACGGTGCCCCACGCCTGCTGCAGCCATAAAAAGGGATTCACCTGGGTCTTCAGCAGCAGTTACCATCATGTCCAGGGAAATAAAGCAAATCCATTTTCATTCTCAAACACTATTGGATGAAATGCCTTGTCTTATTCCTGGTGATGAGGCTCAGCAACAGCAGCCTAATTTAGCTGAGTCCTCACCGCCTGCTGCTGTTATATTTCCCTCACCTGCTTCTCCCGTGTCCACATCTGTGTATCCTCTGTGCCCGCCGGTCCCGAGAGAGAGCCGCTGGATGACAGAGGGGCCTGTGGCCCTGGAGGATTCCATTCCAGCTCTGCAGCCATGTTAGGACCGGAGAGGAGCGCTGCCTGTGCGCTGAAGACTGAGCCGACAGGAGAGTGTCCCCTGGCTTTAGCTGCACGGATCTCTGCACCAGCAGTGAGGCAACCTCCAGCATTAGCTGCCATGCCTGGAGGTCCACCAGCATCGGTCGCCATGTCTGGAGGCTACTCGGCAGCAGATACCAACACGCCACGGGAATTAAGGCAAGTATCTTTTTCATTCTATTACAGTATATTTGAAGGTGAAATGCCTTGCCTTATTCCCAGAGGAGAGGCTCAGCATCAGCAGGCTCATGATAGCTGAGTCCTCGCCGCCTGCTGCTGTCACCTGTTCTTCACCTGCCTCCCCCATGTCTCCTCCTGTGTTCCCTGAATGTCTGTCGGTCCTGGGATGGAGCCGCCGGATGATGGAGAAGCCTGCAACCCTGGAAGATACCATTCCCAGCCCCACACCGGATGGGAAGAGAACATTACCTGCATCCTGAAACCTGAGCCAACAGGAGAGTGTCCCCTGGTTTCAGCAGCATGGGAGCCGGCATCATCGGTGAGGCAACCTCCAGCTTCTCCTGCCACGTCGGGAGTTCCACTGCGTCGGTTGCCATGCCTGGAGGTTTTTTGGGCTGCATCCACCATCATGCCTGCTGCTGGGGTTGTCGCAGCAGAGTCGGCGGAGTCCTGGGCGGCGGTGGAGCTTGAGTCCAGGCAAGTACTCTGTTCTGTTCTAACACCTGCAGATCTAGAGAAATCTTGTCTGGCTCATGGTGAGGAGAACCAGCTGCAGGTGTTTTTCTGCTCCTGAATTCTCCTCGCCGAGCTCCACCACTGCCGGTAACTATGTTCCGGTATTTTCCTCTTCCACCCCGTCTGAGGTGGGCCGAGCTGGGGTGGAAGCACCAGATGAATGGAGTTGAGACATCCCAGCCAAAGTCGCCGGAGTCCTGGATGGCGGTGGGAGCTCGAGCTAAGGCAAGTTCTCTTCTTTGTCTCCACACTATCAGTATTGGAGAAATCTTGCTTAGTTCTTGATGAGGAGAACCAGTCACAGCTGTGGCTGCCCCTGAATTCTCCTTGCCGGGCTCCACTACTCCCGGTGGTAGCAACCCGGTGTATGTTCCTTCTTCTCTGCTCGAGTCCTCGTCTGGGTTCACTGATGGTCATCCCCCATCTCTGCCTGAAGTCGCCATGGATCTCCTACCCTCGCCTGAGGTCTCCGTGGGTCCTCCCTCTCTGCCAGAGGTCTCCATGGGGTCCTCCACCTCCGTCCGAGGTCTTCGTGGCTGCTCTGCCTCGGTCCGAGGCTGCCGTGGGGTGCTTCGCCTCCGCCTCTGCCTGAGGTCACTGAAGGTTCCCCGTCTTCGCCTGAGGTCATTGAGGGTTTCCCGTTTCTGCCCGAGGTTGTTGAGGGTTCTCCACTGTTGGCTGAGAACATCGTGAGTTCCCCCGTCTTCACTGGAGGTCCCTGCTGAGCAGTCACTCTCCTCATTTGGTCTGCTCTCCGGCCAGCTATCCTGGCCAGTAGCCCTCTTCACCAGGGTTTCCCCGCTGGTCAGCTGACACTTCTTCTGGGCTCTTTGTTGATCAGACATCCGCCTCATTTGGTGTCTACCCCTCAGTGCCTGTAGTCAGTAAGGGACACGAGTTCCAGCTGCCACCCCCAGGAGGGGGCGTGTCGTGCCCTGTGACCCATTGGCTCAGGGATGTGGGAAGACCACCCAATGAGCCTCATCATCTGCTTGGGTGGATTTGGAACTCTGGAAGGCCACTCGATGGACTGCTCCTTCTGCTTGGGTGGTCCTGGAATGCAGGGAGGCCATCCGACTTGCTCCAGCACATGTTCCAGTGGTCTTGGGACTCTGAGAGACCACCTGACGGGCTACGCCATCTGCTCGAGTGGCTCAAGAACCCCGGAAGGCCACCAAACATGTTCCACTGTGTAATCGGGTGGTCCTGGGACTCTGGGAGGTCACCTGATTTGTTCCACCTGGTGATTGGGTGGCTTTGGGGCTCTTATAAACCACCTGAACTTCCTTATTGTGCCAGTTAATATCCCAGAGTTCTGGCCACCTTACCTGTTGTCAGTGCTGTGGGTCATGAGGTTTTTTTTCTCCCTTTGTTTTTCTGGGTTGTTTCGGTCCCTCCATGCCTGGATTCCCCCTTCCTCCTCCTTGTTTTTCTTGTTTAGGGAGGGGTCTCCTTTGTGGGTGGGTCCTCTTTCTTTTTTGATGTCGGCCTGAGGTGTCTGGGAGGGGGGGGCACTGTCAGGATCCTGAGCACTGGTGGGTGCACTGCTCAGCCTCAGTTGTAATTAAGTCCTTTTCTGTTTCTTTGTTATTATGGTCTGTTGTATTTGGTCTCTGTTTATTTATGAGTCATCTGTATTATTAGGTTTGTCTTTATAGTTCTATTTATTGTGTGTCATTTTATATTTATGGTATTATTTACATCTTTTGGATTGTGTTATTTTATTCTTGTATTATTTTATTTTCTGGTCTGTACTTTTATTTTGACAGTGCTGTGCAGCTTCCGGCTGTCAAACTCTGCGTCGCGGGCTGCACAGCTGTCACTGATTATGTGTACTTCCTTTCTCATGTATCCACATCTGTCATCCATTAATCATCTGTGAAGCGGATGATAAAATAAAGGCAGCGATGAGAGGGTTTTAAGTAGAGTTTATTAAATCACCACCGCCGTCACAGGATCTCCCGCTCCAGCCCAAGTGTGTGCAGGCTGGAGTGGAATCCTCAGGCTCTCAGAGAGACACAAAGTGCGTGTCTGCAGCAGCAGTTGAAGAATGAGAGGATGAGTTACAGAATCGTGCAGCATATATACCCAGTTACAAACAATACATGAAAGAGCATTCACAGCAGTCGGTATGGGCATTTGCATATGAAAGACATACATAACAATAGGTAGATTGCTGGCCTCTGCTCCAGCTGCAGGACAAAGAGGTTACAAGGCACATCTACATATTGATCTCAGTCCCTAGGTCACAGTAAGGACAGGACGCATGAACACAATGCATGAATGGCACATTAACATCACAATGCATGAATGGCACATTACATCTCAGTAGTGCAGCGGAAAAAAACAGAAGTAGCGAGCTGACTGTCCTTAGTCTGTTGTGGGGGGTTATCCCAAACCCGCCACAATCTGTCCCACTCTCCTATTTAAGGGCAACAACAACGTTCCCCCTGTTGTCGTGTCCCTCTGTTAGCCTCCTCAGAGGAATCAGCCTTATCCCTGAGTGAGTGAAACTGGTTGGGCGCTGAGGCGAATGGGTGAGCTCCATCCAGGTTAGTTCTCTTTTCCCTTCATTTCCAGGCGTGAGCCCTGTGTCCTTTCGGGTGTGCTCTAGCTGGTTTATTTCCTTTTTGCCCGGAGTTTCCTACATGCCTTGGTCTGTTTCCCTACCAGGCTTTTCTCACCACCTGCTGACACTGAGCCCCGTTCTACTCCTGCGCCTCCATCATCCCATTATATGTAAATGTAGTGTGTATGTTTGCTTGTGTTTATGTTAATAAATGTGCAGAACTCACAGCGAGCATTTGGTGTCCTTCATAGCCCTTGAAAAGGGCGCTTTATCACAGTTCTGTACCCAACTCCATCACAAGACACTTAGGAAGTGATTAATTTTTGTGGAGAAAATCGAGACAATTCCAAGGCTACTCTCCAGGACTCACTTCCTCATCTAAGGATCAGTCTGCATCCAGCTGTTGAATTCCTGGTCAATGTCCTTGTTGCAAATAGAGCTGACCACACCAAAAATTTTGTTATACTTCATTAATCCCAGAGGGAAATTCAAGGACATCCACCTGGATGAGGCAGTCACAGTGTGGTACCAATCCCTTCACCATTTACACCTAGGTCCACTTAAGAGTCTTCAATTAACCTAACTTGCATATATCACCATTTACACTAGGGACACTTAAGAGTCTTCAATTAACCTAACTTGCATATTTTTGGAATGGGAGGAAACCAGAGCACTCAGAGTAAACCCATGCAAGCATGGGGAAAACATACAAACTCCACACAGATAGGCCCTGCTGGCTGGTGGATTTGAACTCATGACCTTCTTACTGTAAGGCAATAGTGCTAACCTTTACACTAACATGCTGCCCTGGAGTAAACAAAGGGTTGTTAGCCTCAGAAGCACCAAGCTGGGCTGCAAACCACCTCAACCTCGAGGCTGCGAGCCACCATTAGGATGATGACGTGCTGGATATGAACTACGACGGAGGAGGAACATCTGCCCAACCCACTGCTGCTCCTGTACTAGCTGGGACAGGCCATATATCCTTCTTCACCATTGTTACCTCAGCCAAGGAGGTTATGTGATCATCGGCGTTGGTTTGTCTGTTTGTCTGTTTGTTTGTTTGTTTGTTAGCAAGATAACTCAAAAAGTTATGGACGGATTTTCATGAAATTTTCACAGATTGTCAGAAATGGCGTATCCTACAGATTGATTACATTTTGGTGGTGATCCGGATCACCATCCACAAGAAAACCGCCATTACGCAAAATGCCATTTTCGTGAATAACTACTGAACCACTAATCCTATCATTGTGAATCCAATTGCTAGTCATATGTTTTCATGGTCAAGGAATCTGAAAACGTACACACAAACACTGTATGGGGGGAACTGTGGCGAAAACCGCCATTACGGAAAATGCGATTTTCATGAATAACTACTGAACCACTAATCCTATCATTGTGAATCCAATTGCTAGTCATATGTTTTCATGGTCAAGGAATCTGAAAATGTACACACAAACACTGTATGGGGGGAACTGTGGCGAAAACCCCCATTACGGAAAATGCGATTTTCGTGAATAACTACTGAACCACTAATCCTATCATTGTGAATCCAATTGCTAGTCATATGTTTTCATGGTCAAGGAATCTGAAAACGTACACACAAACACTGTATGGGGGGGAACTGTGGCGCTTGGCGGAGGTCTGCGCTCTCCGAGTGCTTTTCTAGTTCATTCTGTAGCTGAAAAGCTGCAAAGTGACTGGCATAGTGCTCCACTATCCAAGATGGTGTTTCGCTTCCCAGCATTTTTTCCTACCCCAGGCAGTAAAAAATTATCTTCCTCTTCTCTCAGAATTTGTCTGAGAATTAACATCCACCTGGGGTAAGCCATTGTCCTCCTACGTTACCGCGCCCGCTTATTGACAATGTATGGGTATTTCTAACACAGAAGAGGATAGGTTGGCTATTCCTCCTCCCATGGAGCCCTCATTGGTGGTGTACCTAGCCTCCACTCACAACCATAGCACAGAAAGTCTCATCACTCTTTCCTTAAAGTCATGTAGATTCTCCACTTTGCAGGTGGAGAGGCTTTACTGCACTCAGACACGCACAGCCCTTGCACTGAGCATAGCAACCATGCTCCAGATGTACATAGTTTCTGTTGGTGGTTGGGGAGATGGGTGTCTGAGTAGCTGCAGTTAGAATGCTGCCCCATGAATGAATGGGCAGATGTATAAATGGCTAAACATAACTTAATTTATAAAGATGAACATACCTCATAAAGCAGGGGTTTTCAACCTTGGGGTCGCGACCCCACGTGGGGTCACGTGGAATTCAAATGGGGTCGCCTGAAATGTCCAATAATTGATAAAAAAAA
Source organism: Pholidichthys leucotaenia (assembly GCA_020510985.1). Lineage (NCBI taxonomy): Eukaryota > Metazoa > Chordata > Actinopteri > Cichliformes > Pholidichthyidae > Pholidichthys > Pholidichthys leucotaenia. The sequence continues at coordinate 56,601,890 of CM035843.1, read as the reverse complement.
AAATTACTGATAATTTTTTTTTCAACTAATTATTATTCTTTTAAAAATTTTGATTAAAGCTCCACACACACTCTTAAAGAACTATATTATTTCACTTTCAATATAAATCAGTTCAAATAAAATGTAGTATATAAAAATATCGGAGCTGGCACATCTTGATTGACGGCGGCGATCACGTGACCCCTATTTGAGTTCCCGCTAACTGTGTAAACACAACCTAGTCAGTAGGAAAAAATGGAGAGATTTCTCCGTCCGCCTGCCCCTGTGAAGACAGTTCCAGGAGGAAAAAGACAGAGAAAATATGACGAAAGCTACCTGAAATATGGATTTACGAGTGTCATGATGCAGGCGCAGTGGACCTGCCTGCCACCGCTGTTGAACAGCTGATTGAACTGTCATGTGACAAAACGCATCAGGGAATACATTCGCGAGTGGCCGGGGACGAATTCTGGTTTGGAGCAAGAGATGAGTACCCAGAGATCTCACTGTGTGCTTTAAAAATGTTGGTTCCTTTTGGAAGCACATATTTGTGTGAAGCTGGATTCAGTGCCCTTGTGTGTATGAAGTCAAAGTACCGTTCCCGACTGGATGTTACGTCAGAGATGAGATGCGCTGTGTCTACTACAGCACCCAACTTTGAAAAGCTGCAGCGAGGTGTGCAGACTCAGCCATCCCATTAAATGTGGTGAGTTGAGAGGATAATATATAAAAGACATGACTGAAGCTGAAACTGAAGCACTATGATACTGTCCATCTTTCAAATGTTCACTGTGGCCAGTTTAAGATGCTGCAGCTTTTTTTTTTCCACAATTCATTGTTTGAGAAATTGTTTGCTCAGAATTAATTTTAAGCCTTTTAAATACAAGTTGCACTAACTGTACATCCTGATCAGAGAAAATAAAATGACACTTTGTGCACTAATCTGGCTACTCTGTATTTGTAAGACAGTATAACAAACATGATCAAAAAATAATTATAGCAAAAAAAAATGTCTCTGGGGTCGCGAGATATTTGTGATGTCAAAATGGGGTCACGACCCAAAAAAGGTTGGGAACCCCTGTCATAAAGCAAAGTGCCCTGATGTGACTTTTTTTGGTAAAACGTGTTTTTCACTCTGTAGTTAAAATTTAGTTTTACAGAAAAGAGTAGGGTAAATAAAATGTACATACTGTGGAGAGAGGAATGACCAGGCCAAGCATTCAGAGCAGATGAACTTTATTCCCTCTCTCACATCTCTCAGAATCAGAAAACATTTCCCTTCTGTAGCAGGGGCTCTCTTTTATATTACAACACTCACATGTCCCTGCTGCCTGAGGTCCTGCATCACAATTCATTCTCGCATCACAATCCCTTTTGTCCCCCAGCCCCTTAATCCCCGTGCTCTTCCGTCAGAGGAATTTACTGCATCTCCCTTCCTTCCAGTCTGAGATGAATACCACAGCATGGGTCCCCCATACCCCCCCCCCCCCCCGCCAGAGTCTCAGACTGAGTTTTAACCCTCACGTCCTCTCGGCTTCAGCCTCCGCCCATAGCTGCTGTAACGGGGGGTCTTCGGCTCCGAGGCGCTGCTGTGCCGACTGGGGGGTTCCTGGGGGGTACATCCGTCTGTGGGTGGACAATGTGTGTGTGGAGGACATTCAGCATGCTCGTGTGACTGCTCTGATCAGTTGTTTACCTGGGGAGTTCTCAGGGGGGGTCTTCCGCGCTGAGGAGCTTGAGCCAACTCCACCTGCTCGTCTGCCACGACAAAGGCGGGCTTAAGCCTGTCTATACAGATTTTCTCCCAGCGACCCCCCCAAGTCTAACACAAAATGTCTGTCCCCGGGTTCCAGCACTCTAAATGGGCCGTCGTAGGGTGGGCGCAATGGGGGTCGGTGGGCATCGTGCCTGACAAACACAAACGCCGTGTCCTTCAAGGTTTTCGGCACAAAAGCGCAGGGAAAACAGTGGTGGGCTGGGCCAGGTAACGTCCCTGCGTCTGCGCTATGCCGTGAACGCAGGGACGGATGGGTGTTCGGCGTGGGGTTATCTGGTAAAAATTCCCCAGGGATCCGCAGCGGCTGAGAAAAAACAAGCTCTGCTGGGGAAGCCTCCAAATCCTCTTTTGGTGCGGAACGCAACCCTAATAGAACCCACGGCAACCGATCCACCCAATTTGCATCCGTAAGCGAAGCCCTGAGCGCTGCTTTCAGTGACCTATGGAAACGCTTGCATAACCCATTGGCCTGTGGGTTCTATGCGGTTGTGTGATGAATTGCAATGCCCAGGCTCCGGGCCATCATGGACCAGAGGTCGGAAACAAACTGAGGGCCCCGATTGGACGTGATGTCCAAAGGGGTGCCAAAATGTGCCACCCATGTTGTCAAAAAAGCACGTGCCATGTCTGCAGACGCAGTGGAAGCTAGCGGGACTGCTTCTGACCATTGTGTGGTGCGGTCCACCACTGTCAGGAGGTGCGTGAACCCCTGTGATGGCAGGAAGGGGCCCACGAGGTCCACGTGAACGTGATTGAACCTCTTAGCCGGGATATGGAACGGCTCCAAAGGGGCCTTTGTGTGCCTGTGCACTTTGGCTCGTTGGCGCACTACGCAGGCTGCAGCCAACTCTTTCACCTGTTTGTGCAGGCTCGGCCAGACAAATTTCGCTCCCACCATTTTGACTGACGCGTGCACTCCTGGGTGCGCCAGGGAGTGAACGGACTCAAAAACGCGGTGGCACCAAGCACGTGGGACCACCGGGTGCAGGCGTCCTGTGGAGACGTCACAGATTAGGGGGGGCCCCCCCGTCTTGCAGTACCCTGCTCTCCAGTCTTAACCCTGTTGGTCCAGACTGGAGCGCGCACAAGTCTGCATTGCCAATCTGCTCCACAGCCATGGCCGTGTAATCTATCCCTACGTAGACTGGGGCAACTAAGGCGCATGAGAGGCAGTCCGCCACCACGTTAAGTTTACTGGCCACATGCTGAATGTCGGTCGTAAACTCTGAGATCGCAGCCAGTTGTCTCTGCTGCCAGCCCGACCATGGTTCCAAAACCTTGGCCATCGTGTACATTAGCGGCTTGTGGTCCACGAATGCAGTGAAGTTGCGCTCTTCCAGCCAGAACTGGAAGAGCCCAGTAACTCTCTGTCAAACACGCTGTATTTACACTCACTGTCGCGCAAAGCCCTGCTAAAAAAGGCGAGCGGCTGCCAAGAACCGGCGACGCATTGCTCCACGACGGCCCCCATGGCCACGTCCGAGGCGTCGGTAGCGAGCGCTATCCGAGCTGCCGGGTCCGGGTGCGCCAGTAGTGCAGCGTTTGCCAGGGCTGTTTTAACCTCAGAGAACACCTGCTCCCGCTCAGGAGTCCAGTCAACTCTGTCCGCCGGTTTCCGTTTCTTGAGTGCGGCGTACAACGGCTGCATGAGCTGGGCTGCGCGGGGGAGGAAACGGTTATAAAAGTTAACCATCCCCCAAAACTCCTGCAGTGCCCTGACCGTCTGAGGCCGAGGAAAATTTGCCACTGCGCGCACCTTGTCCGGCAAGGGTATCGCCCCCTCCCGTGAGATGCGGTGTCCCAAAAAATCGATCCCTGTCACACCGAACTGGCATTTTGCCGGGTTGATTATTAACCCGTGCTCCTCTAACCTCCGGAAAACCGTCCTGAGGTGGGTTACGTGTTCGTCCTTTGATGTGCTGGCCACCAGGATGTCATCCAGGTAGATGAACACAAATGGCAGATCGCGCAACACCGCATCCATCATGTGTTGGAATGTCTGTGCCGTGCCTTTTAGCCCGAAAGGCATGCGTAAAAACTCAAACAGACCAAACGAAGTTATTACTGCTGTTTTAGGTATGTCCTCCGCATGCACTGGGACCTGGTGGTAACCACGGACCAGGTCTATCTTAGAAAAAATACGTACCCCGGCGAGGTGAACGGAAAAATCCTGAATATGGGGGATCGGGTAGCGGTCGTGCGCTGTGGCATTGTTTAATCTGCAGAAATCTCCGCAAGGTCGCCACGATCCCTCGGCCTTAGGGACCGTATGTAGTGAGGATGCCCATGGGCTGTTTGATCGTCTGATGATGCCCAGCCTTTCCAAGTTGGCATACTCCTCGCGCGCTATGGCCAGCTTAGCTGTGTCCAGGTGCCAAGGTCGTGCGAAAACGGGTGGCCCGGTGGTGGTAATAAAGTGCTCCACCCCATGTTTAGTGAGGGCGGCCGAAAACGTCGGGATCGTGAGTGCTGGGAACTGGGTGAGCAGTGTGTGGAACTTACCACCTGGAGCTGTGACGTTGGCTAGCGTTGTTGGCCCGGCTCCTCAAGCTGTACAGGGGAGAGAATCAAAAGACATCGCATTAATCAGGCATTTGTTAGCAACATCGAATAGTAGTCCGTGTGCACACAAAAAATCAGCGCCTAAGATTGGGAAACTGCATGCCACTATGACGAATGTCCACTGGTACGTACGGCCGTGCAGGGATACAGTCAGTGTCTTCTCACCAAAAGTCTTAATGTCTGAGCTGTTTGCGGCCGTCAGCTCGGGGCCGCTAGCTCCCGCTAGCCAGATGGTGTAGGACGGCAGGATGAGGCTCTTTTGGGAGCCGGAGACCACGAGGAACCGTCTCCCCGAGCGTGAGTCTGTCACGTAGAGCAGCTTGCTTTCTTCACCGGCGGTTGCAGCTGCTACCGACTGCCAGTCCTGGCATTTCCCGAACGCTTGAATTGGCATGGTGGCACGCATCAGCGTGCGTCCTCTCCAAAACGGCGGTGGTAGGAGCAGAGCGTGTCTCTCTGGCGCTTCCTGGCGCCCGCTGCCACTGCCATCGCTGGCTCCTCGCTTCCGCTGGCCATCTCGCTGGGTTCCGATGCCGTTGCATTCACTGTGAGGGCTCTGGTGGTGAGGATGATCCGATCTGCCTCCTGGGCTAGTGCACAGTAGTCACGTGCGGCCAGCAATGGCAAGTTGGCAAGGACCGCTCTGGCCACCATTGGGAGGTTCCGGAGGAAAAGGTGGGCAAATAGAAAATGCCCGTCGTCCGTGCCCATCAACGCCAACATCTTCTCCATCAGTTCGACCGCCGACCCGTCTCCTAACTTGGAGCGTGTCAGGAGCCTCTCCGCTCTCTCGCAGTCTGAGAGCATGTAGCGCTGGGTCAGCGCAGCTTTGAGAGCCCCGTATTTGTCATGGGCTGGGGGCTGTTGGAGCAGGCTCGCTACTTGCTGAGTCGTGCGAGCGTCCAGCGCTGCGACCATGTAGTAATATCTGGTGCCATCTGCTGTTATTCCCCGGAGCGCGAACTGGGCCTCGGTGTGGAGGAACCAAGACTTCGGGTTGTGCAGCCAAAAGTCTGCTAGTTTGACCGAAACGGCGCACGCGTTGCCGGGGCTTCCTGTCTGGGTCATCTCCGGGGTGTTTGCCTCATGTTCCATTATTCGTCAAGGGTCACCAGTGTGGAGAGAGGAATGACCAGGCCAAGCATTCAGAGCAGATGAACTTTATTCCCTCTCTCACATCTCTCAGAATCAGAAAACATTTCCCTTCTGTAGCAGGGGCTCTCTTTTATATTACCACACTCACATGCCCCTGCTGCATGAGGTCCTGCATCACAATTCATTCTGGCATCACAATCCCTTTTGTCCCCCAGCCCCTTAATCCCCATGCTCTTCCGTCAGAGGAATTTACTGCATCTCCCTTCCTTCCAGTCTGAGATGAATACCACAGCATGGATCCCCCATAATACACTATATATTTATTTTTTACATTTAATCAAAATGCCTCAAGATTGTTGACTGGATGCTGGACAAATCATCCACATCTCTGTGAACTGTTGGATAGCAAAAGTACCAGCTAGACAAAGAGTACAGAGAAGTACAGAGTACTTATCATTGCCAAACTTAAAATAAAGTACTTAAAGATGCACTCCAGTGGATATAAATCCCCTACAAAAACAAACTTATAATGTCTTAAATAGTATCCTATGCCTTTTTTTTTCTACAAAAAAAACCCTTTCATTGACTGACAGTTTTGTGTCAAAATCTTTTCATTTTTTACTCTGCCTTCAAACATCAGGATCTGTCTACCCACATCCCACAAGGCTAATAGTGGCTAATGCTACATTAAACAGAATAAATCCTGTGATAAAAAGACTTACCGGTTGAATCACATGCCAAGTTACATGCACAGTGGCCAAGGATAATGGCTGAAATTGCACCGATCCTTAATGCTCTGAGTGTGTCTGTCGCTGAATTGCAACATAACCCCTAGTGGTCAAGAGTGGTAAATATTTTTTGTCAGTAAAATAGTTCAGATTTCCAAGGCTATAACTTGAAAGTGGTAAGAGATAATGGCTTACTGTCAATTAGAAAGCTGTAAAATATAATCCAAAGTTTCAGACAGGAATAAATTTACGCATCTAATTTGCATAATGTTGCGGCACTTCTTTAAATTCCATAACTCCATCAAAACTGGACTTTGGACGTGTTTACATAAAGAATGGTTCAGTCTTTTGACACCGTTTTTTGTACAGCGGTACCTCATCATCATATCTTCAAAGTATATGAACAAGAAATCAGTACAATATTTTAAAAAACAGAAATTCCTCACTTACCAGTAGCTAAGGGGACTCGTTCGCTGTCATGGTCGCTGCATTTTCACCCATCGTGGTTGTTATTTTGCGTTCTGTCAGTCATTTATGCTCTCTACCACATCTACAAAGTCTTATGATTATCCCACATAAATTTTGCTTGTATCCCACGGCTATTTTCCACATACAAAGCCGACTAAGTGACAGTGCACGATGACGGATGGCAGCCATATTAGCTTTCTGGGCTCAAATGCTAAAAACAGGAAAAGGAAATGAGGAGTTCTTCTTCTTTGGTGTATTACGTGTCATCCATTGAGTCCTCCAACGGATGTCTGCCACCTTCTGAAACTGGCAGATCAGTACAAATCAGTACAAATCCTCAATGGAGCCGATCATGTCAGAATGAGATGACAGGCGCAGTGCTGCGCTCTGCCACTAGGGGCACGCAAAATCTCACACTCAAAAGGTTAAAACCAGTTTGATGGTAAAACACATCTTAATTTGGGTCAAGTTTTCAAAGCAGCTAGCTAAAATGCTAACTGGGCATGGAGGCTAATTTCAGTTAGGCCAGAGAGTCCTGATTGGCTCAACACTACAGACCCGTTACAGCCATATCACCAAAAATGCTCCGTCCAAACTTGCCTTTTTTCAGGGGGTGGGGCTTAACTGAAACTTTAAAGCAAAAAAACAGAGACATGACATATTTGAGTGATTTCCTTCTTGATATGTCTTGTAAGTCATAAAAAAACACGTTATAGACATGTTAATAGGAAAAAAAGTCCTGATTTTTGGCAATCACTTTATGAACTTAGAAGAAATTAGAAGTGTCACTCTAAGCTATGTCCTCGACTAACCCATCCTAAAAACTGGATCACCTGGATCACCAACTGGATCTGCAGGTAGCATAACATGTTTGTAGTTCTAGCATGTAGGTGCTCTATAAAAAGTAGAATAAATTGATGCAATAATATGGCTTATGGTGGTCATTTGGCAATGAAGTCAAAAATGCACCAAATTAAAACTGGTGGTGCTTACCATACTGTAGCTGTTAGTGTAAACTGGCAAGCTAATTTAATCCTTTATTTTTCATGTTAACACAGTGATGAAGACTACGGTTTACATGAAAAGCAAACTACTGTAGGTGTTTCAATGCCTCACCCCTGTGTATAACACCCTTTGAGCAAGTGTATACAGAAGTTTCAGGTCACATTTTGTTGGGACTCAGTGCACCATATCAAACTTTAATTAGAGCGCAGTTAATGAAAAACGTGAGCCATTTAGATTTAATTTCAGTCAATTTGGAACTCATTTAAATGCAGCACTATTATTGCCTTTCCCAAAAGCTCTCTGAGAGGACAGTTTGAAAGGCTGATTTAAAGACAGCTTTGTAGTTATCAACTTGCTCATCATGTTCATCAAAGCACATTTATGTTATTTTTTTAATCAGAGATGTCAGAATGGTAAAAAAGGACCGAATATCTACTAGAATGATAAAAACCCTGCTCTGCTAGCTAATGAGAATTCAGCAGACAAGACACTGAAGGCCCTAAAACACAAACTCGACAGCCTTCAAGCACCATTTGGCTATTGTTTAGTCTGTATGTTCAGCCAATAGCCATTGTTATTTTGGTGTATCTGTTGTAGCTATTCAGTCCTTATAACATCTGATTATACAAAACCTAATTCCAATGAAGCTGGGACGTTGTGTAAAATGTAAATAAAACAGAATACAATGATTTGCAAATCCCTTTCAACCTATATTCAATTCAATACACTGCAAAGACAAGATATTTACCTCCACCAAGGAGGTTATGTTTTTACCAGGGTTTGTTTGTCTTTGTTTGTTTGTCTGTCTGTTACCAACATAACTCAAAAAGTTATGAATGGATTTTGACAAAATTTTCAGGACAAGTCTGAAATGGGACAAGGAAGAAATGATTACATTTTGGGAGTGATCCGGATCACTGTCTGGATCCAGGAATTTTTTTAAAGGATTCTTTATCATTGCGAGATAGGGCCATTTTTAGTATATGTGTATATAACTCCACAATAAATGGTCAGGACGCTTGCCAAAAAAATACAAGATAAGATCCCAATAGGTTCTAGGAAATATCAAAGACTGATTCGGATCCTGCAAAAAATCCGGATACTGTGATCCAGAACAGGAAATAATAGGGGATCTTTGGAATTTTCATCACTGTAAGGTAACAAATTAAGATATAAACATACAACAAACACCAAAATATAGCCAAGACACTGAGGAATCAGTAGTGTGCCAATGGATTTGTTGTATCTTCAAAAGCCATGGAGCTACATCCAGAAGAAAACCGCCATTACCAAAAAAGTGATTTTTGTAAATAACTACTGAACTAATAGAGATATCAATGTCAATCCAATAGCTAAAGGTATGTTTTGATAGTCAAGGAATCTGAAAATATAGATAAAATAAATGTAGGACTGTGGAGAACGTGGAAATGACGAGGCTGAGTTTATCTCACGAGTCAGGTTTATTCACATTCTCCAACATCATCAAAAACAGAAAGAGAGAGAATCCCCCAGACATTCGTCCTTTTATACCCCAGGACATCAAAGCACACAGTCACATTGTATTTAATCCCCAGTAACAATGCGTCTTCCTCCAGGTCTTATCACCTCCACCTAAAGTCACCGATAGCCAGGAAATCCCCCACGGCCATCTCTTTGCATACCAAAGACCACATTTCACATCCTCCTGTTATCTCCTAGGAGGCTCAGTCCTTTTGTTCATCTGAGACGTGAAGCATACAGTAAGCATACAGTGATATACATATGAAGCATATGAAACCCACATATGTGTCCCACATGACCCCCCCCCCAAACGTCTAAGATGGAACAACGTAATAACAGTCTGCATGTCATGATAAAATCACACACATCAGTCCACATGCTGCTTGGGCCTCAGTCTTCTCCCGTATCTGCTGTAAGCGGGCTTTACCACCTCCGCGGCGCCCTCCTGCTGGGGAGCTGCTGTCTGAGGATGAGAACTGTTAGTCAATCCCTGTGGGTGCTCTGGGGAATGCTCCCTAGGGGGTCTGCCGCGCCGAGGAGCCATGGCCAACTGCACACCTTTGTCAGCCACCACAAAAGCGGGTTTGAGCCTGTTTATGCCAATCATTTCTTTTCTGCCCCCCAAATCTAGCAAAAAATGCTTATCCCCTGTTTCCAGCACTCTAAATGGTCCATCATAAGGTGGTCGTAACAGTGGGCGATGGGCATCGTGTCTGACAAAAACAAACTCCGCATTTTTTAAAGCCTTAGGCACAAAAACGCGCGGAAAACTGTGGTGAACGGGGCCAGGCAGCGTGCTCGATTCCGTGCTACTCTGTAACCGCTGAGCTGGGGAGCACTCTGGCGCAGGATTATCTGGGAGAAATTCCCCGGGCAGCCGAAGTGGCTGTGCGAAAACTAGCTCAGTCGGGGAGGCTTCTAAATCCTCTTTAGGTGCAGAACGCAACCCCAATAAAACCCACGGTAGCCTGTCCACCCAGTTTGCATCCATAAGCGACACTCTGAGGGCCGCCTTCAATGACCTGTGAAAATGTTTGCATAACCCGTTAGCCTGCGGATTGTACGCGGTCGTGCGGTGGATCGTTGCCCCCAGGCTGCGGGCCATCGCTGACCAAAGTTCGGAAACAAATTGAGGGCCTCTGTCAGACGTAATGTCCGACGGGACTCCAAAACGCGCTACCCATGCCGTTAAAAATGCGCGCGCCACCTCCTCGGCTGTGGTTGACGACAGTGGGACCACTTCCGGCCAGCGCGTGGTGCGGTCAACCATTGTCAGAAGATGTGTGCACCCCTGTGAGGGTGGGAGGGGGCCTACGAGGTCCACGTGAACATGATCAAACCTCTTAGCCGGAATGTGAAACGGCTCCAAGGGAGCTCTCGTGTGTCTGTGTACCTTGGCTCGTTGACAAGCCATGCAGGCTGCCGCCCACTCTCTAACTTGTTTGCGCAGGTTCGGCCATACAAATTTCTCTCCCACCATTTTGACCGACGCGCGCACTCCCAGGTGCGCCAGAGAATGGATCGAGTCAAAAACGCGGCGGCGCCACGCAGCCGGTACCACAGGACACGGTCGCCCAGTGGAGACATCGCAGATTGGGGGGGCATACCATCTTGCAGCACCCTGTTCTCCAGCCTTAACCCTGTTGGTCCAGACTGGAGCGCGCGTACGTCCGCGTTGCTAACCTGATCCGCGGCCATGGCTGCATAATCTATCCCTACGCGGACTAGGGCCGCGCGCACTTCTGCGTCGCTAACCCGATCCGCGGCCATGGCTGCAAAATCTACCCCTACTCGGGCTGGAGCCGCCACGGCGCGCGAGAGGCAGTCTGCCACTACATTAAGTTTACCTGCCACATGCTGGATATCGGTAGTAAACTCTGAGATCGCGGCCAGCTGTCTCTGCTGCCGGCCCGACCACGGTTCTGAAACCTTGGCCATCGCGAACGTCAGCGGCTTGTGGTCAACGAACGCGGTGAAAGAGCCAGAACTGGAAGTGGCGAATGGCCAAGTGGAGAGCTAACAACTCCCTGTCGAATGCGCTGTATTTTCGTTCACTATCGCGCAAGGTCCTGCTGAAAAAGGCGAGCGGTTGCCAAGCTCCGGCTACATACTGTTCCACGACCGCCCCTATGGCCACATCTGACGCGTCAGTAGTGAGCGCTATGCGGGCTGTTGGGACTGGATGTACTAACAACGCAGCGTTTGCCAGGGCTGTTATGACTTCCGAGAATGCGCGCTCTCGCTCTGGAGACCATTCGATTTTATTTGTGGGTTTTTGTTTTTTCAGTGCAGCATACAATGGTTGCATGAGCTGCGCTGCACGGGGGAGGAAACGGTTATAAAAATTCACCATTCCCAAAAACTCCTGTAACGCTTTGACCGTTTGTGGCTGGGGAAAATTTGTTACTGCGTGCACTTTGTCAGGCAGATGAACCGCTCCTTCTGGAGAGACGCGATGCCCCAAAAAAATCAATCTGCGTCACCCCAAACTGACACTTCGCTGGGTTGATTATTAACCCGTGCTCTCCCAACCTCCGGAAAAATGCCGTGAGGTGGTTTTCGTGTTCGTCTTCGGACGCGCTGGCTACCAATATGTCATCCAAGTAGACGAACACGAAGGGGAGATCGCGCAACACCGCGTCCATCATGCGTTGGAACGTCTGCACCGCGCCTTTAAGCCCAAACGGCATGCGCAAAAACTCGAATAGCCCGAACGGAGTTATTACCGCTGTTTTGGGTATGTCCTCAGCGCGCACTGGAACCTAGTGGTAACCGCGTACCAAGTCTATCTTAGAAAAAACACGCGCCCCCGCCAAATGAACTGAAAAATCTTGGATATACGGGATTGGGTAGCAGTCGTGCGCTGTAGCGTTGTTCAACCTGCGGAAATCTCCGCAAGGTCGCCACGAGCCATCAGCTTTCGGGACCATGTGAAGCGATGAAGCCCATGGGCTTTTCGAACGCCGGATGATGCCCAACTTTTCCAGGTTTGCGAACTCCTCGCGTGCTATGGTCAGTTTAGCTGAATCCAAGCGCCGGGCTTTTGCAAAAACGGGCGGTCTGGTGGTAGTAATAAAATGTTCCACCCCGTGTTTAGCCACGGTCGCCGAAAATGTTGGGACCGTGAGTGCTGGGAACTGAGTGAGCAGCGTGTGGAACTTACCACTTGCGGCTGTGACGTTGGCTTGTGCTGTTGGCGGGGCCAATCGAGCTGTACAGGGAATAGAATAAAAAGAGAGTGCATTAACCAGGCGCCTGTTAGCAAGATCAACCAACAAACCATGTGAGCACAGAAAATCAGCTCCTAACATATTGAAATTGACCGCAGCTATGACAAAAGTCCACTCAAATGTACGGCCGTGTAGGGACAGAAGCAGAGTCCTCTCACCAAAGGTCTTAATCGCCGAGCCGTTCACTGCTGACGCCCCGGGACCACTGGAAGGCGCCAGCCGGTCCGCGGAGGAAGGTGTGATGAAACTCAACTGGGAGCCTGTGTCCATGAGGAAATGCCTTCCCAAGCGCGCATCCTTCAAGTAGAGCAGCTTGTTCTCCTCCCCGAGGGCCGCAGCTGCTACCGACCCCCGGTCTTGCCGTTTCCCGAGTGCTTGAAATGGCACGGTGATATACATTTGCGTGCCCTCTCTGCGAAGCGGCGATGGTAGAAACAAAGGACGTCGTCTGTTCTGTGTTTCTTGGCCCCTGCCGCCGCCGTCGTCGGTGCGTCTGGTACTGCTGCCTCTGGCCCCCTGCCATCTCCGGACGTCGCGCCGAGCTTTGCTGCTGCGGCCGTGGCCGTGCACCGTTTGGTGGCATTGACAAGTCGTTGCGCCTCCTGGCCCAGCTCGCGGTAGTCTCGTTGGGCCAACAGTGGTGAACTGGCCAGGGTCACTCTCACCGCTGACGGTAGGGTCCTGAGGAAGAGGTGGGTGAAAATGAAGTGATCATCGTCAGAGTCTTTCAACCTCAACAGCTTCTCCATCAGGTCCGCAGGCCTGTCGCTTTCAAATTCAGTCAGCGCCAGGAGCCCCTCTGCTCGCTCCTCCACCGAGGGGGTGAAGTACCGGATGAGTGCAGCCTTCAACGCGCCGTACTTGTCGCTGTCCGGCGGCTGGTTGATCAGGCTCTCCACATGCTGGGCTGTGTGGTTGTCCAGTTTTGCAACCACATGGTAGAACTTTGTGGCGTCTACCGAAATCCCCCGGAGGTTGAACTGCGCTTCAACCGCGTTAAACCAGGAGCGCGGATTGTTCTGCCAGAAGTCCGGTAGCTGAACTGTGGCTGCATTCGCTTGGCTGGCTCCTGACGAGTCTGGCTCGGGGGAATTTCTTTCACTCATGATACGTCTTAGGGTCACCAGTGTGGAGAACGTGGAAATGACGAGGCTGAGTTTATCTCACGAGTCAGGTTTATTCACATTCTCCAACATCATCAAAAACAGAAAGAGAGAGAATCCCCCAGACATTCGTCCTTTTATACCCCAGGACATCAAAGCACACAGTCACATTGTATTTAATCCCTAGTAACAATGCATCTTCCTCCAGATCTTATCACCTCCACCTAAAGTCACCGGCAGCCAGGAAATCCCCCACGGCCATCTCTTTGCATACCAAAGACCACATTTCACATCCTCCTGTTATCTCCTAGGAGGCTCAGTCCTTTTGTTCATCTGAGACGTGAAGCATACAGTAAGCATACAGTAAGCATACAGTTTCATATGAAGCATATGAAACCCACATATGTGTCCCACAGGACTATTATATTTGGGGAAAATCCCAATATTAGGGGGAACTGAGGTACTTGGTGGAGGTTCTGGGCTCTCCGAGTGCTTTTCTACTTAATGTTCAAACTGATAAACTTTATTGGATTTTGCAAATATTCACTCATTTTGAATAGGCAAATCATTGTACTCTGTTTTTCATTTACATTTTACACAAAATTTCAACTTCATTGGAATTAGGGTTTTTATTAGATCACTCACTAATGCAGTCACTGAGTCTGAAGAGTTTACCAGTCAAGCATACATACAAATCCCCCCATGTAACATAAGTTGTGCTTAATTTTGCCAGCATTTTTACTCTACAACAAAGAGGAAAAATAATAATTAACAAAATTATATTATACATCAAGGGTCACCAACTGGTGGACTCTGGTACGGATCTGGACCTTGAGAGTCCTCCGTCCGGACTCCAAAACTTCCATCCATCCATCCATCCATCCATCCATCCATCTATCCATCTTCTACCACTTTTCTGGAGGTCCGGGTCGCAGAGGTAGCAGTTCAAGCAGAGAAGCCCAGACTTCCCTCTCCCCAGCCACCTGCTCCAGCTCTTCAGAGGGAATACCAAGGTGTTCCCAGACCAACTGGGAGACGTAATCTCTCCAGCGAGTCCTGGGTCTGCCCCGGGGTCTCCTCCCAGTGGGACGTGCCTGAAACACTTCAAGTCCAGAACTTTTTAATATAATTTGGGGAAAAGTGATACTGTTTTGTTTTAACCAAACAAAAAAGTGGAACTGAAGTACTGTATCGGTGGCCGCCCAGACATTTTTGGTGTGAGACCTTGGCCGTTCTCCGGGGGATGCTGTGGGAGGCAAAATTACCAGCTGTTGCGGGCGTCACATGAGGCAGCACGGTGGTGCAGTGGTTAGCACTGTTGCCTTACAGCTAGAAGGTTCCAGGTTCAAATCCCCAGGCTGGCAGGGGTAGGAACCTTTCTGTGTGGAGTTTGCATGTTCTCCCTGTGCTGCATGGGTTTACTCCAGGGGCTCTGGTTTCCTCCCACAATCCAAAGACATGCATGTTAGGTAAATTGGTTGTTCTAAATTGTCCCTAGGTATCTGTCTCCTATAGGCCTTTAGAATAGAGGGTTAGTACTAGTGAAGCACTTTGAGTGATCTTTGAGACTAGAAAAAGCGCTATATAACTACAGGTCCTTATCCCTTATAACTACCCTTCTTTCGCGGTGTGCACCTGTGGAATGAAATGCTGCTGTGAAACTGTGTCCACTGTCACTCTGGCTGCCTCCGATGGTACGTGTCCACCTGGGGGTCTGTTGACGGAAGGTCCCCGTGCCTCCTCCACACCTTCCCTGGGACCACATCCCCATTGGCTGGCATGACGTTGTTTATGGAGGTGATTTCCGTGACCCTCTGATATCATGGAAAAACAATAATTTGCTCTGTGTGTTACTGAACATGAAAAGTTCCACACACATGCATCTCCCCTCTCTCTGTGGCAGAGTGTGACCCAGACAAGGTTAAAAAGATAAAAACATTGTTGACATTAAAAAACCTCCACAGGAATTCTGTAGTGTGAAATTAATTATATTTTCTGTCCCCTTTTTAGGCTTACAGGTTAAAACATTTTTTTTTAAATACTGAAATTATAGTACAGAGGCATACTTTTGTGAGATTTTGTTTTTTAGATATTAATCTTTTTTATATGTATGTAATTTAGGTTGTGTTCTCCTGTAAAACTGGCTTTTGGGATGTGATACGTCACCTCTCTGGGAGGGAAAGGAGCTAGAGCTGGTGCACGACATTGAGAGATATTGGCTAGATATAGTCGGGCTAACCTCAATGTACAGCTCTGGTTCTGGAACCAGTTTCCTGGAGAGGGGCTGGAGCTTGGCCTACTCTGAAGATGCCCCGGGTGAGAGGCCGTTCCCCAGGGGTGGATGAGATTCGGCCTGAGTACCTCAAGGCTCTGGATGCTGTAGAACTGTCATGATTGACATGCCTCTGCAACATTGTGTGGAAGTTGGGGACAGTGCCTTTGGCATGGCAAACTGAAGGCCAGCAAAGCTTTCTCTGCTGGCCTAAACACTATCAGAGTTACATTTACAACCTTTACAACATATTTGTTCCATGAAGATGTATTAAATTATTCCCTATTCTCTTCATTTTGTAGCTTTTCTCTTGGTTGTACTCCTTCCAGTAGTGTAATGCATGTTAGAGTTTTTTTTGTATAATCATATTTCAGCCATCTCTGTTGCCAGGGTCAAGCAACTCTGCCTTGGGCCTTCAGGAATTCACAGTACGGCTCTGTAGGTTAAATTAACTGCTAAACTTATCCTGTTGCTTTAACCAATCAGGTGCCTTCTGTATGTCTAGGGGTATACATAGAAGGCATCCGAGAACATTGACATTTTCACGTCTTTTGATTGGATGGTTAGACTCCTCCACCCACAATGCAAAGGATCCTAGCGAGCAAAATGCCAGTGCAAGGACTTGCTTAAGCAGCTACAATATACTGTATCTGTTTAAATATTATAGTTGTTTTTCCACCCACAGTGGCTGACAGGGGAGAGGAAAATGATTTGATCACTGATATTTTAAAAAAATCAATTTTCTAGAAGGACTTTTCAAGAAAAGCTGGTCATTGTGAAGAGAGGTTGGCCAACCCCGAAGCTAGCAGGCCCGTCTCAGCCGAGGAAAGGATCTGTCTGTCACTTCCATATTAGCAATGAGCAGTATACTTGGTTTACAGGCTCCAAGGAGTGCTGCAAATTATCTTGCTGGGAATGCCTGTTGTTTGCAACTAATCGGGTAGATACTTGGAGCCAGACAGGGTTTGCAAACTTGAGCTGTCTACTATCATACCTTGACGATTTAGGCAGCGTTTGCCAAATGTATAAAAATTGGTCTAAAATGCTGTGATACGCCAAAATTTTCACTTTTGGCCATATGCATTGCATATCTATAATGACTTGGACATATAATTAATAGTAACTTAAACCAACTAATGCTTAGCATGTTGCCGACATTCACAACTTATGTGCAACAGTAGACTAACTTCTGCATAGCACAGTCATGCCAAACTGCCATTGTCTTCCAATCCATGAATCCTAGGTGTGCAAGAGATCATCTCTGTTCAACCGAGATGATTCTCCCCTCCAAACACCACAGTGGGGGCATGACTGACCTGGCAGAGATGTCAAATCTGTCAGGTTAGTTACACCTAAAACAGCTGATGTGACACGTCAGGAGCATCAGATAACAGCTGTCACAACCTGGATCAAAGGCACGCAAACTGATGGTGTTAAAAAAGTTTATTTTCAATAAAGTGAAAAAAATAAAACCAAGATAACACATGGAGTGTGCTTTTGGGAGATTCAACCAACAGCAAAGTAAACAGCTGCGCTCTGCGCTTCAGGCGATCAGCTGGTTGAATCCACCTCCCCCGGTGTTCTGACATTTTGGCATATCAGAATAACGCAGGACAGATGATCGTATAGACTTCACTTAAATGTAAAAAACCCCAACAGGTCCCA